>ML133499.1:0-1355698 GCA_003864495.1 Nemopilema nomurai | reverse complement strand
CAGCAACAACAACAACAACAACAACAACGATACGTAATAAAAATTGAGTGCTAACCTGTTCCTTCCTGTCTGAGCTTATCAACAAACGAGTCAACATCTTTCCCTTTTCCGCCTAGCTTCAGAGCTTTACCCCCGCCTGTTGACCTGGAAAACAAATAACCGTCTGAGTATCCACAAGTATTTGCACCGTAACCAGGGGGGCGTGACTCTGCGTAGTTCCAATACAAGATAGGCATTGTTACTAACTAAAAAATGGTAATTTTGAGATGGATTAATATAAATATGGTACAAAGAGTCAAACTGGAGCATGTGGAACTTCAAAAGCAAAACTCTTTCTAGAGAGAAAACTCTTTCCCTGGCAGAAGATTCAATGAGTAAAATAAACCCTATATTTAAGTTTAAAACTCCTACTGCAATGAGCTTGGATTTTTCAACTTAATTACTCCTGGCAATGGGGGCTAAAATTCCTTAAATGATGTCCTGATTAAAAATAAAGACAGGAATAAAAAAATAAATTTTAAAAATAAATAAAAAAAATTTTAACTTCAGGAATAAAAAAAATTATAATTTTTGTCATTGTAAACAGAAAAGTTTAAAAGTATTAAACATACCTGGTTGGGTATGAAGGTTTTGGTGGCGAAGGTTCCGAGATGGCACTGTCACCTACGATTGGGTTGCTTGGTTCAGTCCGGGCCATTGAAGACGACATGCTCCCAAATCCACTGAGCAGGGTGCTGGTTTTGCCTCTACCAGCAGCAGCTCTTCGGAGCTCTTTTTCCTTCCTTTTCATCTGCTCCTTGGCTTCAAACATTTGCGTCTGTGTCAAATAAATACCATGTGTTTAGTAAGCAGTGATTGAAGGAGAATTTATAGCCTTGAATATATAAAGTCTTGATGTTCATCAGGCTGTGTCTTGAATGAAAACACAAGGGTTATTTTAGTACCTGTGAGCACAACCCCATGTTTAAACAATAACTAAGTGAACCCTTTTTGGAGAAAATACTATGTTGAAAATTTTAGCTTCATTGCTTAAATGACTCAAAAATTAATGAGCATGGAAATGACCTTCTAGCAGCAACAGACAAGGAACCAATTTTGGCAGTACTAAGATTTTGCAGAATTAAACTTTCAGCAATGTATTCTCTTCTAAAAATATTTGTGTGCTTATAGTTTCAACCAAATCTAAGATGGTGCCAATGATATGCATGGTGCTTTGTTATGAAATGACACATCAATCAATCCTTTTCATTTAAAATTCTTGATTCTATGCAATCACTGAAGCACAATAAATGACCTTGCATACATCTGTAGACACTAAACAGATTGTCTTTAGGTATAAAAATGTTAGGAAGTCTTACTCAAGTAGATACCACTATCGGTGAAGATTCTTGATTTTGGGCCTAACCAGAAACAGCTAAACTACTGAGAGACAAAATGCTTGATCGTTTTCAATCGTTTAAGATCATTTAAAATGGCAACAATATGATTTACCTTTTTGACAGCATTAATGACTCTTTCTTCGTGACTGTCCATCTCAATAAAAGTCCTAATCTGAGCAAGATTGACATTCTCACGGTATCCAAGAGCAACTATCTCATCAAATGCAAAAAGTAATTGAAATGAGTTTTCCAAGATTTCTGCTTCTTCCAAAATTTTACAATATTCTGGAACCTAGAAAAAACATTTATAATGTACTTATTTAACCTTATGAACTAATATAGGAGCTTGTTCTCTAGACAGGGTAAGGTGAGTAAGTAACGAATGAATGATGAAAGGTAAATGAATAAATGGTACAAGTACATAAACAACTAAGTACTCTTTGTTCACTTATTCTAACTCTCTTTTCAATCAAAGCTGACTTTTTGCTTCAGATTACTTTAACTAGTTATTTCAGCAAAAATTACTTTAATTATTCAGTAATATATTTCTGCTTTTTGGTTCAAATTTCAATAATACAATAATCAATATGATTGATCTAAAAAAACAACACAAATTGTTTTCCTAAAAAAACATTTTCTACATTGTTGTAAAACAATAACATCTTGAAGATTTGAAATTGCATTACCAATAAATCAGGAGCTATCATCATTAGAAGAAATTAAATGTCTCAGAGCAAATAAAAGTTTTAAAATATTTCAAGTTTGAAAATATATATACCATCCTTGATAAACACAAAGAAAGGCGCATAACTGAAGCAAGTTGCCTGATAATAGATGTTATGATAAAAATATGGCCTCTAGTCTTCAAGTTGAAAATGTTCAACTTTATCTGTTCAAAACACTAGATAACAATGTTGTGGGTCCTTTTTTTCTAGAAATCTAGAACTTTGTATTTGCTTCATTACTACTTATTTTGTTTATATGTAATGAAAAGAATGAAAAATAAAGAAATTAGTACTCACCACCCTTGAAAAAAGTCTAAGTGTCTCTAGGTCCTCTAAAATGTTACTTGCTTTGGTGGTGATTAAGAGCATGAACAATTTGTCTAATGGTTGGTACACGTATCTGACACTTTCCGTCTCAACAAACGTGTGCTGTTTGCCTGTGTTCATTAACTTAGGGAAAGCAGACAGGAGTCCTTCAATGCGAGATTTTGTCATCTCAACAAACTGTCTTGAGATGAGGGCTAAAAAGAAACATCTCTAGTTGTTGATTCAGAAGGCAATCAAGGATCAAATAGAATCAGGGGAAACCAAGCAGCTAAGATTCACCCTGTTTTATGTAACACAAACAATTGCATCCCTCTCTATATGGAGCTAAGCAACTTATGACAGATGGAAAAAATGATTTCCACAACAACTTTGCAGCCTCTGAGTAGGCCACAATTATTTGAAATTTGATGGAAATGAAAGTCGAACAAACCTTTGCCATTTTTGGTACAGATTGCTGCAGCCAGAAGAACCTGAAACAAAATTGATTGTAAATGGTCACAGAAACAATCAAAAGCCAAGAATCACTAGAAACAAATTTTTAATTCTTCTTTCCAAAATTAAACCATCAAATGTGGTCTCAAAAAGAACTACACAAAGAAATAGATTCATTTTCATAATAAAAATATGCACATGTGAAAAATTTTGAATAACAGCATTTAGAAATTTCAATACTTGGTCAAAAAGACTCTGATAATGTTAGTCTTGATTTTAATCAAAACTACTTTTTTCTGATTTTAAACACACTTTTTAATAAGAATACCTAATTTTTTGCAAAGCCTCAGTGTTATGAAAAATGTTTGATTCTGAGCCAAAGATTATTTCTAAATCATTCTTGCCTAACACAAGGTTTAAATTTGCCTTAAGATCAAAGAAAAATACTGATTCTTCTTTGGTGTGTTGTCTCATCATAAATTACTCACAGAACAGCTGAGTGTATTTTTAAACATCCATATGCAATAAGTGTCAAAGTGAAATTTTTTTGCTTTGAGATAAAACTTAGATGAAGGAGAAATGTTGTAGATGTTTGAAAGTCTTGATGAAGATCAAGCCTATATTATTCTTAAATTATTCTTAAATTTTAGCAATTTTAAGCCTCAGTATCCTAAACAATGATTCATCATTATGATATATCATATCAATTGTCTGGTACCCCTAAACATTATACTGCAGGTTAAGGATCATGAACTTTTCAAAACCATTAAAATATGTTATGATTAACCTTTCAATGTATTGTAGAGGTTAGTGAAAACGAAAATCCTAACTTATGCCCTATACATGACTTTATATTCAGATTTTATCAATAATAGTGTTGTATCAAAAAGTAATTTGAATGATTGCCTCTATGTAGTTCAATCTTTAAATAGGTCTAGTGTAATAAAATATTGCTGGAATATTTACATTTAAAAATCTAGATGGGTAATATATACTTAATTTTTTTCTAAAGGTGCTTAATGCTCACCCTTATAATTCATACAGACTTTTGGAAACAATCAGAGTTCAGGTAGCAATACAAAAATACACAGGTCATACGATTTTCAGATGAACCGTGAGCGCATCACGGTTTTTAACCGGCAGCGAACTTCCAACACAAGCATTAAAAATATTTCCAAAAAATTGCAATTCCAATATAAAGCATTTAACAGGTTGATACATGATTAAGTTACCTAGTATTACTTGCCCGAAGGCAAGGATCATAAAAACAGTAATAGGGCCTAGGCATCAGAACCAAGGTTCAATACCACTCTAGGGTACTTTTATGAAAATGAACTGCCTGCTTACCATTTTGACGCAGAATCTAGATTTCCAACCCGAATAATAAAGTGTCTTTCAGTCTATGACTTTGTTTTTAGTTTTAGAAATATTCCACCATACTTCTTCCTTCACTTCCAGTCTTCCCCAATTCGCCACGTTTGCAGTGAAGACGGAGCGATAGACAGAGGTAGTTCCCAGACCTTTCCTTGCGAAAACATAGCGCAAGGCGCCTCCGTACAAAACAGTGTGAAGTTGCCACGAAGTCGTACGACAAAGTAATAACAAAGTAATATTTACTTGGCAATAAAAGTATCACCGTAAACCCTCGAATTAGCCCCCTGGGGCTTATCTATTTTTGATATTTTTGGATTGGGGCATACTCGACTGGGGCTTAATCGAGGGGGGCTTATAAAATTACCTGAAACATGCCACATAAAAAGATAATTTTTGAAATTTCTTTCTTTTCATAACATAAAAATAATCTAAGTATGAAGAAACATTTGATTAAATTATTAACAAAAATATAAATTTTTGTGGTAATTCACTAAAATGTCAAAGGCAACATCAGGAGTCAAAAATCAACAAATCGAGGGGAGCTTATTCGAGGTGGGGGCTTATTGAAAATTTTTAGTTCTAGGGTGGGGGCTTATTAGATGGGGGGCTTTTTCGAAGGGGGGGGGGCAATTCGAGGATTTACGGTATATGATGAATGGCCAACCAATCCAGCTCTTATTCCCTCTTCAACTCTTTCCACAACAATAACCAATGTAAAAAAAATTGATTTTCAAAAAATGTCTGTAGCATTGAAGCAAAAATTGTGCAAGTCAACACAGAAGAGGTTTCTGGTCAGGTAGACCAAAATAAAGGCAGTTCCAGGTTAAAGTCTATGCTCTTCGCTTGCAATATAGTGACTGGTACTGGTACTTGACTGGCAATGTAGTGGTCATGTGAATAATTCTAGAGATTTTGGGCCTTCAGAGCCGAATTTCTATTAAAATTTATTTGCCTTTTCATTCGAGATGTGATAATTTCAGGTGGGTCTTTGGAGATTCACAGCTTTGAATATTAAAAAAATCAGGCCGAAAGCTTCTGTTTGCAAAGTTGGATGAGATTTTAACAATTTGATACAGTGCCGTCGGGATGAAATATGTATTGGGGGTGTTGCCCATTGTATTCCTCCTAATTCAGTACACCGTTATAAAGGAATAATATAGTTTGACAGTTATTTGGGAGGTGGGGTTTTACTCTGTCATAAACGATGGACAGGGGCGACTCTAGCCTGAAGAACTGGAGGGGGCATCACAGAAAATCCTGGGATACTAGTGTACGGACACAATATAGTTACAAAACAACGCCTTAACTTAAGGTGATACAAGTTGTTGTTTCAAAAAGTTTAAGTTACGGCGCATGCGGCAAGTATGAGAGAATGCCTGAGCAATTCATATCAAAAGCTACGTTTGCCAAAAGCACATGGGTGGAAACACTTACCAATAAAAAAACTTTCTGAGAAAAGTGGGGGCAGGGGAGGTGGGGCAAATAAACGGACCTGTAAAAATTCTGCCAATGCCCTCCCAACTTGAAAAATAGAAAAACATTGAAAATAACAACCAACCTCAAAACAAAGTGAAATCTCATTCACTAGGACTTACACAGGGCCACAAAGAAGCAAGAATCAGAAAGAACCTCCAGACTGTTAACATTTGATATTTGTATCTGCATTCATCAAATAATTAGTGAAAGATCTTTTGAAGCATTAAACCAAGATTTGTTTGGCAATGTGAAAATAAAAGCTGACTAGGTAACTAAGTTTGAATCAACATTAAACCTAACCAATAGAAGATGTACAAATCAAATGAATTAAACATTGTTTATAGTTAAATCTAGTGAGAATGTGTTGATGTTAATTTGCTTTCTCAGGTTATCTAAATATGGTAAAAGAAAATGGCAACCATTTTGTTGTTTCATCGAGCTTGATCTTAAAAATGCAATTTCAGGTTACAACTTAGAAATGCAGGAAATACACAACCATCTCTTCCATTTCAAATGTAAAAATTATGACAAAGACATGCATTGTTTTTACAGTATAAACATCGTGAAATACAACTGAGAAGCAATTTGGGAAAGAAAGAGCAGCATAATTAAGCACACTGTAAAATGTTTGTTAATGGCCCACAAATGGGTGACTCATGCATAGGTAAAGTAATAAGCAGTTGCAGCAGCAAGCAGAACAGACACAGCAAGGACAGAATAGCCTGTCTTGTACAGGGTCGGCAAGTCAAAGCCTTTGGCAGCATCCCAGAACTACAAAACAAGTATTAGGAAAAAGGGTAAAAATTCAAATCCAAGAAATAGATTTTAAATATATACTAAAAAACTATCAAGCTTTATTAGGAATGGAACCTTTTTTCTCTTTAATTTGTCAGCAGCAGAGGCTGGTTTTATATAAAGACATGGTGAAGGTTTCCTGTAGATAGTAGTACATGATCATGCAAGGGCACATAATAGCAGATAGGTAAAGGTTTTTGACCGCCATCCAAGCATTTTTGAATTTGACCCTTTCTTGTGGACACCCACTAGTTCACTTGGCTAATTATGAATGCCCGGACAGTTAGACCAACCTTAACAGTAACATATGGAATGGAGTTTTAGAGAGTGAGACTTATTTGAGCTTCTTGTGAGAAGAAAGTTTTAATTCATCTTAATTGAGCCATAAAATATAGGGAAACATTGTAAAACAAACATCCTTTCCAAAGACAAAAATTTTTTTCCTTTTGTCATGATAATAACACTTAATTTAGATTCATCTTCAGACATCCTACACATGAGTTGGGACATTGGTTTAGCAAAACAGAAATGAATTTTTCAAGAAACAAACTTTTTTTTACACAAATGAACAATTACCTACATTTTTGGAAATAAAAAAAGGCACTTACCAAATGCCTAAGACCATTGCACGAGTGGTAAATGAATGGCCAAACAAGTAGTCCCTTCAGGGTGAACAAAACTGGTGCTGGTATACCCCATGACTTGATGATATCAAGGTAATATGGGGCATGTTCAGGGGCTACTAAGGCAAATCCTGCAATACCAGTTGTCACTACGATAAAAAGAGAACAATGTATAATAAATCCAGAGACTAAAATGTACACCATAAACAAATTGAATAAAGGAGAACCCATTTTATTAAAGATATAAAAACGTAAGACAACTCAATTGTCGATAATTTGGATTTGGTGATGCTGTTTTTGTGCTTATGGCCGGCATGGACATTGAGAGATGGACTTTGATCTTGGGCACATTGTCACGGTAGTGGCAAAAAGGCAAACAGCAAAGTAACCAGAACCATCAACCATTTAAAAAACTATATATCTATTGGAGCCCAGAGAAACCTGTATTTTAGGTTTAACCATACCATTGCCAATATATTTGCCACAAAGGTGTGTTAGTTGGACCAAAAGGTGCCAACAATCTACTTCTTCCCAGTTTAAAATCTTCACAAAATTGCATCTAAGCCGGCTAGCTTTCACTGGTTTATAGTGATAATTCTTCCTTTACATTCGAATGACTGGCTTATACCACTGTAGCTGCAACATTGCTTTTGGTAAGAATTAAGGTGACAAAAATCTGCTTGTAACAAAGTCCTATTTAAGAACAGCATCAAAATGACCAATCACATTAATGCTGTTAATGGATGTCTTTGGTGGCAACTTGAGCCATGACATCAGGAGCGTAGAGAGGGGTAAACGGCATAAAGGGCAGGGGCCCGCAAAATATAGGTCTTGCAGTCAAAAATTTTGACTGCGGCGCAAAAGGGCCCGCCCCAGAAGGCTTGGCACCGGGGCCTGGGCCGTCTATCAACGACCCTGCATGCTTTCAACATACCACAACAGCTAACAGCTCTTGCATCAAATATTCATATAGCAGAAGGCAAACAGTATGGTAGGGAATGGCACCAAGTCCCAAAAGCATGTCTGCCTCGTGATTGCATTGAGTAAGCCATTTGAAGCAGTAACTTAAAGCAACAACAATATATATAGTTATAGCTCGGCCTACACTGCTTGTGGCAAATGGCAAACAATAAATTAAAAAGAACTCACAAATTGAATAGATGACACCAGAGACTCTATGTGAGCCAGACAGGAGGGCAGGAAGTTCAAAACTACAAAAAATAAACACTGCATAAAGAAACTTAACATAAAGAATCAAAATTATGTTGGCAGTCTAAAAAGTTGTTATGTTCATGTTTTTACGAACCGATTTGGGCACACAGAAATAAAAGCCAATTTAACATGAAGCATCAATATGTTTGGATAAAATAGTCTGAATCTTTGGCTCAAGATTGGGAGCAGCAAACCACTTAATATGAAGCAAGAAACTTTAAAATTATGTACACAATATTCAAATATTAATTCATAATTTCAGCCAAAATACATCATATGCTATGACATGTATTTCAAATACACAACTGTTTCACCATGTTCTCATATGATTTTACTGTCCCCAAACTA
This sequence comes from Nemopilema nomurai, assembly GCA_003864495.1. Classification (NCBI taxonomy): domain Eukaryota; kingdom Metazoa; phylum Cnidaria; class Scyphozoa; order Rhizostomeae; family Rhizostomatidae; genus Nemopilema; species Nemopilema nomurai. The sequence continues at coordinate 1,347,007 of ML133499.1, read as the reverse complement.
AAATTCAAATATTTGTTTAGGTACCAAGAGCATTTCGTAGAAGTTAATTTATCAGCAAAAACACTGTATTTGACAGAATTGTTGCCCTAGAAGATGAATAATTGGCCTATATTCAGAGTGAGGAGAATTGCCAGCTCTCTGTAATTCCAGGCATAAGGAATCACAAGGTGTGTTCACATTAAGAGGAAAGACCAGGACACTGCTCGATAAGCTTAAGCTTCTCAGTGTCCTAAAACTACCTTCGGATGCAAGTTAGAAACATATACAAATTCACATAAAAGAGCTTTCAGTAAAGAATTTCAGGAAGAACATACTTGTATATGAGGACGTGGGGTGACACAGGTCTTTCCATTCTCTCATTCTTCTTCCAGAAATCTTCACCTGGTTTCATTTTTCTATTTGCTGGAGTTGCGTTGCTGGCCAAAGCTGCCAGCATTGGTGTGCTGTCATAGAAACATATAACTTTCAAACTCATAAAATATTAAGAATATTTATACAGATAATACCTTTTGAAAAGCATCTTTGACTACCCCAATGAGTCAAAACTTCAAACTGTGTTTAGAACTTTGTCCACAAAACCATTATTCACAAACATTGCAATATGCAAAATATAACCAGAAGATAGAAATAACTGAGATTTTGAAAAGTTTTATATTTATACTGAAATGTTTGCTGCTATAATACTAAATGTTTAGAAAACTTTAGAAACATCCTCTTTCTAAAATAGTATGAGCAGTTTTTTTCATTGTCCTTCAGTATCAAAATATAATTAAACTTTAGAGACACTCTTAGAAAATTTAGAGCAACTGTTCTTTTACTATGCAATACCAATAAACAATCATGTTCAAGGGCTATTAATACATTTTAATTATAGAGTATATACTTGAAAAAGTGTTTCAATAATTATAATGTTGACAAACTTCAGAGTTCACTTTACTCTCTCTCAATAATTTGTCCATTTTTGTGATCATGTTAGAGTATATTTCAGACAGATTATAAACTTATTAACAAATTCATTTTTTACAAATTGAAAACAAATCAAGGCAAAAGAATAAACAAAGAGTACATATTGACACCCTGGATGATAGGAAGCTAGTAACATTAATCATGAAAGAAACGTTAACAAGGGACCAAACATGAATTTTCAGTATAAACTAAGTTAAATATCAAGATTTCAATTTTGATGTTAATTTTTTAGTAAGAGCTGGGATACCAAGATACAAAATCGATGACGCCAACCAGAATACTAACACAGGTTTTGCACGAAGTCCGACTGGCCATAGTTTACTACCAGATTGTCCACTAGTTCGAGCAAGATGTCGTCCAAGATGCCTAAAGAGATAATTTGAAATCTATTGGCTCAGTTGCAAAGTTTCTGTGAAGAAATGGAAGTTCAATTTCATATCTAAGAAAATAAAGCTTAAATACTTAAATAACTATGGGTCAACTGAATATTATTGCCTGCGTTTGACAAGTATTGTTCCCTGTCCGAAATAAGTAATATAGTTGAATAAGGTTGATAAAGTAATACCTAATAAATGATAGTTATCATGAGCCATTAACTCTTCGAAAAGGACTGTTATTGACATTCTAAAATTGTATTCCAAATTGTTATGTTCCAGTGCAAATGTTAACTCAATGATGAATTTATACAAAAATGTGTGTTCTTGAAATAATTAAATAATTAAATATTTGCTTGTATCTGGTTTAATACATTTTCCTGAGAAGGTAAAATTGCGAGTAAAAGCAATACACAAGCTTGCAAACTGATGATGGTCCTCCAGAGTTAAATTAGGCCCACTTGCTTTTGCTAAACGCAAACGCACAGGTTGTCCTAAAACATCTATAGTTTAGAGCATAGCTACAGCTACAAATTTTTTTGCTCCTGGATGCATGTGAACTGAGTAAACATTCTCTAAATTGGATTGAAAAGGAGCCAAACCTTCCTAGCAGTAATGCAGCCATTCTGCTGACCGTCCCATATGTTGGAAACGAGATCACAGGGTGTTTGCAATGCAAAATTGAAGGTGGATAGCCAACTGCATTGTGGGAAAAGACCTTCGTCGACACGACAGCCGCCGTTTATTTTTTTTGCCAAACAGTAACCAGGGACTTGGAAAGAATCTCGCATCGACAGGGGTTTGAAAGGGGCAATACTGCATGGTTTGGCATTTCATGTTTTGTTATGTCGTTCATTGACGAATTATTTTGACAAAATTTAGTCAAATTAGGGCCATCCTTGTTTAAAACAGCAGAGAGTTATCAAGAAAAGAAAGAACTCCACTACAAAGCCCTCCAAATATTGCTTTATTAGTGTCAGGCACTGCGGAGCAGGCTATAGCCCCCCTCCCCCCACTTTTATGCGAAAGCGTAAGAAATTAAAAAGCGACGATCATTAATCCACAATAATGAGCTCTATAAAATATGTACGACTAGCTATTTTCAAAGAATTTTGGAAAACTACAATGGTTTGATGGAGCTGTAGAAAGAGTTTTTGCCAGGAAAGACTGATCCTGATATCAAAGCAAGGATAATTGGATGTGAATATCAAATGATAACGATTAATTTCTTTTTCGGAGTAAACCTTGGGCTAAAAATATTTTGTCACAACGATAATCTTTCGAAAACGTTGCAAGGGACAAAAAATGTCAGAAGTGTCAAGCAAACGTTTTGCGAATTTAAAGAAGATAACACTTCAGAGCATGAGAAATGATCAATGCTTTGAGCTGTTTTATTCATCAATTTTGGTAAAGGTAAAACAGCATAGTTTCATTGGTTGGTGTGCCTTCGTTAGCAAGAAAAAGACGCTGTCCAACTCGATTTGAAGAAGGCACAGGACCGCCATTCTCCCAGGATACTGCACAAGACCATTACCGAAGAGTGTATTTTGAAGCCATTGACCTTATCGTAGAATCGATTAATCTTCGATTTACTCAACCAAGCTTTAGAGCATACGAAGAGCTGGAATGCTAAATTCTTAATGCCCTGCAGTCAAAAGACCTTGAAGATGGGCTTCAGTTCTTGAAATTAAATTACAGTGGTGACGTCGATGTTACAGCTCTACGCTCGCAGCTTTGCTTGTTGCCAGCCGTGTTCAAATATGCTTTAGGCAACATTTCCTGTTTCGACGATTTTTTGAACGAACTAAAAGAGCTACCAAATTAAGAGCGTCAACTGATTTGTCACGTAGTCACCATTTCAAAGTTACTGCACGTAAATCCGGCCATAAGTGCTTCAGGAGAAAGATCTTTTTCAATGGCAAGGCGTCTGAAGACTTGGCTAAGATCGAAAATGACACAGGAGAGTCTCAACAATTTGGTAATTCTTCACTCTCATAAATGCAAAACCGATACATTGAACTTGCTTTACATTGGAAACAAATTTGTTGAAAATGAAAACAGGCACAGAAATTTGCCAGGGAGGACATTCTGTAGATTAGCAAAAAGATATTTTGACAAATTTGTGTTCTAATTAACATCGTTAAGCTAGATGTTCTGTTGTTTTAAAGTTAAATTTCATTGTTGATATTTGTTGAACTTGTTTGAGTTTGTTGAACAACACTTGTTGTAATTTTGACAAAAAGACTTTATCTTTAGCTTCTCCACTTTTTTCAACCCTCCGCGGTGCCTGCCGGTGTGACCTTCTAGAAAAAATTGCACAAGCTGGATACAGTGATATCATACTGCCAACACCATTTGCAAATGCTTCGATGCTTAATACTGGGAAATGGTGGTTTAAGGGTGAAATATCATGGCAGGAATTGACAATAATTTTCAGAAGAAAAGCCTTTGAATCGCTAATTTACCATTTATTTAATATTTTTCGATGTTTTCCTTCATTTTCGAAAATTCAAGACTGTAGCCCATAGGGAACTTGCACAAATGGCAAAAAATAAAACACATGGCATAGAATGTATACCGATTTTTAGATGCGTTAATCAAGGAAGAGAGTAAAGTGGCTTGATTCCTAGGAAAAAATTTTTACTCGTACGGCTCGTTTAAATTTTTACACGAATAGGATAAAAAACTAATTATAGCATTTTTAATTGCACTTTTGAATAGCCAAGTTGATTCTGTCTCCATTTCATGTCTGTTCTGCAAGGAACAGTCCAAGGGTATTAAGTAAAGCCTTGTGCTTAAAGGTATTAGCGTCAACGGATAGTTTTTTCTCTCTGAATCTCAAAAAACTAAATTCGCGAGTTCGAGTCCCGCTCGGGTCGGTTATTTTTCCGCACTCTCTATGATCCTTCGTAAAGAATCCTGTTGCCTTAACCTTTCTAAATTTTTATTGTTCACCCCATTTCATGTTATCATTATGCAGACTTTTCTCGCGTGCAAAAAGAATTTGTGATGTACAGAAACATGCATAATTTCATTCAAGCAGGCCATTTGTTTGATATTTGTATAGAGCTTGCGTTTCACTAATGCCCCCTGTAATGAGGTGCTCTTAAAGGTTTTTGTGCTATTTGAAAGAACGGTGTAGCTTTTGAGAAGTTACGATGAACTTGCTCACGCAATACAAAATAGGCAACAATTTTAACACATATTATACACATTATATGTACATTACTATATGTGTAAAAATACATATTTATATATCTAGATCCTTAAAGAAAAAGAAACACAATAAATTGTTAAGTTATCTGTTTATTGAGAATTTAGTTCTTAGTCGTAGCTTGAAGAACTGGCTCATATGAAGTCTTTCTGACATGATTGTACTGCCATGGAAGTTTGCCGTCAAAAAGCGAATTTTTTCTACTATTCTTGCGTGGTTGTTCAAAATAAGTTTTGTTGCACGAAAATGCACTTGACAACCACGCCAGAATCTATTACTTCATGTAACAGTTCGGAAATGTCGTTGACGCAGCCCGAAACGTTTGACCTAAAGTGCAATTATAATTCGATGTATGCAACAAGTAGAACTGACAAACACATTTTTCATAAGAATGCCTAATTTTTTGCCAAACCCCATTATTTATAGGAATTCGATTCCCACCCTTTGATTATTCTCAAATTATTCTTGCCTAACCCTAACCCAAAGTTTTAATTCGCCTTGAGATCAAAGAAAAATGTTAAATGTCTTAAATTATTCTTTGATTTAATCAATTTTGAGCCTCGATATTCTTACACACTTTTTTCTTATTAAAAATGTGTATGAATTGATGGTACGATAAATGCCGTGAAAGCTCTATCAAGCTCCTCGGAGGGAGTGGGGGCTTATGTCTTAAGAGTAGGAGCTAAAAAGAGAAGGGGCCTTATTAGGCTTATCAAAAACTAAAAGTAAAAAGGCTGTAAGCATGCCTTTATGCAATTTTTTGTTGAAGAAATATCATACAAATATTCTCAAGAAGAGTTCTTAACCGTTTGTTTTTGCACGTGTTTTGTCAAAAATGTTTTTGTGCAATTTTTTGCTAGAAAATATGATAGAGAGCCATGAACTTTACTTGTTTGAAATTAGAAATTGGAAGTTTAAAAATTAAAAATACTTTAAGCTATCACTAAAATCTCGCATTTAGCAATTTTTGACATCTCTGGCTAACGAGGGGGGCTTATTTCGAGTTTTTTCTTGATAAGGGGGATTTATAGAAAGGAGGGCTTTGCGGTAAGTTTCATCGTAGGTATTCATCAAAGTGGGTATGATGATTATTATTTCATAAACCGTTTGATTGACATTTCTTGGTTTCAAGACATCAATCAGACCGGTGTCCGGAAAGAGAGGTTTGTTGTTGCAGGAAAGCAGCGAAGTAGGAAGTCAGATTTGAGATAAAGATATCTATGCTGCAAGGATACATGCTAGACCGACAAAAGTACGATTTGCGAATTGCAAAGCAGAGGCCAAGGCTCTCGGAAGGCTTCATTAATAGCAAGCTGCCGTTGAAGTGGGAAGGAAGACCTCTATCTCCCCATAGCGTGGTTGCGTTCAATAATGGTAGTACCATGGTAAACAACGTGCTGAAAAATGGCCGTCGAATGGCGTCCCATCCTTACGTCCGGAAATCGCCGCCAGTGAAATCAAGACCACGTTCATGCAGCTCTTTAAGCGTTCATAAACGCTGCTTCGATGATTTGGTAAGTTAATTAAAGTTTCTTGCCTTTGCAGATTGCGATGTTCTTTGCCTGGTCTTTTACAAAAGGTGGCCAACCGGCCGATTTGCGTAAACAATTACAGATCCGAACAAAGTCCCTAAATAAACTGTAAGCAGCCGTTCCTGGTGAATAGTTGCAGGTCTGCAGAAAGATAATGAATGTTAATCGCCTTCTTTCTATTTTCATGTATATTAAAAGCGATTGCAAACCCGATGAAGTTGTCGGTTCTGCACGATTTCATTCATGACTCGCTGCATGCGTGTCGCCATTGGCGATCAACAATTTACAAAACAGCTACATTTCAAAGCCATGCATACCGTATATTTAGGCAGCAGTTTTTGATGCCTGAAATTTCATCTGCCTGTGTAGATGTTTAGATGTTTCTCTCTGATAACATGCTGGTATCAGCCGACTTACCGAAAGGGGAGGAGGTGATTGGCCGAGCCGGGCGAGTCAACGACTACAAGTAAATAATGTCTGACAGACGATTCATAATCATTTTGGTCGTCTTAACATACAATACAAATGACTGGGGTACTAGGAGGATTGAGTTCTTTGGGGCCTTCTCCGCCGACCGGCAAATAGGCGAAGCAATTCTGTTTCTGCTTGTGTTACAATAATTGCAAGTGCATCGTTTTCGATTTGTATCCATGCAAATTTTGAGACAGACGTAGCGAGATATTTGTTTAATACGCAAAGCAAGAAGAACAAAGAGGAAAGTTTGCTTACAGAGCCATACCGTATTTTGTATTAAGTGGAGCGCTCTTAAGGATCTTTTGTTTTCTTTTATTGTTGCTTAAACTTGCAGTTCGAATTTCTGGAACTTGCGAGCAAGTATAAGTAGGTCAGAAATTTAATATCGAATCTAGTCAATCCAAAATTGAAATTAAAAGTTGTTTTTATTTTCCTGAAAGTAATAATTAACCATAAACAGTTCATATTTCCCCTACTGTTCTTACTTTTCTCAGCTACATGTGCTTGTTTGGTTGGAGTTCTTATCTGCAGCCAGCTCCATAAAATGGTTGATAAGTTTGAATGAAATGTGTCTCAAAGTTTTTTTGGCAGTATTCAGAACACTCGAAATTTGATTAAGCTTAAGTATATGGTGGACCACAAAGCAAAAGCAAAAATTTTGTGGGGTTTCTTCTAGTCACCCCAGCTAAGTTGAAATTAGTCCAGCCAGTGTCGCTATCTGGGCTCTAAAGAAGGGACAATGAACCATGATTGACACTTCCAACTTTAAAAGTCAGGAATGGAATGAGGAAGTTGGCATGGGCACCATTCTGTTGCATGTTGAATTTAAACAATTAGACCAAACTTTAGACTAAATGTTTCTTAGAAATGAAAATGCATCTGGGTGTATACTGAAAATTTGCTTGAATGTATGATGGATTTTTTTGAACAAGTGCTTTGCGGTACAAAACTTCACAGTTGCTAGAAAAAGCGGAACTATTTTTTGCATACTTAAAAGTACTTTTTTTGTCTGACACTCCTCAGAGTATGCAAACGTCGGAAGATAACCAAAAACTGACCGAATAAATAGCCAGATGCGGATGGATTTTTTTATTCATAACAAAGTCAAGTCACAAGTTAAAATTTATATTTAGAATGTATGTGTGATATTTTGGTCTGTTTGTGTCTTTGCATTTTGTTATGCCAATCATTAGTAGCGATAAAATCACAGACACAAAGCAATCACAAGTCTTGCTTTGTGCAAATATTAATCCAGTTGTCAAGGAACCATTCTTCTTTTCTGGAACAAAGGTTGGATTATCATGAGCCCAGAAACTGTGTTGTTTAAGGCCTTGAAATTCCAATGTTTTAGAGAAAGTGAACCACAGATTAAAGAAATGTCCCTAGTTCAATGTCTCATTTATGTCTAATACCTCTGTATTAGTTATTAATTGAGTTATGCATATTCTGCCTGGTCACACACATCAAAGTTCTTGCTGAAATATTTCATTAACAAAAACAGACAGATAAACCCAACTTTTCACTTATTTCTATTATCATTCATTCTCACACCTTGTAAACAGCATAAGCATAAAAGCGGCACTGTTATAAACCTTGTCACACACAACATGTTCAGTGATGTGTGTGACATGATGTGTGTGACAAATTTAAGCAGCCATCTTAAAATAGTGCTTTCAATTTTTATTCAGTCCCTAATCCTCCTTTAACACATAAACAACATTCTGTAAAACAATGCTGATTTGTTCTGATGCAAAATGAAAGGGTTATGATACTTTGACTGCATTTCAGTTTAGTTCTTTTTGTTAAAATTCTTATGCCGCAAGGTGGCACCTTTTCAATTTTTCCTTAGGTGTAGGGCCTCTTTTAAGTAACGAGAAGCTTGGAGCCTGTGGCCATGCCCCTTAACAGTCCACTACAGTCCAATAACAGAATCATGTAGAGAATAATGACCAGGTTCAGAATGAAATAAGATAAAGTGGTGGTCCTAAGAAATTAAACACCATTATATGGTATATTTAAAGCAAGAATTGTAAGTTTGAGAGATCTTTCAACTGAAGATAATTTGCCACTCCACATAGAAAGTGTGTGGTAGGGTGGAAAGGTGGTAGGGCTAAAACCTTTGAAAATACAGATTAACAAGGCTTCTAATGCCACTTTTATAAATTTTGAAGTTCCTGCCCTTTATGTACATCTTGAAGTTCCTGCCCCTCCAAGCTTTAGTGGCTACAAACTTTTGCCATTACATTTCCCAAATGATTGAACAAGTGATAGAAATATTTCGGTTAGGGAAATTTTGAGTTAGATTTTCTACCCAAAATATTAGCCGTTTATAGCCCTGAGAATTTGATAAGGATGTACAATATAAATGTTTACCTGGTGAAGGCAAAAAAGGGACAAGGAAGTTTCTTTTGCAAATTTAACTAGAAAAGAAGGGCTTAAACACCCCAGTTTCAGTTAAGAAAGGTTTTAAGGTGAGCAATTAAGGTGATGTCAACAATTTTACCTTGTTCATGTACCATTTGATACAAAATTCCCAGCAGTTTGAACCACCCTCTCATTGGTTTTACAGGCAAAAAGAGGACCTCTGAAAGGGCTTCTTCCAGACCAGGTAGGGAGACTGTACAATAGTTTGTTGCAGAACAGCATAGCTATCTTTGTAGGAGATCCTTTGACTTTGATTTATGTGCTTATTTTTGATAAAGTAAATATCTAGACATTTTTTCTAAGAGTTTAAGAGTCTCTAAAAATGCAAAAAAGTCTTCAAAGTGTTAATAAATATTTCTGTCACATTATATGAGTTTTTATATTTCATTGTGTCTATAGAACATGAAAGTTGCCACTGAGAGCTTCGAACAAAATGACCATGAGGCAACTGTTTGAAATTAAATTTTTGCTTGAATGTGATATGCTCCACAGCTAAATTTTACTTTAGTCTTTCAATTGAATATTTTTGAGTATCAAATTTTTCAAGATTGCAAATATTTCAGCAGTTAATTCACAGTAATGTTATTTGATATTTAGTTTAAATTGCAAAGTATTATATATTAAAAATTGATTTAATTTGAAGCAGCCTTTTACATTCTCCAAGAAGAGCTTAACTGTTTTATAAGACAGTAGCATAATGGCTTAATGATCTTGCAGAAAATTTCAAAAGTTGACCAAAAGGTTCTTTAAAATTGATATTACGGTGAAGTATGGTTATTCATGACCAGTGTGGTCCTTTTTTTAAAAAAATTCATTTTGAAACTTTGTGCTTTTTTTGGTAAGGGAAAGACAAGCTTGCCCCCGGAAGATATTGCAAGGATACAGAACTTGATAGACCCAAGGTTCTCATTGCTTGATGGAAATAGAGCACCAAAACCATTCATAGATTGTTTTGCTTCAGAAAGTGGTGCGTATCTCAAGTGAATATAAGCTTATACTCAAATCTGATTTTGCTTTGGTTTCAAAACCATGCTATGATTTTAACAGAAGCCTTTACTTACACTGTTTTAAATTCTGATTTCCATATATTTGGAAAACCTGGTCAGATCAATTGCAAACTAAATTTGAATCTGATTAGACAGCAGTTTGTCCTTTGGGGTCCATTTTTATGCTCCTGGGATTAACACCAAAATTGGACAGAGTGTGATATCTCTCCTTCTCATAGAGTCTCCGGCTGCTACTATAATGAATGTTTGAAGAATGTTTATAGAATTTATCACCAATTCATTATCACCTTTTGTTATCACTTTTTTTTAAACATGCTTCAATTAATTGTTGCATGTTTATTTTAAAGATCGGAAGAGAAAGATTTTAGAATATCTTCATGATGATATTACAACATTTAAGAAGGAAGATGAATCTGATGCTGGACAAATGGAGCTAGCTCACATTGGTAAGGGCAGTTGTTTGATCTGGTTAAATAATATTGAGGAAGAAAGGGGTTTTCCTGAAAAAGCAAGGGAATTTCCCTTATAGCAAGGGAATTCCCTGAGATGTGGAGGGATTTCCCTAGAAAAGGAAGTTTCACAAAATTATTGTCTTAATTGTTTCTTTCATTAATATAATTTATATCTTGTTGTTGTTTTTCTGATTCTATGAGAGATTTTTTTGGGTACATTTAGCCATGTAACTGACCACAGATTTTAAAAGGAAATTAGGTTTTTAGAGCAGACCAAAGTTTTAACTTTGTAAGCGTTTTTGACTTTCATCTTCATCACTAATGACAAACATATATTTATCTTTTCGAATTACTTAGTTTCAAGAAAATTGTTTACAATTATTATTATTATTATTATTATTATTATTTATTATTATGGTTCTCTTTTATGACAATAATAAGAAAAATGAAAAACTATTGATCTGTTTAACCAGATGGTGCAAAAAAGGCCCTGGGTTTTATGTTCTTATGGCTCGTGAGCCATTCAGATACCTTGGAACAGTATTAAATGGGCAACATCAGCTCAATGTTAACTCTCGCTGACCTTTTGCAACAGATCTTTTGTTTGAATAGCCAACTAGGGTTCAACTTTTACGTGGCCAAATATATTTGTTATTTAAGTTACCTTGGTCTTTGATGAGGCAACTTGGGAACAGACAGGCCATGGGCATCCCATCTTGGAAACCAACAAAAGTGCCTTTACCAAATCCAAAAAGTCAGAGTTGTCATATGCTACCTTTTTTGTCTGGTCTTGCAATGCTTCCTATACCCAGACCTTGGCATTTGACTTTTGCTGATACCTCAAACACAAGTAATTTGAAACCATGAATGTGTCCCATTTTGTAACTAGGGATATAGCTAGACCTTCCGCACTATGCCAAACTGGCCAAACTTAGTCATCTCCCTTTTTCCAAAAATAACCACTCCTATTTTTTGGCATGAATGAGGACTTTTTGGCTTTGCCAAGACACTTTTGTATGGTTTGCCAAAAAATCACTATAAAAATGGTCCTCACCAGACTTTGTAACCCTTTCTGCTGAACTCTTTGTTCACAAGTTTGTGAAAGTTGTAATTTGGATAAATTGTACCAAGCTCTTTGTAAACTGTCTTTAAAAGTAGTAATTTGTAACTGTGTTATGTAAAAATAACAACTGTGTTACAATATTACATGAAAAGAAGTTCTGATGAAAATAACAGCCCAAGTTCTGTTTTTTATAGATGTTGACCCAAACACAGAAATTCTTGACAACGGTAAATTGCTTAAATTTTCAGTTTTTCTTCAATTTTGCTGATATTTTTAAATTTGTGGTTGATTATAATTTAGTTTTAGCATGTAAATGGGTAAGTTTGGTCGCGTTCATTTCTGGTTTACAGCTTTGCTTCTGACTAAGAATTCAATTTCGTTGAGCGGATGAAATTTGATTCTGCCACTTATTTTTCTCTTGCCTGCATATAAATATAATTTTTTGCTTTTCTCGTATTTCGTTTGTCTTACAAATCATTAATTTGGTTTTCATTCGAGAAGACAATATGGCAGTACTTGAAGGCCGATGTTGCTAGAATCATGTTTGCTAATTTGGCAGTGTTTTTTAAAAAGCATAGAGCAGGAATATTTTTGTGCGCGCGCATAGCACTGACCACGTGACTTTGTCTTCCCGCGAAAAATGAAATCGAGCAGCTGTTTAGCTATGTGAGTGAATTAGGCCACAATTGAATATACTTTGAACGCATGATGCCTCGCTTTTTCCTGCTTTTTGGTTGGTTTTTATTGCAAGACGTAGGTACTACACCAACTTGATGCAAAGGAGGTTGCGATATTTATGGTAAAACGAAAGTTTCATGCAAGCAACATTGTTTCAAGGGGATGAAAAGTATGCTGCCTGGAATATGTAAATTCCTTGCAAAGCGAAACTGCTACTTTATCGCCAACTAATGATTTCTTTTCCCCCAGCTTTTGCAGCCTCGCAGGACCTTCCAGCCAGTGAATTGATGATAAGTGATTACCCGGTAGCTACTATGCCAGAAGTCCAACAGGAATTTCACTCCTCCACATTGACGTTTGAAGAAGCTGCAAGCCCTCTTTCGAAGCTGGAGGAGATGAAACGACTGCTACCTGCTATCGAGGCGCAAGGTTGGTGGCCTAGGGCCTAAATTAAACATTGCTCTTCTCGTGCGCTGGACCTAATAGCTGAATGACAAGAGACAAGAGTGAGAGGAGTGATGTCTTACTTGATTTTGTACGGCAAAATTGGTTTGAAGCGCCAGATTGCATTTGGAGCGACATGTCTTGTGCCATTGTTCGACCCTAGAGCCACTTTTTAATGCCCGTGTATCGTTCTCCGATTAATTCCTTGCACTAGTGCGCTCCCAGTTTCTGGGCTCGAATTGAAATGAACTGTTGACTGTTGGCTAGTTTATTGAATTTACTCTCTATTGCACTTTTTGATTTCTTGTACCCAAACGGCTCTCGTCTATCTCAAGAGACAAAAAACTCAAAATCGAGATTTTTATTTCGCCGGCTTGCTCTTGTAGCTAATTCTAAAGGGACTAACAATTTTTTGTCATTGTTGGCCTAAACATCACTGTCAATCCCAAATGGCTTTGTGGGTCTCTATTTATAGCACATTCAGCTGGTTCTTTGCACTCAGTGGTATATCACAATGCTCTTTTGAGATATCTATTCAGAATTGAAAAATCCTCAAAAACGCTTGTTATGACGTCATCATTTTGGCACTCTTCTCGGATGTTGCTTACCGCTTTAAACCATGATTGCGACGTAAACAATTCCAGTGATTTCTGCAAAGTTGAATCATTTACATGAAGGCGTTACGTGTGTAAATAAGCCTTTAAAAAGTCCGTTCTTAAGAAACCATAATCTTAGCCGATAGTTAATATTTTTACTCCATTTCTTTGCTAGTATTTTTCGGTTTCTTTATGAAGATTTATTTTACTGTCCGCTTCTAGATCTAACGATTGCCCCAGTTGTGCCCTGCAGCCCTGGGTCACCTACAAGTTCCGTGTCATCTTGCTCAAGCAGAGAACTGGATAAAGGTTCTACCACGAAAAAACAAGTCGCCGCATACAAAGGTAAGTTCGTTCATAGTCATTAGAAAAACACTGGTCTGGAAGGCCGGCAAACATCAAAGGGCTTTTCGCATTATTTGAAAGCATGTTGAATTCTCCAGTCACGTGACAATATCCGTGCACAGCCTTGCACGGAAGTGTTTTATCATGGCAGAAAACAACGAACGTCGCAGATCTTCTCGTAGAATTTCCCAAAATAATGAAAATTCAGAGGTATCAGATGAAAATTTGGACGCAATATTTGAGGCTCTGGAGTTAGAGGAGAGTTTGCAACATGAGTTTGACGATGAAGTAAGCCTAAGTAGAAGATTAAACCGATCAATGACTGATAAGGGTCACATACGTATTTCTAACAACTACTGGTTGATTCTTTCCATCTTGCTTGCTCTCTCAACAAAATTTACCACTGATGAAAATACTTCCGTTTTTTAATTTTTTCCTGAAAGATCAGAAAATTAATTCCATGAAGTCGGCAATGCTGTTCAGCTTTCTTTTTTCTTATCGGCCAAATTTCGGAACCTGATTGTTGGTATGCTTTCTGCATGGAGACATCAACATCGGTATACAATAGATTTTGTAAGATCAAAGTAAATGTACAATTGAGACAAACTAAATCCTTGATACCCAAGGTTTCAGCGAGAACCAATTCAGTTCCCAATGTTGTACTAGTTTCACATATTCAATAAATCAAATCTTTCAATTAGCTTGAGTAGCTTTCTCAGAATCGATCTTAGGCCCCCAGAGTTATCTTTGCTTTGTTTTATTCGCTGTGATAAAATCGGTTAGGCATTTACATTCAATTATTTGTACCATTAACAAAATTGCAATTTTGAAATTGAATTTGATAAATATTCTTTAACATACTGTGAGAGGATTTGTTGAGTTTCTTATTGTTGAGTGCCGTCGGTACGAAATTCATGCAGTGCCGTCGGTATGAAACTCATATTGAAAGGGGTGGGCTTACAGTTTTAAAATTGTTTGGGGCCTGAAAATGTACTCATGATAAAATAGACAGGCCTAGGCTCCTAACCGCTGGCTTCAAGGTTCAATCGCGATCGATCTTTCAACGATCGAGTAAATGTTTATGAAAAAGGTATACTATAGGAAAATCACAAATTTAACTAGGCTATTAGCATCAAATCGAATGCTAGATACTTAAAAAATTCTATTTGCTCTGGTAGGAAATGTTTTTCACATATAGAAACTCTGTCATTTTTCACTCTTTCTTTGAAGGCCTTGTCCAGTACCCTGCTCTTCGTTATTTCGTTCAGGAGAAGTTCCCTCCATTTCATTTTTTCGTCGTTATTTGCCGCTGGAAGTTTAAAAATTCCAATACCTTTCGTTTTACGGCTGCTTCCACAATTAAAACTGCACAATTATCGCCGGGCATGATAAAATTGACATGATATATATCCACGATCAAAGCATACAAGAGTAGTGGCCGAAGCAGTGTGCACGGATAATGTCACGTGACTTTCAAAAATCCTAACAATAAGATATTCTTTTGATGTTTGCCGGCTTTCCAGACCAGTGTTTTTCTATTGACTATGGTTCGTTGCAGCCTTCAAGGAGGTGGCCGTTTTAATGACCAGAAAGTTTGGATGTTAAGGAGTTTTGTAACTGTTGTAGAAGCTAACAAAGTGGCACCCCGCAAACAAGCTAGTCATCTCTTGTATTTGAATGGAGGTATCCGGAATTATCAGGAAAATTCTGAGATGATCCGGGGAGCCGGCATTGCTCTGAAAAGTAAACGGCAGAAGGTTGGAAAAGAGGGGATTTGAATAGAGGCGCTTGGAATGGACGGGATGGAAATGAAGAGGGTTTAAATAGAGGGGATTGGAAAAGAGGGGATTGGAAAAAAGGGGATTGGAAAAGAGGGGATTGGAGTGAAAAGGATTAGATTAGAGAAAGTTTGAATAAAGGGGATTGGAAATAAGGGGTGTTGAAATAGAGGATTTCATTGGAATAGAGGGGATTGGTAAAGAGGGGATGGGAATAGGGAAAATATTAATAGAGAGGGTTGGAGCTGAAGGGATTAGAATAAAGGGAGTTATAATAAAGATGATAAGATGGAGGGAATGGGAATAAAGGAGGCTTGAAACAAAGGGTTGGAATAAGGTGAATGCAAGGTATTAAATTACACCGTACAGCTTGGGAGCGAGAACTTGCGTCCACAATTTACCAGCCAGGACAAGGTGCATAAGACTCAAGATTGTGTATCAGGCATTTATCATCTCATTGCAGGCGTTGGTCAAATGCTGCTGTGGCAGTTCCTTGTGCACTCCCTAGCCAACGGAGAGGACGGAATAGCATGGGTGAACCAGGAAGCGTACGAATTCAAGTTCACGCGCACCGACGCCATTGCCAGGGCGTGGGGCCAGTGCAAGAACAACTCGAACATGACCTACGAGAAGATGTGCCGGGGGTTGCGTGGCTATTACAAGAAGATCCTGTGCAAGGTCAAGGACCACCGGGACGTGTTCAAGTTCACCAATGCGGACGTGCAACGGCTCTGCAGGGAAATGCAAGATGTTACGGGGGGCGGCTCTGGTGAAATGGTTGCCTAAGAAACTGTAAAGACGCATCTTTACACGAGTAAAGTTGGTGGGAATAACCATGCATATTGGGTTTGTGATCAAGTAAGGGTGTTCTAGTGAATTCATTCCACCGCGCGGATTTCTCATTTGTTTGCCAGAGAGAGGCTCGACCTCGTTTCGAATTCCTGACTCTAGGTTTGGAATCACTATTACCACCCTTCGAACTCTTGTTCATGAAGCCAATATGTTATATTCCCAGCGACATTTCGTAGCTTGATATCAAGCATTAAATTATTTGTGATTTATCGCCATTATTCTCTAGTTTTGCCGTGATTTAGGCCCATTAGCGCTCGCTTGCATACCCGTCTCGTGTTCGCGTGTCCCACGCAGGCATTCATGCCTGTTGCCTTGTATTATCCTTCGGTGTACCCGTAATATAAGACCCAGACTCTCATATCTACCTTTAATGGTTGTTTCCCGCGCCTGTTGCCCGCAGCCTTACTCCCCAAAGCTCCCATACTCTCCCAAAGGTCTATGTTACTTCCGGCTTGCTTGTACTTCATGGGCTTGTTGTACCACGCGGGTTCGCGTGTTCCCGCGGGAGTATGTACATCGATGTTTTGTTTGCCCTCGGCAGTTCCCTCAGAATCCCGCGGCGCGCATGTTAACCCAGGCTTGTAATTTAAAACAGCACATGTTTTTTGTCGTTGCATATAATTTGCATTTTCATCATGTAAAGCCTAATCAAACCGCCCCCGCATCAACGTTGGCCTCCTCCTCATCAACGTGTTTATGCCTGCGAGCATCACTAAGTTCTTTTAGTGAGCATTTATCCACTTTTAACTGTATATTAACGTCTATTTTTAGTCTGGATTGTATTTAGCACTTGTAGATTGCAAGCTAGCCTTGCATTTAGAGTAGGTCTGCATGGGTTTCGTATTTTGATTACAGCCTAACATTATCCCCAAATTTTTTCAAAGAGATATGCATTATACATTTACATATACATAGACTTATACGATTTGGTATAAGTCATGAAACCACACAACAACAACAATAACAACAACAACTACAACAACGCATGTTTATTTGCTACCCGATTTGTCATTCAATTACCCAAAGCAGGAGAGATTTAAACCATTTAAAATTGCTCTTCTTGATGTGATCGTGGTGTTTCAAGATCTATTCTGAGCCTAAGTCAATTTTATTTACTACCAAGATTTGTTTTGCTGTATCCATGTTAATAGGAGTGTATTAACCGATTAAAATGTTTTATTTTTTTCCTAGATGTTTTATTTGAAAAGCTGGACTTTTCACCTAGTTGCTTTATCTAAACTTTGATTATAGCGAAGATTCATCTACTTTCTACTCCCGACCTTCCTTCTAAATAACAGATAGACTTTGCCGCCTTGATTTCTGCTTAATAAGTATTTGCAAAGTAACTATGCTAACCACTATTATATGACCATTGAAACGGATTAAGTCTGATAACAGAACTTAATTTTGTAACTAAATCCTCGTTCTTTCCACTCTTAAAATATTTCTGACGAATCTGTTGAATTCAGCAGATAGCTTTCATTTTTACCTCTGAAAAGCGTCTGAAAAACTCTTTACTGTATCTATAAAAATAACATTCTAGAATTTCGCTGTCAGATGAGTCTTCTGCCCAAATATTGTGACTTTTTATTTTGGTATTATTGTATAACTTTGTATAGTGTAATCAGTAGATACTAAACTATGTATTCAATATTTAGCACCTTCGTATTGTCGGATTAGACTGTAGTTCTTTGCACTGTGATACGAGATGCCGTTTTAATCAAATACTTGTTCCTCTTTGTCTCGCCTCTTCACTATAGAACTTCAAACATCCTATTTTACGCTAATTGCCCAACAGCAAGAATTTTGAGTTGTTATTCGCGTTCTTCAATAAACATGCACCGGGAGAGCGTCGCATGGCGTGCCTCGTTCTTGCATGACCTCGTTCCTAGCAGGGCCTCGTTCTTGATACCTCGTTCCTAGCGGGGCCTCGTTCCCTTGAAGGGCCTTGTTTCTCACTGATCTCTTGAAAAGACTGGATCGAGCTTCTACCGTTTCAGACAGAGGTCAATGTTGCTTGTCCGTGTGGGACACTTGCTCTTTCTACGTTTCGAACAGCCACGCGCAACATTGGATACCCCGTTTAACTCTCATGTCGGTTCTTTTCGGTGCTCGCGGTAAACGGTGGGTCGCACAATTCTAGGGCCTAATCAAATTTGGCGGGCCTCGATTCTCGTGCGGGTCAAACAAAAAGAAGTTCGATCCAGTTTTTATAGAGATCAGTACTTGTTTCTCTGCCACTGTACCCACAGAGCGTATTGAAGACAACAAAATATACTACAATACCTTCTTCATCCATCATACAGGGATAACTACTAATAACCTTTATTATCAATTTGTAAACTATTAATTCATCATTATCTAATTGGATGAATGATTGTACATTTTATTCACCTAAATAAACTTACATTGAGCCAGCATGATAAAGAAAAAAAATTTAAGACATGACAAGATTTGTTTTTGGGCCTCAGAATTTTTAAATCCCTTTATTATGCTGGAGAAATTTTAAGATGTTTTTTATAACACATGGCCTATAAGTGTGTAGATAGGTACTATTTGTTTTTTGTCAGCATCAAAATGTGAAAACTTTCGTCAGAATTATTTATAAGAGAAAGTCTAGCCTATCTTCTAGGCTAGAAAAATTTGATGAATCGAGACTAACTGCTAATTTTCTTGATGTCGTTTAGTTCACTTACTTAAACAGCGTCGGCTGGAAAAATGTTTTAAACTTTCTTTTGATTGTGCAGTTAAGCAAATGAAAGTCCTGCACTCGAAATTAGACGTTGGGAATGCCCCGTTGGGAGCATACCTTCATAGCCCATAATATATAGTAGGGTGGCCAGTTCCTTTCCCCGCTCCCTTTCAACCTTCCTGGTGTGTTACAGCAACGTTCGGGTTATCAGTCAAGTGAACTCAAAGCAATCAACAAGCCGAGAACCTGGAACACTGGCAAAGTAGCCAGCCCTTCTAGCAACTCACCTACCCTTGCCTCTTGCCCAGAGGGTTTTTATGCGAATGATAACAGTATAGCATGGTATAAGCATGTAAAATGGACATAGATTGTTCAAGAACTCCACGCTGGTTTAGTTAACTGGAGACTGGCTTCAACGGCCTACTTAACTACCGAAGTGAGTCCGATATATGCAATGCATGGAATTGTTCCCTGTCAATAACTACATTTGACCGCGTCCCAGCCACAGTCTGCTTATACACTAGGAACCATTTTAAAAGGAACCTACATGTAGAAGGCCGAAATATTTAAAGAACTTATACTACTAACAACGAAATCCTTAGGGATCTTTTCGATTTGAAATGTTTTTATTATTGCAAGCATCAAGAACTAAAGATCCGAATCCATTAATTTGCAGCCAATACTCGCATAGGTCGTTTGCTATTCGTGTGTCAAGTGCTTGATTGAGTAGTTTCCGCATATGCTGTCTCGCCCCTCTCTCTATTAGGTGTTAAGGCTTATTGTAGTCAAAACACCGAAAGTGAGACATAAGGAGCTTTTAAGGAACTTATGGTACTAAAATCTGATGATTTGAGGTCTACGAATAAGGAACTTTTGAAACTAGGCCTTGAGGTAGGTTCCTCATAAAGAAAGCATGTACTTGAATAAAGGTTATGCTAGTTATGTAGCCTTCATAAGGCATACTCGATGCTTCGAGCATGAAACTTGCAGCACACGTGCCAGTTGAAGCTATGACTGCTAAAACATACCTTATCAAGTACTCCCTTACACTGCATCAATTTCTTGTGCATAGGAACCTCTTAATACTCCTCTATAATCCTTCTCTACGTGTTCAAGAATCTTGCACCCACTCAAAATTGCCACCAGTAGGATATTAAATCTTCGTTATATCAGCTAGTCCACTGAAGACTACTTTGGGAGCTCAGTCGCAAAACAAGTCCTCTTTTGATCTCAGAAGTCTCTTGGGGTACAAAGAGCAACCCCCTTTTCTTCCCCAGGACAAAGCTTGTGTTCCATTTTGGGTAACACAATGAAAGGCATCCCAAACCAGATACCTATCTATCTACTGAGGTGAAAAGGTCTGCTTATAATGCGATACAGGGGAACTCACGAGGGCCTTGGTGGGTGTGGCCAGAAAAAAGGGTGTGATCAAGCAAGAATTTTGCCTTCATCAGTCGATGTTTCACAAACAGAACATCTGTGGCGTTTATTATCCGCTTATTAAAGATAAGCACTAAGATGGAACACTAAGCAGAACATATATTTAATTTTGCAAAAGGAGCCCCTGCTAAAGGAGGGCCAATTTTGCGAGATTTTGTGGGCAGTCAGCCACTGGTTTTCGATGTCCAAGTTGTAATGGTTGGGTTAGTATTTTTGCCGGGACATTTGCAACCTTGATTAGTCATGGTTAACGTAAGATAGTTTTACTTGCCGAAGTTTCCGCCATTGAAAGTTGATTTTTGGTTCCAAATTCCCCCAGAGCTATCAAGAATTGATATCCACCCATATTTTCTTACTAAACCGGCCTAACATTAAATGCAATTGATAAAAAGCTAGATCGGCCTTTTTTGAGACTGGCCTGTATACCAAATGATGTCATGTCCACCAAGAACTACCCCAACCTAACTGAAGCCAAGCGATGACGTAATGCGCAACTCGATGACATGGCTGCGTAGCAAAATGAAGATGTAGAAACGCGTGAAATGGGGAACGATATTGGACAATTACTGTTGGAGCCAAAGAAAAAAAGAAGCGAAACCATTGAATGAGATGACCGAATATCTTCTCCACAAATACACAGAGTCCAGAAAAGTTTTAACCTTCCTTCCTCCAGCTGCAGTATTTAGGATTGAAACCTCATTACCAACTCAAAGCAGCAATTTCTTTACAAACTCTTTCATTGCTTATAATAAAAATTAAAATTGGCTTTGAACACCCTGTTGTTCTATGATGCTCCGTATTAATGCAGAGAGCTTCGAAGGAGGGACAAGTCTCGAACTGGTAGCCACAAAGGGGGTGAGATGGAGAATGGAGATCTTTAGCCCCCTGCTTCAATGATTAAACAAGGGGACATTGCTTCGACTTTTGTAACAAAATTACCTTTTTGGTTAAATTTTCTTACCAGAGCTCTGAATATCTGAATATTGGTTAAATATCTGAAGGTAAAATCAATAAATAAGCGTAAAACTGGATGCATAATGCGTATCCCAACTCACGTAACATCAAAATGGCACTTTGATACATAACACAATAATTGATTCAAGTAAATTGAGACCCACACACAAATTCAAGTTTATAGCAAGAAAACTGTGAAGAAAACACAATTTTATCCTTATTAGTACATATCATAGAATAAAAGGAATGAACTAAGAAGAATTAACTAATAAAGCCGTTTGAAGGTGAACAAGCGCTTTGCGGTACAAAAGTTCAGCAAGAAATAGTGGAACTAATTGAAAGTACTTCTTTCGTCCGACATTCCTCAGTGTACGCAAACGTCGGAAGATAACCAAAAACTGACCGATTAAACAGCCAGATGCTGATCGAAAACACTAGAGGGTGATAAGAAGAGCGAATGATTGGCTATAATTGACCAATCAGCGTTACTTAACACCTAAATAGTTCCGCTTTATCTAACCATTGTGAACCTTTTAAAAAAATAATTGATAATAACGTAGAAGCTCTATTGAATGTATGGTTTTGTCAACTTTTGAGACCTTTGTGACAGACGCGCAAAGTTGGTGAAGTTTGTTATTGCGGCATGAAAATGATAAATTTCTGTGCCTATAGCTAGAGATAATACAATTTGCATATCGGAGATTTTGCGGGTAATAAATTTGCTAGGAAAGTAATAAACTGAGAAATTGAATAAATAATGATCATGAAATTGTTGAGCGCAGAAAAATTTGCGGAATACCGTAAATCCTCGAATTGGTCCCCTTCGAATAAGCCCCCACCCTAGAACTACAAACTTTAAATTAGCCCCCCCCCCGTCGATTTGTAGATTTTTGACTCCTGAGGTTGCCTTTGGCATTTTAGTGAATTAACACAAACATTTTTATTTTTGTTAATAATTTAACCAAATGTTACTTTATACTTCGGTTATTTATTATATTGTGAAAAGAAAAAAATTCAAAAATTGTCTTTTTATGTGGCATGTTTCAGGAAATTTTATAAGCCCCCTTCGAATAAGCCCCCCCTCGAATAAGACCCCACCCAAAAATGTCAAAAATAAATAAGCCCCCAGGGGGCTTATTCGAGGATTTACAGTACACAGCAAACAAGCATCATGTGCCAAAATGGAGTTCATGCGGAAGACGATTATTACGGGAAATTATTCTGGTCTACAAGTAATAGAAACAGGAAATATAATGTTAATTTTGTATATTTTTTGAGCCCAATTGCACGAGTCACCACTGTTAGGAGGTATCCTGGCCGTTGTTAATATTGGCTGTAGAAAATCATTGGAATTGGGAAGAAATTCTGAATACATCTTTGAGCCGAGAGAGACACCAAAAAGACTCAACTTTCAGATACATAGATTCTATTTAGAAATACGATATTTAAATCTGCTTAAAATTGGAACAAGATTATGCAAGCAAATATTTCTACATTAACGAAGATAAATGGTAAATATAAGACAAGGCAATAAATATCAATAGGTTGATATAATTTCAAAACAGTTTTATCAAAGCCGGTAATAAGCCAAACGTGAAAAAACTGTTCTAACTCTGTCATCTTGAAACGGATTTAACTTTTAACGCATCAAGTAATTTTTGAAAATTATAGTTTTCTGTCGAGCTAAAATAGATTTGCAGCGAAATTTATTTCTGTGTAGTGATATATTACTTCTAAAGTAAAAAATTGGCACCCTTGAAATTGGGTAAGGAGATTGGAGAAAGTTGAAGAATATTTTTAATGTTTTTAATTATCAGTGGCCCTGTCTGAAAAATGACCATGTCCCAATTTTCACCAACGGCAAACTGCGTGCCCCTTCTCTTTCTGCTACCTCTCGCATAAAAATGTATCCCTCTTTTTAGTAGCCCTATTTTCTAGAACGTTTCTACGCCCTTGCAAACAAGCATGCGCCAACGTAATTACTATTGTCCGCGTAAAATAAAGTTTGAAAGTTAAAACATCAACAAAAAATGAAGGAACAAAATAAATCTAAAATAACGACGAAAATATACAACATATCATAGTGTTTATATGTCGGCTTAATTCCTAGGATTCAAAACAGCTATAACAACCAAATCTCTACAGGGATCTTCTTAACAGTGGCTTTTGAAGACCCTCTTAGGGCTACTTAAAATTCTCAGCTTCTTGTGACCCTCCAAGGAGTATTGGCCAGACTTGTTTAGGAAAATTGCTGAGAAAACTATCTTTGAAGAATTCCCTTAAGAGAATGCTCTGACTCAATTAGGAGACTTTCTTGGAAAAATCTCTTGTGACGCATTCTCGGAAGCCGTTCTGAGATTCCCAAAACTCTTGTTGGCTACTGTTCTTATACACTCTCATTTGTTTGAGGAACAAAAGCAACATAAATATCTTTCTATAAAAGTTACCTATTCAACAACGATTTACCAATGATTTTTCTATTCCCTCTAAACTTGTCATTTCCTGCAAATGCTTGACAACAAGGAAATCCTCTTCAATAAATGGAATATGGAACGTTGATAAATGATGTCCCGAACATGTCCAATAAAGAATTATGATCACGTTCTTTTGATTATTGATCACGTTCTTTGGTAGTCGATCACGCTGCTTTGGTTATCGACTACGCTCTTTTGGTAGTCGATCACATTCTTTTGGTAATCGATCACGTTCTTTTGGTAGTCGATCACGTTCTCTTGGCTTTAGATCACGTTCTCTTGGCCTTCTTCGGTCCCCTGTCATCCGATGGAGCTATCACCATGTTTCGAAAGGCCGCGTAACTCTCCATCGTCGAAGGCTTGCGCGAGTCGACTGATGACGTCTTTGACCGACGCGGACTACTTTCCGCGCTCAGACTCGGCAACCCAGGAAAGCGGCTCTGCGTTTTAGAAACTTTAACGGGCGGCGAACCGTTGCTTCCCCTATACAAATGTGCGTCTGGTGCTGGGTGGTGCATCGGTAGAGACCGCTTCTGTTCCACATGCGGCGATCCGGCGTGATATGGCGGGTAGTTCCACTGCATTGGCGGCATACCCTGCGGCCTCCAAAGCGCTTGCGGGTCGCCTCCAGCGTACCCTGGATAGGCGGGCGGTGCGCTTCTCGGATACGGCTGCATGTTTGGTGCGTAAAAGGACTGCTGCTCCATGTAGTTGTGATAAGGGGACTGCATATGGTACGGGTTGTGCATTGGCGAGAAGTTACCGATTGGTTGGTTGTAATGGTCCGTCGGCCGCATTACTTCGGCGGCGTAGGGCCTCGGCCGAAGAATATCTCGTTGATGGGACATTGGCACCATTGGGGTAGGCCCTTGGCCGTACGTGGCCCCAAGAGAATGCCTCATGGGTTGACTGTGGCTAGTGAGTTCCATTGTTTCTTGTGAATGTGTCGACGCTCTTGGAAGTTGAACTGAGCTGCCGGGCCGCTGCACAGGAGCATCAATCCCCAACTCACGCATAGCTAAAGATCGCTCGCTTCTTACTTTGGGTTTGTGGTGACCCCCGGACGCCTTCAATGGCAGCGTTAACTCTTTTCTAGTAATCTTGCTTTCGCTGCTACTCAAATCCGGGGGCTTTGCTGCCTTCTCTTCAAGCTCCTCCTTTGCAACCATATCCCTACTAGAAGTACAACTCTCTGAATCCGTAGGTGGATTAGTATCATAATTGGCAATTGGCTTCTCTTCTTTTTTCGTATTATCTTCTTCTTCGTCGCATTTCACAACAACTTCAGATAAAACATGATCCTTTACGTCATTCGCTCCATCTTCAACCAACGGTGGCTCTGTTTCTCTCTTTTCTTGGGTGCCTTCTTCGTTAACAGCAACAACACCCTCGCTTTTAACTGGCTCCACTTTCAATTGCACGTCAGCGTCGGTGCTTGAAGTTATCTTCGCTTCTTCGACTTTCTGCACTTTCTTTGTAATCCCTTCTTCTTCTTCCCTAATACTCTTCATGATCGTTCGCATATCTTTCCCACCTCTCTTCTTCTCCTGCACATCCTTCGACTTCTTCTTTTCTTTTTTGCTGCTATTTGAATCTTCCTCGTACTTTTCATCATCAGTAATGCTGTCTCCTGAATCGCTTGCTTCCGGCTCTTCCTCTTCACTCAGCGAAAGAACAACATCATCTTCACTATCATCACTCACAATATTCTTCTCCATGTCCGCACATATCTCTTCATCTTCAAAGTCCGTTTCAACCTCATCTTCTACTGTCTCTTCTTCATCATCTTCTCCATCACTTACAATAGCCCGCCGCTTTCTAATATTTAGAAGATCCTCAGGGTCTTCTTCCGACTCACTTGCAACATACTCGTCATTTTCTTCGCCCTTAATATTCTTCATGAGCACTTCTTCCGGCGTGTCGTCTGATTCGTATTCCATGTACGACTTCGAAGTCGGCCTTCGTCGCCGCGTGGACCTTCGTACGAATGCGTCGCTTTCGCTCTCGCTACTTTCCGACTTCTCGTCGTCATCGCCATACTTTCGCTTCAGCCTCCTACTGCGGCGACAACCGCGCGAAACCGAGTCTTCGTGTTCCCTCGCGTGTCTTTCACTTTCCGAGGGACTGTTTTCATACTCGCTCAAGTTTGATTCCATAGAATCGTCGTCTAGGTTATTCAACCTTCGAGTTCTGCGGCCACTACAACAAATAAATATACAATGCTTAACTTCGTCGCAGAAAAAAAGGGAAAATGCACCTCCTTCCTTATAACATTTCTTACTATAATTTGACAGAACGATGCAATAGACGCAATCATTTGATCTACAAACACTGCAATATATACTTGCTTTCGAGCTCTAGAAATTCCTCTCACTACCCCCTCCTTATACACGTGACCAAGTCAGATGGCCTGATATCGACGATTCAGGGGGTAGTAAGGATTATCCATCAATCAAAGTTATTTGTTATCAATAAGGCCTTTAGAAGTTGAATATAAACATTGTAGAAGATGGAATCAAAAGTTATCTGGAATATCGAAGGCTTGAGGTTTTGATGTCCAAGGTCAACTAAAACAAGTGTCTGTTTAAAACAAATTACTGGAACTATTGATAATGTTTGGAATTGAAACTTCTGTTTGAAACAAATAACTGATACCGTTTGAAACAGATAACTGATACTGTTTGGAACAGATAACTGATACTGTTTGAAACAGATAACTGATACTGTTTGAAACAGATAACTGATACTGTTTGAAACAGATAACTGATACTGTTTGGAACAGATAACTGATACTGTTTGAAACAGATAACTGATACTGTTTGAAACAAATAACTGATACTGTTTGAAACAGATAACTGATACTGTTTGGAACAGATAACTGATACTGTTTGAAACAGATAACTGATACTGTTTGAAACAGATAACTGACACTGTTTGAAACAGATAACTAAAACAAGTGATTGCAGTGATTGTTGATACATGGTTCTGTTAATTGCATCGTTCTGCCAAATAATAATAATAATTAGAAAAACTATAGCTAATATATGTATAGATTAATAAAAATTAGTTTCCGCAGTGAATCATTCAAACAGTTGTCCATGATTGTTTATCTAAAAGTGCTTACTCCGTTGAGCCCTGGGCGTTTAATCTAAAAATATTTATTTCCCTAACAAAAAGAAAATTTGATCAAGTGATGCGTGGTACAGAACTTCACAATAGCTGGAAATAGCAAAACTATGTTCAACATTCATATCTGATATTAACAAATAAGCGGTGATATTAAGAATAGGAAAAACATTGAAACCAACCTTTGTTGAGAGGTAGAGTAAAAATTTCGCGTAGACACTTCCGATCTTGGTTGTGAAGGAACAGTCGATAATGCTGCGCTAATCATGTCGTTATAGTTTTGGAAATTGTAGTCAATCTTGGATCTCTTTCGCCCAGATCGACGCGAATCGTCATCTCCACCTCCCTACCAATGCAAAAGTCAAGAGTCAGTCAGTAACATTCTGGACCAAGAAAACATTTGATTATACATTGAACGAAAAACTTGACACTAACATGAATTAAGTGTGAAACATCAATATAGGATATAAAATATAAAAAACATCTTTTAGGTCTAAAGCTAACAATCCTTCTGTCAATTGCATCACGAAAGTTTCTTGTAAAATTCGAGTAAAATATTTGTTCTGTATGTCAATTCGAGTAAATCAATTACTGTTTGTTCTTAAGAAATCTTTTCACAAATAGCGAGGAAGATGTATAAGCATTGGTAAATAATGAATGCAAAAATCATACAGATATTGACTGTATTTGTAAATATACTTATAAGTGTTAAATGCATCTTTAAATGATATATTGATGGCACAACCTACTCTATATACATTAATGTAACAAAGGAACAAAAACCAGGAAAGGGAGAAATATTGAGATTTAATTGTACAAACCTCTACGATATTTGATAATCTTATGTCATCGAATACAGCCCTATGAAAAAATAACAAATAGCTATCACTAAAATAACAGATATTCAGAATTCATCCCGCATCACAGACCCTTCTAACAAAATGGTTGCCTTCAGGCTGCGTAATTCTTCACTTTGATAGAGGTGCGTACAGAGATTTGAACGGACAACAAGAGCTCCATTAAAAAGGTTGACCAGCATTGAAATGAATTGATAAGATACAAGATGCAAGTAAGAAGCCTAACTTTCAAATCTGAAATAAAATTTTAAATATTGCATACGAGTAATTAATCATTTTTGTTTCGACTTCGAGAAAACCAAACTCCGTTTATCGTCTATACAAGCTTCTATCGAAACAAATAACACAATATGTATCATAATGTATAAATTTATATAAGGTAAAGTAAAATAGGGTATACAAGATAAAGTAGATGTATAAAGTTAGCGCACATTAATATTTATAACCTAGCTTGTACGTCACATGGACGCGATAAGTAGTGAACCACCCTAGCTGGAACGTGGCTGAACAGAACAAAAACGAGATTATGCATGAAGGTCTATTCAAGAAAAGCGAACATATATAGAGAGAGCAGCTTTGGGAACAAACTGCTCAACAGCAGCGAAAGGCAAAAAGGACAACAAACCGCTTTGCCATTCTTTCCATCGCTTTTCGTTTGGTTGCCAGGTCTTTGTGCTTATCTTGTAGTACATCTATCAGGACAAGCTAGAGAAGATAATAGAAAAATTACTGACTGGATTTGGATTAAAAACCTAAATACATTTTAAATAGCTGCCATACAAGTGATAGCATCCCTGGTCTATCTGAGCTTACACTCTGTGTAGCCAAGTTATTGCTTGCATCTTCTTACACTATCAAAAAGCCACTATGCTTGTATTTATATTACTCTATAATTCTAGAGCGAAACTCTGATAGCATCCTGTCACGCTATTAACCAATAATATCCACATTCGAAATCACATGGTACGCAAAGTCCCTTAAATGATTTTCATAAATATGTCATATTTGCTTCTTAGGGTAATCCATGTTCAGGTACCAAAAGTAAATCATTTAGGGCGAAAGAAATGCTGCCAGTAACGAAAATTTTGTTTAGTTTATTACAAATAAATAGATAAAAATCCTTTGCTTCTTAAATGTTCTCAATACAACAGTAAGGCTATGTAAAGACAACGCTTCATCAAGCTCCAATCGAACTCCCTACAAATGATCGACCCGTTCACAAATTGGTCTTGTGTTGTCACGTGTGATGATTATTGCGTATATCAATGTGATTTTGAAACGCGATTAGAATAACACAATTGAAAATTAACATCAGGGTATTGTTATGCCCACAAAGCGTCATATTCCTTTGGACTTAATTTCATCATGCAAAAAATTTATATTTTACTTAAGAGACTCCAGAGTTATCTCAACACAAGTGTTAATCTCAATGCTTTAGCACCAATTTTTGGGGGGAGTAGGGGGGCTCACCTGTTGACAAAATGGGCACAGCCAGTCCCCTTCAGGAATCGACATCAGCGGGGGTCTGAGACAAAGGGTATGGTACGCAGCATCACACTTGTCACACAAAAGAACCTGGAATTGGAATCGGAAGTATGAAATAAAGGCACTGGCATATGGTTGAAACAGCGACAGTGTTTGAATATGAGGGGCGATATAACTACAAACAGCCGTAAGCAAAGGCGCTTCTAAAAGATGATTCTCTATAGTAGGGGGTATTCAAGGCATGTCAATGGCATCAGACGGGCGGAAAAGAATCTTCCTACAAAACCATAACCTGGGATTGGAATTGAATTAAAGGCACTAGCACTGCATTCAGAGAAGGGTCTGTTCTTTCCGGGTGGTAATCATAAGTCTGAAATTCTAGAAGCGGAAACAGGGGCAGGTGGAAATTGAGAATATCTGAAGCATTTTGGGAATATATGTTGTCAAGGGCAAAGTCCGGGTTAGATTTTAGGCTCTTGGGCGATTTTGGATAATTTTCACGTGACCATGGCATGGAGCACAGCAGATAATTGTAAAAGCGACAGGGAAGCAATGTGTTCAAATGCGAAAAGCGGTTAAGAATGTAACTACAAACAGACGCAGGTAAAAGTCTTTCTAAAAGGAAGACGTATCATGATATATCAAAAGGATTTCAAATGGCAATCTGAGGCAGAAGACTGGGGTATAGAGACGTGTTGAGAAGGACTGTAAGATTACAATGTTATATGAACAATGTAGGGGCATAGCAAAGTAGATTAGAGGAGTAAAGGACCCGTATCCAAGGGGTATTTGTTCGATGTAAAACGAGAGAGCGAAACAAGACGGGAACAGAACATATAAGAAGGGAACAGAATGCTGACAAACCAAATCTGGTCTTTTGTTGGAGTAGCAATGAGCACACGGGTTGTCGTCGTTCTCGTCAGAATCCGAATCTGAAGCATCTAGAAAAAAATCGATTGGAATTTGGTGAATCCGAAGCATTTAGGAGGAAATCAATGAAAATTTAATGGTAAAGAGACTGTATGTCTAAAAGTCAGACGCCAGGGGATATAATACCTTCTTAAAGGTATCAAAGTAGTTAGCTCAATCTAGTGATCTTTTAATTTGGCTTCAAATATAGGATAATTATGACCCGTGCTTTTTGATTGACCAATCACCGTGATTATGACTCATGTGTTGTAATTGACCAATCACCGCACCTCAGGCCATAAAAGACAAATTCACACCAAATGGGAAGGTTCCACCCCTCTACTTCGTCATTTCAAGCCATTTATTACGTTTATTATCACTGAATCAAAACCGAGCTTTAGCTCCAACTGCAATGCTGTAGTAATAAACATCTCATGTTGGGGGGTGAATATACATACAAAATGTATATAAAGCAACGCGACATGTAAATATATCTCATTGATGCTCTTCTGATTTGATGTAGCCTGGTTTCATACGATGGAGCAACATTACTTGCAGTTGTAAACCTTCAGGTGTGAACAAATGCTTTGTGGTATAGGACTTCACAATAGCTAGAAAAAGCGGAACCAGTTTTTGCGTACTTAAAGTTTTTTTCGCCCGACACTCCACAGAGTATGCAAACGTCGGAAAATAACCAGAAGCTGACCGAATAAATAGCCAGATGCGGATCGAAAACTTCAGAGAAGAAGAGTGCATGATTGGTTATAATTGACCAATCAGCGTTACTTAACATCTAACTTTTAGAAGAGCCCAAGGGAAAAGACAAGCCTTCAGATGCTTGACTTAGCACTCATTCTAGCACCCGGATGTCCCAAAAGAGTATCCGACACAAAGGGCCAAAAGGTCCCGGATTACTTGAACACACATATAGCATCGGCATTCAATTGGAACTTCTGGGAAAACATCCATACAGTGCTACTTTATCAATTGGCACTTCTGGGAAAACATCCATACGGTGCTACTTTATCCCAGCAATACTAATCAAAAGTGCCTTAATAGCCAATTTTAAATAAACAAACCTTTCTTCTTCTTGGCCGTCTTACTCTTCTTTTTGCCCTTCTTCTTCGCCTGGGTCTCCAGAAGCTTGGCTCTCCTTTTTTCCACTCGCTCTTTCCTTTTTGCTAAAGCAACGTCTTTGGGGTTTACTTCTGATTTCGTTTTCAAACTTTCAATTAACTGTTCAAAATCTTCCATTGTACTGCAAAAAGATATCAACAAATTTTTTAGTGACCAAGTGATATATTGGATTAAAACGCGGGCGATTATAGTAATTTTTTTTCATTTGGGATTATTTTGCGAATTAGTATTTTGATTATCTTCAAAAGGTTTTCGATACCTCTCAATGTCTCAATCAAAACGTCTCAATCAAATAGCGTTTATTTATTAGAAGCAGAAACCAACAATGTGACCTCTAAACTAACAATTATATTATAAAATAATAATAACATTATCATTTAGCATACAAGAAATAGCAGGCGCAAATAGATAGAGAACCCAATTGCATAAAACATTATAGAACATTTGTAAAAGAGTTTGTCACCTAGCAAGAAGTTTCCAAGTGCAGCCTTCTTCGTCGTCTTCTTCTACTGAATAAAGTCGAAAGCCGGCAGAGCTGTCCTGAAATTTCATTTAAATATGTTTCAAAAAAAGTAAACAGTAATGTTTTCAATCTCTAAAGGTTGCGGTAAACGTTTTCTGGACGAAAATATCCATTTTTCGATTACTTCACATTCTAATAGCCGAATTAATAAGGTACATAATGATACCATGTTTGAAGCTAGAAGAAGTTTTGAAAATGGGGAAAATCCCGTAAAAACGAAGGTTTCCATAACTTTCTATCAAAGTTTCTAGCAGCGGTTTTCGAATCCCTCGACCTGTTAAGCCGATTATCCTTGTTACCATTATTTGTCAATAATCTTGATCTGGATGGATACGCCACAATCTTGTGCATCGAATGATATATAGTTTACCTAGATTCCATGAACAGTTTGGCCTTTAGGAAGGTAAAACCAAATTTCGTGTTGAAAACGTTTACCGGAACTTTAATAAATGTTTCGCATTGCAGAGCTTCAAAATAGCAGGGAAGAGTAGAGTTCATAACTTTCGTGTATTTAAGAACCTCTTCGTCCATCACAGTGTGCAATTGTCAGGATGGAAAAACTGGCAAAATGGCAGAGCAACCGATTGGAAGTTTGCTAAAACTATGGCGCAGCTATTCCGTGCAATTTTCAACCTTTGACATTCTAAGAAACGCAGGCTGAAAATGCCAGAATAATTATGGATAGAAATGTCTAAAAAAATATTTGTTTGCAAGGAGGTGTCCTCATAAATATGTCATTAGCAAAAGCTGATTATGTGACTTTAAACTGCACAGATGCTGTCTTCCTCCAAACATCTGTCTTGGTGTTAGGAAACATTAAATAGAACAAAACGATAAAGTCGCCTTGTTTAAAGTTCAAAGCTCAATTGTTTTGCCTGATGGGTTCTTAACAAAAGGGTGAAAAGCAATTTGCTTTCAGATCAGTTACTGTTCTGACCAAAAGATCTGAGGTGACAAAAAGTTAAAGGATTCCAAAGGTCAATGCATTCGTAAAATTTTATGAAGC
This sequence comes from Nemopilema nomurai, assembly GCA_003864495.1. Classification (NCBI taxonomy): domain Eukaryota; kingdom Metazoa; phylum Cnidaria; class Scyphozoa; order Rhizostomeae; family Rhizostomatidae; genus Nemopilema; species Nemopilema nomurai. The sequence continues at coordinate 1,314,205 of ML133499.1, read as the reverse complement.
TTCCTACAACATTCTAAACATAAACAATTTCTTGGATGTGAAAGATCGCTGTCTTGTCCTGACAATTTTGACAGGCAAAATATACAGCCTTGTGACATATGAAAGCCTAGAGGGTGATATGCTAAGAGAGTTTTATTCTGTTCGGGTACTTTGCAAAAGGGATGAAGCAAACTCGAGGTGTGATGTCTCAAAAGATACCTAGTTGTTTTCTACTCCTTTCAATCAAAATATCTTCCAATTTCCTTTTGCCTTGAAAAATTAGCTTTGATGTTATAGTAGGAATAGAAATGAGTATCTTCTGTACAAATACTAGAAGAAATTAAAAGGTATGCAGTTTAACTAAAAGATGTTGGAATATACCCTCTTTGGCACTACCTAGCTGGCAAAGGATTTCTGGTCACTTGATATGGTTTTAATTAAAAAGTTACAATTTTCCAAACTTGTGAAGACAATGTAACAATAGCATTATCTGTGCGAACCTGCTGATACCAAAATGACTTTCCTTTCATGTCAAAACCAGTTGGCACCAATCTCAATGTTTCAATTTTATCTGATTTGATGTATTCGTCAGTAAAATGAATCTTGAACCGTGGGTTTTCATCAAAATGAACTTCACATAAGGCCTAAAACATGATAAGAAATTCAAGTAGTCAATAGGCTTGTTGATAAAATATGAAAAATCTTTCTAAAACAGGCGCCAGCATGTTATTAATACATGCAAATTAAATACTGCAATGATAAATTAACAATGGACCAGTTATTCCGCAGAATAAAATAAAAAGTGGTGTAGTAGCGAAAACCATCAAAAGGTAATGGAGTTTTATGCTCTCCAACAATATCAAAATAGTGTCTTTAGAAAAGCTTAAATGACTTTCTGTTTTTGAAAGGTGCTTTAGAAATAACAGCATTATTTGAATCCATTATATCTTTCTAATAAATAATCCTATTTGATCTGTGAAAAATGATTTTGAACAATCAGATGAAATGTCTGCAAATCTAAGAAGGTCATAATCCTATTACAAATCCAATCAAATTCTTTATCTCCTTATGCATTATACAATATCATTTCCTACAATGATAAAACATGTTGGAGAAACAAAAGCAAGCCCAATGTCATCAAAAGAACCCAAAGATGTGAATCAGTATCCGGGTCTTGAAAAGGCAAATAACCAGATCTTTATCAGCCAATATTTCATTAAAATTACCAGAAGAGATCAAAACTGACATATCTTGATACCTTTAGTAAAAGTAGTCTCTCAGCACTGCCCAAGACATGGTAGCCAAATTTCTCCAGATCCCAAGCAAGGTCAAGGTCAATATACTTTGAGAACTTTGAGGATAAAGGTAAACAAATTTGTTTAAAACGCATAAAAGTACCTATTGGCAAATGCAGACAAATGAAATGCATAAGACTTTGAGTTCAAAAAGAAAAGGATTTGTTACGAAAAAGCAGTTTGAGAGATCAACACTTGACAAGAGTAATGCCAGGGCTAGAGGCACCAAATAGCCACAATAATTACTATTTTTATGTTGAACTGCAGAATAACAGTTGTATTCAAAGAATGAAAAATTGATTAAAACTCCTTTACTACCATATTTTATTCCAGGTAAAATGGCAAGGAAACTCACATTGCAAATACACAAAAAAGACTCTTGATGTTCTAGGAGCTTGCTTGACAATAACAGTGAACAAAAAATTTGATTTCCAACCAAGCCATCTTCATTGCAAAGAATTTGAAATCAATGTAAGCATCTGCAGTGAGTTAAAATAATAAACAATCTCACCTTTATCAAATTTTTTATCAACCTTTCATTTGAGACTTGACCTAGACTACTAAACTGGGTCTTGCTTGATCTGGAAAGTCTTCTAAGTAATTTCAAATGCAACTTCTCCAATAAGCCATGATTTTCTACAAAAAAGTTTCAAAATCATCAGTCAAACCTATCCAAGATTCTTGCATAGCTAGATGTTTAAGACACTGAGTGTTTAAAATACAAAAATTTAAATTTTGTTTCTTTGTTACTTCTTTAAAACTATTTTTAGGATGTTACAGTCATACAACTTTCTGACACAATACTGTTTGATGTCTCACTTACGATTGCAGGTAATGAGATATGCGATTCAAAAGCTTTTATTTAATAGGGCAAATGAAGAGAACAAGCCACTATTCAGATTATATAAAGAAATCAGATTGTAATGCTGATTGGGAATGGTAACTGGTTGCTAATGAAACATAGTGAAAATATCAGCCTCCATTTTTACCATTGTAAGGTGCATGAGGTAACAGGAGAATTGTGTCTTAATTTTGCTATTGTTTACATACTTTTACAAATAGAAATTTGGCAACATCTTGACTTACGATCTAGGAATTGATGTAATAACGTGAGCTATCACTAAAACGCTACTAGAAGAAAAATGCTTTCTCATTACGAGGATTTCTTTTTAACTTTTTCATGCAAGAACACTTTGTTTTTGTATCAAAAATTTTTGAACCTGTACCTGCTTGTAGATGGAGGTCATTTGAGTTATCCAGACATCGCTCCAGTTCATCGAGAGAACATTCTGGAAGATTGAGCAATCCTCCAAACAGAGACAAAAAAGAGTACACAACAGCAAAATTAGGATCATTTGAAGCCCTTTTGGTGAAAGAAGGCTCACTCTCTGAACACTTATCGCTGTCTTCACTGAATTCAGACTTTAAACTGCTGCTTTCTCCATTGATGTCTAAAGTTCCCAGTAACTTATCATTACTCTCTTCATCAGAAGCAGACTCTTCCTTCACAATATCAGGCACCTTCTGCTTGAGACTCTTTCCAGAAAAACATTCAACTGCCTTGCTTTCATTACCCATATTTTGCTTCACATCAGATTTTTCACTTTCTCCCTTTTTATTGATTACATCTGAAAACTCCTCTACCAAACCTTCATTTTCAGCTTTAGTGCACTGCCTTTTATTTCTTCCTTTCTTATCCTTAACAATCTTACTCCTATTATCTTTCACTTTCCCTTCAAGATTTTCAGACCTGTTGTTATCTTCCATGACCTCTCCCTCTACACTTTCCTTAAAATTTTCTTTGTCACTTAGTATCCCAACATCTTTTTTACTGTCTATCTCATCAACCTTTGAGCTCAATTCCTCAGTTTTTTCAGCATCCTTTGTGTCCACCATCTTTTCGCAACCTAGCTTTTGATGATGTTCCACAAGCTTATCAAATGTAGGAGATTTTCCACCAACTTGTAAATCTTCAAGTTTCTTAACTGAGCTACCTTGTCCCTTTAGCATCAACTTTGAGCCAGAAATATCTTTCCCAACTTTCTGAATATTATCCAAGTTTTCTTTCATTGACTTTGGATCAGTGTTACCACTTTCATGAGATTTCACGGTATTGCTTTTCTCAACAGAGCTATCAATGCACTTGGGCAGATTTTCTTCCAAATCCTTAATTTCATTTGCTTTTGCAGTTTCATCAAGCTTTGGCTCGCTTTGAATTTGCTTTTGTTCAACTTCAGCTAAATTAATTTTCGTGTCTTCTTTTATACTTTCATTGTTGTTTGATTTGGTTAGAACACAAGTGGTGCTGGATGCACCTTCTTCACCAGAACACAATTTAGGCACTTGAACGGCGGTTGTATGATCCTGGTCTTCATTCTCCTTCGAAGTCTGGGCCTCAGCTAGTTGACTCTCCCGCTGCATGCTCCGACTTTGAACATCACCTTCTACATTGCTTCCCGCTAAATTATCGCTTGTTTCCAAAGCCATACTTCTTCCTACTTTTGCAGTATCATTATCTTCAAGAACCTTGATGGTAGAAGTCTCTGCAGATTTATCTTTTTCAGTACCTTGAGTATCTTTATTTTCCTCGTTTGTCGCAATACATTCTGACTTCTTGCCATCAAGACCTCCACATTCTGTCAAACAAGGCCTATCGTGTGTATTTTGCTCTTTGGTGGCATTGTCGGGTGAAAGACCTTCAGCAACTCCTAAATTACCATGAATTGGCGACTCGTCTTTTTGCTTGACCTTTTCATGGCAACCACGAGAAGGGTTTGTTGACGATTCAAGCTCTTCGCGGCCGTGGTTCTCTTCTTTTTCATTAACCCGTTCGGCCATTTTGATCTCAACATAACGCGATCAAAAGAAAACAACACAATGGAAGACACAGGGAAGCAACGCTAAAGCATGTTCAGTCCATAATAAAGGCCAAATTTAATTAACTCCTATTTATTTAGTTCTGGTTTTTTATTCGTAATCAGACGTTTATAGGCCAATATAGCCTCTAGCCTAGTAGCATTATAATAAACAATAGAACTAACAATTTCTGGGTGCAATACAAACCTTATTTAACTCTCAGTTAAGGAAATGAAGATTACATATTTTTAAAACCACAAAAGGCATATGAATGAAGGAGGTAGACAAAACTTGTTGCTTGGCAAATTTGCTACATCTAGTCAAAATTCCATGAAATCAAAAAAAGTTTTTATTTAGTCCTGGCACTGCTTTTGAAAGCCTCCAATGTTTATAATGATGGCTGGTAAAACACAAAGCTTAACTTTGTGGACTTATGCGCCGACATTTTCATTTCTTGATGCTTGTTATCTCCCAATAATATAGTAATTATAATATCAATGATTATATTCCGTATTTTACAGGTAAATTTGATCAGTTAGTAAATACACGCTTTTTTATAGGGAACCACTTTATAAACCTACATGTAGAAGGCCGAAATATTTAAAAAACTTATACTGTTTGCTATTCGTGTGCCAAGTGCTTCATTGAGTAGTTTTCGTATAATATGCTGTTTCGCCCCTCTCTCTATTAAGTGTTAAGGCTTATTGATGTGCAGTAAAAATTAAGGAACTTTAAAGGAACTTTTGGTACTAAAATCTGATAATTTGAGGTCTACGAATAAGGGACTTTCGAAACTAAGTGTAGCTGTTATCAGCCAAAGATTTTATGTTACAAAGTAAACTTTGTAAACGTTAAGGTTAAAAATGTACACAGTTGCAAAGTTTCCCATGTCCAGTAGGCAGCGTTGTACACACATGATGCAGTGCATTGGATAGGATGGTTCTAATTTGCTGCTCCAATTTAAACGCTTCGTGCGACTAGCAGGCAAAACTGAGCGTGAAATTCGTAGTAGCAACTTAGAATAACTTACCACAATTTAGAACAAGCATGTAAGTGTGTTCTCATTTCCTACAATAAACATGTTATTAAAGTGATGGTGGCTTATTATAAATATAGATAGTGATAATTATAAATATAGATGTTCAAATTGCAAAAGGATCTGCATAAACATGACATTGAATTAGGAACCTTGGTGTCATCTTCAAAGGGGACCTAAAAAGGATTCTACAACAGAACAGACTTTTATATTGTTGATCAGGTTGGAAACATTGAAACACAACATCGTTTGCTATATCTTTATTTATTAACAGTACATAACATACATAATTATAATTTATACAGCTTAAGCAATTGAACATAACACAGGCTATTGTAAGTCAGCAAAAACTTCGACCCTAACATCTTTTGAGTTTTGAACTCACGCTTTTGTGAAATCCCATAGTGACTATAAAAATGCCAAGTTATTTTGACTGCCTGATGTCACAATAAAAGAATTACAGAAACTCCAACGCGCAGCAGTTGTAATTGCAAGATTGTAATTTTGCAGTTTCATAATTATCTGATGTAGAGAGACATGGAACTCTTTGCCTCTCCACAACAGACGATCTAACGACATAACTATTTGCAAAAAGGCCGCAAAACTCATTTTCCAAACAAGCATTTAATTTCTATTTTTTTCCTATTTATATACTGTTATTTTGGAAACTAATTTTTAATCTGATAATGCTATTTGTTTAATGTAATTAATTTACTTTTATCACTTGTAGCTATAAATTCCATGTGCTGCAAAGTATTGGAGAATATCGGGGCTTATTATAATTTTTGCTATTAATATCAATAGTTTATTCTTGATCAAATAGAATCTCCTCCGCAAAAGACTGCACACAATGTGGTTATGTGCGTCCAAGGTGAATCGATTGGAATTTCATTCAATATAATTAATACTTATTTATCTCTTACTTAGAAAGATAAAATTCGGTAATTACTGGCGAATTGTGACCACAAGTGTTATTACACATGAATGTCTCTTTATTTTCAATTCAAGATTTTAGCACTTTCCGTAGATAATTCTACTAAGTTAAAATGTCCTGCAGTGTGGAAACTACAAAGTCGGGACGCCCTTATCTAAGAAATATCCTGATATCTATCATGGGTCCATATCTTCTCTGGAAAGCAAAGGGGCTAAAACACCAGCTTCTTAGTGCCGATTTCCTGCAGCCTTTAGATATCTATGTGCTGTGATATGTTGACCGAACCTGTTAAGCGATAACCCGGTTCAAGTGGAAAGTCGGTTCAAGTGATAGTCCGATTCAAGTGATAGTCCGATTCAAGTGATAGTCCGATTCAAGCGATAGTCCGATTCAAGTGATAGTCCGGTTCAAGTGATAGTCCGATTCAAGCGACAGTCCGGTTCAAGTGATAGTCCGATTCAAGTGATAGTCCGGTTCAAGTGACCGTTCGGTTCTAGTGATAGTCCGGTTCAAATGATAATCCGGCCACTGCAGCAGTGCACACTAAAGGAGGCTGCAAAGGCAAGCTTCTGAGCCTCGGTTGCAAAAGAAAAACTGTCAGAGAGAGTCGAGGGCGAAATGGCAACAATATCAATCTTCATTTCGCAGGCTGCTTAGCATATAAAAGAGATACCAGAATAAAGCTTTCAGAAGCATATATAACTGTCACTTAAGCATAAACCAACAAAGCTGTCACTGTCAACAAAACAATACAGAAACATCTCATAAATAATTTGGACCATTCTTAAGGCCGTACACAAGATATTTTCAGAAGGTGGGGGTCGGTTTAGGCAGCTGGGGAAAAATTTTGTGACTCTGTATGTTACGAGAAAACACCTTTTTACACTCGAATAAACAAAATTAATAAAGCCTAGTTATAAGTGGATTAAGTGACACCTTCTGGTGTATCATAATTGTAAGAGAGTTCTTTATTAATTGAGAAGGCCTCATCAAAAACTTTACTTTCAAAATCGGTGGGAGGAAATATCTGACCCCTGCCCCCATTGTGTACGGACTTGACCATTATGTAAAAGTAAATATCGTTGCTACGTACGATGAAAATACACAAAATGTCGCTTTTACTCAGAGACACTCCAGGTTTTTAAAGTATTTGTTGTTAAAAAGGGAGGGTCTCATTGCTATGTACGCTTTAGCCATGACGACCTATGGTAGGCCGAAGAGCGTGTTTTTTCCTGAAGGAGTGCCGACTCACATTGGTCCATTAGAAAACAAATGATGCTACCGTAAATGCAATTTAATATACCGTTCTAGATGAGACCCTCTTGAAGCAAGCCAAATCATTTCGAGAAAGAAATGACAAATCCTCTCGCCATTTGAGAACTTGGTACCAGACCTTCGTGTCTAGAGGTTTCGAAGGAAAGTGAACTACAGTAAGGGCAGCCATCTCTAAAAGCGTTTTAGGGATTCGTTCTAAAGCTTTGAGTTTACTTCAATAAGGATCTGCAAATCACTTGAATGCAGAGTATTCCAGGAAAAGGAAGTTGCTCACTGATCCAGTATACGGAAGTAAATGAATAAGGAAGTAAATTTCGTTTGATCAGACGATTATAAGGAATTATGCATTTCAATATCATAAGCACAACATGTCAAACGTTGGTACAAAATAAAACAGTCTGAGATCAAGATGTTTATGGTTGATATCATCAATATAATATTCGTGGCGATTAAAAAGCTATTAAATAGCACAGTCAATGGATATCATAACTATCAACTATTTCAATATTTCAGCAACCAGCAAAGCTAACTTTGAAGACTGACGAATAATTTGACAACTTTGACTAAAACATATAAACTTCACAGCAAGTTTGCATCCTTTGCCAATTCATAAAATATTCCTCGGTTTTGTAGAAGCTTTTGCGGCGAATCAAACTCTACTACGGTTCCGCGATCCAAAACCATGATCCTAAAAATCAAATCGTGATAAAAAAATTTGCAAAATACTCCCATTTGAAAAATAGGTTAGATTCATAAGAGTGGTGATGATTCCCTGCGTTCCCCCATACTTTGCTCAATGTGTATCATGTCCACATACACGCTTTTTTTATAAGGAACCACTTTATAAGGAACCTATATGAAGAAGGCCGAAATATATAAAGAGCTTATACTACTAAAAACGAAATCCCTAAGGAACGTTTCGATTTGAAAATTGTTTATAACTGCAAGCATCAAGAAGCTGGTTCCATTCATTTGCAACCAATATTGGCATAGATTGTTTGCTATTCGTGTGTCAAGTGCTTCGTTGAGTAGTTTCCGTATAATATGCTGTCTCACCCCTCTCTCTATTAAGTGTTAAGGCTTATTGATATGCAGTGAAAATTAAGGAACTTTTGGTACTAAAATCTGATGATTTGAGGCCTACGAATAAAGGAACTTTTGGAACCTAGCCTTGTGGTAGGTTCCTTATAAAAAAAGCGTGTATATGGTTAGGTCAATATGAAATAACTTGATCTTCAAGGTGCGAAAGATTGTTTAAAGATGAGGCCAAAGGATTTTCCTCTATCAATCTTTCAAACCAACAAATGTTCATTTGTATTTGTAAAAGAATATGAAGGAGAAGAAGTTGAGAAAGAGGAAGAAAGGCTAAAAAAAGGTCTCGAACAGCGGAGCTCTGATTACAAGCACATCATGGCAAAATTATATCCAAGAAAGTGAAGAGATGGAGATGCAGATGTTGAGAAGAACTTACCTATCATAATCCATAACTGTGTTTAGACGATGAGCAACAGTGAAGACTGTACAATTCTTAAACTCCACTCTTATCGTTTGCTGGATGAGCTCATCTGTTTCCATGTCAACAGCAGCTGTCGCCTCGTCCAAAACGAGAATCTTTGCCTTGCGCAGGAGCGCACGTGCAAGGCACATCAGCTGTCTCTGGCCAATGCTGATGAAGGTTTTTAATTGGTTAGTGGATTATTGGCCACATGGTAAAAATATCTAGAAAAGTTCCTCAGCAACCAATTCAAAACACATTACCCAACAGCAGATGTAACTGCCCTCTTAAAAATTACGAAAAAGAAGAGGGGGGTAATACCCCTCGCCCATACTTTTGACGGTGAATCTATGGATTATGAGTTCAAATGCATTGAGCCACCAATGGAAACGTTGTGTGTTATTCGTTAATTGTAAATGTAAAAGATACTGGAGTGAATAAACTAATACATCTAAAGAAATAATATACTAGAGTAGAGACATTAAGAATCTTATTTCAATGAGAATCACAAGGACAAAAGAGAAATCATTCTTCGACAATGTACCAATATGGATCGGTCCCAAATAAAACATGCCATTTAACAGAAAAACCCCACTTTCCCACTAAAAACATAAGAATTTGTTTGATGACTACGTTGGCTGCTGTGGATATGTCGTGTCAGAGTCGTGACAATGCCGTGCCAGAGTCGTGACAATGCCGTGCCAGAGTCGTGCCTTACGATCACAGTTGTCGTACAGAAGTGCATAAAAATTAATCTATTACCATATTAATCTAAAACAGCTCTGATACAAATCAACTTTGGCACACACAAAGGTTAAACTACGTTTGCTTGAATAAATCAAATCACAAAAGAAAAACCAAGTGGTACGCATACTCATAGATACCTGAAATTACTTCCGCCTTCGGCCACATTTTCCTGTAGCTTTCCGTTTAGGTTCGCTACGAAATCCTTTAAGTGCGATATCTCAAGAGCATTCCAAACATCGTCGTCCGAATACTGATCGAACGGGTCTAGGTTGAATCGGATGGTGCCGGAGAAGAGAACCGGGTCCTGCAAGTAGGGCAAATCATTTGATCAGTTAATCAAACAGACGGGGTTTCACCTGTTCATCACCTCGCAATCAGCAATCAGTGATACACTGATGGATCACTTGAAAAGATCGGTAAGGAAAAAACAGTTAGATAACAGACTGAGGACATAAAACCAGCTCTGGTGGCTCTTGTTGTCAGGGCTGGCTTCAAGTCGAGACTGGCTTGCTGTCAGGGCTGGCTTCAAGTCGAGACTAGCTTGCTGTCAGGGCTGGCTTCAGGTAGAGACTGGCTTGTTGTAAGGGCTGGCTTCAAATCGAGATTGGCTTGTTGTCAGGGCTGGCTTCAAATCGAGACTGTTTTGTTATGCCCTTACAACAAGCCAGTCTCTACCAGATGCCAGCCCTGACAGCAAGCCAGTCTCGACTTGAAGCCAGCCCTGACAACAAGCCAGTCTCGATTTGAAGCTAGCCCTGACAGCAAGCCAGTCTCGATTTGAAGCCAGCCCTGACAACAAGCCAGTCTCGACTTGAAGCCAGCCCTGACAACAAAACAAGAAAAACAGCTTTCTGCAAAAGGAAGTCTACCTGCGGTATAATGGTCAGCTTGGAACGGAGGTCGTGCAGGCCAATTCCAGTGATGTCAACGTCATCGATTTTGATTTGGCCTTCAGCAGCCTCAATCATTCTGAAAAGTGCCATGGCGATGGTCGACTTGCCAGCCCCTGTCCTACCAACCACACCAACCTGGATGCAAGGAAAGAAGGAGCGTATTTGAAGGGAATAAACACAGTAATAAACGCTGGTAGAAACAAATATAGCAGTTAGTGGAAAGTAGAGCGAATAGATTAATACATGAAAATATAGTGAATTAAAGGAAAAGAACACAGAGAGAAAGGGCAGGAGTTACGTCGCATCAAAAATTCAATTCATTTCTCGTTATGGACGCTTTCTTTTTGTTATATTTCAATAGAAAGACGGAAACTCCGATGCTCAACATACATGCAAGATGAAGAAGAAGTATGCGGAAGAAGAAGACAAAAGAAAAAGAGAGAAGAAGAAGTTTGGGGAACGAGAAGACAAGGGAAGAAGAAGAAAAGGAAAAAGATAAAAAAGAAGTAAAAAGGACGAAGAAAAAATGGGAAGAAGATGAAAAAGAAAAGGAGGATAAAAGAAAAAAAGATAAAAGGGGAAGAATAACAAAGGAGAAGGAGAACAAAGGTAAGAAGAACAAAGGGAGGAAGAAAAAAGGGAAGAAGAACAAAGGAGAAGAAGAACAGAGGGAAGAAGAACAAGGGGGAAGAAAAACAAAGGGAAGAAGAAGATGGGCATAAAAAGAACGTCTTAGAAAACAATATTTGAAAAGAAGGAGTGAGAAACTGAAGGGGAGCAAGGAAAACAGAAGGATGAAAGAAAGGAAGGAACACATTCAAAAAGAAGAAGCAGAAAATCAGGAACAACCAGAAGCGGAACAATCAGAATAGGAAGTTGGAAAAGGACGGAAAGAGGAAGAAGAAGAAAAGGTGCAAAGAGACAAAGGGGGAAAGAAGAAGAGTATAATAAATGGGCTTGCTTACCTTTTCAGATGGTTTCACATCGAAATTGATGTGGTTCAAGGCGTAACTCAAACCATCCCTGTAGCGCACACAGTAATCTTTCATCTGAACAGCACCTTTCTCTGGCCAAGAGGCCTCTGGTCGATGGTCAGGGTTGATTCTTGCGGCCTAGAGGATTATCAAATCACATGAACTGACACGAGAACATTACATTTGATGGGAAAGCACAGCATAGTTGCTAAATGCAAGGAACTTCTTACGTAGAAGACAAAAAAAGCTCCTATGGTATTCCTGCATTCATTCAAAGCAGAATTCACAGTCTGTATTTCAAGATGCTCTTCAACTCAGGTCTTGCCAATAAAAAAACTTTCAAATAATTTTCTCCTTAAAGATGAATAATCATTTAACAGAGGCTGACTAATGACATTTTGAATAACCTATGTGATTCCCTGGGAAAATAGTACCTGGTAGAAACTTTAGAAGAACGTTTTACACCCCATTTAAAAGAGACAGTTTCTTAAAAATATTAAATAAAGTATATTTTTCTATTTTTCATGTTTTCTCAAATTTTCTAGTTTTCCACGAGTCAGACTGTAAATTCAGACTATTGCATCTTGGTATGCAGGGTGCAATCTTTAGAGTCTAAAAGGCGGTAATTTGAATTTGATAAATCGAGGCTCGCCTCAGTCGGGATTTCAGTGTACTCCTTGACCCGCTCCACTGCAACAATATCCGTCTCAAGCTTACTGGTCATGCGCACAAGCCAATTCAATGTTTGCGTGATCTGCGGAGGAGAATAAAACAGCAACGTAAGTTAAAGAACTATCTGGAAGCAAACTTTGATTAAAGAGTAAACGAGGCTGCAGGAGCCAGAAAGAGACTTGCGCAAAAGTAGTGCGCACTAATACTCTGCAGCGATAGAGGTGTTTATAACGAAACATCGGCCTTTTACATCGAAATGATACCCCCTTTGACACCAAAACAAGGTATCAATATTTTGGAATACCACTTTATAACAGTAGCAAAGTAATGCCTGTCAGAGCTCCTTGGGCCACCTAAGTATATTCTTGCCTTTTTCCTTATTTAACAAGACATTAGCTGTTAACCCCCTTCTCTCTCCCCACAGCAATGTCAGTAACAAAGTGCAGCTTCCATTAAATCCGGGGGATAGGGGGAAAATTTCAATTCTTTTCGCACCACAACAACATTGCATGTAGCTTTAGGGAGATGGCTGAATGCAAGTTGAAGAATTGTCGTTAGTGCTCTAACACTTTTTGGGGTTTTGTGGTTCCATGTTAGATGGGTAGCATGTTAATAAGGTAAAAATTTCAAGGCAGGGTCATGGCAACACTCTACATGATTATATTCTAAAACGACTTAAAAATAGCCAGTTCAAATTTCCAAATCACCATTTAATAATTAAAGTGGCAGTCATTTCATTATGGGCTGCGATTATTAAACTGTGGGGCAATGATCTGACACAAAAAACGATAAAATCAGTTTTTGAGATACCCAGGCTATGAAAACAATTTATAAAATAAATCTAAATGGAGATTGGATTGATATAGTGAAAAGGTTATACGAACGAAACGCTGGGAGATTACAAGGTTAAATTACCTGCATGGCGTAAGAAATAGAAAGTCCTGCGAGGCCAGAAGTGATCTTATCCTTTCCAATGATGGCAAAAAGAGCAGAGAAGAGAATCAAGTTGTTTCCAACGAACTCCAGCCTGACTGCAAGCCACCTAGTATAAAAAAAATCAACAAATCATGATGACATTCTGATGACTTTAGAAAATACGAAAATAATCAGCCAGGTATAATAAAAAGCAAGAACTAATATCGAAGGTGAAGTGAACCGGTTGTAGAGGCAAACCAATCGGCAAAATTACATTGTCTTGGATACATAGACAATGCCTGCCAAAATTGTTGGCACATTTGCGACAATTCTTTGACTCGCGTTCACTCGTCCCCCTCCCCCCCTTCGAACAATGTTGTGTTGCTGCTAAATGAAACGTCAATTTTACACCAAACTTCTTCCCCAGATTGACTGAATGCTTTACTTTGTTACCAACATTGTTTTAGGGGGGAGGAGGGGGATTAACAGCTTGTGGCGTGTCAAAGAAATGAAAATACAAAAACCAGAGAAAATACTGAGGTGTTCCAAGGACTTTTGGCAGGCATTGGAGAAGGGTTTGCTTTGAAAATCAGGACTCTTAAAGAGCCTAGAGGTATTAGAGAAGGTGGAAGTGAAGGTCAACGTTAAGTTACGATTGTTTGCATTTCCTTTCAAAAAGGCCATGTTGTATACATTTCCTTACATATCAAGTCAAGTTATCAATGTCGCTTACATTTCCTTGTATAGAAGGTCCTGCTGAATGAATATATCCTTATATAGAAAGTTCTATTGTTAATATTTCCTTTTATAGAAGCCCCTCTGTTTATATTTCCTCCAATAGAAAAGTCCTGCTGTTAATACTTCCTTATATGGAGAGCCCCGCTTAATATTTACTTATATAGAAAGCCGTGCAGTTTATATGTACTTATATAGAATGTCCTGTTGTATATATTTCCTTATATAGCATGCAGTGTTATTTATATTTCCTTGTATAGAAAGTCCTATCCTTATATAGGACGCGGCTCACCGGTTCGAGTACATGCTGGGAGCATAGGCCGCTTGGTTATCGTCGATTCTGTATTCGCTCTCCTCGATAAACCTCTGCTGTTGTCTCTGAGCCCGAATTGTGCTCACTCCATTGATGCTCTCGAAGAAGTGGTTGTAAATCGGGGATCGCTTCACCGACTCAATCCTCTTTAACTGGCGTGATGAAGCCACGTAGAACCTCTGAGGATGAGAAGTCAAAGTTGTGGGTGAGATACTGTTCCTTACTTTGTTGTGTTAATTTTGCCAATTTTGTTAATGCTTACAGCTTAATACTGTTGAAAAGCGATCTAGGATTGTAGAGATTTGACAATCTTTGTTGAAATTGCCAAGATATGGTCAGCAATTGTTTTTAGTCGCTAAATTGTAGGGATGAAGCATGAAGTATGACTTGTGATGAAAACGCTTAATTGTCATAAGCGGTGACTGGTAGATACGGATATAGAAAATCTTCAACATTAAGTTAATTTTGTAGACATTATAAAGAACTGATCGTCTACAAAATATTAAACTGAAATGCAGATCCTATGACATAAATTTGATAAAAGAACTTAGGGATTATGAGGAATAATATAGATTTGAATGAAAAGGGAAAATTGGCAAAAGTCTATTCAAATAAGCACATAAACCTTGATATATTAATTTCTCAATCCAACATTGTCAAAAGTCTATCAATTGCAATTGAGTTTAGATTAAACAAGATATTGTAAAGACGCAGAGCTTGAAAGAGAAAGAAGGCAGAAAAAGCTCAGTTGAATCAACTTGGATGTTGATTGAATGTTTAGTTTGAATACTGAAAAAATTCTGATGAAAAAAAAATTTAGAGTAAAGGTCTCTCGTCAATGCCAGGCTCTATGTATTGACTGATTGCGTTATAACAGTTTTTGTGTTAGAACTGATTGCGTTGATGTTAGAACAGTTTTGGTTTAATTACTGGGATACACACAGCATGAACTTCATTCAAAAAGAATGATTGCATTGCAAAACGAGACTTGAATCAGCTCGACTCTCGAATCTATTTGTACTTAAATGCAATTTAGTTACGATGAGCATCGACTAACGTAAAAGCTGGTGCCAATTTAATCATAGTTCCTACTGGACCGCCTGTGTTTTTAAGAAAATCAACATGTTTTACCTGTGTCCCGATGTACATGATCGTTAACGGGAGCAGTGCGATGACGAAAAGCGGAGTTGAGTACGAGATTGTGAAGATGACGCTGATAATCGAAAAGAAGCAGCCAATGAACGAGTCGGTTGTCGAAGGAATGTCTTCATCGATGACGTTGATGTCCTTGGAGAATCTATTGGTGAGCCTCCCCATTGGCGTCGTCTCAAAAAACTGCATTGGGCATCGCAGCACGTTTCTCAGGAGACTGTTGTGAAGTTTCTTGGCCGCAATGCATGATCCAATGGTGATGGTGATTCCCCCAAGATATTGCGTCACACAGTGGCCTAAGCCGAGAAGGCCATACACGAGCAAGTATCTGTCTCGCTCCTTTGCTGTTGTGCTTCCACTTGTGCTCCAGTTTGCCAGCCAAATTCGCGCACCGACGAGGAAGAACTTTGTAGCTAGGGCGAACAGCAGGACAAGGGTAGTCGCCAGGATACCGACTGATCTGGAGTAGGTCAGGAAGACGGAAGTACGCACCTGCAAACCCAAACAAATGACTTTAACTCGCAATGGTTAGATCTTCAACAAGCCTATCTATAAATGGTAATGAGATACACTTAAACAATTTCAGATAGCTGTAAAGCAAGTAAAAGCCATTCTGCTTTACTATATCCCGCAGCATATTGGCGGGCGTTCATTACGACTGACAGTTCATGTTTTGAGTGACAGTTCTTCATTATCAAACCTACTTCTTTGCTTTTCCTTACACCTACTAGCTCTGGAATACCTTCAAATCACACACCCTCCTGTTCCCTTTGGCATTTGTTTCGCAAGTTATGCGCAATCAGATTGCAGGTAAACATCACTTATGATTCAAATAAAACACGGCCTAAACGACGCATAAGGCCCTTCAACAAATGACCTTTTGACCCTTATGACCTTTCAACTTTTCTTCTGCACAAATTATTATTACTTATTTCAGAACGATCAATTATCAATCAATTACATCAAGAGGATAAATATCACAACACCGCAGCGTGAGTACTAAGACAATTTGCGCACCCTTCCAGTTTGCGTCGATTCATCCTGGATCATTTTACTGGCCTTTTCCAGCTCTTTCTTTTGCTTCTCGATATGCTCCTTCGTATGCAGCAGTTTGTCAATTGAATCTAGCTGAGCAGACGCATGACTAGAAATGCTTTCAACTCGCTTTCTTCCGCTGTATTCAGATTCAGAACCTAAAAGGACAAACACAAGGTCAAAGGTCAAACACAAGGTCAAAGGTCAAACACATGTCAAAGGTACAGTTGAATCTTGTTCGCTGAAACAATGTCCTGATGTTTAATATGGTCATGGGCTTTCCCCTTGGATTTCACATTTAAACGATTTTGCCTAAATTGTATTTCTATCACGGCGGACTTTTGTTTGGTCGGACCCACTTCTTCTCTCCATAGAGAAATTCGACATGACGAAATACGGAAGCTCACTACAACTTAAATCGGACCCGACATTTCCAACCTGACAAATCTGACCTAGCGATATACAGCAGCCCACAACAGCTTAAATCCGACCAGACAAATCCGACCTTGCAGGATACAACAACTTAAATTTGACTTGACGAATCGGACCTGGAGGTATATGGCAACTTAGATATCGCTTTAGATACAAAAGCACACGTCCTGGGGATAAAAAGTTCCACGAACAGACAGTCTAGGCAATGATGACTTCAGTAGTCAGTCTAGGCAAAACACGAAACCAGATGCAACAATGTTACGGTGAACAGATGCACGATGCCTTTAAGGGTAGAGGGGTGTTAGTGTTGACTTGTTCCTTAGCTATGAAGTGTCTTGCGTTTAGCTGGGCAAAATCAACAGTATCCTCGGACAGTATTACTGCAATCGGTCAAAGCAGGCTCTTGTGATGAAAATGTTACTATCTAGTCTATTACTATCTAACTCGTGCAAAGTGTTTTAACAGTCAACGAGGTTACCAAATACCAAAACAAATGAAGACACATGCAATTAAACCATGGTAAAAAGACTAAGCGTTTACCTTCGCTTTCTTCCTCGATGACGTCATCATCGACATAGAACGACCTGAGGAACTCGGAGTAAGCGCCAGTGCTTGACACCAGTTCGTCATATGTGCCAACCTGGTGAAGAATGAAAGTGGCTCAAATAAGAAAGAACATGGCGACAAGATGAGCATAGGTTCCTTTGTGACTGAGCAAATGATAAATGATGATGCAAAAGAACTAGAGCTTGTTTGCAATTATTTTCCATAAACTGAGCAAATGAAAGGTCGCGCATTCACAATATGCCATGCTGTAGAGATTACGTCATATTTTTGGCGTAGTCACGAGACATTTTATCCTTCTGTATAAGTACTTAATGTTAGGTCATTCAGTTGTCAATCCAGGCTAATCGTGTTTTCCATCTCAAAACAAACGTAAACCAACATCAATAAAATCTACTGGTCCTTTTTATCGTTCATCAACTTGCCAGCATTTTTATAGGATTTCTAGTCCTCTTCTTTCATCAATAAACTCCAAATTGTCACATGTTGGTTTAGTTTCTGCTTGGCATCATTTAAAGCTATCAACGATATTTCTATCAAGCAAACAAGAAAGTGACTCGCAAATATGCCGCCTATAGATTTACATGCGTAATAGAATTACTTTCCTTTGAAACCGCGCGCCAGTATTTCGTCCGCCGATAGCACGCCACTCGAGGTTTCACTAGCGTATAATTCGACGGCCACAAATTTGTCATAGGTGAAGAAGGGATAGAAACTCGCGCAAGAAATAGTGGTTATTACCCCTGATATTGCTCCATTCTTCATGACAACAATTTGATCCACTTGGGGAAGAAAGCTGATGCTATGCGTGACAAGAATTCGAACCTGAAAAAATGCAGAATGACTTGAAAAGCATTCCAATATGGACATTTCGTTGAAATAGTGCCACAAATCGAACTGCAATTTTACTTGGAAACTTTTCCTACCCGATCAGCCTCTTTCAGTCACCATTATCAACAGCTTGCCTCCAAATAGTTTCTAAACTGAACAAGGCTGGGAATAGGCTGATGTTAGGCGGGGGTCAGGCGGGGGTTAGGATTGGGGTTAGGCGGGGGCTAGGATTTGAGTTAGGCGGGGATTAAGATTGGGGTTAGGATTGGGGTTAGGCAGGGGTTAGGATTGGGGTTGGGTTGGGGTTAGGCAGGGGTTAGGATTGGAGTTGGGTTGGGGTTAGACAGGGGTTAGGATTGGGGTTAGGCGGGGGCTAGGATTGGCGTTGGGTTGGGGTAAGGTTTGGGGTTAGGCGGGGATTAGGATTGGGGTTAGGCAGGGATTATGAGTGGGGTTAGGCGGGGGTTAGGATTGGGGTTAGGCGGGGGCTAGGATTTGGGTTAGACGGGGGCTGGGTTGAGTTAGGCGGGGATTAGGATTGGGGTTAGGATTGGGGTTAGGCAGGGGCTAGGATTGGGGTTGGGTTGGGGTTAGGATTGGGGTTAGGCGGGGGCTAGGATTTGAGTTAGGCAGGGGTTAGGATTGGGGTTGGGTTGGGGTTAGGCTGGGGTTAGGATTGGGGTTAGGCGGGGATTAGGATTGAGGTTAGGCTAGTGTTAGGGTTAGGGTTGTTGTCATTGATCAACAGCCACCTTCTGATAAAATTAAAACTCTCTTAAAAGTTTAGTAGAAATATGCTTTGTTAGGTGTGCTACGGGTAAAGGTGAGTGGCCTTTTCTCATTTCTTGGTATTTGCGCTTAGGCCAATTGACATGTGTTGCAAGGTTCACTTCATTTGATATCCTCTAATGGTCAGGCGGGGTTATATGCACCTGCCAAGGTGCTTGGTATTACCCATATGTATTTCAAGCGAACTAGCACACGGCAAAATAACGTATATGGAGCCTCATTTTGGCGAAATCCATTCAAGTGCCCTAACTGTTACCTTTTTCCGAAGCATTCCATTAGGCCCAATGACGTTATCGAAAATATGTTTGGCCACGTGGGAATCGACAGCGCTCAGGGGGTCATCGAACATATAAATGTCTGCTCCGTTGTAGAGCGCCCTCGCAATGCTGACTCGCTGCTTCTGGCCCCCGCTCAAGTTTATTCCCTACAAGAATGAATTACTTCTTTTAAATTGCTGACAGCGGAAAGATCAATATGAAAATATCAACATCAGTTTTAAAACAAGACAATACCACTTATCCTTCTTTAGCAACCATAATATTGAAACTTGAATATCGAAATACGTCTTGCCAAGCAAAAAGCCTAACCTTTGTTGAAAACCCTTTGCCAAAAGCTTGAAGAAATCTTTTACCCAATCTATCGGATGGAACCTCCCCCCCCAAAAAGCACTGACTGACTCCCCTCACACTTCCCCCACCCCTCTGAGCATAAAGTCATTTATATACTTTTAAGTGACTGAAGAAAAGCAAACCTTCTCTCCAATTTCGGTCATATCCCCACCAGGAAGAATCTCCAAATCACTTTTTAGAGCACAGGCTTCGATGACCTTCTCATATTTCTTGGGGTTATACAACTTGCCAAAGAGGATGTTGCTTTCCAAGGTTGCATTCTGGATCCATGCTTGTTGAGGGATGTACGCTACTTTCCCCTGGGAAACAAGATAATGCACTATCAAATAACCATCGCATAAACTTTGATTCAAACTGATACACAGAACACAAGCATACCAATAGTATAAAATATCACAATAGCTAGAAATAGCGAAACCAGTTTTCGCATACTTAAAAGTACTTTTTCGTCCGACACTCGTCAGAGTATGCAAACGTCGGAAAAAACTTAAAGTGGCACAATAAATAGCAAATTGTCATTTATGCAAGCGAGGTGTCAATAAACGCTGATTCCACAATGGTAGTCAAGCTCTCACTCTCCGTAGTTAACCATTGACAAATTGCGGAGGAGCCACGCAGAGTTTCCCAACTTGGCATATGGCGTCGCAAACATCGTGATTGTGTATATACTGATTGCACAATGACAAACGTACATTTACTGTTGCGTGTCCGTGCTTCTTTTCCATTTCTCCGAGCAACGAAGAGAGGAGAGAGGACTTTCCGCAGCCAACCTGCCCAACCACTGCAACCAGCTTTCCTCTTCCAACTTCCAGGTTGATGCTAAATAGAATCAATGAAATATAAGATCGATAATCCCATTACTAACATATTAGCATTGGTGGTGTTTTTAATTTTAACTAGATTTTGAGTTTTACTTGCAGCCTTCGAATGGCTGGAGAAAATTAAGAATAAGTAAATTCTAGCACCAAGGCCATTTCAGAGTAACGGAGAGACTAGTTTGAAATGTGAAGGAAAAATCCAGAAAGCGAAGGATGAGGAGTAGCATTATGTGAAGGATGAGATGTAAGAATGAACTGAACTGGTGGAAGAATGGAAGCAAAAGAAGCTGAAATAATAGAAGAAGCGCAGAAGATGTTGGAGCATGTAAAACCGAGCGAGGAAAGAAAAAAACGAGTTAAGTAAATGCAAAAACTAAGAGAATCACAATGAGGAGGATAAATAAGGGGAATGAAAAAGAAAGCAGGAAATTATGAAGAAGGAAAATCAATTTGAAGAGGGCAATGAGGAAGGTAGGTTTAGACATAGGCGTTACGGACGAAGTTGAAACAATCTTTTTACTTTTTCAACATGAATCCGCCGTCGTCCCACTTGAAGCTGCCATTTTCAATCTTAACTGCGACCGGGTCTATCAAAAGGGACAGGAGAAAAAGTTGGATCAGATTAAAGCTAAAAGGAAAGAAATAAATACGGGCTCGTTGCCTCGGTGACTTTCCTACCATAGCAACTCGTATCCAAGACTTCTATCAAAGCCTTTTTAATAATAAGAATTAGTGAGAAGGAAGAAATTGACATCTTTGTGTTAATTGTGTTAAGATAATTATGAACAGCTTCGCATGAAAGAAACCGAAAAGAAAAATAAAACAAATGCGCTGAAATACGTTGCTGCGAAGGAGGTTAACATACGGGACTTGTCTTAGAAGGGCATGGCGTTCGAAATGGAATGTATGAGCGAGAGTTAGTTTATCTTTGTCAAATAAACTGTGTTTTGCTTCATATTTTCAGAAAAACGTAAAAGTGGACTTGCTTATAGTAAAGCACTTTACGAGGCTTGGATTCACAATAGGGTGCTATATACTATATGGTATATACTTTATACTAGGGCACGATACTATACAAATGCTTCAAAATCCAAAAGTTTTGCGTCGCATACACCAGGGTTCTATAAATTAAACACGTACCTTCTTTGTTGTCTGTATTGTTGACGCTGTTTTCATCTAAATCACTAGCTTGAAGGTAATTCGTCAACCGCTTTATCGAAACTTGACACTAAAAAGGGAGGTTGTGACTTTTGAAACACAAAGTAACTCATTTTCATGAAATTAATGACCATGCGTGGCAAATGTTGTAGCGGAGGAGGCATGCGCACAAATCTTCCCGGGAAAATAGAAATATATCGGATGAAACGGAGAATTTAGTTTTCTTGCAAGACAAATGGGAGACCTACTTGTATGATGCGAGAAATAATGTCTGGAAGGACTGTCATTGGAAACTGAAGAATGCTGAATAGAGAGATAGCAACAAAAGCTTTTTCTGCATTCAGCTCGTTGCCAGTGAGGACGTACACTGCAAAAGTGCCAAGTGATACCTGAAGAAAAAAATTATACTTGAAGGTAATCTTGGCATATACTATCAGAAAGGGTTGGGAGCTAATTAAAGGATGGGAGCTAATTAGAGGGTGGGAGCTAATTAAAGGTTGGGAGATAATTGGAGGATGGGAGCTAATTAGAGGGTGGGGGCTAATAAGAGGATCTGAAAAAATTAGAGGATGGAAGCTAATTAGAGGATGGGTGCTAATTAAAGGATTGGAGATAATTAAAGTATGAAAGCCAATTAGAGGACGTGAGCTAATCAGAGGATGGGAGCTAATTAGAGGGCGGGATGGGCTAATTAAAGGATGGGAGATAATTAGAGGATGTGAAAAAATTAGATGAAGGGAGCTAATAAGAGGATGTGAAAAAATTAGAGGATGGGGGATAATAAGAGGATGTGAAAAAATTAGATGAAGGGAGCTAATAAGAGGATGTGAAAAAATTAGAGGATGGGGGATAATAAGAGTATGTGAAAAAATTAGATGAAGGGAGCTAATAAGAGGATGTGAAAAAAATAGAGGATGGGGGATAATAAGAGGATGTGAAAAAATTAGATGAAGGGAGCTAATAAGAGGATGTGAAAAAATTAGAGGATGGGGGATAATAAGAGGATGTGAAAAAATTAGAGGGTGGAAGATTATTAGAGGGTGGGAGCTAATTAGAGGGTGGGAGCAAATTAGAGGACGTGAGCTAATTAGAGGGTTGGAGCTAATTAGAAGATGGGAGCTTATTAGAAGATGGGATCTCATTAGAGAATGGAGATTAATAACAAAATTGGGTGCTTGTAAACTATTTTCCTAACGAGAAAGTGGTAAATAAGAAGGACTTTACTGTACGCAACAACTTGCAGAAACCAATGAAAGAACAAGATTCTAATGCATCAGCTGATCAATCAAACAATCAATAATAACAATCAGCTAATCAACCTTCGATAAAATAATCAATCATAAGAATCAGGCTATCAACCTTCGATCAAGTAAACAATCACCAAATCATCAAATCATCGTAAATTAAAGTTTGAACAAGGAGGCTTACAAGGAAAGGTGTGCATGTGAATGCGAATGACATCGAAGCCTTCCAGATGCGAAATCTCCGAAGCAACTTCATCTCCAATGACCTCAAGTTGGCGATTTTAGCTTCAAACGATTCTTCCCAAGCATATAATTTAAGAACCTTGACGAAAAGATAGAAGAATGATAGGAGCATCCAGCTGAAATGCTTCATTGAAAGTTCTGATTAAAATGTCTGATTTAGGTCTAGGATATAGTTTAATTGCTGTATCCAGAGGAACATTTTGGTACAATTATCTTGTCACATATATTACAAGCAAACGTGCCAGATATTACTTGCCTGAATAAATTATATTTGAATCTTAATCATCAAGCCATGAATCAACCGCGGAATACTGTGAGCCACTCATGAAAAAGTGTTTTTGATTCCTAGGAATATTAACCAGCACTGGCAAAAATGTTGTTTCTGATTGTTACCTTAATACCGCTTAAGACATCGTTCATGATTTTTATCCTCTGATCTTTTTGCTTCATCAGCAAATTCTGTTGTAGAGAGAGAAACATGGGTTTAACATGACATCATGTTATCATGCAAAAGAATACCCATTAGCGACACTAGGGATACCAATTGGAACAAGAAAATTATCTGATTAATCGATGTTTCATGCACAGCTGGTGCCGTGACCTGGGATAAGAAAACATCCTATAGTTCATCAAAGTTTTTTACGGAAATTTGACAACTTCAAACTGACTACATAAAAGCCTTCAGCAAACGTATGCAGTTTACGTACCTGGGTGGCCTTTATTTTCTTCGAAACAACATAGTTTAGTGGCAGCAAAAGTAGCATAATGGCGACACCAGCGAAAATGGACCAGCCCATCAAATTATACAAAAATATCATAGTGGTCGTTATTTGAAATGGTGCAGACCAAAGCATGTTTAGATACGTTGTAATGTCTTGAAACTTCGAAGCATCGACTGACATCAAGTTCACCATCTCGCCAGTCGTGAACTCACTTCTTCCTTTATTACTTAGACGTAGCATCTACAAAAGTTAATAAAATATAAATAGCTTAAAGGGAAGTCTCAGCTGCTCTGGAGCGGTTTACAAAAGGGTGCTCTAAATACTCGATCAATTACTAAACGAAGTCAGTAACGCTTTACTGCAAGCAAAAAGCATATCTGAAGAACGAGCAGCCATCATGAAATAGCCTCATTTCAGAAAACAAACACTTCATATAACTGCATTGTGAGACTGTACTCTGAGTTCACGATGCAACGAATTTAAAGGACTTTACATACAAATTCTTTTTTTAAACCAAAAACTATGATCTAAACAGTTTTGTTATTATAATTAACATCAAGAGCTTTTGACAACAACTAAAATTCAGCAGAATGCATTTGTTGATTTGCATAAAAGCGTGTATCTAAAACAGAGTCTATCGTCATTTTAGGCCTATGCAAATAAATCTATAGATAATTGCAAGTGATGCAATCTAGTTGGTAGGACTGAGCCGAATGTATTGCCCAAATTGGTACAACATATTTTTGATATGGTGTCACAAGTTTCCGAATTGTCATAGCATATGCCCCTTAGGTAGAGATTTGCTTAAAACGTTAAGGTAAATTGTTTTTTGCGGATTTGTTAATGTAGTAGTTGCTCTAGATTTGGTAAAAACAAGCCTGCATACAACCATTGGGTAGAAGGCTTGGTTGTCTAATACTCGCTGGATAACTAGGCTCCGCAGCGTTTAAAGGGGCAGTGTATGAGTGTAAGCAGGCACTGTACATTGGGAATATATCTAGGCTGGGAAGGCTATAACGAATGGACCTATTTTCACTCTCCAAGTGATACTTGAAACAGAGATACATTTACCCACTGGGCCTGGGTCCAAGGGCCTTCTAAGTTTTTCGACTTCAGGGGACCCAAAGTAAAGTACTGAAAACCTGAATGAAGTGCTGTTAAAGAGTTGAGAAGTAGGACACAGATTTTTTCGGAATATTTTAACGGGCCCTAACAGTCGCAACTGCGGAATGTATTGTCTCCTGTTTCAAACTCTGATTGCTACCCTGATAATCAAATAAAGAGCGTATAATTACCTTTCTGTATATGATGCCAAGAAATGCCGAGCGCACCCGTAGTCCTGTGATTACAGCCTTGTCGAAGTACTGTTGCAAAAACATGGACTGCACAGTGGCAACCAGAAACAAACCAAGCGCGAGAATGTATCCACGCCACACTTCTTGAGGTCCTCTTCCTTCGATGTACTGTATGATCAATCTAAAATAACAAAGTCAGTTTGGACATCAAAACATAGCAAAAAGATGTCAACTCGTGTCATGTAATTTCGAGTTATGTGATTTCATGTCACTTCATGTCAATTAATGTCCTGGTCACTTCGTAACGTATCATGCGGTGTCATCGCGTGTCATGTCGTGTCATCGCGTGTCATGTCGTGTCATCGCGTGTCATGTCGTGTCATATCACGTCATGTCCAGTCATTTCATATCTTCTCATGTCAAGTCGCGTCATTTCATGTCATGTCACATCATCTGATTTCACATATGTCATCTCATGTATGTCATGTCATGTTAATTTTTGTGCTGGTCTTTCCATGTCATCGCATAGGACGTCATCTCGTGGCGTATGACGTCATCGCATATCATGTCATGACATACTATGTTTAATATTCAATCATAAAACTGCATTGCAGAGATATAAAGCTAATATGAAGTGAACAAAGTAGATTAAAAGGAATAACAGTGCCATTCATAAAATCAAAGGCATGTGTGGTGTCAGAAAAATGTGTACAGGCATTGTAATATTTGGACAAATATCAAACCAAATATCAATAATGTAATACTTAGGCAAATATCAAATCAAATATCAATAATGTAATACTTAGGCAAATATCAAACCAAATGATAACAATGTAATACTTGGACAAATATCAAACCAAACATTATTTAGACTGTAAATGCCCAAACAAGAAGAATCGACCAATGTGCGAGGGACTACTTCCAAAATAATAAACTGGAAATGTCTTAATAAAATAAGAATTGTCCAACAAGAAATATACTTACAAACACAAATATCATATTTGTCCAAATTCTTTACACAAATTTTTGGGGAAAAAACCACTTTTATTGTCAAACTAACATATAAATATTAGAAACTCCCTCACGGAAATCAGCCTATGCACTCCAATAAAAATATTTTCAATTAAGGTCGTTAATTGCATCGAATTAGCTCAGCTGCTTTAGTTGTTTTACTAGGTAAAACACTTTTAACCGCAAAAATAAAAACAAAACGGCGAGCAGATGGTGAAAACAGAAATGCGAACGCAGCAAACAGATATGGATTCTTACCGCAATAGGTATGGATTCACGAACAAAAGGACATCGTGGAAGAACTTCAATATGGCGCCATACAAAAACGTCAGACCAAAACATCTGGCTAGCACCAACCACATGGACGGTCTCTTCACTTTCTTCTTCTTCTTTTTACCGGAATCTTTAATTTTAACAAACGGCTCTTCCTCCCTAGCCGAGGTATCTTCGCCGCCATCTTCATTCTTTTCTTCCTCCTTCTTCGTATCTTTATCGTCTGTAAAGTTAGCCCCTATGGAGGTGCCATTTTCTTGTGCGTCTTCCGGCTTGTTGTCGATACCAGAGTCTCGGGAATCATTCAAGCTTTCGTGTGCACTTTCATCCCTGCAAAAAATAACAAATGTTTACAAATTAAAACAAAATAACCAAATGTTGTTTACAGATATGAATCTTTTGGCTTTCCCAACTCTGTGTAATTTCAAATCTCCACTTTAATGTGCCGTTTATGCCTTAG
Organism: Nemopilema nomurai; assembly: GCA_003864495.1. Lineage (NCBI taxonomy): Eukaryota > Metazoa > Cnidaria > Scyphozoa > Rhizostomeae > Rhizostomatidae > Nemopilema > Nemopilema nomurai. Next base: position 1,287,430 of record ML133499.1, on the reverse strand, counting down.
TCTAATCTATCTCCTGATAAACCAAAGATCCAAATAAAAGTTGAATCATATTCATTTACACATCGCCACAATCGCCTAATCAAATAATGGCACATCTAACGCACTTGATTTCCTTAGACCAAAAAAGGATACCCAAATGCGGATTGTGCTTTAATATTTTGCAACAAAAGCTGCATTCCTATAAGTGTAGTTAAATTGGATAGATGGTGCCATGATTAAAGCAGCAATGTGACGTCATTAACCACAACAATAGATTCCTTTTATCTATTGCGACTCATCGCATCACCCAATGCCTCCTTTTGATTGCAGATTTAAAAAGAATCAAAACGAAATTTTTGTTATGATTTGTAAATACTTTTTGTTTTATTTCTTCACAAATGTGCTTGGAAAATGGTATGACCTCCTTAAATAATTTCGCCAACTTGTGTGAAAACCGAACTTCAGGGTGCTTGTCATCGACATCAAAATAGACGTTACATAAATATTACTGATGTTATTCGCTAACTTAAACTTTACTAACTGCAACAATTTTATTTTTACTGTCAACCCAATAATCTCTGGATAATTTACAGTATATAAAATGCTTATGTTACAATCGTTTTTTTTTTCAAAGTACACTTTAGATTTATTCAATTTATCTTCTGTCGATTAAAAGCTTAGCAACCGTTCAGCTGATAACAAATAAATTATCATCAAAAAAGACATTTTCAAGAAAACACATTAAAATTAATGACAATATTTTTTGAGCTCCTTCAAAAGATAACCCCGCCCACTTCTATCTTCATCCATGCAGCACACATATGGTAAGTCATGAATAATTGCACTTAATTACCTTGGCAATTTTCTAACTTCCTCTTCCCATTTCTCTTCAAATTTCGAAACCAGTTTGTGGGCTTTATTATGCTTGCTCAAATCCCAGATGTCGTCACTTGTTAATGTTCTCCGGAAACCTGTCCAGATTAACCTATAACACAGGACATCATGTTGATGTGAGTACTTCTCCGCATCATGTGATAGACATAATAGCCACTACGCCAACAAAATTAAATTGAAAATTAGATGCCTCACAAGTAAGCAGGATATAATCTTACAATGCAGTATAGTATAGTATAGTATAGTATAGTATAGCATAGTATAGTATAGTTTTATTTTATCATAGTGTTGTATAGTTTAGTATACATTATAAAAATAAAGTAAAGTATAGCATAGCATAGCAAAGCATAGTAAAGTAGTTGCTTTTATACTACAGTGAATTCTTTGAATTATCTCAGTCATCCATACCCTGTCATCCACCAAAATGTCAGTCTTGACAGAAAATTTGCAGAATCAATCGGACATGGTTCCTGAAAAAGTTGCCATGCATAGAAAATAAATATGGCTGCAGGGCAATCATAAAAACAAACTGCATGTTAAACTGCAAAAAAATATTGGGGAAAAATAACAGCAAAGCCCTATTAAGTTGGACTTCTCTTTAAGTCAGATCAAAACCATCTTTTCCTTGGATTTACCTACCCATTTCAAGCCGAAATGGTCTGGACATTTTCTTCTGTCCTTTTAGGTACAAAGCACCATTTAAGTTGGGCTGTTTTCAACTTTGAATGTCAAAATATAAAACGTTTCAAGCTGCACTTTATTTATGTTCAAATTTTAAAAATTGTGTCAAAGTGGTAGCTGCAAATTAGATCTGAAACAGAAATTATGAAATACTGAAGGAAATTGATAAAGAAATGTAATTTGCCACAGCTAGTAAAATGCCACATGAAAGGTTCTACTAAATGAAACCAAAGGCTTCCTGCCACAGAAAGAGGGATTGTGAACTGGATCACCGCCATGTGCACTACCCCAGCTGTGATACAAAAAGCACAATTAATTTGGGCATTGCGTCTTATACAATTACTCTTTTTGCAGAGGTTTTGGTCATCATGCTTGTTGGAACATGCTGTTTTATTCTGTCCTCCAGTCTTTGAGTAGTGAGTCCTACATACGGAGCTTCACATGGGCATCAGCTCTTGGTTAATTTAAGATGTTTGCATACTCTGAGGAGTGTATGACAAAAAAGTACTTTAAGTATGCAATAATTAGTCCCGCCTTTTCTTGCCATTGTGAAGTATTAAGTTTCCAAATTCTTGGCAACTTAAACAGCTGCGAAAAGTAGTGTTTTGGAGAAAGAAGATATTTATCAGTATTAGCAATATTTCCAAACTTCTTTGAAATTTTTTGTTTTGATTAATGTTGAGCTTTGTACAGCATCTAGTGTTGTTTCATGCTCTAAGTGAATACTTTGATTAAGTCAACTTACATGAATTTACACCTTACCTTCAGCTTGCCTTTTCCAGATGGATATGGTGCATGTGGAAAATATTTCAGATCCACTGAGCTACTCTCCATACAAGGAACCAGCTTAGCTTCTTCAAGATTTAGCTCCTTGTCAGTTTCATAAGCTCTAGGAACAAATGGGAATTCAAAAAATCAATTCTTAATGCAGAATGCAAATGAACAAGTCTTTCTGTTATTCACTTATAACTTTATTGGGTAGGAATTTTTTTAAGTGCATCAGTAAATTTTAAAAAATGAAAAGAAATATTATATATCATTCACTAATAAACTAATTTACTATGAATGGGGCCAATGGAATGTTGACCTACTGGCAATAATCAAAGGTGCCAAACAAAGAACATAAATAGATATAAGCATAAAAACAGCAGAAAAATATGGTATTTCTGGAGTAATTGGAGTGTAATTGGTGAATACTGTTATTATTTTGCATGGAGGACCAAGGATATGCCTGTTTACTGGATTGGGGAGCTCTTAATATTCAAACACTTAATAGTTTATCAGTAATAGTGTTTCAGAGGTTCAGTAAATTCAAACAACTAAATTGTTTGTTGAGCTCCAGTCATTCCCCTTTAAACTTCTACTTATTTTTCTGCCAATTGTTTTCTTCCTAAAAATACCAATACAAAACATCTGTTTTGCCATTTCCAATACAGATATTCAGATCTTAGTATGTTTATGTAATTTGTAGTCATTGTATGTAAGTAGTGTTTTTATTAAGATATTGTATGTAGAGGTGAACTGAACTGAATGCAGGTAATCTGCCTTAAATTACATAAATTACCTATCATCTGGCCCTTTGATGCAAATTGGTGCAAACATGATTGAAGGTACATAACCACATGTCTCAGCATCTTGGTGTTTACACCAAAGCCACCAGCCAATTTCATCACTCAAAACCTCAAGTTTGTCTCCTTTTCTGAATGAAAGATGTGTGTCGATACTTGGTGTAGAGAAAGAAGGTTGTACATCATACACCCTTCCATGCTTATAGGGATCGTAGTCCTCTAATGCCAAAATGAAAGGTGGTGGTTTTGTGGGGGCAAAAACTATCTGCTTTTTTCTTGAGAACATGGTTTATCTGGTAACATTAATCTGCAAAAAAACAAAGAAAGATATAACAAAAGTAATAAAAATAAATATTCAAAAAATAAGAAACATAACCAAGATAACTCAGCATGTACATAAAAACATAACCAAGATTGCTTTTTCTTGTAGAATTAATTCTTGACATTTTACTTACACTTCTACATATTTATTTACGACTCTTACTCTTTATGGCTTGGCATGAGGCTTATTCTGACTTTTTACAGATTCAGCACTTGAATTTTTTGAAACCATGAATAAATGGATCAGTTTTTCAAAGGTGGACAATGAGATTAGCATGTGATCTAGTACAATGAAAAGTAGTGGGCCTCAGTCAATGCAAGGTGGGGTTTTATTGAGATCTTAGATGATCAGGTGTGGCTTTTGGCTGAAGCAGGAGTTACATACCATGCTTATATGAAAAAACTGAAAATAATCCTAGATTAAATTAACAACATTGATAACATTTTCTTGGACACAAAAGTGCATTCCTGCTTTGGAAAAGCTAAGAATACATTGACTAATACTTTGACTCATTGACTTATGGCTTTAGATCAGGAACAGTGTTATGCAGTTCCTAATCTAAGGAGCATACATTGTATCAAATAAAGAGTAGGCCAAGGAGATGGTACATTCTAGAGGGTTTTTAAGTTTCCAAGAAGAAGAAAGGCCAACATAGACAAACAGTGTGATTGGAAACAAGAAAAGGTCTATTCTTCTAGCAAGACATGAGCAATCTGAGACTGATTTATGACCAAATAGCAAGGTTTTCATACTTTTGATAAACCAACTTGCTTCAGCATAAAGAAAGTTGAAAAGTACTTAGCCAACTCTGCATAACACTTGGCCAACTGTTCCCTTATCTAGCCATCAAATCATCTTTATTAATCACTTACATCTTCTCATAAATCAACTCATTACATTTTTCATACATTGCAGGGGTTTGGATTACATGCCTAAGTTGGTGTCTTTCATTGCTTATAACTTGACAATTACTTTAACTTTCCTTGATGATTTCCACTTTATTACTCAATATAATTCATATCATGATTAACAATCTGAAATATATTTGAGGAGGGTAAAACTAGGCAGTAATAGACTTGACTTTCTCGTTATCTCTAGTTCAAAGTGCACTAGATTTTTATGAAAATCAAAAAAATTCTTGTAAGGTTGTTTCTCAGCACCTACAGTTATAAAACCCCTATATTTCGGTTAGTACTGTTCAGGGGATACCCTAATGAAGGACAAAAAACCTGCTCATAATCCGAGAATATTGCACAAATTACTTGCTTAATCAACCAAGGAATTGTTAATTATCGAGATCTGTACGGACGAATAACCACTTGCTTCTTTGCATAGCACAAAAACTTTAACTTACTTCGTTGAAGATACAAATTCCGTGGCGAAAATGCGCCCTTTTCTTTAAATAAGCTATAGTTGCCTTGCCTTTGGTAAATATACGGTGGTATGACAGCCGAGGGCTTTAACCTTCCAAATAGGTTTGTAACCACTTGTGTCACGCAAATTCTACATCAACAAATAAATACAAAAAGGTCAAATTTTATCAACGCTTGTACTATTTTATATTCATACTAACCAATTTTATTCTTGCAAAGCTGTGAACGACGTAGCGTGCTTAGAAAGTGCGAAACATTTTCCGTGAGATTGCAAGCAGCATTTCCCACCACTCGTACTGTTAGTGTTGTTGTTGTTGCTGCAAGAAGTCGCGGCCGAATAGCACGTCTAAAAAATTTTTTTGAGCGTTCATTGTAAACTTTAAAAAAGGGCTACAGAGCGGATTGACAGGGGGTGTGGGGATGCGACACCCTGCAAGGAAAGGGTACCTAATCTACCTATTGTCGCGAGATTGTTGCTTTCTACACCCAAAGCCAAAGTTGCTTGCCTGCCTTTAGTGAGACCATTTTGGAACTTGCAAGGGGCTCTAAGCTCAGGGGGTTGTGTTTGCTCCAGTTGTGGTATAAAGAATGGGTTCTTTTATAAATGCTACTTTCTGTAATATGTTTAGTTTGATAACCAGACAAGGCAACTGTCCCGTTTAATATAAACACTACTTTTATGAGAATACCTAATTTTTTCAAGCCTCGATATTCTTAACAGATTTTTATTCTGAGCCTTAGATAATTCTTAAATTATTCCTGCCCAACACAAGGTATAAATTTGCCTTAAGATCAAAGAGAAGTATTAAACTTTTTCTGATGTGTTGCTTCATCATTTATTTCAACAAGAACAAACGTGTGTATAGCGTCAAAGTAACAGTTATTTTGCCTATGGAGAAAACTCAGATTAATGAGGAATTTTAGTCTTGGTAAAGGTTGAGCCTGGCATTATTCTTAAACTATTCTTACATCTTAGTAAATTTGAGCCTCAATATTCTTATAGACTTTACCCTTATAAAAATCGTGTACTACAAACGTGTAAAGTTCTGTCAACAAGACATAAGACATTTTTGAATTGGCGGCAAATAGATTTGAGATGTGTGGTGATTGCATCCAGAGTCAAACTTGGAGTAGCAACTTAGCATAGTACTTTCATTTTTTCATAGGCCAGTGTCTTGAATGTTGATTTTGATACTAGGCCCATCGAGTGCCTACATGTTTCTTGCCTCATTGCGTGTACATTTAATTACAGCACCATCATAAATCTTGCACCAAAGACGCCATTGTTTGCAGCAACTCATGACAGCATTACAAATTGCCTATCCCTTCCTCTTGTTTGTCTTTCTCACACCAGATTCTGAAGTTGAATTCCAAATTGTTTACTTTGAACAATAGCCTGCTAATTCACCATTGCAATTTGGTCGTGAATGGCTTAGCAAATTCAAACAGAGAATTAAATTAAACCAGCCTTTATGTGGTTTCAAATTTACTATGCCTACAATCAGATTGTAAACAGCAACAAAAGGAGCATTTTATTAATTACGAGATTTGGGTATTAATTGCCTTGCCCAAATAGGCCGCCATACAACATACTTAGCTTCGAGGGGCAAATCACTATAAGAAAATCTCCTACACCTTTTGTGGAAATCCTTTTGTTTTATCTGAAAATCCGCAGAAATCCTATTGTTTTAGGAAAAATATCGTACGCTATCTGCAATAGTGAATCGCCCCTTGCTTCGCTTTTGCCATTAGCCAAACTCAAATTGTTAAAAAGACACAATAATTGATGTTATGATGACTGTGATATCATAATGATATCAACACAAGACTCTGGAATGTTTTCAAATCAAAATTAAAAACATATTAAAAGCGATTAAAATCTGGTTTATGAGTAGCTAGCAGATGACGCCACTTTCGTGCCAATTTGAGATTCATTGTGAAAGTGAAGGATAGCAATCGCTAACATAACATTACCATGGTGGCAACGAGGCCACATGGAAACGAAAATTGCTAAGCAATCGCCATAATGTGTCCAAGGCATCTGTAGTGCTTATCCAATCTCTAGGACACCAGTAACATTTCCTACATTCAAACAGGTTTCTCTATCTTCACCATTAAACAATGCTCACGTTTTGATTACACAGACTCAATATTTTAGTTCTCACAGTATTTCTGTGTCAATTTGTTATACCCTTACTTTTAGCCATTTCTCTTTCCAAATTCGATTGTTTTACATTTTATTATCTGCTCGTGCAAAAACCTTGATTAAAGCAATCTCATCAACAAGCAAAACTACACGTGCAGGAAAAGAGAAATCATTCTTTCGCAATCACTCAACACTCAACACATGCTATGCACATCTAAAAGCACATCTGATATTACTTGTAAAATTTAAATGCATTGCACAACATGTCATTGTTGAACTCTTCAAATATTATACCTGGGTGTATTATTCATACTGAATGTCTGAAAACACATTTGTAGCCTTAACCCATTTAATTAATTGGTCGAGAGCAGAATGGATTAGAGAGCCTGAGTTCACTTTGGGGCTTAGAGATGTTTCGACGTGCTTGAGTTTAGAGGCAAGACCTACGAGAAAGGTGTTGTCGTCTTGTGAGGGACATTCACATTATGAAACCGTCATAACGGATTATGCTTGAAAGTAATGCTATAGTGAAATCTTCACCGTACTTATAATGCATCTTTGATTCTTTAAAGTTTCTAGCGGTCGGGGAGACTACATCTTAAGAGAAGAGAAGGATGGAGAGGACAACTTAAATGGCCGAATCATCTTCTATCATCGGCCATCGTGTTTTCCCCAGAATGGAGAGCCGCTTATGATATGGATTCAATGTGATTTTAGGGTAAAAGGGGCTGAATTTCAACGCCCATGGGTGGAATAAATAAGCATAAATAACAGCCTGGCTGCTTTGATGTTCAATGTAACGCTGGCAGGAGTTTTAGCTGAAAAATAAAGCTTTAAGAATGCGATAAACGTTCGACTATAATGGTGACTGAAGATTTCTGTGACTTTTGTCCCATTTGGTTTGGGTATAAGAAGCGCCCTTTGCTATGACTAACACAACATTTGAAGGAGAAGCAGTGTGGGCTGCGTAGCAATAAGGAGCCTGTGGGGGCTATTGCCTCACTTTAATGAATCAAGGTCCTTCAATCCTTCTACCTTGGCTGAAATATTTCTACGAAAAAAGCCTCCTGGTCTTTTGTTGGATAAAGTATCTCTTTAGTACGCTGGTAGCCGTAAAACGCTGAGACATCAACCACTTTTGGCAGTCAAACAAACCGCGAATGGCTCTTCGCAAGTCTTATTTTCTTCAATGTGGCTGAACTGCTATCTCTGAGTGGGGACAGCCAACTACTTTCTGCAGCCGACCATTTCCATGGCAAGTTTTTGGCGTGGCTTGTTCTACGCACATCTCCTCTGGTTCACTAATGCGTCAGGTTTTTTAACCACTGTTGGCGATTATACCAGAATTTCAGGTCATGTCGAAATTAGAAGATTGCAGTACTCTAGATTCATTAGCTATCAGCTACCAGTTGAGTATATTTATTTTCAAACTCCAAATACATATAATTTGATAGATTATTAACAACAAGAACTATAATTGACAACATTGCAATTTATGCAGTAGAGACGCCACGGATACGCCCCCCCCCCCCTAGTTCTCGCCAGAATCGATTTTCTAATTGGCCTAAATTCGAAAAAAAATATGGGGGGGGGGAGGGGGGCATCAAATCTTTATGAGGTACTTCCATTTTCCCCCGAAGCTTTAGAAACTGTCACAAGCAAATGAAAAGCCTCGGCTGCTGTAAATATAGCAAAAAGCCAAAAGGGTGTTTCAAATCAATGAAAAGGGCGTTCCTACTAGAATTTCGGAGCTCCGCCCAATACATTTGCTTCGTCACAGCAGAGAGAGCACCCGCTGCATTTACCGATAGAAGTAATAAGCATTACTGCAAATTTAATGTTAAAAAGTTTAATTTTACTAAAGGTTCAACTTAAAAAGCATAAGTATAATGCTTGTTGAGTGACTTTCAAATGTCTTTCTTTCCTTCTGCAATATACATATGTATATATCGCCCTATCTGCAAACGTATTATCAGCTTGCCTTCTATTTCATTTCACCCTTTGTAAAAGTGCTTAACATTTTCTGAAGTCATGCTTGTCTACTTCTTCTCTTCCTGTTTGCATTTACCATTGAAAGCAATCGATTTTGCTAAGCAACTAACGCGCTGAGATTTCCGTTCATTTGCTTCTTCTGGATCACTATGGAAGACGCAGCATCTTCAACAAAAGCAAATTTGTCACGTGCATTTGTCATTTGACTCCAACCGCAATCACAGGGCTGTTTTCAGTCAACTCGCAGCATAAACAATCTGTAAGAATGCGCAAGTCCTTGTTTTGTAGCTTATACTCAAAGAGAATGCGTCATCAATTCATACATATAGTTTTTACTTCTAATAGTCTTATTTATCAATATTGAGTCCTTCATCATAGAAAACCTTTTTTTATATTACTACGCTGCAGCGAATATTACAACAAAGCAAATTATCTTTGTGAAGAGAATTATCTATTATAATGCAAAGGCTAGATTTTAAACGCTAAACTGGAAATCTGATAGAGCTTTGAATTCTTGAATTAGCCAGTTGCAAATCGTACCTCGGTCGTAATTCAATATGGCAGATTGCAATACTGAAACACATAGAGAATAGATAGAAGTAATATTGAAACTCATACAAGAAATAATGAAAAGATACGAATAAAACAAGTATTGAAAAATACAAGCACTGAGAAAAACAAATTAGCGAAGTAATTTGGGGTCATTCTAAATGAGTTTTTTGGATTACAGCCGGGTGAAGCAGCTTGGCGTGGACAGAATGGGCAATGGAAGCTAAATTCGATATTGAATCACGTGATCGCTTGATTTCACGTCGCATATATGGTCAAGGAAGCTCTTGAAAGAAACTTCGGATAAAGCTTTCAATATTTGCATTGGCGCGGCTGACGGTAGAGGCGTGCACCTGAAACGTTACGGTCTCCCGTAACACCTCCTTACAAGCAAACGTACACCGCGCGGTTAAAATGTCACGTTGCGGGTAACGCGTATTCAGACCCACTGATGCCTACTCTACCGTGACTAAATGAAAACGAATCTGTTTTTCAGTCTGGAATAGCGGAGCGTTTTGGCGAAAAATCATCGATAAGATGTTGGAGTGTTTGATGCCTGGAAAAAGTATGTTCCATCAGTTGGTGAAATTGTTCCTTATCGCGACCCTGTGTGGCAATTGTCTGACAACCGGTAAGTCTGATGAGACTTTTGGATCTTCGTTGGACGTGTGATATATCAACAAATAGTACCTAATTATGGAATAAAGGAATAGGCTTACAGAAAAAACACGTGTTGCTCCTAATGAGCAGATGTAGTTCATGAATAGATACACGATATAATAACTACAGTTATTAGTTAATACAATCATACAAGCTTATAGATCAAGTTCCAGCAAGCTTAGGCACCACTTATCAGTTGCTAGTTTGTTGTTTTCAAGGTGCAGGACCAAATTAATCACCCTTATTTCATAGCCTTGTTATTCATTGTCTGTAAAAAGGCTATGGAATATTGCACAAAGGTTTATATTCTTCGAGCCGATAGCCAAAGTTTATATTCTTCGTTATCTTGGAAAGTAGCAAAAGGAGCAGAACATCAACCTAAAAGAGATGACATGCATTTCGGATTTCCTACACAAGAAGTAGATTACACACTCTATAATTCACCACATTTCGTATAGATAATAAGTTGCATCCATTTCTTTTGGGAGAATTTTGAAATTTGGTCAAGAATGACCTTTTTTCTATTTTGGACACTTCCGATTATGATCTTTAATCTTGTCGCATATCATACATCTGCCGCTGAGAAGATCAGTGAATTTCTTAACTACTAAATTCTCAGCAATACGGTGCAAATACGAAGAAATAGAGCACCGAAATCTCAAATTTGTACTTTAGCAATCTATTTCTGAGTGGATTCGCAGATGATTCTTAAGAAGTGGATAGCATTAATTACTACGCTTGGCATAATACACATGGCCTTTGAGCTAGCTAAAGTAATGTAATTGAATTGCCTTTTGAAACCTTGGGTTTTTATCAGACTTGCTATGTGCTAAGAAATTTCAAAGGGTATTGATAAGTCAATGTAAAAGTCGCAGTTTTTTCTTCAAATAATTTGAAGAAGGCTCTTTGTTAAGCAATTAACACCCAAAGAGATCATCCTTGAGAGACAGGTCATGGAGCAGACAATAGTTCATGTTGCACTTTATGCGTAGATATGAGCTGGAAATAATTGGATTGAGTTCCTTTTGAAACAACAGAGAGACGCATTGCAGTTCCAAATTTAAAGTACTAAAAAGAGCTGTTTTGCATGGTCATTGGGACACCAGAAAAGAGATGCAGTGGATTTATTATTTCTTTTCTTCACACGAAATGATATTTCGACGTTGGCTGCACCGAGAGCTTGCATAAAATCTGCTTGCGACTGACAACATAGTATTCACTTGCATTTGATCGAAGGAGGTCTTTACATTTCTCACAGCAGCCTTCGGGCCTAGGTAAACAAACATCATGGTGGCAGGAAAGGCCTCATCACTTTTTACGCAAATGTTATTCTTCTGGACGGCTAGCTTCCAGAATACGACAGAAGAGATACTTGATTGTTTTAGGATCCAATATTTGTGGCATAGCAAAGCTATTTTATCAAAGGGTAGCATTTATGTTGACGACTTTCTAACAGGATACTGCTTTTATTTTGCATTATAATCGTTAAGTATCTCTGACCTTTTTACGGCAATTTTTCGTCGGGAAAGTATCCCATGAATCATGATAAGAACGGTTATTGAGCAAGCGAGCTTGATTTGTATGGTATAAATATTAAAAATGAAGTCGGATTCATTGGGATTAAGAATGTGAATATAGATTGCCAGAAAGGATTTGTTGCTAGGAATATGTCACTCTAAGGAAGGACAAGACTTAGGTCACTTCAATTAGGAGCAAAATCTCGGTAAACTTTCGTCGAGAAAAAGGGAGAAGTATAATACACTACAAAAACTTTCAAATATAGTTATAGTTTTTATCGTTATATATATAGTTAGGTATAGGTATAGTTTTGATCAGCAAGATTAACATACCATAGAGGTCCTTTGTTCTTAATGACACGAGGCAATAACTCAGACAACAAACTTTCGTTGTAGAAAACAAAAACAACTCGACAGCGAAAGTGACGTCACAACAAAATTCGGCACGTAACCAACACCCAACATGCAAGCAGAGCGAGGTCGAACACAGTGACGTCATTCGCGACAGGGGACTGGGGAACATCAACCCGAAGAACTACACATTCCTTGGCAACGTGCCTTCGATGAACGACTGCATGGCCATGTGCTGCAGCATGAAACACTGCAACATTGCTTACATGAAGAACAACAGCTGCTTTGGGGTCACGTGTCTGGATAAAGACAAGTGCATGGTGAAGAACAACACTATAGAAACTGGCACAAAGCTGGCATTAATGATTAGGAATGAGATGAACAGAAGAGGTACAGTGCGGGCACACATACCCTTATATAATTTCATGTTGTTTCTGCCTCTGCAGCTCTGCACACTGCTTCTGATAGTCCTCTCCATTCTTTGCGGTCCTTTGCCGTGGATCGTATCTTTTCAAAATCTCCATTGTTCTTCATGTTCGGTAGTGGAAAATACATTTCCATTGCTCTTGCTCTGGTGATATTTTCATTTAAGGTTGTCACGAGAGTTTCTCTAGGTCTGTCTCTGAATCCCATCTACGATTCCTCAAAGTAAAATCTCATTGTCTTCACAGCCGGTGTATCGTCGGATAAACGTAATATGAGACCAAACAGCCGCCATCTACCCTTGATACCCTTGTATTTGGGAATATTTACGTATGTGGTATAACATACGTGTAGGTTTAGCGTGGCTGCTACTCTAGGATTCACTTTAACTATGATCATCAGACAGCTTTTGGTCGAGGAAGAGAATGAATTGGAGTAGCAACTTAGAACCATCAGGTTTTTAACACCACAACCACACGCAGTTCTGTTTGTGTGGTAGTTAGCTATTTATGACCGACGTATTCATATACTAAATCCTAATGCCTGAAGCAACAATAACAACAACAACAACACACGATAGTGGAGCTTTCTTCTGACTATTGTCTGGGCATTATTTGTTTTGCACAGGGTCAATAATTTCACACTAAAGAACGACGTGCCGGATAGTAAGATACTAATAGCTATCAATTTCTTAATGATTATTGTCCTTGAAGTTCATGGAATGTCTTATAGCCAATAAGATTTCAATTAAATGTCAAAAAATGAAGTCATTTTAACCACAAGCCTCGTAATGACAGCCAATCTTATGCTAGCCTCGTTTATCATATTACAGTGTACGTCACAGCATACCTGGTAGTTGTTGTCTGTGCATTTGGTGCTGCTTTGGCTGGGACAGTTTGGGCCGTTTTTGTCTTCTACAAGAGGTACGTCATTTTGAATGTTTGTGGTTAGGATCGATAGGAGTGCTTCCCTCAAAGCTTTAAAATAGCTAGAAGTAGCGGAACCATTTTTTGCATACTTAAAGTAATTCTTCGTCCGACACTCCTCAGAGTATGCAAACGTCGGAAAATATCCAAAAGCTGATTGGTCAATTATAACCAATCATGCGCTAGTATTTTCGATCCGCAACTGGCTATTTATTGTGTCAGCGTATTACAAAGTAACAGCAGAATCAGAAGAGCTGGTTCCTGCGCACCCCTCCAAAGAGCCCCTGGTGTAGAGTAGTTTCTTTCAATTCCTATCAAGTAATACCTTGAAATGTAAGTGCTTTGAGTGAAACAGCAACATTGTCCTGACGCATGTAATGCCCCTAGTGAAGTTGAAAATGATGACTGACCTCTTCAGGTACTCAAGCGTCCGCCCAGAAGACGAGGAAGAAGAGAGCGAATTACTGAAGCAACCCAAAGTAAGAAACAGCTATTAGTTATTGCAGTCCTCAGAATGCAGGCAAGATGCCCTGGAGGTACGATAACGGCATCTGACTTAAATGATTGTCCGAAGTCTCAAGACATCTATCATATCTTAAAACTCCAGGGTATAAAAAGCCTAGAAGATCAGAAGTTCAAAGTCCAGAGTAGCAAAACTCAAAGTTCACAGTAGCAAAACTCAAAGTTCACAGTAGCAAAACTCAAAGTTTAAACTACCAAAACACATTAGTAGAACATGGTAATAGACGTTTGATCAAGTTTAAAGAAGCTGGCGTGATTGCGTGCGTCAGTGGAATTGTTACTGAGACAAAAAGGCGCATTCTTACAGCTTGATGTTACTGCAAGAATAGGGAAAAAGACAGCGCATTGAGCGATGAATTAAGTTGGTATCTGTCAGTGCCATCTGCATTGGTGATACAGCGATAACTATAGGGGAATCGTGGAAAACTACCGTTTCATCTGAGGCTAGGGTACGATTGCTTTAACCATAGTACTGACCAAAGCTTGGTGCCTCTCCCTTGGTAAAATTCCTGAGTCAGCTCAATTTTGGTTTACACAAATACACGTGAACAGAATGCTCAAGCGTTGGTTTAAAAATTGAACTAAGCCGCACAGTTTAAGTCCCTGTGAAATCCTTCCCTGGCCTTAGACTTGAGTATTAAGCAGCTGTTTTTGTCTCAGCCTTTTAGATCAGCGACTTAAGTGCCACTTGGCCTACGCACAACGAACAATCATGGCTAATCTTTGCCTGCAGCTGTCAACAGATCCTGCATAAATCCTCTGAAACTCAACTTAACAAAAAGTAACTGAAAATTCATGCTTTTGAAAGTCTAGTTTTGGCGCCTGAAGGAAAGATAATTTGTGATGCTAGCACGAAAACATCAACTTGAGGAAAAATATGTGTAACGTACTTCTATCGTCTTTCGACAATACAAAATGAAACAATTCTTAAACTACTTAGTTTTAAAATGCTTGTTTTTCTATCAGTCAGAACTTTCACTGTAGTTCTAATTATTCTTCTTAGGTATACTGAAGCGAAGAAAAGAATTATCAACAGGTTTTATGGCTCATTCAAAGACTTGTTTTGAGAAGGTATAGTCACTCCAGAATGAGAATTGGTTTATCATGTAACGTCAAACCAGCCCTGTTACGTCATACCCCATATAACCTTGGGCGACCATAACAATATTTCCACACATTCCTCAAAGAAAAGTCACAACTATTTCTGCTTTTATGCTGGTTAACGGACTGATAAATTGAGAAGTTACTTATTGTAGCTACATAGAAGAGCAATATATTTGCTTGAGTATGTTTTAGTACTAATTTTAAAAGCAAGCTGCAGAACGAATTATTAAAGTAGATATTAGAGATCCTGCAGATTCCAACATTAGATGCACCCCTAACATTAAAACATTACTTTTATGATGTTTCAGATTTTATTTTGATGACTATCAAACATACACACTGAGTTTTGCTGATATTGTTGTGTATCAAGAAACAGGAAGAGGGGAAAGTTTGAAAAAGCCCTGTTTCCATTTTTTCGTTGAAAAGTTCCTGATAATAGTATTGCAGGAATTTTCCCTCTCGATAAATAAAGATTAAATAGGGTCGGTGATTGATTGGCATCCTATTTTAAGTAATAAGATAAGCAAAATACATATGATTTAGAACTTTTGTAACACAACTTTGCAAAATCAATTTTGTTTGGGCTAATGAAGTGGAGAAAGATGCTATCCATATTTGAATGAAATCGTTTTATAACAAACTAACAGAATCAGCTTTTGTAGATTAAGTATCATGATTGTAAAAAATGGTTAGCAAAGATTAGATATGTAAAAGGTATGAGTAAAATCGATTTGATTATTTTCTATGCTGAGCTATGTATCAGCAGTAATCCAGCATCTTTGCTAACGCTTAAATATTTCATGAGAAGAAAACAGAATGAATAAACTGCTTGAAACAGTATTTAGCGATTTACTTATCCCAAAAGACTTTTATCTCACAAACTCTTCAACGTATTTTCAACATTTCACTAAATCTTTGAAGAAGCTAACAAACATGATTTTGAACATTTTAAAATATACAAATTCAAAGTTACCCTGCGTCTTGGGCTTCAATGAATTGATTGGAAAATTAGACTTTAATAGAAGTACACAGAAAATAGACATAAAGAAAGGTAAGGAAAAGTGACATAGTACTTCTTCTACAAGGACTGTAAAGGTATAGTCACAGCCTTGAAATGTCTCTTCATGGCAAACAATTTAGAATTCCATTACAACTTTTGAAAGCCATGGGACATGCTTTTGGATATTCTACAGCTTGTCTTTGTGAAGTATTAAGACAGAGTTCGGGTGTTCCATTATCTTTACTGCATAGGAGTTTGCAACATAGTCATCAATTGCTTGACTGGGACATCAGTTTTTACTGGGACAACATTTTCAACAAACACCAATTACAGCTTTGTTCAACCCAAACAGAATCCAAAACTTGGCATTGTAAATTGCAGCAAGTTGACTACTCATCTCTGCATAGCACAGCTAAGACACCAGGAGCACAAAAAGAAATATTCAGTAGATCATGAAGATTCAGTCGATCACAATGAGGATATAGAGATACGCTACAAGACAGTCTAGTGACACAGGAGATTGCAAAATTGTGAACCTTCTACCAATATCTTTGACTGCAAGCATATATTACAACCTAAATGTTTTTAGCTTTCAACAAAGGCAGTAACTAATTTTCAGTTAAACTTTACGCCAAAAGACTAACCTGTTTAGGTCATAATTGCAAAAAGCTACTGAGGAATAGAATACCATAAAAATTTTAAAATCTTTCATCAAATCCTGAAACTGAAGGTTTTAAGCCCATTTTCAACATTTTCTTTGTAAATTTTTTTACCAAAACAGATAAACATTGAAAACCTCTGTACAACTTTGGGAAAAACTAAAATATTTTTTATGTAAAAAGCTCTAATACTTGAAAGACAAACAAATAAATGACTTTAAATCAAATAGAAAAGCAGAGTTAAAGTTTTGAATGCTTGAAGTACTTTTTCTGAGAGACTGCAAGGAAGAATACATGATTTGCTATCTTCTAACAATGGTTTTAAATTATCAACTTCACTTGTCAGCCTTTGGCATAATTTTCCAATATTTTACTATTTTCAAACAAAAACCACTTTAAGAATGCAAAAATTCTACAGGGCTGATCTTTTGTGATTTCAGAGTTTTGCAGAGAAAAAAATATATTTAGATCCATAACTATTAGGTATGTGTATATGATTAGTATCTCAAAAGGCTGGAAAATACTTACACAGGATCAGAATGAGTAGATTCTTTTTGCGGTCACAGCAGGGGAATAAACAGGCTCAAGCCAGTGTTGAACAAGGAGAACAAAGCCAATCAGAGTGAACAGGCAAATGAAAGTGAAGAGTAGAATTCTAGGAATCCAGATGTTATCTACATTCTGAGAAAACAAATTAGAAAAAATTGTCAAAGAAATGTACATCAAAATTGTGAACATAAAATACAGCTGTTAAATGATTGAATTAACTCTAAAACTTTGAGTGATCCTTAGAACAATCCTGTTCTATATTAAACATGTACATACAGCTCTAAACTTAAAGTAAATCAACAGAGTTAAAGCAAAGCTCAGCTCCGGGGACATGGCCACCTAAAGATAGAAGCTCTTAGCTAGCCAATCAAGGTTGGGAAAATCAGATGTTCATGTGATCACTTCAAGTATTGCTGCATGTGGTGTGATACAAGGCTCCTATGTGCTCACTTTGACTAAACAATAAACATGCACATGCTTGAGTTGAATCACAGTTTATTTTAAATCAGGCAACTTATGTCCATTGATTTAAAGCAGGAAACACTTACAAAAAGACAGCAAACTGTGACCTTAATTTACACAATTAAAGGATATTTTCTCCTCACTGGTTGTCTGTCATTAAAACAAACAAATTCCAGCAGACAGCCCGCTGTTTGTACCTTCTTCAGCTTGTTTTAACATCATTGCTTTCAAAAACATTTTAAGCTCATTTTTAAAATGTGTGTCTATTTAAAAAGCTCCTTTATAGATAGAAATTTTAACCAACAACTCTTTTTTCAATTCCTAAACATTGTTGAGGCATTGCTTAAAAATGCTTGACCCTTTTTAAGTAAATCAAATTATGTTTAAACTTATGATTGAAAACTTGTAGATATCAAATTTCAACACTAATATAGCTGTTGTTCTTCAAAAACGAAAGAGTCTTTAAGAAGGGGATACTTGTGAGAACCAGAGTCTCTGCTTCAAAACCAGAACAAAAATAAAACAGATATGTACGACATTGCTTGATTGACATACCTTTTGTATGCTTACATATTTGTGTATGCGTTTACATTATTACCTCTAAATTGCATTTCTGGTCATCAAATGCATCAACGGATTAGCAGGTTGTCAACAAAAGCCTCAATTTTAAAGCAGACTACCCTCTCAAAGATTACTGTTTCTTTAAAGTTTAAACAGTCAACAAAAATCCTCTGAAAGCAAGTTAGAAACTCAAAGAACCCTTTAGAATATTCTAAAATTTAATGGGAAGTCATATGATTCTAAAGCCTGAAATACACGATCAGTTTTTAACTGACAGTTTTCAGTCTTCAGTCAAAAACTGATCGTGTATTTAGCAAAAACTGATAAAAACTGATGCTTTAATGACCTTCAGTTTTTGACTGAAGAAGTTGAACACGTCCAACTTCGTCAGTTTTTGACTGATGGAATTTCTATTCATTGATGTAGACTCCATTGTTTAAAGCTGGCGCCCCTATAATCCCCTTGCGCAAGATTGCCAAATACCTTACAGTGGCTGCTAGTTGAATACTTGCAGGGATAGAATCACGCATATTTGTGTCGTATTTTGAAATGTTCACCTTAATCAGCTCCAACAACTCGTCAAAATTTTCAGGCGTCATTCTCAGAAATTTTCAATACTCTCCTTCATCCTCCGATCTTAACTCTTGTAGAAAAGTGTCGTAAACACAGAGGTTAGTTCTCCTACTCAACCATGGCTTTACCCAAACAGACATTGCTTTCTTTTTTCGATATTTTCGCCTTTTTTGACGACCAGAGCCGCAGCCAGAACAACAGCAGTTGTTTCTTGATCAAGCTCCATTGTAAAAAAGCCGATCTAATCAAAACGTGAAACTGAAGACTGTCAGTCAAAAACTGATAAAAACTGATCGTGTATGAAGGACATCAGTTTTTGAAAAACTGAAAACTGTCAGTCAAAAAACTGATAAAGACTGATCGTGTATGAAGGACATCAGTTTTTGAAAAACTGAAAACTGTCAGTCAAAAAACTGATAAAAACTGATCGTGTATTTCAGGCTTAAAGGGCCTTTCAATAGGATAGATTATTTGCTGAAAATGGTGATAATTTGAAAAGTTGCCAATAATTGTAGAAAAAACCTGTGTTTGTTTCCTTGTCTGTACTTCCTCGTCAAGGGTCTTTCTTGGGTAAATAATCATGACAACTGTCGTTATTATAAGAATCAGGACAACTGGAACTACAGCATTCCTGAAGAAGACAAAATTTTTTTTACTCAAAACGTAAAGAAAATATGACTGGCCTATGTTTTAATGCCTCTAATTGTGTTATGGGTAAATGCCATCAAAATGCAAAATACTTTCCCTGATTGATAACTACGTTTACCACAAAATTGGTCAGATGCATGAAACCTTCGCATTAACTGAAGAAATCATTTCTTACCCCAAAGGTCCCCCAGTTCTTGACAGCAAGAAGACAGCGAAAATGCCGATAACCCATAAAACTGCCAGAGAAAAAAGCCCAGAGCCAATACCAAAGACAAGTGACATGTTTCTTTGAGCTTTTAGCAAGAAGCTGGTTTAATTAGCATTGAGAACTCATCTGTAAGCTACATCATTCATTACGAATCTCGTCCACAGAGGCAGCCATATTGTTGGCAACAACAACGAAAACAGAACGCCACAGGGAACAAGAGGGAACAAGTGTTCGTAATTTGGATATCCGGTGCCGGTGGACGATGTTTGTAGCCGCGGCTTTGTTTACAGTAAAGTGATACTATTGTTGAAACATTTAACGGCAATTCTTTTACTCGCGTTCGTCCACCTTCTTCTGACCTTCCCTAGATTGGCTGGATGCTGTGTTACCAGAATTATTCTGGGGAGGGGAGGGAGTGTTTAACAGTTGTTGGTGCATCAAATAAGTGAAAAGCACAAAAATGAGGGCGTACGCACCCCGGAAATGTGGCTGGCAATTTTTTCGACCACCCCCTCTAATATCTCAGAACAGAGGGGCAATACCCTTTTGATTTATTTTATGAGAGACGAAACTCTGTTGCAGGTGTAATGATTCCAAACTTTTACTGAGTCTGCCTAGCACCCATTAAGGTACACTCTTTCTGATTAACATACTTAAGCTTATATGCTTAAAGAATAAGCATATACGAAGAAAATTTTCCAGCCTCATAACTTTTACCTTACTTCCATTTTCACCACAATCAAGTGTAAAAATGTGGTTTTGGGAAAGATCGTGAAGAACACACAAAGAATGTGGTTTTGGGAAGATCGTGAGGGCCATCTTTCACAAAAAATAGGGGAGGGGGCCATTTCAGGCCATTCCCCCTTGGGTGTACCACTGGGCTTCTATGTGCTAAGGGTTCTCGTTGTTTCAAGGCGTAAAAACATAAGGCAGAGTAATGAGAAAGAAAGCGACGTCAAGTTTACTTGTCATCCAACATAATAAAACGAGCATCCCTGTCTTACAAATAACAGATACGCAGCTTCCCTGTTTTTTTGTGTTTACATGAAGGTGAAATGTTACCAAAGGAAACCTGGCTGATGTATTATATCTACACTAACCATATCATATTCTATATACTGGACAATTCCAGTGCAAGCATGTTTCATAGCCTAAGTTGAAAACGAAAGGGTGATAGAAAGGGAACAGGCGCATGGTATACTGGAAAACTCGACTAAAGCCAAGAGTTGATTTAACAAAGAAAAAACATCGCGCATTTGATAGTCAAATAGGACGGGTAATGTCAAAATGGACTGGAGGAACTAAAATTATTTGGGGTTTTAAAGGGGAACAACTACAAACGTAGCTATCTTACTTGATGTCTCATCTTGGCTTCTTAAATATAAAATACTCTTTGAAAGCATCAGCCATCTTTCCGAGAAGAACAAACCAAAAAAAGATTTACTTAACATGTTTAGTGTAACTGGAAATATCAAAACATAACAGTGTCTACATAATTTGCAAATGAGAGGACTTGTGTTTACGAAACACTTCAGCAATTAAATCTACAGAATATCGCCCCAAACGACAAAACGAGTAAACAGGTTCTAAAGGTGAAATTTTAACTGATGTGAGGTGTTTGTGCTAGAAAATCGGTGCGACAAGCGTAGCTAACTTAAAGGGGCAAGGTATTTCTGCGAAGCGTCCTGTGTCATTGTTTATTGGTGAATCATTACAAACTTCTAAATTATTCAGAATCATTGCAATCTACACTCGATTTCAACTTTTATGTAGATAGGTACATATATTCCTATACTTGTTTTCAACGTTAAGTTTACAACGAAGACTTAACTGGTGCCAAAAGCAGGACATTGAAGGTATCTGAGTGGGCTTTATGAAGAGTAACGAGGCAAAGTGGGGCCCAGACAAACGAAAAATGCAGCTAAATGCAAGCCGTCATTGCAATATACGCTTCAGAAAGATATAAATACGGAGTTTAGTGAGTTGGACCTTTTCTACCGAGTTCTACAACGAAGTTGAAGTTTCTAAATCATTGTATAAGAGGAAGAGAAATAGTCCAGGTGAGTTATTTTCTTTGAGCCTCAAATCATAAATAAAATCATGTCCCGGGGCGTTTAAAACCAACCGGAACCCTTAGGAGGAATCAAAAACCGTGTTTGACCCTAGGCAGCTGAGAAGCAGCCTTCGTTTGCCTCTAAAAACACGAGTTTTTAATTAAAAACTTTTTACATCATCTACGAAAAGTTCCACCTTAAACCCTTGTGGAATGACAAACGAAGGTTTCAAGACGAGGCTTAATAAAACGAGGCTCTTTGAAGAGCTTGCTTGGACTCGTTTTCGATTAGGTAAGAACTGAAGCCAGTTTCCGAGAGTTTTATTGGGATCGTCCCTGAAGCATGAATGGCACTGGTATAATGGAGTACGCTGGGGGATAACCAAGCTCCTTCAAAGCTACAAGCTTTGGCTGTGGCTAAGAAATCTCCTCCGCAGAGGTGCATACAGCCCGAAGAGTGCTCATCGGCTGTTACGCCCATCAGGTGCTGTCAAAACAAAATCCCTATGATGCGTGGGGATATCGTTTTGATTTACTAAAGGCTTCTAACAGCAGCACTCATTATATTTTAGATTATGATTCATTACTTAGTGAGTACTCAAGCCAAAAGATCTTCGTGATTCGTGGCTTGGACCATTGCAAGTTTAATGCTAGTCGGTCGCAGGCCTTTTCTGCTTTTTAGCAACGCCATGGCCTAAAAGTACGTTCTACCGTCACGAGACATCACTAGTCACGTGCTTACAGTCATCTTTACACAATCAAGCGTATCACAGCACGTTGTACGAACGACTATGTCAATGCAAATAAAAGACATCAATCAAATCAGCTAAACAGAAAATCTTTAAATTCTGAACTATCTGGATAAAATTACGACGTCATCAAACAAAGCTACTCTGTAAAATGCTCCAAAAAGGCCCTAAAAAACACGCCTTTCTAGATAAAAAGAAGTCCCTCATGACAATAGTACTTTCGTAAACTTCAGGTTGAGGTTGTCAGAATTGGATTTTATGCTTCTCGTTTTTCGAAATATTGAGCCGGTCACTCTGAAGTTTTCAAATTATTTATCATAGAGACTCCTTTACGTTCTAAATTTGCAATCAGACTGGTTTTCATGAAAGCCACACCACAATCCGTTCGCCCAAAGGTCTGAAGGTGTACTTGAGCAAAAGGTCAAGTATCAAAGGTCAAACACCAAAGTATGACTAAAGGCTAAAAACTACCATTCCAAGGTCATCGCAGAAAGTTGTTGCTTTGTACGCTGACCTACCAGTCTCGTTGCAAACACAGAACACGTGCACCAAACATTCCCCTACCTACCCCTATAAGACCCTAAGACCACCTTAGGTAATGAATTTACAACAATGTAAAAATCAGCGTTGAACATAAGTGTCATTTAAATGATAAATTCTAAAATACATATGCACACTACTTGCCAATAAATTAACCGTAACTTATATATGTCATACATTTTCAGGTTCGACTTAAATACAGTCAAATTAGTAGAAAGTGCATGCAAAGGTCAAAGTGCATGCAAAGGCCAAAGTGCATGCAAATGTCAAAGTGCACAATAAAGTGCTAAATGTCTACACAAAAAGTAGCAAATCACCCGGAGGTGATTGGCCAGTATTCATTTTGAATGGGAACATAACTAATCGACCTCGTCTCGAATGTTGACTTTGGTGACAAAGCTCTCGCAATTAGTCGATTTCATCATACCGTTTGCATGCACTTACATTGAGCAAAATACATCCGATTTAAAACGAATCAAAACAAAGTCAGCTTCATGAAAAATAAAGCAAATTATAAATCAAACCTGAAAACAACAATGCAACCATTGTAAGAAGATCACTTATTAATTAAACTATTGAAAATCCGGTACCCAATGTTGAAACCATTGAAAAATAGGTTAGTTTATTTATTAACCCGAGTAAGAATACGTTACCTATTGAAGAAACCATTGCAATGAGCGGGTTATCAATAATCGACTACTGTTCATGTCAATCAATGACTTGTTATGAAGCAGCAACAATGAGGGTGATACACCACGTGACACATTTAACCACTTGGATGGTCTTTCATAGACGAAGCAGTCTTCACAGGGCTACGAAAGATTATTTGGACTATTTAAATTGAGTTGATTATCATAATCAAACGCTTTACAGCAACTTCAGTTGGCCTGATGGTAAAAGCAAAGGTTTTATTCATTGTGGTTGTTTTCTTCACTAGCTATAGAAATAGGGGCCACCTCTTTCCCCTCCTCCGCTATTTCCTCTATATGTGCATTGGAAAACATGCCCTCTGGTTTTCAGTATTTGAGATTTACTGCCCCTTCATAGTCAATAAAAAGGCCCCTTTGCCCATAATTGTGCCCTCCTAAACTTCGAAGGTGCCATGTCATCGAGAAGACACGAATGCTTAGATTAGTAGATAGATCACGAAGGCACAGAATAAAGAAAAGTAGGGGCCACCTCTTTACCCTCCTCCGCTATCTCCTCTACATGTGCATTGGAAAACATGCCCTCTGGTTTTCAGTATTTGGAATTGGTTTTCAGTATTTGAGATTTATTGCCCCTTCATAGTCAACGAAAAGGCCCTCTTGCCCATAAATGCGCCCCCTCTACAGGTGCCATGTAATCGAGAAGACACGAATACTTAGATTAGTAAATAGATCATGAAGGCACAGAATAAAGTGAACACAGTAGGGACAGTAGTGTGGGTCACCTTTCTTAACATTAATAATTAACAACGTGTCCCATTTGTCTTTTCCTTATTCTGTGGTAAAGGTCAGATAAATCGCAGGAATACTTTGGGTGTGTCAGTTGGACAGTGTTTTGAGCTCAGAACAAAGGCAAGCGAAGAATCGCACGATTAACATACAAAATCGGTACACATGTCGCTGCAATGCTTCACAAACCTTCCAAGTTTTAACTTCTGTCTCACTTCTCTTATCTTCATTTGCAAGCTGAACTTGGTTGGGAAAATGTCTTCGTGCTCCAGCTGGAAGTCTTGCGTCACAGCCTCGGTTGGGTAATAGCCATGCTTTTGGAACAACTGCAACACGAGGTTCCGTCTTTCATCCAACACTTTACGACTGGAAGTGACTGGAGATACCGGGCAAACATTATTACCGGGTTGGCTAACAGAGCCGAGAATGAGACCGGGCTGGTTGGGGCTGAGGTACGGGTCCCTATACTGCGTCTCTTTGCCTTTGAAATGAACCGGACCCTCCCTGTGTCTCTCCTGCAACTTTTCTTCCGTCCCGTTTGTGCGGGCGATGTCTTCTGGGCGAAACTTCGGCAACTTTTCAAAATGCTCCTTAAACTTAATCTCTGCAAGGACCCTACAAAATGATACCAAATGAAAAGCCTGTAAATACAAAGAAGGAGATATTCACAAATTGTTTCTCTGAGCTTCACACTATATGCTACCATCGGACAACAGCATATCATATATTGCAAATAAATAATAAACATTGTTATATATCGTATATTACATAATATCGGAATATAATATCGTAATATAACAACTGCATATCATATGTCACAAATATATAATAAATATTGTGATATATCGTATATTACAAAACATGGTTATAGAACATCGTAAATAATACCATAAATATATGAGATTATGTTGCAAATGAACTGACTTACATGCAAGTACCAATAATAACGATAATAATGCTGGCAGTATCTACTAATAATGGGTATGATGACGAAACGGAAAAATACAAAAGCAACACCCACCTTTCCATACCATCATCCATTTGTTTTTTAAGAAACGACTTTGACGGACTCCCAGGCGTTGAACCCGCTCCGTTAAATGACTCTACATCTTCCATCATAATTTTCTGGTCCTTGGCGAACTCCGTGGAACTGGAGCGCGAGCCGCCTTCCGGGTCATTCCTGAAGTTCATCTTCTCGGTCGGGAAGCAGTAGGCCTTGTCGGTGAAGGGGCCTGGGCTTGACAATGGAGTGCTCCCAGCAGACCTGCAGATAAACTTGCTACGCTGCCTATTCTCCACGTGGCTGCTGGCTGTAACCAACAGGTTGGGGTACGCGTGCCCAGTTGATAGATTGGGGGTGACGGCGCGGCGGTTGTAGTCCTGGGGCCGCATCGGCTCATGGTATGAATGGGCGTTGTGGTACTGATACTCCATCACGCTCACTGGCATAGCATCAAACGAACTGGTTCTTGGGACACCATCAAACGAGCTGCTGCGGGGCATACCTTCATAGGAGCTACTGCGTGGCACACCCTCGAAGGAGTTACTGCGCGATAGCATCTCCTCCCCAAAGAACTCGCGGTGGTCGTTGTAGTTGCGTCTCCTCGCCTCCATGTCCATAAACGCTTGTGATTGGCCAACGCCCAGCATATAGCTATTCGTGACACTGAATCCGCCAGGGGGTTTCTCACTGCACGGGTGGCTGTCTTTTTTGAGCAATTCGGTTATTGAATGGTTGGATTTGTGTTTGTTGACATCGGAGTGTCTGTCAACGAGGCTGTGTCCTTCGGAGCTTGCGTCAAAAGGCTACGAATAAAGCAGTGGCATTGTTACCACGATTAACTCTATGATTTCAGCTGGTCTACAAATCTGCTTGAGATTACAGTAGATTTATGCAGTAGATTAATGCAGAAGAATAATTGATGCTAAAAAAAAGTTGGTGCAATGTCATTTCGGAAAATGTTAGATCAATCACTTGCTTGAATTTCCACATTTCCCAAAACATTTTCATTTTAAACCTTAATATTCGAACTTTCATCAGGTTTGGTTAACATTTCTGGAAATTTCTCAAAATATCTCCCACATCAGCATGTTTTTCTTACAGCTTTATAATGTTCTGAAGCATGTTCAAATCCATTCATTAGAACCAGGGATACCTTTAGAAGAACAGGGCTAGGGTGAAAACTTAGGACAAGGTACTAAAGACTTAATGCTTATGTTAAGAGAGGACATTTTGACACTAATGTCCTATAGCCTCTTTGTTTATACTAACCTTCTTAATTTGCTTTGGGGGTGGCTTTAAAGGGCAATTCTATTTCAACAGAAGGGGTAAAGCCCGTGCAGCAGGGTTTTGGGGGCTAGTTGTTTAGACATACGTAACAGTTCTGTCTAGATCGTCTGAAAGACCTTAAATAACATGTTAATTCATACACCTGCAGCTGATTCAAACATATCAATACAAGTAAATTACATAAAGATCTACCTTGCCAGCACCCCAGCGGTAGTCTCTGGGTGATTTGCCATTCGTCTGATAATCTTCACCAAAAGTGAACTTCATCTTCTTGGTCATCGTCTTTGGTTTCTGGATGTGTCCGTGCTGAGCTGGTTCCAAGTACCCGCTCTTCCCGACTATCCTCACTGGGGAGTAGGGAGGTGACGTAACAGCATCAGAAATAGAGATCATGGACGCCGTTGATCTGGCGGCTGATGAATTGCGGCTGTAGCCCTCGTTGTCTGTGTCTGAATCTTCCGTCACGTGCTCTTCGCATTCCAATTGGACCTCGTTAGATTCCTGTTGTCCTTTGGGATCCTTTCTTGTAGACTAAGGTAGAAAAACCAACGTGTTAAAGACTAAAGAATCGATGTAGAACACAAAGATATAGAAGAAAAATAAAGGCAGTAATATCTTGATCAAAGTTTGAGCAATTTCTTACACTAAAGCATTACCTCCAAATTTGATTTAAAAGAATATTAAACTGGTTTGTATTTAAGGTAAATTGTAGCTTTGTAAGATTTTGAAATGCCTTTGATAATGAAATCATGATTTTTATTTATCTTATTTGTAAAATGTAAAATCGTCATTTTAAAGGAAGAAAAAAATTGGAACGAAGGACGTAACCAGAGAATAGAACACTATCAATGTGCAAAATATCTTGAACAAGTGCAGGCTTGCAAGTGAAGACCACCGAATCCAATCTTTTTACTAATTGCCAAAATTGTGATCGATAAAAGATTTCACGTCTACGGTGGCTGTTACGATAAAGCTTGCTAAAAATATCCACTAATAGACTAAACGAATGTGGAGTAAGCCACAGGAGGCCCAGAGATGAAATGCGAGCGACCGTGATAAGTAAACAAGGTTCACTTAATCTAACTGCGTAATCTGATTAAGTCATGGACAGGCGAAAGACATATACAGGCTTGGTTATAGCCACTTACCGGGTCCTTTCTGTTCATGATATCATCTGCAATTCTAGCAGTATCTGATAAAGAGACACCGAAGACGGAAAATTAGAGGTTTCTTAAACCAAAAGGTTGATAAAATTTGCATAGGAGATGCTTGCTTTTTCAAAACAGAGACTTAACATTTGCATTATGCGACGCGTAAAGGTGTGAATGACGACTTAACGGGATGGTCAAACATTTGGCTGCAGCAAGAGATCACAGTGTGAAACGTGTTCACAGACCCATTCAAAGCAATAAGATCCACAAAAAACATAGCGATTCCCGGTGCAAAAAAGCATGTATGAGTCAATCAGAAAACCAGAGTCAGTGTAGCTAATAAATAATTGAATAGATAATAGTTTGGCTCGTTAGCATCATGACCTATATTTTTCACAACGCTTGTTTTATTAGTTCAAACCAATGTTAAATAGATCTATTGTATGCTAGTCCGGCCATAAAATTTGGAGTATATTGCTTTCAAACTTCCATGATTGAATAGTGTTTATAATTACGTTGATTATACTGTTCTATAGACCTGCTGGTTTAGTAAAATTCAAAGTAAAATGTCTTTAATATTTCAATTACCGTTGGCATGCTCTTTTACCGGTGTCTTCACATCAGACGTCGATCTTGGCCGCTTCTTCTCTTTGCTGCTCCATCTCCAGTCTGGATGGGCCTTGTAGTGAGCCTCTTTGACCTACACAAGCACCGATCATCAGGGTTTCAAATTAGAAAGCAATGCTAGAATAGTATGATACTATTTGATGATACAATAGTTTCAAAATAGAACAGTACAGAAAAATAACTGTAGAACAAAAATGTGTCCCTAATCTAGAACACTTAGATTTTTAAGATTCGCTCTTTGGAAGCGAGGCAGTCAACTGAATCAATCAAAATAATATAGGCCTTTGTTGGTAAATGAATAATCGAATTGATTCTCTAGGATCAAAATGAAATAGCATCAAAACAAGAATTACCCTTTCACATAATGGGCCTAATCGAAAAGAATGAAAAAATAATTAAAGTACTTTTTTCAAAAGGCTACTTTTTAAAAACGACTTTTGGCCCCCAGTACATAACTTTGTTGCTGCTGAGCGTTTGAGTGCATTTTAGCCCTTAAAACCTTAGAATAAATTTGAAAAAATAACAAGATGATCTGGACAGTTAGCAAGAGTGCATATTTACTCCCATGCTTAGAGAATCGCCGTTACCTGATTGGCCAAGTTGTGGTATTCCTTTCTCTGATCCGGCTTCAATGCATACCACCATTCCCCAAGAATTTTGCTGACCGTTCTGTTATCCTGGTTGGGGTTTTTCTGATGGACTAGGTGACGATGTCGCTTTGAAAATATCATGAATGCATTCATCGGTCGTCTAATGTGATCTTTTCCCTGTGAAAATAGGAGGTTCCACGTGATAGTAATTAATACATGTGCTTGATTCGACAAAGCACGTGGCTAGAAATGTTCGAAGTTCCGGATGCTCTCTAGCAAGTTGTGGGGTGAAAAGGACTGCTACAATCAAACATACCAAAAGAACACTTTGATGATCACTAATTTTTGTCCAAAATGTTTCGTTCGTTGTAAACTGACAAATACTGGAGTCTGGACTCTAATGCGGCCTGGGTCCTAGAGTAGGCCGGAAATTCGCCTCGCTTCGTTCTATCCATATCTTTCTCACGTATCGTTTATTAAGTCATGTATTTCAACGTAAACATGTCATATACATATATATATATATATATATATATATATATATATACTTTAAAGATTAGTTCTCTTTTTGCACTTTATATGATATATTGAATTAGTTAATCAACTACTGTTCCCGATATCAATGATAAAGGGTCTTCGTGACGGCGCAAATCAAGTATGGTGATTTTCTTCGCAACTACCTTGGTATGAGAAATACAAGCACATCAACTGAATAGCATATTAATACCTTTTTATTTTGCTTTCCAACTTCTTGCTCACCCAAAGCCACCAAACTTGCAGGTCTTGTAGGAGTTTTAGGCGGGTCTGCTCCACTCAACCCTGCTTTACTTTTCCCATCCGCATTACCAACATCATCTTTTTCCTTCGAGGCAGTTGGGAAATTGCTGTCACCATGCTCCTCCTCATTAACTGCCTCAGCACCACGTGGCAAGTTCGATGGCCTAACAAAAACACTGGTGGCTGAACCGACCGGAAAGTTTCCTTTTGTCAAGCGGACCAAATTTGGACTTACCGGAGGCGGTGAAAACGCCGGTTTGCTAGTTTGGGACACTACTGGAGAGACAACAGTGCCTTTTCTATTTTCGACCGGGTGAATGGGGGAGAATGACTGGCGTTTCCCGTTCGACTGCGCCATCGTAGCTGTCATACTGGTCGGTGTTTCAAGGACAGAAATCCCTGAGTCCGGGCTGTTTTGCGCCAGCCGCCGTCCATTTGGTGACAAATCGGACTGCTTGTTGGCCTTGGGTGTGCTACTAGAAACTGAGGCTGACGGGGCCTTGGGCATCGCGTGAGTCGGGCTGACATGGAACGGGGAGGCCGGGGGCCCTAGCCTTGGTGACGGGAGACCTGGAGTACTGGGGCAGGAGTAGGGCGTGGCACATCTACTTAAACTGACCAGGGAAGAAGCAGCTTCGATCACCGAAGCATCGTGCTCGCCAAAATCAAATGCACTCGATCCACGCTCATCTTCTTTGCTTGAATTCTTCTGATCTTCCTCCTTGCTCGAATCCATGCTATCTTGGAGCTTACTCCGCGACCCCGACTCGCGTAGACTAGTGAGATGCCTGGAGCAGTAGCCCTTTTTCTGCGATTCCTTCTCACATCCTTCGACCATACACAGCTTTCTCCACTGCTTTCCGTTGTACTTCTTCCTAAAGCCATTTGGCGTCACAATAACCTGCCCCTTGCGGTAACTATGCGGCGTTGGCGTTCGGCTTGAACGAGCGGAGCCGCGGCTATGCGGAGTGGAACTGCGGCTCGATGATGGCCGCTGCGAAGTAAACACCTCTTCCAGCTCGTGGTCATCAGCACTGAAATCTGTGTCCGACATCGCACTGTCAGTTTCTTCGCGGGACTTGGGCCTAGCGGAGGAGACATTGCCGTGGTCGTGGTGGCCCTTCGGAACCAGAGGCTGCAGCAAGCGAATGTCCGTGCGGCTGACCCACTTAGATATACCTTTGGATTCTGCATCGTTATCGAAAACCTTCACCAAGTACTGCAGCGGCCGATCCTTGATCTCCATGACATTTACGATGTTGAAAGCATCCTCTTCCTTGTTCAGCCGTGCGCAAACCCGACTGCCAACTTTCACGGCCGACGGGGGAGGTGTCGTGTCGGGGATAACATCAAGACCGTTTGAACCGCTCAAGTTAAACACATACGTCTGCTCAACATCGTCATCAAAGTTCACCCCTACCTCCCCGCTTGACTTGTAAAATTTCACGGTACCTGGCTTAAAAATTTTGCGATTTCTCCCAAGTACTTGCGTTGATGTGAGAGACTCCAACAAGATTTCTCCTGCAACTCCATTACATGGCCTTTTGCAGTCTTCGAGTCCATTTTCGCCCAACGGCACTGAATCCGTGTCCAGCTTTCTCTTCGTCGCTCGCTTCATATTTGGCAACTTCTGTTGCTAGAAAACACAAAAATTCACTTACTTGATCGAAGATTTACATCGAGCAAAAAATAGCCACAAAACTAAAACAGCTGCGCGCCTTGTTCTCTGATTTTTATAGTTCGTGAGCAGAAAGTACTTTTCACAATTATCGATGCTTACCTGACAGAGCACTAGCTACAAAACAACACGAATCGTAAGGCAAAACACGACTCTTAAAAGCAAGAAACGAAACTCGAAGGCTAAAAGATTAACGAGAAGTAGCTGGG
The DNA here is from genome assembly GCA_003864495.1 of Nemopilema nomurai. Taxonomy (NCBI): domain Eukaryota; kingdom Metazoa; phylum Cnidaria; class Scyphozoa; order Rhizostomeae; family Rhizostomatidae; genus Nemopilema; species Nemopilema nomurai. The sequence continues at coordinate 1,255,663 of ML133499.1, read as the reverse complement.
AAACGATTGACGAACGAATTATCCTTAGGATTAGAATTGCAGGCACAGGTGGCTAGAATAATGAGCAGCATGGCAGTTTCGCGGATTTACCGTGACCATTTATGGAGAAAACTCATTTGTATTCTACGTATTACGCAGAATTGTCACAGTCAAATCTCTGTTTTATAGCAAACGAAATCCACTGACACCTTAGTGATAAATGAGCAGTTGCCTTCGTGCTGTGATGGTCAGGGGCGGTTTTAAGACTACGGGAGCCGGGGACGAAATCATCTGCAGGGACCTTGTTTGAAAAATTTTCGATTGTCAAGATTATTCCTCAAGCTCTTTTCTGTTGAATTCGTTATGACTTGAAGTGGTGCTTTTCCGATTTTTCTCAAGCGCAGGGACCTTTCTTGGTGGCCATAAGCACCGGCCTGGGACCATGCCCCCTCCCCCCTCCCCCTATAGCTGCCAATGACAATCGTCACCGTCAGAGGATGATTACAACCCAGCTTGACTAGGGCAGTTTGGTGGGTTAAGCGGGTATGCATCCATTTTGAAAATGGTTATAATAACACTAAAAATATCAGTCTGTCAAGAATCTCTCAAGCACAGCATTAGTCCACCTTGCATTTTGATCATCTCTCCAGAAATTGGTTCAGTTTGGTGTTTCTGTCTTTGTTTTTAGCGGAGAATCTGTTGCCTTAAAATGTAAGTTTGCAAGCGCAAAAAGAATTGTTGAAAATCGAAAGAAAATCTTTGGAAACAGTCCGTGGCGTTTAAAAAACAGGTGTTATTAAAAATTGACTGGTCACGTTCTACTGGCTGAAGAAACAATAGCATGGTCTTCGGTGACAAAAATCTGTTTGTTCGCTGTCTATGTTTGAGTTGAAAACCTGCTGACCCTACATGTAAGATTCTGCCATGAAACGCTAGGATTCTTCGAAAATTCTTGGATAAAGACCCCAAACCAATTAAAATGCGCGACGGAATCATACTTAGGTTATTAAAAACAAAGCAATCACTGCTACCCAAAAAACGATGCCAATGATTTGAGAGTAGGGACATTTCACAACCTTGTTTTGCAGACACGACTATTTGAAATTAGAGATCACCAGCTTTCTATAATTGGGAAAGGAGTATTCTGAAAACAAATGAAATATTTCAGAACCCCTTTTCTACCTTGCGGTAATTAAAACCCCCAATGACATTGTTTGCACTATTACTCCCTGAGTCCAAGACTTCTCAGCGCCCCCTGTCACAAGGCGTGAAATCAAATTCAAGGCCCCTGGTAACACGAACGGCTCCTTATAATTCATTTACCAATGAATGAATATGTAGTCGATTCAAAATATTTTTATCGAAGCAATCTGTATATTGATTTCAAGGTCAGGAAAAGAAGAGGCTTACTTAATGTATTCCAGTAAGTTCTCATAAACATGTTTTTATCAGCTTTTTGGAAAACAAAAAAATAATTATGTCATTAAATATGTTATTTTACATCGAAAGTGAAAAACTGTGATTTGCAAATGCTTTATCGAATACTGGTGAACCCAGGGACATTATTCGTCTTGCTTCATGCCTCACAGACGACTAACTTGATATAAGTCATCGATAAAACATGAAATGCATGCAAAAAGCATTCCTAGCAGAAAACATATGCCCTTGGTAAGCAATGGAAGCAGGGACACTTCAATGTACTTATTGACCATGAAGAAATCTGCCTTATAGCCGCACGCTGCATTAAATTTGATGAATCGTTTGCAGACACAAGACAGCACGCGATGCTCACTTCGAATAAAAACGCCAACAAAACCGGACATCGAAGTCAGTTTTGTTGAATCAATCTAGTTAGTTTACGGGTTTTGCGATCGCGTGCGAAATTAAGAACAGGGAGTTAAGAGGTTTACTGTTCTATGTAAACAAACAAGATTCTACGCAGTCAGTTTACTGCGAATGCAAAACAACTTTTAATCGTGAGACTAGCTTCTTCGGGAATTAATGATGTCACTTAGACTGCCCAGCGAAGGAGCCTTAAATGTCCTCGCTTTAATATTACACCGCCCATTGCTTATTACCAAAAAAGGGCAATATTTATCCTACTGATGGAGAACTAAATTAAAACGATAAGGTTTCTTTTTCCTGATATCCTTCTATACAACCCAAATATTTACGTTTCATTAAAAAGCTTTATACTTCTTTTAGAGATTTCTAATCAAAGTCTTTCAACGGTAAGGGAGTAATATAACAAATGAACTAAGGAAGAAAAAAAAATGAAGATTTGGTTACTTAACAAAATAATTAAAAGGAATGAATTATTTCTAGTAAATGGGTAGAAAATTTTCTTTCCAGCTTTGAATTTGGGAGATGCTTCATTATTTGAACAAATTCTACCCATTCCAAAATTAAATTAATTGCTAAGCTTAATAATGCAATAGTTTTGTTCTAGCAAAGCTTAGGGTCATTCTCCAGATAGTTTCTAACTAAATAACTAGCAGAGTGTAAACTTATATAGATGTCTAAGTGTATATCAGAAATAGCAACAGTGAGAGATAAAGAGAATTCTGTAAAAGTGAAAGAAAATGATAGAATTCGGCAAAAACTTTATCATAGACTAATTCCAGTCTGAATTTAATTTATTTCTTTTGAAATGGTCAAAAACCGTTTCCTTTCAGGAAAGAACAATTACATTCAGTTTAAAAACTGACATCACTGCATGATGTGCAAAATCAATTTTGTACTTTGAGGCATCGTCTCAACTAACAGGCAACTTTCTGGAGTGGCTGATTTTTTAGCTGTGCCAACAGGCAACTTTCAGTAAAAAGCATGCACAATGAATGATTAATAACCAGAAAAAGTTGGCTTTCAATTGCTTTTGAAAAACGTTAGCCTCTTTATACCTCTAACATATAATGCTAAGTGATAATTTGTAATTTAATTTTCTTATCATTTGTCATTGCCAAACATGACAACAATTGTAACTACAACAATAGATAAATAATATAAATGCATGAAAGAAATAACTCCAGCTAGAATCTTATGTTTTGGAAGTCTATAAGTCATTTGAAATATTTCATAGATAAGTAAGTCACCTTCCTTCACCATTATTTCTAAATAATTGTAGTAAAAATCTTCAAAACCTGACATACCTGATGCATTGGTGTATATTTTGAAGTAGCTATTAAGTGTGATATTGTCAATTGTGTGTTGTAGCAGGGTTTTTGAGGTGTGTCCAAGTTGAAAGGGAGACCTCCTTTTGTGATACAGTTCTGTCACCTGAAAATCAAAATGAACCAAATCAATATAAGTAGCAAAATCTAAAATAGAAAAAATTAAATGTATCTTTATTACTTACATGAAGTGCTTATTTACTTTATATATTTGATGCAAAGTATTTTGATATAGATTCCCTTCAAGCTTAAAGGCTCAGTGTACCAACATAGGGAAATTCCAAATCCAATCATCAGAATTTGGGAAGGTTGACACCCAAACATCACAGACTTTCTTGAAATTTTTACCAGCAACAGATATCATAGAAGTTGGAAATCCTAAAAAGTTGAGGACTCAACTCAAATTCGTTCTTGAGCTTTGCATTTCTTTTGATCTAAGTTCAAGAAAATCTGAGTGGTAAGGTGCCAAGATCTCGATGACTTGACATGGAATCATTCCAAACCCAATTCCAGTGCATATCCAAAATTTTATTTAAATATAATTTATCATGGAAAATTGTCTGAACAGTGTTGATTCATCATTTAACTTCCCTAAAGCCAACTTTACTCACCAAAACAGTAGCTATTTAGCCAAACAACTCCACAAGATCATAAACAACATTATGAAGTAAAAACCCAAAAAATCACTACTCAAGCATTAGACCTGTTTGAGTTGATTCCAACTAATTAATTCACCCAGCTGCATCCACTGATCAACATCTAAGTGTTCCAGTTACAAGAAGGTCTGGGTGTGTTTAAATACATGCAAAGTTGGGGAGTTATTCATTTACATTGCAGCTTGCTGAAACTAACTACTAAAGTCATAAAAAAGAAACACATAATATCAATGAACAAAAGTCAGAAGTGAGAAACAGTTTTTGAACAAAACTACTAAATTTTCAAATACATTTTACTCAAGAAAAAGAAATGATAGTACTTGCATTTAATTTTGGCAGACTGAATCACCTGCTCAAATATGAGCAAAATAAATAAGCAAGTACTTTGACAAGTGTTATTCAAAACTGATGGAATGAGAGCTTTTCATATTATGCTGATATTATTTGTGACCAAAAAAATTATGAGCAGTTTTAAGTTACATGGGCACTTGTCTTGTTTGCTTGTTACAGAAGAACACCAACAAGGTTATTTTGAATAAACCTAAAACCAAAATGCTTGACCAGAGAAAAAAGAAATACTTGGATCTGCTACCTGGTTGTTATAACTCTAAGTATGTGCTTAGTTTTTCATAACCACTAGAATAGGGCAAGAACAATCTTCAAATTTCTGGTGTGATATCTCCAGATGCATCTAACTTCTTTTAATTTTTTTATCAGTTGACATTCACAAACTAGCTTCCTTTAGCTTGAGATTGGCATAAGAAACACTTTAATTAATTGATTTTAACATATTTCTCTCTAATCATGTCTAAGTGAAAAGAACAGAAAGGAGAGGCAACTTATTAGTGAAACTTAATTATTTTCCCTTTGCTTTGAAATTGAACTGGCTTTTGGATTTGAATGTCCTTTAAAGGCTTGAAGTAAATCAGACTTAAAGATTTGCAAAGTTATAATGAGCCTTAAATTCAGTCAATCATCAGTTTTTACACAATCATATTCAATCAGCGAAGACATTCTGAATAAAAAATACGTGAAAACTGTGAATAATCTGTCAAAAGAAATTTCTATGATCCCTAGAGTGGCATTAGTTGGAGCTGTTGGCAAGATTCTGAGAATTATTATGTACATCTTGAACAAGGTCTAATAATCACCTATTCTTTCTGGGCACAACAGCTCAATGGGGGGTCTCTAAATTCAATATGAAAAGTCAGCTGACTTGAAGAAATAACAAGAGGAAGGAGGGGATGGTGATTATAGACAGCAGATAGAGATGAGCTATAAAGAAAAAAATGACAAGGTGGAAAGTTGCTGGAATAAGAAAGGTTTGGTGATGGTGAGAAGAACAAAAATAGTGTGTGAAAGTATTAAAACCTTATCTTGTTCGCCATCGACCTTGTTCTATCAAAGTTGAGTTTCTAGTGATAATTCTAGAATGAACTGTAACTTAATTAGATAGGCCAAAACTGGTAAAAACCCAATAACAAACAGACGCAAATATTAACAGAAAGATGAATGGTATGAATTCAACAGAAACAATGCAGTTGAAACCAGAGGAGACAATTTAATGCTATTTCTTTGAGGTCTTTGAACTAGTCATTATTAAATAAGGGCTTCCGAAAAAGTTTGCTTTATTATCAATAAATATGTTTTACGTAGTGATGGTCATAAACATGTACTGACAGGTATAAGCTGGAGTCGGTCAAAGGCATATTTCTTAATTGGCAAACTTTTGTTTCCTACCGATACTTGCTGACCATAATTAACTATTTATGATTCTAAACCAATGCAATAAGTTACAATGGATGGATCGTGCTTTTTTATTTAATCCAAAACATAGGAAATGCGACCCGTTTGGGTTGATATTTGGAGTCCCAACAACAATGCAGAAACAATTCATCATTGGTTGTGAATCGATGGTTACAATAGTACTTGCAAACATATCTAAGATTATGGTAGATAAAGGTTACTACTGAATGCAAAAATAAGCCTTCAAGTCCTAGGTTGAAAAATAATGGAGGTAAAGCGTTGAAGTTCTCGTATATTATTTACAAACTGCGATTTCACGGCTTGTGTGTAAACCTCTGAAAACTTAACACGGGACGGAGTGAACTATGTCACGAAAAATATAAATGAGCCAAGAAAGTTTTAAGACAGATGAAATAGTATCAACGGGCTTGGATATAATCAAAACGTTCACATTTAGCAATTTGGCATCTGAATAAAGCTTTGCACCTATACTACCTAACAATAGGCTACAAGATGATTATCATTGGCCTATAGGCCCATAGTAGCGGCGACTTTGTTTTCAAATAAAATATCAAAGCAGCCCTTATAAAGACAATTAGGCCGTATTCCATAAGACCCTGTATCTTACCTCTGCACATCTCTAAAAGCAAGACACGGGACTGTCTTCTTCGTGAGTTTCGGCGGTCTCAGCCGACTCATCCAACATCCTCAAACCTTCCCCTTCGCTTCAACCATTGAAGACCAAGTGAATGAACGTATGTCCTCTCACTTGGTCACGTGCTAGCGGCCAACAGGTTACTTTATTGTGTTGTTTAATCCTGGACTTCCATTGGCCGCCAGCCTTTGTCCGCGAAGTCAAGACCACAATCAAAGTTTCCTGTTGCCAAGAAATTTCGTCATAATTACTCAAGTGCTTCTAGAAAAAGAGCATTTATGCCTTGGGGATTTCAGGAATGAGTAATTTTCCCTTCATTGCAACCACTAAATTACATTGTACTTGGAAAGGAAGCTACATGGAAAAAGTTAGAACTGAAGACATGTTGCATCCAAGCGAACATTTAGAACGCGCAGTATGCTGCCCGTGTTGCGGTTGAACGTTAGGCCATTACCTCCCTGTTTTTCATAAGTCGTGTAATGTTTCATTGTTTATTGGTCCTATTGTGTTTAGCATCCTTTTATCGCGTTCTATTCAGTGACTCACCTGTTATCTGGCATTAGCGACGCCGAGGTGTTTACGGCTAGTGGACAATGGCTGGGTGGCTAACCCGTCGATCAGCTCTCTCATTGTTACTCAATTACCAGTTAAGGAATATGTCAGGGCATGCTCAGTTTCTCGACAGTGCAAGTTCAAAATTGGTGGATCCTTTGGTCAGCTCAAGGACAGCGTTTCTGACTAGGCTGAATTAAGTTTGTTTACCAAACTTTATCTTCAGAGCATAGAAGGAATGCGATATAAATAGAACGCATTGAAGAGATAAGTGACTTCATAAAAAATTTAAGAGTATCAAAGGGCTCAACAATTAATGAACCTGCCAAAGTGCCAAAAATGTTTGGATTACCTTACGATTTTATTTACCATCCACTCTTCATTTTCGACACCCCCACTTCCTGTCAAGAGGGAGAAAGTTCAAAACAGGCATGACTCCACTTTGGAGCAGTAGTCAGGGGGTATGCGAATCGCTAAAGCTCTCTCTGGGGAAAGATTTTTGCTTTTTTGCCTGATTTTTTCACACAAACTAGCCATTATTGTCCTAGTCTAACTTCTGTATTCATTTTGTAAACGACAATTGAATATTTCTTTAGGCCATGTCTTTTATACATTGGTGTACACGCAGAGTGCGACCAATGCTTAAAACGAAATACCATTTTACAACTTGCTTCCAAATAATGAATAAACTGCTGAAAGCGACAGCAAATATTTGTTGGCATGAACACAAACAATTAAATAAACAAATATGACTAAAATAGGTGTTTTGAGGAACACAAGCTTTATCGATTGATAAAGAGAGAATGCGGGATCGTGACTTTATAGAAGAAGGTGTCGATTTACCAGGTGCCAGCTCCTAGTACCATAAATCTTGACTTTGCAAGCAGTGAAGTTCAGCTTGAAAGATCAAGCCGTTTTCGCGAAACAGTGACAAGAGCAAGATGAGTCAACGAGATTTCGACCAACCGCATATCTTTCGACCAACCCAACAAGACAAACACAGAACTGTTATGTTTGACATTTTTAATAAAAGACTTAGGTCTGGCAGTGAACTAGAGAATGAGGAGCTTCTAATGCATGTAGGGCCGATGACGCTTTCCAGGTCACGTGATACTCTAGTCACGTGATGTGACAAACTTATTTTGTAATTCTAGCCGTAGTAGTCTTTTTTACTACGCAGATTTTGAAATGATTATCAATATATGAAGATGTGAGAATGTGTCTTCTGGGATTTCCATAAAACTAAGCCTGTAATCACCTCTCATATATGTCTTCTGTGGTCAAGAAAAATGCCTTGGCGATGAAGAGATAATTTTTTCTGTTTCCATAACATAATAAGTAGCCGAAAGTTTTCAATATGGAATGTGCGATGGGGGGGGGGGGGGGGGTGTGGTTGGTAGCACAAGACATTCTCTGATAGATATTTGAGAATAGAAGAGTTTTTTGACTGGAAATAATTGCCTTTTGCCGTTCTCCTTAAAATTTTCTCAAAGTAAGTCATAATTTGATTCCACTCCCACACCGATTAACTTTTAACACTTTCAATTTGAGGGCGTTGCTTCACATAAATACCTGCCTAATCAGCATTTACGGCAAATTGGTTGCCACCCGAGGAAGTCATTGCACCCTCTCCTTGGGGGAAGTGCTAAAGTGCCCCCCCCCCCCTCCAAAAAATAATAATTCGAAACTGATTTGCAAAAGAGCCAGTATCGTGCAGGTAGATAAAACGATAATTAGTCAATGAGTTTCTAACCATCCATTTTAATCGACTCAGGCATATAAAAAATAACATGGTCTTTTATATGCCAAAGCTCACTGCACTGTTCCTCCTACCCTGGGTACCAGACCCCCTATGTACCAGCCCCACTATTTCTTGATACTATTCCTTGATACATAGTGGGTCTGGTACCCAGGGTATGCTCCTCCATACAACTCTCAACCACCAATTAGGGGTTGAATGACAAAGGCGCGATAACCAGGCGGCCCGAAAGCCAACAGCCACTGTGCCGAAAGCCACGCCCATAACATTTGTGAAGAATTGAAACATTGTTGAAAGGGAATTTTTAGTAGCCCATTGAATATGTATTTGTTTTTTGAACCAAAGAAATAAAAGTTTTACGGAAGCTGAGTGGGTGTGACTTGTGGCTGTATTTCTTATGGCCAATGTCCTACAATGACTTGGTTTCTAAATATGTGAACGATCTCATCTTGCCACCCTCCAGTGTTTTGACCCGCAATTAGCTATATATTTTGTCAGCTTTTGGTCATTTTCCGGCATTTGCGTACTCTGGGGGAGTGTCGGATGAAAAAGTACTTTAACAGCACGCAATAATTCTCCATTCTCAGCCCAAGGCCTAAAATACTCATTACCTCATATGCTAATGTAGTAGCACAATCATAATCGATATCCATACTTTGGTGCCCTGTGTTCAATTGCGGTGGGGCAAGGCTTTCTCAGAATGGACAGCATTTTTGTAAATTATTCTGTAGCGAATTCAGCAATTTATGAATGGGCGTTCTACGAAATGATGAAAGCGATGAATCTTTTTTAAAGAAATGAAATGTAACAATGATCTCAAAATGTTGCTAAAAGAAAAACAAATACAATCTTCAAAGTCACTTGAGTGGACTGCCTTTCATTGACTTCCTGGACATATTCGTTGATCTGAAACATGTTTTTGTTGGCGTCATTTGAGGTGGCGCCATATCGAAGCATATCTCGTGATGACCCACCTGCCAATAAATCTATAGGATTTCTTTTCATGGTTTGTTTTTTGCCCTGTAAAAGCTCTATTTTGAAATTATCCAATTCATAAACATAGGGTTTCGTTCATTTCAAAACTAAAAGCTTAGCACCACTTAGGATTGTGTTTTGAGATATCCTTTCCGGCCCCTTAATCGATTGCACCTTTAATTACAGGTGTCTCCTTAATATGGCGCCGAGGTTTTGGATAACAGAATCATAACCCATCATAACACAATCTGCTTCGGGCTGAAAACTCTCATATAATCGCACGCCAATTTCACCTCGGCGAGGCGGGCTGAAATTCCAGCCCGGGCTGAAAACTCTCATATAATCGCACGCCAATTTCACCTCGGCGAGGCGGGCTGAAATTCCAGCCCGGGCTGAAAACTCTCATATAATCGCACGCCAATTTCACCTCGGCGAGGCGGGCTGAAATTCCAGCCCGGGCTGAAAACTCTCATATAATCGCACGCCAATTTTACCTCGGCGAGGCGGGCTGAAATTCCAGCCTGGGCTGAAAACTCTCATATAATCGGCCCCAGGCCTATTTTTCATGAGGACGTACGTAATCGTTCGTTCCATTTTGAATTGAAAAGCGAATCGAAACTTACATTCGGTCTTAGTCTCCAGTTGTATTTTATTAATCAGATTTCCCTTTGAGGTCTTAATGCTAGTTATCTTCGAATAATTAGCTTTTGCTGAAGTCTTTAACAATTCATAGAGCTTACAAACAGAGAAGATGGCGTCATTCGTCACTTTGTCGTCATTAAATGGGGCAGTATTTGTAACCTTCAAAAAACTATGTGCACATTTGCCAAAGCACCCGAGCCAATCTTTGGCAAAGAAAAGCTCAGTTTTGTCAATTCAGGTGTTTAAATATGCTCTCTTACCAGGTTTGCATTTCAGCGCTGCGAGAATTACAATGAAATATTTGAAAAGGTTAAGGCAACAGGATTTCATACGAAGGATCATAGAGAGTGCGGAAAAATAACCGACCCGAGCGGGACTCGAACTCACGACCCTTGACTTTGTACGTCAAGTGCTCTACCAACTGAGCTATCGGGTCATGCTTTCAAGCCAGCACTCGAGGCCAAGCCATTTATCCGCACTGCCCCTCTCTTTTACCGATTGCACAGGGGAGCCATCGCAGCTCCATCGCAAAGTGCAAGGGACCTGCTGAATGAGAGAGGACTGCCCACACCAGGAGGGCCATCGCAGCCCCAACACTGGATAGGATTGAGAAAGTGAAAAGGTTAAGGCAACAGGATTTCATACGAAGGATCATAGAGAGTGCGGAAAAATAACCGACCCGAGCGGTGCAATCGGTAAAAGAGAGGGGCAGTGCGGATAAATGGCTTGGCCTCGAGTGCTGGCTTGAAAGCATGACCCGATAGCTCAGTTGGTAGAGCACTTGACGTACAAAGTCAAGGGTCGTGAGTTCGAGTCCCGCTCGGGTCGGTTATTTTTCCGCACTCTCTATGATCCTTCGAATGAAATATTTCTTGTGTAACGATTCCCAATGATTGGTGAATAAGTTGTATCAAATAAGCAGGTATGCAAAGAGGTTTGCGCATGGAAAATCACTTGGAAGCGCAAATGAGGTTGCTCCAATTGGCCAGATTGATACAAATAATGGTCAGATTGATATGAACACTAAACCTCCATACCAAAAAGAGGCCAGTCGTTTTCTGTTAGAGGTTGAATCAAGAGCATTGCCAAAATGGTTACACAGTATGCAGATATCAAGGGCTCCGACGCAGGTTGGAAAGTGGAGGGGCCAAGGAAGATTTTAACAATCATAACAAAATATATTTAGAAAGGTTTATTGTTTTACAAAAAAGTGCGGGGGCCATGGCCCCCCCCCCCTTCGTCGGAGACCCTGGATATTGTGGCTATAGATTTTGTGTTGATCATAGAAATGTTTTTATATCAGAAAGTTATCTCTTGCTAGGCTCATTATGATATGAAACATCTTGATTTCTTTAAAGAAAGAGAGAAACCGAGTTTCTGATCTATGTAAAATGTTTTCATGTTATTACCGCCTTAGACATGAACCACACATTGAGTGAAAGCGAGGCTTTTACATGTATGCCTCCTTTTCATACGATGCTCCTTTCAAATCTTTATTAAAGCTATTAATAAACTATCTATGTATGAAATCATTGTCTGCGTCCGGACTTCGCAGATTATAGACACAAGGGATGAAAGGCACTTGTAAGGAGAACGGGCATTTCGAATTCTTAAGGCCAGGCCTACTCGGGAAGGATGATTTTTGTTAACTGTGGTCAGAATTTGACCAAACTTTGGTAAATGTTGTTTGGAGGTCAAAGAAAGAAAAGTCACCAAAAATAATATAATATTGCATTTAGATCACGCGATTCAAAGATGGTAGATGCACAGAGAATCATATGCCCAGCTCCTAAGTCTATGATTATTATTATTGCGATAACTTAAACTTTCTCGCACTGGCATAGCCATTTAGACAAAACCGCCTGATTACGTCTAGTCAAAGCCGAAATTTGCCAAACAGCATAAAAAGACGCGATGTGTGGAGATTCCAACTGAAAACAAATGGGAAATGTGAAGAATGCTTTATCGATTTGAAGACCAAACAATCTTATCAACGTGATAAGAGGCTTTGAGTGGTTTCATGATGCCTTCGATGTTTTGATTGAAGCAAAGTGAGCATTGATAACAAGAGTTGAATTTAAATGGAAACTCGCTTTTATTCTATCTGCAAAACAAAACGTCGCTTCGACTAGGCACACATGGATGGTAAAATTTGTAGCTTGAATGGTAAAATTGAGGTCTGCATGAAAATTCATACACGCATTGTTAGAAGAAACCTACCTCAAGGCCTAGTTCCAAAAGTTCCTTATTCGTAGACCTCAAATCATCAGATTTTAGTACCAAAAGTTCCTTAACAGTTCTTAAATTTTCACTGCACATCAAGTGCCATAAGAATAGTACAGACACAGGAAAAACATAAAAATTTTGAACTTCGCCTTTATTTGAAAGAGACAGAATATGCGGAAACTACTCAATGGAGACACAAATAGCAAACAATCTATGCGATATATATAAATTTGAAAAGACACGAAGCCAGGGGTTAAAAAACAGCTAAGAACTCCCTTCTATTCTATCAACAGAAAAAGAAGCTGCTTCGACCAAAATATGAGCGTCGAGAAATGGGATAAGGGAGGCCCCAAGGGACCCGAAACTCCAGTCAACAATAAGAAATTGGTTATCATTGCAAAGCAAATATCTATTCCAAGCATGTTTAGTGTTTTTTGTGCTTTTAAAGCATTTTCCTCCATATTTCTATGTTATTTATGCAAAGCGTATTAATACAACTTCCTCGGATGCATTCACTTAAATAAGCAATTTCTCTGGCTCCCTGGGGGGTCCATACACTGGGTACCAGACCCGCTATGTATAAAAATATACTCATTATTTAATACTCATTATTTTATACTTATTATTTTATACTCATAATTTTCTATACTCATTATTTTACATATAGTTAGTCTGGTACCCAGGGTAGGGAGACCATAACCTTCCTCCGGCTGCAATTTTCATAATCCAAACCTTCTTCATTAACAATTCAAAACAAAACTTTTTTACAATCATTCTCATTGCTTATAATAAAAATTACTAGTAAACCGTCCTCAATTATGACATGAGCAGGCAAACCATCCTCTAGCTCCCAGCCGTTGAGCTGTAGTGACCATTGTCGAAACGTTATCATGTCCTCCGTTGTTTCACTGTCATTAACACTTTCCATTGTCTTCGTATCCACGTAACGTAATCAGCAACACATTTGTAGCGTCCCCTCCTTTTATGTGCATACGCCCAGTTTTGTATTTAATTAATTAGTCAGTAAGACCCAATTAATTTATCAAGACACAACGGTCACGCAACCTCGTTTCTTTCTGGCTCCGTGTTTTCTGCACGTTAAACAAGACCATAAAAACGACATCACATATCCATGGAAGAGCTCGCAAAAGAATAAGTATAGGAATAACAACATCCACAAGCTTTCCTATAGAGCCATCAATTTTTCTGGACATCGCATTGTCTGGAGGCAGGTCCATGCATGATTCTCCTTAAGCTTCACCCCAAACCCACTCATTTGAGGCCAGATTCTACAACAACCCCATCCAGGGCTCAAGCTGGCTTTCGATGGCATTACTGAACAGGCACTTAAAGCCAGGACAAGTCAAGTCTTTGTAGCTTCTCAGTTAAGGTCAACTAGAGAACTGGTAGTTTCTTTCGCCTGAAACTAAAAACCTCGTTGGCTTGTATCAGGTGTAGACAATTGGCAATGATTAGTACATTGAAGTCACGTGTTTAGATTCTATATTGACTAACACGTTTTCTTTTTTTTTTGGACACGAGTAACTGGTTATGATAGCAAAGCTTCAATGGCTTCTCAATCAGTAGTTACATTCTAGATTCTTCTTGACTCTTTCCTATTCTAGAATGATCTAGTGGTGTTCCTTTCTCTTCTTTATTGTTCTAGGGTATCAATTATTCTTTACGTTTATGCTGATTATTCTGAAATGTTCTTCAAAGAGCTATTTTGCCGAAAATTATTATGATTAACATTAAATTTCATCTATTACATGTATCGTCGTGTTTATCAAATTATTTCTATATTGAGAAACTAAGAATGGCTTGGCAAAAATGGCTGTTCTCGCGGGAATCCTCTCTGGTTGAAACACTTGTTAACAAGAATGTTTGTCATTATTCTGAGTCGTAGCTAGGCCAAAACATTTTCCGAAAATCTAGTATTGAAAACAAATATCAAAATACGAACTTCCTGACAAACACGACAATCTCTTAACCCTGTGCATTTCGTAAAGTGTCCTTTTAGATATGTACACTATAGATTTACGCTCTGAGTGACTCTTAAGAATGCTGGAAATTATCGACCTCGTTGGAGGCTTCAACAAACTGCTCTCACTTCAGCTGTTTCTAAGAACTTTGACACCTGTTGATGACGTAATACGGCAATAGCAATCACACACCATTCGGAGAACTCATTGGAATACCTGCATAGTCAAAGACTCCTGGTGTCATATTCTGTAATTTACAGTAATCTTCTAACAGCGGAATATCATATGAATGCTGTGGAGAAAAATATCCTCCGCTATCAAGTTGGCTAATGTTGCAGAATTGTATTCATTAAAGGCCAACTAAACAGCAATGAAAACTATGAATGAAGATCAAAGAAAATGTTTGTTGACACTGGATTAGTTGGCTGGCACTTTTTGCTTCATTGTCTATCTCGAGTTTTTCAAAAAGGCAATACTGAAACTATCATCTACACCATTATAGGGTGTAATCTATGGGGCAGCGGGATTAAGCGCTCCATTTTCGAGATCTAGACTGGGCCTCTTCGGGACATTGCGCATGCTGTAGAGCGCGACCTTTGTTTTAGCTTATTTGCTTAACCATAACATAGGATGGTGATAGAATTCACAATGAATGCTAGCTTCGCCAACCTGTTTTAACAGACCTGTGTTCACTTTTTGTTGTTTTAATTGATGAATTCATAATATCACAGAGTAGGGCTTCATATAAAGCCAGTGAGGGAGTAAGGTACAGACGGAAGAGAACATACTTTGGAAAAATTCCTTCGACTTAGAAACTGTTCACTAATTACTTTCGGAGTGGACAAAATGTTTTTCTAAAAGGCACCTGAAATCTTTCACATTCTCTCTTTTTACATTATTTTAGATCATAGCCTCCTGTGTCATGTGTAATTTTTGCGATGCACACGTTACATCTATAAAAGCCTTCAACCTCACATGAAATAAAATCAAAGCCCCTCTCCCAGTCCCTTTCGAAAGGCGCTGAACGTGTAATTTAGTACTGTTGTCTGTGATGCTTGCTAGAAAACTGTCTTCATTTTAGAGAAAGGTGAACGCACAAAAAAGCTTTGATTTAGTTGTTATAGCAATAAAGATAAGCTGAAATATTTGCCAATGATCTTGCATTTTCTCGCGTATGTTGACTGATGACAGGGAATTTTCTCCACGTAAGTAAATTCTAGATTGTTCAGGTTTTTTGAAAGACTTGAATGTTGACTTTTCTACTAGGTCAGTCCATTAACAATGCTTCAACACTTGTCACTGTTTGCACTGCTGCATGCAACTTCCTCGAAACGTCATTTGAAGTACATAGATGAGAACTAACTTAATTGACAAAGGTACATTGAACACCCAAGAAGATTTTGTTTCGTGTGCAACGACCTCGAAGATAAGCGCCTCTGTTATTAAAGGTTTGGGCTAATACAATGAGTGAAAGTTCGAGTGAAATAGGGCATTTATCTAGAATTTTTCACTGGTGGGGCATTTGAGAAAGGGGCACTTAGATATGAGCAGAATCTTCAGTTAAACAGAATCTTTCAAAATACTCTTATAACGTTGCTGTAGGCCAAAGAACGAAACACTGATCCAGGCACCGCGGAGCGTTGAGAAAGTGGGGGGTCTAAAAAATGTGAGGAGGGGCTAAGACCATCAAAAAAGAGGCTTTATTGGTAGTTTATTGCTTAATATTTTGCATATTTTTTCAAAAAGTAGGCTAAAGCCCCCTCAGTCCCCCCCCTGCTCCGCGGTGCCTGTGGTTTTCGGTTTCTTTGCCAAAGGGGAATCACCTGTTGAAGCAGCAGTTCCAGGAAAAAATTGAGATTTGAAGCCAGTTCAAAGAAGACTAAACATGTTTCATCCACAAATATCTCAAGTAAGGCAAAAAGTGAAAAAATCATTGAATCATAGGGGGACTTACCCTGGGTACCAGACCCATTCCTTGGTACATAGTGGGTCTGGTACCTAGGGTAAGGGGAATGTAACCGGTGGGGCAAACCTTTTTCACTTGTGGGACAATTTTAGGGGCTCGTGGGGATTTTTCCAACCACTTTATGTGTTACAAATTCTCTTGGAGTGGAGAGAGCAGAGATGGCGACAGAAATCTTCCGATAGAAGGGCTAAAATGACTAAAATATGAAGGTTTCGTGTGGTATTTTGTCAAAATTGCTCCGACAATGGCCTAAAATTTCTGTTAATGGGAGGGGGCTAAATGCTTCGGACGAAGGGGCTGTAGCCCCCTAGCACTGTAGTGTCTCCTTAGTCTACTTTCCATTGTCACACCATGTCATGCTGACACATCTTTGCTCGCTCCCCAGCCTAGACTTTTCCATCCTCATTACATCATCATTTCATCATCTTTTTTAATCCCCCGTCATCATATTTATTTTTAGAATAATCAATATAAATATTTATTTTTAGATTAATCATTGTAAAGTTCAGTCAGTCATAAACAGAGCTACAGAAAACAACGGGCAACGCGTCGTCTCTCTCTTTCTCTCGGCCTGGCTCCGTGTTCTCTGCACGTTAAATAAGACAACTATGGCTCGGATCGTCCATAGAGGTTGAGCAACGCAGTTGGTAGAAACCCATCTCAACTCGTTTCTACAGCACTATAATAGAGAGCAGTGACCTAGTGGCTGGGGTGCATGACCACAATAATGACAAAATAAGAAATAGGGAAGGGGTGCCAAAATTGTAATTTCTTTGTTATATATAGCAATATAGAGCAAAGGCACGAGAAAAGATTCAGTCACTCCAGAGAAAACATTGCCACCCCGTTACTGGGGGAGAAGTAAAAATTTTAGTACGAGATAACTACATGGGTAATGAGAAACTTGGATGGAGAATTGCTCACCCTTTTCCAGCTCTTTGCATTTCTTGTGATGGATGACAATTGTCTTCTGAATTAAGATTAATTTCACGATTATTCATGAGCTAAACCTTGACTGAGGTTTGAAGTGAAGAAAGCATTTTGAAAATTGAGCTGACAGTAATTGAGACACTGTAAATGATATATTCATTCATTGATCGAAAAAGTATTCAATGCAAAGAAATCATCAATAATGTTTGTCGTGTAAGCAGCGGCGTGCCGAAGGGCTTTTGAGTGGAGGGTGTAGCATAAGAAATTTACTGACTGAAATTTACTGGTTGATTAAAGATAGTTAATCAAAGTGCACAAATTTTACACTCTAGTACCGTAGGAGTTCCTTTGTGTCTAAGCTGGATATAACAAAAGTACAAATCTAATTTTTCCCCGAAATACCGACACGCTGTTATAATTGTTTCAATTTCAAACCCCCTACTTCAGCGCGCCCCTGCGTGTAAGCTATGAATCGTTGTAGATGAAAGGTGTTTGTAAGTAAATGAATATCAGCCTGCAATTGATCTTGGAACATTAGTGCTGCAATTGATTTCTGGTTATTCTATACTGTTGCGGTCTGTGTGTCTATCATTGTAGAAGGATGGATTTGAGAAGAGAGCTTAATGCTTTGCTTTTAGGGTAATCTATGATGAGCTGCTAATTGCAAATCGCTCTCTAAAAAGTGTACTGGCATCAGGAGAAATTTTGCTGACGAAATTCCTCAGATATCTTGTTCTTTCATACTCCTTCACGAAATATGCATAACATCTTCAAAGTCATAGCCAAAACAGGTTCTATGATTGGCCTCTTTCAGTCAAATGCAGGGACGTAAGAAACACCCTGAAAATGGGGGGCGACGTTTTGAGGTCATTTTTTTGCAAGAAGGGCATCATAATTTGTAAAATTTGGGGGGGGGCTTGTGCCCCCGATTCACAGGTATCTGGCAAAATGTCGTCGATCTGAGATGATTAGTGGCCATCACTAAAAACAATGTTTATTGATGTCTAACTTGAATATGTTTTGCTAGATAAGATAAAATGATTTGAATTAAAAGTTTTAAAGCTTTATTTCCAGAGCTGCTGTCGACACATCTCTCCTCCCGTGCGGTGTTACAATTTTCGGGGGCTCCAGGAAAGAAACTACGCATGCGCCTCTTTCCAAGTTTACGGGACAGCTTCAAAATGGCGGGTGTGTTACTGCGAAAATCGTGCAGAGGCCTTTTGCTAGGAGGTATGTTTTGAGGATAACGGGAGTATTATAGAGTTCTCAAAACATTTTCTACTTGTGCAAAAATGTTTGTCTGTACGAGTTAAATTCTTGTCAATATTCCGAGAAATGCCTGTATTCTGTTGTATCATCAAAATTGCCATTCTCGTGTCCTACCTAATTCTGCCAAAAATTTTCCTTTGGGCATTATCTAAAGATGATGGCTTTGCTGATGTCATGATGATATATTTCATATTTACATGTGCTACTTGCAATGTCTTATCTGTGTGTTTTCGCCATTTAGTGGTTCATTGGCTCGGTTTTATTTAAAGTGTCTCTGAATAATTGAATAATCATTTCAAGGGGGTGTGATATCAAAAGTCCCGTTGGGTTCTCGAAATTTCCATAGGTTCTCAAGTTATTTTAAATCAGAAGTTCCATGATTAGACTCAGATATTTAATTTTGGTAGGTGCAATTGTGAGGGCACATTTTGCGCCTTGAAATTAGGTTAAATAAGGTCAAAGTATTTGTCGATATCTCAAAGAATTTGGATTCAACCTTCAAAAATTTAGATTCGACCCGGAAGAACAATTGGAATATTTATTTTGATAAATTTAACAAACATTTAAGATATGAAAGTAAACAATATTGAGAGTCTCTTTTATTTTAATATTTTTGATTTATTTTAACAATTCTTTCTTTCAGGTAACAGTACCTTGACATTGAGGACAAAGGCTATTCCTCTTCTTGCAGCAATTGGCCAAAAGAGTATGATTTTTTCAAATATTGTTACTATAAATCATATTTGAGAGATGCAGTATTGTATGAATATAGTACATGACATTCTTAATGACAGGGACTAAAAACAGTTACAATTAATTTTCCATTCTTTGGTTGCCACATGTCACCATAAATTTGCAAATGATTGCCAATACTCTAAAACCTAAAATTTCTTTGCTAAGTTTTCTCGCTTTTTTCAAAAAGTTCTGAATGGTATGGAAACAATTACAAATGTTGTGAACTTTTTATGTATATTCCTTGTTATGAAGAATAATTTATGTAGACTTGCTGTTACCAAGAAAGCAAAGAGCATTGAATAAGCATGGTCCTCCAGTTTTCAGTTCATCTTACAAAAGTCTTGAATTTTTACCTTAAACCATAAGAAGCCAGACAACAGTTTTTGATGTATAGCCATCTCATTTGCTGTTCAAGATGAACATGCATACATTTCTTTGAAGGTAATACTTATAAAGAATATTAGATCCTTTTGATTTGTTTGATTTGTTTCTACCTTGCATCCGAAGGTAGTTTGAGGACACTGAGAAGCTTAAGCTTATCGAGCAGTGTCCTGGTCCTTCCTCTCGATGTGACCACACCTCGTGATTCCTTATGCCTGGAATTACAGAGAGCTGGCGACTCTCCTCACTCTGAGTGAAAGTTTGGTCATGCCAGGGACTCGAACCACGGACCCTTGGGTCCGTAGTCAGCGCCTCTAACCACTGAGCCATCCTCGCACGTAGCCGAGGATCCTTTATATTCTAAGATCTGTTAGTGTCTTTTTTGTTTGATCAAGTTGACTGATCTTTAATTTTAGAATTCAAGGAATCATCAGTAATCCACACAACTGCAGTGCAAAAGGCATCTGCTTGTGAGTAACTACTTCTTTTCTTTTATTTTGCTTAACTCCATAAATTGACTGGCCCTTTGAACTAGGCTGAAAATTAGCCAGTAGTTTCAAACCATGAGGTCGAGAGAATATAAATTATAAATAGGAAGTTATGACTATAGTTTTTACCCCTACATGGTAGAAGTGCACACAAATTTCTAGCCTGTTTTTATAATAAAACCAGCCTTTTTAAATTGATGCAGGCTTTTACTAGCTACATATTGTTTTCATTTGATATTCCTATGTTGTTGTGTTTCCCATTTCCTTCTAAATGGTGCTGGACTTTTTGTCCCAACTCAATGTTAATGAGACCTTTTTATGTCTAAAATGTAATATATATATATATGTATAATATATTTATATAATATGTTATATATAATATATGATGGACAATGTTTTGCTAGTGCTTGAAAATATTGTTTGAAAATCACAATTTCTATGCTCTTGGCTCCATTAACTATAAGATTTTCTAAGCCTCTTTACTGTTTTGGTACCAACAGTAACGAGAGGTTCCAATTACACAAAACATTGGTTTGATGAACGAGCTGTTGCCATTGGTCTGCTTGCTTGTGTACCAGCTGGCATTTTGTACCCCTGTGCACCAGTAGATTATGCCCTTGGTGTTCTTCTTCCTGTACATAACTATTGGTAAGTGGACTTATTTAATTTTATCAGTAGTTTCATATCTTGCCTCATAAAATAGAAGTGTTCCCATGTTCACCAAACTTTGAAAATTAGATGGAATTCTAGCAAACAACAAAAAATAAAATTTAACAAATCCAACTTTATATTTATATATCAAAAGCAAGGATGATTTGGTTTCTTGTTTTTATCCATTCACTCTTCTTGTGAACAGTTGTTCTATCAATCTTATAATATTTATGGCAGTTTATTGGTAAATGGAGCTGAAATAGAATTAGATAAATGAACCAATGAAAACTAAGCTCTAGAAAGCCAAAAGAAGTTTGGTCTTACAGCTGCATAGATGAGACGGTATTTAGGTAAGAAAAGGTTTCAGCTAAACTAAAAGTAACCAGAGAGATGGCAGTGTCTGTTTTGTATGAAGTGAGATGGCTCTGAGTTACTTCCAAGCTTCAAGCTAAATTTAGTTATTGAGCTCTATGAGGTAGCCTTTCAGATGCCAGTTTAACAGGGCTCCTTCACTTGTTTTACAATATTATAATTAAATGATTAAAAGCAATGCTTGTTAAACAATTAAAAATTAATTTTCATTTTCATTTTTTCCTGTACTACCTAAACTTTTTTTTAATTAAATACAGTCTCATTTATGCAGCTGTAAGACCAATATTGTTTTAGCTTTCTAGAGCTTAGTTTTCATTGATTCATTTATGACCATTCAAAGTAGACATATTGATTGCTTCTCGTGTGTGCCTGTGTTTTGATGTGGCTCTATGCAGTGGCACATAAGAAAAATGTGGCTCTATTCCCCTGACAGGTTGGCTGCCCATGCCATAGTATTTTTTTGTTTATCAACATTGTGCAATTTATTTTCTTTTTTGACAGGGGCATCCACCATGTAATCATTGACTACTGCCCTCGACCAGCACTGACCGTTGTCGAATGGCTTTGGAAAGCACTCTTTGCCGTCCAACTTGGTGGTCTCGCATACATAAACTATTACGATGTTGGAATTTGTAAACTTGTCGCCTTAACCCTTGGCATTTGAAATGATTTTGCTGTCCTTTCAATCGCTTAACTTAATTGCTGATGATATTATGTGTTATTTGCGCCAAATACTTCTAATTTTATAGTTTGTAACATTCAATACACAATGCTGTTTCATTTTTCTTCACTTTCAACATGATATCTGTTGTCTGTTGAACATGACAGCTAGCTTTTTTGAAAAATTCCAAATGATGCTTGCTTATTTAAAGCTTCAGTCTAATATTTAAGGTACTAATGATCCATGGCTGCCAGAACAACCAAAAATTTTGAGATTCACCTAAACCTTTTTTGTGATTCTCTTTTCCATGGTAAAAGGGATTCCTTTTCATAAAGTATTTATGAACTGTTTAACTCTTTCCCTCTAAATAGTAATGTTTCAGGTAAAATGGTTGTGTTTTCTTTCCTCAAAAATTTCAGTTTTTGACAATTATAGCAGGGATTTGAGCTTCTCTATTAATCAACTTTGTTGGTTGTTTTATTATACTAGACATGTCTTTCTATTTCTCAGTTCTACAGGTATTTATCCTTTCTCTTGCTTGCTAGCTTTTACATACATTTATAATTGTCAACATTAATGCCCCTCTGTCAAGAAGAGTGATTACAGAGCAAGTATGATGTTGTATTTTTGTTCTACAAGACATGATACAAAAAATGTTTTTCTTTATGATAGATTCAGAGTGAGAGTGACTTTTCTTTGCTGCTGTCCTAATTGTTTTTAACTGTTTGATTAGTTATGATCACTAGCTTTGATTGTCAATTCTGAGTAGCATCAGAGGCAAAAGTTTTGTTGCAGAAAAAGCAGAAGCACTATTTGTATCCCACTATTTGTATGCTTTTTGGTGTTTGTAACAACAAAACCTGAATTTTTGTTCTTTCTGTTACAAAAAATGCACAAAAGTGAACAGTGTTATTATCACATTTCTTTAAACGCATCAGAAATGTTCGTTAAGAAAATTTTCAGGAATAGAAAAATTCTCTATTCTCATGCTAGGCAGGAAAGTTTGTAATGTGCGTGGACAAGGTGATAAAAAATTTCCTGAATTGCGCGCCCTCATCAGGATTTCATAAATTGATCATTGCAATGGTCCACAGGGCAATGGCAAAATATTTTATTATTTATTTTGATTTGTTGCTGTGGTGCGGAAAGATTATTTGCGCGGCCACATTCACGTTTTATTAATTCGCACGGCTAATTTCGAAAAGTGCGGGCAAGAGATTGCGGGCGTGCAACAAAGTTCCCAGTCTGGTTGTCATGCCAAATTAACAAAAAATGGTTATCTAGCTGTTTTTCTTTGCATTTCCGCAACTCAGTCTACTGAAATAAAGGATATATTGGAAGGAACTTTTCGTCCAGTTGTAAAAGTGGCATGAACTCTGCTACAGTACTTTTGTTTACCTTCCTAAATAATCTCGCACCGAATCGAGGTCGACTCTGGAGTTTCATTTCTGGCGGGAAACGATGGCGGATCAAGATGAACTGTATTTGGAAAACCTCGATGAATTTGTTAATGACGAAAACAAGATTGTAAGTATCCAAAAGATTTTATTGATTCTAAATCAGGTATTTTAGTGCTGCGATCTTTCGTTTGTTTCTTATTGGTGGAACCTAGTTAGCTGTCTTCCCTTACCCACCACCATCATCTCGCGAGCTCGGGATATTTCTAGAAGCATCCTCACTATTATCTTTTAAATCATCTACTAAATTTGTCATATCGGTATCAGAACATTAGGTCCATTCATCTTTAAATATGTGTGCTGCTAGACGGTTTTCTCATTGTAAACAAAACAAAGCAGCGCTGAATAAAATCATGACCTTTCATGTTAATACAGCGAAGGTCTACAATTTCTTCAACAAATAATTATAAATGTTTCGAGAAAAAATTTGTAAATACGAAAGAATGTGGTTTATGTGCGATTTCAAGAAAAACTCCAAGGTTGCTGCAACCACAATTCATTTTTAAGGTAGATGTTCCCATGCAATTAAATTAATAGAATTTGGAACCCTCATTAATGAAATATGCAGCCTTCTGCCTTGTATGAGAGGTCTCAAAACGGTTTCCTCACAGTCTCAAAAGACAGAGCTTAAAGGACCTTAATATGTTATTTTCTGGGTATTCAATGTGATTTTTCATCACCTACTTCAGATTTCTGATTTCATTATAAATCACTATCTTGCAGGATTTCTTTTATAGCAATTTGTCTAGCTGTTTTTCCAGTATCCCTTTCTGCAAAATGTAGCCAAAGAGCTACATTTCAATGATGCTTATCAGCGTGGTCTGGCTTTTACTATGAAGATCCTCCAAAATGCAAGCAAGTCATAACTGTTCTGTTTTTAATTCTAGGTTACATACAAAGGACTCTCGAATTTGTTAAAAGTTCCTGCCAATAGATCTAAAGAGTATGGTTTTGTTTTGATTTTGAGTATGAGAGCTATTTGAATGATGATATAATGAAGTTACTAATATAGCTAGTAATATAGTAAAAATAAGTTGATACATGTATTTAGAAGCTGAAAGAGTTTGAAATGTGTTTGAGCTATTTGAATTTCTTGTCAACTAATCTGTTTGTTTAAATGTTTATCATTTTGTTTTCCATTCCTTGAACTTTATTCATAATTGGTTTTCTAGGCTTTACTTAATTTTTATTGAATTTATTCATTGTTTACAAATTTTACTTCATATGTCTTTTGAGTAGGCACCTAACATTATTTTATTATCATTATTATTATTATCATTATTATTTGCATGATTCTTCTGGATAGGATGTTGCAGAATTTTGTTGATCAGCAGGAATCAAAAGGCATTCAACTAAGTATAACTTTTCTCATTGGTGGGAAGCTAACAGAAGCAGGCTTGGTAAGAAACCCAAAGATAATCTATGTTGATTGAGCTACAGTTTTTTTTAGTAGAGTACTTGATTTTCTACAAATACTTGATTTTGTTTCTAAACACTTTATTATTGCTTTCTCTTCTAAAAGTACTAAAAGTACTAAACTTCTTTTGCCTGCAATTTTCTTTTTAAAGGGATACAAGTTTTTATTAGCAACAAAAGATAATTTAGAAGGTTTGTTTTTATTTATTCCTTGTTTCGTGCTTTTTCATACAGGTCTGTGGACATCTATAATTTTTGGTTTATTGATAATTTGTTTACAAAGTGCATGGTTCATATCAAAACCAAAATCTGTACTTCAAAGCTAGAGTGAATGAATAAAGCATGGGATTTAAGTTCTCTTTGTTCTTTGCTGCCCCAATTGCATTCTGTATCTATGAATTTGGCCAATCACAAAGCTGATTATCACTTTTTAGTCACATGTCAGTTTTGGGACAAAAGCTGTTGATAGCAATCTGCCAATCCCTTTATTTTTTTTTTAGTTTTTTTATAAACCCAGAAATGATTTAATAGTGATAACCTAGCTTTGTGATTGGTCAAATTCATAGGTACAGGATGGAAATCAAGTGATAGCACTGACTAGGGAAAGGCAGAATGGACATTGTTCACTTTTGCAGACATCAGTGTCCTTTAGGCCTATTCCTTATTTTGTGGCAATAGCGCACATACAATTTGAAAATGTATCTTTCTTCTGTTTTTGTATTAGAAGTTCTGGTTTTGATATGGATATTTGATATGGTTTAGTAACACTTCTTTGATTTTAAATAACATACACTGTAATTCATTGAGTAGATATGTAAGATAAGGAAATAATTGCCAGAAAAAGTAATTTTTAAATTGACCTCACACGAGAAAACTTCTTAGTAAAATCATTGTCATTATTAAAGTTGCAAATTACCTCCTTCTTTCTAGACACGAAAAAAGCATTTAGTCAATTAACATGTTGCCATATTTACAGTGTGCAGAAATCAAAACTAAAGGTAACGGAATACTGTGAAGCCAGATCTGTCACAATAAGGAAATGATCCAATTCTAAAAATTTTCAAATTTTTTATGGGAAATTGAACTCAAGGCTGATAAAACTATTTTGACTTTTTGAATTTCTGAGCCTGAGACTTTTTGAATTCATTCAGTTTTGTTCACCAACTGCATTGTTTTTCGTAGCCTTGAAATTTTCTTGACGGTATAATACTATTTAAGAAAGTAAACCATTATTCATTATAATTTTCAGCATATCTTTTCTGAGAAGTCCAGGATGTTGAATTCCAATATTTATATACATCTTCTCTTTAAATAGTTTAAGTTTCTCTAAAAATAGCATTGCATGCTGGATATAATAACCCATTCCCATATGTTAACTAACTAGCGATATTTCTAATTTATTTAATATCTTTTTTGTAGAACTTTGAGGTTTTGCACGACACTGATCATGATATGGTGAAGGACTCTCTTTTTGAACTGTGCAACTGGAGCCATATCCACTGCCAGGAAGCAAAATTAAGTGATGCAGCACTTCGCAGGAGACAGGCAAAAGTATTGCAACCAGTCTTGCCAAATGGCGTGCATAGTTCATCTCAAAGTGAGGAACTCTGAATTTCTTCACATTGCTAATTTTTTCGATTGTAAATTGATAGGTATAAAATAGCCTGTTACCTGAAAATGTGCTGTTTGAATCTGTGTTTAAAGTCATTCCTGTCCTTTCTCTGTCTTCTGTTTTTGTTACCCTTATCTTTACGTAGCATATCCAATTTTTCTAAAGCTGATTGTAAACTTTCAATTTTTTATAGCTTCGTATTAGCTTTCAGAGTGACTTTAATATTGTTTTCATTCCCATAGAAACAACAGAGGATAGTATTAAAGAGGTGAGCTTTAAGATCTGTGAGCTCAAATCTTCTCTCATTTCTCTCAAAGCATCAACATGTCATCAAACATTAAGTAGGCCCATTTGAGTTCTTTGTGTATCTTGCTTTTGTATGGAGGTGATAAAAAGCTTGGCCTCTTTTGAAGTCTTTTTTAAACCCATCAGTTGATTGTTCCTCTGATTTGCTTACTTCTGATTTTTTTGCTAATTCTCACATGGATATTTCGCTATCAAATTTAGAGAGCCATTAATTCGGGGCCCTTTTTTACTCGAGTTGACACTAGTTTTAGAAACCAGAGAATTATATTTTTAAAACACAAGTTCAGCTTTAATGAACTGTTATACCTGGCCCTTGTGCTGCTAGATGGGCTGACCCTTGATGATAACTTTCCCAAACCAAATGGGAAAGTTTACCTGTGATCAGACTCGTTTTGATGTTTTTAAATAGTCCCCTTTGCACCCCAAAACATCACAGTTGCAGATTGTAAGAGAAGGTGGAACTGCATGTTCATCAACAATGTTTACGAAGTTGACACAAACAGTTGTTTGAAATTTTTCGCTAGGCCCCTTTAAAGCAATCTTCTGCTGCAACCAAAAAGCAAGTAACAAGTGCTTCGTTTTTTGGTGGAAATAGCAAAACCCAGAAGAAAGCACCTTCAGATGAGCAGGTGAGCAATCTGTTTTGAGAATATGTGATCAGCCACTCAATATTAATTAATAAAGAATTGATGTGTTTGCATAACAAAGATTTTAAGCATAATGATATTCAAGGTCTTGTCACTTCATCACCATATTGTGTGTTGGTTACTTCTGGGCAGGCGAAACCCTGGTGCCATGGCTCTTTCACTTTCTTGTAGTGCAAAACATTTTAAGGCCATTAAGAAGGAAAATAAAAAAAGTTTTCTGTAAATTAGTTGCCTAATAGGGCACTGACCACGATTTTATTACTATTATATTTAGGGGTGACTGTCTTGACTAAGCCGTTTGATAACATTCATATTTTGTTCCCCCTCCCTCCACTTGCAAATACAAACTGCAAGACCTGCATTGATTGAGATCGTTAAGAATATTTTGTCTGCAAATCTTCTTTTCAGAAAAAGCCAGTGAAAGGTCAACAAACAGAAGAAGAAAAATCCAAACACAATAAAAATGAGAAGACAGAGCCTTCATTCTTCGGTAAACCAGCACAAGGTAGTGTGTGTTTCCACTTCGTTCAGCCAATATCTGCTTGTCACTTCCCAGTAGTTACCAGGTTTCCAGATTAATAATCA
This sequence comes from Nemopilema nomurai, assembly GCA_003864495.1. Lineage (NCBI taxonomy): Eukaryota > Metazoa > Cnidaria > Scyphozoa > Rhizostomeae > Rhizostomatidae > Nemopilema > Nemopilema nomurai. The sequence continues at coordinate 1,227,845 of ML133499.1, read as the reverse complement.
AGTGGCTGCTTTTGTTAAAAATTTCATCACTAGCAATACCTATAACTTTTTGGTGCAGGCATGACTTTTCTGAAAGTACCGAGCGACAGCCTTACTTGGTATTTTTTCTAAAGCGTCCGTGTTTAGAAATCAAAACAAGAGACCTCAAAATTGCAGCAAAGGATTCAAGCACAACTGAATTTGCAAAAAGACAGATTTTTTTAAATTTTTTCCCAACATTTTTTCCTGTTATCTTTATAAATGGAAATACATGTAATACTTTTTCGAATCTCTCTATCATTTATTTATGTAAAGTGCAATTCAAGACGTTAATGCCTAGCATGAACACACTGCAAGCTTCAGTCCACACTTCTACCCTAGTAGCAGAAATGCAGAAAAACCTTAAAGGAAACTTTGGAAAATAATTCAAATTGGCGTCTTGTAACCAGCCTCTACCTAGAGCCAGCCTCTATTAAAAGCCAGCTTCTATTTAAAGCCAGCCTCTATTGAAAGCCAGCCTCTATTAAAGCCAGTCTCTATTAATCCCACCCTCTTACATCAAAACAATACCTTCCAAGACAATTAAATTACTAAAAAAAACTGACTTACGACTATAACCCAACCTGTCTTGCCCCATTTACGTCAAGGCCCTAAGTCTTAAGCTAAGATTCCAGGAAGTGGGCTTGCTAGGTGCACCAGCCCTTCTCGCACATTGAAGCCAGTCTCTTAATAAACCAGCCACTGTTACGTCCGGTTATGCCTATGGTCTAAGATAAAATGAATTATAAAAGCAAGCTTGATAAACGATGTCTCAGTTAAATGGTAGCCCTCAGCTAATGCTACGATGACTTGAATCTCCTTTTGAGTATCTTCATGGTGGCGCTCTTTATGACAAGTATTTATACCAACGAGCCTTCTTGCACGCGGAGCATGCTCCTCCGCTCCCACCATGGAATGGTTCTTCCCGCTTTCAGATATTTGCTTTATTCCCAATGAATCCTTGCCCTCTGAGTTTTCGAGACTCGTACCTGAGTTAACCAGTGTACGACACAAACTTTAGGATGCCAATTAGACATGAAAAGACTACTGTAATGGCAAATTGGGGAGTTATGCGTATGGAAAACAGCTCAAAACCAATGTTCTTTGACATTTCCAAACATTCCAGAAGGTTGACGCCATTCACGTTATTGCTGGTAGCCAGGTTCAAATAGAGTTTTCTAAAGCGATTTGTCACCATACTTGCAGAAAGTATGGGGAAAGCGAACTTGTAGATGATGACCAGGGTACCAGATAACTGTGACATGAATAGGTTTATTTGGCATGATTTTGGTACTTTCATGTTGTTACCCTTTACAATTTTGAGCCACTCGTAAACAATGGCAGTCAATAGGGCAAGGAGACTATATTGTGTGATAAAAACCAGTATCGAAATTTTGAAAGAAGTTCTGATTTGTACCGTAGAGTTCCTTGCTGTGTCTCAGAATCTCCGAACGTGAAGTTGGACAGGAAGTGATGATTCTTTCTTTGAAGTCGATGCGAGATATGATTGTTAGCGTCATCACGTGAAAGAGGCTGCATGCGCGCAAATAGTTGCGCCATAGCCCCAAAAAAGCCCGCCCAGTGCCAGATAATAAAGAGCGTTTGTGATTTGTTTGTCCTGAATCAAGAAACAATGAATGCCAATGAAATTGTAGAATGTGTTGTAGAACTGGTCAGTAAATATTGCAAAAGTCATAACAACCAGGCCAGTTAGAAACATCACATTAGTTTTCAGCCAGTCGGTGCTAGAAGTACAACTTTCATGATCCAGAAAATCGCTGTTTATCCGTGGTATTAAGTCGAACTCACTGATTCCTTTGCGCGCAAAAAACACATGGTTGGCTTTGAAGTACAACGCACCAAAAGTCGTTGTCATGGCGCCAGAAAAGACAAGACCGAGAAGCAAAACTGCCGTCTCTGTTGGGATACTAGCCTTGCATGTGCCATTATTTGCGACGTTGGTTGCTTCCTTCTTACAAAGAGAGCATGACACGCATGCAGAACGGTTTTCTCTGGTGTTGGACCCGTAATGATCATCTGTACTATTCCACACCCCGAAAATCATGTACACATACATGAAAACAGCGTACCACTGGAAAACTGCAACCAACACGGATGGAAATAGATACCAGAATCCTGTCCTTCCTCTTCTTGGTGTTATTCCATAAAACAGTGAGATGAAAAATTTCAGAATTCTGTCGCTTCTGAAAAGCACTCCACAATAATTACGTCCCCTCTCGGCCTCCAATTTGAATGCATCTTTCGCATGAGACTGATTGTCCCTTATGAATTCATTCTCAATCGCTCCGTACATCATAGAGTCTTTTTACATCCACCACAAAATACCAGCCTAGTTCTAGACACTGTGCGACCTAGAAAACAATATTCCTGTCTGACCTCTGTAAGTCTTTAGAGGAAACTTCCTTTGCTTTTATGTAACCGATCTGCCGGTTTTCACAAGGAAGTCTTCAATTCCATGTGGATCAAATTTACAGTTCTTCCTATTCACAAGTTTTGGCCAACCGCTATTTAGTTTGGCAAGTGATTAATACCACTGAATGCTTTAGTGACTCCAAATATCGCTGTACTTTGTAATCATACATATCTTTGGTGGCATAACAATGATTCAAGAAATAGAATCCCCCTTTACCCTCCTTCCAAGGAATCAATCCTGGCTAGGCTACTTTTCAGTGATAGCGCCATCCAGCAAATTTTGTTGACCACGCCCTTTTAAATATAGGCACGCCTTTTAAGTGTAGTTTTCAATGATTTGAAATACCCTTATACCTATGGGAAATGTCTATGTTGGCAACAATTGATTCACATCTCATCAACATCATCCCCCCATCATTTTCGCCTCGAATTTAGACGAATTGCGACGTGTGCACCCGAGTCCCCCCCCCCCGAGATGGGCCTTTATAAAGTGTTTTCCTGTTGGTTAATTTTAATTGACAATTCTCTAAATGAAAGAGAATTATTGTTCTAAGCGTGACAGAAGTTTTTTTAGCGATTTGATCACAGTTTTCTGTGTCTAGCTTCTCTTGGAATGGCGTTGCATGAAATAAGACGAGGAAAATGTCATTAAGTGTTTTAAGTTAATCTGCTACGATACATTCCGGGATATAAAAAACTGTTATTGTTTCTTTTAACGAAGCCTCAATTTGCCGCAAAGCGCATTCTTTTTAGCAAGAGGTTTCTAGTCTAGGTTTCCAGTTTTTATTGTAATGGGATCGTTCATAAAACTTGTAACAACAAATTTAACTGTAAGGTTGTTGTTAAACTAAATAAAAGAGCCATTTCGATTCACAGTAATATTTTAACGTATTGCTACCAAAAATTGTTTCCATGCCCTTACAGAAAGATCCACAAGTAGTCTTTCGAATTTGATTTCCGAATTTCTAAGGTTCCCTTTTCACTATTAAGGTAGCAATTTTTATTCAAAAACTACAAAGCTTATGATATCTTGCCTAATAATCCTATGTTTATAATCACTGCTATGGTTTTTCAGCTCAAAATAAGTCACATGCCAAAGCTTCGAAAGACGTGGAAATAGAGCAAGAGAAAGTAGCGACTAAATCTCATAGCGAGGCCGCTTCCGGTAAAGAGGTTGAGCAGGCCAAGGCTCCTTGTGAAGATAAGACTAAGAGGTCAGACAAAAAGGCGAAGAAGAAAGTTAAAGAGGAGGTGAAGACGAAAGAAGATGAGAGCTTGATAAAAGAGAAACAGCCATCAAAGAAGGCAAAGAGGTCCAAGGATGAAGATGGTGAAGATGGCAAGAAAAAGCAAGTTTCTATATTTTTGCCTTCTTTGTAATATCCACAGCTTGTGTTTTTTGTTCTTCATTATTCTTCCCTTATGTTTCTACTAGCCATTTTCTATCTTCTATGACAAGGAGCATTTGCTGTATTTTTAGAAACTACATTTTCATGTGACCTCGTTTCCTCTGCCTTATGTTAGGCCATTTTAAATGTGACTACTTTTTCAATTATATTAAATGCAGATATCTTCTTAATTTTTTTGCTTCCAAGTACATTTAAATGACGCCAACCACTGTGAGAAATGACAGGATTGTAATGGTCTTTTGGTTCAAATTAAGTGAATCTATTTTCTGTCAAGGACTTGTTTGAAAGCAAAGATGTTAAAAAAAGATTTAACGCCACGTTGAAAATGGTAAATCTATGTACAATCATAGAATAATAGAAGTAGTAGGGAACTTCTCATTGAAGGAAATATCTAAGAAAAATTTTCTTACCAGATCAAGCCGCCTGAAATTGTTGTCTTTTTCCAAAAAGATTTTGTTTCTGTGACATCTCAGCTGCAACTATTTGTATTTTTTCACTTTAGGAAAGCCGAGGTCGAGGAAAGCGAGTCAGATGATGTAAGTACAATAGCAAAAATAATCTTTACAATCGTGAAAATAATAAAAATAACAGCAACATTATTAATAGGAATAATGTTGTTAACAGTAATGATAAATAGGGTGGCGATGAAATTTTTAAGCTTTCATTTTTTATGTCAATGTGTGATTATGTATTTGGTGTCCTTTTGGAGTTGTAGAAGGGAAGTTGCGGGAAGCCCTCGGCCTGTGACCGGAACAGATATGACGGCTAGAGAGAGACAGGGAGACAATTCTATCTTGTATTAATAGTAAAACAATCTAAAGAGTTTATATTGTTCGCAATAATTCACCACATCGAAGCGTATTAGGAATAAGTGTTTCTTGATGATGTGTTTCTGTACTGTAATGGAGTCAGGGGAGAGCTAGGTTAACTGAATCTCTTCGGTTGAAAGCATCCACCCTCCCCTCCTCATTGGAGGAAATGTTTGGTTATTGTCGGAGTAAATTTGACAAAGTAACATAGGAAATGTGCATATTTTCGTCATTTTAACCCCCCTGTCGGAAGCTCGAATCCCCGTGTCGGCAGGTTTCTGGCGCCACCTCCGTTCCTGTAACTGAACGCTACAGGTCTGAAGAACAGAACGTATTGACGCTAGATTTTGCTGTAACCGCGCGGTAAAAAAGCAGACCACTTTATTGCACTGAATCAAGCTTGCAGTGGTGTTAAATGTCCAGGCCAAGCGAATTAGTTGCGGCAGGGATTAGCAGAATAATGTTTCAAGGTCTTGCAAGATGCTAGCGTTGTAAAATGCAATTCTAACACGAGCACGTTTGGTTTTCTTGCGATCATTTCAAGAAAGCTTTGTACTAAACGGCGTTGCGGTTAAATTTGCCGCCATACGTGCAGTGAAAATTGGGACAGAATTTCAAAAGTTTTCTTTTTGGTTGATATTTTAGGATTTTGAATCTTTCATCAAAGTATCGAGAGGGGAGGAAAAAAGTGACAGGTACGTCATATTGGATGTCTTGTCGTCCTTACATGCGGGCTTATACTGTATCCTTCAAGATCCATCAATAACTATACTTTCTCACTGTAAAGGCCTTTCTTGAATACCTGAATAATCTTGTTTTGTTTCATTTCATGCCAGCTCGGGTTTGTTTCACCCCATTTTTATGTTTCAGGCCAGAAAGAAGAAATCAAAGAATTCACCAGAGGTAGGTCATAGCTTTATCGCCTGAAACTTGTGAGCAGCTTCTAAGAAAATTATTTTCAAGTTCGGACATTTTTAACTTGGTAGGGCCCTGGTATTTGTTCGTGCATTTAAATGTGCAATAATTGTTTGCGTCAAGGAGAGAAAACATTTTCAAGATACAGAACGCTGTACGTAATCAGGGTGTGGAATGAATTGTTTGATAGTGTGTTTTTTTTATATAATATTTGGTTGGCTCGACTTTCAGGGGAGAAGCGGAAGAAAGAGCAGCCTTTAGAATTTGAAGAAACGAGTGCAACGCAGCGGTCGAAGAAGGCGAAAAAGCAGCGGACGGAGGAGGAAGCCAGCACGCGCTTTTCTAGTGAGGAATCTTCTCAAAAAACCGATGACGTCACAGGCGAAGAAGGAGGGATAGGCAACAGTGAAGGTTTGTTATGACATTTGTTCATACCGCAATGATATTTTTAAAGCTATTTTTCTCTTTACATGGCAGCTAGAGTTTGAAGGTGTTAAGAAAATATTTAGTTTTGTCTTTGTTGTGCAAACTAAACCAATTCTTGGCTAAACAATGTAAAAACTTCGTTGTTTGGGCAACAGAAGCAAATGTCAAGAGAAATTATACGTGCGTTTACAATTGCATCAAAATACAAGGGCAAAATTCCTTTTCCTAAACAGAAGAGACTGTAAACAGAGAAGACTTCGCACTTTTAGGAACTATAAAACCATATCTTATTTCAAAACAAGGTATTCCTTGCTTTGGTTGCAGCTGAAATCAGGGATTTTTGCGAAGAATAAAAATTTGAATCTTATGCACTGCCATTGCATGGTAGCGAAAACTGTCGGCTAATGGTTTTTTAAGGAAATTTGAGCCTAAATTCCAATATTGATGAAGGATAGAGATTCTTGCATCAATTTGACGGCAGTTATTTCCGGTAGAAGTCTAGATATATTTTAATGTAGGAAGTTTGAGCATTAAATTGTTTTCGACATAACCTCCAAAAGATGAATTATCGCATTCTTCTTTAAGCCTGTAGTATCATCTCGTCTATTAATACGTATAACACCTCAGTTACCACTAAATTAAAATTTATCGTTATCAATCATCACTTTTATATTAGAAAAGTTCACAATCTTCGCTCTCTTTATTCTCTCCAAAATTTATCACCCTAGCATCCATTTTAGAGTCGGAGATTCCACCATCAGGGCATGACGTCATAGAGGAGACTAAGCTGCATGAGAAAAGACGAATCAGAAGGAAAGTTATGAAATCCAAAACTTTCATGAACGACGATGGATACATGGGTGCGTTTTTGGTCGGACATTTTTTCTAGGAATCTTCACTTGTCACAAATACTTATCAATATTTTTTTCCCTTTTTATTGAACAAGTGAAACAATTTGAGTTTGATATAGCTAGGTCGATTAATATAGTTACGTTGTTTGGTATAATAAGATCATACTGTTCTCAGGTCGCCAAATGTAGTCAGATTTATGTATGAAGTCAGGCCAATTTTTGAAGTCGGGTCGTCTAGAATAGTCAGGTTGTCTAGTGTAGTCAGATTGACAAGTGAAGTCAGGTCCTTTTTTAAAGTTGGGACGTCTAGTGTAGTCAGGTTTTCTAGTTAAGTCAGAATGATAAGTGAAGTTAGGTCCTTTTTTAAAGTCGGGTCGTCTAGTTTAGTCAGGTTGTCTAGTGTAGTCAGATTGATAAGTGAAGTCAGGTCCTTTTTTAAAGTCGAGTCGTCTAGTGTAGAGTGTAGTCAGGTTGTCTAGTGAAGTCAGATTGACAGGTGAAGTGAAGTCAGATTGACAGGTGAAGTCAGGTCCTTTTTTAAAGTCGGGTCGTCTAGTGTAGTCAGGTTTTCTAGTTAAGTCAGAATGATAAGTGAAGTCAGGTCCTTTTTTAAAGTCGGGTCGTCTAGTTTAGTCAGGTTGTCTAGTGTAGTCAGAATGATAAGTGAAGTCAGGTCCTTTTTTAAAGTCGGGTTGTCTAGTGAAGTCAGATTGATAAATGAAATTCAGTTGATTAGTTTTGTCAGGTCGTTTAATGTGGTAATTATCTGTTTCAGTGACCGAGAAAGTTTACGAGTCCGAGTCCGCTTCGGAGGAGAGTGAAACAGAGGCCAAAACAAAAGCGGCCCCAAATGATGCAGTTCACAAGAAACCGAAAGAAATCACGGCCGAAAACAAAAAGATGAAGGCCGAAGCTTCAAAACAGAGGACCCAAAGTTCGCTAATGAGTTTCTTCAAGAAGAAGTGACCGTTTCGCAATGGTGTCTTAATGGCAGCAACGACAGCAACAACAATAATACAAAGGGACGACATCTAAACCATCCGAACACAGGGTATTGACAGTGATAAGTACAACAACCCGGAAGTAAAGTTGTCCTAAGTGCGAGAAATTAATTTAGAAACTCCTTCAGATACAATTGTGTACGAGAGACCTATAAAATTATAGTGGAAGGCAATTCTGTTCTACAGCTCTGAATAACGACCAGGCTATTGGGTTTCGAATTGAACATGTTTAACTTGTTTTTTCGACTTTCCTAATCCGAAATCAAAGCACTTTTTTAGTATTATAGAAGCTGAAACATTCTCACGGGCCCAAAAACTTTTCTCGTTTTTGTTCAACTGACCAAATAATATTTTAACAACGTCTTGTCAAAACTTCAGAAATACACGACCGAGATACAAGAACTATTCCAGCAACCATTTCATTCAAATACCTAATGATCCGTTGTGAAGTTCATAATCAAAGTCTATCGTCACTTCTAAACTGGCTTGTAGTCTAACTTCGACTCAAGCTTTTTACTTTCGCCAACTTTGCGAACAGCCTTCATGAAGTCTTCTTGAACAACGAAGTCCCTCTCCGCGCGAATTGCGAACATTCCTGGAAAGAATTATCAATTTTTATTATTTTGGAAAGATCAGCAACTGACCACTCTCCTTTCAGACCTTGGGATGTTCTTTTTCTATTAAGATTAAAAATTGTGCCAGAATTCGGCGGTGAATATTTCCATTGCATACTGATTGATGATTGGCAATATAGTGAATTTCAAACAAAAAGTTGTACTTTCACAACGAAAAATGGTTCCATGTGAAAACCACGTGCGGTTTATGTTCATGTGAATTTTTCAGTGTGATGATCACGTGCAATGTATATGGAAGGTTGAATCATCTAATGTGGTGATCACGTGCAATGTGTATGAAGGGCTGAATCCTCCAATGTGTTAATCACGTGCAGTTTACATGAAAGGGTGAATTCTCCCATGTGTGTCAATGTATACAAAAGGTTTATTTCTCCAACGTGTTTGACACGTTCAAAATATATGGAGAGGACAAACTTCTTCTTTAATTGGCTCATTAATGTAAGTAAACTTTAATCTTCATAAATTAGCCAAGACACGTGTCTTATTTGTTAGACCCAACGCACCTGCTTCCGTGCAGACGTTTCTGAGATCCGCGCCATTGAAACCATCAGAGAGCTTCACAATTGCCTCATAATCTGAGACAGAAATGACGTAAATTAGATTTGTCCACGGAGAAAAGACTAGACATAGGCTTACTAATGTCCTACGACTTGAAGGCTTAGAAGAATGATTGCTCTCAAAACATATATTTTTCAAGTAATCATTCGGAGCAATCAAAAACTTCTTCAAACAGCACTAATTTTTTTCAAAAGAGGATTTAGATACAGTGTCTCCTTTAAGTACTTATTACTAAGAAGATTAAACAGCTGAGAAATTTTCCTTTGTAAAAACTCGTTTGCTTTCTGCTTCGAAGCAGTTTGATAACTTTTCACGTATCGTAACTTGACTATAAATTAATATCCATCTCATAAAGAAAAAGGGAATATAATTAATGAAGTTAACAATAAGTGACATGTCACAAAGCTATGTCACTAGGACGTTGCCGATTTGCCTTGAGTACAATGGAAAGCTACAATTGGCTGATCTTTGGTTAGTTGGACATGCCAATTCAAAGCAAATTATTTCAGTCTTGGTTTCATAGAGATGGTTAAGCAAAATTATAATAAAAAATTTTTTTCTGAAAGAGATAGAAAAAGGGTGCAAGTGTCCAATATCCATCAATTTGTCATTCATTCAGGCATTTTCATTCAGGTACACCTTTAGAACTCAATCAGAATATATAGTTAAGTTGTAGAATTCCTAAAACTTGATTTTCATAGGAATGACGTACCACTTCAGTTTTAGTGACGTCACATTGTATATGCGAATAAAATATTACCGATTTCTCCGTGTTTGGTAATCTTCAATGCGTGAATTTTCAGAATATCCATCCTTCCCTGCTCATTTGGTATCTCAATATCTAGTGGAAATCGTAAAAATAAAATGTGATCTATTATATTTAATACAGCAATAGAAAACAAAGATTATTTATCGGTTAAATATTTAAGGGATTATTGACGTAATTAAGCTACTGACGCAATTCTGATGACGTCACACATTTTAGAAACGGCATAGAAAGGAACCTCATGAGTTCAACCGTTAAGGTGCAATTAAAATATCTGCACAGCATGAAGAAATTCTTCTAATACTGTGATCAGCTTCCATAAATATGGTGATCAATTATAAGCTCACCCATACCATATAACGTCATTAATCACATGAAAATATTAGAATTTTATCGAATATTAGAATATTAGAATATCGAATTTTACAATTAGAAATTATGATAGAAAAAAAAAATATTTTCAAAGAAACCTTCAATTACCCGATTCGCTAGAAAGCTGCAATATTTTCCCACCTGTGCTCAGGTTTTCACCAAGTGTTGGTCAGAAATATTACAATCTTATATACAATATTATTAAAACTTACTAAAGAAATTTTAAAAAAACTTACGAGTTTTTCGATCAAGTCTTCCAGGTCTGAGCAAGGCAGGATCAAGTGTATCCGGCCTATTCGTCGCCATGATTATTTTTACCTTTCAATCAAAGAAAACAATTCATTTTACTACCTGCATTTAGAGACAGGCTTGTCAAAACACACTTTACAATATAATGGTCATATAAATAGGTTGAACGATTGTGAGAAACAGCGGAAACATGATTTAAGCATACTTGAAGTACTTTTTCATAGTGGAACCGGTTTTTGCATACTTTAAGTACTTTTCCATCCTCAGAGTATGCACAGTCCGAAAATGACCAAAAACTGACAAAATTATATAGCCAGTTGCGAAAACACTTGAGGGGGATATGAAAAGCGTCTGATTGGCTGTCTAATGACTAATATTTATCAACTTGACACCTTCTTTAGATTGAAATAGATTGAAATATATTGAAATGATATACTAGATATTCATATCACTAAAATAATTTCATATTTGATGCTTGAAGGCATATTAAAGAAACACAACGCAACAGGGCTATCAATTTTGCCAAGAGTTGATTATTATTATACAAATGCATGATGTACGTATGATTGACGTTTAATACCTTTCCTAGAGCATCGAATCCATCCATTTGATTCAGAAGCTAAAAGATGAATAAAAAGTGATTTAAAATTCTACTATTTAAAATTCATAGAACGAAGTTCCATGCACAGATATGTTGGTAATTAGAAGAAAGACCTAGTCTTTAAAGTAGCCTTCAAATTTCAACATCCATGTAAAATAACATTCATTGGCCTATGGTGAGTGCTCTGTACTTATTCTCTTGTTGGTTGTAGGCCGCAAAGGACGTTGGGAAGGAGCACAAGCAAAATCATATTTTCATGGATCTTCGTTCTCAGCAAGAGCGTTGGACTTTCGAACTCCTGAAAACCACCGTTTTCTTAATGGCATGAAGAAATATAAAAAGAAAATTAAATATCATTAAAGTCCAATTTACACATTAGTCTACCCCGACTCCGGTCTACAGAGCTTTTCAGACTATTCGGGGCAGCGTGGGAAGATAAAAACTTGTAAAGAGGGGGATCTTTGTCATATCTCTGAAAGATTATTCATTGACATCCACAACTATTTGTCACGTAACTGATTTTACCATCAATCCTTGCTTCAGACGCTTCAATAGGCGTTCGAGCCATTCTTATAGTACCAACCAAAACTGAGCTTCGACAACGAAACTTGGAACAAACAACAAAATTAAGTCTTGGAAGAAAATATCTCGCGTGAATTGATGGATCTACTAATGCTTGGATTCAGGTGGATAGAGCTTGGCAAATACAAAGCTCTTTGAACTGTAAACGGGATCAGATGTCTATTTGAAACATTATCCGGGCCTAGGAATAGAGTGAGGGCAGGCCTGGACAAGCTAATCGACATTCGCTCTCCGTGAATGGGTCAAGCCACTCTTATTGACAATATAAATCCAAGGATTAGTGTGGGAATATTGTATAACATAGACCGTGAAAGCAAATGCCAAAGGCTGAGGACGGCTAGGGAGATTATCGCTAAGGAAGATTTGCAAAGAGCTAATAACTAGGGTGATAGCTTGGTAGTGAAAAGAGAGGTTTTGCAGACAGATCAAGTTTCTACCAGCCTCAAAGCCGAGGAAACCGGGTATCCAGGGCCATGCCCCCACATTTTGTAGATCAAAGTATTCTTCAAGCTCATATAAAAAGAAATAGAAAATGTTTGTAAGTATAAGAAAGGTGGTCAAATATTCTGTTTTTCATTTTGCTTAGTAGAACACTGACTACGACTTTATTGTTAAAATATTTAGGGGTGTCCTTTACTAAACCCTTTCATAATCTTCTTTTTGCCCCCCCCCCCACCTTCGAATCAAAATTGCCGGCCCTGTCCTTTGAGTGTCCTTTGAGATAAAGAATTCAAGTAGTGACTGGCTATTTTGATTTAGGCCAAATTCATTCACGCTATACCCTTCACCCCTCATTTATTCTGCCTTCATAAATATATTCATTCATATTCATAAACCGTTGCTTCAGCGTTTTCGTGTTCTTTACAATATTGCCTGTTCATATACTGTTTTGCTGTCCCTTATCCCTCAGTATCTTAGTGTCCTTTCCATTTTTCCATCCTCCATATCCACCTTTCCTTTGTATTATTCCTACTGTATCCCTTGTAAATTGCATGTGATATATACTAGCATGTGAATCAGACAATCTAGTCTATCTATGATAAGCTTAGCAGAAGTCAACACGAATTCACTAGCTTCAAATTCTCTGCTCGTTAAAAAAAATTAGATACAGAAAACGTGGACAGAAAACATAAGGTCGAAGTCTGATATCCTGTAATCTCTCTGGAAAATAAATCGACATTCCTGGCCCTCAAGCGAATTTCCCATCACTTAGCTATAACCGATTAACGACTGACAAATCGACTGCATATCAGATCGTCTGCAATGGTGATGGCAAAGGGACAGAAGATCTTGACCTAATTGCGACTAAGTACAGATAAGACTACAAAAGCAGATTCAATGAAACCCTTAAAACTGCAGTTCGACAAGATAGAAGACAAATGTCCTTTATTTGGGAGATGATATTAGTGGGAAAATAATTAGTTTGTCATCAGTTTGAAATACTGATAGAAACGAAACATACTGTTTTGTCTCCACACAACAGACCGGCTGACTTCATAATCAAGTGACATTTTGAAAAATGAGATAATCATTGTATATACCGTACAGGCTCTTTCAAGCCCCCTCTTTTCAAGCCCCCCTCTCTAGTAAGCCCCCTTATCAAGCAAAAATTTGAAATAAGCCCCCTCTTTATTAAGCCCCCTCTCTTTTCAAGCCCCCTCTCTAGTAAGCCCCCTTATCAAGCAAACATTTGAAATAAGCCCCCTCTCTATTAAGCCCCCCCTCTTTCAAGTTCCCCTCTCTTTTAAGCACTCCATCGCTAGCCAGATATTTCAAATTTCTAATTTTAAATGAGTAAGAGTCCTGGCTTTTATCTACAGTTGCTAGTTAATGTCTCTAGCAGCCTTCGCGACGGACAAAAGGCAGGGTCGAATCTGTAAGTAACTTTTTTTGAGAATATTTGTATGATATTCATTTAGCAAAAAATGCATAAAACATGTTTTCTAATAAGCCATCCCTCTCTTTTAAGCCTCCCTCTAAGACTGAAAAAAATAATTAAGCCTACCCATATAGAGCTTTTACGGGGCATAATAAAGCTTTTACGGTATGTCTATACATAAACTGGCTTCAACAAGGACTTATTACCTGAAACTTATTCCATATTCTCGCGGGCAATTATGGATACAAATCTCTTCACAGCAGATTCTATCTCAGTTGAAAAGACATTCAGTATTCACTCAAAATAATATACAACTATTACTTCGAGCGTAACATACCTCCATTAGTGTTCGCTGGATCTCTCTATCTGCCGAGGTGCCCTCAGAAAACCTCCTACCACCTTGTCAAGAGAAAAAGTTTATGTTAATTCATCACTGCAAAAAACAGCTTTAAAAATCACAGATTAATATAAGCACAGTAAATAATTCAGTTCAGATAAATAGCTTTGAAACAGGGACGTAGGACCCATCTAAAAAGTGAGGGGCAGATCAATAGGGCACATGTGCACTCCCATTCTTGAAATGGAAGGGGCACTTTGGGATTTCGTAGGAGCACTTTTGTACTTTTAGCCAAAAAGTGGGGACCATAACTCCTCTGGCACTGTTTTGTTGCATGTTCCTATGTCACTGCTTTGAAACCAGCAAAGGTAAATAAGGAACAATGTTTGCAAAAAAAATTTATGATTGAAGTAAAATTGCAACCAGTGGGGTCTTTTACTTAACTTAGCAGTCAGCTTTGGAAAATCAAGAGGATTCGAAAAGAACATGATAATGAGAGGACGGAGCTCATAATTCATTATAATTCAATTATTCAGATAATCTAATCCCAATATTCCTATGTTCTTATTTTATCATCATTATATCTTCAAACAATTTTCTTGGCAGTCAATTGTTTTGCTAACCACGACTCTTTCTCTTGAAGGGATAGGTGGTAGATAATTTGTTTTGGATGTTTTCTTAAGAAGATGTATCTGCCTAGAGAGTAGCAAAACTATACAAGAGTAATAATCTCACCGATAGCATCAATCTCATCCATGAAAATAATACAAGGTTGGTGATCTCTTGCATAAGCTGCAGGGAGAGTGCAACAAAAAATCATTTAATTAAGAAATAATCAGACAAATGCAAGTATAACGGGAAGATAAGTAAATTGTTGAAACATATATTGTTGGCTAAAATAACGAATTTAAAATTTTCAGTTCTCTATGAAGCATAAATTGCAACAAAAAACCCTCAAAAAGTTGTAGATCAAATGGATAAACGATGGCTTAATTACAATTTGATAAATAAGTAATAAAAGAAAATTCACTATGAGAATTTTACTCCGTGTACTTTATATAACTATGCGTCCGTCGTCTCATTAAAGACCATTACAAAAGACGTGAAGTTGGTATTATCAACAAAAACTTTTCAATTTGAGGATTAGAGGATGTCTCTTGAATAAATATTTTTTCGGTTTTTTGCTTGAAAATTGTACGTTACATGTTTTTAAATTCATCTTTTGTCTAAAATGCCTGGGTACTTTCCAATGAAAATTAAATTCAAGTTTCCACCTAAAATTTACTCACTAGCAAAATTCTTTGTTATGTTAAGTTTTGGAAAACAAAAAATTGTTGAAAGAGTTAGACTTCAGTGCGAGATTTTAAAGAGTTGCAGAGCCATTTTATTTAGTCCGACTTAGCAAGCTCTTTTAATATCCCATTGACTCTGTTCTTTTGTACGGAAAGACGTCATACTGTGTTCTTCTATATGATTTTCGTGTTAGTTTAAAGCAAAAATTCCAGATATGGAATATCACACAATTTTTCATCTATCTTTTCGATAAAATACAACTGTGGATCTGATAAATGTTTAAGTCTTCAACTCGATGTACAACAAGGTATTAGCGATTGCATTTAACTGGTGTCATTGTTGAAAAAGATGATGAAAAAACAAAAAATAGAGTGGCAGAAAAAGGAGAAGAAGTAGAAGAAAAAGGAAAAGAAAAAGTTGAAGAAAAAGAGACGAAGAAGATAAAGCCCCTTAAAAAATAGAGATCTCAATTACCGAACATCTCTCGAATCAATCTGGCGCTCTCTCCAATGTACTTATCGACAATAGCACTTGATACGACCTGCAAAAGCGATTGAATGTAGAATAAATTTAAGGAAATCATAAAAGAGAGCTCAAAACATGAGGATAGAGTCTATATGATGCTGATAATTTGGAACAGCTCAAAAGGAATTTGTCTCTAATTGAAGATGATGCACGACCCAAGAAGATTCAAGAAAGATATAAGATCTCGAAGGTCATTGATTTGCTTTACTTTTGAAAAGAAATGTGAAAAAGTTCAGATTGTAGTATTAAAAACTGTGTTTCTCTTCAAAAATTACTTAAAAGCTCATTAGAGTCCTTGCCTAATTACAATACCCTCTTTAAAACATAACTTAAGATTTAATCTTTTTAACCACATTTTGTAAACTTTTTGAATATTTTGTATTATAGTTCTGATCTGGAGTCAGTAAAAGAAATAAGTCTTCGCAAAAAATATGAGCAAAATTGTATGCATTTGGAAGCTTTTGAATTAAACAGCTGTATTTGTGATTAAATGGTCATGTTTATTACCTTTAAAAAGTTATCAAGTTGGCTGGCAACAGCACGAGCAAGTAAGGTTTTTCCAGTTCCTGAAACAAAATATGAATACCCTTAAAACTACAGTTGGAAGAAAACTGGATCATGAAAAATGAAGATAAATTGAAATGATTGAAATGGTTGATCGAAGAAGAATGATTGAAATGGCAAAGAATATTTATTAAAAACTTCCAATTTGTTAGAGGTGGCATGAAAACAGATTAGCCAGGTGTATCCTACCTTAAAATAGTCAATTTTACTCACAAAATATACAGTCTTCGTCATATGGAAATCACCATGCGTGTGGCAAACCACACGCATTATTTCTTTCATGCGTGCGATTCACACTCTTACATATCTGGCTATTTCAGATCCACTTTACACTACCCCCCTTTAAAAACGGTACCGTGGCAGTACAAAATTCGTTTCCGGATAGCAGAGGGCGAAAATTTGCTGTTTCCCCGGCAAATTTTCTTCACCTTTTAGATTCTGTGATGCTTTTTGAAAGTGAGAAAAAGACACTAAAGATTTTTTGCCTGAATTTTAGACTTTTTGACACTGTTGACCTGAGATGAAATTTAATTGACAAAGAGAGTTTTTCATCAGTGTTTAGTAGAAAAATGATATTAAAAACAAGCATGGGTTTTTAAAAGACTGCTTCGATCTATGAAGACCAAATTTTTCAGAAAATTAAAAATAGGCTCAATGGATAAAATAACAAAGAACCTTGTACTGCAAAGGTTCAATGTCCAGGTCGCGCAGTTATGTTTGAAACCATGCTGGATTGACGAACTTTCTGATATAGCGTTCAATTAAGTTGAAAGTTGCTATGAGGCTATATTTCTTCTCTTTCTTTGGCAATCCAGTTTTTATCGTTTATGTTAATACATAATAGCATCTCCATCCCCATTGCAATAAACACACCTCCTATCTCGTAGCATCACGCGTAGTGTACTAAATGCCCTCTCTACTGTAGAATTCGAGCCACTTATGGAAATAATCATCTTTGCACAGACAGGGCATTTTTAACATACAAGGTGGTGGGGGATTGCCCATGATTTCCATTCGAAGAAAACCTTTTATATTCACCATTAATTAACCTAAACGGGAAGGCAGAAATTTGAACAAAAGCTGACGACCACCATGTTTATGGGGGGATTCGAACATAGCAAAGCGATTAGCCTATTTAAATGAAACAATTTTGGCAACTCGATCAACACATCATATCACAATAGGAAGACACAATAGGCACTATTAAAAGAATATGCCGATGTTGCTCAGCTAATGAAAACAAAATTTCCAATTTTTCGTTAAAGAAAACAACTTTATGAAGGTCGAAAGCAACGGTCAAGTCAAAAATAAATCTCATGCGTGCGCTAAATCGCTCGCATTATTGGCGCCATGCGTGTGCGATCGCACGCATCAAACGACCAAGACTGAATATACTACTTGTAAGAAACAATCAAATAAACATTGTTTATAAAGAGTAAATAAACAATTAGTTAGCATATTCCTTGCAACTGAAAAGGCAATAAATGATCTAATATTTGAAAATAAATCACAAATTAAATTGGTTAAGCACCTGGTGGGCCATATAACAGGCATCCTTTTGGCGGCTGTATTCCAACTCTGTTGAATAGCTCAGGATTTATCAATGGAAGTTCAATGACCTGCATTTGAAAAATTCGCTCAAATCAACAAAGCAAAACTTGTATCAACAACAAATAATTATCTTAAGCACCATTTATGTTTGTTGATCAGCTGATAGTCCATAAACTCTGGAAAATGCAGTGTTCCTGAGGATATACTCATACACTTAATATAAAACATAAATAAAGGGACAAACTAGTCTTTGTAATATGAGGCATGCAATTGCACAAATTGTCCAAGGAGTGCTAATCATCACACGCGCAAAACAAAGAATTTGCCACAAAATTTTTTAAAATTGCTTATGTTTCAAAGATTTTCAAAGCAGCGGTAACTCAAAGTTGCCAAATTAGATCTCCTTAAAAACAGCACCCAGTTCTTGACAACAGGTATGAGAAACAACTGATAAAAAGCAGTTCGCATCGCACACCATCACACGCGCAAAGTAATCAAGGCGTGCGAAATGCAGCATGTGGCCTATTTTCATATAACAAAGACTGATAAACCTTCTACCAATAAAGAATATGATGAAGATATTTTATGTAATCTTGTAGAAAGACTGTTAGTGTATCAACATACCTCCCTAAGCTCTCGAATCTGTTCATTAAGACCACCAATTTCAGCATAGGTAACATTTCCAGGGTCTTCATGCGACATATTATAGACTAATGGGTCCACTTCACGTGGTAGTCTCCTGTCATTTGAGAAGCACTCATATTGAGATTGAGATCAAAATTAGATAACTTTAATCAAAGAGCTGGCTAACTTTGTTCTTGAAAGGAGACTCAGATAAATGAAATTCATAATAATTTAGATAATATAACTAAAACTTAGATAAAATTAGCAACAGAGAAAAAGTGTTTTCCTGAAAATAGACTTCTCTCAAATACTTGAAAAAGGAGAACATTTCACAAATGAAATGCAAAATTATTGGTGTTCATGTCTACTGCTACTTTGCTACAAATTGACTAAAGTGATTTTTGATTTAACCTATGGGTAACATTGCAAAACAAAAAACTTCAAATTTATTACAAAAATAGCATGATCAAAACTTGGTAAGCCAGTTAAATAAGGCAAGTCACAAAAAACTTAACAAGTTAATTGCACAAACCTCATGATTGTTAATGTCGTCATATCAAGTGCCACTCTCGTTCCTTGCTTCAACTTGTCTTTATCAATCTGAAAATGAATGACAATATATATATCAACTTGATAGTTGTTGTATTCTAAAAAGCAGGAAAAGAATAATAATAGCCCTTTCAGATTTTTAGGTTATTATTTTTATTACACTAATATTTTCTGCCTTGCACATTTTGAAAGGACAATTTTTTTCCTCTTTATATCCATTCTTATAATTTTATGTTATCTTGTAGTCATAGACAATATTCCCATAATATAAGCCATCCAAGAAATGTAGCTAATTAGAATTTTTTGAAGCTAATTTCAGAAATAATAACTTTTCCTATAATGTAAAACTCTTGAGATATTACTTTATTATTGACAAATTATTTCAATTATTGTTGAAAATAAATAAAAAGTTGAGATAATAGAATAATTTAAAAGCTTTATTGATAGACAGAAACTTTGAAGATGTATAAGGGGTCTAAACATACTCCTCTTCTTATCCCAACTACATATCTTGGTCCATTGGTTGCCTTTACAATATCTGTGAAAAAGAATTAAGAATATTAAGACAAAAAACATTTGAGATCCCAAACAATGAAAATTTGCTTGTCTGGCACAAGACAAATACTTCATACAGCATGGGTAACACACTTCATGGTCATAAACTTACATTTCTCTTCTGTTAACTGTTTTAGCACTTCACCAACAATCTGCAAAAAATAAATAAACCATACTAACTAACAAAGTTGAAACAGTCTCAATATAATAAATTGGTATAAATCATCTTAGAAAATTAGAAAATATCTGCTTCATTCTTTTTAGTTCTTCAATACTCAAATTCCAATATCAAAAAATTATACTTTTTAATCTAAATATAAACCTAAATGTAGGTCGAAAGATTAAAGCAAGTGTCAAGCCCCTTCTATAATAAGTCAAGTAGCAGTCTAATACAAATTGAAGGGTCCTTTCCAGAAATAATATTAAGGTATACAATGCAACAAAGAACTGGAAAATTAAGTAACTTATATGCTTATAATAACTATGGAACATAAAATAATTGATATTATTATTTTAACTATGAGACATAAAATAATTGATATTTTTATTGTAACTATGAAACATAAATAATAAATATTGTCTGGTTAATTCACAACTTTAAAACTAAACCTTTGAAAAGCGTAGAATGTTTAGAATATAGAAAGTAAAAATTGAACACTTCATTCATAATGAACATCAACCACCAAAGGCTATGTAAAACAAAGACAAATAGTTTTACCTGTCCAACGCTTTGTAAAGCTTTGAGATCATTTTCAGATTTATCATAATCTTTGCTGAGAGTTCTCAGATTCTCTCTCACTAAGAAAATGAAAACAACATCATTCTTAATTCAGTATAAGCTTCACTTCACTTTTTCAACATTGTCTAGCTAAATATTTTTTCTTGCGAAACTTCAAAACTTTAAACAAGGCATGTCAAATTTACAACAACTGTCGATTTAACAAACACACATTAGCTATATTTATCCGCGTTATTTCATAAATCAAAATAAAACTGAAGCCCCACCACACTTCTGTGGATGAATATTTACACGTCTCCAGTAAATTAAGCTCAAGAAATCTAGAAGAAAACTAAAAGAAAACACTCAACAGGAAAGGAGAACTAGCTCGCTAGGCCAAGCGCTAGCTACCAAAGTTCATGTAATGTTGAGCTACATACTTTCTTTCAGCCTTGCTTCGACTTCCCGATGCTCGCTGAGCTTCTTTCTGTAGTCAGAAAGGGCTTTCTCGCGAGATGCCACTGCAGAGTCCATGTTTTAATTCTTCACTAACAAAGTTTGGACTTCAGTGGTTAATAAAAGTAATCTACCATTTTCCTACCTCGTTTCCCGGTTTGCCGAAAACGCTTGTCTCTTTTCCATGCTTCCCTGTTGACGTCATTTCGTTGTTTTTGCCCGCCTGCCTAAAATATTCCAGTTATTTTGTTTAAAAAGTCAGTCGTTTTTGCTCCTTTTTTAAGGGAAATTATTCATAACGCAACTTAGTGAAGGGGAAATAAAAATAAGTAAGAAGGTGACATTAAACGATGACTAACAAGACTCAAAAGAGCGTGAACGCGAAATTTCTATGATGTAGTTTGCAGGGGAGGTTCCCTAATGGTAGGAGGCAACTTTGCGCAAACTTTGCTACGAATCTAATGTTCCCTTAAACTTTTATTTTTTAATTTCTTTTAAGCAAATCACTATAACTTCCAGCACATTACTTCAAGAAATCTGAGGTGTCTGTTACAAATTGGGAAGATTTTTTTCATAAACTTTCATAAACTTTTCTTCAACAGCTTTTTTATGCAGCACGGACAAATGCCATTATCAGTCAATTTTTAAAAAGCAAGATTGGCTTTATTGCAAGTTTCTGATAGTAGGGTCTAGGTATTTTAGAGCTGGCCTTTTATGAATACCTCTCTGAGAATTTTACTAAAATTTCGACTGAAGGCCGAATATTTTGCTGCTACACATTTCCAGCGCAAAACCCCCTTTTTAACGTGAGTTTTTGGGTGTCCGACATGCAAGCAAATCGTCGGACAGATTTTGCACGGATCGAACAATGTAGTCTGGTCGGAAGGAATCCGGTATCGACTGGTGAGACCAGTTTGTACTATCGGAATGTTCTTCAGCAAGTGAGGGAGTTGGGGCGAGAAAGAATTTATCAACCACGAGGTTGCGAAACAAGGACCGCATGGAGGTAGACGATAGTTCTGCAAGCCTAGAATCAACGAACAAGCGGCAGAGAATCGAGTTAGACGATACAGAGATCTCTAAAAAGGTAAGGAAAAAGAGTCCATGTCATGGCCTAAGTTTTCTGCATAACTATTTCCACGCAGCTGCCACTGATCACCGCATTTTGGAAGATTTCTCGCCTTATCAATTTAGGCCTAAAGGGCTTCGAATACAGTAATCTAGGAAGTGGTGTTAAAGCCCTGCCAGCTCATTGGGCATGCTAGAAAACTCAGAAAGAAAAGCGTACGATAGAAATTTTATGCAGGAAAACTAAATCGTAGTTTTCTTTCTCTCTCTCCGTTGCAAAGATTTAGATGGAGTGCTTTTTTATTCAAAAGAATATTTTTCTATGCTCAATATCATGCTAAAGTACCTGGCTGGACTGAGAAGTGCAAGAGATCTAGCGTATTTCACTCGTATTTCTAAAAATTTGACCCATTAAGAGCTTTATATCTGTCAATGATAACCTTTTTATATTTATATAAGTTTTATAGATATATATATATATATATATATATATTATATATATAATATATATATAAAGATTTAATTTCAAATTCCACTCGAAGAAGTTTTGTCAAAACATTAAACAACATTGAATACAAACTATGGGCTAAAAATAGAAATACAAGTTTGAAGATTTAATCTAATTACTGAAAAATTAGAAAATTTGCATGGAGAGGAATTTTAAAGGAGGAGCTCTCGTAGAAGCAAAGCTAATGAAGGGGAGAGGACCTCCTTAGTTTTAATGAATCTTCTCGGGGCAAAAGCACACTCTGTTGTTTTCAATTGACCGTTGCAAATATGAAAGCTGAAAGACTAGAATTGTTTTTTTTATTTATCAAAACTATTGTGAGTTCATGGAAACCCCAGCTCTTTACTTATGAGTTAGTGTTGCGTGCAAATATGTATTTATTCTGATGAATTGGATGACAATTTTGCTCTGTAACATGTTACTATCAGTTGTTTTTAATGGAAAAAATCTGTAGAAAATCTCTCTTATCTGTAGAAAAGAGAGAAAAAATCTTTTTGTTCTGTATGCAAGTTTTATGTGGGAGTCAATTTGGAGTTCATTAATTTACCTTCTTAGATTAAGAGTATTGTGTCTTATTGTATTTTGATACCATCTGTGTCTAAAAAGCGAAATTAAATTACTTTCAGGTTTTCCCATTTTAAGTAAATAATGCTGAACTTTAGATTGACTGCTGAAAGCCTGATGCCAACACTGGGCA
Organism: Nemopilema nomurai; assembly: GCA_003864495.1. Classification (NCBI taxonomy): domain Eukaryota; kingdom Metazoa; phylum Cnidaria; class Scyphozoa; order Rhizostomeae; family Rhizostomatidae; genus Nemopilema; species Nemopilema nomurai. The sequence continues at coordinate 1,204,896 of ML133499.1, read as the reverse complement.
AGTTAGACCTGCAATCCAGAATTTGCAAAGTGATGGGAAAAGAATTTGGAAAGTAATACAACATATATGCACATCCTTGCATTTTAAATATTCATTCTTATGGTTTACTTGCTTATGTATTCTTTGTCAGATGAAGCCAGAAGAAAAGGAACCTGTTGCCACAACAAATGCTAATGGAGACATTAGTTGCAAGGCCAAGGAGGAAGCAGTAACTGTTTCTGCAGAAGAAATGACCAGCAAGGACTATTATTTTGATTCCTATGCACATTTTGGTAAGTGAAGCATTTGGGTCAACCCGTCTTTGTAATATGAGGCGTGCGCCTCCACACACATCCAAATTGTCCAAGGCGTGCTAATCTTTGCACTCGCAAAACAAAGAATTTGCCACAAAAATTTTTTAAAACTGCTTCTGTTTCCGAAGATTTATAAGTTTCCATTCAGTTTATAACACAAAAGGTCTCCTTAAAAGCAGCACCCAGTTCTTGACAACAGGTATGAGAAACAACCGATAAAAAGCGGTTCGCATTGTACGCCATCGCACAGGCAAAGTAATCAAGGCATGCGAAATGCAGCACGCAGTCTATTTTCATATTACAAAGACTGGTCAACCTGGTGCGACTTCTAAAACTAGATTTCAGCAGTGCCACATGGTGACATATTTATACATGAGGACAGCAATGCTTTCATCATGGCCCAAGTGTTAGGCAAAGGTCGTCTTTGGTAATCTGGAAGTTTGCTGAAATCCTTGTCTAAGGTAGTTTTAGAAAACATCACAAAACCATTCAAAGTTAATCAAAAAATGTGGGCATGATCTTCGTTTTGGCTTCTTTGGTGGATAGTGCCATAATCAATGCTGAATCGGTGGACCTATGGCATTGAAGTTGAATTTCAGTCAAACTCGAATTTCTTTGGCTTGGTGTGGCATAATGTGAATTATAAGTTAGGCCTAAGAGCTTTATTTTTTAGTCGCAGCTCCATCTTGAAAAAGCTAGTTCAACAGCAATCTCCCCATTAACCTGTTGTAATTGCACTTGTATGGCCCAGTTGACAAAATTATGCAATCATTTCTGATCTTCAGGGATATTTATTGTCTATCAATAATCATTTATCTATAAAAGGTGTTATGCGTGCCAAAGGGACTAAAATGGTTATATCTGAAGGTACTGAGGAATCAACTCCTTTGAAAATGCCAGAAAAGTGAACAATAAACATTGAACCAAGTTAGAGATGCATTCTACCATCTAGCTGAATTATTAAGAATTTAAAATTTCTAGGAAAACACTTTTAGCTTCCTTAAATTTGGAAAACCACTCGTTAATAATGTTTGCCCAATAATAATGTATATATCTTTGTATTTTAATGTATCTTTCCTTCTTTCTTTCTTATATAGGGATTCACGAGGTAAGCATCACATCCTTGCTTTTATGTATAAGGTAGACAATACACCCATGTGCATAAACTATCAATGAATCATTCCCAAAGTGAAACAGACCTTTGAAATTGTCTCCAAAATTGACAGAAAAAAGTTTTTATTAGTGAACATCTTCTTGCTCTTTAACTTTAAATTCACATAAAAACTGTTAGAAAACTATTGCTTTATGTTGCTGCATTTAAATCAAGTGTCACATGAATGTTCTTCTTAGATAAACCCCTTGGATCCATTCTTTTGTGTGTGTGTATTTATTCCCCACCGATTCGCTTTTTAACCCCATTTGATGAGGAAAAATTGCACATTAATTTTCTTTAATTATAAGAAAGTTAATTGGATAAGCAAACCAATGAAGTTTTGGTTAACAAAGTACTATCATTCAATATCAAAGTAGTAAAAAAATGTTGGTAAGATATCTTGTGAATATTTTTCTGGAGCAAACTTTCTATAAAATGCATATTTTCCCCCCAATTGACTATATGATTGCTTCCACCCAAACAATTGATGACCTTTGGATGATTTTCTCTGGTTACTTCATTTTGCTGCAACGGAAAACACCCTGGCAATAGAAGGACACAAAGAAATGAAATCTTGATTAGGAGTTAAGCTATCTGTAGAAATCACAAAAACGTTCACCAATCTTTTGAACATGCATAACATTTATCTCAAGTCCTTGGTTGATGAAAAAATTTCAATTCATTTTTTTCCACTTGTAGGAAATGCTTAAAGATGAAATACGCACACTGACATACCGTAATTCAATATACCACAACAAGCACTTGTTCAAAGGGAAAGTGGTGTTAGATGTTGGTTGTGGAACAGGCATTCTTTGCATGTTTGCTGCCAAAGCTGGTGCCAAGCTAGTAATTGGGGTAGGTTGATTACAAGAGAAATCAATTTTATTTTTATGCTTTTTGTTCACTAGCGTATATGTCAACCGTAAAATATAGTGCCAAGAATTAATTCAAGTTGTTTTTTTTTTAATTTGTGAAGGTTTTAGCTGACAAAATTCCATATTATCTTCTTAACTAAAAACTTGTTTTTCTCACAAGCAATTTGGCTATAAAAATATTAAGGATTTTTTAATTGATAAGTTTGCATGGCTCTATCAATTGTGCTATGCAAGACGAATGGATATACAAGTTACAGTATTTTATAGTTGATGCAAAATACAGTTCTACTTCTACTTGAAAATCAACAAATGGCATGAAGTAATTCATAAAAATGACTGGTCTGATACAACTTTATTTGGCAGCTATATAATATAAACTTTTCTAAGCTAATGTGCATCATAACACTACATTTTATTAGCAATTATCAGTCAAATTTTTTGCGTCAAAATAATTTTCTGTGCAAGCTGGAAATTAACAGGTCTCTTTCATTTTGTAGGTAGATTGCTCATCAATAATTGATCATGCAAAAAATATTGTGAAGGAAAATAATCTCGATCACAGTAAGTATGATCAAGGCCATTTGTTATATCATTGAAAGGCAATATCTACAGGGAGATCTTTCCACAAGAGTTCATGGGGGCTCTCCAATTCCAAATACAGGGTTTGGCTAAATAGAGCTTTTGTTTGCTTTCATTTCCTTTGATGTTTATTTGTGAACAAGTGCTTTGTGGAACAAAAGTTCACAATGGCTAGAAAAGGCGGATGCAAACATGCTCTGCTTATCACCCTCTAGTGTTTTGTGAAAGGGTTTAAAAGAATTGTGGGTATTAAAAAATTTTGTAATATGAATCCTCTTATTTATACATAATATATATATTGTTTATGTTATGTGATTTGTATTGATTTGGCAACAAATATTCTTCATTTCAGAGGTCACATTAATCAAAGGAAAGATAGAAGAAGTGGTTCTCCCAGTTGAAAAAGTTGATATAATTATCAGTGAATGGATGGGATATTGTTTGTTTTATGAGTCCATGCTGGACACTGTACTGTTTGCAAGAGACAAGTGGCTTGTGAGTGTTTGTATTGGGGGTCAATTTTATGTGCTACAAATGTGTCATTTCATGTTAAATTTTATTCAAGATTCCATTTTGCAACAATTTGTCAAAATTTAATGCCAAAACTTCTAATATTTGTAATAACGTAGGAAAACTTCCCACTTTCTTGCCTTTAATTTCCAGGATAATGGTTGTTTAAAGAATAACCCAGTAGACTCTTTATGTTTTTTGTTAATGTGAGTGTTAGAGGCTGTTTATATTTGGTAAATACCTTAATTGCAGTTAGCTCTGCACCTAGATGTAGAGATGTTGTTCTTATCCATAATTATGTTTGATTGCATCATTATGTGATGACTGATAGCTTATATGTTTTATGACATTGTTTCTAGGCAGAAGATGGCATGCTCTTTCCAGACAAGGCAAAGCTCTTTGTTTGTGCCATCGAGGACAGGGATTACAAAGAAGAAAAGATCGACTGTAAGTTATGACTAAGCAGTTATTGATGTAAAGAAGTGATATGTGAAGTCACATGCCTATACACTAATGCTTATATGCAGGCAGTGAGCCAAGTAATAAGTGATTTCCCAATTGAATTAATGGAATGGAATGTTGGATTAACTTCCACTAAGCTGTAATCCATTCTAAAAAACATTTGCCTAGATTGATTTTTTTTCAATTTTCAACCAATTATTACAGGACATCACCTAATTCGTGTTTATGGTAAATATTAGTTGAAATGTTTTTGCAAAAGCAAGTATGTTGTTTATGACGCGACAGCCTTCATGATGAGAATATTATTTGTTTTGCAGGGTGGGATAATGTGTATGGCTTTGATATGAGTGCCATTCGCAGGGTAGCCATTTCTGAGCCTCTGGTTGATGTTGTTGATCCAAAGCAAGTAACCAGCAACCATGGACTCATCAAGGTAATAATCGCAATCGTTTAGTGTTATTTTTGTTACTGTAGTGCCATAGTTTTTCTTGTTGATTTTGAATAAGAGACTTGTGATACTGCTAACATTCATTGGGTTTATCCTTAATCAATGTCCCTCAATTACTGTGCCATTGTGGTATACCTTCTTACTTGGAGAGGCCATGAAAAGTAGGGCTGTGTCACAAAGAGAAGAGAGACGCATCTTTAAGGCAGGCTTACCTACAGGCAAGACTGTGTTTTCTATATCCTGTCAAAAAAGTTATTTTGGATTACACATTGTCAATTTCCTGTCTTTTAAGGAACTGATATGTTAGAGATAATAGACCTAGATATGTGAAATGGTCTTTAGGGAACTAGCATGTAAGAGACAATCGGCCTAAATTTGTGAAATGGTCTTTAAGGAACTAGCATGTAAGAGACAGTGGGCCTGAATTTGTGAAATGGTCTTTAGGGAACTGACAATTTAAGAAACAAGGGACCTAGATTTGTGAAATGATGCATCATCAAAATTGATGCAATTGTGTGTTTGATGTTGCAGGAAGTAGACATTGAGACGCAGAAGCAGGAAGACATCAATTTCACTGCTCCATTTGAAGTCACGTGTAAGAGGAACGATTATGTGCATGCGCTTGTCACATACTTCACCATCGAGTTCTCCAAGTGTCATAGTCGTGTTGGCTTTTCGACTTGTGAGTATATTTCCTCTCGTTGCCTTGCTCAGAACAGCTCATGCTGATGTTCCCAATTGTGAAAAATAGAATGAGTTTAGTTTTACTATTGACAGAAAAAATGGTAGCTCCACATTTTGAAAAGGGTACCATATCATGGTGCTAACTATGAAATTCGACTTTGGGGTCGACTTTTGACATTGTTAATATATTTGAAGAATATTGTAAAGATATTTGAAGAATATTGTTAGGATATACGAAGAATATTGCTAAAGTTTTTCGAAGAATATTGTTAAAATGTTGGAAGAATATTGTTAGAATATCCGAAGAATATTGTTAAAATATTCGAATGATGTTTTTAGAATATTGGAAAAATATTGTGAGAATATTCGAAGAATATTGTTAGAGTATTCGAAGAATATTGTTAAGAGTATTCGAAGAATATTGTTAGAATATTCGAAAAATATTGTTAGAATATTCGAAAAATATTGTTAGAATATTCTTTAGAATATGACCATCGGAAATTTGTTTGCAGCTCCAGAAAGCAGATACACCCATTGGAAGCAGACGGTGTTCTACCTTGAAGACTATTTGACTGTCAAGGCAGGTGAAAAGATATCCGGTTCTATTACGATGAAACAGAACGAAAGGAATAAGGTAAATGAAATTATGATCAAACAATTTATGTAGTATTTTTATATTTATATATATAGATACTCAGAGAAAAACACTACCTTCATTTTATGTTATTATATGATCTCTCATCTAAAATTTTGAGTCTATGACATTCTCTTTTGGCAAATTTGTTAATGCTACTGTTCTATGTTAGGTCTACGAAGCATCCTTAACGCCTTGTAAATTAGTAGCCTCCGGGCTTCTTTACCTCTCCACCCCTCCCATTGTGTACGAGTTAGGGAGTTTTTTTATTCCCCTTTCAACGCTTTTTCCGTAGTTTGCTAAGATTGTACAAAGTTTTCATTGGGTATTCCCAACATTTGACCTTTTCGACTTGATAGTTTCTACATTTCGAAGGCGTTTCCAATGTTCATCAAATTATGCTCTTTGACCTTTGCAGCGTGACCTCGATTTCACTCTCACCGTTGACTTCGATGGAGAGTTGTCCAGCTACCACAAGACATCCAACTATAGGATGCGTTGACGACAAAGCACCACAACGAACGATGGTCAAAGGCCATGGTCCATAGTTCAGATGTCCACGAAAACAGTGGCGAAGCCGTCCACCTTCAAAACACGTTGACTAACACTTATTTACATCTGCCTCAGACACGTTAGTCCTACATTACTACAGAACACCAGTCTGATTTCCCCGTAGAAAGCTCCTATGTTTTGGTCTAGCATTTTTATCTTAGGCCATGTATTGTTACTCGTCCTTAATCGTAATATTCCGCTCCGATGTTATTCCGCTACGCCCCTATACTTAGATCTTTCATCTTGTATTGAAATTCAACCTTTTTGGAATTCAACTTAAAGCAACTCAGGATATCCAATGAATGCACCAGCAACTAATTAATCCTCTAGCTCAATTAGAGCCGAATTTGGCAGATAAGTTTCTCCTACAGGGTCAGAGATACTGGGATGAACTGTTCCAACCTCCTTGTGTTCCTTGTTAAAAATTCCTTCTCAATGCCCTCGTATAACTGCCTTTACAAAAACAAGCTCCTGGCGTTGCTAATTTATGATTTCGTACTTGCAACCTACGTTCTATGTCCTTGCAGACAACGTGTTTTAGGCCATGAATACTTAATGTCTTCCATGGTATGCCTTGAAATTACTATAAGGAAAGTTGTCTCGCCCCTTTCTAAGATTCCATAACTGGCTAAACGTTATTGATTGGAAAGATGGGAACTACAGTATAGCAAACCAAAGCTTTTTGGCAGGGATTTTAACATTTCGGCGTTTGACAGCAAAAACGGTTGAGTGGCCCTGCCTCTGAAAACATATCGTCTCCAGTTTATGAACAATTCACTTTGTATTAAGGCCAGGAACAAGTCTTGTCCATTGTCGCAATGGGCATGTCCCATGTCTTATGTTTTTAGCTGTGTTTAGTACTCCACTCCATTTGTCTCTTTCTTAACCCTCAACAGCAATTTCGCAATGCACTCTTCTTAATTAAGGTAAATTTCGTGATGGGTTTGCTGTGTTTTCCAGCCTTCTACATGGGTATTGTTATTTCTTGAGTCAAACGTCGTGTAAAATGTTTAGACAATGCAATGTATCAACTGAACGCTGTTTTGTCTCTTTGGGCCTTGCGTCTCTGCTTAGGGCCTGTTTACATGAAGCGGGCTACAATCTCTGCCAAAAGTAGTTGGAACACCGTGAGATTTTTTTGATTTTGCGACCCCCGTTCTATTTCCGCCTCTCCGTAGTAGCTGCAACCCCCTTGCCCCCTTAAACAATGTTGGATCGTTAGGTGAAAGCCAAAGCTATATGTGGATCCATCACTTGTGTTTGTAGGGTAATTCTTTTTTGCGCTACACAACATTGTTTGCGGGGGGAGGGGATTTGGCAACTTGCGCGATGCCTAAATTAGAGTAAGTGTTCCAAGACTTTTGGCAGAGATTCGCAAGTGTTTACATAAGAACGCGATTTGTCCCATTCTGAGCCGGAAATTATAAACGAGATTTTTTGTATTTTTGGCGCCCTAAAAATAAACATGAGCTCAACTCAAACGACCATGGCGAATAACAATTTGATCCCTCTTTTGATCATCAAATTATTCGGTATGCTCAAATTATGTACTTTAGTCACATGGAGTTTTGATTTTGTAGGCGATCTATCAAAAGTATGCGACCGACAGGTTCGTGGCATTTCAACTGGACAAACAGAATGCCTTCCTTCGAAAGACATGACAGAATTGCAGCTTTCATTAACCATTTTATAGATTCGTACGATTAAAATCATTGAGTGGGCTAGCCCAGCGTTTACGTGGACAATTTCCATCCCACCTGACGCGGATCTTACCTACCCTTCTCGTGGGACTCACCTGAGCGGGCTGGTCCATGTAAACGCAAACAGAGAACACTTAAATTAACTATTCCACTTGAGTGGAGCAGCCCATTTCATGTAAACAGGCCCTTAGTATTGTTTTGAAGCACCAAGAAAGCTAGATAGCTTTGGTACCGCAAGGAAAGTTTCGGTGCTGCAAAAAGGTGTGCCGATAGAAAGGTGTTGGTGCCGCTAACAAAGTGTCTGTGCCACTAGAAAGTTGTTTGTGCCGCTAGAAAGGTTCCGTTCCTGTAGAAAGTGTTTTTGTCGCAAGAAACTTTGTCCATACAAGGACACCAATGATATGTTGACCCAGCAGAAAGGAAAATTTTAGACATTGTTCCAAATGTTTTGCCTTTTTCCAAAGAATTTGTTGTACCATAGACTTGATTTATTTGAAGTTGATTGTGACCTTGTGAAACTAAAGGTAGTCCGTTCATAAGGCTCGCGTTGGTTTATTTTGAACATGCCGGATTCATTCTACACTTACCGCAGAGGTGGAAAAAATGTTTTTCTTTCTGGGACCGCAGTTCAGAAGGCAAATATTTTCTTCTGTAAACAAACAGCACAGAAAAGTGCCATGTAAAGTTGCGCCTTTTGAGCATTCAGAAGTACAGTGACTCAACCAGTTAGGAACTAGACATAATCATATCACATCTTCTTTGAAGAACAAAACAACAACTTGCACTAATATTTCAACCATCAATAGCTGTATGACAATTGATAGCTTTGTTCTGAATGAATTTCTATAGTTTGATATCACATAGTTTGCTCTGTTTTCTATCTATTCAATCATAGATTCAGTTAAGGACTTACCTGTCTTACATGGTGCTATTTCTTAACTACCTCATGTTATCATTGTAAAAATGGGTTTACTCTATAAAATTTCATTAAAACTGGTCAAAGGCTGTTGCCTACTGCAAGTCTTTAACAGAAGAGCTAATTATATAGTGCAGAAGCAAAACTGAAACAATTTGATTCTTGAATCCTTTATGTGTCACACAAGTTCTCTTTATGAACTTCTGGTATCTTAATTCTGGTATGGTTGCTTAATCATTGCTTGCTGAATAACTGTCATTTTCATATCTTTCTTTCTGTTTTTGTTGATTCTTTCTAACTGAAATTTTAGTATCTTTCTATATGAATTCAGATTTATGCTTTTTTATTTCTGGAAGCCAAGATATTTTCTGGGACCACTGGTCCCGTGGTCCGATACTTTTTCCACCTCTGCCTTACCGAGACGTTTCAAGATCCTTGTTTTGTGAAAAGCAAAGAGATCCTTGTCACAGAAATACAGCATCACAGAAGTAAAACATCATTTTCTAATCCACAAGAAATTATCTACAATATTCGAAATTTTATGGAATCATACATATATACCAAATATTCTGAAAGCTAAACTATTGGTCCACGTAAAATAATTTTGTGTCAGTATCTTATAAATTAAAGGTTGCAACAGATCTTTTTCATTCTTACGACGAATAAGACCTACTCATATCACTAGCAAGTGTAAACATGAAAATTTTATGAGTTTTCATCGGAAGGTGGAGTCTATAAATATCTATATATGTGAAAGGGGTTGGGGAACAATGTGTTAATGATGAAACTTTGTGGATATTTTGCGTTATAGCAATACGCAAGAGAATAGAGATGGATGTCGAAATTTCTTTTGGTAGTTCTGGTATTTTGAAAGAAGAAGAAAGATAAAAATGAAGATTAGGAAAATTATATAATGCTTGTACCATGGCATATTTGGCCAAATCGGTACATGGAAAGAGTCAATCTTGGCCAATGCAATCTTGGAAATCGCTTGCGGAAATAGGTAGGAAAGAGGGGACCCACTCAGTATAACTGAAATCCTGGGCTTTATACGCTTTCTTGGAAATACTATGCGGAAGTAGATGGAAAAGCTACCGCCACGGGCTTGGTTTGTAGATGCATCTAAGAATCCTCTTACTTTTGTGATTCATTAGACACTCACAAATCTCAATGCCTCCTGCCCCAATAATCACCTGGGCCTTCTGATTTCCTGAATTTACTTCCTGTAAACGCTGATTACTTGGAATATTAGCAAACATTGCACAAACAAATCCACGTGCCAGTCTTCTCTCCGCAGCTTGTCAATGCAAAACCCAGCATTTCCATTGACAACATTCCCACATGGTCGTACACCATAACATAATCCCGATGTTTATTCCTCAAAGAATCATAATCCCACTTGTCTTTGGAGACGTTAGCATAATCCCGCGTGCTCTTGTTCAGAAAACAGTCTTATTTGGAGACACCTCTGAGCACAAACACTCCAGCTTGTTTGGCTGACTTTGGTTTTCTCTTTTTTCGTGTTTTCTCTTTCTTTTCCTCTTCGGGTTCATTGTGCACCTAAGTAGCAAAAAAGAAGCTCACAATTTCAAGGCGCTTATAGTGCATCATACTGGTCGAATGATAATATCTGCTTTTAAGACCCTTAAAGTGCCTTTTCAAGCGAGAACTTGCCAACAACTAAATCCTCTTTCCCCAGATCAAGAGTTTTTCTTCATCCTAAATTTATTTTTTCACATAATGCATTTAAAGACGGCCTGGCTATTTCTCTTTTGAAGTTCTTTACCAACTCAACGGTTTTCAACTAAAAAATTAATCCATGCACATTCGCCATGATAAACAACAGATTTGATGGTATCAGTAAATCTGTCATCTTACTAAGTATGTGAGACAAAAGTTAAAGTTGATTAGCATATCTTAGGTTAACTATGGTGCTCTTATGTTCCCAGTTAAAAAATTCCTTAAAGGCATTGAGTCATGATAAATGGAAAGCGTATACCCAAATTGCAAAAATTGCTGAGTCATTATGATAGCTCTGTTATTCTGATTGGCTGTCAAGCAAACTACACACATGATGCTTTACCTTGCAGTTGATGTCTGATCACATGGAAGCCAGTTTATCACATGAAAACAGACAACAGCCCGTGGAAAACTGCTATTTACCATGACTCAATGCCTTTAATAGAGAGGTTGCTCAATAGCAATTAGCCTTTCTTTTTCTTAAGGGCCATGGTTCAGATGCGATAAGAGACTGGCTAGGGGCTCGGCTACCATTTCAGTTCAACCTCGGTTTGTTAAAGGTATTTATACTAGAAACGAGGTCCCAGTTAGAACATTCCAAGGAAGGTACAAAAGCGCAAAGGAAATGAACCAGCCTCCTTATGAATGAATAAGCACTTTAACCATACCCCCAGGCCAATTAGATGTTTTCGTGAGACTAGAAAGCTGGCCAGATCTAGCTCACGTTATCAAGTAGTGATGGGTCAACACTTACAAATGGAGCCTCGCTTCTAGCATCCTCAAGTTGCAATGTGAGGCTGTGGACTTTTGCGCGAAGACGATCCAATTGTGACTCCAGCTTTTCTCTTCTTTCCCTTTCGTATTCAAGTTGGGCCTCGAGCTCTCGAATTATCCTGAAAAAAAAATTGTCATGATAATTGTACTTATGCAGGGTTGAAAATAAAACTTGTCCAAAGAAATTATACTACAAAAACGATACAGCAGAGGGTTGCATTAGTTGAGGAACATATGAATAGAGATTACATATTATTGTGAAGTATATTTTAGTTATGGTACTAAATTTCACCCAGTGATCTTAAACGGGGAATAGTATTGTCCCGCAAGTAACTCTTTAATTTCGGTCTAATGTGTTTCTTATAAAATGAGATATACACACTTCAAATCAGGTTAATGTTTTTATACGAAAAACCATATTATTGATTATCTGCTCAGACACGTATGTAAGAAAAGTATGAAGTGTTAAATAATTAATATGTTCTTCTGTTTTACAAAGGATTAAGGCATATGAAACTTTTTGAATAACAAACCTTTTTCAGACCTTCAGCAGTTTCTTATCAAAGAGGTTATTTTTTAAAGATTAGGGTCTGTGTTTACAGAAATTGCATTTCTTATATGCGGGGCACTACTGTTATATTCCAAAGTAGATGCACGCGCGACTTACCTCGAGTTCTCGCGCTCTTCCTCGCGTTCCTTCTCGTCTTCTTCCAGTAATCCTCCAAGCTGACGAAAATTCATCTTCGCTATATCCAACAAGTGCTTGAGTTCATCGACCTTACGCAAAGCTCTCCCTGAAGTCAAAGTAAAGGAATGACGTCATAGGCCGGAAATTGGCAAGGCAGGCAAACTTTATCAACATGCGAGATCCAAAACAATTTCGACATTTAAGGGCTCTTAGGTAAAAAAAAGATCTTCATGACGGATTTATCAAACAGTTATTAAAAGCATTGATTAAATTATTATATATTAAAAAACTTATCTTTGTCAAAAACAGTACAAGAAAAAATTCGTTAAAAAATAATTATGGTGGAAGTATTAAGTATAAAATATAAACATTAAGATACTAAATAAAGGTATGAGGCAAGCAGGTATAAAAGTGTTGATATAAGCGTCAGAAATTTGATAACTCAACACTCACCCCTCGCTTCTGACTTTTTCTTTGGTTCTTCAGGGATAGCATCAGGTTGAGTATCTTCATTTGCTACGTCTACTAGTTCAACTAGAATATTCCAGAAAGAAGATTTCAGCAGTCATCAGCTTTGATCAAGAGGTAGATAGAGAGCAGTTTTAATTTAGTGATGAAAAACTGTAACAAACATCAAAGCACAGAGTCTAGAAAATTGAGGGGATCCACGTATTGGAGCCAGTCAATGCCTGTTAATGTAATATTTGAGGAAGATTTATTAGTAATTGTTATCATAAACAATGAATATAACTGTTAAAGACATTATTTCCCGTAGGGAATGAGGAAGTTTTGGATAATAAAAGTTGCAGCCGGAGGAGGGTTATAAATTTTTGGGACTATGTTTATAGGCATTGCGTCCTGGTAAATGGAAAGCAAAGATCCAGATTTCAAAAATTGCTGAGTCATAATTATAGCATCGCCAATCAGATTGGCTGTCAAGCAAACTGCACACGTGATGCTATAACCTTGCAATTGATGTCTGATCACATGAAAACAGACAAACCCCAGAGAACTGCTATTTACCATGACTCAATGCCTTTAAGCAACTTATAAGCAATATATTTCGTTAAAAGCCTTCAAAGAAATGTGATTCTGAAAAGTGGAATGATTTCATGCAGAAAACAACCGAGATATCATACCAGTATCACCACCTAGAAGCTTTAAGCAAGCTAATTTCCCAAAACGCCTTGCGACATCTTTCGGGTTTTCCCCATGTGAATTGACAATCACCACTAGGGAAAACAATAACACATGAGGTTGAAAATGATGAATAGATAAATAGTTAGGAGATGCTGGAATATGAGAATAGATCAATAGTGAACAACTTGATTTGATTCGGAAAACAGGAAATGTGGAAATAGTGCTTGTGTAGCCACAACATGACTGCAAATGTGAGCTTAAAAGAGGCCTTCATTAACACTTCGTCAAAGAATCCGATGCTTGTCATCATTTAAAGGGATTTCTAATTAAATCTTTATGTACTGAATGTCTTTTGTTGTGTCTTATCGGGGTGCTTTTAGGTATCAAATGTGGATACATCTTATCACAATATCACCTTTTTAATATCTTTGTGGCGGAGACAAACACCTTTATGAAAAGAGTTGATTATGTTTATGCGTAGTGTGCGTATACTTCTGATCAGCCTTTTATATATCATTTTGTTTTTGTATGGGCTTGTTTTTGGATTTTGGGCTTTTTCCTAGTAGTAGACTTTGGGGAAATAGAGTAGAGTACCGGAAGTGTTAAATGGTATAGATAACGGAAATCTAGATGATACGGATTTCGATTGCAAGAATCTAGATGACAACAATTTAGAATCTAAAAGACAGGGGCTTAGATGACAAGAATCTGAGTGGCAAAATTTCAGATGGCAGAAATCTAGCCATACAAAAAGTGTCTCTTGCGAGACCAAAAAGTGCCACTTTCCAATGAAAAAATTAGGGGTGGTCATTTTTCCATTTTTTTATTTGCCCCCTCTCATTCTTACTACGTCTCTGGATCTCTAATGAAATAGACGGTTTATTTGAAGAGTATTCAAATACGCAAGTGCCAGTAATTTTGTCAACAAAAAATAGGTACATACTGTTTCCCCCCTGCTCGATGAGCCATTTCAAAACTTCGATTTGCCCGTTTCCCGCAGCTGGTGAAGCAAAAAAATACTTATTAGTTAGATACAACAGAAAAACTCATAATCTAATACGAATGGTCAGTTCAATTATATTTTAAGAGTAGCAAACATATTCTAGTCATATATCTACTACATTACATACACACAACATATTTGAAGCGAAATTAAACAGAGATGATGATATTTTTACTAATATATTTACGATTTCGCATATTAGCAATACCGTAAAACCTTACCTTTATGGGCGGGAGTTGCCCCCTTGTCGTCTCTTTCATTAACTGTAACAACCCCCGTTTCCACAAGCATCTGCAAGTAAGCCAAGTCGCCTTTGTATGCCGCCACATGTGCTGGAAATGTTAGATCTGGAGGAGGGAGGGGGGAGAGAAATTAGAATACGAAGGGCATTTGAAGGGGAAGGGCGGTTACTAGGGTATTGTTACTCTAATAAGGGCCCGCATTGGGTTATGGATAACCGAGGCACTTGTGATTTTTATAAAAGGGAGCATAGGAGTATAAGCAAAAAACTCTAGGGTAATAGAGATCCAGTTGCCAATTTTGAGAAACTGGGAGATACTTAAATATGTCTTCTCAGGGAGCATCCAAAAAGTGTTAAGAACGGAGAATTTTAGTGAGAAATTTTTAAACTTTTTCTAAGGAACATTGGAACTTCCATCCACCATGAAATCCTCCTTAAACAAATGATCAGGATCTAAGCATATGTTTTGACAGATGTTTACAGCATGGAATTCGCTTTTAAGCTTGTTCTAATACCCCAAAATAAATCATAACTGGGGTCGAAATCAATACATGAAACCAGGGGCATGTTCACTGAATAAGATGAAAACGAGTCCCTTGTTCCTTAAGTTGCCATCATGGAAACTAGAGAGAAAAGAATTCACCTTCAGCTGTTTCAGGATGGTTCACGTCATACTCTGAAAAAGACAAATGCTGGATATTGCGCTTGTCTTCGAAGAATCTGGTAATATTCAAACTTCATTGAAAGGCAAGAAATATGTTCACAAGACTGCATTTACATTTATGTATTAAAGGCATTGAGCCATGGTAAATAGCGGATCTCTGTTTTCATGTGATAAGTTGGTTTTCATGTGATCAAGCATCAACTGCGAGGCTATAAAATCACGTGAGCAGTTTGCTTGACAGCCAATCAGATTGGCGAGGCTGTCATAATGACTCAGCAATCTTTGCAATTTGGGTATACGCTTTCCATTTACCATGACTCAATGCCTTTAAAAGGCACCGCAGATAGTGGCTGTGAAATAACTCAAGGCAAGGTTCTAAGCCAAAGGAAATTTGAAATTGCAATCCAGTGAACTCATTTCCAGAAGATAGAGCGAGTAGTTGTATACAAAGAAGATATTTAGCTCAAAGCCTTTAAAGAATGAGAAAATCATACTCTTAAGGGTCAAATATCCTTTACTAAAAATCAGCTTGTTGTTTTAGGGATTAAGTATAATCATCGTAAACAGCTCACATATCTTCATCATCATCGTTATCATGATCGGAATCATCAGTATCGTCATAGTAACAATAAAGACTTTTCATTTTCAATTCAACTTAAACTACAATTGAAAATCTATTATTTACATAGATAACTTGCAATTGGCTAGTCTGGGTTTACAAAGTAATAAACTATTACAATCGTGATGAACAAAAAAGTGTTAATAATAATAATCGCCATTATCAACATAAATCATCATCATCATCATCATCATCATCATCATCATCATCATCATCATCATCATCATCATCATCATCATCATCATCATCATCATCATCATCATCATCATCATCATCATCATCATCATCATCATCATCATCATCATCATCATCATCATCATCATCATCATCATCATCAAAATCTTCTTTCGAAACTCACCCACTCCGTTGATGTATTCCAAACAGTCATGCTTGAGGTACTGCTGTGCTAAATCCCTTGGCGTTTCTCCCTGTTCAGGCAAGACATAATGACTCAAAGCAAAGATGAAAATTGTGACACACGAGTCCCAAGAAAGTACTTGTGGTCTCTCAAATTTATTTTAAGGACTTCAGTTCGACAAGCTACAGCCGAGCTGTACAAGTCAACATTCTATTGAAACACTAGTTCGAGAGATATATATTTTTGAGCTACAATGCCTGCCAAAATTGTTGGCACACTTACGACAATTCTTTGATTCACGTTCACTCATCCCCCTCCCCCCTACGAATAATGTTGTCCTGCTGCTAAACGAAGCGTCAACTTTACACCAAACTTGCTCCCCAGATTGACTGGATGGTATACTTTGTTACCAGCATTGTTTCAGGGGAGAGGAGGGGGATTAACAGCTTGTGGCGTGTCAAAGAAATGAAATATGCAAAAACCAGAGAAAATACTGAGGTGTTCCAAGGACTTTTGGCAGGCATTGTAGCTAGCAAGATCTATTAATGTTGATAAACAAAGAGAGAAACGGGTGATGAATACTTGACTTGCACCCAGGTGAAAACAACAGAAAGCGCTTTTGTGTCTTAATCTAACAAAATGGAAAAGATTTTAGAACTATCGAGCCATAAAATAATATAACGAAACAAAATCAATCTCCTTCGTACCTGATCATTTCTTGCAGCCAATGAATTAGTAATGCTAACTGAGGAACTGATTATGTATTTCAAACAATGCAAATGGCCTTCGCTAGCTGCGAGATGTGCTGTATGGGTAAGAACGAAATTTCAATCAGCAAACTAAATGTCAAAATGTGACCAAAAAGAAAGATATACCCCCAGTTTGTCGTTACAGCGTGTTTTGAAAACCAGAATCTCCAATGTCTGTATATGTTGTACATACACATTGATATATTGTGACACTGTTGTGTTGTTTATTGAGTCACTGGCAGTTGGCAAAAGGGGATTTTGGGAACATAATGACGGAATTGTATTTGCCACATAATTACATAATATAAATTAAATTATATTTATATTCTACATCAGGGCCATGGTCCCCCCAACCTTTTTGCAAAGAGGGTAATTCCAATATATCCATGAAATATTCGAGCTATTTAATTCAAGTTCAATTCATTAGCCATGCCCCCCCCCCCCCCCCCCCCCCATAAAACTTTCTAGTTCGTGGCGTGGGCCATTTACATAACAATCGATTACTCAAACACCGGATGCATTGCATCATTTGATGCATTACAATGAAAAGAGTTGTCTTTGAGAATATTTCAAATGCAATGTATTAACACATGCTGATTCTCTTCACCATGAAAAATGTTTTCAAAAGTGACTATTACCTGGAGTGTTTCCAGCTTGGTCTACGTCTTCCAAACTTGCACCCCATCTATGCAGCAACTTTGGGGAGAAGGGAAAAGCGAAGCTAAGAAACGTTTTCAACGAGAAAACATTTTGTCCTTTATTTGCAAAAACAATATTTTGTTAGTCAATGAATAACTTGTAAATCTGTAATTCACTTTGTGTGTGATGAATAAATGGCCTTGGAACTTAAAAACACAACACGATATGCTTGTCCATTGCAAGCTAAAAAAGATGCATACCTACATAATACATGTTACAGTCGAATACTAGACCCTTGAAAAAGCACCCCATTAGATCTTAAATGAGATGCATGTTGTTGTATCTGATCTTACTATAAAATAGTAGCTACACTGAATTCATGCATTATAGAAACTTCATTTCATATGTCTTCAGTCATCAGACTGGATTGATGACTGACGACTTGAGAATTAAGACTAGACAATCTAAGCTACATTTCGCATAAGGTATGCTTGTGGCATTTTGTCAACTGACTCTAGAAGCAGCAGGAATTGGAAAAGACGTTGAGGATTTTCAATGCTTTAATACACACAAACAAGGTCATTCTGGGGTGAGAGTGGTAGAACAGCAAGACAATGAGTGCTCTGATACAAACAAAAGGTTAAAAGTCAGCATTAGGTATATGACAGTAATACCTGTAGGCAACCTAGCCTGCCGTGGAAGGAAGCTGCATGCAAGGCTGACCAGCCAATATTATCAAGTGCAGTTATGTCCTTTATGCAAAGAAAATAAGAGATTAGTAATTAATTTAGATGACAAGACCTAAGAGAGTAAGATGACAAGGCAGAACAAGCAAAAAGCTCAAACTCAAAACGAAAGACTCCTGATTTCAATATGAAGACTTCCTTTTCTTAAAACGTTCTTGATGTAAAATTGGAAACTTTTATTTTCTGAGATAATGCAACATAAAGAAAGTAAAATGATCCAAGCAAATTACACCTTCTTAAAAAAACAGTCAATGTCATGATTTTGACAATTAAAGGACTCGACAAAAAAGTCTGGGTCTGTAAATTTAAATGAAAATAAAAAAAATTAAACATCCATTTTTCTGACTCAGTGTCATCCATAAGAATCATCTTAAATGCTAACTTAAGGTTTGGCAAAACAACATTGAGCCATGTTGCGGTTGTCATACCAACAAAGGTCACAAAAGGTCTATAAACGGTCTGAATAGCAAGGAACAAAAGTCTTTAAATCCTTTCTTGATTTGTCTCAATTTATTTTTCAAATATATTTCGTCTTAATTAAATTGAGACAAAATTATAATTTGATTATAGAATCATTTCTAATATTTCGATTTACATTGATGTCTTGTGCTAGGAGTATAAGTCACAAACGGCCAACAACATCTGGATCCAATGTTGCACATTCTGAGAATTGGATGATATCAAAAAGCAAACAAAAGATTTGAGGAAATGGCATATCTTCCTGCAGTAAATAAAAACAGAAATATCAGCATACCACTCCTTTTCTTAAAATTGACTGCAATGTATACGAATTTCCATGAGCTGCTGCCAAGTGTGCAGGTGTTCTGCCTTAAACAACAAAATTTTGCTACCATTAACAATTGTAAATAATTACATTTGTAAATAATTATCAATAAATACCTCATACTTAGAGCTAGTGGGAAAAGAAAAATATTGAAACTATCAAACAAAAATGGAATTATTTTAATTAATTTTATTTCAGATTCTGAGAGACTCTAAAAACTGATATTTGAGAGTTAAAATGTTCTTTATATCATTTCACACTTCCGAAAAGCAGCTCTGGTAGTTTTCTAAAATATATTTCAACAGAAAAGAACAGTGCCATTATGGGAATGTTACCTCTACCATCCTTTGCATGCATATCTGCACCACTCGCAGCTAATGCCTAGGTGTTAAGAATATAATATAATATAGTAAACTAAAGTATAACATAATATGATTCTATAATAAGATGTAAACTATACACAAGTTAATGCAGAATCACTCAGATAATGAACAATGGACTAAAATATTAGGCTTAGAAAAATTGTAAAACTTTATGTGTGGTTATTTGGTGATGTTTGTGAATTGAAGAAATTCATGCATTGAGGTCCTTTTCAACAAGAGGGGCATAGGTTTATGATCTTTTATTCGTCAAGAGTACTGATTTAATTTTCTTAACCAATTCTACCAATCACTGCTCACAACATTGGCTACAAAAAGGTAAACAACCTCATTGAGTCCCTTTTTGGTGTATTTAGCTACCCCCACAAAAAGGCTGATGTAAAATCTATTGTGTATTTAATAAGAGAATACTTAAGATCAATAATGTGCCAATAACATTGGAAACAAAGCTATTCAAACTGGAAATTGATACACAATTGTGTTAAAGATTTCTTTAATAGAACATACCTGAAGGCAAGCATCTTGTCCTCGAATTGCAGCTATATGTGCGGCTGTCCACTGCTCTGGGGTCACTTCTGAGTAATCAGCACCATGCCAAAGCAGCCAATGAAGGCACTTAATAACACAATTAATATCCAATTAATAAAAGCATTAATATAAAGTTAATAAAATCATTAATATGAAGTTAATAACATCATTAATATAATGTTAGTAGCACCATTAACATCAAGTTAATAACACCATTAATATCAAGTTAATAACACAATTAATATCAAGTTAATAACACAATTAACATCAAGTTAATAACATCATTAATATCAAGTTAATAACATCATTAAAATAAAGTTAGTAGCACCATTAATATCAAGTTAATGATATATCAAATTGGTTAATCAAAACTGACTAATTTTTGCACAAAACTGATTAACATCTATCATAATACCTAACATGTGGCAATACAGTGAAAGAATGCTTGTTGAAAATACATGCTAAAAATTTAAGATTATCAAAGCATGTATTTGATTGAAAGTCTTTTTGTAACATCTCCTAACTTTCTTCAAACTCAACTTGAAAGGACACCACCCTATTCTAGCAAATTACTAATCATTTTGACATCTTAAAATTATAGAAATTATACTGATCAGTAATAATAACCAATTAGCAGGAATTTATGTTAAGTTCATTAATTCTTTTAGCAGCACTCTCAATTCACAGAAACTGAAAAATCTTTGAATAAAAGCTTGATATAATAAAGTAATTCAATACTTGAGAAAATTTGAGAAGAATATCGTACTTCGAGTGCACCATGATGAGCAGCCCAGTGCAATGGAGTAAACTTGAATTTTTGATCAAATTCATTTAGATTTGCACCATCTTGGAACATTTCCTGCATCTGAACTGTATCTCCATGCTTAACGGCTTCATGCACACTGCTGTATTGGACTTTTTTAGCTGAAACATTTACACCAGTGAATACACAACAACCTCTAACACCAAGAAAATTCCTTGTTATTGCATTATTGGGAGTTCACTTTTACATATCATTGTTGGGGTTGTGAACATTTAAGATTGAAGTTAGAAGATTTTATATCACTTTCCTGACTAGCCAGCTTTTATCTCTAGGAAAAACTTGCAAATAGATGGATACAAATGATCAAAACTGCAATAGCATGTATAATCAATTTGCTTTGTGCTTGTGAAAAACAGACAGAGGTATTGCTTGTCAGTTTAAAAGGTTGGGGCGATCCTTGCAGATCTTTTCGTTCTAGAGAGATCAAAGGCTTCCTACTGCTGATAGGCAGGTATATATGAAAAACATTATCAAACTTTTACAATAGAAATGTACAGTTGAAAAACAGAACAGTTAATGGAAGATATATTTGATTAGGCACTTAGTCTATCGCCTAAACTTAGTATTGATATGTAAAATAAATGCAGCAAAAAGAGATTAATTTGTTACAAGAAACGCTGTATTTAGCGCTTTCGCTCTTTATGTTTACAATATCATCAAGAGAAAATTTTCGAGTTTCCGTTAAAAATCTAGGCAATCCTTATCATTGGCAGACAACACTTTAGCAGAAACGTAAGGTTGAAGAATATCTACTTTTGAGGATTGATGAAAATATAATAAAAAATGGAAACATACATGGCATTTCTGGTTTAGTTTTTTACTTGTCACTGGCGGCCATTTATGCGTTTACCATCTTCTTGTAACCAAGAAACCACTTTGGATGAGAGGCAGTGTCCTGCTCAGCTGTGGCTCTTCGCAGGCGTGTCAATAAACAGTAGTTATTTACTTTCCAAAGAAAGACGTGAAAATTTCTCTCAGCCTATGGGTTTTAGAGGGGCCTTACGAACTATAATTTAGTACATTTATTTATGCCTTTTTTTAAAGAGATCAGGTCTAATAAAAGCCTGTTCGCTCAATTAAAAACATTTATCATGGAAATGCCTTAAGCCCCGGCAAAACGACTGGACATTTTCACTGAACATGCACTGGACAAATGTCCAGCGTAAATGTTGCGTCGTTTTGCCACCTTGTCCAGTCTTGTTCAGTGATGTTGAGTGTTGTTCAGTCGATTTTGAAGGTAATCAAAAATGTTCAGTGGACAGGATTAAAATTCTTTTGTTCATAGATGTTGTAGAGAAATGTTCAGTCGTTTTCCCACTCTACTGAACATTGTTCAGTTCGCGCACGCGCAATGAATGTAATGGATTGGATTTGGCGCGAATTTATTTCCATTATTCAAATCTTCAACAAGCTTTAAACACCGTGGGAAGAAATGGAATCAACATTAAACTTCAATTCGACGAAGAGCGAGAAAAGGCATTTCATTGGTAACGACGAGTCTTCTGAAGATATTAACTTTAATTCCGATGAGGAAAGCGATGGCAGAGTGCACGAGTACGGCGATTTTTACGAGCCTGGCAGGTTTTGTAGCTAGTTATCCCGCGCGCATGCTTCCACAGTGTAAATGTTCACTGGACAATGTTCAGTCGTTTTGCCACCACCAAAATTTTCTGGATGTCCACACACTGAACAAGTGAGCAATGTTCAGTGCATGACCAGTGCAAATGTCCAGTCGTTTTGCCGGGGCTTTAGATGCAGGCAAATGAGTTGAAGTGGAAGTTTTAAGGAGCCACTCTCTATAATCCTTTAATTAAGTGAATGATACGCAAGTTGTAGATCTGTCTTCGAATCGGACTCATAACTTTGAAAAGCCATGCACACACGACTACTACTGTCAAAGGTTAGATCTTCCTCATTTAATTTCATCCGCCCATTCAATCACTTCGCCTCGACATACAACATTTTGCTTTAAAAAGTAGATGCTAATTCATGCTGCGGAAGATATCTACGTAGTCACAACAGACCTTCCTGTGATTAAACACTGTTCTTCCAAGAATTTGTGTCTTACTGTTAAGTCTGTTAAGTGGGTCTTTAACTACGTTTTCAGTTGTTTTTGAAGCTATTTAAAGTCAGCAATTCACATATTTTGGCCGGCGTATGATTCCATGCCTGCAATACTGAATAATTAATAAAGCATTTTTAGTGCTGTTTTTTCTAGCTCGATATCTGTAGATTTTCATAGCTTCTTATATCATAAGACGAAATTGAGGACGTGGGTAGATATTTTCTGAAAAATATTAAGGACGTAGATTTTTCGGTAATCTTTTAGGTCAAGGCATTTCAATCGTAAAGAATAGCATTTTTCTACCCTAATTGTTAAGCAAAACCAGCTATAATGCATCTTTGCGTTTGATTGAACAAGATCGTTTTTGAAGGCGTTGGAAGTCAGCAAGCTTTGCTTTGAATAATCGACCGCCAAAAACACCGCTATGTCATGGATGACTTTCTAATCTCGAATCTCCTATCTCCCTTTTTGATATAGCCTCAAATAAACTGGTTTTGCGGTTGCTTTTAGCAAATGAAATTTCGTTGGCATTGCAAAGGCTTGTTTATGAATGAACGATGTTCCTGTTAAAACTGCAATTGCTCACGAATATTGTTCATGAAAAAATCCTCATGGACACGATAAATTTGTTTGTGTGCTTAGTCTAGAAAAGACTTTGCCCTATTGCTATGTATACAGGACTGTAATCAAATAAATAGGCTGCGAGATATATTAAGCTATCTTACTCAGTGTTCGTACTCTATAGGAAATTCTGCGGGACAATCCGCGTTTTCCCGCAATTTATCCTGCTATTTACTACCTTTTTGGTGAGAAGCCTGTCTTTTGGAAAAAGTCACCAAAATAGAAGCAATGAATTTTCTACAGAGCTTTATCAGAACAATACACTTTATGGGCTCCGTTGTTATAAGTGCAACAAGTATAAAAGCGAGAAATGAATTGATTGCGATTATGTATCACACTTTGCTTTGATCGATCACTCATCAAATCAAGATCATAATTTTGTTATGATTGTTGCTGTTGTTCATGGCTGCTTGCAACGATCATCGCCTGATGGCTTGAAATTGAGACCCCAATGAAAGGCTGTACAAAAAATTAGACTTCTCTGTATGACAAAGAACGAAAACAACCCCGACTAAAAACATTAGGACTGCTCTTTTAGAAAAATGTTGTTTTGTAGCTTTTGACTAAGGACAGCAAGAATTTACAACATTAGACTACTAGCTTTTTTACTAGGTTGCTTGTTGGAAAATTGGTAATCTATTACTAAATAATCCCAGCTACCGATAGCATACTCAAGGTTTCAACCTGAAAGGATAGGAAATTTTCCTAGTTCTCTTAACATAAAGAACATTTTCCTAGCTCTCTGAAAAGTCACTCTTCCAGCTCGTCCAAATCTAAAGCAAATGTTGTTTGGTCGGGTGATAGAGATCTAAGACAAAATTTGTAGTCTTTGAATGTCAAAGGGCGTGGCAGAATTCTCTTCAACTCCATCTCTTACGTCATTGTAGTTGATGCCGAAATTCGATCTACTTAAGCTTGCATTATCAACACTCTGTCTTTTTAGGAATCATTGCTGCTCTGTTATGAAAAGCATCTTCCACTGGTGTCAATTCTACAAAACGCGTTCAATAGAAAAGCAGCTGGTTGGCCAATCGTATTTGCAGTTACAGAGACGCCGAAGATTCACATTTGCTAAGAACTAATTTATCTGCTGTGATTAACTGCTTCTTTTGAGAAGAAAGATGTTAAGTAGATTTTGTTTGTTTTGTCCTACATCTCGTGGTGACGTAGATTTTTAATATGATTTGCTTCGATGCAACAAACTTTAAGACTCTAACCCTGATCTGGCAGAAGGAACGATTAACCTTGATACCTTAGGTCACTCACGCATAAATACAACATAACAAAGTTTTTTGTCATCATAAATGATAAATATTAACAAACACAATTACATATAATACTTGATTTAATCTGAATCATCTAATATATAATCTTTTATTCTATCTTAGAGCATCGCTTCTTTTGAGGAATTAAATAAATAAATAATTCATTGTATCGAACATATAGTTAAATTAACTGACCCGAAAGACTAATAACAAACACTATAGATATGATTGGCGACCTAGAGTTTGCCTTTGATGGACAAGACTGCGTTTCTATGAAACAAAAGCTCTCGGCTGATTTCTGACGTTTTGCGGTGGTCAGAACTCAACATTTTTGTAATATCCTTCTCGTTGTTTATACCAAACTTTCATTTTCGCTAAATATTTACTCTGGTAAAATAGGCTAAGTGTTTTTCTGGTAAAATAGGCAAACCTCGGGTATGTAACAACCACTTCTTTCTCTTGTGCAACAAGGCAAAGATGCAAGCATTGTTCATATATATCTACGAATCATCCATATATTTACAGAATTAAAGTACCAATTAGCATGGAGTTATTTCAACTCGAATAACTAGACAGACTCTTTGGACCATCAATACTCGGTCAATGTTATGGCTAGAATGTAATGGTCATAAGATGATATCTTGCATCGCTAAAGCTTCTGTCAAATTGTTCCGTCCGTTTTAATGTTCATAATGTTTCACTATAATTGTTAGACATAATTCTAAATCGATTTATTGGTAGGGAAGTGACTCTTGGTAACCTCTTTAGTGATCTTCATCTCCCCAGGCGCCTTTCATTGATATTGAAAAATTCTTGATTAATAAAAGTAAATAGCTTGAGTAGTCGAGGCAACTCGGATTTCTGATAATTGATTCTTTACAGGATTAATGTCAAAATCTTTGATAGTTTTTGCACAGCAGAGAATAATCCTTATGCTAGCAAGCACCTAGTTGAGTGCAACCATATTCTACTGTCAGGTTTGGCGCGACAGGAAATCTGCTTCAACAGGGCCTAATTATTCACAAGATTTCTTCTCCTTGTTGAGTAGCTGTTTCAGTTTAAATGTGATTAATTTTATTTGCAAAGGCTTCATGTAGATCGATGTAATGATAGAAGAAGCACATTCTCTTCTCTCCATCATCAAGTCTCGTTTCGAGACAAGGTGGACTAGAAGCCTCGGTCCCCTGTCATCTTCAGCCTCACAATGAGCAGGCCTGCATCTCGTTTTGAAACTGAACTTTGTGTGTTTTGATATGGCTAACAAGCAGAGGATTGGCACCCTCTTTGTCTTGTACCTTCTCTCGCTTTACTTGTTTTCGTTGCAGTATTGGCGTGTCAGAAGGTGTCGCGTTTCCATCGTTGAGTTTGGACATTCTCCTTCTTGTCATCGGCGTCATTTCACCTGTAACCATCGTCATGGGGAATCGCTTTCCAAATACGCCCCTCCCACCGAACGCTTTATAGCACAAACGGAAAAGGTGCCCTCGAAACTTCGTATGCATCTTGGAGTATATGAACACATTCACACAGCTGTTTGAAGTCTGCAGCACTTTCAAAAAGGCGTTAATGCGGAGGAGGGCATTCGTGTAGCTCACTCCGGGGGGATTCAGCCAGGAAATGATGTAAGTGAGCTGCATCAGGTCACGTGGTAACACAAGCAAACAGAACACCAAGCTCATAGCCAATAGAATCCTAGCGACTCGTTTGTGTGAACGATATCGCCTCGATTCCAAGGACCGCTCCATGATCACGCTGCTTCGGCGACGTAAACGACTAAAAGTCCTGGAATTGGTGAAGGCCAAAACTGCAATGAAACACACATCCTGAAAAAGCAGTGCTGATATCATAGAATAAGCGTACTCTGGCTTACCGGTCTTAAGGACATTGCACGTGCCCCCCCGGCCAACCTCGAGCAGGACAATGTACGGCAGAAATATGCAAATAGAAAAAATGGCGGCAAATATTACTGCGCAGTGGATCCTTCGCATGCTGTAGCTGCGACCGAATTGGCCGCAGATAATTGTGTACCTATCAATTGCGATTATGAGTATGATCAAGGCGGATAGAGTGACTGATACAGGGGCTAAAGGTGCCAGAAGCTTGCAGCCTACGATGCCGAAGTCCCATCTTGAATATTTAGTCACGGTCCAGTAAACATACAGTCCCGGATTGATGATTGAAGACGTTAGGTCGATTGCTGCCAGGTAAAGAAACAGCGTTTCTGGAACAGATCTCCGTTTGCGCTGTTTGAAGCCAAAAACATAGCACACCACTGAATTTCCGATCACACCCACAATGAAGATCAATGCCAGCATTGCCAATAGTATTATGGTGAAGTAATCATAATCAGAACCGTGGACGATAAAAGGGTGGCTGGTGTTTCTGTGTTGAATCGAGCAATTGGTGCAGGCTGTGATGTTCAGGCTAGCGTTCGTGTAATAAGTCTGTGTGCTCTTTGGAAATAAAGTGGCGTTTCTGCTTGACACTGTTTTGTTCAGATCTTTATCCATTTTGAACACCTGTAATGAAAATAAAAAGAGCATGCACAAGATTGAACTGTAGCCTACTTGAAGCATATGGTGGCTTTTAGCAATATAATGGGCCTTAAAAGCAGCCAGGATAGAGTCTTGTCGCACCACACTATCAAGGCATCAGCAGCGGATGAACCCCCTGGCTACCAGACAATTGGTTTAAGTAAGGCTGCCAATCGAAAAGCAGACCCTTCAGATAACGATAGTTATTTACTCAGCGCCACACGAGAACTTGGGTTTGCCGAATTTTTATCAGTTATTTAAGAATTTATCAACATTGGAGATCCTTTCAAGGAAGATCGGTCTGGTATGAAACTGGCAGTCATGGACAAATAGATTTCTTCTTTGGATGAGCTTAGCGCTTGCAAAAGAATATAAAAGATTTTGCAAGGATTCATTTCTCATTTTTGCGTACCTCAACCCGTGATTAACCATATATCAAATAAGTAAGTAAACCGTAGAATGCCACTAATAATTGGCAAGGTGAACAAGTGATTGCTGCTCTCTTTATGCAGAATGTAAAATGAGAGAAAAAGGAATTGAATTCAATTAGCCATTGTTCTGAGAAATAATGTTCTATGCTGGAGTATCAACGTAGTGTGAAGCAGTGAAAGCACAACATCATTGCATGCTTGAATCTTTTTCGTCTGGCACTCCTCCAAGCATCAAATTGTCGGAAAACGACCAAACGCTGACAGAATAATTAGCAAATTGCGGATAAAGGAAAATAGGGATTTGAGAACGAGGGCATGATTGGATGACAAATGACCAATCAACGTCCATTTCACACCTTAAGAGAATACAAGTAGAAAAAAGTTTGCCTTTTCACCAATAACCAAAGTTTTCTAAATGCATTGAAATATTTAAAATTAAAATATGTTTGATGTTGTTGGATAACTCTAGCATTCGAAATATCTAGAAAGGACATTGCCATTAAAGTCTGCGATTTATTTAAAGTATTTCAAGAAGGATGCGACCGACGCAGAATAATTTCCACACAGAGCAATCTTTGAAGTGTTCTAACAGAGACCAGCTCTTTAGGTAGCGCTTGTTATGGTTAAACTGAATAAAGAAAATCGGCAGAAGCTGTCCTATTGAACAGTTGTCATACATGCCAGTGAAGTTTTTGAAAGAGAATGGCAAATAGTCGATCACGTACCGCGAACAAAGACTGCGTGGCAGACATGACACGCAATACACGCTTTTTTTATAAGGAACCACTTTATAAGGAACCTACATGTAGAAGGCCGAAATATATAAAGAACTTATACTACTAAAAACGAAATCCATAAGGAACTTTTCGTTTAGAAAATTTTTATAACTGCAAACATCAAGAGCTAAAAAGCCCGTCCATTCACTTGCAGCCAATACTCGCATAGATGTGTTGCTATTTGTGTGTCAAGTGCTTTTCGAGTAGTTTCCGCATAGTCTATCTTGCCCCTCTCTCTATTAAGTGTTAAGGCTTATTGATGTGCAGTGAAAATTAAGGAACTTTTAAGGAACTTTTGACACTAAAATCTGGTGACTTTGAGGTCTACGAATAAGGAACGTTTGGAACTAGGCCTTGTGGTAGGTTCCTTATAAAAAAGCGTGTAAATTGACATGACTATTTGAATATCCAACTCCAATTGGTTTACTTCTTTGAGTGAGTAAATTCATTGTGACAATCTGCCAACTTACCTACTTACCAACTGCACGCCTACTTCTCTGATCTGCTCTCAACGCATCTAAGTTGCCGTTTGGCTCAGCATCAGAATAAGGTGGCGATAATAGATTGCATTACATTATGCAGTGTGCATGACCTTCCGAAAAGTATGCTTTCTTGGATGCTAAAATGAATGTGCCGTAATCCCCCGCCCTAAGGGAACTCGAAAAGCTATTTTTGAGAATGTTTTCCTACATATTTTCTGCTTCCGGAGCCTGTTTAAACAAACATACAAATATTTTCTGGATGCGTCAATAATGAAGTATGCAGCTTAACAAATAGAATTATCTATTTACGACAATACTCCCTGCAATCTAGTTATAAGGCACTAATATTAGCATTGTAAAATCCCTTTGACTTGCAGATTTTAGCCTTAACTAACACTTGGAGAAATTAGTCTGCAGAAATTACTTGGCTTCCTTAAATTATCACTCATTTTGGTAAAAATATTTTGATATTTTCCTTAATTTTTGGCGTTTTCAATTGCTACAGCGTGACAATATCTACCTGTCATCAAACAAAATTAAAACTTGATACGAATTTGTGAAGGTTCAACTTTGTTTTGGAACAGGGTGCCAAATATTTTAGTAGGATTAATGCAAGTTGAAGAACTGTCGTTTGTATCTAGAGGCCTGGTGATCATTTGTAAATGATGACGTCATTGTAGCAGTTGCAATTAAAAGGAACAAACTTGCGGAGAAAGGCAGGAACAAATAGCGAAATCAAGATGGTGGAAATTATTACAAAGTACTGATTTTAAACAGCGACTCATTGAGACAAATGCTCTTTGCATTAAGCTTAACACCATGATTGCAAGGACATTCAGATAATAATTGTAATGATAATTCTGTGCATTTTAGTGGAAAGACCAACAAAAGCATTAAGATTTAGAACAGTAAACGGTAAAACACCTCGAAGGGGTGAAGCTCATGGTGGTATGCCTCAAAGCATTCATGAACGAAGTGGAACAAAGAAGCATTTATAAACGGACCATCTATGGAAGCATCAACTTCTTGTTACCAAAAGGCGGGCAGCTTTGAGCTAACCACTTTCCAGGTGCCAGTCTATAGCACGGCACCATAAGCACATATAAGACACCATGTCTGTCCTGCTAATGGTAAACCATAGTGGTTCGGTTATTAGCAGCGTACAGAATGCTCTTTATTACGGTATACAAAACCATAAACATCTTTAGAGAAGATTTAGAGAAAAATGCCTTCATTATTTGAAGCCATTCCAAAATACAACAATGAGCTGGTGATATATTTTTGCCTGGGCAGGAAGGAAGGGAGAAAAACAACTTTCCAAAGGAAAAACAACTTTACAGGCAGGGCCACCTGAAATCAAACGAAATGAGTCAGTTACATCGTAATACCTATCCAGTATACTCTATAGCAAGTATGCCAGCGAATACGAAATGCTCTTTCAAATCTCTCACGGTAGCACGTGCGTGTTGTGCCAATTCATAATTCTCAGTATTGCTGGTTCTGTGGTTTCCATGATTTCAAGCATATCTAAATTTGCTAATGGATGAATTATCCGACAAATTGGTACTTGTATAGCTTATTGAGATGACAATTCATAGAGCCTTTTGATATTTTGACAATATGTCGCACAAGGTATCTAACTATCTATTGGCAATAATACAACCAGCAAGCCACAAAAGTTTATGTGAAAGAAAGGCTACGTTGTTAATACATGTTGGCAGCTTTTTGTAACTGAATACTTTGTATCATTTGTGAGCACTTGGCGTACAAAGTCAGGAGTCGTGAGTTCGAGTCTCGCTCGGGTCGGTTATTTTTCCGCACTCTCTTCGATTCCTCGTAAGGAATACTGTTGCATATGAGAATACTTTGTGCTGTGTTTGTTTGAGATCTTACTGAAACGCATTTTCGGACGCCATTTTGACGAAGATGATAGAAAGATAAGAATGATAGAGCTTAGAAGATAAACGTCTTTTTCGTGGTGCGAAGTTCCCTGGGGCACTTAAATATTATATCTTATTGTATCGTCTTCACTTAGTTGAAACGCAAATAGCTGCTACCCCCCTCCCCCCCCTATTCCCCCTTAAATCAATGTTGATAACAATGTGCACCGTTATGTTTATCAGGGGGAAAAGATTGGGGGCAAAAATTTCGCTTTACTTTGCAGCACGTAATATTGTATATAAGAGGATGGATGAAAGCAAGTCGGAAAAACGTCGCTATAGATTCCAACACTCTTGAAAGGCTCTGTTATATTCAAAGGTATCACTTGATCGCAGTTTGATAAGAGTATGAATTTCAAAGACTCTTGTTCTTAGCCATTAGATTTCAGAGTTTTTTAAGATGATACGGCGAAAGCTATAAGAAGCCCACAAGAAGATTCTTCAGAGTTTTCGATGTGACAAACAATTATATAAACATATTCTTAAGTGAGCACGTGAGGGAAGCATAGATGATAAAGAACAGGCTGTTCCAGCAATCTTCACCCTATGAATGCGATTGGTTTTAATTAAAGCATTTTGCGCAAAGTGCGATGCGCAAAGTGATGGCATCGCTTGTCTGTTAACCCCTGCGGGGTAGCCACTTGAGTGATAAAGAAGCCTTCAATGCACTTTCATTTGGCAAACTGGCAAATACTCACAAAGCACTAAGACTGCAATATACATTTATATTATTTTTAATAACGAATTTAATAACGACTTCAAGACGGCCAATGGTAAAGAACTTTGAAAAGAGAAACTCAAAAGTTAAGCACCATCACTCAAAAGGCAGGTTAGATATCATCAAATTTAGTGCCCTGAGATATAGCGTGCAAGAGCGTTTCGTATAAAGAAAGAATATTTCTTCAGACAGAAGAAACTCACCGTTAGCAACAACAACAACGCCAAACACCAGCACTGAAATGCCGCAAGCACTTAAGACAGGTTGTATATATACGCGCAAAGGAGCAGCCTGTAGCTATTGCTAGGAGACAATATTTGCGGCAGAAAACGGTCATTGATGAAATTGATAGCTAGACGCTGATTTGCACGTGAGCCGATGGCCATCTGCCGATGCTAAGGATTATTGGTAGCTGTTATCGCTGTGCGAAATTGTCCCAAGCTCAGTACAGAGCCTAGTGACTATAATATTCATCAGATTTGGTTAATCTTCTTGCCAAAACCATCGTCTTTTCGAGCAAGTTTAGACCGGAAAAGCTGGAAACACCCACTCTAAATTAATTTGATAAAATAGTCTGCCTGAAATGCATGATATAACAATCACGTTGGCGATTCGGCTTTAATAATGATTTGAATAAACTTATTGAAGATCCTTGCGAGAAATTCTAAACGGAGATAGAAAGCAAGGAACCTAAGACGTTGGAAACAGTGAACGCTCCATCCGGGTAAATTATTAACGGGATCTCGGTCTTGACACGAAGAATCAACAAGGGGCTTTCAAAAATTGAGAATACTTTTGCACTGATATTTGCGAGCGAGGTCCGGTGTCAAGGAAAGGCACTTTCTAAGTGGTTTCTACCCCTATATTACCACAGGACTTCTGCTTCCGATCCCTAGGTAAGGGGCACCAGGTCCTAGCTTTCTTGTTGCATAGATTCTCCGATTCGAGTTGGCGCTATCGATTTTGTATCTTGGCATCCACGGCTCTTTCTCAAAAATTAACACCAGAATTGAAATCCTGATCTTCAACTTAGCTTATACTGAAAACTTCATGTTGTTTTGAATATTTAGGTATTTCATGCGATTTGACCGCAATTTGCGGCTGCTGTAAATTTTTTTCACTGCACAAGCAAATTCCATTGGAGTAAGAGTAAGAGCTAAATGTCTAGAATGGGTTAATTTGCAGCCTGACGGTCGAAACACTCAGAACTTTAAGTACAGACTAATTTCAATATGGAGATTCCATTTCTATGATCCATTTTTGTCATAAATGAAGATAAAAAATTGCTCAAATCCGAGAATAGAAGCAATAAACTAACACAAGACTGGTAAGTTATTTGACGTGATAAATTACCCGACAGAAGTACATGAAACTTTGATGCTTTGGAGCTCTGGCTCGAATCAATAAATCCGAATCTAGATTCTGATCTTGATCACTTAATCACACTTACAAACACTAAAATTCATCCTCTTTTTTTCTAAAGCAATGTTGGGAAGTTATTTCAAAATGCTAGTTTTCAGAAATTCAGGCAAATTAAAAAACAAAATCTATAAAAACAAAACTCAGCACTATCTGAAGGTGCAGTGTTGGCGGGTACTGTGAGTAGTAGAGGGCTTGAGGCCGTTTAAATACTACCAATTTTGAGAGCCCAGCATTATCATTTATACTTTGCTTTCTGCCTAAAGAAGACAGCAGGTGGCAATTTTCCCTGAAAATCTGCTTACCTGTGAAAATTTGGCATTGGATTTTCGCAAATACCCTTTTGAACTTTTTGCGTTGACGGCCTTTGGCTACCTCCGCCCCCTGAGCCCCCCTAATGGCCACCACTAGCAAAGCCGCTGGTAGCTTCAAAATACGCCTAGCCAGCTTGAAACATTTGAAAGCTTTGAAAATTAAACATTTAACAAAAGGCTTTTCAAATTAGAATCAATTACCTCTCAATTGCACTGCATCTCAGTTTCCTGGCAACAAGTCATACATTCTAGGTGACCTCAATGTTTAGAGTTTAAAGCAGGGCCCAAATTACACCAACTCTGCTTTAAACTGAAGCAAACAAAGCCTCGACTGACAAGCAGCATAGAAGCAAAATTCGAACATACTTCCTCCTTTTTTGCCAGATTATCTGTCAAAAGAACCAGGTTCGCTTTACAACCTCGGCTTCTTGAATTGTATAATAACGAGGCTTTTACCGGGCCTAAATGTTTTCCAAAACAAAGGCTTTGCAGTAGTGTAATTACGGGCAATACAGAGGCCACGGAAATCAATAAGGCAAAGACCCGCGGTTTCTCAGTACAGTTCTCTGTGAAAACAACGTGATGGGAGAAGTCGGGCAGATTTCTTCTCATCGCCCACTTTTCTTTGCTCCAGGCATCTGCTGTGCTAAAAACGCAGCGTGCATTGGTGAAGTCTGTTCTTTCGCCTATGGCGCCTATAGTGGCCTGATCCTAAACCGCTTTGAGACGACACAAACACGGTTCAATTCAAGAGGAGAATTCGCCTAAACCAGCTAAAGACTTAAATCCAATCATGTTGTGAAAATACGGTGCTTTTTCAGCATTCTCTCGTTTTTGTACTCACTCTGGTTGTCACTAAAGCGACCCCTAAGAAGAATAGTCGGACCGATCGGTTGACAATAAAAGATAGCATTATCAAACAGGCAAATCTTCTTGAAGGGTATTTTAATGTGTAGAAGAGCTTGTAGTGACTCCTTTGTCTACTTTCCATTGTCACACCATGTCATGCTGACACATCTTTTCTCGCTCCCCAGCCTAGACTTTTCCATCCTCATTACATCACCATTTCATCATCCTCTCTCATCCCTCGTCAGCAAATTTATTCTTAGATTAGTCAGTATAAATATAATTGTAAAGTAAGTCAGAGTCAGTCAGAAACAGAGCTACAGAACACAACAGACAACGCGTCGTCTCTTTCTCTCTTTCGGCCTGGCTCCGTGTTCTCTGCACGTTAAATAAGACAGCTTTGGCTCGGATCGTCCATATAGGTTGAGCAACGCAGTCGGTAGAAACCCATCTCAACTCGTTTCTAGAAGCTCAGGCATATTCTCAAAGTCCATATCGCACTTCAATATTAAATTCATTGACATGTTTTACCAAATCGAGTTCAATCCTATCCTATCCTATAAGGGCAATATTGCTACATTGATATTGCGTCAAATCGAACGTCATAGATCGCATCTTCGAGGCTTTGGACCGAGGCCAACTTTACAAGGATTTATCTTTGCGTGGCTTCTACAGAACAACTGAATTTGATCGCTTTACTTTTAAAGACGTCTTCAAAGTTTATCTTGACTTCCCTAGTCAAAACCTTGAAACAAATGTGGTTTTTGTCAGTTTTTTATCGATAACTTTTTGCCTTTTCTTATTTATAAACGATAAATTTTTGTATGCTTTTGAAACAAATTAACATCAGTAGCGATTTTGAATGTTCTGTCTGATGTTTGCAACTCACAAGGGCTGTCTAAGCAAAAACAGGTGTTTGAGCAAAGAAACTTAACAAAAAATTTAGACCTCCACGTAAAATTTGAACTGAAACCTTCTTGCGCAGGGAATCGTGAATTCTAGAATATTGTTCTCTAAAATTTTTCACCGCAGGTTATATTTATGAGCTGAACTCTCTTGCGCGGAAGTCGCCAATACTGAAGTCATTAATTGGTCGCCTTACTTTTGCATTTGACAAAATCTTGAAAGCGAACTTTTTGTTGTCAAAACTCTTTAATTAAATTTTGAAGACATGGATTCTTTTCTTGTTTTTTGGCTAAACTACTTGCAAAGACAATTAGATTTCCCTTTACAACCAACTTTCTAATCAAGCCATCTTTCCTTGCTATTGAATATCAACTGGATTAGATTGCGTGGTTTACAATAAAAGGTGCTAAAATTGTTGTATTCATGCTCTTGGGAGAAATAATAAACGTGTTAATCCTTTCTTCATCGTTTGAATCGAGAAAAAGTTGCTTTCAACGTGTACTACAACATGACGCGTTTCAAAATGCAAAATACAAAAGACTGTTGAGAACTCAGAGAGAAAACATCCCCTGGAAAGGATTTCTTCACCTTCCTGAAACTATTCTCCCTTTCAAAATGAAGGATTGTCTGTAAAGATTTTGTCTAGTGTCAGAAATTATTGTGGGAAGGATAGTTTTTGATTGGTAGATGTTAATTGTCACACTTGCATTAATGAAGAGAATGTTCTCTACGAGTGATTCATCATCAAAAATTATTCAGCGGTTTAATCAACAATCAGTCATATTTCGATCATTTGGACCCTAGAGAAAGAAAATCTAGGGCGTGGTCAAAAAGTTTTTAGTGATTTTATAACTCATTTAGAAGTTATTATTTGATTGGTTCAATTTACCACAGACATCTCTTTTGGTCATGAATAATGCAACTCAAGTTTAGCTTGATACAAAATGTGGCTGACCGCTAATGAATATCAATTCAGATTCGACTGACTCCCCAAGGAACCAACAAACTTTGCAACCACTACGATTGCTCGACAATGGCTGGAAAACTCTCACCCACCAGAATCAAGCTACTCAATTTCTAAGGCAATACTTAGGATTTCTATTTGGAAAACCTCATTTATAGTCAAAATAATATCTGAAACCGTACCCTAAATATGCTATGGGCTACCATACTGCGTAATAAGGATGTGGAGAAAGATAAGTGCAAGTATACTGACCTGCAAAAATAACCATTAAATCTGTTCCGTATATGCGTTAAGCCAGTCTATGCCAGTCTCTTTCGTGGGCTGTTGAGCGAATCCAGTTTCACGTGCAGTTTCGGTTTCCCTCACTTCAGACTTGCTTCATTGAGGCTCCTGTTATACTGTTGACTAGGCTCATTAGACATACCACTATTCTCCAACAAAAGATCAAAAATTAGCAATCACAAGTTTGGATGGTATAACTATGCAATGGTATGACTCCATTGACAGCACCAGTGTATTTATGAGAGGCAACGCAAGGTTGAATGGCGAGGCGCTGCGAGATTTGTAATGCTGGATCCAGATGTGAGCATGTGATGCTTGTTTTCGCATACAGCCACCTGCAGATAACGATCGGATTGAGAAATTGGCATATAGTTGGCGTTAAAGAAGATATGAGACGGCCCTTGCAAGAAATCCGCAGGTGCTAGTGTACTACTTAGACTAGGGTGTTTGTGTATAAAGGCTCTCTATTTCTCAAATTTCACATCAAAACACCCGAGAAATGAGACTCTGCCAATTGGCTTACAGCACGTGGCCAAAATCTGGCCAAAATACGATTGATTCACTCCGGTTTTATTTTGTTAAAGTATTATTCGCAATACCGGTTCTTCTACATGATCGTGCCAAGTGCACGTTTGATTAGTAGACCCTAGCGCCTGATTAGATGCTAAGAAGAATAAGCTCCATGATTTTTAATAGGACAGAGAATGGCAGGGAAGGCTTATGTCCTAAACGCCAGAAGCATGTTCTTGGATCAAGAAAAATCTTGCAGCAGAATCTTCCTGATGGAAAAATGTCGTCATAGATAAGGGTGCAAAGACACTCGGACCCTCTAGTGGTTACGGTGAAGCAGCACAAATATAGCAAGATATATAAAGATGGATTGATATATCTCTTGTAGATAAGGAAAATACAAGAGATGTATCAATTTAAAGGGAAAAGCAACATCAGATCAAAAATCTTCATTGCTTAAACGTTATAAAAGCTACTCTCGCCAGGGTGAGAACTGGAGATAGAAACCTGTCATTGATGCTATATTTTCCTCAACATCGAAAAAACTAGAAACTTGCTAGATATTTCCCTGTTAGTCCTTATAAGTACCAATACATTTTGGTCGCATTTAATAAATAAGCATTAATTTTTAATCTTCTTTTGCTTTTGAACAAGACACTGAAGATAATTTTTCTTAAGAATAAATTTTTGAAAATTTTCGGATATTCCACGCAAAACTTTAGTGAAAATGCCAAGCATCTTTTATATCTATCTGCAATGTCCCTTTTAACAACACAATTATTCTTAATTGGGCCCCAAACTAGGCCCCAAAGGGAAAAGAATCAGCAACAACAGGGGTACTTCAACTCTATTCCATCGTGCTGACAATAGGGCATTGCAGTTTGGAAGAAGGACAACAACACCCCTTTGCTTGCGCGCGGCTTCTTCTACCAAAGACTTCCGGCTTCCATTTCCAAGAAAATTGAGCTTGGAGAGCATAAAGTTAGAAAATTAGCGGCAGCTGTACGAAGGATGTGGGCAGGCGATCGATAAATTCTGGTTATGCTGAATTCGTTTTCGTATACGCACTCTAGATACCGAGTGTCAACAACTAACCACAGATCTGAAAAACGTTAGTTCCGGCTTTGATAAACTATTGTTGCTGCAATTAATAGC
Organism: Nemopilema nomurai; assembly: GCA_003864495.1. NCBI lineage: Eukaryota > Metazoa > Cnidaria > Scyphozoa > Rhizostomeae > Rhizostomatidae > Nemopilema > Nemopilema nomurai. The sequence continues at coordinate 1,166,986 of ML133499.1, read as the reverse complement.
TGCACAATTGTAGCGTATTTTTGGTTTTTTCTCCATAATTTCGTATTTCTTCGACGATGGTTCGCGGAAACTTGGAAGCTTCCCTGGCCCTATAAACTCGTTATGAGACGTAGCCTCATTTCTATGCGTGACCACTAAAAACGTTTGAGTGAGCCTTCTGTGCAATCTCTATTCTGTGACCGAACTGATTTTTTGTTCGATTTGAGATCTGATAAGAAGTCTCTTTCTTAAGTTTTCTTTGCAAAGACCATTCATTATTTGCATAGATCAATATTACTTTTTTAAATTTCATTCAGTACAAGACAGAAAGCGAATAGCTGATCCAGCCGCCCCTTCATCTTAGAGCCTCCATTGGCATCAAAATGGGCATCAAATGTACCTTCCCCCCTTCCTTGTGCGCTTTTCGACCCTCGACTAATTATTGGCTTCTGTTATCCTTTGATCACTAGCTGTTACCTAATGGCTAAGTCAGACGTTGGTAACCTCTGAGGGGAGCCGGATAAAAATGTATCAGGGGTTGTATCGCGATTTTTCTCATCTCATTTTTTTATCTCAGAGATCCAAACATTAAGGTAAAAATTGAAACTCTAGCCTGATTTTCTAGAAGGACTTGTAAGTTCGAATCTTTATTATTGCTAAATATTTTAATTCAAAAAGGTAAGCATATTTGCATCAATTTTAGCCTGATTTTCTAGAAGGACTTGTAAGTTCGAACCTTGATTATTGCTAAATATTTTAATTCAAAAAGGTAAGCATATTTGCATCAATTTTAGCCTGATTTTCTAGAAGGACTTGTAAATTTGAAACGACCTAAATTTACAAACATCTTAGTCAAAAAAAATTGCTGAATCTCTTCTTTGTTATTGCTAAATATTTTAATTAAAAAAATAAACATCAGGCTTCAACAATATGTTTGGTTGTCAGACTTTAGATCCACTTGGAAGTAGGCGAACCATTGGTAAACACGAAAACCCTAATAAACCGATAATAATCAATTATATTTAATTAAAGATTATACAAAACAAGTAAAGACTAACTATGAACTATCACACACGATATAGCTTAACAGATGTCCTAGATTTAAGTATGCTCAAGGAGTTGGAAAGAAGGTTGTCATCAGATATATAACTACACAAGATCAGCAGTTGCAAAAAGCCAATGCAATAAAAAGCCATCAGAAAAAAGACAGCTGGCTGAATGGCCTATGTTGGTGGGATTCAACTTGTGGGTTTTTGGAATAACACCTTAGGCTGGTTAAATAGACAGATTCAATCCCAATACGAAAATTGTCCAGTTGCTAAAGGTTCCGGATCTTTTGGGATTAAGCTGTATTCAAAGCCAAAATTCCCGCTACTGTGGCTTTTGGGCAACCTAGTTCAGTTCAAACTATAAATATCCTTTATTAATATTCGTTTTAAACCAGGAATTTCAAAACGTTGCCAACTTAGAGAAAATATCTAAACACGTGCAAACGAAGAAAGAGTCATCCAGTAATAGCTATGATTTAAGAAAAAAAAATTTCAAACGAATCCTACTGACCGATAATGCTCGACAAGAACGAACTTCACTAAAGCTGTCTTTAATTAGCTTGAAACTTTTATATTCTAGCGGTGCTAAGCGTCTTTCTATTTTCGGGGATCAATAACAGGCATAAATTCTTTACAACAGCTAGTTTTGATAAACAAATTGAAAGATACATTTAAGATGATAAATTATCTCCCTACGAAAGAAGGGTTATCTACTCTTTCGAGCTGTTCAAAATGCTTTCTGGCATTCTTGATGTTGATGAGCGTGGCTGCCGAAGCTGGAAGTGAAGAAAATTAATAAATGCGATGCTAATTAATTGTAATTAATAAATGCGATGCGTTTTAGTTTACTCTTGCTAATCACGTCACGCAATAAATGCAATAAAAAGCATTGAACAAACGAGCAAACATTGCAAATCACATAATCACTTTTTGCAGCTTAAGTATACGGAATCAAACGAAACATACCGTTTTGTGTTTAACAGCCAATGAATTATGAAAACAACACATTAGTAATCAAAGTCTATTTGGACTTCGATAATTCACAGATGATGATTTGAGAAGGAAAGCGAGAAATCGCAGTTCTATAAAAGATTAGGATCTAAATCACAGGCTACTTAGAAGCCATACTATTATGCTCATTTTCTGCAAATTTAATGAGAAACCAAGAGTTTTTTATTTGATTTGGCCCAACGTCCTGCTTAATAAACAATCAACTTTTAAAATCTTCAAAACAATCAAAAATCAAATTCTTTGATCGAGGTTCAAGATAGCCGGGGATCAAGACTTGATTATAACTTGAAAATAACATTCAAAAATTTGGCTAATAAAGAAATCTATTAACACTTTTGTCATTGAAGTTCGACTTTTTTTGCATAAACATAAGGAAAATAAAGCAAATTATAAGGAATACTGCATTTGGGAAGGGTGAACTACCCTCCCCAATTAAGCTTTTATCAAGAGTTTCAGGTAATAAAATCAACCAAGTTTCATCTTTCCAGCAAAAACTTTTCATGTGATCGGCTGAATGGCTAAAATAAATCTTTGGAGGGGTATCGAAGGCAAATATGGGTTAAGATATTTTTAATACAACAATTAATATCCTACTTCCTCATAGACAAATACATAGAGGGTCGTTCCTTCTAAACATAATGCAACGTGCTGATTAAAATCAGCATTTGCCAATACTTTAAATTCTGAGGAAACTTACAGATCCCAACATCTGACATGACTACCATTGCATAAGTGTTGGAGGTGAACACATCAATGAAGGCGGCGAAACTGCTGTTGCGAACTTCCATGCTTTGGAACTGGGCCTGCAACTTGCTGAACGAGAAGATGAGAACACGTTTCAAGAGGCGCAAGTTAAATGCATATGCATAAGATGAATATGTTTTAAGAGGTATATTATCAAAGAAGTATATGTTGGTATACATTTTACGAGGTATACATTACAAAAGTTATACGATTTAGAGTTTTATGTATCAAGATGCTTACGCTTTAAGAAGTACACACTTAAAGACGTAGACATTTTAAGAGGCATGTATTTCACGAATGATTTAAGCGGTAGATGCTTAAAGAGGTATACGCTTTAAAAGGTATACGCTTTAGGGGGTATAGGTTTCAAGAGGTATACGCTCTAAGAGGTATACGCTTAAAAAGGTACAAGTTTCAAGAGGTAGATGCTTAAAGAGGTATACGCTTTAGGAGGTATAGGTTTCAAGAGGTATACGCTCTAAGAGGTATACGCTTAAAAAGGTACAAGTTTCAAGAGGTATATGTTTCAAGAGGTACACGCTTAAAAAGGTACAAGTTTCAAGAGGTATATGTTTCAAGAGGTTTATGTTTTAAGAGGTATAGGTTTCAAGAGGTATATGTTTCAAGAGGTATACGCTCTAAGAGGTATACGCTTAAAAAGGTACAAGTTTCAAGAGGTATATGTTTCAAGAGATATACGCTTAAAAAGGTACAAGTTTCAAGAGGTATATGTTTCAAGAGATATACGCTTAAAAAGGTACAAGTTTCAAGAGGTATATGTTTCAAGAGGTATATGTTTTAAGAGGTATATGTTTCAAGAGGTATATGTTTTAAGAGGTATATGTTTAAAGAGGTATATGTTTTAAGTGAAACAGAAGAATCAACTAGAGACAGTTTCAATTCGTAAGCAGAAATACTACCTACCTCAATATTAACGGTTTCCACAACATTAGCTGTAGCATTAATACAATCAAAGGATTGAAGCCATAACCAATAACATTAAAGGATTCTCACAATTAGCTTCGTCATTAACGGCTAGACAAAGATGCTAAACTGCATCAACGATTGTCACATTTGATGACATTGACAAAATGGGGAAAGATAGCATAAAGGAATAAATGAGGCTTTTTCCTGTTGTGATTTGTTATGGTCGTAAGTGTATCAAGGAAGAGAAACTAGGGCCATATACTATTCGCAACCAGTTAATTAGAGGAGAACTGGATGCAACTGTGATTTGACCTCATTTTCGAATCTGGACAGAACAAAGTTTAGGGGAGATTTTGGAAAAAATCCCGGACAATTCGGACACCACGCAGCCGGACAAAGATTTTGAATGCTGCGCAATAACGCATCCTCATACAATGTAACTGTCGGTCGATCAAAGAAAATGTGGTTTACTAGTCGAATATTTATATTGCAATATTGCCAACTAGGAGTGAATGGACAATCAGAATAGTGGATTATGTCTCTGTCTCTGTTTTCCACGGATAGATGTCTCGATGCGGGAAAAGCAAGTTATGCGCGAAAAACAAAGGAAATACCCGAGGGACACTCGAAGCATTGTCCATTCATTCATCAAGAAAATGTTCTTTGTCAAGGACCGTTTTGTGGCACACAATTTCACCGCAGCGGAAATATTATTTTTGCATGCTTGTTTTTTTTCGTCTGACACTCTTTAGAGTACACCAACATCAGAAAATTACCAAAAACTGACAAAATAATGGACTAATTGCGGACTGAAAGCACTAGGTGTTGTAAAAAGAGCCCTTGGTTGGCTGTAAATGACCAATCAGCATCCACTTCAGGCCTTTAAGAAGATCCCGAGAGAAAATACCAACTTATTCTGTAAAGTCTTTGTGAGGTCCCTTTTTTCCCCAAAACATTATTCTTTAAAACTGCCACAAGCAATTGAAAAGCCTCGATTTCTACCAAAATAGACATTTCCTATAAGTAAAAGGGTGTTTTCTACATTGAAAGGGGCATGGTCCTATGATAATTTCGGGCTTCGCGCAAAACACCCACTTCATCCCCCCTACCTCCACTATTTGGTGGATATGAGCTTAGTATTAGAAAAAGTTTAAAAAAACAAACAACGGGAAATTATTGCCTTCCTTTTGCAAATTATTGTTTTCACTCACAATATTGTCAAATGAAATCGCACAGAACTTACCTACAGCTCAGCTTAAACTGTTTTATAATGTTGCTTATTTTTTCAAATCGGTGGACATCCTTGTGTTGCTTCAGTTGACAAGGGAAATAACCTACGAATACAGAACGTCCTGGTTAGCAAATTTCTAATAAATTCGTTGATTCAGCTGCACAAGTTTATTCAGAATTTATAAGTTCTTATTTGCACACAATTTTCTAAGGAAACATAATAAAAGAGTGTTTAAAATTATAAACCACTTCAATTTTGATTATATCTGCATGGAAGAAAAAGAGTGGCAGGTTAATTGGTAAAACCTAAGAAGAAATTTCACATTTCGACTTTTGTATATACTATTTCAAGCATAGACCAGTCTACCCTGGGTAAGACCAGTCAAATTTGGCTTCCATTATTTTAATGTCACGAACGATCGATTCGAACACAAGTCGTATTAATAAAAAGACTGGCTAGCTATATAAATGCCACTGAACGAGTCGCTGAGAGGTATTTGGTAAAGAGTTGTATCATGAAAAAGACGCTTCGCTTCCGAAAAAACAAACCAGTGCCAATTGATATGTACTACCTCCATTGCGTGCATATTAGAAAATAGCTTTCAGTTTGCGCTTTCGCGTTCAGCTAATAAGACCTAGTTTACATCGCCATAAAGAGAAGGCCTATGGCTACAGCAAAGTCGCATACATCTTTTATTCCTTCTTATTCTCGGAAAGGTGTCTGGTCGAGCAAATGTATGATATTTTTAGCAAGTTTTATCAGATTTTTTAAATTAATATTTCTAATAACGTGCTTCAAAAATGTATCTAGAGGGAGATTGACATGAATAAATACTTCGTTGATTCTTTAAACCTAACAATAGTGTTTGTTGGTTTTGGTAAGAATAAAATCCTTTTAACAAAGGCCACAATGTTGATATGGTCACCAGAAGTTACTGAATCGACCATTTTGCTGACCATGTCGGTGAACCAAGTTGTCTTCCAAACTGCCGGTTAGCAACCGGAGCTCATTGTAGAAACTTTTCCTAAGGGCGGGTTTCTCTTATCTCTAAAACTGTTGTATTTTGAAGCATCACCTCATAGCATGGTTGGAAAGAACAAGAACAAGAAAGAGACTAATTGATATTTTAATCACTGAGGTGTTTATTGCAAGCTTTTTGATAGCCAGAAAAAGAGGGTCTGTTCTTACCAGAAAAGTAGCTCTCTCGAACAGCAAGACCTCATCGGCTTCAATAGCTTCTGCAAAGCCATGTAAGTTGGTCTCCAGTTGCTGAACGTTAGGGATCAGTTTATACACAATACTTGACCAGGCCTACAAAACGACAAAACGTATTCACACATAAGAGCAATCACCAATTACAAAATTATATAATTAAATTGTTTAAAAACCTCAATGATGACAAAATTACAGCCCAATTACCAGTGGCAGTTTTTGGGGCCCTTGTTTGAAATTTTTTTGCTAGCAGAAATTATTCTTCAAGTTCTTTTCCTTCAAAATTTTATGCCTCGAGGTAGAGCTTTTGAATTTCTTATTAGGCGTTACCAAAAGCGCGGGGCCTGGGGCAATGCCTCCCTTATACCGCTACTGCCAACTACTAATTGCTGAGGGCAAAGTCAGTGATACTAGTCCAGTTTGGTCGTTTCGACTCAGGCTTGGGTTATCTTCAGCTTTGAACGAAGAAAGGACAATAACTTGTTCATAGATGGTTTACGAGCGTATTAAAGAGAAAAAAAAGGCGGCTCCGGTTAGAAAGTAAGGAAAAACAAGACGTTTTAGTGGATTGCTGCACGTGTAAACAATGTCTCCGTTCTTCTCGTCCTTGTTTTTCTTCCAAATATTTTTAATGACTCTTCTCTCGCATACCTCCAAAAGCTAGTTAATAAACAACCCATCCTATATTGGATAAGTTACACATTTATGCAAACAAAGACCCTTAACAGCAACGAGTACACAATACTCATGCTTGGTAAACATAACAACAAAGCTTTACCTTGTATAATGTTTCATCCCAGATTGAGGTTCTAAAACAGATACAGTCTAAAGGCTTTGAGAGCCTCTTGAGAACTTCCTCCCGTTCGTGGAATATCTACAAGCAAGCGTCAACATAAAGAGAATAAATTCAGCTTTTGATTGCAAATAAAAATCAGATGGAATCAATGCAGCAATCCTTGAAAATATTATCATCGAAATATTATGTTGTACATAATTATCCAGTTATCGTGAAATTCGGTCTTGTCTTTTGATATGATCAGCCAAGGCAAGTGACATTATGTACAAGGCTAATGGTCTTTCCAGAACCTAAGTCAAATATCAGTTGAACATTACCAGTTGCTTGGGAACGAAAGAGAACGAAGGAAGCAATCGTAAAAATATGCTTTATCGTTTGACTGTACATTCTAGGCGGTTGTATGTGACATTTGGAGAGAGCAATGAAATGCATAATTTTTATTTCAAACTAAATAATGAACTTGGATTTGCTTATAGGGTGGTTAGAAGGGAAGTTTTTAAAATAGTACATTGTTGCAAACTTTCTTGCTTCAAGACAAACTTATGCTTTCAACTTGCCATCCTTTATCATTACAACCTCCCCTCTTAGCTATCAAATCATTTTGAATAATTCACTCTTATTCTTTGCTGTCAAAATTTTGTTTTGACAAAACTTCATACCCATCGAAAACCATTTAAGGTGATCCTGAGCTTAAAATTACTTTCCTCTCTACAAGAAGCTTAATCAAAACTGGAAGGATCATTACTATAAAATCTAGCAAATCGTGTGAATGTTTTCTATAGCCTCCATAATATCAAGTTACCTGGTCTCTATGATCCTCAGGAACTAAATCCATTTTGTGGACAAGACAAAAGATCTTTGCTTTATGTGAATGCTGCAGTATTGCTTCAAGGCAGGACTGATAATAGTGCATGTCTTTTTCTATTTCTCTGCTCTCAACATCAAAGACATAGATGAGAACTTCAACATTACGGAAAATATTGTCCCGCTGACTTGCAAAATAATTTTCCATGAAGGCTTCTTGTCTGAAAGTAATTGATAAACATAAGAGAATTACACAAATAACAACCATTTTGTGACAGAGATTTTGAACTTGGATGTATATAAAGACAGACGCAACTTAAATAGGGCAAAGCAAGGCTTTCAAAGGATATGATCTTAAATAAGAAGCAAGATTATTGATCTACCATTTGCAACCATACAGTGGATCCCACATTGATCCAATATACTTTAAGATATATGCAAATAATTACTCTACAGGGTGTTAAATAGAATTATATATCAGTTATAAAAGGTATTTTATTCTCAGGTAATGCTGGCGTAATAGTAGAACTCTGAAATAACTTAGTTGCCACAAGCACATTAAACAACTGAGAGTTTTGAATAACTTTTATGTAAAACCATGTTCCTAAGTCTATGCAATAGGAAGAAAAGGAACTCTTTCTTGATAGCTAATACCTTTGGAATTTTGAATTTCATACACAGTATAACCTGCTATATCATGCGTTTGGTCGAGCGTTTAAATCTTTAAAGCAGATCCAATCCAATTTTAGGACAAAACAGGATCTGCAACACCCCAAATCTCCGTAAAAACTATATTACAAAAAAAACTGAACTTCAAGATTCTCTAACGTTCTAAAGGATGTAAAGTTAAGATTTTGAACAGAAAAACTAATAGTTTCTTTTATAATTCTTTATTCTGCAAATCTGTAAATCTGCAAATCTGTATAATACACAATGACAGTCTTTGTTATATGGAAAAAGACCGCATGCGGCATTTCGCACGCCTTGACACACGCTTTTTATCGGTTGTTTCTCGTACCTGTTGTCAAGAACTGGGTGCTGCTTTTAAGGAGACCTTTTGTGTTATAAACTGAACGGAAACCAAGGAAATTGACAGAGTAACTGAAAAATTTTTGTGGCAAATTCTTTGCTTTTCGCATGCAATGATTAGCACTCTTTGGACTATTTGCGTGTGTGTGGAGGCGTGCGCATTCGCCTCATATTACAAAGACTGAATGAAAATATTTTCTATGCCATACATACCCTCCACAATCCCATAGGTTTAAGACTAGGTTCCCTAAGAATCTCACATGCGAGGTTTCAACATCAACTGAAAAGGGAAAACAAATCACTCTTATGAAACTCTATGTAGAACCATGCTATAGGATAAATAATAATGTATATACAATTAAAATAAAATTACAATATCACAGTCATATAGCAGGATTCTCTCTGAAAAACGAGTAGAAAACTTAACTCTCTTACATCCCAAATTTTTATCCAAATTTGCAGTGCAACAGCTTTCTAGACCAATTTGATTTTAAAAATATTTCTCAAGTTTATATTGATAAAGGTTGGCACCTACACCACCCTGCTCAAGAGGGCCTTGAAGATAATTGGGCTTATGCCTTTCTACTTGAATATTGGGAATATTTTCACTCTCTATATTTTCAACATATTGGGAAGACTTGCTAAATTTCTTGTCAAATTATATGTATTTTATACCTACATAATTTAATTGTCTTTACATACATATCATTTAGACAGGGTACACTTTTGTTTATTCATGATCCAAAAATATTTACTTCAACAATCTCTCCTACAAGAGAAGTCATGTGAGTGTTAGGCCACTCACATGGGCTATATTCTCAAAAAAAAGCCTGCACTGCTGAATGAGACAATACCATAAAGGAAAAGCTTATCTGGTCAGGAACCAATACAGAACATAGTCCTGCACATTGAAAAAGAGATAAACATACTTGTTGCGCCTAATCTTCTTGTATCACGAGCAATATAATTAGCAAATATGATTGATCTCATGCTTGTCTTCCCAGAGCAGCTTTTGCCCATAAGCAGAACCTAGAATACCAATATTTGTTATACATATATGATGCCCAGATTGAAGTCATCTAAAGGATAGGGTATCAACAAGGATCAAAACACTGATATTACATGTTTTGTTGATTTGACAAGTTGACAGGTCACCATATGAGACGACCTAGCAGCAGTCTCCAGACATTATTTAAAATATTAGATGCTATTTGATATTTCAATATAATAATGTCTGTTTTTTCCTTCAAAACATTACAATAATCAGATTCCACCATTTAACAAGTTCTGTGAGGCACAGACCCAGATATACTGACTTTGGAAATTTCCAATTCATTTTTGTCAGAACCTATTTATGGCCCATTTAGATTTGTAATTTCACAGAACAGAGATATTGTTTTCACATAAACAAAGATTATATACTTGGAGAATTGAATATGGAATTATCCAGGATTAAAACAGTGACATCATTGGTAGTCTGTCTTTGTCTAGTTGATAACTTGTTAGACAGGACTGTCTGATGATGTTCCTTCAAGGTATTTCATAAGTCATTGTTTGAAAATGGAGGTGCTGGTCTTATTCTTAGCAGAAGTATTCATGGCCTGAACACGATTTTGGTGTAAATAACTTACAGCTGAGGAAAAACCTCCTGTAACTTTATTGTATTTACAAGGAAAAAGTGCTAGCTCGACAGAAAAATAAATTAAACTCAGGTACCAAAGCTTTCTTGACTTTTTTGGAAAGATTACAATTCTTGATCTTACTCTGTCAAGACCAGTTAGAAAGGTTCATCGCGAAAGGCCCGAATTTTCAAACAATAAGGCAATTTTCGGCCCCCTAAATAAGAAGCCAACTACGGAGCCGTTAGAAGCCAAATTGTAAAGCTTTCAGGCAAAATTTACAAAATCTTGAGTGTTGATGCAATTTTTTTAAGTTCAAATAATAGTGTTCGTACTGCTTCTGGAAAAGCAAAGTCAAACATCGAAAGCCAAGTATAGCCTGGCCTAGGAGTAGGAGTGTCTTATCAATGCCAATTTTATACGTGTAAAGTAAACAAGTCCGCAGTGTTTAGTGAGACTGGAACAGTTTAAAAGAGACCTATCGTGCAACAAATTACCAGAATATTGGGGAAAACTCGTCAACGCAACCAATGAAGTGGAACAAACAACGCGAAAGTTGATGGTAAAAGGATGCAATCAACTTCCTCACAAATTATTACATCATACTGCGTGATTTGGTTGTTGGAGAAAAAACAATGAATGAACAAGATTCAAATATATTTTGAATCAATTACCTTCTTTTTCATCATCTTGAAAGCTTTGTAGATAAAGACTACTAGGTTCCGTCTTTAATTTTCTTTAGTCATCCGATACAAAGTTTGAGGTGTTACCATCAATATCATGTGACGAAAATGTGACCGGCATGTTGGGCTAGCCTCGTACAGGAACTGCTCTCAGAAAAATTTCAAAGAAATCTTTTCTAAAAAAAGAAATAGAACGAAAATATTTATCGAGTCTCTGACTTCATCTATTCAAGGAAAATCGTAACAGCATTTATACCAGAGAAATTACTTGTATCATAGGGTCAAAAATATGAGTGGCAGAAATGGCGCCTTTTTAGTTCAAATGCAATTACAATTTCAAAATTTTTCACTCATTGCAGAAAGATACAGCACAACATCATACCATCAGGTGCCTAAAGCCCAATCTCCACTAGGCGGAAAATTGTCGCGTCGCGAAAATTAGGATCACTTTCTACTTTTCGCTAGTCGGCATTTTCCGCCTCGACAATTTAATTAGATCGCAGGAAATTGTTCCGCCTCGATATTTTCCACCTAGTGGAGATTGGGCTCAAGGCACCTAAGAGTAGCTAGATGGGGCTACAAGCGGAAAATTGATATATACTGAAAAGTAAGAATTTAGGCATGAATATAAGAAAGTAGCCATCTATAGCTTTTAAGAAAGTAACATAATCTAAACTTAGTAACACATCAAGAGAGTAATTGACTCACCATAAAGCAACTACAACATAAGATACAAAGTACGTTATGTCATATGGGTTCCAAAAACATCTTTAGAACAATTTCTTTAATATTGTTTATGATGAAATGTAAAAGTTGTGCCAAATTCAAAATAATACTCTACAATTATTACAAACTAGCAAAGAGGTCAAAAGAAATGCTGTCACTACTTCAATAGCCATTGAAACACAAAAAGAGTCATCGATCGATAAATTTCAAGAAAATGGACCTCAAAAAAGAGCTCAATTATTGTCTCTCCTCGATAACTTCACCTATTGAGAGATCTGTTTTAAGAATCCCCTTTACACAATTTGTTTCGTCCAGCATTCTTGTTAATACTATATTCTAATTTGAATTATTATTATTTTTACTATTATTATCATTATTAAAGGACTTAAAATTGCTGAAGATGAACAATGCTACTCTTCTAGAAATTAAATACGTCTCTCATCTATTGCGTCACAAGATCATCGGCTGTTCTATGATTTCTAACACTACTTATATTGCTGATCATGATAAGTTCATCTCAAAAAATTTCTGGGGTTACGTTAAACGCATCCTCAAGACCAGTTCATCCATTCTCCCAACATTTCCTAATGATATATGCACTCAGTACTTTCTAAAAGCTCTTTCCTCTCTTTCACCTACGCAATGTTTTTCAATACCATCTTGGATACCCACTTTTCAAGAGCCTGATCACCCTTTTCCGTCAGAGCCTCCTTCATATCAGCAAATTACAACAATAATTCGCCGAATGAAGTCTTCTGCTTCTCCTTGCCCCTTGGATAAGATCTCTATCATTGTCTTCAAACATTGTCCTTATCTACGTAGTAAACTTACTGAAATTTTCCGTGTTATATGGCTTTCCGGAGATATTCCAAATGAATGGAAAAAGGCATGCACTATCTTAATCCACAAAAAGGATAGCGTGGAAGATCCATCTAATTTCAGGCCCATAACACTTGAGTCAGTACCACTAAAAATATTTACTTCTTGCTTGCGTGACTTCATGTTTGATTTTCTTAAAATAAATGGCTATATTGAACATCAAATTCAAAAAGGCTTCACGTCTAACATCTCTGGCACTCTTGAACATACTTCAATGATGGCTCACATTATCGACAAAGCACGTACAAAACAGCGCTCGCTGGTTGTCACTCTTCTTGATCTCAAAAATGCCTTTGGCGAAGTACATCATAATTTGATACCCACTATACTGTCTTATCATCATATCCCTGATAACATACAGCTTCTTATCTCTAGCCTTTACACCGATTTTAAAACCTCTATCATCACAAGCCACTATAATACTCCTGCTATTCCAGTCCGTCGTGGTGTGCTTCAAGGCGACTGCCTCAGTCCCCTACTATTTAATCTTATGCTTCAACACATTCATACAGTACATAAAAGCTGAAAAATACAAACAGTTAGGGTTTTCCCTACCTGATCAGAACGACCGTATGTTTCAACCAGTCCATTGGTTTCAATTCGCAGACGATGCTGCCGTTATCACCAGCAATGAGAAAGAAAACCAACTTCTACTGAATTGTTTCACTCGCTGGTGCCAATGGGCTAACATGATCATACGTGTCGATAAATGCATCACTTTTTGAATAAAGAGATTTTCCACACGTTCTCTTCAGTATCAACCTAAGCTTTTCATAAACAACAAACCTATCCCATCTCTCTCGAATGGAAACTCTTTCAAGTACCTCGGTCGTCATTTTGACTTTGAAATGACAAACCAAGAACATAAATCTGACCTTTTATCATCACTGTCAAACATGCTTAAACAAATCGATTCCCAGCCTCTTCATGCAAAAAATAAGCTACGTCTTTATCACAACTTCGTTCTTTCTAAAATTTCCTGGAACCTTACTGTAGCAGATCTTTCAAAGACGTGGGTTGTCGAGAATCTTGACAACCTTGTATCCAAATACATCCACCAGTGGCTCGACCTCCCAATAAGTGCTACCTTGAGTAGCATTATTCTTTCTAAAAACCAGTTTGGACTCAGCCTAACTTTACCATCCACCAAATTCCTACAGTGTCAAACAGTTTTACGAAACGCATTGAAATCTTCACCAAACGATAACATTCGCTCTATATGGAAAAATACCAGCAGTGGCACAAATATACAATATGATATATATAGGAACACCAAAGAAGCATTAAAGGCTGTCCAGCATGAGCATAAAGATCGTCTGCAAAACATCCTAACCTCCCAAGGATCTTTATTATCACATCTCTTTAACCAGAATCTTCCACAAATAAACAAACTTTGGTCCAAGGTGCAAAGTAGCATGCCTCAGAATATTTTCAATTTCACCATAAGGTACCTGAACAATACCCTTGCCACACAGAAAAACCTGAAAAAATGGAACTTGAGCCAGACCTCTGACTGTTCTTTCTGTTTTCTGCCAGAAACACTCCTTCATGTTGTTGCTGGCTGCAAAACATATCTGGAACAAGGCCGATACACCTGGCGACATAACTCTATCCTAAACTTTCTAGCTACGTCACTAAAAGCTGTCAATGAATCTACCATCTACGCTGATATACCTGGCTTTCTTTCACCATCAATCATAACTGGAGAAAACCTTCGCCCTGATCTTCTCTTGAGGACTAACAACAATTACCTCTACATTTTAGAGCTAACTGTTGGTTTCGAATCCAATCTTGAGACAAATGCTACAAGAAAACACAGCAAGTATGCTCCTCTCTTATCTGGTTTACAGCGGCAGTTCAAATGTGTCTCCTTTGTTAATCTTTCTATGAGCTCTCTTGGCATTTTCGGCAATTCCTGCAATTCATTCTTCAAAATGTGTGACTCTCTCTCAATCGATCAGCAACAAAAACAGTATCTCATTTCTAAACTCTCCAACATTGCCATCCGTACTACGTACTACATATTTTGTTGCAAAAATAAGCCATGGACAAATCCGGAATTACATCCTTTTTAACTTTAGTTGTTTTATTTTATTTTATTTTTCTCAGTTTTTCCTTTTACCTTACGATTGTTATAGTTTTTTCTTGTAAAACCAGGCTAGCCAATTGCAAATTACCTTGTAATAGTGAGATTTGTAGTTGTAGTTTAAGTTGAATTGAAAATGAAATGTTTCCATTATTATTATTATTATTATTATTATTATTACAAGGCCGAAACACCTGGCGTCATAACCCTATCTTAAACTTTCTAGCTGCGTCTCTTAAAGCTGTCAATGAATCTACCATCTACGCTGATATACCTGGCTTTCTTTCACCATCAATCATAACTGGAGAAAACCTTCGCCCTGATCTTCTCTTGAAGACTAACAACAATTACCTATATATCTTAGAGCTTACTGTTGGTTTTGAATCCAATCTTGACTCAAATGCAAAAAGAAAACACAGCAAGTATGCTTCTCTTCCAGGCGCGGATACAGACTGTCGCACAGGACACACATGCGACAGTCAAAATTTCAAGTTCAGAATTTCTGTAGTAAAACATTATTTTAAAATAAAGTAATAACTTCGAGCATTTTGTAGATAATTGCTCAAAATTGCACGAGAAAAGCTCACTGGGCGATCTTTTACGGCCCTCTTCTCCTTACCAATCGCAAACAGCTATTTGGTGCAGGTTGATTAAAACGTAAATTCTCCTGCCTATCTCTTTTGTCATCCACTCTGTATATCTAGTGGCATAAATTAAAGGAACAATGTGCGTCAGTCGCATACATTATTGGGCTGCGCGGACATCTTTTTGCATTGTTTTTGAGACCATCCAGATCAGCTATTGTTTTTGTGCGTCATGTCCAACACAGAGGTAGCTTATTGCACAGGGGCAAACCTATAGGTTTTCCTATACCGTGCGTCAGGTGTGCGTCAAGTACTTCGCAGAGGCTGTCGCCTGTCCACCGCATCGCTTCCTCAAAGAGTCTGACAACAACAGCCTTCTTTTCTGAGAAATGGATCGTCTGTTATTTTGAACCAAAACGATTGACTCTTGTAAAGGGAATCTCCTTAATTTCTCTGGAGATCTGATGCACTATGGTAATGTTATCGGGTTCGAAAACCATAGGGCGTGGCTCAGAAAACTTCCGTTGACCACGCTCTTTGACCCGTAGGTGGTCTTGTGCGACAGTCAAATTGTTCACTGGATCCGCGCCTGTCTTCTATCTGTTTTACAGCGGAAGTTCAAATGTGTATCTTTTGTGAATCTTTCTATGAGCTCTCTTGGCATTTTCGGCAATTCCTGCAATTCATTCTTCAAAATGTGTGACTCTCTCTCCATCGATCAGCAACAAAAACGGTATCTTATTTCTTAACTTTCCAACATTGCCATCCGTACTACGTACTACATATTTTGTTGCAAAAATTTAACTTTAACTTTGGTTGTTTTATTTTTTTCAGTTTTTCCTTTTATCTCACGATTGTTATAGTTTTTTTCTTGTAAAACCAGGTTAGCCAATTGCAAATTACCTTGTAATAGTGAGATTTGTAATTGTAGTTTAAGTTGAATTGAAAATGAAATGTCTCCACTATTATTATTATTATTATTATTATTATTATTATTATTTATGGTTCATAAGCACAATAAATATATCAAGTTACCTAAGAAAAGTTTGAATTATTATTATTTTGATTTTTGTAGTTTTAGTCAAACTTTTGTGCCAAATGCTGAAAATAATCATTGCATATTGTAGATTCGAAATCTTAAGTTGAAAATGTGATTTATTTTTCTTTATGCCTAATTCAGTCAAGATCAATGAAACGTTTTATTGACAAACCAGTAGAATAGTTTTCCCAATAATCTGATACGTACAAACCCTACAAATCTATCGAAAAAATCTTTCGAAGTGCTGCCACGCTTTCAGCTTCATCTTCCTTTCGTTTCGAGGCTGAGTGACAACGAGGTACCAAATCGAGTGAATGACGTAATATGGCTCGGTAGACTGATCTAGTGCAATACAACCTTGTCCCCTTGCGGACCAAGTGTTTCCCGCGGTATTCGAACTGAGAATAATTGCGTCATCAGGTCGAGCGGTATGGAAAACAGAGAGTTACATGTTCTATTTCAAGTACCGGTCGATTTCTAGAGCAGATCTCCATGTTATAGAGACGTCACTCTGTTCTTTAGAATCTAGGTTCGGCTTGATATTCCCTTGAAAATCTTTGGCCCATAGGTTCGTGATACAAACAACTCCATTAGTTTATCATGGCTAGCATTTTACACATCCGCCACCGATCTACTACTAATTTAATATTACTTCTATGATTAGAAGTTTCAACGCGGTTTTTTCTTTGATAAGCTTGTTATTTAGTACTTACTGCCAATGAACTGTTGTACATATAAATAGATCTATCACTCACACCTCCTCTGTTGGTGTTTTGTGCCTTCCTTCCAAGGAAAGCGGTAGGGTCCTTCATCTCAATTGGGCGCTATGATGCCAGTACAAGGCTGCGACAACAATGTTAAATTGACAATACATTCCATCATTAGGTCTCTCGCAAGTACAGAATTTTACACAAGAAAATTGCTAACCTCTAAAGATGACATCCAAATAGATTTCTTCCAAGGTTTACTGGTCCTCTCCTGATTAACTTGGAAGCGTCATAATAAGTTGACAAGAAGGCACTTTTGATCTAAATACCTTCATACTGCCATTTTAAGCTGTCACAGACCTTTGGCTGTTATTAACGAAAAATTGTGAGAATTCTTTGCAAGTCACAATTTTTAATAAAGGTGGCCCTAAGCTAAGTTTTGAAAACCTACATGAAGTGGTGTTGATGAATTGAGTAGCATGGCAAAATTGTTTGGTATACTTTAAGGGACATTAATGAAATTTAGGCCCAGAACTCGTCAGTCATTCATGCGGCCTTGCTAAAGTGGTGCTGTATTTTAAAGTCTTCTACAGTTCTCTTGTTTCGGATTGCTACCATGATAAGAATAGACTAAATAAACAACGTTCTGTATCGTTCAAGAGCGGCGGATTTTGTCGTACGAAGAGACACTATTTCATTTGTCTTTGATTGGGCATGAATGATGGCAGTGAAAGCGCCCAAAGACTTCAAAAGGAAGACTCGGAAGACTAACCAAGGAGGTGCGGGACGACCGCAAGACTAGATAGCCGTACGAGGCAAGAGTCGTAAAATGGAGTAATTGTTGCCTCTGCAAAACGACCTTGAATGCTGGCTTGAAAGCATGACCCGATAGCTCAGCGGTAGAGTACTTGGTGTACAAAGTCAAGGGTCGTGAGTTGCAATCTCACTCGGGTCGGTTATTTTTCCGCACTCTCTAGATTCTTAGAGTAATTATCCTAATGAGATTATACATATGTTTTAATAAACCTCTGTAGTATTCAGCGGTCAATTCTCAGTTTAAGGCGACCACGTGAGCAAGCCATCCAGGCAACATGGACAAAATTAAGACTCGGGCCTAAGGCATTGAGAATCGTTTGTCTTAAATGACTCCATTGTCCCTAGAGCTCCTGCCTCTGGTTTTTAGAGAAAGTAACTGACAAAACTCTTTCCATGAAGAAAGAAAGCTTTAAAGGCCACAACTTCGTAAACATCTAATCTTTTGTCGGTGCCTGTAAAAGAAACCGCGATAGCATTCCGCATAATTAGCTCTATAAGGCTTGGTGCCCGTTCATGCATCTTCATTCCAGGATGTTTCGTTCCAAGAGCAGTGGCTTGGTAATCTTTGTATTCTTGCTGTTTCTTCAAAAACAATGCCTCGAATGCAAGAATCTACAACAAGGTTGGTTCACTTGTATGATGTATTATTCTCAATGAATAATTAACTGTCTAATTTAAGTATATCACTTTTAAAAATGTTTACCAAATATATCCAAACCATGTAAATTTAGATCGTGAATTGAAGTAATAGATAGAAAATAAATGAGTAATAGCTATAAAAATTAGAAAAAGATATGCTTCTTTTTTGCATTACTTAAAAAACTTTTCCCTATTTTTCACCTTAACTAAAAAGCTTTCCACACTATTTTGTCATACTCGTATAAATGCTTATCCTTGTTAAACGAAGAAGGATAAATCTTCACGAAATATGGTTGCGGGATTTTGCCCTTAGAACACGCTTTTATAACCTTTCGATCAGTTATCAGTCACCATAACTGGACATTTTTGACTGACACCTCAATTTGTCAACCGCTAAAGTTAGTTTCATGTTACTGCTGGGCTGAAGCCCAAGAAAGGACGTCATTATGTCAAAATCAGTCGTTGGGTCAAGTCGGGAATCGTCGTTTAACATATTCATTTTGTGCTAAACATCTTCTCTGTGCAAAAGGAATCGTCTATCAGTGTGATTGCGGGTGGGCAAGAACTTGCTTTCAATGTCTAACAAATGCAGATCACTTTGACTCCATGCTCACAGGATAGCCAAATGTACAAATGAGCGAGAACCTTCAATTGCAAGTTAGGAAGTTAGACGAAAATGCACATTGTCGACAAAGGAAGGAACTTAGGAAAGCAGAGAAATATACAGCAAATAAAACCAGTAAAAGTCTTCATTAAATGTGCCTTCACAACAAAACTTCCTTTATGTCGAAGGGCCTGTTTCATATCGAAAACAGGTTTTATATCTGTTCCATATCGAAAACATCCTGTTTTATGTCGAAGTGCCTGTTCCCTATCGAAAAACAGGTTTATGTCGAAGTGCCTGTTCCATATCGAAAAACAGGTTTATGTCGAAGGGCCTGTTCCATATCGAAAAACAGGTTTATGTCGAAGTGCCTGTTCCATATCGAAAAACAGGTTTATGTCGAAGTGCCTGTTCCATATTGAAAAAAATGATGGATCTAATGGATCTCAAATGACGTTTTGAACTTTCCCGGCGTGACGTCATCGACATATCTACAAAGCATTTCATCATAGCTATTTGTCTATCCATAAGTGAACTTGTTCTATATAACTGAAAATTCATCTATTCGGGAACATAAGCGTACGGCGGAAGGTAGGATTTTTGCCCGAGTACAGAGGCACTATCTTGGACTAATCTCGTAGCACAATGTTCAACCGAATTGCCAAAAGTAAGTCCCATCACTCCCCAGTGTCATTTATGCCCGACTATTTGCGGAGAATTTTTGAAAATTTGCCCGACTGACATGGTTTTCGAAAACTGGGGGGGGGGGGGGGCGGCAGCCCCTGTTCACGAATAAGGCTTGCATAGATTAATTTGAAAGTTTGGATTGAGTAATTTACAGTTTTGAAAAAATCTCTATTCCCTGTTACTACAAACAGGCTTATACAAATCCCAGTTTATTTTTTAACTATTTCAAGATGTTACCTTTAAAATGTGTAATTGTGAAGGTACATAACTTCTTAACTTGAGTGTAATCAAAGATGAATACAAAATCACATTTAATTACAAGCAAAGCTAAAAAATGTCTTGTGGCATTGTTGTATTAGCACCTCCCTTCCCCAAAAAGGCTCCTTAAAAGTTATTCTGATCAACTCTGACTAAATCTTTCTTGAAGAACGGTATGCGTACCGTAAAACGATATGGGTATGACCAATCTGCCACATACTCTAGAGACACTGAAATAAACAAAAGACAAAATACAGCCACTTCCAAACTGTTGTAGGAAACGATTAGATTGACCACCGATATAGATTTGATTAACAAATTTTACGTGGCCACTTGCAAACCTGAGTGTGTGGACAATTTTGTGTCGTGCGAAGCAGTGTTAAACATGAAGCAACTATGGCTTCTTTCCCACAGTTGATGTGCCAGCCACGTCTTTCAGATTCCCATAACAGGATGGGAGAGGGGGATCTCCGATGAGACCAAAAACGGTCGATTGGTGGTTTTGACTAAACTTAAACACACACAAAATTAAACGAAAGTAAGGAAAACAGTACCAGAGAGAGTACCAGAAATCTTTTAAGGAGCACCAAAACTGAGTTGGCTGTGTTTATGAATGGCTCTTGTCTATGTTCAACTTTGTCCCATGAGTTATACATCTACCATGTTTCTCTCTTTGTCAAATGAACCATTATCGGGTTCGAAGCTACTACATACACAAATTATAATGACAGGGCCTCTGTTGATGACCAGACGATTACGGTCCCGAACATATTACTAAATCATACCGTTTTGGCACTTGCTAAAAACCTTTTCAACTCTGCCCATCGTATTTTCATTCTATCAAAGCCTCCCCTTGTTTGGCCCATCGAAGGCCTTCAATGGCTTCCCCTTGTTGGCTTTAATTGTTAAATATATTGTAAGTGCCATTTATAGAGGTAACTCGATGACCTTGTGTCTTTTCCCTCTATGAATGGCACCATATGAAGTAGCTTTTGCCTAGCCTTAATGTTTTAATTGCTTATATAAAGAAAACAAAAAAAGTACCAAAAATGTGCCTACAGCATGAAACTGGTTATTTCGGCGTCAAGGATAAAAACAATCATGCTTTGTACCTTTTCGAATAACAATAAATTTACAGCGAATCATGATTTATCCCCGGGAGATACATTCGAAAATGGACATGGGATGGGCAAGGCCGAAACGGTTACGGTTAGTATAAGTGAAAGGCCAAAACCAATCAGCATTCAGGATTGTTCACCTTAGCCAATCAGGATTGTTCACTTTGAATTTGAGAGTTTGAAGAGGAGAAGGAATTTTGATCAACACGTGGCCCAAATCAGATAGGTTGAAGGTCAAAGGTCATGCCCTGGTCATATCAGTACGAAATAAATTTTGAGTTCTTTGTGTTCTTACCTTTCTCCTCTGTTTCAACTGTCCAATAATCTTTATTGTGGCTATGATGGCTTTACGTGAATTTTGTCCGTCTTTATGACCTTAGCCTCCTAATCTCATTTATCTTTTTTATTAAAGTACATCATAGCAATCAATTGTAGTACGACTGACTTTAATCTGGGTTTCTATTCATTGATTGATTGATTGACTGATTAATTGACTGACTGATTGACTGATCGATCGATAGATTGTTAACCGCTAAACTTGAATGGGAATCACTTTTGAATCAACATTTGTCGCTGTCTTTGTATCGAAAGGCCCCAGATTCAGACATATTTACAAATATGTACTTGAGACATTTATCTCATGTCTGAATAATGCATCATGCCACCCCTAATGTCTGAAACACAACCAAAAAGTTGATTATGAATTTAGGAACTTAACTTTAATTGGGAACTTTAACCAAATTTGAAACTAAATTTTCTTTAGTCGACCGTTTTACTAATAATGTTTTGGAAAGAGCCGCAAATTTTGAATGGATTTATGATGCTGAAGTTGAAATGTGAACTTTGTAACATGATTATCGTACTTTAGATATAATGACAAATTTTGAAAATAATTATGATGTTTTAGATTAAAGGACAAATCTTGAATGGAACTCTGATGCTTTAGATATAGTGTGAAATTTTCATAGGACAAAATGCTTTGGATAAAATAACAAATTTTATTGGAATGATGATGCTTATGATGACAAATTTAAGGAGCCATTATGATGTTTTAGATGCCCCCAAGGATGGCTACGAGCTTGAAAATGATCTTGATGAAATTGACGCATTAGAGAAGCAAAATGAATATGGTAAGAAAACACTTTTATTGATGTTTCAAATCGACACAGCAGAATTAAAAAGTATACACATAACAGATCATGCCATAAACACCACATAATATTAAACACCATAACTGGAATCTATTCACGAAACTAGTTGGTATCCATCAGGATTCATGCTTTTGAAAGTCATCTCAATTCTAATTGAAGGACGGTACTTCTAGATAACGTATTGTATTTTGTATTTGTATTTGTTTATACCTAACTTCCGATGGTAGATTTTAGGACACTGAGAAGTTCTATACTTATCAAGCAGTGTACTGGTCCTTTCTTTTATGTGACCTCGTGATTCCTTATGCCTGGAATTCTAAAGAGAGCTGGCGACTCTCCTCACTCTGGGTGAATGTTTGGACAAGCCAAGAACTCGAACCAAGGACCCTTGGGTCTGTAGTCAGTGCCTCTAACCACGTAACCATCCTAGCACCAATTGATCAAAATACCGTACGAAAACTTTCCATCGGAGTTTTGATGGAATGTTTAATTCCTTTTCATGAGTGAGATTCACATTCTTCAAATAAGGCATGTTTACTTTGAAAAGAGATATGTTGCTAGCTACCTCAGCTTAGGAACGTATAGGAACGTTTAGACTCTAGTGCTACTTGTATTCTAGACGTAGAAGTTGATGATGAAGGGGAACAAGATTCTGATGAAAATCCGGATTCCTGGTTGCCTCCGAAGACATCGATAGCTGAAGAGATTGTTGAAATAAACGCAGGTAACCCTTCGATGCCAAAGGAAGCATGAAATCTTGGATTGTGGTTTTGAGGTTGATTGATTTTTACCTGCAGAAACACAAATCCCTTTGGTATCTTAAACGTCGCCCTTGGTGTAGTTGTACCGTCGTATAGGGAAATGATTATATACATTGAGGAGCATGGAATGCATCATAAAGATAATAGTAGATGTAGCGTAGAGACCGACCCCCGGTTTCACGGTTACTAGGACCCAGTCCTTTTATGCCGGGATACGAGAAGCGGAGCGTTCCACAGTTTTGTTACGAGGCTGACTCTGGAAAGCAGAAGCCTTTACTTTTTACGCAAGTGGTAGAGAAAACTATGAATTCTAGACAATTAAGTTTTGTTTCTTTGCTTTATAATCTATTGATCCCCATTTTCATGATTTCCCCTGACTGTCTATAAATTTTTCCCATTTGCCTCTTGAAATAAATCATTACATGACATCCATCTTCTTCGCACGGTCAGTTCTCTTTTTCATGATAAAAGAAGGCTTGCATATCTCTAACCTCTGTCTAGTGGACGGAGCAAAGGGCCTAGTTGACGGTGACATTTTGCCGCCCACATCCGAAGACACAGACGAAGATGAAAACGAGAAGAGAAATGCCGTGCGGAACAGAGCGAAGATCTGGAGAACGCGCGTCATTCCTTACTACATTCACGGTTCAATATGTGAGTATTCCGCAGCACCGCTCACACGCATTATGAAGGCGCGCGTCAAAAAAGGCCTGGGACCACTTCTGGACTGGGCAGGAAGCTACAGGTTGGAAGTGCAAAATTTTCACCATCAAAGCACAAAGGATTATATTTCGAAATTTTTACTACGGCAATAAGTGCATATTGTAAATGAATAACTGTATTGCGTAATTAAAGATCAGTAGCTCTATAGAAATATTCGTTGATTGCTTGAATGGGTTTACCTTTACGAGATCGAAATTTTTAGGTCAACAAAGAAAAATGGCTACGCAGCAATGCCAACCTCCAAAGAGTTTATTCTTCCGGATCAAAAAGTAAAATAAGATTGATTCAAAAATAAGGCCCAGATACTATCTTGATGCCATGCATGTTATCTCGACAATAAAAAAAATTTGCGATTAGGATTTGTCAAGGAGCAATGCCAGGAGCATACGTTTTATTGGTTAATCTCGACGTGGCTCTTTTCCATCCAAGAAACAAATTTTATCAATCTACTTTGATAAACTTTCTTTTTGAATTTACTGATTTATATATTAATCATGATAATTCTCCTGACTGTGTTTTTGTTCTTTCAATTTTAGCATCATACAATAAAAAGCAGATAAAGAAGGCAATCGCCCAGTTTGAGGAAAAAACTTGTCTTCGCTTTAAAAAAGTATCCCTTGCCAGTCCAGAACATTTTATCAAATTTTTCCGAGGAAGAGGGTAGGATATGCTTGCAAGTTCTATGTAATCTTCACTTTATATAAAATGTATGAAACTCTTCTTCCTTATGCTATACTAGCTTTATGCCAAATTTATGACAACTTCATTTGTCGCACTACATATCAAAGATTTGTCGGACATATTACAATGTATATATACAACACATATACGACAACTGTTTTGTCGAAATATATCAATGAAATTCGTAATTAGGCCGTAATTACATTTCAAAGTATTCGTCCCTGTTATCGGGCATTCTTTCTCCAATTTCCTTCTAAGAATATTGACCCACACATCTACTTCCTTGAATCGCCTCACTTTGCTTATGCTTATCCTTTTCTCCAAAGATTTGGTCACGGAGGAGCGGCGAAGTCTATTTTGCCAAAATTCGCCCTCCTTATTAACTAAGCTTTTTATTGATTGCATAGTACGAATAGAAGTGATAAAGCAAGTCCCCTTAAGAAGCGAAGCATTCTAAAGGCAGCAATTAAGGCTGTGCACCCTGGGGTGTTAATCAGAAGTAAGACAGCAATAACAGGGACTTGCTTAGTAGGTCCAGCAGTGGCGTAGCCGGATTTGGGCAGCTCCAACCCCCCTCCCCCCTTAAACGTTTCTAGCCACCATAATAATGGATGCGCCCATATCGGCGCGCCTTTTTGCCGGAAAATTCCATGCTTCACCCCTCTACAGAAAATTCATAGCTACGCCATTGAGTTGATAAATTGATCTTTTCATTTCTAATTTTTTGCATTTTTTTCATCTTTTTCACTTTTTTCATCTTTTTTCATTTTTTTCATCTTTTTTCATTTTTTGCATCTTTTTTCATTTTTTTCATCTTTTTTCATTTTTTTCATCTTTTTTCATTTTTTTCATCTTTTTTCATTTTTTTCATTTTTTCTTTCACTTTTGTTACTTTTTTCATTTTTTCTTTTCATTTTCTCATTTTTTTATTTTTTTTATTTTTTTCATTCTTTTCATTCTTTTTTTTATTTCTTTAATTTTTCAGAAATTGAAAAAACGGGGCTAATTTTTCGTTTTTCAAATTTTGAAAAAAATCACAACTCTGTTTTCAACATGTCTTGTCCCTTTTTGCTTGAATTTATGATCTCTCTATACAAAGCGATTGACCAAATGACGTCATTCCTTCAAGGTGCTACTCCTCTGTTGGCAAAACTAGGGGGCGATATCAGCTGTTGTCGATTGGATACAGGTGTGGGAGGATAGGAACAATCATTCACGAAATCATGCATGCGCTTGGGTTCTACCATGAGCAAAGCCGCTACGATCGGGACAAGTACATCAGTGTTAACTTCGCAAACATTTTACCAGGTATCTAGCTTGTTCTAAAACTTGCTTGACCTCTTTAACGTCAAGCGTCTGTGGCTACTTCTTCGAGGCAAATACAATGTTTATTGTTGGCAATTAATAATATACACTATTGGCTAATATAATATCAATATGGAAGACCCTGTCATATGGAAGACGTTTGACCTATTACCGTATGTAAATCATAATTTAAACTATTATGTGAGAGTTTTTAACTATAGAGAGCCGCATTGGTTGTACCAGAGTATATTCAGTGCAACGTTATCTGCTTATCTGCATATTTTTTGCAACAATACACTTGCTAAATAAGTACAGTTATTAAACTTATCCTATAGAAAGACGGCGGTGTGAGATACCCCCTAACATTTTCTCTACTACGTAAACACTTTTCTGTTCGTTAAAACAGCGTATCAGTCTGGTAATTTAGCCGTAAAATTAGCACTGCTACTTCCTAACCCCCCTTTCCAAATTAAAGGCCGACCTACCCCTGTCTAAAGATAACATGAAATGTATTGGGGGCTGGTGGAAGAGTGTTTCCAGCATTTAAGATACTTGGGTGTAGCTAGCATTTGAGATACTCTGTGTAACTGGCATTTAAGATACTCGGTGTAACCAGCGTTTAGAATCTCTAAAGAATGATCATGTGGGCTTCTCGAGAGTTAGAACAGAAGCAGGAAAATAGACTTTTTGGTTCCAAATTGTACAATGAACTTCCGAACAGCCTTCGCCAGTTGGACTCACTTCTAATTTTAAACGAAACCTAAAACAACTTTATATGGACAACTAGAAATTAATTTATGCTTTTAAAAATGAGCAGTTGCATATGATCATTATATTTCTTTGTTCAAAAGCTTTATTGTAATATATCATAGTTTCAGATACAGGGCCCTCATTGATAACAACACTCCATGTGTTGAAGTGGTTATCTTGTATAAACATTTTCATTATTATTATTTTTATACATCATATTTGTTTTTTCTTGATAGCTGCGGCCATGAATTTCAAAAAAGTAAGTATTCGAGATATGACCACGTTGGGACTTCCGTATGATTACGATGGAGTAATGCACTATGGAGCATATGCCTTTACGAAGAATTTCAGAAAGAAAACTATTACGAAGCTTGACAAGAGCGGCGGACGCATTGGGCAAAGAAGAGGCTTTAGCAAAACGGATCTGTTGCAGATTAATGCACTATATGACTGCAAAAGTAAGTAAATGGCACAGGCACTCGAATGTGTGTTATGAGAGGCACTCTGCAAAGAAACCGCCCAATCGCAGTGATTTGTATCAAAATATGTGGAGGGGCATAATGTGACGATTATAAAAGGGCTCGGTATAGACAGTCACCCCTAAATATTTTGGTAATGAAGTCATAGTCAGGGTCTTACGCAAAATGAATTAAATTAGATTCGACCTCCTTTCTTTCTACCTATGAACTTTCTTCTACCTTTTTCTACATGATTTTTAAAGAAAATTGGCTTTAGGAAAAAGTGGGGTTAGAAAGTTTTTCAAATGCCTTTGGTGTTCTCAGCTATGATATTCTTGGAACTGAAATAATCCATTTTTCAATAAGGTGGAAGTTCGCTAAAAAGATGGTTGTCCCAGGCTAAAGAGACTTTTTATTCTAAGCCCAATAAGAAAACTTTAGAATTAGTACCAGGTCCGAGTTTAGCCTTATATAAAATGTTTTTGTTGAATCATGGAGAGCAGCAAGGCTCTCTTCCACTTCATTGCTACAGTTCTAAGCCATTCGACTCCGTAGGGAACCTGGATACTAGTCTCATTTTGAATAAAATGAAATAGAGTCTCTTTTATTTCATATATAGTGATTCTGGTATCGATGGTACTCAGTGGGGAACAGACTTTCTCATTGCACCGAACAGGATAGGCTTAACAAAATTTTATTTTCGTTTATCTATTTTAAGTTTGAATTCTAATTTGATTTCAGCAAGTAGCGTGACAAATACATGGAGTAGCTGGTCCAGTTGGAGCCCCTGTATTGATTATGGTTTCACGAAGCACGAATCGAGGGATCGCTTTTGTTTCAGAGAGGACATAAAAGACTGCAAAGGCGCAAGTCGATATGGAACACAGAGGAAATCTAGGCCCTGTACCTCCGGTAAGCAAAGTGTTGCTCATGTGACGTCATTAGTTCTCAGGCTTCTTTACAATGCACCTTTCTCAACTTTGATTCCAACTGTTATCCCTGAGCTAACTTGCGTCTCGAATAAAAGGTGGACGATAGTGTCCATTGAGATTATCTTTATATTGGCTGAATAGTTCTATATTTTCATTCAATTATTTGCCATCAGAGAGCTTTATATCATGCAAAGGGAATCATGGCTTTCAGACTTAGGTCAAGTAGTTGTAGAATTGTAGAAACGAATTGTAATGTGTTTCTGCTCACTGCGTTGCTCAACCTCTATGGAGAACCCGAGCCATAGTTGTCTTATTTAACGTGCAGAGAACACGGAGCTAGGCTCAGAGAGAGAGACGAATAAATTCGCTAACGAAGGGTGAGAGAGGATGATGAAGTGATGATGGAATGGGGATGGAAAAGTCTAGGCTGAGAATCGAGAAAAGATGTGTCAGCATGACATGGTGTGACAATGAAAAGTAAACAAACGAGTCGCTACAGAATCATCTGTGGCTGTATTTTGAGCCATTCCAAGAAGTATGGCCACGAGTATTGCTCTTTGGGATCAAATGCTCTCTAATTAAGCTGAATCAAACCCCAACCCAAACCGTCTTGTCCTACCACCACTCAGGTAATGTCGACAATGTTAGAAAAGGGTTTGATTGGCCAACAAGCGGTTTGATTGGCCAATGAGAGGTTTGATTGGCCAACAAGCGGTTTGATTGGCCAATGAGAGGTTTGATTGGCCAACAAGCGGTTTGACAAGCACCTCAATTGTGTTATGATGACTGGTGCAGGTTGACATTAAAAGTAGATTAAGTCTACTTCTCTCCTTTTGGGTGAACTTGGTGTTTATGTTTTTACCGCAGATGACGTCATAACCGTGTCAGAAGAGCCAGAAGCCGAGAAACCCAGAAAGAGCCCAAAGGTTTCCATGAATAGATCGTATTTTGATAACATCATGTTATGCTTTATATTGCTTATCATGTAATTTATAATTATCATTACCATGGCATCGTAAGCAAAATTTTACCTAGGCTTCTTATTTTAGATATGTAATATATGATTTAGGCTCCTTATTTTTAATATGTAACATATGGTATTAATGCAATTGCTGTAAATTTTTCATTTCTTTATATAATATCTGTTTACGTTAATCAGGACGCACATTGATAACAGCAGTAACGTTGAAGTGTTGTTAATCCTGTATAAAGATTCGTGTTATTATTATTATTATTATTTTTATTATTATTATTATTATTATTATTATTATGATTGCTTATCATAGAGAGTGCAAAAAAATAACCGACCCGAGACTGACTCGATCTCACGACCCTTGACTTGACCCTTGACCCTTGAAAGCTCAGTGGTCGTGCACTTGGCGTATAAATTCATGAGTTCGACTCTCGCTCGGATCTGTTATTTTTCTACACTCTCATCCTTTCTACATTCTTCTACATTATTTTGAATTGGTGTGTAATTATATAACCAAGTGTTGAAACTTTCTTGCTCGATAATAGAAAGCTGAATTATACCGTGCTCTCAGCGACAGCAACAAACCAAGACGAGAACTCCATCTTCATTAAACAAAAAGTCATTATACAAAATAATAATTGTTTCGCAGAGTTTACCTTGAGGTGTAAGAGATAAGAAGTTATTATATACAGGAATAATGTGAAGGGTGGGCCAGGATCTTGTTATAATAAACCATGTATGTATTTACTTTAAATGCACCAAGTGATCTTGGGCCTAGGTTGATATAAACATGAAGCCGTGAACTTTAAAGCTTTGTTGCTGCTGGGTATAGAAATGGAATGGAAATGTTGATGAAGGCGAAAATGGTTTCGTGAACTTGCCCCTTACCATGCTGTACTTAATCCAATTGGTTTGCTGTTGTACTTCCAACTTATAGAAGCAATTTAGCGACTTGCGATGCTTGTAGACTTTTGCTATCTGTTTCTCAAACAGCTTTTTATTCTTTGCTTCAGCAAAGGTAGAAAGCAATGTTGTGAAAGCTTCCGACAGCATGGCTGCCGAAGAGGACCCTGTAGAGAGCACCACTCAGGAAGAGGTTGCAGAGGAAAGTATTTCTGAGGAGGAGGCTGTGGAAAATGACGACTCTTGGCTACCGCCAAAAACAACAATTGCGGAGGAGATTTTCGAAATTAACGCAGGTATAGAGTGTTTAATTCATGGTTTGTCAGTGAACAGTTAAATTTGAAATAGACATTTAACAAGGAAAACAAAAAGTGCTCAATTCCTTTGAAGCTTGAAAATAAAGCTAGCATGTACCTGACTCATAGGCAAATGCGGTGGTAGTGGCCATTTCTGAGCAAATCTTGTTTAGTTCTGTTTGGCTATCTGACCGCGTTGCTTCCAACATCTCACACTGTTTCACATCTCTTTTGTCCTTGCTTGTCACTTTCTTGTAACTAGATACACCTATGTAAGAGAAAATAATTCATCATTTCCATTTTGCTTCCAGTTGACGGAGCCAAAGGCCTAATTGGTGGTGATATTTTGCCTCCGAAAACGTCAGAGTCAGATGAGGAAGAAAATGAAAAACGGAATGCTGTTCGAAACAGAGCCATGATCTGGAGGTCACGTGTCATTCCCTACACCTTCCACAAATCAATAGGTACGTGTTATTGTTAAGACGAAATTTTGTTAGTCTCCGGCAGTTAGTCAAGGATAGTCTCTCTTGCGAAGCTACAGATGCTAGTCAAGGTTCTTGCTCAAGAAGGCCCCAGCTATAAGATTCATCGGTTCTTGCTCGTCCAGAATCTAGATCTTACAAACAGATCCAAGCGACTAACATTCGAGGTCACGTGCTGAAGCGAATTTTCAAAAGAACCGCCAACGCAGTGATTTACGTGAGAAGACTGGGCACTATACCCAGTCTCTTTTGCTTCAATAACAATTTTCTCTTGTATATTAACGATTGTGACAGACGTTTTGAATGTATGTTAATACAGTCCGCTTTTACCGATTCTGCGCATGGATTGAAAGTGATCTTCCACCGCTAGCATCTCCAAAGTCTCGTCATAGCAAGAATATCGCGCTCTCCGCTATTGCTCTGCGACATCTACCGGGCGCTAAAAGTATCTTCCCGAATCCTTTTTATAATCAGCGCATAGGCGCAATAAGCATTCAGTTGTGTACATCGCTAATGGAACATACACAAGATCAAAATCATGAATACTTCTTCGTTCTCTGCTACGCAACTAACGCAAAAGGTGCCTCTGTTATTGGCCAGTAGATATTGCCATCGAACATTTCACACTCCACATTTCGAACACCTCCTAAGCATGGCCTACATTTACTGTATGAAGCAGCGATAGATTCCACACTATAAATATAGTGTCCAAATTCAGGTTTTCTTGTCTTATGCCTGATATTTTAATGCCGCAATTTTTTACTTCTGATTTTTACTTAGGATATTCCACAAGAAAGCTCATCAACTCTGCAATTAAGGACTTCCATAAGAAGACTTGCCTCAAGTTCAAAGAAGTCTCCTTGAACAGTCGCATTCATCATTTGAGATTCATTCAAGGAAGAGGGTAAGGCTTTATTCTATTGACTCACGGAATCACGGAATCACGGAATCACGGAATCACGAAAATCATCATGGTATCATACTTTCATCAGGCACTATGTTGCATTAAAATGAACTTGCACTCATAATCACTTGCGAAGCTTATAGTGGGAATCGAGGATGGAATATTTCTGAAACTTTGAATTGGGGATACAGACAAATGAGTGTTGAAATAGGCCAAATGTTCCCGAGGAAGGGACTTAGAGCTTCAAGATCGATATTAAGTCTAAAACAAACTGTAGATCACAATCATTAATCATTCATAAATCACTGATCAATAACGAATAACGCAATACGATCAAGTCGTTAATCATTAATCGACCAAAATCATAATCATAGTGTAATCAATCATAGCTATATGAAATCAATCAAACATTAGAAATCATCCATGTTCCCGTCCTTTGAATATTTTATATACCGACTGTTCAATTCTTTCTCAAAGATGCTATTCCTACGTCGGCAAGACGCGCGGTCGTTATCAGACCGTTTCAATTGGCCGACGTTGCAATCGCAAGGGAATCATCCTTCATGAGCTGATGCATGCTCTGGGGTTCTATCACGAGCACACACGATATGATCGAGACAAATACATCAAGATCGACTTCTCCAATCTCATACCAGGTTTGATTACGTCATTCTGCTTGTTCACGTGACCGTAGAATCTGAAAATCAGTGACGTAAGGGCCAGCGGACCAGAGAGGTCAAGAGGGCGAGAGGGCCATGGACCCCGTTTTTGACAAGCCTTGCAAGACGCCCCTTCCAAGCCCAATAGTGCCCTTTTGAGACCCAAATGTGCCTCTTCCATATCAAAAAATGGGAGTGGCAACGTGCCCCTTTTTTACCCTCCCCCTCCAACTTTTAAGATGCTTCTTCGGCTCTGCTAAAAAAACCATTTCTATTATGAATAGAGCCAATGCTCGAATATCTGTTTCTGTTTCAGCTTAGATCACATTTCATTCATTATCAGACCTTTAACTATCAGGCAATATAATAAGCTTCAAATCTTATGTCAGTAAGCTACGCAAGGAACAGACAGAAGTAACTTTTAGAACGATATCTAAGCTGTTACTAACAATTAACATAATGCTGTATTTGAGATGTCTTCTGAAGCAATTCTTAGTTGGTCGGAAACAGGACTTGGTAGCCTCTTTTTATATTCCGAGAGCTTGATAGCATATTCCGTGACGTCATTATATTGTCGTTTCAACACATTGCTACTTGTTTGTTTCTTTAAACCCCCTCCCCCTTGGGCTTCACTTTCACGCACTAGGAAGCCTAACCTACCTTGGACTTAACTTACAATTATAAAAATAAGTTTTAGCCCCCTTAGGGTCTACACTTGTTTGCTAGAGAAAAATGCAAGCACTACCTTAGGCTTCTATAAAATTACTTTGCAAAGCCTTGCGGCATTAATAGCTTTACTTGCATTTATTCAGAATAGCCATTCATATATTTTAGCCTAACCACTTGAACTTAACTTGTAGTTAGTATTAAAAGTCTCAGACCCCCTTAGGGTCTACTATTATTGATTAGGAAAACCAAGCCCCTATTGGGCTTCACTTGCATATATTTGGAGATAATTCACCCCTCCCCATGGGCTCAATTTGCATTTATTAGGAAAGCTTCCTAGATTCTACTATAATTGATTTAGACAAGCTTAGCACTCCATTTGGCTTCACTTGCATGTATTAACGAAAGGATTTACTCTCTCCACTTTAGCTCTATTTTCATTAATTAGGAAAAGATTCAGCCCCCTAGGATACACTGTTATTTTTTAGAAAAGTAAAACCCCCTCTTTGGACTAACTTGCATGTATTAAGAAAGGAAACACCCTTTCCCTTGGGCTCTATTTCCATTTACTGGAAATATTCAGCCCCCCAGGGTTTACCCTTATTTATTAAGAAAAAGTGTAGCCCCCACTTTGGATTTACTTGCATGTATTAAGAAAGGATACACCCTCTCCCTTTGGGCTCTATTTCCATTTACTGGAAAGACTCAGCCTCCTATGATCTACTCTTATTGATAACGAAAAGCTTAGCCCCTCTTTGGGCTTCACTTGCATTTAGAAGGAAGAGGCCTAGCCCACTGAAATCCCACGAAAGGATTGAGCCCCCTGAAACCCCACTCATGTCCTCGAACTGAACTAAGCTGCAATTTACATTAATTTACAGGCGTCGAAGCTAACTTCAAGAAAGTCGGCATCAGAGACATGACCACACTGGGGCTGCCATACGACTACGATGGGGTGATGCACTACGGTGCATACTCATTTGCGAAGAACTGGGGAAAGCCGACGATTGTTAAACTGAAGAAGTCTGGTGGACGAATAGGCCAACGAAAGGGCTTCAGCATTACAGACTTGGCGCAGATCAATGCATTGTATGACTGTAAAAGTGAGTAGCATACAGATGAAACAGCCACGCAAGTTAAGGCTACGGGGTGTATCTTTCAGTTAGCGGGTATTGAAATGGGTTTTTAGCCTCCAATTGCATAAACATACTAGGTAAACGTCATGAGTTGTAGAAACATCAAATGAATTTAAATTTTCAGCCCAAAAATGATGAATTTAGCCAAATTTGTGGGGGAGGGGGTCGGTCATTTCAGCAGCTGAAATGTGGGGGTCGAGGGGATGAATTTAGCCAAATTTGTGGGGGATGGGGTCGGTCATTTCAGCAGCTGAAAGGTAAAAGTAAGCATTTAATGCCAAGTAAAATAATCTTAGAAAAGGAAAAATATTAAGGTTGTGG
Organism: Nemopilema nomurai; assembly: GCA_003864495.1. Lineage (NCBI taxonomy): Eukaryota > Metazoa > Cnidaria > Scyphozoa > Rhizostomeae > Rhizostomatidae > Nemopilema > Nemopilema nomurai. The sequence goes on along the minus strand of ML133499.1, from coordinate 1,132,658 downwards.
CTTATCCTTTCAAATTAACAACTATGTACCTCCTCTCCTAAACAACATTAGGCAAATGCCTTAAACGCCTCAACAAAGGTTAAAAAGCCCCCTTCTCCGTAACAACATTTGGCAAATGTCTTGGTGAACGCAAGTTGAAGGCATGTCAAGCAAATTAAGCCTGTCAGACACACAGATTAAGAATTTAGCAAAAACTTGGAGGGGACATATAGGTGGAATAGGAGACTTTTGCGGGGTGTGGACAGGAACTCCATTTCAAATGCTGAAAGGGGGTCGGGGTCGGTGATACACTGTTTATCTGTAGCTGATTTTGACGTCCCTAAATTGCAATGCCTTATTTTATCAATAAATCTGATTCCCCTTTTCAGCGGACTCAAGAGAGAACGTTTGGAGCAGCTGGTCTTTATGGAGTCCTTGCTTTGATCTTGGACTAGGAAGCAAAGAACACAGCCAGCGATTTTGCTTTAGAGAAAATGTAAAACGGTGTCCAGGTTCAGGGAGATATGGAACACAGAGAAGATCTAGGCCATGTGGTGAGAATTCCGTCTGATACAGACAATTCTTCGTTTTATGAAGCTGTGCTTTCACTATAGCCTTCTCAGAAATGTGGACAATTTTATGTTAGTATTATATCATAATAGAGTAACGTTTTGATATACTAAGCTTTTTTCCTTTTTACGCAAAACTTGGGTAGTGTTTTCCTCTTATGCTAGCGTCTTGTAATTTAGAATCTTTGCATATCAGATTGTTTAAAATTTGATACCAAACTTTCATGCCATAATTATACGATAAATATCAAGTTTTTAAATAGGATAGAAATATATTAGAATTTCTTTCATTTCGTGTTAAGATCGTGAAGGAAATTGTTCGAACTTGGATTGGTTGAACAATTCACGATTTACTTGTTATATCGAAGCGTCGTGCTGTTGTAACTAAATTGAATGAAAATTTTCTAAGCTTGCTTGTTGAAACTTTTTTCCATTGATATGAGAAGTCTTCAAAAAGGCCAAGCCTATGTTTTCTTTCCGTAAGCAGAGTGAGGGCACGGGGAAATTAAAGCAAGAAATCTATTTTTCAATCTGATTGACATTCAAAAGTAAATAAGAAAGGGCACCAAATACGCGATGTGCATCACATAAAATTTTTTACACTCTTTAACTCCTTAACATGGCAATATTTGTTTGCAAGAAATTTAGAAATTCAGATTAATTTAATGCACCTAAAACGCCAGTGAATCTAAACAGTTTCCAGTGCTGCTTTCAATTACGATAAAATAAGGCAGCAAAATGCTTTCAATCCACTTTGACATGTCCAAACGGATTGTTTTAATCAGGTTAAAAGTGACCTTCATACTTCAAAGACTAAACTTTGGTCCTTTGGTGTAGACAATTCTATACAAAGGGGCATAATATTCTCCATGAAAAAAATATTGGCGTGTAATGAAACTTTCAATACAATTCATGCAATATTACATTCAGAAAATCCATTTTGATTTGCAAAAAGTTGCATTTTTCAGAATTGAACGGTAAAAATTATTATTCATTTGGTTCTGATGTGGTACTTTTCTATTATTAGACAAATGTTTTTTGGTGCAAAACTTCACAATTACAAGAAGCAGCGGAGATATTATTCTAGCATACTGCGTATGTTAAACACATTTTTCTTGGATGGTCTGATAAAAAATACTTGAATTTTAAACAGAGTCAAACTATAAACGAAATAAAAGCCAAACAGTGTCACCATTCTTTCCAGAAAACTAATCTATAATTTTCTGTTTTCATCACCTTTATTTTCCACAATTTTTAGTATAAAAACATTATTGTCTGGAAATAGACTCATTAGTTAGGTAAAACTCATTGAAAACCACGGCCATATAATGAGCTCACTTTTTTGCCCTTGGGGGCTTTGTCTTGGAGAAATATCATTGGCAGCTTTTGTGATGACGGCCCTGGCTGGAGGGCATTTTCTCCCACTAGCCTTCCAATACTTGCAACTTTATACCAAAGTCAAACAAAAATTCCAATAATGAAAAATACTTTTTAAAGCAAGCATTTTATAAACTTGATTGATATTGAGACCAGTATAAGTATAAACATTTAAACTGATAATGATATTGTGCGATCATATTGATGACAAAATGTAGTTCACCTGACAAAAGTTGATATCGAGTACTTATGGGGCTTCTTACATGCCTTAATTTGAGTCTCCTATGCATTTGTGATAGAAATTGGCTATGAATCTCAAAATCACTTATCGTACACCCTATGAGAAGACGTTCTATTTGACAAGAACGGCTAGTAAGTAAGGTGGTTAGTATGGAGGTCTGTAATGAGATAGAAAAGAAAGCATTTGTTTATGCCAGCGACTCAATATGATAAGGCTTTCTAACAGCTGAGCACCCAAATGCAAACTCACTACTCAAGTTAACTTTAAAGGTCAATTCTTTTGTTTTTGTAACTTTCAAAAACGTGATTAATCATAGAATTGTTGAAATTTTGAAAACTAATAATGAAAAAAACTAGTGAATATTTTGAGCTTTATTGTTACAAAATGCAGAAATTATAATGGTTTTCACAAGTTTATGGATATTATAAGTTTATGGATATTTATGGACACTCTACTTCCAGAGAAACTTTTCTTAAAGGCATTTAAGCAGAAGTTAAGAAACCTTATTTTATCCTTGAGGAGAATCCAACCTTCTTTTTAGAACTAGTGTAACCGTAAGTAAACGCTTGCAGCCTCATGCTCTTGTATGAGCCTCGGACTCATTCTGTCTCCTTGACTCCGAGAATTTATATTTATCTGCTACTGAAGGCAATGAAAACTTGATAAACATGAATTGCTCAATATTTTAGACATTTTAACATGAAATTTTAACGGCAGCAGTTAGTAATGAATAGTATTATTACTAAAACTTTTCAACTATTATTTTAAGAAAAGGTGGCATTATTTAGTGCTGTACAAGGCTATAGTCCTAAGACCTTTAAAGTGAGAAAAACGTCCATATATGCATTTAGAAAGCTTTGAAAAGTCATGCAGATTTATAATGTTTTTAAATACATTCTTATGATCTTTTGATGGCATAGACATAGAAAACTTGAACTGCTTTCTAGGAATGTGTTGACACCACACCATAGACATAAGTAATAATCAGCATTGAATGTTTATAAAATTCTATTGGAGCCCCCTTGCGTTCAACCGATGTAACATGCTCGGTTAGAAATATTTACATGCCTTCAGTGTTAAATTGTCTCTGATGCTGGTTGATTTTAATATGCTTGGAAATCAATTTTGTACTTGCTGCATGAAAAGCAAAGAAAACAATTTGTTGTGAAAGACGACTGATAGGCCCAAAGGAATGTAATAGCGCACAGGGCTACTAGCGATCTTCATTCAAAGTTTCTTGTGCAAAGAGATACAAAGAGAGTCACATTACAGAAAAGCACAAGAAACTTTTTTTTGCAGAATGAAGCACTCCAAACTCGTCTTGAGCTTTTAGACCAGTTTAACATTGCTATGATCTCCTCTCTTTTTTGGGGACAGCGGTGCAAAACTGACTTTTCCTTGGAAAAACAAGCCGTAGCTGTCTCAATAAAGTTGAAAATATCTCGAACCTTCTAGACAGAAAGGATCACTTTTAATGGTGGTGAAAGCGTTTTTCGTATTAAAAAGAACGGTAGGGTGACTTCTGATGCATAAAAAGTCAATAGTTCCTTTTCCTTACAGGGCGTGCAAAGACTGCCAGTGAGGCTGTGTGTGGGACAAGAGCATTTAAATTAGCACATCCTGTGCCTCAGCATATAGTTGGTGGCACGGAGGCGCTGCCAGGTGATTGGCCATGGCAGGTTGGATTCTCAATTAGAGGCTCAAGCCATGTCTTCTGTGGAGGAGCACTAGTTAACCACGAGTGGATCATATCAGCAGCTCATTGTTTTTCGACTCACAGAACCGCATCGAAGATCGTTGCGAAGCTGGGAGAACACAATAGATTCTGGAAGGAAGGTAGGCCTCGTTCTGGTAACGTTGAGCTGTCAAGCATAGCTGCCTAAAGATACCTATAGCTAAGCGTAATCCGTCTCTTAAAAATACAATCCTAGTAGATGTATTTTATTCTTATTAACGGTCCTAAGTTGGTTCAGAAATTTGAGCAAAAGTCTGTCAATTTTATATGGTCAATCTTTGGTAAAATTCAGTATCTTATTAATGTAAATATCAGTCATTTCAGCTTAAGAAAATATCAGTATCATTGATAAGTGTTCATTGTTATTATTTGTATTATTTGTATTATTTGTATTATTTGCATTTGTATTATTTGTATTATTTGTATTTGTATTATTTGTATTTGTATTATTTGTATTTGTATTATTTGTATTTGTATCATTTGTATTTGTATTATTTGTATTTGTATTATTTGTATTTGTATTATTTGTATTTGTATTATTTGTATTTGTATTATTTGTATATGTATTATTTGTATTTGTATTATTTGTATTTGTATTATTTGTATTATTTGTATTTGTATTATTTGTATTTGTATTATTTGTATTTGTATTATTTGTATTTGTATTATTTGTATATGTATTATTTGTATTTGTATTATTTGTATTATTTGTAAAAGTAATAGATACTTGATAAAGCACTGCCGAGTGGCTCAACAAAATGCTGCAAAGGTGGGCATGCGCGATCATGGAATGACAATATCCACAGCTTTCAATTTGACTTTTTATGCAAAGAAGTTGCAAAAAGTTACTATGCATTAGCTTAAAAGCTAATAAGGTCGTATCATATCTTTTTAGGGACAGAGGAGCTTGTTGAGGTCCAGCAGATTATCAAACACTCAGGCTACAACAGCCCTGCCCAAGGGAATGATATAGCGTTAATCAAGCTGTCAAAACCCATCGTCTATACCGACTACATCAGACCGGTATGCTTACAGGACTGGTCACGTGATATTCCAGCAGGAACAAAGGCATTTGTTTCTGGGTGGGGAATGACCACTGAAAATGGAAAAAGGGGAGTTCTACTGCAAGTGGCAGAAGTATGTATGGTGCTTTGTTGTTTAACTTTTGTTGAATAATAGACGATATAACGATACAAGACGATACAAGGATGTTGTGTTACAGGGGAAAGATGTAGCAGATAGGAAGAGCGGACCGAGTCCCTATTTTATGGGTGGAGGGGGGGGGGGGGTGAAATGGCAGTGCTAATCGTCTACTGTTTTACTGCTGAATAAAAGGACTGACATACTGCTTTACCAAATGGAGCGGTGTTTCATCAAATGAATATGGAATATCGTAAAAAGGTTCTTTCACAACTTGACATAGACTACAAATTCTTGCTTCAAACCTCTATAGCCTGTGTCCATGCAAAAGCAAGTTGATTTCTAGATTAAACAGCAGTGAACCTAGAGCGGATCCTTGTGATACAGTATTAAGCAGTTACCTCATTTTGCAACATAAATGCACAGCGATGATACACATCCTTAAGAAGTCCCATGTAATTAACAGACAGCGCTGAAGTACATTCTTGTATTAGAAGCATAATTGGTCATCGGCCCTTGTAAACTGTTATTCTAGTCAGAACTTCTTTTTTCAAAGGTCCCGATAATATCCAACACTGACTGTAAAAAGTCTTATGATATCACAGACACAATGATCTGCGCTGGGTACACGAAAGGCGGTATCGATTCTTGTCAGGTAAATAGCAATTTGTCATCACTATCATTATCAAATTTGATACTGATATTAATATTCGCAAAACTCTTCTCCATGTTGATGTCAAAATTAATGTAAATATTGATTGCGTTTACATTTGCGTTTACAGTTATATGAATTTGGAGTAGAGTTATTTTTCAAAAGCAACAATTTAGGCTGACAATATGGTGGGAACTGCATGTCGAACTGTTGTTAATATCAACATCAATATGCTACTTAACGTTTTATCAAATCAACCAAATCTGACTACATACAATAAATTTATGCTTTTGATAGATCTTCTCGCGGCTTTGTTACTATTACAATTACTATTACAAGGTAGGCTCATATTTTGTAACTTTGGTTTTTCTTTTTCCTTGTCGCTATAGGGTGATAGCGGAGGCCCCCTGGTTTATGAACAAAAAGACGGTCAATTCTCTTTGGTCGGAGTGGTCAGCTGGGGGATTGGTTGTGCACGAAAAGGTTTTCCTGGTGTTTACACCCGGGTGTCGGCATTCAGATCTTTTATTGACAAATACATCTAGTGCTTTCACTGTATTCTTTCAAGGATCAACGGTGAATTATCTGAGGTCAAAGGTTGTTTTGTCTTGTACTTTTAAGGTCAAAGGTTAATTTGTCTATTCGACCTACCAATGAGTGGAATCGAGACCTTATTTCCCTTACGATTATTTTTTGCACAGCTTCTTTTTCTAGCTCCTTCCTCATCTTTCCAATTCCATGCAAAAAGCATCGCTCATAAATGATCATGCAGTGAGATAACATCTAGCAGCTATTAGAACAACGTGATAGATTCTAATTATGGGCCAGACTTTGTTTTGAAAACAGGGCTGTAGATCTATCTAGTAAATTAGGGATTAAGCTGAAACAATGAATAAATTTTTATCAAAAGCTAGGTATAAAGCATATTGGCGGAAACTCTAACCTATAACTCTTCTTAGAAGTGAGAGGGGGGGGGGGGCAAATGAAGCAGAATTTTTGAAGCTCTTGTCGCCTCATTAATGATTACAGATCTCCAAGTCTACCCTGAACAGCAAGGTACTGTGAATTCATTTTAAGGTTACACTGATGAAAATCTTTAGGGAAAGCTGAAACTACTTTGAAAAGCTTTTCGGCTTCCTACAGTTTTCGGTTAAATGCCACTAACAACATTTCTTTAAGTTGTACGTGGTACTGAAAAATCATCTTCTTCAAGCCTTTCTGTTATTGGTTATGTTGTGATGTCTTGAGATTTAAGATAAATCGAATTTTCTGCTTGGCATTCACGCACTCGGAATTTTGTGGCTGTGGTATAGGGAGTAGCGGGCCTAGGCCCGAAAAACATTTTTTGATGGGCCAAAAATTTAAGTCATTCAAGATAAGAAGAAGATCGAAAAACGTTTTCCGACATATCAAGTGAATAGAAAATTAAGGGTTTTTTTGCTAGACAAATGCTTTCATACATCAGCAGCAAAAGCTGAAAAAGTGCAATATAAATACGAAGAACTTGATAAAGGTTTGTAAAACCTCTTAAAAGGTGTGTTTTACAAACGTGAGTTCTTTGTTCACAGAAATTCTAAAAAAAAGGCAACGGCGGATAAGATCAAAATTCTCCTTTTTACGGCAATGATACGACTTCGACAAATAACGACACGGCTAACAAGTAACAGCAAGTTCGACAAATAACGACACGGCTTCAATTGGCACGACAAAGCTAGCGACAGAGCTCCTAGCAGTACGGCAAAACTTTCGACAAGACTACCCCTAACTTATGACACAACCCTTTATATAACCGGTGCAAACCTTAAAATAATAATTACGTAATACAAAAAACATCTTTACAGACGCTGATGCAATCACAGCGCAATGGTGCAATTGTCACGTGATACTGTCCGTAAGGGAACCCTGTGTCGTTACAGGTTACTAAATAGTAGTTGAGTAATTCAACCAAACAACTGTAAATTACTTTGCTGAAGGATTCATCAAAGCAAAGTGGCTTCAAAGGGGGCATTGCTCCAAAAAAAATGTTGGGAGAGAGTTGTAGAAGGCGGTGCTCCTCTTTTGCTACTCCCAACTCCACTTCCCCAATCCCATGCTCCCTAACCGAATTCCCCGCAACCCCACTTCTGTAGTACGTTACCCCACACAATCCCCCTTCGTCCCACCGGGATTCAAGCGCCTTTGTTTTAAATGAAGAAATTATTTTTTAACAGGTAATGAAGCATGCGTCAAACGTTTCCCTTTTTTCGTTTCCGTACCTTAAAAAACCTTGATGCAGATCGCGAAGGGCTTTTGACTAACAAAATTATTTTATTCTACATTTTGTCGAATACAAAAGTGTAACGTGTTAGGGTTTTGTTAATTAGCTGTGTTGCGTGCAGTGTCTGTGATTGATCTTAATCTTGTTAACAAGTATGTATTGTCTTATGTCAATGTGTCGTTTCCGTTATTGTGATCACGTTCACTGTTGTAGAGTGACGTATTCCTGTTGATTGTCATCTCCAATTATATTCAGTGTTATATTCAGTGTATTTCGTGACCATTAGTCAGTTTTTGACGTTGATCTATCGACTACGCTGTTGTCTTACTTGGCTAAGGCCTTCGGGCCTAAGCATGCCATCTCATTCCACGCTAGCAAAGAACACAGAATCGTTACAAAAGTGAAAGCAAAATTAGGCACTCACCATAACTGCAAAACTCAAATGATAATATTTTGGGTATTTCCATAATTGCCGTAAATTCTCGTTTTAGCCCCCTCTCAATTAAGCCCCCCTTTCTTATTAGCCCCCCTTTTTAGAAGAAAAATTCTAATTAGCCCCCCTCCTCAATTTAGCCACCCCCAAATTTTCACTGATGCTGAAATAAGTAAACTTGACAAACAACAGGGATTTTAATTTTATTCCTTGGTCGGTGAACTGCATAGCGTCAAAATTTCAAGCAATTATTGTGGAAATCGAGTCAACTGAAATGCAGTTAAAACCCGTCCATTCAAATTAGCACCCAAGAAGAAAGAGGACAGAGTATTCATTTCCAGAATTTATGAGGGGCTAGATTGCTTGCATTTGTGACGAATACATCATTCGTACACAGAGAGGAAATATTAAATCTCTTTTGATGACAATAGCTTGGTGTGGCTGAGTTTGTGGCGTTTTTGGTTTCCCTAGCTTGAAACTTTCGAAGCGTTAAGCTCTAGACATATTTTGCAGGTTGATAATTGACCTTATAGTACAGTTCGATGACGGCAAAGAAAATTGTTGCTCAAAGGTATACCAACATGAATCAGCGTGCATAGAGAATTATTAATCAATTACTTGAATTGATTAAGGAAGCAGACTTTAGAGGTAAAAGGCATCTATTTATTTTCCAGCTTTGCCCAGAGGCACTGACTATATATAGTTGTACCCGCAATCTCTCATGCGTGTAAGTTGATATGTTCTGTTCTCAGCTGCAAAGGGAATTTGATGAGTGGATGTAATTGTAATCACGGGATCTAACAATTGTTTTTTCGTGTTTTAAGCAGAAGTATCGCCGAGGTCAGGTGACAACACATCTTTATTGTTCGAAGAGCCGATATTAATTTTAATCAGCTCAAAGAACATAGAAAAGCCTCGCTTTTAGTCAGCGTACGTGGGATTATTGCTAAACAAGAACACCTTTCGTAAGAACGGTGGCCATTTTGACAGAACGCCATCTTGAAAAGTGCACCATTTTGAGATGTTTAATAATGGGAAGGAGAAGCGCACTGACGCTAACGGAGACGAAACAACTGTGTTCAAAAAACCAAAACTAGGAAAACCGCTTATGTATACTACTTACCAAAGGCAGGACTCAAACTCTGTTTTCGACGGGATGTATAAACGCGATCCAGCCTCGAGAATCTTCGTTAACCGAAGTTTGAGCCTAAATAACATCAAATTCGTTGGGTTTGATATGGACTATACGCTGGCTGTTTACAAATCACCGGCCTATGAAATCCTTTCGTTTGACCATGTAAAAAGGAGGCTAATGGATGTTGGATACCCCAAGGAGCTGGAAAATGTTCAATACGACCCGACCTTTCCGGTTCGGGGGATGATGTTTGATACAGAGCTCGGAAATTTGCTCAAGGTCGATACCTACGGAAACATACTGCTGTGTGTTCATGGATTTCAGTTTTATAATAGTAGGGAAATTCGCAAGTTATATCCCAATAAGTTCATCCAAGTTGGGGGCTCTGCAAGTGCTCTAGGCAGATTTCCGATCCTGAATACATTGTTCAACCTTCCAGAAATTTATATACTTGCTTGTTTGATAGATATTTTCGATAAGGACCCAGCTTTGAGGAGAACTCAGACTGGGGTTGAAAGTGGCTCTATCTTTATTTCTTACAAGAGTATCCATCAAGATGTCAGGGCTGCAGTGGACTGGGTGCACAATGCCAGCATTCTCAAAAAAGAAACACTCCAGGACCCTGATAAATACATTGCCAAAGACGAACGCCTGCCTGTACTTCTGCACAGAATTAGAGAACATAACCGAAAGGTTTTCATCATTACAAACAGTGACTATCAGTACACAAACGGAGTGATGACTTATCTGTTTGATTTCCCTCATGGCCCAGGGAAGGAGACACCCCATAAGCCATGGGTTGAATACTTTGATGTTGTTGTGACAGACGCAAAGAAGCCGTTGTTTTTTGGAGAGGGAACAGCACTTAGACAAGTAGACCCAACAACAGGTCAGCTTCACATTGGAAAGTTTACTGGCAGTCACCAGAAAGGAGCTGTGTATGCTGGTGGGAACTCAGAAGTCTTTTCAGAAATGGTCGGTGCAGAGGGCAAAGATATCATCTATGTTGGTGATCACATATTTGGTGACATATTGAAGTCAAAGAAAAAGCAAGGCTGGAGGACATATCTTGTGGTACCAGAGATGATAACAGAGCTAGATGTCTGGACAAACAAGCAAGATAAATTTGACAAGCTGAGACAGCTTGAAATCACTCTGGCAGATGTGTACAGGAATCTTGACTCAAAGACAATGGAACAGCCAGATATAAGTGGTGTGACAAAGTCCATCCGAGAGGTGACACACAGTATGGAACAATGCTATGGTCAACTTGGTAGTCTGTTCCGCAGTGGCAGCAGGCAGACTTTCTTTGCAAGCCAAGCAATGAGGTATGCAGACTTGTATTCTGCTTCATGTGTCAATTTGCTGTATTACCCCTTCAGTTATTTGTTCCGAGCCCCCCCTCAGTTGATGCCCCACGAGTCAACTGTTGAACATGAGGAGAAGAAAATGGAGTCTGCCAGAAGCAGATTTGGTCCAATTGAACAGGCAAGACGAAACATGTCATTTGCTGAAGGTGACATCAAGACACCAATATTTTCTACTCATGATGAAGATGATGAAGATTTTGCTGATCAGGAAGTTGGAATAACTGATTTCCCATAAAAATGATAGAGATATTGATAAAACAATAGAAGAACTTTTTTATTTCTTATTGTTAGCTAGTGATGTTATTTGAATTTTTTCTATGCTATCCTATGATATGAATTGTTCATAAGCTTTGGAGGGCTAGCTTTTCAGAAATATTGTTGCTTATAAAGTTCTTTCTATGATACAGATTGGTATTATTCAAAGGTATTATTATTGCAAATTATTTTATGTGTTTTAGAAATGATTAGATTTAAATCTACTAGCTGAATGTATTGGAGTGTAGTTTTTTATCTTGGGTGTATAAATACATTTCCCTTAAAAGTGTCTCAGAAAGAAAAGATTTATACATAAATAAACTTTGCCTTTGATTGCTGTAGTTTCTTTGTTTAAATCATGATAAATTTGTTTCAAGCACTTCAAAGTATCAAGAAAATTGAAACTTTGTGTTTTTCTGTCTTTTTCTAGACACTTTTTCTTGCTCACCCTTCCTGAGAAGTAACATATTTATATTTAGTACATAAATGTAAGTTTATCAATATATTTTTTCTGACCGGTCTGCTATTAAGAAGTTCTAGAAGATGGAATATGGAACATGATTCAGTGTTGATGAATTATAGAGAATCAATGGACATATGTAACTTTAAGTATAACTTTAGCAATCTAAATTTGCCTAACTTTAGCCCCATTATCCCTTTGCAATTAGGGTCATCCCTGAAGACCTTGTGCTTGGGTTGCCGGCATATTTTTCTAGTATTAATTATTTTGCTCATTTAGAGCAAGCAGAAAAGCACTGAAATAGTAAAAGCTATTTTCATTGAACCTCCATAATCACTTGCAGAAAGATTGCCTTGCAAAGCAGGGTGAAGACCTTTGAAAAGCTACATTCAATGGCTGGGGACCAACTTTCTGCCCCTTAATATGATGCCCCCATTACTCTTACAAATCTCCTAATAAAGATTACAATGGCAAGAAAAAGCGGAACTAGTTTTTGCATACTATGTTTTGTACTGCAAAGCACTTGCTCAGATATTTAAGATTAAGTACACATGGAACATCTATTTGATCCGCTCTGCATATGACTACAAAACTACACCCCCCCCCCTACATTACCCACCGACATTCCCCTCCATCAAGAGAAGACATCCTTTTTCGTTAAGGAGTATGATGTCCGGACGTAAAGTGCTCAAAGTATTACTTCTGCTCAACTTTTTAAAATGCTGTTTTCATGCAAGGAAATGCAATGGTCAGTCCTATCCATAAAAGTGAGTCAAGAGAAGACATACAAAATTACAGACAAATTTCACTGCTACCTCTGCTGTCAAAAGTAATTGAAAAAGCAATATGCAAGCAATTATTACAGTATGTTGAAAGAAACGAAATACTACCGAAATATTTTTCAGGAAACATTACTCTACCGAAACAGCCCTTTTGGGAATATCTGATGATCTCTTAGACAACATGGATAAAGGACTAGTAACCGCTCTTATCCTGATTTGAGTAAAGCCTTTGATGCTTTAGACCATGGTATTCTGTTATCAAAACTGGTCAAATACAGTTTTTACCCTCACATCATATTCTGGTTCAACAGCTATCTCAGCAGTAGAAAACAGTACGTTAAGATTGATACAGTAGTCTCAGAGGTATACATTAAACTTGATGTTCCCCAACGATCGGTTCTTGGGCCAATCTTATTTATCCTATACTTAAACGATATACCAACAGTTGTCAAAGACGTTTCACAGCCATCTTCATTTTTAATCTCTATACACAGTTATGCAGATGATACACAAATCAGAATTACAGCAGTATTACATCATATCAAGGAAGACGCAAATATCATCATTGGATGGCTAACCGAAAATAAATAAAAGGCAAATCCAACGAAATTCAAGTTCATGTTGAATTCCTGAGCAGAATCCCTGATAATCAAAAGGAAGTTCAAATTAAATGTTAGACTTAAAAGAGGCAGCCTTGCCTTATGTTTCTGAGGCAAAGATCTTGGTGTTACGTTTGATAACTCTCTCAAGTGGGATCATCATTTTGAAGATGTTAAGAAACGTTGTAATGTCAAGCTTGTTTCCTTGAGCTATTTAATGAACATGGTGAGTGGAAAGACTTCTGCTAGTGCAGTTCAAACCACTACGTTATCAGTGATCGACTATTGTGATCTAGTCTATGACAACACCGCTCAGTCTGTCTTATTAAAACTACAAAATCTCAGAACTTTGCAGCTCAAATTGTTACTGGGGTTAGAAAATATGATCATGTATCCACAGCGTTAGTTAGACTGAACTGGGCACAACTGAAAGAAAGACGTTTCGAGTGAAATCCATTCGTTCAATACAAGAAACCGTCTTTTATTGACTATACCACAAGCACTGTCAAACGGCGGTCGATGAAGATTCCTACACAAAGGCGCAAGTAACTTTAATAAACTACCTAACAGCATTAGAAATCAGCCAAATTGCCGCAAATACAAAACTGCTGTTCACGACCATGTTAGAGGATCTTTTGAGAATTAATTATACTTTATTTCGAATAGACATTAATTCATCATATTTCATTTAGCTTTTATATAATATCTATTCGCATTTATGTATTGACTTATTGCTAAGGTTTTTACCATTGATTTTGGTAAACTTTAATTTTTCTTTTACGCACAACGAACAATTATGTAGATGGGATTGTGTTTAATATCATATCATATACCAACGTATCGCATATTACGTAGCATCATAGTTGATAAAGTGTGAACTATGGTAGCATTAACGTTGCTTCCAGATAGGTTAGTTGTTCCAGACCAATACTAAGTAACGTCCAGTGAAAACAGCATGTCTGGGCGTTGCTAATTTACACTTGTTAACCAAAATTGTGGCGTGTAAGTCTGCTAATAACACCATTATACTAGTACTTAACAAAAATCGAAGCCCATTGAATGCCAATGCTTGCTTTGCGCGCACAAATAATGACCCAAGAAGCATATATTAAGGTAGGAGCACGTGTATTAAGGGTACCCACATGGTTTTGTGTTCCTTAATTTCAGGTCCTTCAGAAATGGCTTTTCAAGCAGGTTTTTTCAAGCTTTTTCATAGCGAAAGGGGTCTATTGATAATTTCTTAACTAGTGAATGGAATACTCTTGGTCTGTTTCTTAAAAGGGCTTTGCATTTCAAGGAAGCTGTTAGATCCACATGAGGAGGCAAGGGCCATCTTTTTGAAATTCTGTGCTCACAGGTCTTTGTTAGGGGGAGGGAAAGTGCCCCCAGTATTTTGTTTCTTATTATCTTTGTGCAGTTTTCAAGTGAAAAGAACCGATTCAAATCAAACAAAGTTCTCGATGGGCAAGGGATCTTTTGAAATTTTAACTGTGCGGAACTAGGACATTTGGGACCGAATTTTTGCCGTTAAAGTGTTTTTAGACTGATTAAAATCCATTAATTTCCAAGCAGAAGTCATCAAGGTCTCTGTTTATTACATATCTCATAAATATGCCGGGCTTCATACTCTACATTGTATGGCGGAAAGAATTTTGCTATCATGTAGATTTTACAACAATACTGTTTGCTTATTGATATTTTTATACGTAACATTATTGATTACAATCCAGATTATTTAAATTAAAATTGATTTTCTTGAAGATCAAACCCAAACATTATTTAATTAGGTGCATTGCTTATCTTTAGCTATACTTTGTATTTGTATAATGATTAAACAAAACTATAATGATTTGACTCTTCAGAGAAATGCCTCAAGGAAAAAGTTATATTTGCTAAGAATTATCACAAGTTGCTGATGAATGGAAGAGCTCCGTGCCCACCAATTAACACCGTGGTGCTTTCAGCAATTTTTCCAATTTGGGCCTACGTTTTTCTTTTACCATGACTCAATGCCTTTAAGTTAAAACACATCATAAAACAATTGAGAACCAACTTCTCCGGTATTCAAGCCCACTCTGAGGGGTGGGCCTCGAGAAGCGATGTTAACGAGTGGAGAATGTATGAATCTTGCACACTCTTCTTTGATAAAAGCCTGTAATCTTGATTGAAGATTTGAAACCTATAGCCTGTAAAAATTTGACGTTTGTGCAATGGAAAAATCTTTTGATTTCGTTTATTATCATCCCGATTGGCGAAATAGAACTGGCGTGTAAACAATTCTGTGTCTCGTATCCGGGATCAGTGCTTGGGTAACAGCGGGGCTACTGTGAAGGAAAGATAACAAAAAGAGGGATAAGCGAATCCAATCTTCGTAAACATTTTTAGACTTTCAAAAGTTCGCTGTTCCACGTTATTAAAGAGTAAAACGGACGATTTTTTGTGGTACAAAGTTCCTTGGATGTTTACAACGAAGCAAATCTCGATCAGAAGGCCAGTCTGTCTCAGACACAGAACTTTTGCAATGCACTGCCATCGACAGACAAAAACCCAAGCCTTAAATTGATCCAGCTGAAATTGTAATTGAATCTGGGATGCCGGTCAGTTTTGAGTTATAACCAACCTACGTAGGGTCCTAATAACATCAAAACCATCCCAATAGGTACTTTCACTGTATAAAGAAGTTTTATTGCAATAAATTGAATTTTCTGCTTTGCTCGCTATTTATATAGAGCTATTGCATACGCCATTCAATGAATAAAGATATTGTAAAGTATCTTGACATGGAGATCGTACTATTAGACCCAGCTGTGGAAAAAGGCTGTTCTCTTCAGCGAAAACGACTAAACTTGTGAACAGGAAATTCTTAATTCAAGAGCATGGGCTTCATCACGTTTCCTTTACTGTGTATTTGTTCTGTTAACATCGGTGCTCTCGCATAATTTAAAGCGTCCCGTTTAAGCAAGTCCTTAATGCTGAAATCAGCATTCATGCAAATATTTCTCGCTTCAAATGATATGCTTTGTAGAAAAAATGCTTTGTAGAAGAAAGAATGCTTTGTAGAAAAAATGCTGTGAGATATGAAGTTGTTTATAACTATTCTGAACATGATTTGCAAATTTTCAGTCTGAGTATCATTAGGGCGTGGCCACCCCCTCGCTCCCCTTCCCCCCACTGACAAAAATCTAGGATAAGACATTTCTAGTATGTTTATATTGTACAACTGGGTCAAATAAAAGGGTCATTTTTGTAAAATTGGGTGCAACTGGTTACACATGACAGACAGAGGGGAGGAATATAAAAAAAATTCACTGTAAGATTGAGTCTTTCAAAATACTAATCAAGTATAATACACAATGGTGACAAATGGTTTTTTAGACAGTTTTGACTACATCTAATCAAAATGAAATTTTAATAATTTAAAAAAAGCAGCATGATTATTTTGCCGAATACGTTTTATAATAGTATTATGATGACAACAACAAAGATAATGTTTCTTACTTTAGCAAAGATAAGATCTTCAAATAAAAGTATGTTTAGATGAGCCAAGCTTCACTAAAACTTCTCATAGGACTTGCTTTCGCGCAAGAGTTTGGCAAGGCAGTAAGAGCAAATTATACCAAGGATCTAAAAAAGAGAATTCAACCAGTTATTTCTAAAGAGCTTGTACACTTTAGCAAAATGTGATAGACTTCAAGAAACAAATATTAGATTGAAAGAGGCACTAAAAATATCACATTGAAAAGATACACATTAACTGAGACATTTGTCAAAGGTAAATATAGCTTTAAATTTAGCTTGTATTCCTGAAGGTTGTAAGCTATTTACAATTGGAAAAGTTAAAGAATGTTAAGGACAAGTAAATGTCCTTTTGTAAGACTAAGGAGACAAAATCTACCAAAAAACTAAAAACCAACATGAAAAATATGACATGAAATTAGTAATCAAAGGCATAAAATGGTAAAAAGACAACATTTGTATCAAGAAGAGTACAGCTCAGCACTTCTCCCTCATAAAACCAACAGTAGAACATGCTTGGACACAAGCAGTAATTTTTTGGAAACTTCTAAAAAGCAAAACTGATCTGAATAGATAAAAAATAATTGAAGTAAAATGGGGAAAAATACATATATACCTGAAAAAATGCAATGCCAAGTGCAGTCCCTCCAATAATTGCAAATTTGCTTTTGAGAAAATTCTGCATGGCACTGACACATCCCTTTTGAAAAAAGTTATCAATATATACAATAACGTAACACACAAAGATGAGAGATTGGCTTCCATAAGAAGTGCTTGATGGTATAGACAGAGCTACAGGCATGGGGTGTGTAGTAAGTAGCAGTTCCAAAGTCCAAATTACATCCTTTTTGAAGCACTATGTTTTATTAACCACAATGGCTACAATGAGGGCAGTTTTATATGATATGAATAATGAATATTAAGAAATAGTGCTCCATCAAGAATTTATGATGTAAATATCAAGGGATGATGAGAAATTTGATGCAACACTACCTGTGAAAAAATTTCATTTGGTGCCTTTGTCTTGCAGTTATTTTTATCTTTGCAACAGGATTCAGGCACTACACCATACTTGAGCCAATCCTTATAATTATCAGCACCACAGCAGTGGAAAGCTTTGCTTTGAACATCATCAATTGCCTTCTTTGTTGCTCCCTCAGTATCATTGTTGTAGTTCTTAATGGCATCTCTTATTCCGTTCTCCAGCCCACTTTTTAACTAACAGGAATAGAGATGCAAAAATCTGCTATTACAAAAATTCAGCTAATAAAAATACATCTATAACTCTTATGGCACTAAATCCTAGCTTCTGAAAGCTGCTATAAAATCAGGCGTGACTTCATTTCTAACAGATGCTAATGACTCAACTGCATTACCCATAACCAGATTGATCTAATTAGCATGCCTGCTAAAGCCCAACCATGGTTAATGGCCCAACCATTGTTTGCGATGACCTTGCCATGGTTGGGCTGTCATCCTGACAAATCAATCTAACACTAGAAAAGATTCACCTAGTCTAGTTTTAAATGCAAACAATCTGTGTTTTTATAGGGACACAAATGCGTAAAGAATATTCCCATAACTTTTCACTCAATTTGTTTTACACGGGACTTTTTTGCAAATATTTTCAACCAACCTTGTTGCGAAGCACGTATCCAGCAATACCAGCGGAAAGTTCAGCAACAAACAATATTACCAGAATGATCATGTACTGCAACAGAGAAAAAATTATGCTTAGATAAACTTGAATGAAAAGCAAGATTTAGAAGAAACGCAAGCCTTCAAAAGACTTCCAGATACATCTAGTATCTACTTCACTTTGTTAGTAAAATTGGCAATTACTCCCTCTTTCAGATATAGCTCTTGCAAGGGTATTTAAAAATTTATTTTTAAAACATCTACTGCTTCACATAAATCCCTTTAATTGTTCTAATATTTCACAGGGCACCCTTTAAGTATACTCTATAGCTTCAGGCCTGGCCTCCTCGCTCAACTGAGGCGGGCAAAATATCGCCCACCACATTGATTATTTGAAAAAAACTGCCCGCCTTGGTTTCCTTTACTATTTGCCACGGAGCCTTCCTAAGCCAATTAAACACTTCCTGATATTTTTCACACTTGTTATTCTGTCCACAAGGGAAATTGTTAACTTATTATAAAGAGTGCCTGTTTCACACAGTAGTCGAAATCTGTTTGTTGATTTTTGAAGTCCGTCACAGCAAATCAAACTGAATTCTCTAAGTTGAATTGAAAGAACTCAGTCTTTCATTTGCCAAACATGACAAGTAATGTTAAGCAAAAATGATCGTTGGTGGAGTTAAAGACGTTTGAAAAATAGAGAAACTAGGACATGCTTGGGACTAAAGTTGAGGCAATTGACGGGAAGAAAATTGTGACATTCTTTTGGTGCAAGATTTGTTCAGAACACAAAGCAGTGAATTCTCGTGAATTCACTTTGTAAAGGGAGTGTGAAGGCTGCATTTGAAGCCTACATAAAAAGGACCAATTTTGTTAAGAAATGTACAGAAGAAATGCTTCAAAGCATTCGTAAACCAGTTCTATGAATTGTAAAAATCGTCCGCCTGACACCAATTAGGAGGGCGATTTATCGCCCACCTACTCAAATTCTTACAGCAAGGTCTGTAGCTTGTGTTGAGATTCAGACAGAACCTCTTTACCTCTGGCTCAAAACTTAGGGAAACAAAAGTAAAAGTTTTTGGTGCAATTTTGAGATATTCTACACCCCATAATGATATGAGAAATTCCAGACATCACAGATTTGTAAATCATAATTTCATTTTATTATGAAGTAATAAATCCCTTTAACCAGATAAGTTTTAGCCCAAACACAACATGGCTGCAATACCATAAAAATACACAATGTGGAGTGATCAATACTTCAGAATATTGAAGTTTGAGAACTTGTAAACAATTCAAAAGCAATGTGTTAGCAAATAATGAAGCAGGGAAACAAAGACCGGTGCTTTGTTGAAAAACTAATTAAAAGGTGACTGGTCACCTGCTTCAGAAGAAAGGCAGATGATTGCCAGTCCCAAACATCCTCCTAACCTTAAGGTTATAAAACAAAGCTTGTAATTAACATGCCTAGAGCTATGGTAGTTGGTTATTAATGGGGCTTGGCTACCATGTTAGCATTCTGGGATCAATTCTGACTCTGACAGAGAGCCACCCATTGATGCAAGTGATAACAAGCATCTAGTATAGTTGAAGAAAACCAGGGAAGTGAAAGATGGCATAGAGAGGAATTGATAACCCTATCACATAATGTTATGGCTCAGGACAATTCATCCTAAAAGCACATTCCCAATATTTGATATGGAATATGGGTTAGCCATGAGGAACTATTTTTCTGAATTTAGTTCAATAAAATAGGCTTTTAAGTAAATTGCATCAACTGAAAACAATCTAATTCCATCCAGCTACCAAAGATTTTCTCATGCTCTATATATCAGGCCTGTCAAACAATAGCTCATGCTTGCTTCAGTGTTCCCCTCACAATCTGAGAGGAGCTGTTAATTGCTCTCCTGAAGTGGTCATGAAGAAAAAATAGCTCCCCTTGGTTTTGCATTCGTTTTTCCTTTTAGTACAGTCCAAGAAACCTGAACAAAATGCAGTGTCAATTGGTTTTTTAAAAAAAACTATGATGTAGACTGGAGAGCCTCAAAATCATTCTTGATAGATTTGCTGTTCCGCTTTTGGAAGCTGTTGAGCTTTTAGAACATGTTTTTGTTGAATAGAAGTGATTCAAGCTTCTTGCTCAAGGACAACTGAAGCGATGTTTTACAGAGCCAAAAGTTCTTTGGTGGCAAGTTATGAGTTTTAAGAGGCTTCAGTTTCCCAACTTGGGCCTTGTCACAAAAAACATGGAGAATCTAATGATAGTTAGAAGGAATGGCAAAGTGTGGACAGAAAAAAGAAAAAACATCTTGGAACATTATGTCAACATTTATCTTGCAAAGAGATGGAGAACAGAATTATCAACAGCAGTAATTGAAGGAGAGCCATCTAGTTAAAAGATATGCCTTGAGAAAGGCAGGCAACTTGAAGATAAAAACTTTGAATACTCAGATCAGTTTGAGACAGACAGCGAGTCCAATGACAGTGACTTTTTTACATAGTCTGAAATTATTGATATTTTTAACATAATTTGTATGGTGCATGTAAAATTGTGGACAATATCAAAATTTTGTTTGGATCTATAAAAATTCTTTTGCATTGATTTATAGCGTAATGGTTGACCTATGGATCATTTTGAGTAAATTATACAACATGTCCTTGCTTGATTTAGCTTGCCTTAGCAAATGAGATGAGCGATTGACAGCTCATATGCAAAAATACAAACAGCCAGGCCTGAAGGCAGGATTGGGAGCTCCCCCCGCTGCTCCTTGCTAAAGGTGTCTCTGAATGATAACAACACTTACCAAAACAAGTGCCCAAGGGTGCTCTTTTAGACTTCCCCAGCACCCTAAGAATCCCACAAGAATAATGAATGCGCCACAGCCGATCATTATGTAAGGTGCCATTTCATAATTTATAGTACTTGACAGCTTCATGTACTTGATAAGGGAAATTCTGCTCCATATTCCAATGACAAGCAAAGCTAAGCCAGTCAGCTAACAACAAGACATTCTGTTAGGTTTAATATAAAGAACAGAACATTCAAAAAGTTACAACAGCAACAGCCTAGCAAAAGGGGTGTGAGGAAGGGATGAATATTTTTCAAGCATTAATCTATTTGTAATTTTCAAGCTTCTAAGGATAATATTGATATTTTCAAGACATATTAATTCTCTTAACAAGCCAGCTTTTACTCATTAGATGTTGCGTAATTCTCTACCATTCTTCCTTTCGCTTTGTTATAGGTAGGGAAATGAACATGAGAGATCTGATCTCTTTTAAAGGGCTAAGAATATATGAAAAAATAATCACTGGTATGACTATTCCATTGTAAACACAGGAAATGTTAAGCCCAAGTTTAGATTAAATACAAGATCAGTTTATATTAAATCATATTATGCTTACAAATCAATTTATAATTAAACTATATAAATTTAGGCAAATTTACAGAAAAAACAAAACTGTAAAAGTTGAATGGAAAATGAAATGGGATGACTTTCTTAAAGGGGAACTTTTTCAAAAGCTCTACCAATCGAGAAGCGAGCAACCTATACATTGTTTAGCAAAGGAGCCCTTTGATAACAATTAATCACTCATCACGATTGACAATAGCTTTTCTAGTGGGAAATTTCACATCTTAATGTGTTGTATTGTGTCAAATCAAGCTTTCCACATGCTTTGTTCTTCCTTGCCAGCCGACTCACATATGTTTTAAAACTGCGAAAACAACAATAAAGTTGCCAATCTAGGTTAGAATGGACAGAAAATCCGAATCGAACTACCTTAAAAATCGGAACAATTCCAATAACAAAAGTTCTGCTTCAAGAAGCAGAAACGGTCACAAATGTCACAAATCCTAGATTATTGGGAGTTTACAACAAAGAAGCCCTTTGAAAAGCTTACGCGACTCGCGAAAAGCTTTCATTTTCGATGGGGAAATTTACTTTCCCTTTGAGCCTTTCACTGCAAAACTGGGATTCTTAGCTACTTTGAAAGCATCACCCATGTTGCATAAACTTTCGAAAAATCCATCTTTGTGCCATTTTCCTTGTCGACTGTTTGCGATATTTGTTTAATAGATGACTAGTTCATCTGTATATTTTGTTCACTTGCTTGTAAACAAATTTACAGAGATCCCTCTATTAAAGCACATTAAAAATTCAACAAGGTTTCTGATTGCAAACGTTAATTTATTCAAATTCCTGAGCTGAGAAGCACATTCGATGATATTGGGTTCGTCAACTACGAAAATTTAAAAAACGGTCATGCATCAGGTCCTGGACATGCAAAGTGGATATGCATCAGGTCCGCAAACACGATATTTTAGGCCGAAAGCAGCCCGACATTTTATAGTCAAGTTCAAATAAGGCGTACGATACAAATACATTTATGCTTAACAAGACTCACCCAAAAGATGAGATTGAAAATGATGAAGAAGAACTTTGTACACTTGATCCTTGAGGTGCTGGCCATTTTCGATGGTGTAAGAAATGCAACGACGTCTTCAATCGAACTTCGTCTCGAATTCCCTTGCTCTTTCCTGACTTGTCATTACGGGAACGTCACGTGATTATGCAAATCAATATGACGTAATTACTATTATCTCCTCTTAGAGAAATTTGCAGGGTTGGAAAATTCCTGTTATATCATTTTGTTTCGGTTTTGGCGCATTTAAAGGGCTTTTCAGCGTTGGCACCAGGGACGAAGAAGTAGGGAACTCAAGGAAGGGGGTGGGGGTGGGGTCACAGCACCCTTTTTAAAATTTTTGAAAAATTTAGGGCTTTTTGCCTCATTGATTGTGCTTTGAGGGAACCAAAAAATCATGAAAATTTTGAAATTTCAGTGGAGGTCCAGCCACCTCTCCGTGGTATTCTATTCTTCTGACCCAATTATTGCCCACCGTGTTCTCGCGTACCTAGTTGTTATCACAGACTAACGCAATCCACAACCGATCGTTATTATTTTTATCTCTGTCTGGCCTACTTTTGAATGGCTGAAGCACTAGGGCAAATTATTTGGTGAGTAATGAAATAGTCATAAGAGATAAACCGTATTTGGGTACTCTAATAACTGAAGTTACAAAAGTCTTTCATTAAATCCACCAGAGGCAGTACATTCTGTTTTCCCTGGCAGGAGGGTCCAATTGGGATGAAAGAGGTCCAAATATAATCTATTCCCCTGCTCTCTTCCACTTTTGTAAAGACATGGTCCACGTGTTTCTTCTGGATTTCATAGGGCTTGGTAAATGTATGTCATAGGGACGAAAATAAACTTGATAAAAATACTAGAACGAGGCAAAAGGGGCGTGATATCAGAGACCACGCCCATTATACTCTCACATAGCAGTAGGGACCCCTTCTAAAAAGTTACGACTACATTCCTTGTTGGCGCGCTCTATATTCTTTTATGGTCTTCAAGCGGCAACTTTTGAAAGCCATTAAAACGGGAACTTTAGGCTTCGACAACAAACACGGAAGATACAATAATTGACTAGATAGCAAATTGTGTAGAGAGCTGTATAATAATAATGATATTTATCAAGAACTTTGCTTTTATTAAGAGCTCAATATCTTATTAAGTATAGATGGGTGTGCCTTCGATTTCTTTTTAAAAGGATTATTGATGTCATTTTTTACACTGATTGTTTAAGAATATTAGCCTTAATTAAGATAGGATGTGTGAAGCATTATATTAAAATCTCTGCAATAAGCATTCAAAACTTTATTTGCCAATAAAGTTTCATTCCCATTATCAAAGGCAATACCCGATTCAAATTAACACGGCCTTTTATAAATAAAAAGGCTTGATAAGCGGAAATTCAGCTTTTGCTTGCTGTATCGATGATTCATAAATTATATACAAATAATCAAAGAAGAGAAATGAATCTCAAATATCCTTCACTATTCGGTTTAAAAACACGACGCATTGGCATCACGACAACTCAGCAATTCGCGTGATAGTTAATCATGTAGTCAACAGTGGCGTAGAGTAACGAAACAGGGTTCCCTCACGGACAGTATCACGTGACAATTGCACCATTGCGCTGTGATTGCATCAGCGTCTGTAAAGATGTTTTTTGTATTACGTAATTATTATTTTAAGGTTTGCTCAGGTTATATAAAGGGTTGTGTCATAAGTTAGGGGTAGTCTTGTCGAAAGTTTTGCCGTACTGCTAGGAGCTCTGTCGCTAGTTTTGTCGTGCCAATTGAAGCCGTGTCGTTATTTGCCGTAAAAAGCAGAATTTTGATCTTATCCGCCGTTGCCGTATTTTTGAGAATTTCTGCGAACAAAGAACTCACGTTTGTAAAACCCACCTTTTAAGAGGTTTTACAGTAGCGTGAGTTGCAGAAGTGGGTATGCGGCGAGGGACCTGAGGCCTGCCCCCTTGTGGGGGACCAGGAGGCGAAGTCCCCGGAAGCTATAGCTTTTTAAAACCACCAGATAGTTAAAATGGCGCACTTTCTACGTTCTTATCATGCCCAAACAGAACATCTACAACACACTACGAAATGAAATTTTTTGACATAATAAAATTGACATTTTTGACATTTAATAAAAACATGACAATTTTTGACAACTACATGACATGACAAGCATGACTATGTTTAAATGAATTAGGCTACAATCTTTGAGCTGATAAACAATCCAAGATCTTCTATAACAATTGGCAACCGCATGCCCTGGCTCTTTGTGATCAGTATCTGGTCACGTGACTTGGCTTTCTTATCAAGAGAACACGAAGCAAGCTGAGGTCAGTTGCTTCCCTTTCAAAGCTCTGTCCTCAACACTGTGAATAAAAAATTGGAGCAATCTCTCGTTAGTAGGATAGATTATTCGTTGATACAGCATTCTATCCCACTTTTTGCAAAATTTAAGTTTAAAGAGGGAAAACTCTTACGTTTAAAGCAGAACTTTTGTTATTGGAATTGTTCCGATTTCTGAGGTAGTTCGATTCGGATTTTCTGTCCATTCTAACCTAGATTGACAACTTCATTGTTGTTTTCGCAGTTTTAAAACATATGTGAGTCGGCTGGCAAGAAATAATTTGACAATACAATACAACACATTAAGATGTGAAATTTCCCACTAGAAAAGCTATTGTCAATCGTGATGAGTGATTAATTGTTATCAAAGGGCTCCTTTGTTAAACTATGTATAGGTTGCTCTCTTCTCGATTGGTAGAGCTTTTGAAAGAGTTCCCCCTTAAGAATTTTGCCTCTTTAAACGTAAAATTCTGCAAAAAGTAGGATAGAATAGCAGTGCTGTAGACAAAGGTTGCTAGCCAAAGTCAGTCCAAAACAAAGTGATCATCAGAAACAGGGATACGAAGATTAGTAAATTTCTTTCAAGGTAAAATCTAAGGTGGATCCATTGAACTCCGATGGGCGGATCAAGGGTGCGACGGTGCAAATTTCAATTAATCGTCAAAGCAACTGTTTAAGCAATAGAAACTGTTCCTTTTTCAAAAAGGCGTTTTTACAAATATGGGGAGGGGGAGGGGTGGGGTTGGGTGGTGCCGGGGGGCCATGGCCACCCACTTTTTTGTAAAACAATAGAGCTTTTTTAAACATCTTTTGTTATGATTGTTAAAATCTCCCCTGGCCCCTCTACTTTCCAACCTGCGTCGGAGCCCATGTAAATTGGTTAGCTGCTTTGACGTCAGAAGCTTTTGCAAACTTGGCAAGCCAAAAGTCATCTTATATGACTGATCATGAATAACATTCGAAAGAAAATTTTCTAAGAATGGTAATGTTTCGGCAAATACCACGAAGACTCTTTGAAAAGCCGAAAATGCTTTCGGAAGCGTCAGTGCATTTTATGAATGCATGCGGATGGCATTGTGCAACCCAAGAAACAGTTCGATCTTGTGCACAGCTTTTCAGTCTCAGCCAATCAGAATTGCGATGAGAAGCATAATTATTCCTGGGATTATGCAAGTCAGGGCGGAGAAGAAAAATGGGCCTCGTGTCTAGTCCTGACCTGACCATTCAATCTTGATGGTCAATGTTGGGAAATATTGGTGTGAATTTCTCCGAGACACATTCTGGTTGGAATTAACGTTGGTTGAAATGCAAATTTGCCTCTTAATATGAAACACGCAATGCAGCATCAAGTACTGGAAGAAAGTTGATCAACAGTCTAAATTCGCATCGTTGCCCTTGTAATTTCGTGCACATAAGAAGTTTCGTTCATTATGTGTTACAAAGTTGACCAAATGACCTTTAAGTAACATCATGTACTTATAGCAACGAATATTCATTGTTCGTTTAGACGTGTGCTCTTACACGAAAAGGTCGGCGAAGAAACAAAAGGCGGAAATCGACGGAGATGCGATGGCTGTACCAATTACCAGGACAACACCTGTTACCAGGATAACGCCTGTTACCCAGACAACAGTTGTTACCAACGACTGTTACCAAGGCAACATATGTTACCAGGACAACGACTGTTACCAGGACAACGACTGTTACCAAGACAACGACTGTTACCAAGACAAAATAAATCACAGTTGACGAGAACAGAACTATTGGGACACTTGACGCTCTAAAATTTCCAAGCTCACCACGTAAAATTTGCAGAAGAACGTTTAGCAAATAGGCGATTTCAAATCAACGCACAGGTAAGTCCAATGCACAAATATTACAAAAATTGTCTAAAATAATCGTTTTCCATAAAACCCTGCTCCAGTGCTGAAAGTTAATCAAGCTGAGAGTGGCTTTCGAATGCTGTCTTTACACCTCTACACTCAAGCACCTACCACTAGTGAGCACTGGCTCCGAATCTTCAACAAGCTATGAAGAACTTAAGGGGGCATTAGAGGGTGTGGCCAGAAAATATGGAAAATCCAATATTTGAAAAATCAGGGTGTGAGATATCAAGCGAAAATTGTACGACCATAGACCGAATTTTTGCCAACATGACTTGAGTAGTCGCCTGTCTACTACAAACAGATACAAAAATGGAACATCAAAAGGAGGTTTTACATTTTTCAAAATGGAGCCCTTGTTAGCGAAATTTGGAGGGTGGGTCCACCACTGCCCCCCGTCCAAACCTTAGTCAGGAGTAAGAAAATATAGAAAGGTGTGCTAGCAAAAACCCAATGAAAGTTGCAATAGTATCATTAGAAAAGAAGGATATAAGACTCGAGAGAAAAAATTAAACTTCAATGGGTTAGAGAATAAAAAACCACGCCAAAAAGCAACGTCTTATGGTTCCAGGGAATGGAAAGTTCGAAGCACCTTGACTACATTTTGCTACTATTGGGAATTTTGCTAATGTCTGTGTGACTTCGTAACAAAGCTTGCAACGAAGTACAAAAAGGTGATTTGATTCTAAGAATGATAGAATCGCAATGAGAAATATGACTGGCTGTTAAACAAATTACCAAATAATATATTAAAAACTGAATTAATGACAAAAATACAAAAGCTAAATCACAAGATTTGGTATTCTTTAACTCGAAAGAACATATTTAGTCTACCACACCCCACACTGTCCCACCATACTGAGCTTAACCTCCCCCCTAAAAGAATAAAGTTATTTGAAGGCGCATGATACTAACATTGGGGATTACAGGGTTATATATTATCAACAGCCTACAAATATCAGTAAGTATTTCTTGGTGGGGATATCATACTTTGTAGATTTTATCGACTGTTATTTTTTCAATCATAAAGATCATTGAGCGAATCAATAATTGCATGCTATCTATTTACGAATAATTTGATACAGCCAGACCAGTCCGCAGAGGCGATAACATGGAGGTTGTCTATCGCCTCCGCAGTCCCTGAATCTGTAAAGTCCTTTTCTTTTTCTACAGCCGGCTCTTGTGCGTCCGAAACCGAGGCTATCAAAGAAGGAATTGGCGCGAAAACTGCTGCGGTGACGACAGCATCGTGTGCTAAGGAAAAAATAAGAAAAATCACACAATTTTGTACGTGGGAATTATATTTAAAAAGATACAATGCATGTGACTGGTACACCTATTTGAAATCCTGTTGCACAATACATTCGGAGAGAAAATTCGATTACATTTGTTCTGTAGCGTTTACTATTGGCTCTCCTTCGCAACGAATAGTATATACTTCACACAGGCTATTGTTTCTCCATAAAATTACGTCACAAATATTCAAATGCAATACTATAAATGAAAACAACAAGATATCAACTACTACACTATGCAAAAAATGATTAATCGTCGTTGAAACTTGAAGAGCCAAGGAAAATGTTTCTTCTATCTTGGTGAAAATTACATCAGATTGGGTAGAGTAGAGATATTCTTCAAAGTCTTTTTCGCAAAATCACAGGGTAAATTTTCCAACGACAAACATTTTTTGGGTGTTTGAATTTTTGATAGATTTGGATAAGATAAACAAAGTTATTTCCCGTTTCAATTACCCCTCCAGTAACCCCACAGCGACAATACCTTGAAAAGCAAAAACACTAACAATTATTTACCTGAAAAACTTTCATAATATTCATTTCTATCCTTCCGAACGTTTTGAACCTCGTGGTACGTTCTCCATACATAAACAAAATGATCTTCTGATCCACAAATGACGTAACGGCCATCGGGACTATAATGAGAAAATAAATGGTGATTAGGTAACTGAAAGTGAACATCTTTGAGAGTAAATAATCTGTTTTGCGAAAAATAAATCTCTTTGACATAAGAAATATACAGCAATAGAAGCATATCTTCAATTGAAAGACATTCAAATTTTACTTCATTTTCAATATAAATCTCATTAAACATTTATTCAGGGAAACATTTACTTATTCCTTTTTATTCTCTTTTTCGCCCACAACTTTCCCTTTCGATTAAAGAAAAAGCTTTCATTCGGCTATTACAAGTAGGTGTAATCTCATATTTATATTTCCAAATTTAATCGTCAAAAAAGTACAATAATATTCATTTATATGCGAATACACGCTTTTTTTTAAAAGGAACCTACCACAAGGCCTAGTTCCAACAGTTCCTTATTCGTATACCTCAAGTCATCAGATTTTAGTACCAAAAGTTCCTTAAAAGTTCCTTATTTTTCACTGCCCATCAATAAGCCTTAACACTTAATAGAGAGAGGGGCGAGATAGAATATGCGGAAACTACTCAACGAAGCACTTGACACACGAATAGCAAACAATCTATGCGAGTATTGGTTGCAAATGAATGGAACCAGCTTTTTAGCTCTTGATGCTTGCAGTTATAAAAACTTTTCTAAACGAAAAGTTACTTAGGGATTTCGTTTTTAGTGGTATAAGTTCTTTAAATGTTTCGGCCTTTTACATGTAGGTTCCTTATAAAGTGGTTCCTTATAAAAAAACGTGTACTTTCCAAGGCACGGTTGAAACAAGAGGTTGGTCCTGCAGATTTCTACATGCATAATAAAACATTGATGAAAACTCCCCGGAATATAAATAGTAGGGTGAGTGATGCCCCCTAAAGATTGAAAATAACGATGACAGTGGGAAATCGTAATAATAGGATTCGGATTTTTGATACGTCCAGTATTGGAACTTTCATCCTTCCATTACCCCAAAATAGCTACACGCTTTTTTATAAAGAACCACTTAATAAGGAACCTACATGTAGAAGGCCGAAATATTTGAAGAACCTATACTATTAAAAACGAAATCAACGGAACTTTTCGATTTGTAAAACTTTTATAACTGCAAGCATCAAGAGCTAAAAAGCCCGTTCCATTCATTTGCAGCCAATACTCGCATAGATTGTTTGTTATTCGTGTGTCAAGTGCTGTGTGTCGAGTAGTTTCCGCATAGTCTATCTCGCCCCTCTCTCTATTAAGTGTTAAGGCTTATTGATGTGCAGTGAAAATTAAGGAACTTTTAAGGAACTTTTGGTACTAAAATCTGATGAATTGAGGTCTACGAATAAGAAACTTTTGGAACTAGGCCTTGAGGTAGGTTCCTTATAAAAAGCGTGTATTTGTTTTAGCCCAGAAACCCCCTAAATAGAACGAAATACAGGCGCCACGTTGGTCAAAGCCCTGGTTTATGAAAGAACAGGTTCCCAATGGCATTCACCAGCTACATATACAAGCCATATCCGCTTCGGCCTCACAGCCTCTCGTCGGTCCCATGGTGTAATGGTTAGCACTCTGGACTTTGAATCCAGCGATCCGAGTTCAAATCTCGGTGGGACCTCTTTTTATCAACCCTTTTTTCTCAACAACTTTTGATCATTTAAAGACTTTAATATCCAAGATTTGATTTGTAAATTTACCCTAATAAAAAGATATTTTATTTATCCTGGCATGAAATGTGACAGCTGTGACAAAATGAAGAACTTGATTCATAGAGGCTGGACTAATAAATCTTAATTAAAAATACTTTAGAAATGATGTTATTGTTGCTAGAAACGAGGCGTACTTAAAGATCTTAATTTATAAATTTGTGCGGAATCTTTTTAAAAGGCTTTGTTTCAGGGGGAAATTAGGTGCTTCTGTGCATTTACAAAAGGTGTTTTCAAAACTAATCAAACAGAATATGAACCGGAAGACTGACCTCAAACAATAATGGCTTTAGAAATAATTTTACCACATGTTTTTTTTTCAAGAAGGATTTTTTTCGTCTCAGTTCTCAGTCTTTCTTAGCTATTTCCTAACTTCGTTACTAAAACTTTCTTAAAATTGCAAAGTTTACGTTACAAAGCATGCGTAGTGATGGAGATGAATGCTATAGACATGCTATAAACACTTCAACGTCATAATATCTACGAAGAACGTAGAAACAAGAGAACAATTTATCTCAACATACTTCACTCTTACACCACAATATTCTTTGAAACCCTAAATATCTTCAGCTCTTTTATAAGTATCGAAGATCCAGCTCTGAACTTTCTTAATTTATTTGAAGAAACCAAGCAAACCTTTTCTAAAAATACTTTCTTATAAAATAAAACGTGTAGTCTTAACTTGAAGTTGAACCTGAGTTCAGAGAACATCAAAACAAGAAAACAATGAAATCCAATATATTTCAGTGAACACAAAAATGAAGTATCTTTTGTCATGATTTCAATGAATATTCCCCTTTCAGGCCATAACCTCGCTCCTATTATACCGAAGGCTTGATTCCAGCTAGTATGGGTGTCACTTCCAAACAACAGCCGAGGTGGTTTAGATGAAAATATTTGGGGGAAGGGGCTATAGAACCCCGTAGCCCCATGTGAATATGATTATGCTACTACCATCTATAGTCACCCCTCCAATGATAGTTTGAATACTAGCGGAATTATCTTTTCGGGGAAGGGGGCTTTAAAAACTCTTGCCCCCCCCCTCGGTGACATGGTTTTTGCCACTACAAATTCTAGTCAACTCCTCTAACTCAAATTCTAATTCAAATTCAAATTATAGAAATATAAACGTAAATTTCTTGAGCTTACCTACAAAGAAACTTGTCGACCATCACTTCAAAAGCGGAAAAATAGTGGAACAAAATGTTTCAGGGAAAAGAAAGTAGCAGTCAAACTGCTGACCTATTTTAAACTTTTTGAAATCCATCCCTGGAGGGCCATCAGGAGTTTTAAAGAGTTCGAAAAATGGTAAATGGATAATTGGAACTAGCATTCTGGTGGGTACGCCACTGGGTACTTTGCAACTCACGCTACGCCACTGGATACTACAGGCCTAGTCTGAAGAAGATGATTTGATAACCAACTTAGGCATGGGTATTTTGATAACCAACTTACTTTGTGTTATAAGAATTAAAGTTAGTTAGTTAGAAAACGTGTTTATATAGTGGAAGGGGAAGAAAAGGAATTCTAGGCCTAATACATGTCTAAAACATTCTTACCTGAAACTTGCTTTAATTTGGCTGCTCATGTTGCTTGCTCCTCTATATTTACAAAAAAGTGAATGATCTTTGAGATCATAGATTCTGACACGTGAATCGTTTGATGTCACCACAACCTATGGGGGTAATTGAGAATGTATCTGAAAGGGTCCATTTTATAAACACTAAAATATAAGACACTTTATAGGACATAATGCCCACAGAATATACCTGCATTATCAACTACAAACCTTAGAAGAGTAGACCCTAGTATAATCTACAGAAAATTTGCAGTCGCACGAATAGTGGCCAAAGTATGGTTTCTAGAACAACAATTTAGTCAAGATTTAAAAAACATGAAAACATCACTGTGACAGATCCGACATGCTATGCAACAATTGGTCCGAAAATTCCGCAATGAACTATTTCCCCCAAAACGCTTAACAGGGTTGAGTGCCCTTCGCTACGGCTCGGCAAATCCCCTAAAATACCGCCCTAGTAACGTTGATCTTCTAAAGGGCTTTTTACAGGGGAACATTCGGTGAAAGGAACATTTAGCGATTTTAACTCTAGACTTTTACTCTAGAAACATACTTTGCTTTGGACCAAGTAGTAAATGGTTTCACATTGTTCAAACTCTTTCAAATTTCAGGAATGAGCTTGTCAAATCCTGCTCCTTTTTAGCAAAGAACTATTCTCTTAAGGATTAAAGCATTAGAGGTGAAATTATGACAGAAGTCAGAAACTGCACGGAAAAAGGACTGGAACTAGCCAAACCCAGTGACGTCATTTTTGCGAGTCTGTTGTGTAGCAAAGCGGTTGCCTAAGGAAGAGCCCTGGCATGGGTGCAGTTCCGCTGGGCAAGAGAAACAAAGGCCACCCTGGAAATAGCAGAGCGGTGGCAAAAGCTTGCTGATCATTTAGGAAACCCATTCAAAATCCGAACAGATGAGCGACACAAGAACTACGCTAAAATAAAAACAAATAAGATGCTTTTGTCCAAGCAACGTATCATCTTGTAAGAAAACAATAGACTTCTCTTTTTATCGCTTCTCAGGAAGTTTTTTCTTTGGAAGCTCTTAGTCCTAGCATTCCGAATCCTTTCACAAATTCCAGCAAAAAGGCGGGCCTTACCTTATCCTCACCGGGCATCGGTTCAATGCCACTGATTTTTCTTCCCCGGGCATTTTTGCCGCGAGTTGATCTTACTGTTACTTGCGTGTGGTACTTCAGTCTCTGCAAATATAAACAATGACGAAAAGTCAACATCCAACAACAGCAACAACCAAAAGAACAACAGTAACAACAACGAAAATACCAACAACAACAACAACAAAAATAGCCAAATCAACAATAGCAACAGCAACAACAACAACCAAAGAACGAATAGCAACATCAACAACAGCAACAGAATCTTAAAAATGGTCATATCAGCGAACTGAGAAAATAACTGCATATTTCGTTTTCGCTTATCAAAAAATAGTTTTATATTTGTCTTTCAAAGTTAATGCAAAAATACTAATACAAAATATAACTATATATCACAAATCGGTAATAGCCCAGCACTGAAGTTACGATATATTTGCGTATTGAAAATGATTAGGCAAGAAAAAACACAGATAAGAACGTTAATTAAAGTGTTAGGTTGTTTAATAGTAAGAGCAAACAAAATTTGCAAAAATGGATAAAGTGAGACGAAGTAAATCCTTTTCTGCAACTAAAGATTTGAAAAAACGAAAACGTGTTGCATGATTATTTCAAAATAAAGAGAAAGTTAATGAATTCGAAAATTGTTCTAGGGGTCATTTGCAAAAAGATTATAGCTTAAGCAATGGACTTAAAATAAGAACTTTTCGAGATTCTTTTGGAATCCGTATATGAATAATTAAAAAGGGTGGAACAGAGATCAGGAAAACCTATCAAGTTAAATCAACTATGGAAATGAAAAACAGAAATGGTATGCATTTATTGAATTTAAGCATCGGTTTTCTGCAGACTTTGAAAAGGGGTAATAATATCGAAAGAGGATGTCGTATGTAGATAAAATGATAGCCATAACTCAGAAGGGAAGATGGTAGGCGGTAAGACCTTTTCTAAAGAAAGAGGAAAAGCTCCTTTTCTTAGATATGTCTCTTAATCTTGAGTAAGATTAATCCTTAACTCAAGCAATGATTATGTTTGGCTCACCTCAGCCTTTTTTTAGATATGTCTCTTAATCTTGAGTAAGATCAATCCTAACTCAAGCAATGATTATGTTTGGCTCACCATAGCCTTTTCTTAGATATGTCTCTTAATCTGAAGTAAGATTAATCCTTAACTCAAGCAATGATTATGTTTGGCTTACTTCAGCCTTTTCTTAGATATGACACTTAATCTCAAGTAAGATTAATCCTTAACTCAAGCAATGATTTTTTTTGGCTTACCATAGCCTTTTTTTAGATATAACTCTTAATCTGAAGTAAGATTAATCCTTAACTCGAGCAATGGTTATATTTGGCTTACCTCAGCCTTTTCTTAGATATGACTCTTCATCTTAAGTAAGATTAATCCTTAACTCGAGCAATTATTATGTTTGGCTTACCTTAGCCTTTTCTTAGATATGACTCTTAATCTGAAGTAAGATTAATCCTTAACTCAAGCAATGATTATGTTTGGCTTACCTCAGCCTTTTCTTAGATATGACTTTTAATCTGAAGTAAGATTAATCCATAACTCAAGCAATGATTATGTTTGGCTTACCTCAGCCTTTTCTTAGATATGACTCTAAATCTTAAGTAAGATTAATCCTTAACTCGAGCAATGATTTTTTTTGGCTTACCATAGCCTTTTTTTAGATATAACTCTTAATCTGAAGTAAGATTAATCCTTAACTCGAGCAATGGTTATATTTGGCTTACCTCAGCCTTTTCTTAGATATGACTCTTCATCTTAAGTAAGATTAATCCTTAACTCGAGCAATTATTATGTTTGGCTTACCTTAGCCTTTTCTTAGATATGACTCTTAATCTGAAGTAAGATTAATCCTTAACTCAAGCAATGATTTTTTTTGGCTTACCATAGCCTTTTTTTAGATATAACTCTTAATCTGAAGTAAGATTAATCCTTAACTCGAGCAATGGTTATATTTGGCTTACCTCAGCCTTTTCTTAGATATGACTTTTAATCTTAAGTAAGATTAATCCTTAACTCAAGCAATGATTTTTTTGGCTTACCATAGCCTTTTTTAGATATGACTTTTAATCTGAAGTAAGATTAATCCATAACTCAAGCAATGATTATGTTTGGCTTACCTCAGCCTTTTCTTAGATATGACTCTAAATCTTAAGTAAGATTAATCCTTAACTCGAGCAATTATTATGTTTGGCTTACCTCAGCCTTTTCTTAGATATGACTCTAAATCTTAAGTAAGATTAATCCTTAACTCGAGCAATGATTATGTTTGGCTTACCTCAGCCTTTTTTAGATATGACTTTTAATCTGAAGTAAGATTAATCCTTAACTCGAGCAATGATTATGTTTGGCTTACCTCAGCCTTTTTTTAGATATAACTCTTAATCTGAAGTAAGATTAATCCTTAACTCGAGCAATGATTATTTTTGGCTTACCATAGCCTTTTCTTAGATATGTCTCTTAATCTTAAATAAGATTAATCCTTAACTCAAGCAATGATTATGTTTGGCTTACCTCAGCCTTTTCTTAGATATGACTCTTAATCTTAAGTAAGATTAATCCTCAACTCAAGCAATGATTATGTTTGGCTTACCTCAGCCTTTTCTTAGATATGACTCTTAATCTTAAGTAAGATTAATCCTCAACTCAAGCAATTATTTTTTTTGGCTTACCATAGCCCTTTTTAGATATGACTCTTAATCTGAAGTAAGATTAATCCTTAACTCAAGCAATGATTATGTTTGGCTTACCTCAGCCTTTTCTTAGATATGACACTTAATCTCAAGTAAGATTAATCCTTAACTCAAGCAATGATTATGTTTGGCTCACCATAGCCTTTTCTTAGATATGTCTCTTAATCTGAAGTAAGATTAATCCTTAACTCAAGCAATGATTTTTTTTGGCTTACCATAGCCTTTTTTTAGATATAACTCTTAATCTGAAGTAAGATTAATCCTTAACTCGAGCAATGGTTATATTTGGCTTACCTCAGCCTTTTCTTAGATATGACTTTTAATCTTAAGTAAGATTAATCCTTAACTCAAGCAATGATTTTTTTGGCTTACCATAGCCTTTTTTAGATATGACTTTTAATCTGAAGTAAGATTAATCCATAACTCAAGCAATGATTATGTTTGGCTTACCTCAGCCTTTTCTTAGATATGACTCTAAATCTTAAGTAAGATCAATCCTTAACTCGAGCAATGATTATGTTTGGCTCACCATAGCCTTTTCTTGGATATGTCTCTTAATCTTAAGTTAGATTAACCTTGAGTAAGATTAATCCTTAACCCGAGCAATGATTATGTTTGGCTTACCTCGGTGTCATAGAAAATACACCTGCCATCGTAGGTTCCAACAACGGCCAATTTCCCGTTCTGACAAAAATTAGCTGCCGTAATCAAACTAGTACCTAGGTTTGAAGTGAAAAATAAATAGAAACTTCAATTAAAAAAGGCGTAATTGGCTCATAGTATAAGCATGAAGTTATACAATGTTAGTAATGAGCAGATGGGGGATGGAAGGCAACTAACGGGTGAAAAATCCCGAAACATGAACATGACCAGGGAGGTAAAAGCATCCAAACAGTGGGGGTGGTGGAGCAGATCAGAAAAGGGGCAAATGACCACCCCTATTTTTGACTGAAATCGGCACTTTTGGGTATCACAAGGACACTTTAACACGGTTTGCAAAAAATTAGGGGGTCAAAGCCCTCCTCCCTTTGTTTTTACGTCACTGCACGTGACCATTCTGGTGTCTGACCAATGAATGACCATTATGGTGTCTGATCACTTGGATACAATGTGGTAATGTTTAAATATCACTTTGATTGACAGCCACGTCCCCACAAAGCATACCCCCGTGATCAAAGAGCTAAATTCAAGTTTATGAAATTAGTTGAAAGGCAGAATAAAAAGAATTACTTTATGACTCAAAAAGCCTGCAGTATCTCGATATCAGCTCTAGATTTTCCCCGTAAAATTAACAGAAAATATTCACTATCAGTTAAAGGCAGTAATGTTTATGCAATCTCATGATTCATTCATACCTGAGCCATCAATTTCATTCCATAGCGCAACTCTCTTCTCTGGTATGTTCCAAAGTCGAATTTTCCCGTCCAAAGAACCGGATAAGAAATACCGGTCATCCTAAAAAGAATAGAAGACCGGGTGCAATAGATATCAAAAACGGTTCCCGGTAGATAGTTCCTGAAAAGCATTTGAATGGGATAATGATGGTTTTTGATTGGAAAACAAAATCTTGCTACCTGCTTTACTAGCAAGCTACCATAGCTGCCAGATGAAATTCGCAACAAAAATAAACCTTTGTATGGGGAAAGGGGGTAAGGGGCAGCATTACCTACTGTAATTTAGGAGGCGTACTCGATTAGAATATTAGAGTTGCCTCATCCAACCATGATGAACTTACATCATTCTGCTGGCAATTGCGTTGAAACTATATTTACAGGAGAAAATTCCAGAAATCGGCCAATAATATTTGATAAGGAAATTCGCATGGCGGTATTATTGCAGTAGGTTGGGATGATAAAAAAGCTGGTTAAGAATGCTAGACGAAAGAAACACATTGCTTGTTGCTAAAATCATGAATGAATGAAAAAGTTTTAAAAAGGAATGTGAATGGCCCATAATTAAGAAATAAATTGTGGGAGACCAGACTAGAATATTTGGTAAGCCAATTTGCAAGGTGGCCTTTTTGCTGTGGCCATGGAATATGCAAATGCCGGTTAAGAATGCTAAATAGAGTAGAAACGTGACAGGTTGTTGAATTTAAGCAGCTGCAAAGGCATGCTAAACGCAAAACAAATCCAAATATAAATATTGGCTACAAAAAGCAGGAGGATAACTTCAGTGGTAATCTAGATTCTGCAAACTCATTATGCACCACCTGTCGAAAGCATAGTTGGACTATCGCACAAGCAACACAGGTGATTTTAATAGCCATTATTAATAGAGTATATAGAATAACAGTTATTATGTCTAAAAGTTAACGCACGCCTTTAATCTTTATTTAATAATTATATAATTTATATAATTTATTCATATAATTTCACAGAAGAAAACCACAGCTCTTTAAAAATCCAGTGAGGGTAGTGAAAATCTATTCCTTGAATTTCACGAAAAAAAATTATCATTTAATTGATTGAAATTCAAAAAGGTTGTCTGTCATTGCCAAGACATTGCCGAAACAGGTTTGACAGGAACATGGATGGAAAGAGTTCGTCATTTAAGTTGGACATTCATGAGTGCGAGGATGGCTCAGTTGTTAGAGGCGCTGATTACAGACTCTGTGGCTCGAGTCCCTGGCATGACCAATCTTGCACACAAAGTGACAAGAATCGCCAGCCCTTTGTTATTCCAGGCATAAGGAATCATGAGGTGTGGTCACATCGAGAGGAAGGACCAGGACACTGCTCGATAAGCTTAAGCTTCTCAGTGTCCTAAAAACTACTTTCGGATGCTAGATAGAAACAAAAACTAAATAAAAAATACTAAATACTAATACGATGTAATTTGATCATTACACATCCTGCACACTGACTCACAACCCCTGGCGTAGTTTTCGATCCATAACTGGCTATATGGTTTACTAGCTTTTGATCATTTTCCGAAGTCTGTTTGGTCAGAGCAGTGGCGGGCGAAAAGCTGCTTTGAATATGCGGTTTCGCTGTTCCACTCTATCATGAAGTTCTGCAGTACAGATCATTTTTTTCCGATAAATGTGCAATAAAAATGCATGAACGGGCACTTACCCTGGGATGAAAACAAATAGCAGTGACAAAGTCTACGTGTTGGAAGCAACAGAGACACTCGTGTCGCGAAATGTGCCAAAGCCTGAAAATAAGAGCGGATAAACCCTAAATATAAAATACAAGGTATGAAAGATGGCAATGATTAATGGAACAATAGCTTCCATAATTAGAGTGTATAATGAAAGATGAAAAATAAATGTTGGATAGAAGTGGGGAAGAGGAAACAAGAACACTAGGGTTTTTATATAAATGAGTTGCCCGTGAGTAACGAAAAGTAAAAAAACAATAACTGACAAGAGCCGGGTCAGGACAATCTTTGTCCACACTTCAAAATCTCTTTATCACGTCTCCCTACGCCCCCATTCCCTAAGTGGGTGTTCCCTGGCACCGCTTCAAAATCTCTTTATCACGTCTCCCTACGCCCCCATCCCCTAAGTGGGTGTTCCCTGGCACTATAAGCTTACTCCATTTCTAAAAGAAGCAATACCAATTATACAAATCAAGTATGGGTCTCGAGTTTGCCCCTTCGATGTGGATGCCTAACTTTTAATGAAGATAAATAAAAAGGACAAGAAAGTAAGTAAGGAAGTAAGTTAGTAAGTAAGTAAGTAAGTAAGTAAGTGAGTAAGAAAGTAAGTAAGTAAATAAGGAAGTGATCTCAAACTTTTAAGGATAAGCGTGATCAAGATTCTGAGTGATGCTTTAAAGTCATCATTTGTTGAGTGATAATCCGGAAAGTGGTGGCGAATGCTTTTGATGATCAGAGTAGGATGGATGAGTGGGGAGTTAACATTGTGGGCAAATTCACAGAAAAATAAATCATTCATGAGAATGGATTCTCAATTCTTTTCAACAGAATGGTTGCGACTTATTATCATTCCGCTCACCTGATCAGAAGGTGATATGAACAGGTAAGTGTTTGCGAGTGAAATTTAGGCTCATAATTATAAGATAAACACGAGCAAGATTCAAATAGTGGGGGTAGAAAACCGGATGCTGATCTTACGGCGGTAACTATCACCATTACTTTAAATTTACATATTAGATTTCAAAATCAGACTCACCGTACAGTTTTGTCCATAGAAGACGATAGTATGAAATAATTCTACAAAAAAGGTAATTGAATGTCAAAAATTGCAGTTGCTGTTGTAGGCGGGGTTTAGAGGTGGCATTCTAGACACCTTTCGTGTCCTGTAACTCCATTACCCGTAATGCTGTTATCTTCATATGAAATATTCATGCGTGAATAAGAATACATAATAAGGCACAACTATGGCTTCGTTGCTTACGTCAGTCTGCTACTTTCTACCACGCCTTCTACAGTAACCGAACTGGTATCTATTGTTGTCAGCGAAATAACATCAAAACATTCTGGTCACGTGGCCACAGGTCAAGAAAATGAAAGCAACATGGACTTTGTTGTTTGAGATTTAGAAAGTGCAAAACAGAACAAGGTATGACTTAACAATTAGAAAGTGGTAATACTTATGTTTATTAATACTTATGGTAATAATAATACAATTACATTTGAGGACTTGTTTTGTCATCGCTTTTAAGTTCGTCTTCCGCGAAGGCTTTGGTACAAAACACCGTGATTTTACGGGCTATAAACTCACTTTGAGGTTGTAGAAATGGCGAGTTCAAAGATTGCATATGCGTGGGAAGGGCTCATTTTGCTCCAGAAATAACTCGTGTCAACAAAAGAGGGCAAATTTGCAGCGGTTTCCTTTTAAACTTACTTACAAAGAAAATTAGTCCACCATTGTGAATGACATTTAACAACTTAGCAAGCAAAAGCTTCGAGCAAAAACGTTCCCGAATCTTCAAAAAACTTGCAAATATTGGCATTAAATAAAATTAGGATTAGCATACAAGTTGTAGACTAAAGTCATGCTTTTATAGAAAGGACGATACACAAAAGAAATTTAAAGCGTTCTAGGTCATCATCTCTTGATGGAAGGTTGGCGTTTGTACCGATTACAGTTGACGTCGTTAGGTCTGGAATCTGCATGGTTGCATTCAAGGTTTATCTATATTAAGGAAGGTAAGCTTAGCATCGAGTCTGCAGTTTAGGCCGCACCTGGTATTTGCCTGTGGGCAACAAATCCACTCAAGTGCTTATAAACAAGGCTATTTTATTGAGACGATGTTTGCGGCCTGGCTAATGCTGATTCGAAAGGGTGCTAGATTCTTCATGTTAGGCATGACCCTAGGTCGGATTTCTCTACGGTAATCGGGCTGATCATCACATTTAACCGGCTCCCAAATAAGAAACCGGCCGACGTATTCTTCCGCTTAAAAAGCCAAACCCCCAAGGCGGAAAGAATTGTTGGATTAAAACTGAAATAGAAAAAGACTAGCCGGCAATTCTGAAGCAAGGAAGTATTTTGCGTTGGTTTATATTGTTTTCAGGAAGTATCGTGTTAGTCGACTTAAGGTGTGCCAACTCGACTCAGAGCAAAGATCTCAATCGGGACCGACTACAAATGGAGAACTGGTTGCAAACAATATAAATAGGCGAAAATTCACAAACTGTTTAACCAAAACGATATCTTTCAGCAACCTTTTTATTCATCATTGTCTAATCTATTTAAGCATATAATTATTATGTCGTTCATCTTCAAATTTTTTCTGACTCTATGGAAACCAGTATATCAGCTCTTGCACACAGCTTCATCTGTTTAGCCTACTGTATATATAACATATAGTATTATTTCTGCTTTCTTTCTTCGCATTTCACTTGTAAAAGTTTTCATACCTTTTTTGAAAATAATAGTTATATCAGCCTATCGTTATAACGAGCTTTTTTACTGAACAGTACTCGTAAATGAAATGCTTCCATTATTACAATTATTATTATTGTCGTTGTTGATGTTGAATCTTAAAAGGATCAATATTTGGTCTTAGTGCAAAAATCAATGCCTCAAAAGTAAATATGAGTGGAAACTGCACATCTGTATTTAAATAAAAGGTTGGGAGGATTTAAAAAGGGGCGCATGACCACTCCCATATTTGTACTTGAAGGGGGTACTATTGAGTCTCGTCGGGGACCTATTTGATTTGGAAAGGAAACCTGGGGGTTATGCCCCATTTAGCCCCTGGCTCCCACATCAGTGATTACCTGGCAATAAATAAGGGTATTTTTCTAGTAAAGCTATCACGTTTACAAAACTTTTGCACAGTTCGGCTTCGAAACCTCTAAACTGGCTGACTCAGAGATATCTATTCAAGGTGTTTTCTTTGATAGAACACACGAAAATACTTTGGAGGAATATCAACACCTAAGAAAAAATAATATAAGTACACAAAACTATTTTTCCGCCTTTCCATGTTATTTTGAAGGGACATAACTTCGGGTTGTTGCATTGCAGAACTGGTACTGACCGGTTTGGTGTTGATGACAACTATTCAAAACTCATGGTCGAAGAAACAAAAGACCTTTGTTCTCAGTTCCATTATAAACCCTTTGTATCGCCATATTCTTTCAGTTTCACTCGGCAAAGCAGGGAAGGGAGCTGGAAGATTAACGGTGAATGGTAGCGTGGTGTTATTTTATTGCATTTGAAGACATTGCTAATAGGTTTGGCGAACACAAGCTGGTTATACTGACCAACACAAAGCTAATTTCAAGCAGACAGCTTCGAACGCGGATGCTGTAATCTAAAGAATTTGCTCGGAATGGCGAGAATCGCTGTGTTTATAGTCGAGTCATCAATTGCCATTTTGATAAATTTACTCATTTTCGTTCTCATCTTGAAGAACGCGGCGCTGAGAAGGGCGAAAGCGAATATATTTCTGATCAACCTAATTGTTGCAGATCTCGTGGTTGCCTTCACGTCATTTTTCGTTTGCTCGGCTCATTACACAAAAAAAACGAGTGACAAGGAATGGAAGGAGGAAACGGCCGTAAACTTATTCATGTTCGTTCTAACATCGGCATTAATCACCCTTCTTTTCGCCGTAATCCTGGTTACGATAGACAGGTTCATCGCCGTAGTTACGCCGTTTCGATATCAAGAGCTGTTTACGCGGCGAAACATCACAATATTGCTGTCGACCATTTGGGTGTTGGGAGCTATTGTCGCACTGGCAGGACTCGTGTGCGGGATCCTGGAGGACGCGAAAACGCTCACTATTGCAACCAACGTTTTGGACATCGTGCTCATTACGATAACAAGTTCGGGCGTCGTATTTCTGGTCATCGCAAATTCAGTTATTTATCGCGCAATTCGAAAGCAGTTGAAACTTGAATCGACTGTTTCCGTGTTCGGCAATGACACTGTTGCGGCAAAAAGGTCCGAAAAGAACTTGCGAAAGAAAGAGATTCGAGCGGTGTACCTGTGTTTTTCGATTGTCGCACTTTTTACGATTTCCTGGTTGCCACTCACGGTGGGTCTAGCCCTGGACCGGTCGGCACTGAACAGTAAGGCCGGGCGTGTATTCATGGAGATCGGGAAATCTTTGGTATTTGTGGGGATAGCATTGAACCCCTGCTTGTATGTAACTTTCAAAGCCGAGCTACAGCGTTCCCTCTGCACGTGTTTCGGGGGCAGGAAGACGACAAATCTGGAAATTTCTCTTTCCAATGCCAAAACGATGGAGCAAACCACTAGAAATGATCTGGAGAGTTCTCTAGCAGTCGAACGGGCAGTATGAATACTTTAGAATGACTAAACACTTCTCAGATTAACAGAGCTAAACACGCAAGTATGAGAACTGTCATGCAAATGATGGACTTTTGAAACACAACAATGCACACCCCATGCATTTTAAAAATTCCATGTCACCACAAAGAAATGCGTCAAAGTGCGTCGCATAGGGCTTTGGGCGAATGGTGCCCAGCCAGAGAGTTTAAGCGAAACCCAGAGAGAGGCAGGAAATTCTTGGAATTCAAACCAAATACATTATATCACGGAACAAGGGAATAGCTTCCGTATGAATCAATTACTATTTATAGTTGCTTGGGTTCCGCTGCTGTGTTGTCTATAGTATAGCATAAATAGTACATATTACATCTTTATGCAACAAATTACGAATCTTGGGTGAAATAAAGACAATCATGCTCTTCAAAAGACAGCTTAAAACATTTATAGGCTTATTTTTTTTCTTTTTAGACCTTACAGATCAAAATACGGTTTATTATTCAATCATATAATCGTGAAACTTTTCTTTCTGCTGGACCTTTTTTTGTAAATCTCTCCCCCACCCCCTCCCTAAAAACCAGCTTTCTTTTAGAGATGTACCCCGATCATTAATTTACTGGCCAAAAAAGAGATAGATATAATATGCAGCCACAAAAAAATTAGTCTCAGTTGAATATACCGTTCCCCAAAATACGTTTTTCAGACAGTTTTATATGGTGCATTCAAAGTGACTGCAATTATTTCTTTCATAACAAATTAAAGAATTCAAATATCCATGGAGCTTTTGAAAGCAGGAACTATTTATTTTCCAAGGGGAGAAGGATGTTGTAGAAGGATTATCAATGTTTTTTGTTTGCCACAAAAAACTAAATGACATATTTCCCTTAAATGTGGCGTTATGCCTGTGTTGATATTTCAAATAACTTCCTTTCGACGAACAGTCTTTGAGAAATTATCAAATATGGAAATAGATTGCTTTCTCCTGTTCTTTGACGACATTCCTCTTAGACTTAATGCAGGTAAGATTTCAATCGGCGTATCTTCTCGTCTACCAGTGAAAGCAATTGATCCA
Organism: Nemopilema nomurai; assembly: GCA_003864495.1. Taxonomy (NCBI): domain Eukaryota; kingdom Metazoa; phylum Cnidaria; class Scyphozoa; order Rhizostomeae; family Rhizostomatidae; genus Nemopilema; species Nemopilema nomurai. Next base: position 1,088,074 of record ML133499.1, on the reverse strand, counting down.
TCGTTTGGACAATTCCGTATTTACATAGATCACGGGTTACTTGCATTGAAGAAACACAAGCTCAACGAATTTATACAGTTGCCAGGCTATTCAAAAAAGGCTCTATTCTATGCAGAACTGTTTTCATTCCGTTGTTAAACGTGGACTTACGTGTGCAAAAGAACTTGCAGATTTGCATAGAACTTTAAGGAGAAGCAAGTAGATTGGGCGACGATTGCAATCCATTGTTTATTATAGACTTTTAAGCGGAAAGCTATTTGACACGACTATAATTGATCAGACGAGACACCATCTGCAAAATGCCACTTTATTTCCTCATCATAATCAAATTCTCACTTCAGTCAAACTAGTCGTTTTAGTATCATGTTTTGACTCTTCAAAACACTGAACAGATTCTTGGTTTGTCCTTATAAGACATTTGGGAAAAAGTAAAAATTCTGTACGGAATTTGAGTATTTTGTCCCCTAACTCAACAAATAGGAGATAATGCAACAAATGTTTGTTTTTTGCAGCAACGTTGGGAATTATTTTTCGAAATCTAATGGATCAGCAAGTACCTATAATGCCTGCCAAGCGTACCTGGGCACTGAAGCCTAATAAGATTGGTGCCACATTCTTCTCCAGGTCCCACCCACAGACAAAAATCTCGATATCTTTTTCCTCAAATCATTATGCGGAGATACCTTCGAGACCATAACTTTCAGAAACATCGAATAATTTGAAACCATAATTTGCGGTGAATAGGAAGCTGAACATTGTTTGAAGTGGGATGTGGGACCTTGTGGCTGTAAAAATGCTACATTAATTTCAAGAGATTTGACTGTCATTCAAGACCCTATTCCTAGGCTTCATAGGCTTAGAGCCGTGAAGTCGGGGTTTGAGCAAATACCCCACATTCTCTATTCTCGCTAGCTATTTGACGTGCCTCTCTTTATATTCTTGGCTGTATGCTCTTCACTTTAATAGGTGTGGAACCAATTTAGACGCTCTTGATTATTCGCAAAGTTGGATACCCTTTCGTAGCTGGCAGTAATTTTGTTTCGACATCTCTGTACAACCCAATATTGCCAATATTATTCTCTTTAGATAAAAACCCTAATCACAAAACATGAAAATGTAATTTAATGTTTTGGATGGAGGGGGGTAAGGTTGACGATTGGACCACCTTCTTGCCACATTGGCTATGCCACTGCTCAAAGGCATTCCTTTGTCGCAAAATGGTCAATGTCTCAGTTGCTTTGACCATTGTCGCACCTGAACATGGTCAGAGAGGGCCGATGGTTACCCACAGCTAAAATGATGAATTCCATCGTGGTAAAATGTTGGTATACTCACTTTAGACCACGTTAAATCGAGTACATCTGACGTGTGACCATGGTAAGTGCAAAATGGTGTCTTTCTAAATGGCCCATCTTCGTCCAAATCTTCGTCTTTACTCTAGATAAGAATTGAAATATAATCAAAGGACATGACTCGCCTTGGTATAAACAGAGACTACACAAGTATTAAAAATTGTTAAAAATAGAAAAAAAGTCAGAACGACAACAGGAAAAAACTCAAGACACGAACTGACGCATGAAAATTTTTACGCAGTAAACGTAGATAATTTATCGTTTGCTTTGTAACTAAAAGCTCAAAAGGGAATAAAAACAGCTAAAATAAAACAGGAGAAATAGCAAGTTCTTCTTTACATGACACAAACTATCATCCTTTACTTCTACCGTTCTTGACTAAACCACATCCACAGCATGTTCAGACCAAATAGCCAAAAACAATGACCACAGCAAATATTGCCAAAAAGGCACTCAGAAAGTAATTTGTGTGCTGAGTGTTTGATTTAGCCTGTTTAACTAAGAATGATTCATCCTCATACAAAGAGATGGTTTGTTTATATAAAGCTCACTCCGGTGCTAAGCTTTGTATCAGTTTCATTAACTTCAGAGAAGGTCTGGGCGTTAGAAAGCCTCATTTTAACTCCACTTTCCCGATAAAACTTTGGGATTTTAGGAAGCCTCGCTTTAGTTTTATTTACCCAAAACAAGGCCCACGGTATGAATGACTATCCCATTTTCCCGTTCGTTCATAGAGATTCACCATTAGCGAAGATGAAGACTAAAGTTATACAGGGCTTCAAAGAGAGTTACTCAAATTTCCAAGAGTAACACTTATGATGGAAACCAAATGGACTGTATTTTATTAGGCAAACGTGGGTAGTCGGCAGAAAAATGAATCGCTCTAGATAAAATACATAAATCATTCCAGCATTCTATCATAAAAAGAAGATCTCCTCACCAGTGCATCTTCTTCCAGGGTGTTATCTTCTTCAAATGAAGTTATCGAATTTATAGAATTAATAGAACTTGTAGGCGACCCCCTCTCTAAAAAATTGGAAAATTTGTTTAATAAATACAAAGTGTTTGATTTAAGTGGCATAAGTAACAACAGCTGCTACTTTTCAATAATAACAATAACAATAACAATAACAATAACAAAGATGTTTTAGCTATCTCTCAATGCAATTACTGTGGCCTTGATTAAAATCAGATGCTATTTTCTCATCAAAATTTATCGATAAATCAACAGTCCAGTATAATAAAAAAATTATTCAAAGACGACTATTTGAAAGACGGCTTTGAATGAAGAGAAAAAACAGGATGGGTCATATTTATAGGGATAGACAAAATAGCACTAAAATAAGTTTGAAGAGATAACTAAATATGAAGGATATATATATTAAGAGAAAGTGCAAGGCGTGAAACTGCATTATTTTTACTTAAAAAAGGGAAATAAACACACCTGTTTTGGCATACTTGGCTCGCATTTCGTCAAAAAACGACTGAGCTTCTTTCAAAACCCAAACTCTCTGAAAAAAGCAAAGCTGTTTTAAACAAAGCATAGCTGTTTTAAAAAGAGCATAGCTGTTTTAAACAAAGCATTGCTGTTTTGAACAAAGCATAGCTGTTTTGAACAAAGCATAGCTGTTTTAAACAAAGCATTGCTGTTTTAAACAAAGTATATCTGTTTTAAACGCTGCTTCAAAATGCACCGGAATCATCCAAAGTGCCAGCCAAAAATACTTAGAAGATCCAAGCAGTCTATTATAAGTCTTTTTCCTATACACATCATTTGAATATCCAGTTGCAGAGGATGTGAAACTGTCATTGATCTATTCCCATATATGCATGCAGCAAGTACATTGTGTATTTCAACAGCAAACTCTTAAAATATTACTTGTGTTCATATGCGTACATATGCTGGCAATCTGGGCCATAGCAGAAAATTAAGTAGAAAGAAGCAACACTAGGATTATGGGAACATAAATCAATTAAGAATTTCAGATGGAAGCAAAAGCAATTATTCATTTTTTGCTTCATCGCGCTCATTCTTGGTCATTTCACATAGAATTCCATGCTTTTCTGAAGAGGAGCGACAAAGAAAATCTTATCTTCTTTAGCAGTATTCTATGTATGGACGTGGTTAATACCATGAGCGAGACAGTTTTTCAGTGATCCCAGTTAAATACAAAAATATAACTTCTTTGAATGAGAACCAACATCGTATTAAAGAGCAGATGAGACAATAAGTTTAAGTATAATGTTGTTGGTATTCCAAGAGTGTAAGCAGGCATTGCTTTGAAGTAAAGGTCATAACCTTTGATATAATAGACTTTTTAATTGGATACAAAGATCATTTCTTGGTGACTAAAATCTTTAAGGGCAGGATGAGAGAAGTTCGATTTAGAGGAATAGAACAGGTTGACTGACAAAATAATGTTTGTCTTCAGGAGTGATACGCGCTTATTTCAAGTCGCATATTTTTAATGCGTTATTCGGATATAATCAAGACCAACTCTAGAACCACATCTTCAAAAGGCACAAAAATTGACAAATGAAAGAGCTTAAGTATTAAAAACTCATTAAGGTTCTATGAAATACAGTTCCTTTAGAACAACATTGACATGAATATTTAGAATACAAGATTAACGGAATAATAGGAAACAACACAGCTGCTCTCTGAGTTAACGTTATATTAATGAGCGAATAAGATTGAAACCGGGAAGGAAATTGGTGGAAATAACGAGCTTCGAAGAGTAGTAATTTCAACGGAAAAGAAAAACTAGAAATTATCTAGTACAAGCAAAATGTAAACAGAACCCGCACTTACCACTATATTGTCCTGTCCTGCAGCTGCCTAAAACAAGAGAATATCACATTCGTTTGTAATATCTTTGAGCGGAATAAATCGGCATTAATCACAAAAGATTGGAAAGGGTATTGCTAGACGTTGTTCGAAGAAGGCTTACGGGTATGCAAAGCAAAGCTTTAAATACTCCGAAATGTATAAAACATCTGAACAATAACTGTAACGGGTGTTTTTTTTGGGATTTTCAAAAAAAAAGGGGAAGATCAGATGAGAACAGACTAATTTTAAGAAAAGGGAAAAATTCGTTGAAAAATCGAGGCAGGGTTTAGCTAAAATAAATCTATGTATTCTACAAAAGAACCGTTGGTTGCAATGTCTGGGTAAAACACTAAAACAATACAAAATTGCATTAAAAGCTTGTAAACACGGCAGCGTTTGATCACAAATTTAAAGAATATTACAAGATATACACATTTTTCTTGTATAAGAATACCTAATTTTTTTTGCAAGCTTCAATATTCGTAAAAATTTTTGATTTTGAGCCTACGATTCTTCTTAAATAAGTCTTGCCAAACACAAGGCGTAAATTTGCCTTAAGATCATAGAAAATATTGATTCTTTACTGATGTGCTGCTTCGCCATAAACTTCAACAAGACCCAAAGTATATATTCAATGTATATAGCGTCAAAGTGACAGTTGTTTTGCTTCGGAAGAAAGCTCAGTTAAGGGAGAAATTTTAGTCTTGATGAAGGTTTAGCCTTGTATCATTTTTAAATTATTCTGTAGCAATGCCGAGCTCATATAATTTTTTATAAAAATGTATATATTTAGTTATTGAAGAAAAACACTTTGAATGAAAAAATTAAAAAGAAAACAACGCTCACGAGAAGTCTACCGCACAAGGAGAACTTTAAGACCCAAATTGGTCCCTGAAAAACAGATAAAACGGTTACATTATTGAATTGTAGATAATGCACAAAGAGAAAAGAAAAATTCCATATTAATAACTCGTATAGCATGAAAGAGAAAAGGTAATATAGACTGGGAAATAACATCAAAGCTGACCAAAATCTAAGTTTGTGTGAACGGTACATGATAGGAAGACATGGTCGAGCAATCTGACATTTTAGCTCCAACTAAATTTATCAACAGAAAGTTGACCAAAATCTTAGTTTGGGTGAATGTTACATAATAGGAAGAAATGTTCGAGAAATATGACATTTAAGCACCAACTAAATTTATCAACCGAAAAATACGAAAAATCTTACGACTTGCTCGCCACTTAGATCCTGAAGCAGATGGATCTTTTCGAATGCCCGCTTATCTCGTACAGCCTTGTGTGTTTTTCTCTAGAAAATGGACAGTGAACCTTGAATAGACTGGAGATTACTGCCCAATCAAAAAGCAAAAACATCAGCTTCGCAGTTTTATCACACTAATCGCCAACTGCAGAAAATCAAGACTACATAATCAATATTTTGAGAACAATCATATCTGAGAAACACCCATTATTAGTTCTGGGTGTTTTTATTTGATTATTTAAAGAAACTAGATGCCTTTACTGAAGAAAATAAACAAATCTAGTACACTTTTAGGAATCTTGAATGGTTTTGCTTTAAGAATAATGAATCAATTCACGTGTAGGAGTCATTAATCGCTTCGCTTTAATATACCATAAATCACGGCTATGGATTACTTTACTTCTTGAAATCACGAATCACTTCACTCAATGCATCACTTCACTTTTAGGACCTGGGTCACTTTTAGGGACAATAAATGACTTTAAATTTTAGGAACACGTTTTACCACTTTGCATGAAGAAACTACTGCGAAGTCTTGCTTAGGAATCATCGTCATGAACAAAAACTGACAGACCCCAAAAACAACAAGATTCTATGCCATCTTATCTCTAACAGCGCAAAATCATTTTCATACTTTGATAAAGTGGATGTCCTGGTTTTCATCTTCGTCGCTCGATGAGCTTTCGTCTCTCAACGCTTGAAAGATAAGCATCAAAACATGATATAACAAAAAACAAGCGATAAAAAATTGAAAACCTTTACACCAATAATAGGAAAAGGAGCCTATTGGCAACATAGCGATTAAGAGAGATGGTCAGAGATGAGTGATTGATAAAAGAAACGCATTCGTTCAATTTCCATGTCATGAACACAACTGGAAATCTTGACGATTACAGTGATATACAAAGCATGTTATCAATGTTAATATGGCTGGCGACTGAATAATGATCACACGGAGTACCACGTGAGTAATGGAGTAGAACTATCCTCGCCTACGTATTTAGCCGCGAACTCGTGTATATTAGTAGCTGATTATCTCTCTCTGTTAATCAAATAAATGTATATCACCCATGATTATGAATTGAGACGGGAATGGAGTGCAATCAAAATATAAGTAATCAATCATAAAGTAACACACAGGCTCTTGTAGAAACGAGTTGTGATGGGTTTCTACTGACTACGTTGCTCAACCTCTATGGGCGATCCGAGCCATAGTTGTCTAATTTAAGAGAGATAGAGAGAGAGAGAAAGGGAGAGAGAGAGAGAGAAAGACGGCGCGTTGTCTGTTGTGTTCTGTAGCTCTGTTTCTGACTGACTCTGACTTACTTTACAATTATATTTATACTGACTAATATAAGGATAAATTTGCTCACGAGGGATGCAAATGATGATGAGATGATGATGTAATGGGCATGGAACAGTCTAGGCTGAAGAGCGAGAAACGCTGTGTCAGCATGACATGGTGTGACAATGAAAAGTAAACAAACGAGTCACTACACTCTTTATTTTGTATAGTCCGGTCACAGGGTGAACATATGCTCCTAACAACAAAAAAGAAGGGTGCAAGGGGAACAGATGCCATCAATTTTCATTCGACTGTCTTGTCTTTACCTAGCAACACATGAATAAGATTGTTTTCATTGCTGCTGTAAAAATATGAAAAATTTGGACACTTTGATGCAGATTTATCAGGAATGTCAGGAACAATTGATGGCTTTCACTTTATATTAGCCTTACTTGAACCAGCTCTTGCAAATTTAAAAGTGAAACAAATATATCATACAATATATCTTATATGTATTAATGTATACCTTTTACTTCATCAGCCACAGATTTAATCTTTTCCACGGTCTTACCCCAAAGTTTCTTCAGCTTTTTCCTTTAATGAAAAAGCAAAAATTGGCTATTCTCAGACTTCCAAACACCACTTATAGTATAAATGCTAGGACATTCCACAATAACTTTTGCTTACCAGTATGGTGATCTACAACTCTATAGTTGATTTAATTTCCAAGATTTCAACATTTCCTTCAGACAAATAAAATTCCTCTAAAAGCTTGGAAAAAAGGAAGATAGTTTCGACTTCTGCCCCCAAATTTCGTCTGCTTTTAAGAGTTTTTAAAATATTTATTTCGACTTGAAGGTATGGATAAGGTGATATTAATTCATTTGCCTCATACTAACCAGTAAGAATATGAGACAAAAAATTAATGCTTTAGCTGAGTATTGGCAAGGATATTCCTTGCATATTCGAAATTCGTGCATCTGATGTAGGCCAGCTCAGCTCATGCGTGATGTCCCGTATGTTAACGAGGCACATCAACAACAACTTTTACACAATGGAAAGAAAGTGATCTAATGGAAGTACATCAACGCCTGTAAAGACTAGTACCGTTAAAGAAATGAAGTAAAAGAAAATTTGTCGAAAAAATATCAAAATTGTACCTTTTGCGCTCCGTTTTAACGCCTGGCGCGATAAGAGTGTCTGAAATATTTCCATCTTCCGATGCGGCAATGGAGGCAGTATCGCTAGGCGAAACAAGATTAACATTTCCAAAGATTACTGTATCTACCAAACCGTTATACATAACAATATGACGATTATTTGGTTCAACCTTCATTTAGAATAAAATAAATAGCATATGATTGTACAGGCTTTCTTCTGGATTGCATAAGGTTGCACAAAAATGGCATAGGATTATACAAGCTTCCTTCTGGATTAAATAAGATTACACAGAAGTAGCATGGGATTGTACAACTTCCTTCTGGACTGTATAAGATTGCACAAAAATAGCATAGGATTGTACAATCTTCCTTCTGGGTTAAATAAGATTATACAGAAGTAGCATGGGATTGTACAAGCTTCTTGACAGGATTGTACTGGCCATTTTCTGGTTTGAATAAGATTGCGCATAAATAGCAAAAGATTGTAAAAGCTACTTTTGGACTATATAAGATTGCACATTATTAAGAAAGAATTGTACAAGCTATTTAATCAAGATTAACAGAAACATTCATTCGAAAAGGACCAGAATGAGCGAGCAACCCATTTGGGTATTAAAATCTAAAAGCAAACTAGTTCATGAGGAACTTCTAAAGGCCCACAGATTGGTTGACGAATCTAACAACACTTGGACCGTACCATTAACACACTAAGCAGATAACATTTACAATTTCAGGTTGTGGCTTTTCACCATCTAGAAACAATATTGGTCAACGCAAATGATGTGTAAACATGCTATTTTCAATAAAAAACATCCTTTATACTGCAGGTGGTAACATGGATATTTAGAAATCAACATCACATCTTGCAAATAAGCTTCTTTATCATTCAAACCCATTGCCTAACAAAAACCATCAGCTGATTCGACAATGATAAGACTGATAGCAAACGTTTCAATAGGATTCTCACCCCATGAAACAAGTTGATTGAAAGCTTTGCGTGTCTCTTAAAGCAAACGATCATGATTGAAAATAAACAGTAATTTAAAACAGCTTGTGGAGACACATGGACAATGATATCAAACGCAACGACAGTGCATTATTTATCTTTAAGGACAAATATCATCATTGAATTTATCCTGATATGTCTAGATATTAAGCATAAGGTAATAGAAATAGCTTTTGATATCTCTTTTAATAGTAGAGCCTCTCTCATCTCTAACATTCAGAACTAGGAAATCTCCTTCATTAAAATGATCAGTAAGAAGCCAGAATACTGACAAATTTGCATACCCAGAATACTCTGAGGTCAATCTCATAATCTGAAGCGACATCGGGTTGACGCACTTTGGGAGTTTGTCTTCTGCAAGACTCAGGGGAACAGTTTCTCCTGTGTCCAGGTTCTTCACTATGACTTGCTCCAAAATTTCCTGAATAAAATGATCATCTTTGACATGAGAAAATAAGTGTGAAAATACCCCAAAAATAAATGCAAAAGTGGCCTTAAAACTGTTGGAAATACCCCCAACCTAGCGAGTTCACTCGTATATAATAGCGAAACTTTAGCAATGAATTATCTTCATGCGACTTCACTAAAACTCAACAAAACAACTCTAACTTGGTTTTCTTACTACAAACAGTATGAATACAAAATGCGGACCTAAGTCCTCATGGTTAAAATGGCTATAATATTTCACACAAAACATCATATATGAAATAAAAATTTGCAAGGAAAAAAATTCCTATCAAAAATAAAAAGTTGAAAATAGTGAGTGAAATGAGAAAAATTCATGCTCCCATAATAAGTCTTAATAATTAGGCAGTAGAATCAGCATACTGTTGCATAAAACACATAACGATAGTTCAAAAACATTGGAACACGAAGTTCATTGAGTACACAACATGTCCACACGGTCATCGATCACAAGAGGATCCTATCAAAATATCTTTAAAGCGTCTTTTAAAAGGGACAAAGTCGAATAAAAAGAACAGAAATCTAGATGTTAGAAACTTTATTATTATAAAAATGCGACAAAATATTGAAAAGAAGCTTCGAAGCAAATTTTAGGCAATGCTGACGTTAAGCAAGATGACAAAGTGACTTTAAGTGCACACGTGGACCAAATAACACGAATTATCATGAAGTTTAGTTATCTTCCCCATACATTTAAAAACAGTTATGTCAGCCTGTTTACACGCGTGCTCGAAAGTAGATTAATTCACAAGTAAAATTCGGAGAACTCCAATATCAACAACAAATAAATGCAAGACACATTAACAGAGTGACCCTCCAAAAAAGGGCTAGCTAGGTCACATTTACGGCAGTTATCCAAACGAAATTAGTTCAAGCATGTTCTAACCAAGTGCAATTTCCTCCGTATAGAGTTTGATGACTTTATAGGCTCTTTTTAAAACATCCACAAGAAACGTTTAATCGCTATTATGACGCGAAGCTGAAAAACTCACAATATCAGACAACGGTCTCCCAGATGATGACGTATTTCGAACGATGTCTTCGTGCACCTTCGTAGTGTCAGGTGTCTGTAGATTCTCTGGAGGAGCTCGCAGAGGCGTTGCCAGGCCTAATTCGTACGAACATAAATTAAAATTCAGAATAAAAAACAAATTACCTAAGTAAAATAAGATTTGGGGTGTTGAACTGTTTACTTTCACTTCCATTGTGTCTAAATAGCTTTTCTATTTTATGGAGTTATCTCATTTTTCTTGCATTTAAGTTCCTACTACTTATGGCTAGCCAAGGCCCTTATTTTCACTTACCACCAGCATCTTTATTTAGCCTCGTTTTGCTGCCAGTCGGGCTCCTGAACTCGTCTAGATCCTGGTTTTTCACCACGTCAGAGGCACTGCCCTTAATCAGCACCTGGTCCATGTCTTTTGCATCGGAGTTCACTGTTATGCACGGGTGGCTGGCGGTCGGCGGGCTCTGTGTTTCAGGGGGCTCGGGCTGAGGAGCGGGATCTTTTACCAGGATCGGCTGGCTTTTGGGGCGTGGTGGCGGAGGCTTGGCGGGCTGGGTTCTACGAATTAAAGTCATGAAATTCAACTCAAGTTCCTGCAGGAAATTAGCCTTACTAATTGTGAACATTGAAGAGCAAGGCGTCACAATTATCTGAGCACAAAGAGGCTAGACTCCATCGCATGGACCTTGTTCAATGAAAAACAATTGCTGGCCTATTTAAAGAGACGTATCTTTTTATGCCAAGACTAAAGCTCAGAACTCATTTTCTTTGGTTCATTTGGAAGAATCCAATAGAAGTTACAATAAGGGAGTACTTTCGACAGCTTTGTACCTATCCTGAAAGCCCGGAAATGAAACTTTTTTTAAAAGTGAAATTTTGATTCCCTAAAAGTGTAAAAAGCGAATTCCTCGAGAACAGATTGAACATAAAATGAAAAACCTCACCCAACCAACTTGTTTTCTTAATTTCAAATTCCATCAAATTCTCCACTATCACTTCTATTCCGATCCTTATTATCAAAATTCCAAACATTTTTCTACCATTCTGATAATTGCCACCTCCCCCCTCATTATTCGGCACCCTAAAATGGAAATCCTACCTGCGATTTGGCGAGAGCTTCTTTAATTTGCTGACGTTTCTTTCTTGGCGGCGCCACGGGTACAGGGCTCTCGTTACTAGGCTTCGCATTCTCCACTCTTAATGGCTCTGTTTTTGGCGGCGATGCATCCAGCGGCTCTTTTACAGGACGCTGGGGAGGAGCTGCCTTCAAAGGGAGGCTTGTTTCCTTGACAGCAGCGTCATTTTGAAATGAAGGTTCTTTGGGAGCCTCGTTCGTTGGTGTCGGTGGTTCGGCCTTTGGAGACAAAAAGCATCTCTGAGATCTTTCTGTACTTAATTGCATTCATGTGAGAAATGATTGATAATGTTTTCTATTTATAGTAATTTAAAGTAGGGTAAATCCACGATTTAGTCAGCTGAATCATCTTCTCCTTATATAGCGCCTTCCGCACTTTTTTAAGCAGTCCAGTTTTGCATGCTATTAATTCCTATACATCCAGTTAATCCAAAAGGCTGCTAATTTTACAAAAACTACAACAATTATACAGCAATATTATAGAAAATTAATACAACAGTACATAAAACTGATACAATATTACTAAGTATAGAAACAAGGTAGACAGCATGAAGGATATTTCTAAAAAACATTCTCGAACTTGGTTAATCGAGGAGTAAGAACCCATGTGTTATTCATGTTATATACACATTTAGATCTTGTTTCCAGTTTCAAATCTTTGGCAAAACCAGATGGCGATTTGTTTATATCCACCATCATCATCAATGTCATTTCACATTTCAACAACTTACTGACCTAAGACCATATTGCATGGTATTCTTTATTTGTTATCAAAAGAGGTTTTTGCGCAAAGCGGCTTCAGAATTTTGGAAAAAGCATTAATTATAAGAGCAATCGATTTCGGAACAATGAAAGTTAGACGAAAATAGAGTTATTTTCCGTGAGGTGCGTTTAGAAGAAATATATAACTTGCGAGTCTTAGAAGTCACAGATAATATAAGGAACAAAATGGTACAAAACAAGATAAATATTTGGCAAGGTGGGGCTTCTAGGATATTTAGGGTCACCTTCAAAAATGCACTTACTTGTGCAGCGTGGGGCTAAAAATGAGAGGTGGAAAGAGATCAGAAACGATTTAGGCTGTCTTTAATGACCCAACCATGGGGATTTGGAGAGGATTAGAAGGAACTGCAGCCTTATTCAATCTTACAATCCTGACAGAATTAATGTAATCACAATTTCTAACCACATTTCGTCCGTTTTTTGACTGGCACAAAGATCCACACACATACATTCTCAATGGCATCACTTCGTGCATTCTGATTAATTTCTGTAAACCGATGCATAGAAAACCTTTTCCGCTCTCACATCAATAAGAAAAAAATTTATAAATAAATACAAACGTGAAACAATTAAAATACCTCAAGAAAGACATCCTCTTTCTTCTTTTGAATCCCTCTGAAACAAAATGCATTATTGAACAGTTATTTCTAAAAATAAATATTCAAAACAAAAGCTGTAGGAATATTTCGAAAATGATTATTATAAATAAAATTGATCGGGTTAGAAGACTTGGAAGTTCCCAACGCTCTTCTCTGAAAGCATAAAATATTACTAACTGGTGTAATGTTATTAGCTTGAAATAATGGAATCAACATGACCTTCCAAATCAGTTGCAGTTATGTTTTGCAATTGGTCGAACATTCAATTGTCACGTGATTCGTTCCATTCAGCATCCTAATCCTTCGATTTGGAAACGAAGTCCACGTATCCCAAAACTAGGCCAACTAGGTTCTTGATACTTCACATAAATTCTTAAACCGTAAGAAACTGCATTTCAACAATTGGGGCATGACATTGATAGAAATCTCCACTTAAACCTGACGGCCTGACACAAATCTTACTAAAAATCCGACGCCATTCGCATTGGAATTGTTTAGTTTCCATACTGCTCGACCTCATAGTCATAAATAAGTATGATTAATAGTCAGAAATTAACATGATTAATTATTTCAAGTAAAGGGTTAGGGTAAAGGTTAGGGCTAGGTTTAGGGTAAACTAATTACGTCATCAGGTCGAGCTGTATGGAAACTAGACAGCTCCATTCGCATTGCATGGCGTTCTTCGTTACTGGACTCATTACCCAGAAAGAGAATCGTCGCGAAAACGAGGCAACGATAAGCAGAATAGTAGGATAGAAAATGCAAAATATTGGCAGGAATAAACCCAGCTGAAATGTTTGCTTTTTCCAATTGGACACAGCAGTTTATAAATTCCAAAAATTTGCTAGATATTTGTTTGGTAAGCCTACCAGCTTATCGTTGAAAACAAAACGGCAAAAGATAACGTCAAGTAAGGAAAAATGGTTGTTTATTAAACATAAAAAACCGCAGGCCGAGGCTTTACAACAACTTGCAGTTGGATCCATCTTTTGATTGCACTTATCATTTTCAAACATAGACCTAAAGAATGAATTCAGCCCTAACGATCTTTTAGTCATTTTAGCAGGGATAATGTTTAGTTCTCAAGTACACTTTTTTACCGACTTCAATTATCCTTGAAACTTAATCCTTTTTGCTAAACTTATTTCATAAACAAATGATAACGTGAAAATCAGCAAAACATTTCAGTAATCATCAATCAATTATCAATTAAAGAAGGATGGCATTTTGACCATCACCCCCCCCCCCCCATTGTAACCTCGTCCTCAGCACGCCACTCGAGACTGAGGCTATACGGCAATTTGGAGTAGACAATAGGTCACACAAGGCGAATCAAAGTCACAAATTATAACTTATGCCTAACGGATACTATCAATTCTCCAAGAACAAGAAGAATATTTCGATTATATTTGAACAGCGCTAAGATATGCATGTGCAATAAACGAAAAAGCATACAAATGCCTTGATAATTGATTGATGGCTTTACAAACGGTTTTATTGTAAAAAGGGGCGAACTTTGAATTGATTAAGGCTTTGGCGCAAAGGATGCAACCGGGAAAATTTCGCGGAACCATACAATCTACTGTTTTATAAAGTATTAGAAAAAATAATAAATTCTAAATAAATTCAAGGAAAAAGTAAATTATAATTCCGTTTCTCCTAAAAGCAATTGTGGAGTTTACATGAAACACAACCTCTCGACATTCTTTTAAACATTTTCCTTTTTATCACCTCTTCTCATCCTTTCAAACATTTTCTTCTCGTCATTCTTTTAAAAATATTCCTTGTTGGTTTTCGAAAGTCTCATGACATTCAGAGCCTTTAATCCAACCTTGCGGTGCTCTTTCTTGTTGGGCTTTGATTTCTTTCGGAACAAGAATGAGACAAAGGGGTCTTAGAATGAATTGGAAATTTCAAAGGGAGCATCAAGCGATTGACTGTTGCGTGAGCCGATGGTACAACCCTTTAAACCTACCCTTAGTCAAATTCTGCAGCATGTCGAATAGCATTGCTTTATTAAACTGTATCTCGTTCGCTAATTCCACATACCGTTATGATTGACATGATTATATTCATGCAAAGAAATTGTCCACATTACTTTCCTATTACCTATCTTGTAATAAATTTAATGGACTTTTTACCCCTATGTCAAATTGTATAAATATATAGAGACTGGCTCATTAGAAATTGATTGACTGAAATTCATTGAGGGGATTCACAACACTTAATTTGCACCCCTAACAATAATTTCAACTTCCTAATTAAAGCATTTCAAATTGAAGAATTTATAGCTTGCTTTCATGGCAATTAAGAATGTTTCGAGTAAATTAAAACTGCATGCTTCACTAAATTCTGCAAAAACCAGGAGCAGACCAGTTTCTTGAAGAGATTATTCAAAACCTCAAAACATTGCGTTTGTTAATTTCATGTTCCTAAAATGAAAACCTCAGACAGATTTCAACTCAACAAGTGATTGCATGGTGGACAAAAAGGTTACCAATTTAACCCATTTAACAACTTCGCTTTAACTTAGACCTTTGATGGACTTCAGACTATTACACAGGCTAATATTGTCCAGAAAAAAAACAATTTCTGTGGCTTGTACTTATAAGAGTAGAAATAAACATTTTTCATGAGAAAACTGAATAAACTGAATATGACCAGAGCTTTGTTTGTATGTGCACAAGTGAACTGGGGGATGTTAAGGTTGGTATCAGGTCTTTTCAAGAGAGAAGCTGAATGCAAATTCCCTGTAGTAGATGAATGGATTTGGCATTGTTTGGCGAAGATGCACTGCTTTTACAACAGAGTTTTTACAAACTTAAATTTTACAATCAAATTCAAGTTTGTTCTGATTGAGAAATGGAAGAAAAATTATGTTTAAGCTTTGGCTTTTCAAGCAAATTTTGACAAAGATGATAAAATCGTATATGGGGAAACTTTCAACTGAGAAGGCAAAAAGCAAAAAATCTCTTGGAGGCGCACTGATCAAAATTCCCTACAAACAGGAAGTGAAAATTCAAACTTTTATTTATGCAATTCTTATTTCTAAAGGTCTTGAAACATTTGTGCACTTTGTAAATTGCACTGAATTTAGGTCTGAGGATTGAAGCATTAAGATGAAAAATGAAATTTCATAGGGGGATGTTTAATCACTTGGAAAAATAGGAAAGAAAATTAAAATCTGATATTTTCCTTTTAACAATATTTTATTTCCTCTGTTAATTGCACAAATCTCAAGAAAACTCATAAACAAAAAGGAACTCTGTGATAAACAAGAATAAATACAAACATATAAATACAGATCAGCTTCTCTTTACATGGTACCTTGATGAAACTGAATTTGTAGAAAACTAGAGCATTAAACACAAAACAAAAGAGCATCTTATTGTAACCTTGAAAATTTTGACATCAGGCAATGCTCTAATCACCTAGATTGTTTGCTGAGGCTAGCAAGAGAAGGAAATTGATAAGCAAATAATCTACATCATTATCTAATATTGACATATTTATAAACAAATATTTGCAGACTTTACCTTTCTTAGCTAGAAATGACATTCATGTGAATTTTTTAATTAGAAAAATTCATAGCACACACAACAATAGAGCAACTTTGCATAAGTGTTTATTCAATTAGCTGTGAAAGCAGAAACCAAGGCACTGAAATTCATGAAATTCCACAAGTTCCTTTAGTTTTGGTTAGGAAATTGTCTCAATAGAATTATGAAAACTATTCATTTTGTGGGTAAAATGATATTTCAATAAAAGAAACTTGTGTCTGACTCATAGACATCCTATGGATTTCATCCTATAAAAAATCCAAGTCATGTTAATAGTCGAGGGTCTGGTAAATGACTGAGGCAAGCAGTTTAAATCAAATCATATTTTCACCTTTTACCACCTTATAAATCGAAATTAATTTCTAACTAGAATGCTAAACAGTGCTCATTGTAGGTATTTTATCTATAAGTCCTGCAAACACAGTCTGGTTGTAAATGATACATGGTTTTCAACGTTGCAGCAAAAAGGTTCTAGATCTTCTCCACTGAGTTTATCTGCCTCTTAATCGGGAGCGCGAACAAGGAGCAGGACTCGGTGTGTGGTATATGGGCGGAGGTGGGGAGAGTGAAAAAGCGACATATCCCCTCACATTACCGCAAGGAAAGCATAGAAGATGAACATATCTGTATGTTTCAGAATTCAAGAAGATATCCAACAAGCTCAGTATGGCATAATGCAGGTGCAAAAAATGAAAACATTTCCTCGTTTGCTGACCGGTGTTCTAAACATTTCAAATCACAACACTTACTTCAACGGTGAAAGCTCTTCAGATGCATCGTAAAACTCCTCAGTTTCACTGTCACTCGCCATGCTAGATGCTATCAGTTATTGCGTTTGTTTAGACGAGTTTAATTCAATGTTATGAGCTCACCAACTCCAGATTCAATTCCAATTTGTGGAACCATCTTGATTTGATACTGCTGATCTGATTCCTACAGGGATACAAACTATTTCGAAACCGCATCACAAGATTGACTGCAATAATTAACGGCCCACGGCGATTATAAAATTAGGAGCAAGTGGGTTAATAAATTAGAAAACATCACAGTCATATATGATCTTTAGGGCGTATACCACACCCCACCAGTGGAGCGATTTATTTGATATTGGCTGTTTTTCATAACTTTATGTTGACTAACCTCCCATTAATCACTGTTGAACAACCACGGTATTTCACTACAGCCCTGTAACCATTGCTGCTGTGACAAAGAGATGGGGCTTGTGTTTTAGGAGTAAACATTGAAATTATCTTTTAAATTTTAAATCCTCCCTCCTTTAAACACACGTTTTCTGTTATTATACATATTTCTAATACATACAATGCATATATTATTTCTGTTAAACACATATTTCTGCTTCTGTTATTTCTGTTATAATCTACTATTTTTAATGAACAATATTGTTAGCCGTCTGCCAGATATACCAGGTAGATGTCTGATGATAGAAATGAGCATGAAACTTTTAATAACAGACCGTGGTTATGTTCGTGATAAATGGTATATGAGTCATGAAGTAATACATATTATAGGTAAAATCAAAGCTTGAAGGAAGTTGAATGAATTATTGCACTGACATTAGCAAATACTTTGCTTGGATGATGTACTCAGACATTTCAGCCTCGTTCAATTTCAATGCCCTTTGCATTATTGCGTTCTAGCACAATTCTGGTCCCATATTTTAAGACAAAAGGTCTAAGCATACATAAATGACAACTTAGACGTTCTTTGATCACGTGGTACAATGGTTTTGGAAAGATAAGATATTAGTATGTCACACCCCTCGTTTCGAAGGAGACAGCGGCCTCCTTCTAAAAACTAAGGCCAAGCTGACGTCAAGGTGAAATCTTGCCTACTAAATTCAGATTATCAAATTCCTGAAAATACCTTTGGCTATGATTGGTGTGTCACCTATATTGCTAAAGTGCCAATTATAACTTAGATACCATTGCTAACGCCGGAAGTTCGAAAAGCTCGCAGTCATTACGTTGACAAAAGTGACTGTTAATTGCTGAAATTATACAAAGCCATTGCGTTTGGCAAATCAGTATGAATTTTTTAGGGCTATTAAGGTATCACCTCTTTATAATGCTAGGTTCCTGATTATTACATTTATGAAAGGGTTAATGCTTAGATGCATGTTAATACAATTGAGAGTTCCTCCCCCCTACCCAATAATGTCATCACTTTTCTCTCGTAAAAACACCGATTATCTTTCGACGAAATGATGGGTCATTTTGAGGAGTTCCTGTGTGATTTATGGCTTTTTGCAGCCCACAATAGGATTAATAAAGGTTCTTTTGACGGCGAGGATTGATCACTCAAAACGAAGCACGGCATTCGAAAAAGAGGCTTTGAAAATTGAGAAATATCTGGTCCAGCTGTTCATCAGAAAAATTAAATGAAAAATTGCCTCGTGGTACAAAACGCAATAACAAGAATTTCACTGTTTTCGCTATATCTTGCCATTGATAGGAACTAGGCTTCTAGAAAGACACTCTTTGTAGGAGAGACTGTTTTTTCATGGGGAATTGATATTGGTAAGAAAATGAAGGAGTCTCACAAGGCGCAACATAGACTTGATGGTACCAAATAAATGTCTCCTTTGTTGAAATTCATCTTTGAGCAAAGAGGATTTGTTGATTATTTAGGCATTTTCGGATCAAATCAGCTACTTAACGATGCGAGGATGCAATAAAAGGCTCCTTCGTCTACTTTCCATTGCCACACCATGTCATGCTGACACATCTCTTCTCGCTCCCCAGTCTAGACTTTTCCATCCTCATTACATGACCATTTCGTCATCCTCTCTCATCCCTCGTCAGCAAATTTATTCTTATATTAATCAGTATAAATATAATTGTAAAGTAAGTCAGAGTCAGTCAGAAACAGAGCTACAGAATACAACAGACAATGCGTCGTCTCTCTCTCTCTCTCTCTCTCTCTCTCTCTCTCTCTCTCTCTCTCTCTCTCTCTCTCTCTCTCTCTCTCTCTCTCTCTCTCTCTCTCTCTCTCTCTCTCTCTCTCTCTCTCTCTCGGCCTGGCTCCGTGTTCTCTGCACGTTAAACAAGACAACTTTGGCTCGGATCATCCATAGAGGTTGAGCGACGCAGTCGGTAGAAACCCACCCAACTCGTTTCTACAGGCTCCTATGGAACATTTTCCTTGCATGATTGGTTTCCATCTCAAATCATCTTATCTTTTATGCAGTTTTTCATTAAAACGATTGAAACGAGAGGATATTCAGAGAACATCATGAGGTGAAAACTTGAAAACTTGATTGGTGAAGACTTGTTGATATCACGTGATAACTGCTGGGGATGGTCTGTGGCAAATTTAGTACAAATCAACAACAGCAGAGATGGAAGGATTCAGACGAACAGAAATATGTTTGACATTAAACAGTTGTATTCTACAACATTTCTCTGACGAAAACCTATTTAAAGAAAATCACAGTAAACAAGTCCATATCACTCTAATATTTTTACAAATATAACCTAATCTCAATTACTAAAATAAAACTATACAATAACAGAGTACAAGTCCATCCATCACCATTAAGTTATGAAACTGAACATAGTTTGTAAAGCACACAGCAAACAAATAAGATTTGAAACAACTCTCTTTGGTCGAAAACAATTTATTCCGTTTGATCACTTGACTCTGGCACAATTATGCGGTGAAAAGAAAGCAAATAAATTTTTTTAAATCACACCATTTGCAAATTTGCAAATAAATTGCAAATTCACAAAGATAAGCTTGGAATTCCTTGGGTATAAACACATTTTCCTTTAGGTCGGGTAAACGTGTTTAGAATGAGAGACGCCAGGAGAAAAGTTATTTGTAACAAAAAAGTTAATTATAAGTAAATACGTCATGCGTGTAGTTGGTTACAAAAGGTTTATTTTGTACAATACAACGTAAGCAAGGTTCGTATGTTGGAGCTTTGAAGAGAGGGAAAAGGAATCTTGGATGGTTAGGACAAAATTAATGACAAACTGTAAAAACAAGTAGTGAATAGGAGATATTAAAACCTTTATGTCTTTAGACCAATTTTAATTCGATTATGCCTCTTCAAGCAGGGGCAGGGGGGTAAAAATGGGCAATGAATGATAATGGGAAGTTGGGGGCCATTTTTAGGGGAAAGGAAAGGTGGGTAGAAAATGATCAATTTCTTTAATATAGTAGTAAACTACCTTCTCCACACTGGGGTGCATATGCGAGATTATTATCAATAATGGGGAATGGAGGTCTTAAGTTGCGTGATAAAACATTGAGCGACTCCTTTACAAGAATAGCTCGTTTCTTACACAGCACTTGATTCAAATCTTTATCCATGCTGAATAACGCTCTATTTCCCAAAAACAGACTTACTGGGAATCTACAGTGAATAAAAACAATTCACAGGCCATAGAAAATGCTCGTCACAGCACCGTGAAATAAAAATAAAAAATGCAACCATACAGATTCACATTGCAGTCAAAAATGGTAAATCTATTTACCATTTTTACGCTTTTCTTCCTCCAAAGTTATTTCTTCTTCGTATTTCTTCCTTAACGCCTCAATTTTGGTCATCGAGAGAGTGCCAGGTACTTTGAAACAATTCTATGGAAAATAATAAAAGCAAATTAGTAAAGGACTTATAGGGTTTTTTCGTGACATTAACCTAACACTGCCTAGAAACTGATGCAGCTTTTGTAAGAACCTTTTATCGATTAATTTACTAAAAGTCATGATTTCAATGTTCAATCATACACGCTCTCTATAACTCAAACAGTCAATGACCCTTAAAAGCACTCCTTAAAACATAAGGTTCAAGTAAACCATTTGAACACATTTCTAAAAAAACAAAATCTATGTAATTCGAATACAATCAATAGGCTGCTATTGTCTACTTAATTCTGTAGATGGCTCCATTCCTCCGTTCTCACGGAGATTCCAGATTTTTCGTCTTTTGTCAAGCAAAAGGTCTTAAGTCACAGAGCGAATTAACACAGCTCTGAAGATTAAATTAAAGATGCAGATGGCTCTAAGCTGAAGTCCAAAACTTTAAAACTACATAATTGAATAAAGGGTGTTATGATTGGGTAACCGGCCCTCATTTTCTCCTTGGAATAACTGGAAATTCAAAGATTTTACCTGCAGAAATGAATGACAGTCAAGTACAGAGCTGTTGCTAGTTGTTGTTATTTTCTGTGAAAAAAGAGAAACGAGAAAAGTTAGACAAAAACTTACAGCAATATTATTATTGACTTTTTCTAAAGAAAGGGACAATTAGTTTCTAAAATTCCCTTTATTTGCTACATATTAAAACAAATCTGAAATCTAAAGAAATCAACGAGAAATTGAGTCTTTGTCAAAGGTAAAAGAAATGAAATACTAATGACTATTTACGGGAGCAAACGGTAAAAAGAAAAGCTATGCTTATAAGCCAGTACTAAAGGATTGGATTAACTTTAAGATTAGATTAGATTAGAGTCCATAAGAAAATGTGTCATAAACCGGGACCAGGCTGACTACTTCAATATCGAAATCGAAAAAAGGGTAAAGATGAAATCAATTTGGATTTTGAATCTTAGATTTCTATATGCAAACATCACAATTGAAATCGAAACTAGGATTGAGAATTGAATCCATCTTGGTGTTGGATTTTGGATTTTCTATATAAAAATATCGTCATTGAAATCAGAACAAGGATTGAAAATTGAATCCATCTTTGTGTTGGATTTTGGATTTTTCTGAATAAAAATATCAACATTGAAATTGAGAAAAAATTGAATCCATCTCAGTGCTTGATCTTCGATTTTTAAATACAAATATCAACATCTAATCTAAACAAGAATAGAAAATCGAGTCCATCTCGGTGTTAGATTTGTATACAATTCATTTGTGCTATGACCAAAAATGATATCTCACCTTGAACGTTTCACAAATTGCCGTGAAATCCTTACTCGCCATGAACCTTTCCTTGTTCAACAAGATCAACGTCAGAGCTACTCGCAGTAATATCTTCGAGCCTTCGTAGAAAAGACAGTCCCAAATTCGAAGAGTGGTCTACAAACAAACAGCAGTTTCCCTTTTACTTTGCAGCCTTCTTCTTAAGCAGCTTTACAGGAAAACAGTTTACAAGAAGAAGCGGACATAATATTGAAACAACACGAGTCATTCATAGCCCACACTACAACTGGCCGGCTTAATTTGCTAAAAGTATTCTAGAACTTCAATACATCTCATTCACAATGTCAGGTTTCACGAGGAAAATCTAAAATGTTCTGATGTCTCCAAAGTCGTGGTTTTGTCTATAAACGCACTTTGAGAGCACTAGATGGAGGTTCCCAACTATTCTAGAAGATTTTAGATCTCAAAACAGGAAACTTTAAGATTGCTATCATAAAGTCTGTCTCAGTAAAAAAAGGTAACAATTTTATGGAGGTCGAAGGTCAACATTCTCCTAACGGTCAAAGGTCAAATTATTTCGATACAGGCCAAATGACTGCCACAGATAAAAACATTTGGAATAAAAGCCAGTCTACGTTACCTCAACTGGCAACACATCCATAAAGAGACAGATAAACCATTTCGAAGTCGTAAGATTGAGATCGATGCCATTTGTTTTGAAGTGCAAATAAAGATCTGGATGCCTTTGGCTAAAATAATGAAATTAATGTATTCATAAAGCAAGATCTTGATTGTAGATAGAAATAATTTAAAGTGCACTACTAATTCATCTTGGCAAAAAGACTGTCTTCAAAACTGCTTGCCTTATTTTTGACTTAAAAGATCTATATTGGCATAGAGATTGATATTGACTTCTATGTTGACATTAGGTTTTCAAAGTTCAATTATCCTCGGAAACTGTATTTGCATATGAGCAAGGTTAAACGGCAAATTTCCCAAGTGCCAAGGCCCAAGTGAATAATGATACATTGTGCCTCATTGGTCCAAGAAATATCTCTGACCTCCTTTACTTGCGTGAAGATGTTATTTACAGCATCGCAATACTTATACAATCTCATGTGATAGCGTAGCATTATCTGAATGGAGACCTACTTTATCAGATCCATCAACACAAGGGTCTCCACTCGAACACCAAAAAGCCTCGTTGAGTAGAAGTCTGCAAAAGATTAAACAAAAAACTAGTAGGAATGGAAGTGAAAAGTGTTTCTTACAAGCAACAAAAACATAGATATTCATGGAACTAACATTTTAAAGACATACATAAATGCAAGATATATCAGAAAGGTTAGGCATATCTTATTCCAGAGCAGAAGATCTTTTTGAAACAGGAGTCGAATTTAATTTCAAAACTTGCACATGTCAAAGTGTTCAAAATTGAAAAAATCCATGCTTGGTGGATTAATTCAACTTTGCATCAACGATTGCAGTAAACTACTAACTTTGTAAACAAACGTCATTCAATGCACAAAAGGCTAGAATAAGCTGCCTTGCCTTTAACAGCCCTTGCATCTGAAGCAAAAGATAAAGCTAGTCTATCTTTTCGACTAAGATTCAGAAGGTAACAAAAGAAAATCAAAATGTAGAGAACAAAATAGTCATCAGCAAGACAGCACTTGAAATAATATCCAGTCATCTATTGTCAACAAACATCTCTGCTTAATGACCAGCCCAAAAATTCCTCCTAACGATTTTTCCCAAAAAACTATCATATGTATCGAAAATTTCAGTGTTAACCTGGGATGAGAGTCATTGGGATAAAAGTGTGGCTTAATTCTTAATTTACAGACCAAGTGACACTTTAGCATTAGAACTTTTAATTCCTTTATAGAAAAGTTCTATAATCATTAAGCTATAATTAACTATCTTCCAAGGCTTCGAAAACAAAACAAGACAGTTGGAAAATTTCATAATTGGCAGATAAAACCTTTAATGAACTGACAGACACAAGATTGGGTTTGGAGGGGTACTGTACCAATTGTGTCCCCCCTTTAGGAATGTCACTGGTTTACTTCTTCAACTGTAAAAATCTCTTGGAATCTGTCTCTGAGCATTTCTTTTTGCTGATAAAAAATGTCAGGACAACTTATTTTTTTACCTTCCATCACTGCTTATTCTGAAAAAAGGCAGGCCGCAAAATGATGATAACAACTAAAAAGTCCTTACCTGGCACAAGTCTTTCAAGAATTTCCACAACTAGCCAAAAAGTAACTTTCTCATCTTTTGTGATCAAAAGTAACATACCAACAATGTAATTCAAGCCCTGGAATCAAGAAAATACTTTAATCAAATTGATTTGCGAGTAGAATACACTTTGGCATTTTCCTCAAAATACCTGACTTAAAGCATGGATACATAGCATAGGGCTCAAATCTTGATTGGCTGAGAGCTTGCGCTAAGTCATGTGGTCTCTCTCGCCGCTAAGCCAATCACGGTCCCGGAAAGTGTAAACAAACTTAGGCCAAAGCCGAAAATTGGGCATTTTTACCACCCTCCGTTAAAAAAATAACGTGTAAAATCTGCTGCGATAAATTTCAAATTTTTTAACTACAGCCCTACACAGATAAATTTCCCACAAATCTACCGTGGAACATGACCCCGATTTTTAATTGTTTAGAAAATACAGCGTCTCAAACCTAGCCAGCAGAAACATTTATATTGAAGGAGATTGTAATGAATGAATTAACAGTTTGTTTACACTTTCCGGGACCGTGATTGGCTTAGCGGCGAGAGAGACCACATGACTTAGCGCAAGCTCTCAGCCAATCAAGATTTGAGCCCTATGCTTGGATACATGCAGCATTTCTTAGAAGAAAACCAAATTGAAGAACATTGAATTCAGTGAAAGAAGTAATAAAAATGTTAAGGATCTATACTTTAAGCTTGCTTACCTGAAAAACAAAAGAAACACAGCAATTTTCTTATAAAGATATGATGAATAATGATTTGTTTATGGTATTGCTTAAAAAGGAAAGAATATTTTCCTTTGAACCCTATTGTGTTTCTCCAAAATAAATAGTTGGTTCATGAAAGTAGCAACTTATGATCCAGTGATGTTAGATTATACCTGACAATATCCAACTGATTCTTTGTAGTGTGCAACTGCCAGTAAGACATTTCTCAGAGATATCAACTGGCTGCCTTTGATTTCTCTAAAGTAAATATTTTCTGGGAATGTTCTTTTTAAATCTGTGAAAACAAAATAATTTATTGTTTATCACAAAAGTAGCAAATGATGGAACAAGAAAGAGAATGAAAAGAATCTAACAACAGAAGAAGGGGTAGAGGAAGTAGAAGTAATTTCAAAAGAAGAAATTATGTGTTGTTTTGGTCCTTGGAGCCTTCAACAAACTACATGGTGGGAACGTACCCTTTAAAACCTATTTTACTGTCTATCTTTTATGAAACTAATAATAAAATATGTAATGGCCATTTAGGAAACAACACGGCAAGATTATTATGCAATAGGTTTCTTCAAAATAAACTCAAGTATTGATGATAACCCAGTATTGCGAGAATTTCAAGATGTTGGGTTTTCAGTGGTAAAGCTTTTCAGTTAAGATAAAAGCACCAGAAACCACTAAAAGGATGTTAACCTATTAATCAATGCCAAAGGTTTCATAAATTAACAATAAAAAAATCCACAGCAACCACCTCTCTCAATAATATCAGCAATTTTCTCATCTTTTTGACTTTGAACCAGTTCCTCATATTTCAAGGGAGCTGCATCAAGCTTGGCCTTTGCATTACTGACAATTAACCATACCTTGGCATAGAAGGGAACTGAATGAAAATAAATCCTAAGAAAGTCATTGAAGCAAAAGATTTTTTTGTGTAAATTCAATCTACTTTGTCTAGGCCCAATTGACTCTTATATTGCTGTGGAAGAGGAAGACTTTCTTTAAAGAGCTGCAAGTAATTTCTCCAGGTATGCATTTCATTATAATGGACACTGTATTGGTCTGTAGGCCTAATTAAAATTAAAATGCCCATTTTTTCATAACGAATTGGGTACAGCATTTGGCAATCTTCAAACAGCTGTGCGTTTCGTCACCATTTCAGGATCAAAATGTTTGCTGTTTAGCAGAATTATGCACAACAGGAGAGCAGGAACACATTCCATTCAATTTGCCAACCCATGCAACAACCACTTCTTCAAAGTTGAAGCAACTCTGTGTGGCATTACTGGGCATAGTGTAATGAAATACAGTTAGAAAAGGACTGTTTTCAAAAGATGTGATGTTGAGAGAGCCCAGAACCACATAAACAAATAATGAAAACTGAAATGGGACGTAACAATACCTCTCCTCTGCTTTCTGATGGCACTCCTTTCCTAACATATCTCTTCACTATAGGACAAAAGTGAAAAAATTAGTTTTCTGTTCAGTGAAGGATGGCAACAAACAATCAGACAAATTCTGATGGTGTACCTCAAAAAAAAATTTATAAACTTACAAGAATCTACTGCTATAAACTCACATGCACTTAGGAAATCAAGAACACTGTTTTGGTTTTGTAAGAAAATGCCAACTGTCATATTGATAGTTATGGGAAAAAGCTATCTGGTGATTACGATCAGCTTAAAGCAGCCTTGCCCTTGCACAATAAAATTAAACTTTTGCCCTATGTGGTAGTTGCAGAAACCAAATGATTTTAACAAGTTTTCTTTACACACTGCCTTTCAGAAAAGTATTTTTGGAGAAAATATTTGCAATACATTACCCTTTCTAGAATGAGCTAAATTTGACAGCTTTGGTCCCAGAAGTTTGTCCCACTTTGCAGCTCTTCTTGCTAAGATTCGTAGGTAAGCTGACATGAAGTTTTCATAGCTCTCATAATCAAAATCTTCTGGTCTCTCAAAGCCATATTGGTCAACATCACTACAATAGTAATTGCAGCAGATTGTTACACTGAGATTGAAACAAATGCTTTTTGAAATTAGAATCTTCTACTGAAATTAGAAATGAGAATTACAACATAATCAATGCAACTAGATAAATCCTTGTGAAATCATACTGCCTTCTTAGCGAATAAACCTTATAAGGTTATTCTTAATCCTACTTTCTTGTTCGTCAAATTGTTAAAAAAAATTTTAATACCCTTCTTTATGTGATGGAAGGTTGTAATTTTCTAAAAGATTATCACACTAGTAGCTTATTACATTAAACTGAAGAAAATTACTACAAGAATATTAATGAGAGTATCTGTTGTATCTATATTTTTTTCTAAAATTGCCTTGGGATATTTTGAAAACAATTACACAACAATGGTCAGGAAGAGGACTTGGGGGTGCAGTTATCATACTCAGAGTATATAATATCACTCAAGTTTAGATAGTGATCAAAACAATGCGATTCCATCACATAGCAAAAACCAATTCAAAATTGAAATTGCACTAGAAATATGGTGAATTACAATAACAGCGTTGCAAAAATGCCAAATACACTTGATTCTAGACCAAAATTCCATAGGATTAACGAGTAATTTCTCATTCCATACACAAAATTACTTGAACAGGCCATGTTTTATTGGAAATTGAATTACCTAGTGATTCCAGCCATAACAGTGTGAACCTATTAAACCATTGTCATCTACCAATTTCAACACGGAACATCTGCAACATGAGAAACTTGCACAATATTCTGCATCGTACTTAAAAAGATAGTAAAATCTGTATTTTTCATCACAAAGTCTACAAAATTATGACATTTTGCAAAACCTTTGAATGTCGATATACGAATCTGGATCCAGCGCCGGTAAAAAAATCAATATTGACAAAAAATTGTTTATAGGCATCCGTGAGTCGAAAGGCCAGGGCCATGTTTAAATCATTTACTCGATGGTGTTGGAGACAGTCAAATAGAATGTACAGTCACCATGAAAGAGGAAAGTTATTCGATAGCAGGGCGTGTAATCGATACAACAGCAAAGCATGAAAATTAAACAAAATTGAAACAGGAAGATACATACCATAAGTTCAGTTTGCCGAATGTGATTACAGATTGCCCAACAACAACAGCAACATCGAAGATGAAGTGGGCAGGTCCACAAGGGACTAGCCCCCCTATGGGATGGGTGTGTCCGAAGCTTGGCTGGCTCCCCCTGAACTGCCCAATCAAACGAAATTTAGGCCTTATAAACTGATAATAAAGCGATACATTTGTACACTATTCGTGTCTTTTAAGCCTCTTGTATTAAGGCTAAAGATGTCTGTTGTTGCCAAAAGAATTTTAAAGTTCTGAAAGGGTCATTACGTATTCTCACGACACACCTTAATATACCTCACAATGCATTTTATAGTAACCATGACACACCTTCAACAGTCCCCTGGTTCCTGCTGTGTGAGCCATTAACTTCAATTATCTTCATAATAACCTGCATGCTTCATTGATAGATGGACAGGTATCCACTTTTAACTCCATGCTATGATTCTAATGCCATACGTTGACTCAATTTTCATTCCGACAATCTTTGATCTTGCCGTTGAAAACCCACCTAACTTGATAACAAATTAGAAAACTTGAAGTGAATAAAACAGCTTAAATGTGGGTAATGAAAGTTTAAAGTTTCCAGCAGGAAGGCTAGGACCACCATGGTAAATAGGTATCAACCAAGTACCATGAAAATAAGACTGTGTGCCAAAAAACTGGTGCAGTGGATTTTGTTCATTGTGGGTGCATATTTTGAATTTATATGATGCTTGGGGTCATACTTGTCGTAGATATGCTGTTTATGACTGAGAGGACGGGGTGTGGGGGATTTAAAGCTTATCCCTCGTTCAGTCAGTATTACTGGAAATGAAACTAGAAAGCAAGGGACCATCAAGTATTTGGACGCCTCGGGCATTTAACATGATTTCACAAGCGGTTTGTTTAAAGAAGATCCTGATTTGTTAAGATAATCCGGATAGGTTAGTCATGAAAGTTGAAAAACAATAGATATACCAGGTACTAGATATAAGGGTTGCAGAGGGGAGAGAGTAGATCGTAGTAAATGTGAATGCAAAACGCTGAAAGTCATACCATAAGTCAAGGGTAAACTGTTAAATTTTTAGAAGTTGCTATTGATGGACATGCAAGTTTCTTGAATGTGTTATTTCTCCAATCAAAAGACCATAATCTCCAAATTGTCTCATGTGGAACCAAACACTATGGCATTTTGATAAAGAAAAAAATTAAAGACAGGTTTTGCTTCCCTTCTGTACCGAAAACGTCAATCCGATTACAAGTATGTCTGACTTGGGTGCAACAGCTAATAAGCGACTTTGCTATGAAACTTCAGTGTGCTAGGGACCTATGACAACTTCTTCCAAACTCAGTTAACAATCTCTTTAAAAAAACTAGGAAAAATTTTATTTTTGGTTCTTTTTATTTCTAGAATCTTGCACTTTTCCATTTACTTCTTACTTGTGAATATTTAGCTATATTCAAGGTAAATAGGCTATATTATATTTTTTAGCAATTCACTCTCTTCTTCCCTACTGCCACTTATGTAGCCCGTTCACTTTAACTTTCTTACTGTGGAATGCACTTTCTTAGTTGAACACAGCCAGAGCAATAACACAGAAACTAGCTTTTTGACCAAGCCTTGCATGTTTCAAGCATAGCTAGCTAATACTAATGTTTATATTTGTATTCATGTTTTACAAAGGATAAGATAACGCATGGCTGTTCCAGGGTCGATTTTGCAACGAACGTCCAATTTCCTTCTAGTTTTAATCATTACACGTAGCCTGTTTAATCACGGCTATTTTCTATAAACATATGTGCAAGCAATGCTAGGTGTTTTTGAAACATGACAAATAGTTTTTCTCATGTTAATTTCTTGGCAAAAGACACAGTTTAAGTTAATTTTGGTCATAGGCACTCGGTGGGTCATAGGCAAAACTGTTTTCATCACATAAATTGCTCTTGATTAGCTTGAGTTGATGTAAGATTTTAATTGTTATTTTTTCTCTCTAATTGCTAGAAACTTTTAGGGTTGCAAATTTGAATAGCGAGTAATAAGGTTCTGTTTGGATACGCTATCATCAGCGTCTTTTTAGCAAATCTTGACAGAGTGGGTCGTCTTAGAGGCTAGGTATTCCGTCTTGTTTACATTCTTCTATTCTAGGTATGCTGAAGAGCTTGATAATGAAAAAAGACATGCTTCATGAAGTAGAATGCCAGGCAGAAAAACACAATTTGGCAAAACTATTTCAGTTTTTATTATGGTAATATGAAAGGTTAAGAAAAATGTTTACTTTTTTATCAATTTGTACATCAATTTCGGATACATGCTTTTACGTAGCGAAAGCTGAACTTTTTACAGTTAAAACCTGGTAGTTAGAAGGCTGAAATAGAGTAGAAAGCAAAACTAGGGAATTTAAACTCTTTGCAAGCCTGAAGTCCAGAGTACAAAATAATCATCCCGGTTAATAAATTTTGGAGATCCTCTTCAATCCCTGTTATCGTTTCAACTCCCTCCCCGAAATCAATAATATTATGAACATTTGTATTTATTCGAAAAAATTCATTTATCAATTAATGCTTTTTGTTTTCAATCCCATTCATTTTCTACGTCCCCTGGATTAATACAGCCCCTTGGATTAATACCGCCCCCTCGATTATTTTGTACTCTAGAGTATTCGAAACCCTTCGCAAAATGCAGGGGTGACACCCAGGCAGCAAAAGCAGTCAATTCTTCCCACACCCCTTCAACCTGTGCGATGGCTGTTTAAATAATGGTAAAAATCAGCCCTCTACTTCCAGGCACTAAGGGACTGCTTTGCAGAGGCCACCGTCTTTCTTTGGTGTTTGCTTTTTTGTCCTGGTTTTGTGGCTGGGTAGCTTTGTCGCTTCGAAGGAGCGAAAGATTTCGAGCCCTGTAGAAAAATGGCAGAATTGGCTTTGTAGAGAGAAAGCAAATCAGAATTAATTAAAAACAAAGCATCGCTCTAACAAAAACATATAAGCAATTAAAATAGCTGGTACATTATTTTTGCATTTGAAGCACCTTAGGTCGAGTATGGTCCAGGATGGTCGAGTAAATATTTTTCATTTTAGCTAGCCAGTATTAAAAACACTAATTCTGCAAGAACCAACTTCAAGGAATTTTAAGCCTGTTTGGGTTATTGGCAATGAAAGTTTCTAGGCATTGCCTCAAGACAAGACTTGCGACTTGCTAATGATTAAGACGCATGTTTTCCAAACCATTCTCGTGTATTACAAAAACAGTCCTTATGTAACTTGCGTAATCTACAGTAAAAGCGTAGATACAAAACTGCTAAGTGAAATATCAAGAAATATATTAATTTTCAGCCATTTTTAAAAATAGGCACAACGTATAAAAATACTTTTTAAGAAGACCTACATGCTTTTGCCCTGATACCATGAATTTATGGGCTTCTCGAGTTTTAAGGCTGAATACCAAAAGCTGCTTGCAAAGAATATCTCAACACATTGTAGAATGTTTCTGCACTTCCATGCAATCATAAAGTGTAATCTTATTTTCTAGATGCTAGAAGTCACAGAAAGGAACTTGAAACAAAGCTTTGCGCACAACTTTAGAGTTCTACTTCTAATCTAAATGAGACATTCAGGACAGATTCATTTTAAAGCTCATTTGAGATTGTGGCAAGGAATTGAGATTACAAAACTGAACCTTACCCCCTTGGTTTCAGTGTCTGCAGGCGGGATCTTCTCGCCATTTGCTCCTTCTGACTGCCCGTAGATCTTTGAAGACGGGAGAAAATCTCATCGACATGTGATCTCTCCTTTTGATGCCACTGGGAGTTGGACTTTGGTCGCTGTTTTGCTAAGGAGCTCTTTGAAGGCCTAGCGACATCCGGGATCTCTGTTGCAGACTTGCCAGCTTGTTTCCTTTGTGATTGACTGCGAAAGAGGGAGTAAGTGTGTGTAAAAACCACCAGCATATACAAATGCTTTATGTAAGCGTAGCGTTCCATAGCCCTTACTTAAAAGTTATCTTGCAAAAGGATTAAGCCACAGAAAACATCGTTAGTGCTGCGTTACATCATGAGTAGATGTGAGGGGCTTTAGAGCCATGACACTTAGACCTTTTCCTGGAATGAAAGTGCAAGGAGAAGAGGCCTTTTAACAGAAAGCTATCGTACTGCAATGTGAAATAGAAATGATCCATAATGAAATTGAAATTGAATTGGCCATAATGAAATAGAAAAGATTGTTACTTGATATGGCGGAAAAAGGGACGGAGGGGAAGTAGTTAGGGTGAGATTATTAGAAAATTGATTGGAAATAAGACGTGCTTGTGAAAGAAAGTATTGTTGCAGGTCAGCAGCGAGGGCAGGCGGTACAAAAAAATAACTGCTGAATATGTCAAAGCATCTGCAATTAAAAATACCATCTTTCGATTGAAGCAAATGATGGTTACTATTATACGGTTTAAAGAATACGACAAAAGATGCTTTGAAATTTGAGAAGTTTTTATTACAAGCAAGGCCAAAACAAGAGAGAAAAAGCAGAAAAAATATCGTGACTATCAATGGATCTATTCATGTTTGATCAATATTGCGACTTCTAATGATCGGAAAAAGCCAATGATTCTTTTCCAGTAGCAACAGTTGATGAATAGGAGTAATATATTCCTTCCACGCAGGCTTCCCAAATACAGTTATTCTGTCCTAGTTTTCTTTTGCAGAAGAGGCCTGCGCTTGTTATATCTTGCTAAGATAATTTTAATGTGAAATAGAATAAACAGTGTCACCTCATTTGAAATGCAGAAAACAGCTGGATGATTTCTCGCAGGTCCTCCTTCGGCATTTCTTTCTCAAGCCCAAGGGCATTCAAGAAACCTTGCCAATGTTGCTGTTCACGTGGGTGTTGGGAAGATGCTTCGGCAGTCTCGTCTTGATTTCTGCGCTTTGAAGAGGCCTAAGAAAAGCAAAAACTCCTGCATTCATCGAAGCATTTTGTCAAGATGACTAGCCCAATAATAGCAATGTATTAATGTCTCGCATCTTACAGCATTAGGTAGCCTAAATTCAGTTCCAGGGCTTGAAAATACGCACTGATTGGATAAAATGAAAATTTAGTTAAGAGTAACCAACAAAATGACAAATGACAAAAAATTCTCTAAAATGACAAGTTTTACAAACTAGAATAGATATTTTAGAATTTTTTATGAACTTCAAGTTCAATAAAGGATAAAACGCTGATAATGGAAACAATGGAAAATAATCAGTCATCTTCAAGCTACGGATACGAGAGAACAAAGTCATAACACAGCTACCTTGAAGAAGCAACTATAAAGGGAGAAAAATACAAAACGCAAAAGAGATCAAATTGAAATCCTGCTTTCTAGGGTTAATGATAAAATGATAAAACAAAAGACGTTCATCTTTGCAACAATTATATAGCTTCAGTTAAAAACAATGGAACTTGAAAACGTCTCTTTCTCTGACGTAGAATTACGTTCAGGACAATAAATTGTCTGTCTATTGTCTATTGATTCATTGGTCTATTAACTATCTATAGGAAAAATGGGTAGACTTTGGCACGTACCGTATTCATGCCTGAAGCGGGCGATGGCTTGAGTGGCTTCTCCTTCAAAACAGATTTCTTGAAAGCAAAACCCAAAGAGTTTGTTCTTGGAGCTTGAGTTGGCGTCTGCAAAAAACAGCAACAACAACTAAAATGTAGATTATTAATATTAAGCTGCCATGATGGATGCCCGATGAAATTTTATCTATATGTACTTTAAACTGTTAATTTAATCTTTACCTCGAAAGTAGCAATGTATCTACTAGATTAAATATGCATCCACAAGAATCATCTATGCAAGTCTGCTGATTGGAGTCTCAAAGTTTTCATTGCAAAACAATGTTAGATTGTAAGTCACCATAAAGTGGCCTACCTTCAGAACGGCCTTTGCTAGGTCTTTAGAGACTGAGTCAGAGCCGACCGGAAGTGACTTTAGTTGCATCTCTTGCTGCTGATTGGCCAGTCGCATTGCATGTATGTTTCTTTCGACCTGTCGCGCTGGAGAAGAGAATGATTTCTTAGAAAAACAATCCGACGTCTTCCTAGAAGTACCTTTATTGTCAACTGCCAACGATGTTGTAACAGTCTTGAAAGTAACAATGAAAGATATGTAGCACGGCACAAGGCTTATGCAGTTCCGTCTCTTCCCGCGGTTTTCCTGCGCATCACAAATGCATCACGCAGAGAGTTATTCCTTCAGAGTACTGTCAACTCGCGCTAAAGATTTTCAGACCTCTTTTCTATTCTATGAGCTTTTTTCTTAGAAATTGGTATGGAATTTGCAAAGAGGTAAGAGGAAGATGAAACAGCCAGAGATCACTTGAAAGGAAAAAGAAAAAATTGAGAAACCCAAATTTCAGCCGCGTGAAAGCTGTGTGTTCGTTTTGAAGGCAGGAGAACACAGGCATGCAAATATTCAAAAGTTTCATCTTCTAGAAGCAATTAGAGCGTACCCATTTGAATTTCACTGCGATGGGGAGGTATCTCTGACCTCTCCTCATAATAATCATCATCATCATCATCTGTTGGGTTGCCAGGCGATTTGTTCAGCAACTGTTCATATTCGAATAAAAGCAAACAATATTATATCAAACTTAACAAATACCCTAATCTACAAAAAGTCAAATCGTAAACAAGAAAACATTCTATTCAAAGTGACATCCACGAAAGGTAGACGCTAGGGAGATGAAGATATGAAAGGGTAAATGGAAACTTGAAATGTGGAATGCCAGGCATAATTTTTGATTCGACTAAATTGCAGTGTTCTGTTTTACCATACCTTTTTTATCAATGACGTCAGCTTCGTCTGGCGCGACTCTTCGGTATCAAGTTCTTCATTCGACGATGTATTGATAGTAGGGGTACCAGTGCTAGAATAGAGAGAATTGATTGAAACGACAACCGAAATGAAGAGCGTGATTTGGCATGATATCATATATGGATTGGCGAAAAGTGACATTTTTTAAGAAATACTGAAGAAGGCCCGGATAACTGGTTTGGTTACTTTTTCTGCGACCTGAACGCAAGTCCAAGGCAAGGCTAATAGTTCATGAAAATGGGTACCTAGTTACAATATGCTATATAGGCAAAAGGCAGAAAGAAATTGGCCTCGTGGTACCGTGACCCAGACAGAAAAACCGGCGGGATTTTTGTAAGCTCATTCGATGTAGGCAGCACATGAAACGTTTATTCAGTAAGAAAATCAGTTAGTAGCTGCTTTATTTCTTTTTATACATCGTGATCTTTCACTTCTAGGATTCCCGCATCAACATCAAGTATTAAAGAACTATAAGGAACAAATATAGGGCATTACCAAAAAGGGGGACGATTGCAGATCCATATGCAGAGAGCCTAACATAGCGAATCACAAAACATCGCTCTAGGGGGCCACCGAATAGCAATTGATAGCTCTGCTGATGCAAAAAAAAACTTGAGCCACTTTCATTTTCTTTTTAAGGGGCAAATGCAAAGCGGGGAGGGTAAGCATATGGAAAGACCTTTAACCCAATTGCTGCCCCTTAAAAGCTCAGTGCACTTGTACGAAAAAGGGGGACTTGTAACAGCTAAAGTGTCTGAAGTGTGTGCTATGTACATTGAAGTGTGTCTGAAGTGAGTGCTTCATATATTTCCCTCAGATGAAACCACGGGATGCATTTCGAACTACACTTACTGCTGATCAGTAGGATGCCCACGTGTTCTGGATTCTGTTTGAGCACGTGACTCCTCTTCTGGAGCTACCTATCGAAGGATGAATATCTTCAGTTCACGAGAGTGCAGTTCGCAGCATGAAGACACCCAGTTGAGTGTGAAATGCCTTACTCAAAAAGGCACGACAAGCTACATGGATTCCATCACTTCGATCGTGTATTTGATTGTGCATAATTACCTTTACTAATATGATTTCCGCTTACTATTAAATTTGAACAAGTGCCTTGTGGTACAAAACTCGAAAGCACTAGAGGGTGATAAAAAGAGCAAGTGACTTTCTCATAACTCTCTATTATTTTCGATCCACGACTGGCTATTAATTGTATCAACTTTTGGTCATTTTCCGATGTTTGCATACTTTGAGGAGTGTCGGACGAAAAGGTAATTTAATTACAATTATTGTTGTATTATATTAGCTTCAATTGATATTAAAAACAATATTTTATAAGAAATGATTGCTATTGAAGATCAACTGGTCGATCAATCATTGTGATTGAAAATCAAATCCGCTGATGCAAATATTAATGATGGAAATCATGCTTCAGTGCTACAAACAATTGATGTGAAGGTAAAAGGCCGTAAAGTAAATGTCACCCCTTAAATCAATCGATCAAATAAATAAGGCGATCAGCCAAATTGTGTGCAAGAATCTTCACATTTGAAAATACTGTTGTTGCAAGTAATAACCAAACATAGCCAATATTAACACTTTTAACACCTTTACGAAATTTAAGAGAGAGAAAAGATTACTTGGGTTAGAGTCCTATCTTTTCACAGTCCCAGATTTTCCAATACAGACAGGCTGCACGAAAGAGGTCATCAAATAGCTTACCTCGTCTAATCTATCATTGAGAAGTTGTTGAATTTGATGCCAGTTGTCCAATTCCTCTGTTTCTTTTTCCTTCTTCCCATGACGCTGGTTCCCATCATGCAGTTCAGGCTTCTGCTCCAGGGCTTCCTCGTTCCCGTCGAAACCGTTTCGAGTGAGTCGCAACTTGTCGCTGAGACTCTGCAGACCAGATTGGAATTGCTGTTCGCGTAACGAGAAACTGTCAACCAAGTCTCTTTGTTCGAGGCCTATACTCGATGCTCCGAGCCAGCGATCTAGTTTACTGTTACCCCCTGATTCGAACAGTGCTGCCAGGCTTTCTTGGTCTTGCATACCTCTCGCCGTTGTAGAGTTCCCCCCGTGCAGTCTGCTTGGTTCCATAGAAGGGTGGTATGCTCTAGACTGAATGCCACTGGTACTGCCTCTAAGCGTCACTTCTTCCGTTGGTTCAGTCACAGTGGAAGACAGGGGGCTTGTACCAGAGATTTTTCCCATGTTAAAAGGATGCATTATCATGTTGTCCTTGAATACATACTGGCCAATAGATCCTGTGGGCTGAAAGATACAATTGTATCTGTAAAGTGCAGTGTTGGAGTTCGCGATGATAGGCTGCTAAGTTCGAAATCATCATACAAATAAATTTAGTTAGAGTTCAGCACAAGTCTTAATCAACGAGAATAATCAGCAATCAAAATCACTTATCGTAATCACCAAACAAAATCAGCAATTAAAATTAATGACCATGATCGCTAACTACAATCACTAATCATAATCGCAAATCATAATCAATAATTACCATCGTCAGTCCTAATCACTGATTCTAATCATTAACTAAAGCCATTAAACATAATCACTAACAGTAATCAATCCAGCTATTTCGCTCGATGTTTTGCGCACCAGCAACCAAATGTAACTTGCATAGGATACTTACTACGGGTATCGCAACTATAAAATCACAGTACACATGAATGCTTACTCGAAAAAATTGAAACTGGAAATTGGATACCCTTAAGAAAGGCATCCAATTTTTACAGTTAACAAGCGAACACATTCACTTAACATCGTAACTTGATATTTTATTCTGCACTTTGGAGCAAATGTTTTAAACTTAATAGTGTCTTTGAATCCTCATACCTGTTGGGAGAAAGGCGTTTGTGTACCCCCGTCCACATTGATAAGCGAGACTGCTTCCTGAATATGCTGCTGCATAAGCGACTGTAAGCGGCGGGTTAGTTCTTTCCTGGAAATCCAATGAGTAAAACCCAGAATGCACGTAAACACAGAACAGTTTTCAGATTAAAGAAGCAAAGGAAGACTTACCAGATAATTGCTTAAAATTCTAGTTAGCATTTGTTTGTTATAAGTTGCTTGTAATCAACCTCTGTTTAGATAGTAAACTTAAAATTGGAAGACATGTAATCATCTTTCAAAATGTCACTGTTCTTTGCGGCTCTTTACAGTGAACTCAAAATTACGAACCAAGGGAAGGATAGGGTACGAAATTCTTAAAGCTGGTCAACCACTTTCGAAAGGACAAGCTACTCGGTTTTTTAAATAAGGAGAAATGGGCATGGCAACTTCAGATTAGAATGTAGACGTGAAGAGAGCACAAGTGCTTCTACCAATTTAAAGTACTGACAAACTTTAATAGTAAATAAGGTTAGAGAAAAACAAATGTCTAACACTAGATGGAAGTGCAAACATTTATTTTTGTCAATAGGAAATCCTTCGTACTGATCAAGCCAAAAGCTGACCTTTGGGCCTCCAGTTTCGTCTTTGATTCTCGCAGCTCTTGCATTTCTTCTTCAGCTTCAGAAAGCCTACAAAAAACACAAGAGCCATAACATCAAATTTGAGAGAAAATAGGGATATAAACGATCCATACTTTCAATACCACGCTAGCAATCCGCTCTTGGATGGCTCCCTGTTTACTGAGCTGCGAATGCTGGAAATGAGTGCCTAGTCGAAACATACCAGGTATGTATAGAGTGGTGTATAAAGAAACTTTCCACTTGATATCGTGTTCTAGGATGATGCGTCATAGATGTTCATTTACGAATGCAGGAATAGCCTTCACAGAATATAAACACTGCCTCCAAAAATGACGTTAAAAAATTAAGCTTTCAAATATTTTGCTACAATAAGTGACCTTTGTATAGGAAGAATTTCGTGTCCAGTAGCCATTATAAAACCTGCCAAAATTGATCTTGCTGTTGAGTTTACACGAAACGACAAAAAATAAGTGCGAGCGCCTCTCACTGACTCTTGAAGATAGAAAGTTGTGAAAAAATTACAAACCTCGTCTCGAAATCCCTTTTTAACATCTCTGTTTGATTTTCTCTTTTGTTGATCTCCTAAATAAAAGGGGAAATTCAATATGCATGAATGGAGTAGAAAAATGGAAAATATTGTGTGCAGCCGAGGCGATGATAGAATTTCAATATAACAATTAATAAAGCATCAATATTAACTTAAATATAAAGACATTTTTATAGTATAGTAATAAGCGAAAATGATATTAATCCATCAAACATTAAACTTCTATTTGTAATCAAGCAAACAGTTCATAATTATAATCAGCTTACATAAGAAAATTTCGATTGAAGACTTATTGTAGCAATATGAAAAAGGGTATCGATTCATTTGATACTAAAATATAATTCGTGACTCCATAGTGTTTAGAATTCAATGCAAAAAGAAGAAATGATTTCGAAATCAGATTACAATGAATTCACATTCACAACAAACATTGAAAACAAACAGAAAGGTGTTGAGTGGTTCAGACTTTTCAAGCAGCCTGAAGTTGCCAACATGCCTCAACTGGCATTTCTTAGAAGCAATGCCAACAAATACCTCGTGAAATCTTCTCAGCTGCAACTCAAGATCATCCTTATGGTGTTGATTCAATTCAAGAATCTAAAAAGAAAAGAAATGTTGACCTTATCTTGGAGATACAAGCTGTACGTTACCACTGCAAATACACCTACCAACACGTGGTTTCCTGAATTCGATCACGTGGAAGGAATGTGTGTAGAGCACTGACATTAATCAAATCTCCCACCAGCCTCGCTTCAAATTGCGATTGTAACCAAAGGGAGTCTGTCCAAAAACCCAAATGTGGAAGACAATCAACATATTTTTTGGGACTAGTACTGAGAGACAGTGCACTAGAAAGAGGCAAGATAAAGATGTCTCTTGACATTCCCATAGCAAATGGACCCAATCGTTGGATGATGCTAGGTTTTGGGTCTTATGACATTGTTGCTGTTGTTATCAAGCTATTTATACCTTCTTCTTCTTCTTCTTGCGTACGAGATAACCATTATGAAAAGCAGTTCTAAGGATGCAGAAATGCTACCCAAGCCTAACAAGGCTAACCTCGTCTTTGCACTGAGACCACAATGGGAGCTAAGAGAAATGGACCTGGCTAACCTCGTTTTCAAGTTCTGCGCCTGCGTACAAAACAACATAACAACAACAAAAGCCAGTGTCTTTTTTCTGCATCTCCCTATTCTGTTTCGTTGCAGTAGAGCACGCCGAGTCTCAAATGACGTGTCCGACAGGAGCAAATAAATCATACGAGCTGTGAAAGAGCGAACCTGTTCCTTGTGCGTCCTTTTCAATTGAGACTCTGTCTTCTGGATTTCTTCTTGAATAATATTTATTTTCTTGTTAAACTGAGGAAATTCAAAAAACAAGTCATTACAAATTTATGGTGTTGGCATACAATGCGGTGCATTTCGCTTCAAGTATTTACTTTTAATTATATTTTCTCTATCACTTAGAGCTACAATTGCAAATGCCTCATGCTGGTAATTCTACTCTTATGATATCTGGGTTTGAGAGTTTTTTTGTTACGGAGTGGCATGTACATAAACGCCAATAATATCAAAGGCAGATAATGCTTTGTATCATGTTGAATTGGGTAAGGAACCCGGTACGAATAGAATCCGGTATCATGTGAACGGGAGAAAGTAATATGTTGAATTGGGTAAGGAACCCGGTACGAATAGAATCCGGTATCATGTGAACGGGAGAAAGTAACATATCAAATTGGGTAAGGAACCCGGTACGAATAGAATCCGGTATCATGTGAACGGGAGAAAGTAATATGTTGCATTGGGTAAGGAACCCGGTACGAAAACGGGAGAAGGTATCATGTTGAATTGGGTAAGGAGCCCGGACGAATAGAATCCGGTATCATCTGAACGGGAGAAAGTAACATATCAAATTGGGTAAGGAATCCGGTACGAATAGAATCCGCTATCATCTGAACGGGAGAAAGTAATATGTTGCATTGGGTAAGGAACCCGGTACGAAAACGGGAGAAGGTATCATGTTGAATTGGGTAAGGAACCCGGACGAATAGAATCCGGTATCATGTGAACGGGAGAAGGTATCATGTTGAATTGGGTAAGAAATCCGGTACGAATAAAATCAGGTATGGTGTGAACGGGAGAAAGTAACATATCAATTTGGGTAAGGAACCCGGTACCAATAGAATCCGGTATTATGTGTACGGGAGAAAGTAATATGTTGAATTGGGTAAGAAATCT
The DNA here is from genome assembly GCA_003864495.1 of Nemopilema nomurai. Lineage (NCBI taxonomy): Eukaryota > Metazoa > Cnidaria > Scyphozoa > Rhizostomeae > Rhizostomatidae > Nemopilema > Nemopilema nomurai. Next base: position 1,046,584 of record ML133499.1, on the reverse strand, counting down.
GGTACGAATAGGATCCGGTATCAAGTGAACGGGAGAAGGTATCATGTTGAATTGGGTAAGGAACCCGGTACGAATAGAATCCGGTATCATGTGAACGGGAGAAGGTATCATGTTGAATTGGGTAAGGAACCCGGTACGAATAGAATCCGGTATCATGTGAACGGGAGAAGGTATCATGTTGAATTGGGTAAGAAACCCGGTACGAATAGGATCCGGTATCAAGTGAACGGGAGAAAGTATCATATCAGATTGGGTAAGGAACCCGGTACGAATAGAATCCAGTATTAAGTGAACAGATGGGAGTATCATGAGAATCATGACCATCATTACGCTTAAAGTTAAACATCTCAAGAAACTAGCATCCTTGATTATGGGCACAACCAAAGTCCCTAAAGAACTCACACCTAAAGACTTTCTGGGACTATCACATATCACTTCCTATCCTGAAATTGAGTCTAGGGCAAACCACGAAAACATTTGATATATTATGGGCCATAGGCGAAAACTATTGAAAGACGGCTCCTCCATTTGGGCGGAAGAGAAATGAAAGCATTTCGGGAGCTTTTTTGTGTGGCGAAAAGAGAAAAACTAACATTAATATTCATTCTCGGCTCTCAGGCAAGAGTGGACCAAACGTCCAAATGAGATTAATTAGTTTCTTTGATATGGAGAACAGCGCTCCATTAAAGCAAGTTCTGTTTTGCAATGTAAAGTGGCGGTCGAAATTCATCTTTTTTGCTTCATGTGAAGCCTACGTCATCCTGCAGGGTGCTTTTTCAATATTCAGTATTTCATGCGAGAACAACATGTTTTTTTTGCGAGATCAAGGGAGGCGATAAATGCAAAAGTTAATGACCGAAGTTAAACCTTTGGAGTGTGTTTATCTAAAACATCTAGGGCTTTAGACTCATACTTGAAGAACACATAAAAGAGACAATAAAAGTAAGATCAATGAATACAGGAAACTGTTAGAATAAGAAAATGTGTTGACTTTAGGGAATACGTTTGATGGTATTACAACCACTATGTACAGTTGGAGTATATATACACTGTTGATTCATAGAATTCAAGATGTCGGGGCTTCCAAACTGCTAAACAAGAGCTTTTGATAAATAATCATTTTCTAAGATTTTGACCCACTCAACTGATATTTAAATATTTTCTATTATCTTTTGCTGAAAAATGCTGTCAAGGCAAAGAATAATGTAAATTATGGGGATTTTAAAACAAGTTTATTTGAAAAAGCTTTTTCAAGCTTATGTATTTCAGCATTAACTTTCAAATATAAAAATCATAGATGATATTCTGTATATGAATATGATATTTTTCATTTGACATATCTATACATTTGGAAAAAAGCATAGATGATATTTTGGTGATAATCAGACTTGCGCAATAACAGTTAAGCCAAATTGCGGGACAGAACTAAGGATTTTTTAAGACATTGCCACTTTGTTCTACAGAGTTCGCTAAAAAGGACAAAAGAACATGAGACAAAGGAACATTTAAAGGGACTCAACAAACCTCTTCTTCCAATACAGCTCTTTGTTCGGACTCTCGTTTCGATTTGATGGCATCGATTTTTGTTTCAAGCAGAGTGACCTCGATCTTGAGGCTTTCCTAAAAGAAATTTTCTAGATTAAATGCTGATTAACCCATGAAATAGTTGCCAGCTTCAGAAAGCTTATCGAGTGAAATAAAAACAGTGAAAAAACTTTGATTATATTCGTAGTCTTTGCATTATGGCATTGAAAAAGATTTATTTAAAAGTAATTAAAATAAAATACTAGTCAAGAGGCCTGGATTATCACCATTGCGCTCCTTCTATCTCATCATCATCATCATCATCATCATCATCATCATCATCATCAGTATTTACCAAATTTGGAGACAATTCATTGAAGCTTTGTGTTTTCGTTTGTTCAAAAGTGCTGAATGTTTTGTGCCTCACTTTGTTATTCTCGGGTGTCCCCCATGCCAATGCAACCATATGATGTTTCTCCCCGGTAGAGATGCCCTTAAGGGTGCCCAAAATGGACACGTAAGAAATTGCTGGCATTAGGCCAATGTTCCATAGGTCCTTTTAAAAGGAACAACGGTACCAAGAAAGGTCCTCTGGACCAAGGGAACTGTCCCTTTGTTCCTTTGTGCCTTTTTGTTGCGAGCATCTCATCAACATAAGCATATGCTGCTTACGAGCCGTTTTGGGAACTGCGGGCCTCCGTTCGCTCGCTTTTCCTATACATTCCAACATGAATCTGAATATACGTTCCCACGTTCCCACGTTCCCACGTTCCCACGTTCCCAGGTTCCTTCGTTCTGCGTGCGCTAAGTACCTTTGGGCCGATTTTCTTTCTCATTTGTATTACTTAATCACGCTTCCACGCGAAAAAGCAACACGGAGTTCCTATGTCCCCGGAGAAGTTTTGGCCTATTTATAGCGCTGCAAGTTCTAAGCTTGACAACAAACTGGGAAGATGTCTTCGATGGTATTGCGATGGAAAGGCGTCCCTGGAGCGGCAAAGATGAAGAAAAGGCTGATGTTAGTGGCTACCGTGCACGGAATATTCCAGTGCCCTATACGTGACTGCGAACATGAAGGCTTCCGTAGTCAAAGAGGTTGCAGAAAGCACGTTACGAATTCGCATCCTTGGTTCTTTTATTTTGACGAATACCCGAAGGATGTCATTGATGATGGTGCTGCGCCGCAAAACACGTGTGACAAGAAGATCGACGAATCGAACGATGTTATTAGTAGTTCGAATATCATTCCCGACGAGGTCATTTTCAGTGAGACGTTTGCCAAATGGATGTGCAGCTCTACTGGTGGTGGTCGCACAAAAGCACACGCGAATCAGATTTGCTCTCGTGCCCTCAAGTTCATTCAGTACTCTCAGGACGATCACAGTATGCTGGAAGGGATAGAGGGGGCTAAAATTGACCACAACTTGGCTTCAATGGCATGCTTGTCAGCTTTTTTACAACATTTGGAGGATGAAAAATCTATTGGACACGCTGGAAGTGTTAGCTACATCAACGCTTTGTTGGAAACAATGGAGTACCGAAAGTTTCAAGGAGTGTCCGCTTCTATCTTATCAAACTTCAGTGTTGCAGAGGTGTTCCTGAAGCGCGCAAGAAAGTGCATTGCTCGTAAGATGCGTGTGCAGTGGACCGAAGAGTTGGATGTTGATACGTTGGAGAGAAAGGGACACTGGGCATCACTGCAAGACTTGCAAAAGGTCATACCGTTTCACATGGGACGATACCAGAAAATAGTGGCCAGATGCCGGGAGTGTTCGGCAGAAGTCTCGCCGTCCGATCTGACTTTTTCAACGAGATTTATAACGACGTTTCTCTTCTTACGCGTCAAGGGTTGTCGCCCTATGACATACCAGTTCCTGACAATTCGCATGCTACGCAGTGCATCGAAAAATGGCGGATATGTCGACCAGAAGAAATTCAAAACAGCTGACAAGTATGGCTTTGATTCCATGGTCATAGATGACGTCTGCATGCATGTTTTGGACGACTATGCGAGACACGTCAGGCCGAAGTTTCATCCAAAATGCGAATATCTGCTACTGACGCGCAATGGCACCCAGTTTACGAAGCTGAGTCAAGCAATGTGCTTGCTCGTCTATGAAGCTATTGGCAAGCATGTGCACCCAACACGTTACCGACAAATAATCGAAACTGAGAGTTCTGATGCTCTATCCCTTGAAGAACAAGAGCTGATATCGCAAGATCAAAAACACACTTCAAATGTTGCAAGGATTCATTATCGCAAAAAGCGTTCGCGAGACGTTGCCGAAAAGGGGAATCACTGCATCAAGAAGCTGAGGGGAGAATCTGGAGAACAGCTAGACAGCTCTTTGAAAAAACTTGTCAGTAGCGCTTCCACGGGCGTGGAAGTCAGTGAATCGGAGGCGGACATTTGCATTACAACACAGAGCAGAACCGAGCCTTTAGAGAAGACAGACAGTCACTGCCAGCTGACATCAACGGGCGATGGATCTCTAGCGAGTAACAGTCAACTTTGCAAACAAAAGCGCACAACACCATTCACCGAGACGGAAGACTTGAATTTGATAAAGGGAATAAACAAACATGGTTATGGCAAATGGGGGAAAATCATTTCTGACCAGAGCTTGTGCTTCGCAGAGGGTAGAGCTCGTAACTCTTTGTTAAGACGCTGTCGAAGTAATCACTTTCGTTGCGTATATGAAAAAGTATGTGGGGAAGCTCTTTCCCAGATTAATATGTAATACATAGATATCTAATACACAATGTCTTCGTATTTGATTTACATGTGTTTTCTTCTTCAATCTCACAATTTGTTGGACTAGGCCATTCTATAAAACTTTCGTTCGCGTATCTGGGCTCTCGTCCTCGTATGGATTTGCTGGGCTTCTAATCTCGGTTTCGTGTACTGTATAGCCTATAGAAAAGCATTGAAAACTGTTGGGCTGGGCTTCTCTCTAAAACTTTCGTTCGAGTATCTGGGCTCTCGTCCTCGTATGGATTTGCTGGGCTTCTAATCTCGGTTTCGTGTACTGTATAGCCTATAGAAAGCATTGAAAACTGTTGGGCTGGGCTTCTCTCTAAAACTTTCGTTCGAGTACCTGGGCTCTCGTCCTCGTATGAATTTGCTATACTTCCTTCAATGGTGCGGGCTTGGAGGCCCACTTGGACGAATGCGAGGCTCGGAGACCCATATCTGAGGTGAGTGCAAAGTTTGTGATCAGAAGCCCAGCCCAGGCACACATCTATAACTAAGTACGTTGATCTGTCGTGTACTTCACAACGAGATTGGAGGCCCACTTGGACGAATGCGAGGCTCGGAGACCCATATCTGAAGTGAGTGCAAAGTTTGTGATCAGAAGCCCAGCCCAGGCACACATCTATAACTAAGTACGTTGATCTGTCGTGTACTTCACAACGAGATTGGAGGCCCACTTGGACGAATGCGAGGCTCGGAGACCCATATCTGAGGTGAGTGCAAAGTTTGTGATCAGAAGCCCAGCCCAGGCACACATCTATAACTAAGTACGTTGATCTGTCGTGTACTTCACAACGAGATTGGAGGCCCACTTGGACGAATGCGAGGCTCGGAGACCCATATCTGAAGTGAGTGCAAAGTTTGTGATCAGAAGCCCAGCCCAGGCACACATCCATAACTAAGTACGTTGATCTGTCGTGTACTTCACAACGAGATTGGAGGCCCACTTGGACGAATGCGAGGCTCGGAGATCCATATCTGAAGTGAGTGCAAAGCATTTCTCGCCCACTCGAAACCCTATCAAGGAAGAACAACAATGACGACAACTTTTTCGCAAAGTATTCATTTGTCTTCGGGCTCTTGGGCGTATCTAAAGTCCTCTATGGTTAATGAGATTGTGGTATCGAGTGGGTCCTGCGATTTATTTAGAGCTACGATGTGGTACCTGTCATTTGACATCATTTTGGCATAGGGCTTACAGTTCATCATGCAGATTATAATTGGGATGGGGAAAACTTTGGTAGTTGACTTGTATTTAGTGCTGAATACGACTCCGTTTTTTATTGTTTCTAGAGTGGAGTAATTTAATTTGGTTGACTTTTCTCTACTCACATCGAAAACAACGTATTGTTCGCCCTGCCAAGCATAGGCAATGTCTCGCAAAGACGTCGACGTCAAGTACAAGGCGTTTTTCGTGGCCATTATGTACTTGGCAAGAAATGTCTTCCCTGTATTGCCCTCTTCGTCCACCACGAACGTTATTCTTCTTGGCCCCTGTGTTCTAACCAACCGGAGGACAGTTTCCTGCCACTGTCGCAGATTGGCATTCTGGAAGCGTTCCAGCATCTGCTGTTTTGCCACCTCCGTCCTCTGTCTCTCGATGCTCCGATCGACGGTCGATTGACTGTGGAGCCAGGATTCCCCAAATTCCTCCACCATTGCCTCTTCCGTTGCGTCCTGCATCCTCCTGTCACGCATTACCTCCAATTGGCTTTTGTCCTTCCTTTTCAGGGAGTTTTCGCCGATTTCAAAATAGGACTCCCCGCACTTGACCTGAGCCATGTGGTGCCTGGACGAGCCTTGGCTATTGCCACCTCCAGTCTCTCTGGCCTCCCTTCGATGCCTAATATCTCCTCCACCTGGTGCTTTCTTTTCTGGCAGCTGAAAATGGCATAGCCACGCAGCATGTTCCTGTAAACTGCGTCGCTGGTGACTTTGGACGCAATCAAGTAGGCGAAGTCTACGCGCCGTTGCTCAAGCAGCTCCTTCGCATTTTCAGGACAGCACGTATATGTGAATGTCCAGCACTTCGCCTTCGCTCCTCTTGCTCTTACTGCCATCGTCATCGTACTCTTACTCCCCCAACAAACTGACAGGATTTGCGATTGGCATTTATAGGAGAGGAGGAACCCCGAGGGTAAAACCGGTACGAAGGAACGCGAGTTTCGGGAAATGGTCATCAGTATTTACCAAATTTGGAGACAATTCATTGAAGCTTTGTGTTTTCGTTTGTTCAAAAGTGCTGAATGTTTTGTGCCTCACTTTGTTATTCTCGGGTGTCCCCCATGCCAATGCAACCATATGATGTTTCTCCCCGGTAGAGATGCCCTTAAGGGTGCCCAAAATGGACACGTAAGAAATTGCTGGCATTAGGCCAATGTTCCATAGGTCCTTTTAAAAGGAACAACGGTACCAAGAAAGGTCCTCTGGACCAAGGGAACTGTCCCTTTGTTCCTTTGTGCCTTTTTGTTGCGAGCATCTCATCATAAGCATATGCTGCTTACGAGCCGTTTTGGGAACTGCGGGCCTCCGTTCGCTCGCTTTTCCTATACATTCCAATATGAATCTGAATATACGTTCCCACGTTCCCACGTTCCCACGTTCCCACGTTCCCAGGTTCCTTCGTTCTGCGTGCGCTAAGTACCTTTGGGCCGATTTTCTTTCTCATTTGTATTACTTAATCACGCTTCCACGCGAAAAAGCAACACGGAGTTCCTATGTCCCCGGAGAAGTTTTGGCCTATTTATAGCGCTGCAAGTTCTAAGCTTGACAACAAACTGGGAAGATGTCTTCGATGGTATTGCGATGGAAAGGCGTCCCTGGAGCGGCAAAGATGAAGAAAAGGCTGATGTTAGTGGCTACCGTGCACGGAATATTCCAGTGCCCTATACGTGACTGCGAACATGAAGGCTTCCGTAGTCAAAGAGGTTGCAGAAAGCACGTTACGAATTCGCATCCTTGGTTCTTTTATTTTGACGAATACCCGAAGGATGTCATTGATGATGGTGCTGCGCCGCAAAACACGTGTGACAAGAAGATCGACGAATCGAACGATGTTATTAGTAGTTCGAATATCATTCCCGACGAGGTCATTTTCAGTGAGACGTTTGCCAAATGGATGTGCAGCTCTACTGGTGGTGGTCGCACAAAAGCACACGCGAATCAGATTTGCTCTCGTGCCCTCAAGTTCATTCAGTACTCTCAGGACGATCACAGTATGCTGGAAGGGATAGAGGGGGCTAAAATTGACTACTACTTGGCTTCAATGGCATGCTTGTCAGCTTTTTTACAACATTTGGAGGATGAAAAATCTATTGGACACGCTGGAAGTGTTAGCTACATCAACGCTTTGTTGGAAACAATGGAGTACCGAAAGTTTCAAGGAGTGTCCGCTTCTATCTTATCAAACTTCAGTGTTGCAGAGGTGTTCCTGAAGCGCGCAAGAAAGTGCATTGCTCGTAAGATGCGTGTGCAGTGGACCGAAGAGTTGGATGTTGATACGTTGGAGAGAAAGGGACACTGGGCATCACTGCAAGACTTGCAAAAGGTCATACCGTTTCACATGGGACGATACCAGAAAATAGTGGCCAGATGCCGGGAGTGTTCGGCAGAAGTCTCGCCGTCCGATCTGACTTTTTCAACGAGATTTATAACGACGTTTCTCTTCTTACGCGTCAAGGGTTGTCGCCCTATGACATACCAGTTCCTGACAATTCGCATGCTACGCAGTGCATCGAAAAATGGCGGATATGTCGACCAGAAGAAATTCAAAACAGCTGACAAGTATGGCTTTGATTCCATGGTCATAGATGACGTCTGCATGCATGTTTTGGACGACTATGCGAGACACGTCAGGCCGAAGTTTCATCCAAAATGCGAATATCTGCTACTGACGCGCAATGGCACCCAGTTTACGAAGCTGAGTCAAGCAATGTGCTTGCTCGTCTATGAAGCTATTGGCAAGCATGTGCACCCAACACGTTACCGACAAATAATCGAAACTGAGAGTTCTGATGCTCTATCCCTTGAAGAACAAGAGCTGATATCGCAAGATCAAAAACACACTTCAAATGTTGCAAGGATTCATTATCGCAAAAAGCGTTCGCGAGACGTTGCCGAAAAGGGGAATCACTGCATCAAGAAGCTGAGGGGAGAATCTGGAGAACAGCTAGACAGCTCTTTGAAAAAACTTGTCAGTAGCGCTTCCACGGGCGTGGAAGTCAGTGAATCGGAGGCGGACATTTGCATTACAACACAGAGCAGAACCGAGCCTTTAGAGAAGACAGACAGTCACTGCCAGCTGACATCAACGGGCGATGGATCTCTAGCGAGTAACAGTCAACTTTGCAAACAAAAGCGCACAACACCATTCACCGAGACGGAAGACTTGAATTTGATAAAGGGAATAAACAAACATGGTTATGGCAAATGGGGGAAAATCATTTCTGACCAGAGCTTGTGCTTCGCAGAGGGTAGAGCTCGTAACTCTTTGTTAAGACGCTGTCGAAGTAATCACTTTCGTTGCGTATATGAAAAAGTATGTGGGGAAGCTCTTTCCCAGATTAATATGTAATACATAGATATCTAATACACAATTCGTATTTGATTTACATGTGTTTTCTTCTTCAATCTCACAATTTGTTGGGACTAGGCCATTCTATAAAACTTTCGTTCGCGTATCTGGGCTCTCGTCCTCGTATGGATTTGCTGGGCTTCTAATCTCGGTTTCGTGTACTGTATAGCCTATAGAAAAGCATTGCAAACTGTTGGGCTGGGCTTCTCTCTAAAACTTTCGTTCGAGTATCTGGGCTCTCGTCCTCGTATGGATTTGCTGGGCTTCTAATCTCGGTTTCGTGTACTGTATAGCCTATAGAAAAGCATTGAAAACTGTTGGGCTGGGCTTCTCTCTAAAACTTTCGTTCGAGTATCTGGGCTCTCGTCCTCGTATGGATTTGCTGGGCTTCTAATCTCGGTTTCGTGTACTGTATAGCCTATAGAAAAGCATTGAAAACTGTTGGGCTGGGCTTCTCTCTAAAACTTTCGTTCGAGTATCTGGGCTCTCGTCCTCGTATGGATTTGCTGGGCTTCTAATCTCGGTTTCGTGTACTGTATAGCCTATAGAAAAGCATTGAAAACTGTTGGGCTGGGCTTCTCTCTAAAACTTTCGTTCGAGTATCTGGGCTCTCGTCCTCGTATGGATTTGCTGGGCTTCTAATCTCGGTTTCGTGTACTGTATAGCCTATAGAAAAGCATTGAAAACTGTTGGGCTGGGCTTCTCTCTAAAACTTTCGTTCGAGTACCTGGGCTCTCGTTCTCGTATGAATTTGCTATACTTCCTTCAATGGTGGCGGGCTTGGAGGCCCACTTGGACGAATGCGAGGCTCGGAGACCCATATCTGAAGTGAGTGCAAAGTTTGTGATCAGAAGCCCAGCCCAGGCACACATCTATAACTAAGTACGTTGATCTGTCGTGTACTTCACAACGAGATTGGAGGCCCACTTGGACGAATGCGAGGCTCGGAGACCCATATCTGAAGTGAGTGCAAAGTTTGTGATCAGAAGCCCAGCCCAGGCACACATCTAAACTAAGTACGTTGATCTGTCGTGTACTTCACAACGAGATTGGAGGCCCACTTGGACGAATGCGAGGCTCGGAGACCCATATCTGAGGTGAGTGCAAAGTTTGTGATCAGAAGCCCAGCCCAGGCACACATCTATAACTAAGTACGTTGATCTGTCGTGTACTTCACAACGAGATTGGAGGCCCACTTGGACGAATGCGAGGCTCGGAGACCCATATCTGAAGTGAGTGCAAAGTTTGTGATCAGAAGCCCAGCCCAGGCACACATCTTTAACTAAGTACGTTGATCGTCGTGTACTTCACAACGAGATTGGAGGCCCACTTGGACGAATGCGAGGCTCGGAGACCCATATCTGAGTGAGTGCAAAGTTTGTGATCAGAAGCCCAGCCCAGGCACACATCTATAACTAAGTACGTTGATCTGTCGTGTACTTCACAACGAGATTGGAGGCCCACTTGGACGAATGCGAGGCTCGGAGACCCATATCTGAAGTGAGTGCAAAGTTTGTGATCAGAAGCCCAGCCCAGGCACACATCTTTAACTAAGTACGTTGATCGTCGTGTACTTCACAACGAGATTGGAGGCCCACTTGGACGAATGCGAGGCTCGGAGACCCATATCTGAAGTGAGTGCAAAGTTTGTGATCAGAAGCCCAGCCCAGGCACACATCTTTAACTAAGTACGTTGATCGTCGTGTACTTCACAACGAGATTGGAGGCCCACTTGGACGAATGCGAGGCTCGGAGACCCATATCTGAAGTGAGTGCAAAGCATTTCTCGCCCACTCGAAACCCTATCAAGGAAGAACAACAATGACGACAACTTTTTCGCAAAGTATTCATTTGTCTTCGGGCTCTTGGGCGTATCTAAAGTCCTCTATGGTTAATGAGATTGTGGTATCGAGTGGGTCCTGCGATTTATTTAGAGCTACGATGTGGTACCTGTCATTTGACATCATTTTGGCATAGGGCTTACAGTTCATCATGCAGATTATAATTGGGATGGGGAAAACTTTGGTAGTTGACTTGTATTTAGTGCTGAATACGACTCCGTTTTTTATTGTTTCTAGAGTGGAGTAATTTAATTTGGTTGACTTTTCTCTACTCACATCGAAAACAACGTATTGTTCGCCCTGCCAAGCATAGGCAATGTCTCGCAAAGACGTCGACGTCAAGTACAAGGCGTTTTTCGTGGCCATTATGTACTTGGCAAGAAATGTCTTCCCTGTATTGCCCTCTTCGTCCACCACGAACGTTATTCTTCTTGGCCCCTGTGTTCTAACCAACCGGAGGACAGTTTCCTGCCACTGTCGCAGATTGCATTCTGGAAGCGTTCCAGCATCTGCTGTTTTGCCACCTCCGTCCTCTGTCTCTCGATGCTCCGATCGACGGTCGATTGACTGTGGAGCCAGGATTCCCCAAATTCCTCCACCATTGCCTCTTCCGTTGCGTCCTGCATCCTCCTGTCGCGCATTACCTCCAATTGGCTTTTGTCCTTCCTTTTCAGGGAGTTTTCGCCGATTTCAAAATAGGACTCCCCGCACTTGACCTGAGCCATGTGGTGCCTGGACGAGCCCTTGGCTATTGCCACCTCCAGTCTCTCTGGCCTCCCTTCGATGCCTAATATCTCCTCCACCTGGTGCTTTCTTTTCTGGCAGCTGAAAATGGCATAGCCACGCAGCATGTTCCTGTAAACTGCGTCGCTGGTGTCTTTGGACGCAATCAAGTAGGCGAAGTCTACGCGCCGTTGCTCAAGCAGCTCCTTCGCATTTTCAGGACAGCACGTATATGTGAATGTCCAGCACTTCGCCTTCGCTCCTCTTGCTCTTACTGCCATCGTCATCGTACTCTTACTCCCCCAACAAACTGACAGGATTTGCGATTGGCATTTATAGGAGAGGAGGAACCCCGAGGGTAAAACCGGTACGAAGGAACGCGAGTTTCGGGAAATGGTCATCATCATCATCATCATCATCATCATCATCATCATCATCATCATCACCATCATCATCATCATCATCATCACCGTCATCATCATCATCATCATCATCATCATCATCATCATCATCATCATCATCATCATCATCATCATCATCTAATCCCCAAATTTTAGTGACCTCACGACGTTGGAATGTAACGTTTGGAGGCATGAGTCAGGACTCAGCGAAAATAAAAAAATTGACATTCGTTTCAACTTTTTTCCAGATAAATATTTTGCGAGAAATCCAAGTGAAGGCTCACTGCGAGTGTTAACGACGGATTTCGTGCGACTTTTTTCCCAATACATTTACTTTTCTCACTGGAGGTTTGGCTTGACGTCATCTACATTTTGGCTTGTTTATTAGTCGCTGGTGTGCATTTCACAACTTATTTGTCCCACCAGCCAACTCCGCTCTTGTAACAAAGCATGGTTAAACGAGGATAGGCCGTTAAGAATGTCGTGCTACACTACTGTTAGAAATGCCTGCATTTGCTCTTTCGTCAACAAATGAAAAAACATCGATAACCCTTTCCGTGTTTAATCAATTGATGGGAAGCCATCGATAGAAAAATAGCGCAAAACTGTTTCTACAGATGTTCAAATAGACGGATTGCTATTTGATGACAAGCAACAAATTGTATGGGCAAAATTGATTAGAGAAACGACTACAATCTTCGGATTAAACAAGGATAGCAAGCAAGGCGACTTATGGTAATCATTGATCATTTTCAATGTCTGGATTGAACGAGTGATCCTAATTTGCTGCAAAACACAAGACGACTGAATCACAAATAGATATGCTTAAGGATAAAACTCTGTTGATAACATGGTTGATGAGCAAACAGAGATTATGCATTATTGAAAGCAAATACTCTTCAGTTAATGGAGCAACGGGGTTGTTGTTGATGCTGTAGCTCTAGGTTATTCAAAAGCGAAACAAGAAAGCAGGACATCGAGAAAGCAGGACATCGAGAAAGCAGGAAGCATAAGAGATCAACTTCCTTGGATATAACAGCGGACAACTTCCTCGGATATAACAGAGCAATGTCATAGGGAAACAGGTCTGACTCGTGCAATGTCTGCTTAATTTGAATACTGGTAAATCATCTTTGAATTGCAGGTGGAAGCTTGGAATGATTAACCGCAAGAAACATGGTAGTTACCTCTGACGATCTGCAAAATCCTAGAATGTTTGGACTATGATCGACATTTGGATTTAACGATTGTGCCACCCTTGCATGTGGTTGCTACAGGAAAAAAGGCTTTTGCTAGCAGACATATTGTTCACAGCAGAAGTATTTGAGTTCAGGACTATTGCTATGCACGAATAGGAGATAATTGATTGAAGAGATTCGAGTGATTTCTTGCCAAAAGCCGGAAAACTGAGATACTTGGCAACTATAGACCTGTCAGTTGCTGTATAAAGAACACAAAATGAACATCTCATGTGATCACTTTGGTCTCTTCTACGAAAAAACAGCATCAATGGACGCAAACATTCTTGCCTGCATAATAATAAACATTGTGAAAACCCCACCGACAATTTGTCTCAACCTCTTCATCGTTGTCACATCTGACTTTAAAAAGACGACAACAACAACAACAGGTTCGTTGCTCGCAAACTTAGTAATGGCGGATCTGCTAATGGGTTGCTTCGCGAGTCCAATGGCAGCCACCCAGTTTCTAATGATTTACCTGGCAAAGGACCCCTGCTTTATAACTAAGTTTACTACCCCCGTGTCCCTCACAGTCGGAGCTGTCTCAGTAACAACTCTAGCCGTTCTTGCTATTGACAGCTACTTCTTATTCTGCCATCCATTCAAGCACCAGAGAATGCAATGCAAGGCACTGATCTACACAGTGCTGTTAGCCATATGGGCTACACCGCTATACCCGACGCTACGCGTAACGCTGAACGCTGATATGGTAACGTTCGACGTGTTCGTAATCTTCCTGAGCGCAATTGTTTTAGCGATCTATTGCTTTTGCTATGGGAATATATACCGATTGATACAGAGGCACAAAAGACAAATTCGAGGGGTTACGCCAAACAGCCAGCGCAACAGTATCGCAACTGGAGACAAAAGCAGCGTAATATGTGCCGCACTTCTCCTGGTTTCGACAGTTGTTTGCTTTTGCCCGATAATAGTCGTGGCTAGCTTGAGTGCCGTAACGAATCGTAACAATAAGCGACTGATAGGGTATTTAACATACTGGGCATGGACCTTGGCAACTTTGACTTCTTTAATCAATCCGATTTTTAAGTTTTACCGCTTGACAAGTGTAAGAACTTCGGTTAAGAGGTTTTGGAGACGAGACAAAAGACAATCGATAACCACAGTTGTGGCGTGATAAGTCAGCTAAAAATAAGTAAATAAGTCGACTTAAAAGCCAATCGGCTTGATAAGTTGAGTTAAAAGTCTCTTCGTAAGATAAGTCGACTTTAAAAACCATTTGCTGGATCAATTGGGTCAAAAGACTAGCTGTGGTACTAATTAGGTTAAAAGACTCTTCGTAAAGGAAGTCGGTATTAAAGACTGTTTGCTCGATTAATTGATTAAACAGACTATTTGTGGTACTAATTAGGTTAAAAGACTCTTCGTAAGATAAGTCGACTTTAAAGACTATTTCCTGGATTAATTGATTAAAAAACTAGTTGTGGTACTAGTTCAGTTACAAGACTCTTCGTAAAGTAAGTTGATATTAAAGACTTTTTGCTGGATTAATTGAGTCAAAAAACTAATTGTTAGATGACGTCAAAAGATTTATCGTTAAATAAGTCGACTTTAAAGACTCTTTGCTGAATTTATTGGGTCAAAAGACTAGTTATTGTATTAATGAAGTTAAAAAGTCGACTTAAAAGACTATTTATTGGATAAATTTAGTCAAAGTGCTGTTTGCTAAGTAAGGTAAGTCAAAAGACTATCTGTTGGGTAAATTGAGTCAAAAGCCTAATTGTTGGATGAAGTCAAAAGATTTATCGTTAAAAAAATTGACTTAAAATAATATTTGTTAGAAAAAGTGATCCAAAGAATATTTGTTCAATAAGGCAAGTCAAAAGACTAATTATCGTATTAGTTGAGTCAAAAATCTTTTTGTTGAATAAACATAGTCTAAAGCTATCAGTTATATAAGTCATGTCACAAGACTAAAAGTTATGGAAATTTTGTCAAATGACTGTTTGTTGAATAAAATTAGGCAAAAGAAAACTTATGGCATTCAAGAGTCTATTTGTTGGATAAATGTTGTCAAAGCCATTCGTTGAAAAAATAAAAACAAAAGTCCATCATTTCTAAAAAATTTCTGCAAAATTATCACACCAATATATCTTGAAAGATAAAACACTAAAAAGCAAAGTCACCATGACAACAATAATGCATAGAAACAAAATTAATGTTGCCTGTTTTCGCAGTGTCTTAATTTACCACAATAAGCAGGTATGCTATTATCCAAATGTTATCTTTTCAAAAAACAAAGAAACTAAGGTATCATCTTTTTCACTCTACATAAACACATGAAAATAAAGTTGGTATAGAAATATCCTCAAGAATGTTTTTTGCATTTTGGGAGCGTCCGAACAAGAAATATTGTCATTACTAGTAATACAGCATTACGTTTTGACATCATTCCTATGGTAAAGTTTTCCAAGCTAAAAGATATTCACTTTTAAGATTTTTAAGGTATTCAATAAATGGTGATTGATAGCCGTTTACCGCAAAATGGCATTCAGAATTACAAAATTTAAAAGAGCAAAACTTTGCTTTCATTTATTGATTTTTATGTTCAAAATTTTTTTTGCTTATTGGAAAGATATAATAAATGACAATATAATAAAACTAATAGCAACAACCAGATTAAAAATCACTAAAAGAATTTATAAATAAGTACTGCAAGGATGATTCACCATGATTTCGAATATTTTCATGGCTTTACAGGCCTCGCCAAACACAACACTATCAAATTTTCATAATCAATTAATCAAAAATAAATAATTCATAATTCATTTGTATTATGATTTAATGTGTTGACAAAACTGATATGAAACAGATGAGCATGATTAATGATTCATATTAATATAAAAAATATTCCACCAAGATGATCAAGTCTTGATTATGATAATGCAAACCTTAAACATAATGAGTAGGCAGATAGTGTAAAGAATTTGAAAGATTGGCTACGTATAGCCAACGACTTTAAACATTACAATTAAAGATTTCAACAAATGAAAATATAAAGAGTATTTATTCCAGCTTGGGAACTGTAGAATCATGATACACTGACGAACATCTTAATGTCCATTATTACCAGAAGATGCTTTTATTTCAATACTACAGAACTTTTTATTACATTGTACAGTCCATCCCATTCTAACGACGAATGCATGACGCTATCAGAACTATGATCAATATTTGTTTAAAAACCTTTCAGTAAGCGACCAAATTTCAAACAAACATTCCACAAAGCTGAAAAGTATCGAGAAATGAAATTATTGACACAAGATAGGAGTCTCTGACATCGCTAAGCGTCAGCTTCTACCAATCGCATAGCGTCCTCTATTTGCTAACTTCCAGCAACGATAAGCTGCTTCGAAACAATACTGTTATCCATACATATTTCACCAATAGTACCTGGTGTAAGTGTATTATATACAGTCAGATTTTGTAACAATTGCAATCATTGCGTCAATAAAACTTTGCTCACCCAAGGAGCTAGAACAGCAAGAAGCGCCTAGAAGCACATTTCATCAAGTACGGAAAGAGAACTATTTGATATTAGCTTCGCCAAAGAGATAGTATCAAAAACTATCGATAGCTGACATTTCTGAAATGAGCTGAAACTTTCAAATTGAGAAAAGTTACAAAAAATATCAAAATTATTGATATCAGATGAAATTTCCAATTTAAGAAAGCTCAGGATGGCGTTTCAAGAGATTGCTGGAAGTAAATTTTTCACGAGCTAGACGATAATGGACGCTTAAAACCTCACAATAAATTTTGTTTTGGAACCTTTCCTTGTTCATGTTATTGTTTGGTCTCTACTGTTAATCATTTCTAAGGCGATCCTATTTTGCGACCTGCATTTTATCAATTTGACAATCACTCGTCTCAGCGGTGGATTGAATACACAAGATATTACCGGGTTTATAAGCGAATTACCGGCCACAAGGGTCCACTCCCAACATTTAAAATAGCGTAGTGTCCGGTCGTCTATTCCCAAGACATCCAACAAGTTGTTGGCTACGACAAGACTGTAGCAAATGGACAGGGAGACTACAATCATACCACCCACAAACAGAAGATTCTTGTCCTTCGAGGCGATTCGTCGTTGAGAGAACCGCGCTGCGTCTTGGACTATTTGAAGACGAACTGCCCTCGCTTGCAGAAGTATTTTAAGATAGCAGTATACATTTGCAGATGTGCCAATAACTGCGACAAATAGAGACAATAGTTCTAGCGCAGGAGAGGAGCCTGGGATGAACAAGGGTGTCACAAAACAAGCCGACACAACCCACGAACACAAGACAGCGATTTTGATTGTTTTCGCATTGATGCTTGATCTCTGAAAATACGGATGAAAAACGCAAATGTATCTCTCCACGGCAATCATCGTTATTGCGAAAAATGACGCGAACGCAAGGAGAAATCCAAAGGGGATAGTGTAGATGGCGAATTCGCAGGGGTCTCTGCCCTCCGCAATCCGCTCGAACATGATAACGTTATTAGGCATCAAAAATAAACCGGCAAGTAAGTCAGTGGAGGCGAGGTTCAACAGCAGCTGGTAGCACGGCTCAGCTTTCAAGTTCGATGTAAGGATCGCAGCCATGACAAGGAAGTTCAGCAGTATCGTTGGCAGCGCTAAACTGGCATTGAAAATGGCACAAACGCGATTGCTGGTCATAAAGGTGGATATGTTCCATGCCTCGATACCCCATTGGCTACAAGTTGGCACCATCCTGTTATTCGTAGCAGCAAAGCTATCTTTAATTCGTCTCTCGCAAACAAAGCCGTAATCAGACGTGTAAAAGACTGGCGTTCAAGAAATGCTTCCTTATGAATATGCTACTGTTTGCAAAAAACGCAATCAGCAATGGCCTTGCTTGTTCAATTTCCCATGACGACCAATACACTATTAACAGGTTGTGTGAAGCAACAAGGGGCAAAACAAAAGAGCTGTTTATCTACTTGCAACATTACGAACAAGCTAAAGAGTATGCTACTTGTGTCGTTTTATGCTGCATACCAATGACAAATTAGCATAAAAGGCAAGCACGCAAGCTCAAAACCCGCACAGGAAGCGACAGTGGGCGTTGCTTGAACTCAGTTCAATTGCAAGAGACGCAAATATTGACTACCAATGTACATTGTTTGAAGAGTGATCTTATACAATTATGGAATTATCATAGAGACTGCGGAGAGAAACCGCCCGAGCAAGACTCGAGCTCACGACCCCTGATATGTACGCCGAGTGCTTTTGGAATTGTGGAGAATATTGCAAAGCGAATTTAAAATGCACACAGTTGGACAAGTTTTAATTGTACAGAGCAACTGATTGACTACAGATGCAAGTGGAAGATCTAAAAAGAGAGTAAGATCTAAAAAGAAAGGAAGATCTAAAAAAAGAGGAAGATCTAAAAAAAGAGGAAGATCTAAACAAGAGAGGAAGATCTAAAAAGAGTGGGAGATCTAAAAACAGAGGGAGGGAGGTCTAAAAAGAGAGGAAGATCTAAAAAGAGAGGAGGATCTAAAAAATAAGGAAGATCTAAAAGGAGAGGAAGATCTAGAAAGAGAGGGAGATCTAGAAAGAGAGGAAGATCTAGAAAGAGTGGGAGATCTAAAAACAGAGGGAGGGAGGTCTAAAAAATAAGGAAGATCTAAAAGGAGAGGAAGATCTAGAAAGAGAGGGAGATCTAGAAGGAGAGGAAGATCTAGAAAGAGAGGAAGATCTAGAAAGAGAGGGAGATCTAGATAGAGAGGAAGATCTAGAAAGAGTGGGAGATCTAAAAACAAAGGGAGGGAGGTCTAAAAAATAAGGAAGATCTAAAAGGAGAGGAAGATCTAGAAAGAGAGGGAGATCTAGAAAGAGAGGAAGATCTAGAAAGACGGACATCCCAGAATCAGAGTGGGATCCGAGAGGGAGAGGAGTAATTAAGACGGAGATAGGGGGACACATAAGAAACGTGGAGGGACATCCATGTCCAGCAATTGGCAAAAAAGCATGATATATTGTTCATACGGTTTCACTTGAACCTTTATCTAGCCAGACTTTACTGAATGTATCTATCTTCTGGAACATATTCTTTGCAACAATGAAATCATCATGCACACATGCTAAATAAAATTCTCCTATCCTCTAACTGATTAGAGCTTGGCCAATGTTTTCTACAAAGCAGATCTGTATAAATTCTTCTTTGTGATATTAAAACAAAATCTCAAAAAATCACTTCCTAGCATCTATTTCAGGTTTAACAATTGATCAGACATGAAATGCAGCAGGCCAAAACTTTTAATGTTTATACATTCTTAATTCTTCTTCAAATACCAATCTCAAAACTTCAATCAAAATACCAGTCTTTATTTATCAATCTTGTGGTAGAGCGTCACATCATTAAAACACGTGTAGAAAGAAAAGAGTTAGTGAAATTCCATATTACCTTTATATCCAGACTAATATTGGCACAGAAGATAAACACTACGTCACTACGTACCAAGTAGATACGACAGGTATGTTACTGATGAGGAGCCTCAATTCAGGAAACTAAATCTTCACTTAGCGATGCTTAATAATTGCAAATGTTTCACCAAATTGCCCCGTTCATGGGTGGCAAAATAGGCCTAGATTCCATTCCGAAAAAATGTTTCTCGAATCTCTTTGGGCGTTGCTTGACTTTTGCTTAAGCGTTGAAGATGTTCTACAAGCTGTGAAGACGGGAATTCAGGGAAATTTAGACGGATTGCCAATAGAACGCTCAACAAATTTTCAGAGAAAAGAAATTTTGAATTTTTTTTGGAATTTTTTTGCAATTACCGAAAAATAAGTAAGGCTGTTTGCAGTGTAGGGTTTCACCATGTTTGACTTGGCTTTCAAAAAAATAACTTTAATGGTTTTGTGATTTAAATGATTAGTAATCGAAAGTGTTAGGGAGCACGGAAAAATAGACTAGATAGCAAACAAAAAACTGTTTACCCTTTGCAGCAGAATCATTAAGGTGATAAGATGTGGTGATAGAATGAGTTGACGAGACGCGGTGATGAATGGAGGCGATAACAAGAATAATTACTATTAGTATAATTATTGAATTATTTACACTTGGTATTTATAATAGCTACATAAAGCTAATTTAAATCAACTATCTACAAAAGGAATAATTTACAAAATACTACTTATACAAAATTAAATATTTACATAAATAAAACATCGAAATGGGTTTCCACTGATGTTGTTCTACCAACAAATTATACATTTACAGTTTTCACCCTTCCATTCTTTTTTCAATATTTTGAATTTATTAACAGATGGTAATTATTTTATAGTGATAGGCAGGCTTTTCCAGAGGATGCTGCTCCTGAAAGCCAACGAACTAATGACGTAGGCTGTGGTTTTGGATTTTGACAGTTTTAGTAGTGAACCTGATCTTAGATTATAAGTTAGGTCCTTACGCTGAAAAAGATTCCATATAAATGATGGATTTACATATGACAGGCACTTAAATATTTCTATCAGCAAATTTTGTAGGTTTTTTACACGGATCCTATCACTATCAATTATTTGCAAAAGTTCTTCAAAGCACTTTTGTGAACTCTATTTATTTATTTGTTTTGATTTTTATCGCAAAACATCCAGATAAGTGGACAATAATTGAAATTTGACATTGTAAAGGTATGACACAGGATTTTCCCTTTCTTTTCGTCCATGCACCCCTTAATAACGCACTTACTTTTTTGCATACTTTTTGACATAGTGTTCTCAAATGTTTCCCAAATTTCAATTCATCTTTAACAGCCATCCAAAGTAGCTAAACCGAACTAGTCACTTTCACCGTTCTATTTCCAATTTCCAAGAGGAATTCTTATTTCTGTTTCAAGCCTAGAAATGATACTTGAAATTTATGTGGATTAGCCACCATTCTGTTATTTTTAAACCAGTCCCACACCATCCTCCAGTTTCACCGTCACTGATTCAACATCTTTGTCACATACATATATTGCATTATCGGCCGCAAAGTTGCAGACATGCAATGCCTTGTCCTTGGAACACCTCAGTGTCCTCTCTGTTTTTTGCATTTTACAGTTCTTTGACACACTAAAAGCTGTTAATCCCCCTCCTCCCCCTAAAACAATGTTGGTAACAAAGTATAGCATCCAGTTAATCTTGGAAACATGTTTAGCGCAAAAATGACGCTTTGTTTAGCAGCAGGACAACATTGTTCGTAGAGGGAGGGGTGGGGGGAGAGGGGGATGAATGAACGCGAGTCGAAAAATTGCCGTTAGTGTTCCAACAATTTTGGCAGGCATTGTAGATTGACTTCATGGCGAAGATGAAATCATTGACAATATATTGAACGAAAGCGGACCGAGAGCTGAGCCCTGTGGAACTCCAGACACCTGCCATTCACTAAATTGTGAGCCTACTTTGACGTTTGTTTCCTTTATGATAGATAATTGGAAATCAGTGCAAAACTTGTTGGCCCAAATTTATAGGCTGCAAGTTTAGCTATAAGTAAATCATTGGTTGATATGTTATGATATGTTAGGGCTATAAAACGAGACAGTTAATCGTGGCCATTAATTGAGTTGCTTAAATTAGACGATCGAATGGGACACTAAACTGTGGCATTAAGAAAAGGAAGCAAAATAAGAAGATAAATTGTTGCGATAAAACAAAGCAGTGGATTAATGATAAAAGGGGCAATAAGACGAGAAGATAAACAAGGCGATAAAATGAGGCTTTAAAGTGAGGAAATAAATATGGCGATAAATGAGTAGCTGAAATGAAGCGGTGGATTTACGCGATAAAGTGCGACAAATGAAGTAATAAAATGGCGCGATAAAATAAGGCTTTAAAATGAGGGAATAAAATATATCGATAAAATGAGTGGATGAAATGAAGCGATAGATTTAGGCGATAAAGCGCGATAAATGGTGCGATAAAATGAGGCTTTAAAATGAGGAAATAATACGAGGCGATAAATGGGTTTCGTTATTTGTTTTCCGAAGGTGTGGTCAGCAAGATCTTATTATTCATCATCTTGCTCGTAGCTCGCCCTCTACCCCTAAAAGAATGTTGGACAAACACTTTGCGAAAAGCGGAAGAAACTGGAGCAAAGAAATTTAATGCATGAACGCTAATATTTGTGGAAGAGGAAAACACCAACGTGGGTGTAAAAATACTTCAAGTGCTGGAACTATAGGCTGCTAACCATGCAGCCAAAATGCCAGACGTCCTTGAGCACAAGGCCAGGCAGACGAGGCTAGGACATTCAACTGCAAACGAAGCTACAAGTTGAAGAAGATCGATTTGAAAATCGTGCATGGGATTAAATTGATGTAATAAAGATAATTACCTGGCTTGTCTCATTGTTTGAAAAGAGATCTGATATCAAGACCAAAGCAAAGTTGCAGTTTGAATCGAATTGGGATGGTTTTAATCGCGACGCAAACAGCGTTTTACTTTAAAATGCTACATTCAACAAGTTGACACAAGTGAAAAAGCCGCTTCCCTAAAATTGGTGGCAAGTAAGGCAGCAAATCGACCGATGGCTACAATTGAACAGCTGGACAATCACGTGTTTGACCAACATAACAAATAATTGAACGAGAATGCAAAATGCCATTAAGGGGCCTTAAGTGAGAAATGACTTCACCCTGCAGGACCAAAGTATTGGGAATGGTTAATCTGTAGTTTGATTTGCCACTTGTCTCATTTGATCGGCAAGATAGAGAAACGAAGTAAATCAAATGAGTTGTGTCTGTAAAAGTGAGCATACACCTGCATCTATGTTTGAGAGATTTCTAGCTTAGAAATGATGATTCAGTACAATTTGTTAGTGAGTGAAGGAGTGAGTGAGTGAGTGAGGGAGTGAGTGAATGAGGGAGTGAGTGAGTGAGTGAGGGAGTGAGTGAGTGAACGAGGGAGTGAGTGAGTGAGTGAGGGAGTGAGTGAATGAGGGAGTGAGTGAGTGAGTGAGTGAGTAAGTGAGTGAGTGGACGAGGGAGTGAGTGAGTGAGTGAGGGAGTGAGTGAATGAGGGAGTGAGTGAGTGAGGGAGTGAGTGAGTGAGTGAACGAGGGAGTGAGTGAGTGAGTGAGGGAGTGAGTGAATGAGGGAGTGAGTGAGTGAGTGAGTGGGTGAGGGAGTGAGTGAGTGAGGGAGTGAGCGAGTGGGTGGGTGAGGGAGTGAGTGAGTGAGTGAGGGAGTGAGTGAGTGAGTGAGTAGGTGAGTGAGGGAGTGAGTGAGTGAGTGAGTGAGGGAGTGAGTGAGTGAGGGAGTGAGTGGGTGAGGGAGTGAGTGAGGGAGTGAGCGAGTGGGTGGGTGAGGGAGTGAGTGAGGGAGTGAGTGAGGGAGTGAGTGGGTGAGGGAGTGAGTGAGAGAGTGGGTGGGTGAGGGAGTGAGGGAGTGAGTGAGTGAGGGAGTGAGTGGGTGAGGGAGTGAGTGAGTGAGTGGGTGAGGGAGTGAGTGAGGGAGTGAGCGAGTGGGTGGGTGGAGTGAGAGTGAGTGAGTGAGGAGTGAGTGGGTGAGGGAGTGAGTGAGGGAGTGAGCGAGTGGGTGGGTGAGGGAGTGAGTGAGTGAGGGAGTGAGTGAGTGGGTGAGGGAGTGAGTGAGCGAGTGGATGAGAGTGTGGGAGAAAGTGAATGTGTGAGGAACAGAGTGAGTAAGAGAGTGATGTGAATCGTTAGTGAGTAAGTTGTGAGTGAACTGACGAGAGAATGACTGAACGAGTGAATGAGTTAGTAAGAGGGTGGGTTAGTTAGTGAGTGAGTGGGTAAGTGTGTTAGTGAATGATGAATGAGTGAGTGGATGAATGAGTGAGTGAATGAATGAGCTCACGAGTGGGTGAGTGCTTGAGTAAAAGCGTAACTGAATGAAAAATTGCGCAAGGAACTCAGGAAGTGAGTCGTTCAGAAAGGGAGTAAGTTTATGCCCAATAATCATTAAAGACAATTGCTCCTTATGAGGTTTTTCTATTTAAAAAGAGAACAATAATAAAACATAAACACGTCAAGCTATAAATCTTTAACTTTTAAAAAAGAGTCTATACAAGAAAAAAGCTGAAGTTATCAATAACTAAACTCTTTGAAATTGAACACAATCCTATCTCCGAATCTAAATATTCTTGAGTAAAGCGCCTATTATAACCAAAATATGGTAAGCTAGCAAAAATCCCCGACTTTAAGCAAAGATTCACTCATGAAATAGCTACTTGGAATGCATCGCTTTCCGGGAAAATGCAGACGCGTCTTGTCAACATGACACAAAACCCTAAATTGAAGTTTTGATTAGTAAATCAAATGCAACAAAAAACTGGCAGGTCAATAAATGCCCATGGCTAATTTCATAATGATGAGTGAGATCTCCCTCTACTGAAAATTGAGTATAAATTAGAAAGGATCACTTGACTCAGTCGTTACAGGCAATTTACTAT
Source organism: Nemopilema nomurai (assembly GCA_003864495.1). Taxonomy (NCBI): domain Eukaryota; kingdom Metazoa; phylum Cnidaria; class Scyphozoa; order Rhizostomeae; family Rhizostomatidae; genus Nemopilema; species Nemopilema nomurai. The sequence continues at coordinate 1,022,104 of ML133499.1, read as the reverse complement.
ACACCTTTTGAGACTTAAAATCAGACAGACATCCAAACATACTCAATGAACAATGAACTGGGGATTGTGATTACAAAAACACAACAACCTAAGGCACCTGAAACGAAGTTTACACCTTTTCAGACTTAAAATCAGACAGACGCCCAAACATACTCTAAGTCTTTGGATTGGATTTGCCTTGGTTGATGTTATCTTTTTGACGTCAGCACCATGTAAAATGGACAAGATGGAATATGGTTGTCACCATTTTTGGGGACAATGCTTACTTTCTAAATGAGACAACATGAAGAGTGTTCACGCTTCTGTCGAAGTGGGAAGGATTGCGGTTAGTTCTCCTTGACCACATGGCCTTTGCTTTCGTCCTTATAACCGGGTTGAAGACGCAGGATATCAGCGGATTGATGAGTGAATTCCCCATTGCAAACGTCCATTCCCAGCACAAGGCATAGTCCCAAGCCTTACAACGAACATCCAATAGACGCATCAAGTTGCTCACAATAATAGGAGCGTAGCACACGGAAAGAGAAGCGATGATCAATCCACCGATAAAAATCAGGTCACGGTCCTTCTTGAGTGCAGCTGACACGCCAAATCGGGTCTCCTCGGCGTGTATCTGTCTACGAGTCCTTCGTGCAAGGAACAGTATTCGCATATAGCAAAAGATGTTTATCGATGTTCCGAATGCAGCGATGAACAAGACAATAACATTGAGGTGACGGGCGTTTCGGGTAACTGCTGTAGGGATGACACAGACTGAAGATATGACCCATATCAGGGACAGGTAGATTGCAATAGCGGACGAGTTGAATCGTGCATAATAAAAGTACGGGTAGAAGATCTTCATGTACCGTTCCATGGCTATGATTGTGATGGTGAGAAACGAAGCTATACCGACTGCATACCCGAGTGGTATGGCGAAGATGGAGAAATTGCAAGGGTCTTTTAGGGCGGCGATCAGGCGGAACTCTACAAAATGGAACGGCATGCTCGTAAGACCGGTTAAAGAGTCGGCGAAGGCTAAATTGAGAAGCATTTTCTGGCACGGCTTTTTGCGCTCATTGGACGTAAGAATAGCCACGATTAATGTCATATTTACCAGGAAGGTTGGGATTGTCAGAGCCAAGTTGGAAATGGCACAGGCCTGCATGTTCCCCTTGAAAGACGTCTCGTTTCTGATCACAAGCCCGTAAAAGCTGCAGTGGATTTCCATAGCAGTGGTCCTTTCTACTCAAAGTTGTACTATGATTGCAGAGTTGCATCTAACTCTAAACTAGATCTCCAGCTAATGAAAGCATTCTGTCGTATAAAGAAGTTCGTGCGGAGAAAAAGCACCTGGTATGCATACACAAATGAAAGACATTAAATATTTAGATTCGCTTCCCCGTGTTATGCATGCAGTTGCAATACATCTGGGTATGGTAAGTGGTAAAATGAATTGCCAAACAAGCAAAGATTATGTAAGATCATCCTTGAATGAGAATAACATAGAAATGGCACTTTATTTGATACAAAGAGAGAAATAGAGCATTAATTCTTGCAAAAGGTGTTATGTATAGCAAAGAACCAATGCAGTTATACAGAAACGGAAACACTTGTTATAGTTGGTGGGAAGGGTGGCCTCATTTCGTTTCAAGGAAATTAACAACCACTTTCTAGAAGCACAAGTCACGAACTGAGAAAGTCAGTGCAACAATAATGGATATTATACTTCATAAAAAAAATTAAGTTTGATTATGCTTCATCAGATCATTTTGTACCAGCCATTGATACGCACTAAGAAATAAAATAAAATGAAACAAGGATGCAATTTATGGTGGATGAAGCCATTCCAAAACTATTTCGCCAAGACTTTACGGTATTCATTCTTTAAAGGCTTCTACTCCCATTGATTCGATCTATTAAACAATATAAATTTTAAACAGTTTCATTTATATCTACTAACTTGCTACTGAATCTATTTAAGAAAATAATCAAAGCAAAAGTTTTGTAGGATCTCTAAAGATTTCATAAAGAAGGATCAGGACAAGAATATGAATCTTCAAGACTTTCATATCCAAAAGTCGAGCTAAAATGGCTTATTCTCTATGTAACATTTTAAACAGGCAGGATTCCTTATTACTATATGACTTAAAAAGCATTATTTCATTTGCTCAACCAATTATACTTTTGTTCCATATGCATAAATTCTACATTCCGCTTGGTGTTTTTTCTCTAATGAGCTGTGCCAATTATGAATTTCAAGCTCCGTAGCTTCCATGAAGATCTCATAAAGATTTTTCAGCTACCCCCGATGAATTAGGGGTATTAGTGATAGATAAGTTGTATTAGCAGCAACGGGTCTTATGAAGGACTATCTATTGGAAAGGGGGATGGAGCCTTAAAAAATCTTTTTACAGTATTGTGGATCCCAAGTCACTAAATTGACTACTTTAGGTTCTTCCATGATCCAACGTTCTTATGTCAGTTCTACGACCAATTGACCTCTTTTCATTCTAGCTGCGACAATTTTAGGCCTTCTATATATTCAATAACTATGATACATTCAAAACTGGCTTGCAGCACAAAGAATCCAAAGAAAGTTTTTTAATTAAAGCTGACTTGCATCGCCCGAACCACAAATATTTTGGAATCCTACCACATTAGCAGAATGGATTTGAATTCTATTCAAAACAGTACTGTATTCTCTATAAACATACGGCTATGGCTACGATAAGCAGGTATATATTTATGTATTATGCATTATTCAATTATATACATATACTCAAGCCAAGACATAGCAACAAATAGAATCATCAGTTTAGACATTTGTCAATTTTTCAAAACCAAACGACCGCCGAAAGAGTATAAGAAGACAATCCTTATTTTGAATGCAACTTGCTTATTTAATATACAGCGAAATTCGAGTTTTAGGTGAGACATTCTAGCCTCTACCTATGGGTGTTTTCATAACATTCTTTTCTTTTCGGATCAGTCACGGCTCACAATGACAATTCTTACAACAGATGGATGCGATGATTTGAGACTAGGAACATCTGTTTTGTAGTTCATTTCCATCTACTAGCACGATAAAGTCCTAAAAGACGCTTTCCGGGATTTGATGATTTGCACAAACTGGTGGAAAAACAATTACTTCTCACGGTAAAAAGTAATTATGATGCACCGAAAGCCGAATCTAAAGATAAATCTGAAGATTCAATCTAAATAAAACAGTTCAGGACTCGCGAACTTCTGTCCGTATTGCTGTTAGTTGCATCGTCGCCAGCAGTTTTAAGGGTAATTGTAAGTTGTTTTTCTTCGTGTCATGTTAAATGCGATTAGCTGGCAGCACAAGAGGCTGCGTGGCATTAGGCACTGACAACAGTTGTGTTATGCCTAGTAAACACGAGATAAACTTGTTCGTTTGAAGTGAGCTTTTTGCCACGAATTGGCGGATAAATGCGAAGAAGAAGAATACCCAAACCCCAATACAAACACCATACATAAACACCATATACAAACACTTGAACACCGTTATCTATACAAAGACAGAAACACTCAAAAATACCTTCCTACGCAAACACGAAAACACTATTAGCTATACAAACACTTAAAAAACCCTTAACTGCATCAACAATCAAACACCCTTGACTAAACTAGCAAACAACACCCTTACCTATACAAACACCAAAACACCCTTAGCTATATAAACACTCAAACACCCTTTAACTATATAAACACTCAAAAACCGTTAACTATATAAACACTCAAAAACCGTTAACTATACAAACACTCAAACGCCCTTTAACTATATAAACACTCAAACACCCTTTAACTATACAAACACTCAAACGCCCTTTAACTATATCAACAATCAAACACCCTTTAACTATACAAACACTCAAACACCCTTTAACTATATCAACAATCAAACACCCTTTAACTATATAAACACTCAAACACCCTTTAACTATACAAACACTCAAACGCCCTTTAACTATATCAACAATCAAACACCCTTTAACTATACAAACACTCAAACACCCTTTAACTATATCAACAATCAAACACCCTTTAATTATATAAACACTCAAACACCCTTAGCTATACAAACACTCAAAACCGTTAACTATATAAACAATCAAACAACCTCCTTAACTATACAAACACTCAAACATTCCTGACTATACAAACACTCAAACAACCTTTAACTATATAAACAATCAAACACCCTTTAATTATATAAACACTCAAACACCCTTAGCTATACAAACACTCAAAACCGTTAACTATATAAACAATCAAACAACCTCCTTAACTATACAAACACTCAAACATTCCTGACTATACAAACACTCAAACAACCTTTAACTATATAAACACTCAAACACGCTTTAACTATATAAACACTCAAACACCCTTTAACTATATAAACACTCAAACACCCTTTAACTATATAAACACTCAAACACCCTTTAACTATACAAACACTCAAACGCCCTTTAACTATATCAACAATCAAACACCCTTTAACTATACAAACACTCAAACACCCTTTAACTATATCAACAATCAAACACCCTTTAACTATATAAACACTCAAACACCCTTTAACTATACAAACACTCAAACGCCCTTTAACTATATCAACAATCAAACACCCTTTAACTATACAAACACTCAAACACCCTTTAACTATATCAACAATCAAACACCCTTTAATTATATAAACACTCAAACACCCTTAGCTATACAAACACTCAAAACCGTTAACTATATAAACAATCAAACAACCTCCTTAACTATACAAACACTCAAACATTCCTGACTATACAAACACTCAAACAACCTTTAACTATATAAACACTCAAACACGCTTTAACTATATAAACACTCAAACACCCTTTAACTATATCAACAATCAAACACCCTTTAACTATATAAACACTCAAACACCCTTTAACTATACAAACACTCAAACGCCCTTTAACTATATCAACAATCAAACACCCTTTAACTATACAAACACTCAAACACCCTTTAACTATATCAACAATCAAACACCCTTTAACTATATAAACACTCAAACACCCTTTAACTATACAAACACTCAAACGCCCTTTAACTATATCAACACTCAAACACGCTTTAACTATATAAACACTCAAACACCCTTTAACTATATCAACAATCAAACACCCTTTAACTATATAAACACTCAAACACCCTTTAACTATACAAACACTCAAACGCCCTTTAACTATATCAACAATCAAACACCCTTTAACTATACAAACACTCAAACGCCCTTTAACTATATCAACAATCAAACACCCTTTAACTATACAAACACTCAAACACCCTTTAACTATATCAACAATCAAACACCCTTTAACTATACAAACACTCAAACACCCTTAGCTATACAAACACTCAAAACCGTTAACTATATAAACAATCAAACAACCTCCTTAACTATACAAACACTCAAACATTCCTGACTATACAAACACTCAAACAACCTTTAACTATATAAACACTCAAACACCCTTAACTATATAAACACTCAAACACCCCTACCTATATAAACACTCAAACATCCTTACCTATACAAAAATTCAAACGCATTTTCCAATGCAAAAGAAGCATTTTGTGACATTAAAAAGCATTTCATCTAGTATTTCTGGCTATTGAATCGCACGTCCTTTCAACTGATATTTAAGATTAAAATAATTTTTAATAACAACATGGAGCTTTCGCTAGAAATTCTACCAGCCAAAATTAAACATTCAAATCTCGGCGAAGCTTCCTTTCATGGGAAAATTCATCTCATGTAAATAAAGTTCACATCAGGCTTGAAACTTGAAGCAAGTTGAGAATAGTTATTTACATTATGCAATAAAGAACTGGCAAAAATTGATGTATCATTCACAGGTTTCTGATGAATCCTCAACGAGTTTCTGGTGAATCATAAACGGGTTTCTGGTGAATCACAAACGGGTTTCTGATGAATCCTTGAAGAGTTCCTGGTGAATCATAAACGGGTTCCTGGTGAATCACAAACGGGTTTCTGGTGAATCCTTGACGAGTTTTTCGGTGAATCACAAACGGGTTTCTGGTGAATCATTAACTGGACTACTGATGAATCATTCATAGACCTTTGGTGAATCCTTCACGGATGTCTGGTGAATCCTCAACGAGATTCTGGTGAATCATATACCGTTTTTGGTGAATCCATGAAGAGTTTCTGGTGAATCATAAACGGGTTTCTGGTGAATCACAAACGGGTTCTGGTGAACCCTTGACGAGTTTCTGGTGAATCACAAACGGGTTCTGGTGAATCATTAACTGGACTACTGATGAATCATTCATAGACCTTTGGTGAATCCTTCACGGATGTCTGGTGAATCCTCAACGAGATTCTGGTGAATCATATACCGTTTTTGGTGAATCCATGAAGAGTTTCTGGTGAATCATAAACGGGTTTCTGGTGAATCACAAACGGGTTTCTGGTGAATCATTAACGGACTACTGATGAATCACTCATAGACCTTTGGCGAATCCTTCATGGATGTCTGGTGAATCCTCAACGAGATTCTGGTGAATCATATACCGTTTTTGGTGAATCCATGAAGAGTTTCTGGTGAATCATAAACGGGTTTCTGGTGAATCACAAACGGGTTCTGGTGAACCCTTGACGAGTTTCTGGTGAATCACAAACGGGTTCTGGTGAATCATTAACTGGACTACTGATGAATCATTCATAGACCTTTGGTGAATCCTTCACGGATGTCTGGTGAATCCTCAACGAGATTCTGGTGAATCATATACCGTTTTTGGTGAATCCATGAAGAGTTTCTGGTGAATCATAAACGGGTTTCTGGTGAATCACAAACGGGTTTCTGGTGAATCCTTGAAGAGTTTCTGGTGAATCACAAACGGGTTTCTGGTGAATCATTAACGGACTACTGATGAATCACTCATAGACCTTTGGCGAATCCTTCATGGATGTCTGGTGAATCCTCAACGAGATTCTGGTGAATCATATACCTTTTTCGGTGAATCCATGAAGAGTTTCTGGTGAATCATAAACGGGTTTCTGGTGAATCACAAACGGGTTCTGGTGAACCCTTGACGAGTTTCTGGTGAATCACAAACGGGTTTCTGGTGAATCCTTGAAGAGTTTCTGGTGAATCCTTGACGAGTTTCTGGTGAATCCTAAACGGACTACAATGAATCCCAGGCGGCCAAGTAGATTCTGGATCACAAACAGCCAAACCAAAAAGGCCCTAAAATAATTGCTAGAACTGAAGTTGATCCTAATAGCTTGCCGTGTGCTTTAATCATCACCTAAAAGAACTGAACAAGTGAAATGACATCATCTTGACGTGTAGAGGCGGCTTTTCCTTGCACTGAGGAACTGTGCAATCTTCACATATCTTCATAAACTTCTTCATCAGTGGGAGAATGCTTCTCAAAGCCAGCGGATGACCTGTCAGTCAGCCAGACTTCATGCAAGTTGTAGTTCATGCGTCGATGTATCCAAACACTCGAAAAATCTACACCAACAACTGTCTAAGCAAACGCAACTGCTTTGTCGAGCAAAAGATAAAAGTTTCAGCCTTGCTAGATCTACTTGAAACTTTTTCAGCTACAATGAAACCGAGGTTCGATTCAAATGGAGGCAAACAGTACATCTTGTATCTATTTAGGAAAACGCTGCTTGAGTGGATGTGATAGACTTTCATATTTGCTCGTTGTTCTGTCTGCACGAGAAAAACTTTTTAATTCTGCGTTTTATAGCAGGATTAAATCTGCAAGAAATAACAGGATTGACCAGCGATCTGGCCATTCCAAGGGCCCACTCCCAGCAGAGGCTGTACTCAAATCCTTCAATGTTAACATCAAATAGCTTTACAAGGCATCTCATGATTATTGGCAAGTAGCAGAGTGCGAAAGATATGATTATCAAGCCCCCAACAAACAAAAGATCCTTGTCCTTCTCCGATATTCGTCCATGCCCAAAGCGGGCTGCTTCCACGTGGATTTGCCGGCGAATGCTACGAGTGAGGAGGAGTATTTTTGTATAGCAGTAGAAAATGACAATGAAAGCCAAAAGACCAGCGATCAAACACAGGCCGTTAAAGAAGGCTGAGCTGTCAAGGAATAGAAATGCAACTACACAGGCAGTAGGCCAAAGCCAAATACACGATAGAACAAGTGCCATTGTGCGTCTAGTCAGCCGGATATTGTGCACGTAAGGATAGAATACGGCCATGTATCTCTCCATGGCCAAGGCGATCACGTTACAAAAAGACACTGAGCTTATGAGGTAGCCAAGAGGTAGCGTAATATTGGCAAGGAAACATGGGTCTTTCCGATTTGCTAAATACAAGAACTCGACGGAACGGCTTGGCAATGATATCAATGCAGTGGCAAGGTCAGCCAGAGCCAAATGAAAAATCAGCATCTGACAAGGCACCCTCCACTCGCTCGATTTAATGATCGCCATAATCAAGGCCATGTTTAATAGGGTTGTAGGAGCCACCAAAATAATTTGAAAGATGGCACATGCGTAGCAGTTATGCAAGTAGGATGTAACGTTTCTGACTACTAGGCCAAATTCAATACAATTCAACGCCATCTTCGAATATTGCACTCACACACAATTTAGATCCGGCAATTACTCCTCGAAGATGATAAATCCTGCACAAAACAGTACCTTGATCAGCTTTTGCTTAGGCCAGAAGAAGATATAAATTCAAAGCACTTGTCTTCTATAAGCTGCAACGTCAAATAACAGAACCAATCTTAACCAGTGCTTATATTAATCAGTGCCTGCACAGCAAAAGGCTTATAACAATTGGAAGTTAAACACATTTAAACAGTTTAAACACCAAGGGTACTTTTCAACAAATCTGTGGACAAATTGAATCAGAACCAATTTCATTCTTGCTCAAAAGAATTTGACTCATTCCTAATCAAAAGTTTAATAAATTAAACATGAATTTTCAACTAATAAAGAACTACAGTTTAAAACTCAGGTTATGGAAAATAAACAAGCTTAACTTTGCACACGAAAACGGAAATCTGAAAAACATATTTGAGAGACACAGGTGCTGGAAATGATCACATGTCCAGTCCAATTTCTTCAACTGCAAGCCGTGAAGGCTATTATTTAGAGAGTTTCAAAGCAATTGCTGTTTATCATTTGTCTTGGATTTGTCGAACTTAATTGTCAGATAATTTCAAACCATTTACAGATCTAATAGTTACTAAGAAATAGATTTTGAGCTAGGTACGCTATAAATAGAGAGGATGATGCAATGCACTAACACATTTGTACTGTTCTAAACTAAGGCTACGTTTACACGAGGACTTTGAAACCGTTCTGTGCAGAACTGTTTATCAATTCACGCATGGCGAATTGCTTCCAGTCGAATTTCCTCTTGCTTCATTTCTATGCGTACATTGCGAAAACCGTTCTGGGTGTTCACACGATACCATTTCAGTACGGCTCTATCCGGTGCCTATTTTCTAGGTGGACCGGTTTGGGTATGGCTAGCGGTTCTGTTTGGAACGGTTCCAGCAGTTCCCGTGTAAACGTAAGGCCTATTCGTACCTAATTGGGCACAGTTCCTTGCATAACCGCTCCCATGTAAACGCAACCTAGATTGTTGCCTTTAAACACTTTTGGTTAGTCAAAAAGAGAAATAATAAAATGTACTGATTTGGGAAGATTAATACGCGAGTGGAATAGTGGCTTTTCTTTATCGACATGCTCCTACACAATGGCATATTCGAGTTGAAAGCAGTTTCGTACAAGCGCGTGTCTCTGATTGGCTTAGCTTTAAACCAATCAGTGACCGTCGGGATACAGCCAACTCGTGTCAGCACAAAGAGTATCAGCTATGACGTTCTAATGGCACTTTTTGCTCAGTTTTAGTGCATTGATGATAATTTGGCGGGTGTTTGTACCTGCAGTTAAACCAGTTGATGATTTCTTCACAGAAAAATGCATACTGAATCCATTTGCAGATGAGATTTTCATAGACAATAAGATTTTAGCCATACACATTCGCAACCAAATCATAGGCATTCGCACTTGATGCGTAAAATATTGATGAAATTTCACAGATATTTCCTGTAAAACTAATAACACTATTGCAAGGCACTGTAACGATATTACTTGTGAACAATCATTTCACCATGATAAAAGAATCGATTTGACTAAGAAAGGTCTGTTCTTTTCACGCCGCATCCATCAAGTTTGCGTGTAGCGTGCAAGAGATCTAGCGTGCTGGCATGATGCGTGTTTGTTGTAGAGCGTTGAAATCGACAACACGTTGTCATGGTGCCCAACGCTTGATGACGCAAGCACCGCCGGGATAGCAAATAGGCGGTTTCTGTTCTTTTGCCGCTTGAACGTCACCGATTTAAAAAGCACCTGCACCTTATGTCTTACTAACATGTTAAAGAAGATGGAAGTGGAAATATCGACTAGAAGTGGATCTCTGTCCTTATTGTCTAGTTAGTTGAAAATGTTCCAAGACAACAAATCGTAAGTTTTTCATCTGAGAAGTCCGTGAAAAAATTGTGCGGTATAAATAAACATATGAATATGAATACGTAAATATTTTATATATATAATATACATGAATATATATAAAAATATATTATTATTGAGAGAAGAAGTAGAAGAAAAGGAATAATTCTAAGACTGTTTGGTGACGACATCATTCTTCAGGAGAGACGTATAAATATATATTTTTTCTCTATGATTGATAGAATCTTCCCTCTATAGGCCTTTTATCATATTTATTCATATACTTCTATATATCTATATACTTTTTAGAAATACAAAAAGCCACTACAGGAATCAATCAGAGTACATATCTATTTCGAAGTCCTACAATGAGTCACCATACGTGTTGGAGAGGCAACAGCTCTCAATTGTTACATTTAGTGCCTGCAACCATATCCGCAAGTCAATATTTTGATAACTTTGCCTTTGACTAAAGGATTGAATGTACAAGAAATTATAGGGTTAACAAGCGAGTTCAACAAGGCAAAAAGCCATTCCCAGCAGAGGCTGTAATCATGCACGTGAGTTGTGGCTTTAAATATCTCGAAAAACATTCTTGCGAAGAATGGGGTGTAGCAGACGAAGAAAGAGATGATTATTAGGCCACCGATAAACAGGAGATTCTTGTCCTTATCGCTCATTCGATGATGACCAAACCGTTCAGCTTCTGCCTCGATCTGCCGACGGATGCTTCGAACTCGAAGAAGCAGCCTCGTGTAGCAAAACAGCATCAAAGCTATAGAAAATAGGCCAAGGGAAGCGTTTATGGAATAGAATGTCATGTTATATCCAGAGAAAAAAAATCCCAAAACTAATCCGATGGAGAACATCCAAATTAACACAGCGATGGTCCATAACACGACAGCTGTCAATCGCGCGGTGTGAAGATACGGTTTAAAGACAAAAACATATCTCTCAACTGCAATTGCTGTGATGGTAAAGAAGGAGACGATGCCGAGAAAGTATCGCATGATCATGGTAATATCGGCGAACGAGCAAGGATACTTCAAATTCGCAATGTATAAGAACTCGGCGAATTGACTTGGCATTGAGAACGCACCAGTTAACACGTCTGTGAAGGCCAGATTCAGTATCAAGATTTGGTACGGCTCTTTCCGCTCCTTTGACTGAAGGATAGCAAAGATGGTAACGGCATTCAACACAATGGTAGGCAATGCGAATGCGATGTTCGATACGGCACAGGCATACGTGCTTGCGATGTAAGAAGATGCGTTGGATATGACTAAGCCAAGATCATCGCAAACTAGCAACATGTTCATTCATAGACGTGATATTCTGAAGAGGTATCCCAGTCTCCTAAAGTGCAATTCCACCCTCCGTTCACCCACGTCAAAAGACTACAAAACAATCCAAAGTGCCATCTATGTTGCTATCGAATCGAGACACCTGCAATGTTCGCATTGAAATTCGGCACTCCTTCTCAGGCGCTTACATGCACATATGCATTGAGATGCACCTGCAATTAATCTATTTATTGTAAGATAAAGAGCGTTTTCTTGACACCAGTCGCATAGTATTCCTGGATGTACGGAATCCAGTTAGAGCAGAGATATCGATTGTCGAAATGCAATGGATAACAAAGAGCCTAATTGAATGGACAGATGAAGAGAGCAAAGATGATGTAAACAAGGTCGAAGCAACGAAAACTAGCATCGGTGATACAAAAGCAAAGTTGAGTAAATGACAGTTGAATGCGACATGCCACGTTGTTAATTGCTTGGCTACATTGCAATTAATAAGAGTAAACATTCAATGACCACGTTGGCGTCCACGTTGGCGTCCACGTTGGCCTAGTTAATGGCGTCCATGAATAGAGAGGCTGCTGTGCAATATCTGACCAGAAAATGCTACTGCCAACAGCTTTGATGAAAGAGAGAACGAGTGTTGGGTGATTGGTAGGCGGTAGGGTGATTGGCGGACGGGCGGTAGGGTGATTGCGGGGCGGGCGATTGGCGGGCGGGCGATTGGCGGGCGGGCGATTGGTGGAGGGTGATTGGCGGGCGGGCGATTGATGGAGGGTGATTGGCGGGCGGGCGATTGGTGGAGGGTGATTGGCTGGCGATCAGGAGTGCGATTGGCTGGCGATCAGAAGGGTGATAGGCGGGCGGGCTCTCAATGGCTCAGTCCCGTAGTTCCTGTCGGGCGAAAGGATGGCAGACGAAGGTGCCGGCGCTAAAAGATGCCAGTTGTAGTATACAAATCAACACAAATTCACAAGAAACCAACTTAAATGGCACTTTTGGTGTATCATAGCAAGCAAAAAAAAGATTATTCTTTATCAATTAGTTATGGTCATATCCAAGATGGATGCAGTCAGAAGCGAAAAAATAGTCCCTCGACACGCGCATAGAAAATTAGCAACAAAACGACTTATATCGCTTATAAAGATCAATTGACAATCAACTTGAACTTAGATTACTACAGAGAATTGCTCGAACCACAACAGAGCGGTCAAAAACGTTATAGTTAAGATTTCAAATAACGTTTTCCTTTAATTAAATTATAAAAGAAGCAGAGCTGCAATAACGTTTTCTTACTGAGAGCCTATGAATCAGTACTGAACTTTCTGTTGGGTGAAAGTACTTCGCACAAGAAGTAGTAACTTTTAGTAGTAGTATGTACATACTTTTTGAATGGGCTGCTAATCTATTGGGTCTGGAGAAAATTTCAAACAAAATATCGTAACTGTGCTGTTGTTGGACCTTTCATTTTCATTTTCAGTTTCATTTTTGGTAAAAATAGATTATGCAAGAAAATTAGTCAAGAACATAGAACAGTTGTATTTTATCATATTTTGCTGACAATTTTCTACAAATCCAAGAAGATTTCTGGGAATTTATTCCCCGGACTCCTACCATGGATATAAAATAAAATAAAATACTCCTACTCACTGTATATAAAATAAAATGAGACTCTCAATTTTTACATATAGTGAGTCTGGTATCCAGGGTTAAGGGTTCCAATACTTTTACAGCTCTAAAAAGAAGTACCAAGGGGTGCTCATTAAGAATGGCGAAAACACCGACACGTCAGTATTTTAAAAACCTTTCGTCTTATTAATGGGTCGAACTTGCAAGATATCAGTGGGTTCATTAAAGAATTCATACAAACACAAAGCCATCCCCAGCATTGCAAAGAGACAGTGATGCTGTTTCTAACTTCAAAAATTTCAAAAGTAAATCTCACAAACAAAGGTGCATAAAAAATAAGGAAGGATAAAACTATTGCAATGCCCATTGTAAAAACATTATTGTTTCCTCGAATCGCCCTATCGTGACCGTATCGTTCAAACTCAGCCTTGACTTGACGACGAATCTTCAACGCACGAATGATTATCTTTGCGTAGCAAAAAGCAATTGAAGCTGAAATTGGAAGAACATGAAGCAAATTCATAAGAAACACAAGCTTGCGATTTGCAACTGAGGCAGCAAACAAGACGGAAGCCAAGGATATCAGCCATAATGAAACTATCAAAACGGCCATTGATCGTGTAGTTAATCTGGATCTGTGCCAGAAAGGACTGAAAACGAAGATATATCTCTCCACAGCAATCACCAAAATTGCCAAAATCGTAGCTGTCCCGAAGAGAAATCTCAAAGCCATAAGGATACTTGAAAAAGTGCAAGGCTCCTTCAACCAAATGATGTAAATATACTGAACGAAAAGAGTCGGCATGGAGTAGATTCCAGTCAGAAGATCCACACAAGCAATGTTAAGAATCAACATCTGACAAGGCTCTTTGCGTTTTTCTGTTCCAAGGATTGCAGTAATGAGTACAGCATTCACTAGAACTGTAGGCACGGATAACGCAACGCTGAACGCAGCACAGACGTTATTGCTTGCGATTTGTGACGTAACGTTTCCCAATTCGCTGTGAAAGTCAACGCAAAAGAACATCAACCCCATGGCTGTCACTTGCTTCTATTATTCAGTTGATCTGCGGTTGGAATACTCAGCGGATACAAAAGTGCTAAACAGTTGCAGCTGCAAAAAGGCCGTCACCAGAATCAATCTAATAGGCAGATGATGCCTATCCTTGTGCACCTCTATGGGCAGTTAGAAGCGAAAACAGCCAGTATGTCAACAGGACATCAAAAGGATGGCTTTCTCATATTAATTCGAAAGCCCATTTACAAGATCTTCAAAGAGTAATTTCGGTCAATTAACTGTTACAAAGGGAATCTGCAATAGACATTAAACACGTGAATTTCACTAATCAAAAAATGAGCAAATAATCAAGAAGACAGCTTAACGCATTCTATCCTGTTGAAGCTGGCACAAAACGATGTGTTCAAAGCTCACATTTGGAGTGATGTTACAATTACAATGTTTTCATAACAAAAACTTAGCAAAGCAAAGCACACTTCTGTCTCCCTTACGAAAGTAGGAATACAGGTTGTGTAATTGTCATGTTCTGTGTTATATGCGAGTTATGAGATGAACAGAAAACAGATGCCATCGAACGGATGTTGTTGTGATAAATGAAGCAAATACATGAGTCACTATTTGTATTTGACTTGGACAGACTTTGGCGAAGGGTGTGCTTTGGAAAGAGCTCAGAAGCTGTTGATCAACAAGAAACGTCATGGAATTTTTATGTAACCGCTTTGAACCTACACGTGGAAATATCACTTTGTCACAAATTATCAGCTTCAACACTTGTGCCATACTCAATATCATTGTTGCACCACTTACGATACTGCTGAACAGTTCCCTTATATTCGCGATACTCAGATCCAAAGAGTGGACAGAACCTCACCTCTTGTTGGTACTTAACCTTGCAGTAACCGACTTTGTTACTGGCCTCTTTCTTATGCCAAGTAACTTTGTGCAATTCATCTATTCGGCTGGCTTTATCAACCTCCCTTGCATGCTTATTGATATCACCTTCGGAATAGGGGTAAGCATTTGGTATGTTTCACTATTAACAACAACCGCCATTGCACTGGAGAGATACGTCAAAGTATTTAGGCCCTTAGAATACAGGAGAAGAATGACGCCCAATTTATTAGTCATTGTCACCCTACTCGTGTGGTTGCCAACAACTTTAATTGTGGTTATTAGCTTCTACGTTGGGATAAATCTTATTGCTGGAGCGACAGCCTCTCTTTTGCTCGCCGCATTTCTAATAAACATATTCTGTTACACTAAAATACTGCTACGCGTGCGGACGATTCGCCAAGAAGATAGGGCAGAGGCGGAGCGACTCGGGCAGGAAAGAGTGGCACAGAAGGATAAAAGCCTCGTGCTTGTTGGCGGTCTAATTATGGTTTCGTTTTTTGCTTGCTTTTCACTCATACTTGGAAGAAGCATTGCAACAGTGTCTCAGGTTATTACTGCGACCTTCACCCACATGGTGTGCTGGGCAAGGACGCTAGCACTCATGAGCTCTCTCGCCAACCCTGTCATATCTTGCAAGTTTAACCCAACAATAAGACGCAAGATCGTGGAGATGTGGACTCGGAAGAGACATAACTAGAATTCTTGATTGTGTTGTTGACTGACTACGAAGTTGTCCATAGAGAATTTGTCGTAGTCTAGAGGCTGGATTAAAAGCTCCGTGATATGTTTCCCTAGGCCAGAAGACTACTGCCTTGAAGAAGCAAAGGCCAACAATAATATCGGCATAGCGGGATGGCGGATTCATGAACAAAGTTGGACTCATATGGAAAAAGAACTAGAGGCAACAGAAACTGCAACTCAAGGAGACGAGACACTCAAGAGCAACCCCTCTGTCCCCTTGTTGCATCGTTGGGGGAACACCATACATATATGAGAAGTATTCACCTTTGCTTTTAGGATTATTCACTTTTGCACTACACAACAATGTTTGCGGAGCAAGGGGATTTGGCACCTTGCGCGAAGCGTTAATTAGAGCAAGTGCACCAAGACTTTTGGCAGAGATTGTAGAATACATTCGTGAAAAGCAGAAAACTTTCACTTGCACAAAGACTTTCGTGTGGTTACAAGTAGGCAGAAAAAGCTAGCCACATGTACATGTATATTCTAGGCAATTGCCCGTAAACTCAGAAAATTTCAATAACTCAATGTACGTTAGGCCGAACGATAATAATTAAATCTCAGTGCATCTAACGGAGTCATTTTATTTAACGGAATTATACCAATCGGTAATTCTACTTGACTCTGTTGACAGTGGGTGTGTTTATGAAATAACCTGTCGGCGGCTTCCTCTGAAAGGACCTATGAAATCATCTGGTACTTACGTGATCATCAAAAAGACAACTCTTTTTTAATAGCTGATCTGACCTTCTCTTGATTTGGGGCTTCTATATATGTCTTGAATGGGGGCAAAAGCATACGTTAACGTGGCCAGGGTTAGGGCCTTCTTGAAAGGACAATGCGCAGGTGTCAGGGGCGGCTGGTAGCGCTATTAGTGTTATTAGTCTAATAGCAGTTTTTTTCTGTGAAAGCCTGCATAATCCACTCGTAATATATTTCGAAAACGAAACTAGCACTGCAAAACCCTCGGCGAAATCAGTTTATTTAAAAAGCGAACAATTTTCATGCAATTTTGCTCAGATATGGCCATGGTGAAGTGAGCGGAAGCCGGTAACCTTCAAATTGAATTGTTCCTTTCAAGAAAAAGACGCTAATCGTGACGCTTATTGTGACGCTTATTGTGACGCATTCATTTGACGGCCGCTAGCGAATACTACTGCCCCAGCCCTAAAATATTGCTATTAGTTTGACAGATCCTAATAGCAATTTTCTCAACCGCCTTTGTTTATGCCTCCTTGTGTGACGTAAATCGGCCAATCATGCTGTTGTGAAAGACCCAACAAATGCGGTCTTGCTATTAGCCGGGCAACTTCTAATAGCAAGATTCCTCCGTTCGTTCTTCAATTCTTGTGGCATATTGCATTTAAAATGAATCGCGTTGCCATTTCTAGTGTACGTTGGGGGTGTAAACGACATATTAACAATTCTTTCTTCGCAATGAAAATAAACACACCAACAGCGACTTCGTTTAAAAAACGATCTAAAAACCGTTCATCAGATGCTGTTTATGAGGCTTTCTCTTGGATATGTGGAGACGAAGAGAAAGATACCTATTTTTGCTGGCCGTGTTTGGTGATGGGAGATCTTTCTAAAGTAAAATTTTAGAATATTCTATATTTTAGTTAATTTTAGTTTTATATTTAGTTTTTGTTTTATTCTCGAGCTTTCACTCTAGATTTATCGTAAAGTTAATTTTGCACTTAGGTCGAGTAGAATTATTTGATGCTTTGGTTTATTGAATTCACAATGTGTAATTATCTGAAATTTATGTCCTTAAAATGCAAGTTTTCAACGTTCTTTGCTTGCCGATATGATTTTGCTATTAAAAGAGGGCCGTTAATAGCAACAAACAGCGAAGCTACGGCTACGGGCAGAGGGCTTTTTACTACAAGCTGATGGTCTTTGTCTGCAAGCCGAAGGCCGTTGAAACCAAAGCCTACAGTCGTAACTGAAAAGACTTGCCGTAGAGGCATATCCACAAAAAGGGTGTGTCCATTTTTTGTTGTGATGGCCACACCTTTGACCCTCGTGACTTTCTCTAATAGCAGTTCGAAAACTCTCCCAGCCGCCCCTGGCGGGTGTCTATTTCGGCTCAATCTAAAGAGAAACGGAGTATCTCACCAATGACTGTACAATGTAATCGCTGGAATGGTACTAACACAAAATAGCATAGTTCAGAATACGTAAGAATAATGTCATCGAGCAATTAACCTCTTTGTAAAAACAGAACTGTGCGAAACAACAGAAATAAAACATTGCAGCCTGCGTCATTGCTTCTGGCAACTAAAAGTTTAGTAGCAAGTTCATCTATGACGAAATCACAGTGGTGAACAATGGAGAGATAAGACAATGACGTCATCAAAACTAAACATGGCCTGAGGCTAATGGACAGTAGCTGTCGTGCATCCCAATAACCATTGCTTGGCAACTTTTCGTTCATTTACTATCCCCAATAAAGCCTTTGTGAACATCATTCAAACGAAGTCATCAACATATAAGGTAAAAAATGATTTCACTCCATTTATCCTTTTGATTTGTCTATGAATCAACAGAGTTATACTGGAAAACGCATTCTATAGGATCTACATTAACTTTTGACACAAGCTTATGCCACATAGAACATGACAATGATAAGCTGGTAATTCCAAGACACTTGGTGATTCCATTAAGCGTGATACGTAAAATGACAACTCAGACCGTCCTCACTTTATGTACCAACATCATCTATAGCTCCACAAAGCATCAAGCGCTTTGGAACAAACAGCAAAAAGAAAACGTGGCTCTTAGCAAAAAGAAATCTTCAAAACAATTGCGAGAAACAGCGGGACCATTATGTTGGCACACCAGACTTCATAAGCACTTAGATAACAATTTGCTGTTAAGTTAACATCCAACTGATTCCTTAAAATGTTGAATTGAGCATCATTTATAAATTGTTTTACCTGTGGTACAAGAATATTTGTGACCAAATCAAGATATGTCGATGATTATGTTGCACATTATTATGCGGCATCCTTTAGGTCCACATTTCTCACCCTTCTCATACCTTGAATATGACAGCTTTGATTTGGTATCCCATAAATAGCTATTCAACCCAAGGACAAGAAATAATAACCTGGATAGTTTTTGAAACTGCGTTAGAGCGACGATCGATTGATCAAAATAAATCGAAAAACACCATTAGAGACTATCTCGCAAAACGTGCGTCAAAATTCGAGTTTTGATTGCACAATAAAACTAATTTTCTCGCTGGAAATTTTAGCAACCATGAAATCTCACGAAACTTCCGTCAAAATTCGAGTTTTGATTGCTCAATAAAACTACTTTTCTCGCTGGAAATTTTAGCAACAATGAAATCTCACGAAACTTGCGTCAAAATTCGAGTTTTGATTGCTCAATAAAACTACTTTTCTCGCTGGAAATTTTAGCAACCATGAAGTCTCACGAAACTTGCGTCAAAATTCGAGTTTTGATTGCTCAATAAAACTACTTTTCTCGCTGGAAATTTTAGCAACCATGAAATCTCACGAAACTTGCGTCAAAATTCGAGTTTTGATTGCTCAATAAAACTACTTTTCTCGCTGGAAATTTTAGCAACCATGAAGTCTCACGAAACTTGCGTCAAAATTCGAGTTTTGATTGCTCAATAAAACTACTTTTCTCGCTGGAAATTTTAGCAAGCATGAAATCTCACGAAACTTGCGTCAAAATTCGAGTTTTGATTGCTCAATAAAACTACTTTTCTCGCTGGAAATTTTAGCAAGCATGAAGTCTCACGAAACTTGCGTCAAAATTCGAGTTTTGATTGCTTAATAAAACTACTTTTCTCGCTGGAAATTTTAGCAAGCATGAAATCTCACGAAACTTGCGTCAAAATTCGAGTTTTGATTGCTCAATAAAACTACTTTTCTCGCTGGAAATTTTAGCAACCATGAAGTCTCACGAAACTTGCGTCAAAATTCGAGTTTTGATTGCTTAATAAAACTACTTTTCTCGCTGGAAATTTTAGCAAGCATGAAATCTCACGAAACTTGCGTCAAAATTCGAGTTTTGATTGCTCAACAAAACTACTTTTCTCGCTGGAAATTTTAGCAACCATGAAGTCTCACGAAACTTGCGTCAAAATTCGAGTTTTGATTGCTCAATAAAACTACTTTTCTCGCTGGAAATTTTAGCAAGCATGAAATCTCACGAAACTTGCGTCAAAATTCGAGTTTTGATTGCTCAATAAAACTACTTTTCTCGCTGGAAATTTTAGCAAGCATGAAGTCTCACGAAACTTGCGTCAAAATTCGAGTTTTGATTGCTTAATAAAACTACTTTTCTCGCTGGAAATTTTAGCAAGCATGAAATCTCACGAAACTTGCGTCAAAATTCGAGTTTTGATTGCTCAATAAAACTACTTTTCTCGCTGGAAATTGTAGCAAGCATGAAGTCTCACGAAACTTGCGTCAAAATTCGAGTTTTGATTGCTCAATAAAACTACTTTTCTCGCTGGAAATTTTAGCAAGCATGAAATCTCACAATACATTCGCCATATCCTCACTATCCTTGATAAATCCAGAAACAACGTTTGGTGTAATATTATTTATTTCAAACATTAAACGAAAAAAGTACTGTTATGTGCACAAGATGCAGGTTATTTGGTTGGCCGATATAGTAAAGAGTGCAGTTTATTGCGTCGAATTAACAATGAAGATTCACCTGCTGTTGTTAAAACTCCAGATTATGTATTGCAAATACAATATATCCTGTGTTCCCCTGACTTTGAAGTCGACATGCTGCTAATTAAAGATGGCTCATTACTTTCTCAATTAAAAATAATCCCTGAGATTTTGTCAACAAAGAAAGTAATCAAAAATAGCCTCAGAACATCAGAGCTCAAATATTTTGGTAATAAAGCCAATTATTTCAAAATCCACGTCCGACTAGAAACTAGTAAAAACCTTGGGTAATAATTGGATGCAAAAGGTTTTGCAATATTACAAGCAAAATGTAAAATGGTTAGCAACAAGGAAGTCTATGAAAATCTTCCGATCACTTGTAAAAGGCACCTTTTCTGTGATTGAGTCACTGAAATCTGGATTTGAAAGCAACAAAGAATGAGCAGTACTGTGATGCCTAAGTTTGTAGAACCGAGCGAAGGTTGAGGTGGGAATGTCAAGAGCCTTGATACATGAGTTCGTAGGCCTTATGTATAATCACCAGAAGTATTCCAAAAATCTGTGCTGATGCATGTTATTTGGAGCCCTACCCAAGAGCAAAATTTTGACATACTTTGATGTCGTAATAGAATGAAAAGCGCTTCCCTTGCGAGACCGATTAAGCCGGGCGCACACATAAGCTATCAGCTGAGCTGAGCTTTATACGTAACTGTCGACGCAAGCGTAGTAAACCATTCTCCCCAAAGTGAAATCTCCCACATATCGCTTCATTATTTGCATCCTAGATTAGATCGATCGCATGTGATTTAACGTGGTGAATGGAACACGTGATGCGTTAAGCAGTATCCTATATTGAAGACTTGGTTACAGCGTGTCTTTCAATCTGTACAAAATACTAGACACGTTAAACCAGTTTAATCGATTCTTTTGATGACCTCATCATGTGACCTTATAACCTTAATGACCTTTTCCCTCGCTTGACATAAGACTGTCAACTTGCAGCATAAAAGAGCGGGATATTAAGCAGATAATTACTTGACATATGACAGCACAATATGCTTCATTGGTCGTTCTTTCTAAACATGAACTGCTTCATTCTTTCCTAGAAGATCAAAGCTAAGGACATTGTGGCAAAGCATTCAAAAGATAGCTTTAGCCAATGAAGGATTGCCAGTTCTGTCTTACCAGAATGCATACTCCTATAGACCATTATAAACACTGAGGTCACATTAAGACCTAGTGTACCTAGTGATTGCTCGAATAAGAATCCCAATTCTTATCTGAAATAGCAAATATCAACTTTCAATCACGCTCGAATCAATAATCAGCCAATCATCAATCAACCAATCATTTAACAATCTAAACAGTTAATGGAGTTTTCACTTACGCAAGAACAAAACAAAAAATTGATCAAAACTCGACTCCTATTTACAGAGCTGTCAATCAAGTTATGATCACTTCGTTTCACTGAAACACATGTTACTATCTAACCTTAAAGACTTTAATTACTCTATAATAATTATAATATGTAAACATTTTACTCAAGGATAAAATCAAACAATAAAAATTAAATCCCATCAACAACATTTACGTTTGCACTATGAAAAACAGACCGAATCCATTTCAGCCGCTTCATTTCCAATGCAATACTTAAATGTAGAAATGTGTGTATTTAAAGCAAACAGTTGACAATTCTTATTAAATTCATTCTGAAGCATTTATAAAACACCGTTCCCGACGAAAACTAGCTCTCTGAGGACATCTTTTGACGTGGCAAGATACCTCTTTTCCCAAGCATCAGAACAGAAAATTTGAAGAATGGAATTATCATGCTCCAAGTTCGGCGCACTTCTCAAGAACACGCCATCATACATAACAAGCTGCTACGCATGCGCAATCTTCAGCCTCATAATGGCGATTCCCACCATCACAGCGAACATTCTACTCATCATTGCTATCTTCAAGTCCAGTGGTCAGAGGGAGCCACACCAGACCCTGATACTAAACCTCGCCTTCACTGACGTCATCACAGGAATGGTCTCCATGCCAACGCACTTCGCAGGGTTCGTAAGCATAGCTCAACTGACAAACCCATGCTCCTACGCAAGAGTTACCATGATGGCGCAATACTTTATAGGCCTAGAGTCCTTCTTCACCATAACGGCCATTGCAGTTGAAAGATACCTCTACATCCTTTCCCCGTACGTTCACATTGCCCGACTGAGCACGCGATTCGTCGGTGTTACCATAGCAACAACATGGCTGCTCTCCATTGCTCTTGCAATCGGGTTTTACTTCGCGGCAAAAAGCAATCTTTTTAATGCCATCAACGTGTGCATTGGCCTAATTTTGTCGTCCTTTATCGTGTTTTGCTACATGAAAATATTCCTGAAAGCATGGCGCGTTCGTCGGCAGGTGAATGCAGAAGCAATGCGGTTTGGGCAACAAGGAACGAGCAGAAACGACAACCAAACACTTTTTGTCGGTTGTTTCATAATCGTGGCCTTTGCCGCTTGTTATTTACCGATTTGCACAACAAAAGTTCTTAAAGGTTTTGGAGTTGCGGGTGACGCGTTGGACTATGCTTTGTGTTGGGAAATCGCCATGGCAATGGCAAACTCGCTGATTGACCCAATTATATCATGCATTTTCAACCCTGTAATCCGACGCAAAATGGTGGAAATATGGGCTTGCAAACGTGATGCCAACTAAAACACATGTACAGCTTGAGGTAAAGAAAATTATTCACGTTCTTAGTGTACAATTGCACAATAAGTCTTATTTAGATAGCATCGAATGGCTTTTTTCTGTCCAAAATTGCCAGCGTTGCAAACCATATGAATACCGCCTCGGTAGCTCTGCCAGAAAGTATGCCAGCATATCGATGACTGAATTTTGATACAATGCTTCAATGGTGAGCCTTGAGTACGTTGGTAACGGAAGACGCATATCGAATGCAAATATTGCAAGACACAGAAGACGTGTGGCATAATTATTATGGTGACAAAGTAACGTAGGTCACACGATTTGTACAATGAACAGCGTGCAAAGAGCGCTAGATAGAGCGGGAAAAACTTAACAGAGTCAGATTCGATGGCGAAGAGGACGACGACAAAGGGGATAACTAAGAAGGGGACACATATGAGAACGTACAAGAGGAGGATGAAGAAGAGGATGACGATCAAGAGGACAACGAAGAAGAGAACGGAGATAGAGAGGACGACGAAGAAGAGGACAACGAAGAAGGGAACGACGACCAAGGGAACAACAAAGAAGAGAACGGAGATAGAGAGGACGACGAAGACGAGGACGACGAAGAAGGGTACGACGACGAAGGGAACAGCGAAGAAGAGAACGGAGATAGAGAGGACGACGAAGATGAGGACGACGACGAAGGGGACGACGACAAAGGGGACAACGAAGAAGAGAACGGAGATAGAGAGGACGAAGATGAAAAGAGGAAAATCAAAGACGTGGAAGCAGAGACACGATGTCAAGCAAAGTATTGAATAAGAAAGGATGGTAGAGCATTGCCTATCATATGAAAGGCGTCAGTCGTCAAACCTCAATAACAGCGAGGGTGGAACAAAGAAGAAATTGGCAAGGCCTTAACAGTTCAAGCCATGGAAAGGAAGCCTACAGGGATGGACACCAAATAACTGTTGACCAATGACACAACAGCAAGACAGGTCGGTTTAAGGAGGATGCCTGTTTTCGGTCAAAAACGCAATTATAATGCGACACGTAGTTCCCGGCAAGGAGTGAAGAGAACAGAGATGACGTAATGGTCAATAGTATCAACAGCATAGTCTGTTGCCAATACTGCTGGGAATTTCACAGAGGGTACTAATTACTATTTGAATTAACCAGAAAACAAACGGAACAGCAAAGTCCAAGGCCTTGCAAATAACTAAGGATAGATTGTTAAAGAGATGGATGCGATCGCCACTTGATTTGAAAGCTAGTTGAGACGTTACTTAACAAAGCATTAGAGGGTCTTATGATGACTAGACTGTTAGTACTAGTTGTCAATCATGCTGATGACGCCTGTCATTCATAAAGTCACTCTGACAATATAAACACCAGTGGGAACTACAGTATAGTTAGTGTTAGAGCTCTGAGCCAATGCTAGCGAACTAGTCAAATAACTCGATTCACGTTATCGAAAAATTTATGTCTATTAATAAGATCCGCCTCTTACTTAAGTGACTTAAAACACCCTGAAAACTCTATCTGCAACAAATTGAAAACGAGACACACACCCATCCCAAGCAAAGTTTTGAAATAAGACACACCCATTCCAAGCAAAGTTTTGAAATAAGACACACCCATTCCAAGCAAAAGTTGAAAACGAGACACACACCCATTCCAAGCAAAATTTTAAAACGAGACACACCCATTCCAAGCAAAGTTTTGAAATAAGACACACCCATACTAAGCAAAGTTTTGAAATAAGACACACCCATACTAAGCAAAATTTGAAATCGAGACACACACCCATTCCAAGCAAAAGTTGAAAACGAGACACACCCATTCCAAGCAAAGTTTTGAAATAAGACACACCCATACTAAGCAAAATTTGAAAACGAGACACACACCCATCCCAAGCAAAGTTTTGAAATAAGACACACCCATTCCAAGCAAAAGTTGAAAACGAGACACACACCCATCCCAAGCAAAGTTTTGAAATAAGACACACCCATTCCAAGCAAAGTTTTGAAATAAGACACACCCATCCAAAGCGAAAGTTGAAAACGAGACACACACCCATCCCAAGCAAAGTTTTGAAATAAGACACACCCATTCCAAGCGAAAGTTGAAAACGAGACACACACCCATCCCAAGCAAAGTTTTGAAATAAGACACACCCATCCAAAGCGAAAGTTGAAAACGAGACACACACCCATCCCAAGCAAAGTTTTGAAATAAGACACACCCATTCCAAGCAAAAGTTGAAAACGAGACACACACCCATCCCAAGCAAAGTTTTGAAATAAGACACACCCATTCCAAGCAAAAGTTGAAAACGAGACACACACCCATCCCAAGCAAAGTTTTGAAATAAGACACACCCATTCCAAGCAAAATTTGAAAACGAGACACACACCCATCCCAAGCAAAGTTTTGAAATAAGACACACCCATTCCAAGCAAAATTTGAAAACGAGACACACACCCATCCCAAGCAAAGTTTTGAAATAAGACACACCCATTCCAAGCAAAAGTTGAAAACGAGACACACACCCATCCCAAGCAAAGTTTTGAAATAAGACACACCCATTCCAAGCAAAAGTTGAAAACGAGACACACACCCATCCCAAGCAAAGTTTTGAAATAAGACACACCCATTCCAAGCAAAATTTGAAAACGAGACACACACCCATCCCAAGCAAAGTTTTGAAATAAGACACACCCATTCCAAGCAAAGTTTTGAAATAAGACACACCCATTCCAAGCAAAAGTTGAAAACGAGACACACACCCATTCCAAGCAAAAGTTGAAAACGAGACACACACCCATCCCAAGCAAAGTTTTGAAATAAGACACACCCATTCCAAGCAAAGTTTTGAAATAAGACACACCCATTCCAAGCAAAAGTTGAAAACGAGACACACACCCATCCCAAGCAAAGTTTTGAAATAAGACACACCCATTCCAAGCAAAATTTGAAAACGAGACACACACCCATCCCAAGCAAAGTTTTGAAATAAGACACACCCATTCCAAGCAAAATTTGAAAACGAGACACACACCCATCCCAAGCAAAGTTTTGAAATAAGACACACCCATTCCAAGCAAAGTTTTGAAATAAGACACACCCATTCCAAGCAAAAGTTGAAAACGAGACACACACCCATCCCAAGCAAAGTTTTGAAATAAGACACACCCATTCCAAGCAAAAGTTGAAAACGAGACACACACCCATCCCAAGCAAAGTTTTGAAATAAGACACACCCATTCCAAGCAAAGTTTTGAAATAAGACACACCCATTCCAAGCAAAAGTTGAAAACGAGACACACACCCATCCCAAGCAAAGTTTTGAAATAAGACACACCCATACTAAGCAAAAGTTGAAAACGAGACACACACCCATCCCAAGCAAAGTTTTGAAATAAGACACACCCATTCCAAGCAAAATTTGAAAACGAGACACACACCCATCCCAAGCAAAGTTTTGAAATAAGACACACCCATACTAAGCAAAATTTGAAATCGAGACACACACCCATTCCAAGCAAAAGTTGAAAACGAGACACACACCCATTCCAAGCAAAGTTTTGAAATAAGACACACCCATACTAAGCAAAGTTTTGAAATAAGACACACCCATACTAAGCAAAATTTGAAAACAAGACACACACCCATCCCAAGCAAAGTTTTGAAATAAGACACACCCATACTAAGCAAAATTTGAAATCGAGACACACCCATTCCAAGCAAAAGTTGAAAACGAGACACACACCCATCCCAAGCAAAGTTTTGAAATAAGACACACCCATACTAAGCAAAATTTGAAATCGAGACACACACCCATTCCAAGCAAAAGTTGAAAACGAGACACACACCCATCCCAAGCAAAGTTTTGAAATAAGACACACCCATTCCAAGCAAAGTTTTGAAATAAGACACACCCATACTAAGCTAGAGAAATCTCTTCTTTTTAATGACAGCAGCCCAATCTCATTTCCATCTTAGCAAGCAAAATAACCTTGGTGTAAACTATAGTCATATTTACGTATCCAAGTAAATTTACGTTCATAAGCAACAGGATTTCAGAAGGAGATGAAGGAGAGAATGCGGGAAAATAGCCAACTGTACAAAGTCAGGTTCATGTGTTCAAGACTCACCACGGGTCGGTTATTTCCCCCATATCCTACTTCAAAATCTTTTCCCGCACTTTGTTAAAATTTTTGTATTAGACTTCTGCAGTTTAAATTAAAGGGGAAATATATATATCGCCAACAAGTAAGATCAGTATAATCTGGTTTGAACGCTGGCTCACTACACGCTGAGAATATCATATTTCTTACAACTGGCTAAAATCTGGTTTTTTTGTTATGACGTCACCAATAACCATGCACACTACTGTATGGGGGATTTTGGCAAGGTTAGAGGCTATCATGTCAATTAGCTAGCCGCTACCCAATGGCCGCATAATAGCACCCCAAAGATCTTGAGGTGATACTGAAGAATACAACCTAATTGTGTAGCCGACATTATCACGGGATTTATATGCAAAACAAGGACCACGTTCACAAATCGTCAACATGCTTGACAGGTATCTACAAACGTATTCGAAAACATGGGGATCCATCGTATGCATTATGGTGTCTGACACCAGTTTAAGTACAACGAAGCTCAAATCAATGCACATCAGCTTTTGATTACTGCGCTGTATCAGAAATAAACATCTTTGAGGTATGAACGAAGGTATGAACGATAAGCCTCACTCAAGAAAAGAGCAGCATTCTAAGCTCTTTACAATATTGCTTCATTAAATGCACCTACCTTGCAGAATACACCATAACGCTTTTGTGTCTGCCTCGCTCTGGAATGCTTCACGGCCTCGCTATGAAAGCTTGTGAGCCACCTGGCTATCTCGTTTCAACTCTGGTCATTTTCACACACTAGTTGCAAACAGAAGTATTCTGTGTCTTTCCACTAATATGGTTTAGGATAGTAAATGACCAACATACCTTTTCTCTCATCGCATCCTCAAGATCCAATTGCAAATCTTTGACGTCGTTCTCTAAGGATGATGCTTTTGCTGTTGAAGACTGTGATAAAAATACAATCATCGATAACGATTGGGGCGTTAAACGAAACGAAAAAGGATTAACGCAAATAATACAGAACACGTTAGCACTATACACAAGTAGCACGTCAAAGCATCAGAAGGCCAAATCTAGTGCATGGGCGAATCAGGTCAGTGTTTGAAACAGAGCTTTGATAAATTGTCTCTGTAACTTATAGAAAGTATAAACTTTAGGTATAAGCAGAAAGTAATGACGTAGCGAGGTGCTCTCGAGCTATTTGAAATACCATGGAAAAGCATAATAGATTTCGTGTGGTCAAGGATTAGCAGCTAATTATAACCGTCTCCAGAATAATAGAGAACGGATAATTGCTACGACATTCTTTGCGTTTGCAGAAGAAAGCAGTTCCCCCGCTGCTGATACTCACGAGGCGCAGCAAACTAATTTGAAATATTTGCTGGGGAAAATGTGTTATTACAGTAAAAACACTGCCCGCCGCCCCTGATATAAAGTATCAATTGAATGAATTACGCTAACTCCTTATTAATTAGGGATACAACATTAGAGTCTGTAAACATCTATAGATGTTTTCTTCTAGCTTTGCGGTATCGAGATAGAGTTTTATGCAGTCTTTAATTGGTTGTGCGAGCTTTCTTATGACATCTAAACAACTTTTTGTCATTCAAGCAAGCACAATGCCAAGTAAGTTAATTTGAAGAAGCAATCAGCATTTGAGAAAAACTTGGTGGATTTCAAAAATTGGCAGATTACACCACAAACATCAGATAATAGCAGAGTGGCTTGAAATACTGGTGCCAATGAAATGCTATCAAGTAGGAGATGAAATGTCTCCACAAAAAATCTTTGCTCTGAATGATAGATAAACCTTTAAATAATTTTTGGTATCATTACAAGAGAATAAGATTCGCACATTACCTGCAATTCGGTCTGTGCTGAGAATACCGTTGCCTTAGGGAAAAGAAATAGGAATAAGAAAAGAGACAACCCAATAAACAAATATTAAGGCTTCGTGTTAAAAGAAAAGCTGAACCTGATCAGAAAATGAGCTGATTTCACAATGGCAAGAAAAAGCGAAACTAGTCTTTGCATACTTAAAAGTACTTTTTTCGTCCGACACTCCTCAAAGTATGCAAACGTCGGAAAATAACCAAAAGCTGACCAAATAAATAGCCAGTTGCGGACCAAAAACACTAGAGGGTGTTAAGAAGAGCGCGTGATTGGTTATAATTGACTAATTAGCGTTACTCAACACCTAACTTTAGAAGAGCACAAAGGAAAAGACGAACTCTTTCTGTCTATAAAGGATGGGATTTTCCATTGAAATACGGACAAACTGTATATTTCGTCCGGCACTCCTCAGAGTATGCAAACGTCGGAAAATATCCAGAAGTTTTGTATGCATGCTTTTTCTTGCAATTCAAGGGGTTCTCAGAGGAATGTAAAATTGGGTATTATTGGATAGTCTGTTTCCTTAAAGGTAATCACTTCGATCCTCAACTAGCCATTTATTTTAGAAGCTTTTGGCCATTTCCCGATGCTTGCATACTCTGAGGAGTATCGGGCGAAAATTACTGCATGCAAAAACTATTATTTCGCTGTTCCACGCTGTCTTAAAATTTTGCAACGCTGTCTTAAAGTTTTGTAAATTGTGATAGGGCCCCCATATTATATTTTGATAAAATATTGTCTTGAAGAAATTAGCTTTAGTTAGGCTCAGTGTCCACCATTGAGGCCTGGAAAGGAGAGAAGTTAGACAAAGAAGAGGGGAAGACATGTCCAATAGAAGGCAGGAGAAAAATACCTTAAGTTTCTCGATCTCCTCCTGGAATCTTTCCTCAGCCTCTCTTGCAGCGTCTGCTAAGGTTTGCCTCTCTTTGATCCACGAGTTTCGATCCTACATCAAGGTAAATACAAACTTAGGTCTACTGCAAGCTAAGTATTCTTAAAGACAGCATATAACACCTAAATGATGATAACAGGAAAATATGCATAAGCCACTTGAAGTACATTTGGTAGTCTGCAAATGAGCTAAGGTAGTCTGAAGCACAATATGTTTTAACGAACAAAATTATAGGTGATAAAGTTAAAGGTCCCCAAAATAACACAGGTGGTTAAGGTACAAGATTCTAAACTAATGTCATACATAAACAACATTCCTACCTAGAAGGCACACTAAATCAATATTCAAAATCCTAAGTGCGGTGAAAATTCATTTGATACTGCTTTACCAAGCATTATTGAAACTTGAGGCTAAATATCATTATAAGAACTGTACCTCCTCAACTTGCTCTTCGAGGTCATTAATCTGTTTGTTCAATTCACCCTTCTCGTTTGATAGCTTGTTCTTCTCACTCTTCTGCAAGGCCTCCTAGTTTGTTCATGTAGGCCTCTTTCTTGAGCTCTTCTCTGAGTTCTTGGTATCTTTTTACCTACGAAAAAAAAGTGTATACAAACTCACTTCAAGTTTATACAAACAAAATAAAATACTCATATCCTGCGAATAAACAGCCTCTGTGTATATGTTTTTGCTAGGATCCTTTGCAAGCCTGGTTTCCAGATGGTGACACGGATTGCAAAAAAGGCACGAATCACTCAAACTACCTATCCATTACGTGCGACTATATGGAAATGAGGCTTAAACAAGACTATTGCGGCTATAACACTTAACTTCAAGGCTAATGACATTACTGCTTGGATGTAGGCGTGACGTAAACGAGGCTAAGTATGTATAGCTGCTATACATTGGCAGTTTTCTGATGATCTTATAAAGCGTGAAAGTCCAGTAGCAACTTAAAGCCTTCCTGTTTCATATAAAACATGTTCTGTGCATTCTCACTCAAGCTGTTTAGTGTAAAACATAATATTGCCTTGTTATGTCAGCATAACATAATGCTTTTACTACAAATCAGCCAAAAATTATTCTACTTATTTTACTATTTTACTTCAAAATTCTTGTTATTCATTTGCACATTTATGAACAGTTTTATGAACACATAGTTTGAACAGTTTTATGAACAATGCCTTTAGCTAGATGTTTGAACAACATTTGCAATTTTGAAGCATCGAAACATCGATCAGTATAAATTAGCGCTCCTCAAGTATGAATTCTAACTCCATTCATTCTTGATTTTTCATTCAAAACCAAAACCATTCATTGCACTTCACCACAAAATTCTTGTTAGACAATTACATAAATATGAAAATTCCGATTAGTTTTATGAAATGATGCCTTAGGTTAGACATCTAAACAACATTTGCAACGTTGAAACGTCGATTTAAACTGCCTGGCTCAATGAAATTCTTTGGTACAAATTAGCGCTCCTCAAGTATGAACTCTAACTCCATTCATTCTTGATTATTCATTCGAATGCCTTACTTCATCTCGTTTCTCTCTTTCTGCTGATTTAGCTTTAGCCTGCTCCTTCGTAAGGGACTCGACAGCCTGGGCCAATTCCTTCTCAAACTGTTCCAAGAGCTTTAAGATAAAAAAGAGAAAAATTGAAGTATCTCTAAATCGTTGAAATTGAGCAAAAAATTCTACAGACTAGCAAAACCAGATGTCTAGAAAGAGAAGACTGTAAGCAACGTCACAATTAGAAATGGAGAAGAAACAAAATTCTGTCAACAAGTGCTTTGTGGTACAAAACCTCACAATGGCTAGAAAAAGCGGAGCTAGTTTTTGCATACTAAAAGTACTTTTTCGTCCGGCACTCCTCAGAGTATGCAAACGTCGGAAAATAAATTCTGTTCAGAGGTTCATTAATCGGGTTTCGAATGCATGTTCTAAAACTACACCAATGGAATGTGATCCACATAGCACTCTCCAAACTAAGCGCACAGACCAGATCCAACCCAGTGTGCACTTGCATCGAAAGAGGACTTTTCACATGAAAAACATATCCCCCAAATGTAGAAGGTTAGGCGGAAGGGCAACACCTAAAAGTTTTCAAAATTTATCGCAATATCCACCGTGTTTCAAGAACATTTAGGTGTACATGACCAGCCATCGCTTTATCAAGAAACGCAAAACTATCTAAGATTGGTTTTCTGTAATTGATGTAAGGTACAATTAGCATTGCTGTACAGATAAGTTAATAAAAAGATGAAGATAATTGAAATGTAACTGTAAATGTAATGTAAGGTAATTGAAGATAAAAATGTAAGGGGAGATAATTGAAACTATCTGGGTTTTGGGTGAAGAAAGACGAGTCTAAAAAACTGATTAAATCCATGAACAAAATAAATAAGATAATAAAGATAATAAGATAATAAAAGATGAAGCTTAAAAATGTAAGGAAAGATAAATGAAAGTATCTGAGTTTTGGGTGAAGAAAGACTAGTCTGAAAAAACTGATTAAATTTATGGATAAAACAGGACACTTGTACCATGTACCAACAGGAACTTGGTTAATCAATATATCATACCACAGTACCAGCTGATTCGGACAACGGGCAACAAAGCAATAATGAACTCAGATTTCCTGAATAACGCTGCTTATCTTAAAACACACAAGCTTTTTCCAGCAAATGAAAATCGGTACTAGAAGCGACAAGCTGCAATGGTATTCTTACTCCTTTCTAGATTTCACTTTACAAGGAAATTACAGGCAAAAATTTTGAGTTTGTGGAAACAATTACCTCTTGTTGCTTGTTTTGAGACTTTCTCAGAATCGAATTCTCTTCTCGTAGCTTTTGTATCGTTTTTACCTTCTCTGAATCCTGCTTTTTCCAACCCGCCACAATGTTGGCTAGGGTCTAGGAAAAGATCGAAAGGCATGAGATTTTGCCAGAGAGTTATTCAAAAGACTAAAATTCTAAATTGCTTCGTGCAGTGCTCTGTTTCTACCATAGCAAATTTTTACAACGAACTTTCCAGCGTGATAGAACAGTGATTGTAATCACCATTGGGAAGATAATTAAGTCGGTTGAACGGGCATTAGTCTACTACGGAGGCTAGCTGAACAATGGAGTTCCTTTGGACCTATAAAAACAGCTCTGCGGAGGAGAGGCTACAGTGTTACCGGGCTTGAATACAGAGTCCTGTTTATTTCCATCGCGCAAAGCCAATGACGGCTAGGTTTGTATAGGACAAACGACATCCTTGATCAAAGAAAATAGCATCGCCTCTTGGCTTATGAATCTGCAGATTGTTTGATGGTTAAATAGTCATTCGTACCTTGTCTAGTTGTTCAATCATGATGGCTTTCTTTTTATCGGTTGCAATCGCCACTGCTAATTGCTGCTGCATTTCCAAAACCTAGAAATAACCGGCGATTAGGGAAAGGAGTACATGCATCGAAGGAATTCGGCTTTTGGAGAACCCTTGCTTCAAAGGGGAAGGGGAGAAGAAAGGTCTCCGATTGAATCGATATTGCAAAAATCACACTTTTGATACTATCAATACAATCTTCATTAGAATAGAAACCAAATAAAATCGAATAATACAACATATTCCTTAATTAGCATCAATACAACAGAAAAAGCAGCACTCTACTAAAATTCGAATAAGTGGTAGTATAAACTATATTTCGATAATTTTCCGTATGGAGGGAAGCCTCCTTTGATGATTGACAGGAAACATTCCAATGACTCACGGGAATAATTGATGAAAGGTGGCAGCTATTATTTTGCCGAGCATCATTATTAGTAATTAGAAGTGTGAATCGAGTTGGCACTGCATGTTAATTAATTTCATTTGCAAATGATGACTCCCATAGGAGAGATAAACAAATAAAAAACAATTGTAGAAATTCAAAGGTTATCGAGGGTTAGGAAGAAGACCCTAGATGTATGATAAATCTTGGTTCCCCCATTCAGCTTCTGATAACGAATGCAATCCTTCCCAATACCAGATACTTGAAACGCCGGCGATTGTTCGGGTTATGTCTCAGTAGGCCAAATAAACCGGTAAATGGCTCTTTCTAGCAATGGACAACTAAATATTGGATCCTCAGGACTCTTCATGAAAATACTGGTAGATTTTATAAAACTAGCATATTATACCACTGAGGTTAATTAAAAAAGAATTGCGTAATATGATACTACAAGATGTAATAAAATCTATTTCAAATATATTATATAATATTAAAAGATATCATATTACATTATATTATACTATATCAAACATTATTTCATTATATTACATCATATCACATTATATTATATTATACCATATTATATTATATTATATTATACTATATTATATTGTACCATATTATATTATATCATATTACATTAAAGTATTTTATATCATATTATATTATATTATTTCATACTATTTTATATCATATTATTTTATATTATCCATCAAATTATATTTCAGTATAACATTTTAGCTACTACACTCATTATGTTGAAAAGATACCTAAAATAAAAGAAGTTATTAATGTCTCCTCTGCCTAGTTCAGAACATGAGGTTTTTCCTAACCCCAAAGAAGAATTAGTCATCGAAAACATGGAAATTACCTTCTTTTGCAGATTTTGAATTTGAGCCTCGCAGTGCTGTCATGGTTAAAACAATAGAAACATAATTTACCTCTTCGTAATCGATGATTTCAAAATGTTTAAAAATATTAAAATAGCAGTAAAAATATTTTAAATAGTAAAAATATTAAATTTCTAATTAGAAATGGAAATAAGCATGTTATCAATGGCGAATCAAAAGTTGAAAAAGCAAACAGCTATTGATGAAAAATACCGAACGTGTTTGAAAGAAGTTGTTATAGATACGATTTGTATGACTCGGAGACGAATCAAATTTTAAAAGTAAATACTACCGCAACGATAGAAGAAAATTTATATTTATTCTTCTTTTTTCACTGGCAAAACTTTTTTACACTTTTTACACAGAAAGAGCTTTTGTATTTGATTTATTACAAATTTGTGTTGCATCCAATATAAACTTCTAAAAAAACAACCTTTCGTCTTTGTCTCTCCCGCTCCAGATTCTCCTTCAAAATTGAATTTTCAAACATGACGGAGCGGTCATTTGGGGGTGAGACGTATTCGGGTGTCGTTCTATCAGCTCGCAAGATTTGCTCCGTGTCTAATCCACGAATAATTCCGTACTCATCCATCTGGAATTAGATCGAAAAGATGAAATACTGAAAACATAAAAAGGAACAACATAACATTAGCAAAGGGTGCAAAAACAGGTAAAATAAGTTGAGAATGATAAGAAAAAGAAAAGCTAATGACTCTATTAAAGCTATTAAATGCACTTGGCATTACAAAAACTATCGTTTTGATGGGGGAAAGTAAGAGCAACTAGTCTTTACTAGTTGTCGCACTGAAGATGTTATAAAGATAGAAGACTGAATGAAAAAGAAGCACTATTGTAACAGTAAAAATAATAATCACTAATCACAAACAGAATATTCATAATTGTATCAGTAAACAACTTTTATTAATCAAGGACCTGTATTCTACAATTCGACAATTAATGTGGAAAAGATACATTAAAAACAATCCTGACAAATTTTTTTAAAATTAGTAGGACACAAATACCTAGCATCCGAAAAAATGGATAACTTTATCAACATAAAGAACAAATTATAAAAGGTTCCTCTGACAGGTCGTAGAATTTTACACCAAACTTAGCAAAAAACAAATTACTAAAATTAGTTAATGAAATATCTGCTCGCGGAAACCATTTCCAGAACGTTGCAGAAATTAACTTATAAAGCACCAACTAACATCTTCCATAAAGCTACCAATTAGCTAACAATAGATCTTCCTAATTATCAAAAATAAGAAAACTTTTTACCAATAGCGGGGGAGAGCTATAAGGGAGAAGTCCTCTCAGTGATGTCATACTGTCGATTGACCTTTTCGCCTCCTCGAATGTTTGAGAAGTATCGCCTTGATAACTGACTGGGTGTTCTAGCGTGTTGTCTGAGAAATTAAAACGAAAAATTAAAGTATAAAACCCGTCAGAAACTAGATATGTCTCAGAATTATTCTTGACAAAGCTCTCAATTCATTGGCATGGAATAACATAAACTTTATGCTGAAGCAAGATGGACATTATTAAAACCAATAACCAACTGTACTAGTGTTGCAGTTCACACTCTGAATATAAGTAGTAAATAAAAGTAGTAAATCAAGAATAGGATTTCATTACCATTCGTATAATTGTCCTTCTGACCCTACCAAACTGACTTTCATTAGAAAAGATCACAGACAAAGTTCAAGCACAACTTGAAATTGAACAAAACTGAAAATCATGAAGGGCTTTTAATCTTGAGCATCTTAATAAAAAACTTGAAACTTTGATACCTTCAGAATTCGGATATGGATTTCCGGATTTGTTTTGAAGCTTTGTCAAGTCAATCATATGTTTGAGCTGGGTTCTGATGCCTTCAATTTCAGTTATACTTTGAGCAGCCTTGGACGACGAATCTTTTCCAGGTTCGGTGATCCTGACCTGGAAAAATCAAACAGTCTGAAAATTTTGCAGATGATAAGCAAATTTAAAAAAAAACAAAGATAGCTTCACATTGGAAGGAATGCTTCCGTTTCATAGTTAAATAAGCCAAAAGCTAGAGGTCAATTTTACTGGTCAAAGATGACCTGTAAAGGTCATAGCCCTAAATTACAAAATCAATTGAATGAATTTCGTACATGAAGAAATCAAAAGTTCTGGTAGTAGTAATTGCTAGGCTCAGCTTGCTCATATAAGGAAAGTAGGAAAATAATAATAGAAAAATTTAATCAGATCAAATTAAATAGGAATCATACCTTTTTCTGTGATTTAGGACTCTGGCCACCTGGAGAACCTACTTTCTTCAGTGGTGAATTCCTAACAACTTTTATGCCCGCTTCCTCCTTTCTTGGGCTCTGTATAAAAATTTGCTTTGAATAACCTTGATACGATAGTGCTGAAGATGGCTACTACCAATATAATTGAAGGTGGATTATTTTATGCTTGTTGTGAATAAAATAATTTTCATCTGTCTTCCAAAATATGTATGAAGATTGATATACATATAACTTTTCTGCCAACATATACTTTTATGGGAAGTTAACATTCTTTCTATTATGAATTTTAATTTCTATGTCTTTCTCTTTATCCATTATCAGCAAATTGAAAAGTACATTTGATATACATAATACAATTATTTCATGGTGAAAGAAGTTGTTCCTTACCGTATCTGCCATAAATTCATTACTAAAATAAAGACTGCTTTCTTTTTTCATTAATCTTTGCCCATTTCTTGAATAATGAAACTGAAGAACTTTGAGGCTCAACAAGGGCTAATCATGGATCACAATTTTACATACATTTGCATTATAAGCAATGACTGATTAATGTACATGATTGTAACACTATGTTATCACTACAAAAAATTGCTAACAACACACATACTTCAGTAAGCTTTATGATTCCTTTGATTGGTGATTCATCATGTACAATTGGTGTTATGCCTGATTCATCATCACTTTCTTTGTTGGCATGTCTTTCAATGTCTTGCCTTGTGGCTGCCAGATTATCACCAGACTCATACGC
This sequence comes from Nemopilema nomurai, assembly GCA_003864495.1. Lineage (NCBI taxonomy): Eukaryota > Metazoa > Cnidaria > Scyphozoa > Rhizostomeae > Rhizostomatidae > Nemopilema > Nemopilema nomurai. The sequence continues at coordinate 984,052 of ML133499.1, read as the reverse complement.
AACATCATCAGAATTCACCAATGAAGCAAAATATTCTTTTGACAGATTTATTTGGATCTGCTTTTGGATTGATCCTAAAATATACATACAATGCCCTATTTAGCACAAAATCTTAATTATTAAGCACAAAATGAATGATGAAAGATAAAAAGCATAATTTGAAATCAAAAATTGGTTAGAGTGGGTTAGAGCGTAAATCAAAGGAGAATATAAAAAATTGATTTGGGTCCATCTGGAATAGGAAGACAACTAAATGCATTCTGTGTGGCAAGCAAATGAGCTAGGATTTGGCTTACAAATTGAGATAAAAGGTACACTTATACCTGCTTTCTGTCTTAAAGAACTAGATGCTTTGTAGATCATTGGCGGTGTAAATACTGCAATGGTTTTAAGGTGCTATTCTAATTTTTATGTCTAATTTTGTCATCATATGAAGGCCATGTGTACATTTCACTTCAAATCAATTTTTACATTGAATAGAAAAGCAACTTGTGTTTTCCAGCTCAAAGAAGGTGTTCCCCAAAAGTTTTAACCTAGAATATAAGACTTGAAACTCACCACTTCTTTCAGTTTTCTGTTCATTTGGGATGGGAGTTGAATGGCTATCTTCAGATCTTCTTTCCATTTCATCAATTCTTTACTCCATTATTTCTGAAAATGACATTAATATAACTATTGTATTTCAAGTAAATATTGCTTCTTCTTATCTTCATCAGAATAATTTTGCCAAAGGTTCTTCAAGAACTAATTCTGATTTATTTGATTTATTCTACCTTGCTTCCGAAGGTATTTTTTAGGACACTGAGAAGCTTAAGCTTATCGAGCAGTGTCCTGGTCCTTCCTCTCGATGTGACCACACCTCATGATTTCTTATGTCTGGAATTGCAGAGAGCTGGCAACTCTTCTCACTCTGGGTGCAAATCTGGTCATGCCAGGGACTCAAACACCGTCCCTTGGGTCGATAGACAGTGCCTCTAGCCTCTGAGCCATCCTCCCATGTTACTTTCTACCCAAAAAGCAACCTGGTACATAGTTTTAAATGCACCACAAAGTATTTTTTACATTACCAACATATACCTGGGAACACATTGCCAGGGCCAGCAAGAGGGTTTGGAGGCCCTGGGGCAAAGGTAAAACATGAGGCCAACTACTGGTGACATAAACAGTTGGTATTTTTTACGAGGCCCCCTAGACATTTGGGCCAAGGAACCACTTCCCTCCTCTGCCCCCCACCCTGCCGCTCTGCAAACTGCTATTAGAATCATATTTCAAATCTGATTGATATCAAATTATCTATATAAGTGATCAATTCATAAGTGTTATGTTTGATCAATCTTTTCTTTTCTTTCATGTTATTAAGTAGATTGAAAAACTCAAGATAAAGGTGTAAAATAAAGTTTGCTAAAAAAGGAAAATAGAGAGGAAAAAATGTTTAGTTGTTCAACTTTAGGAAAAGAAAAAAATACCAAATTAGAAAAAGAATTTTCAGGATGAACCAGCTTCACAATTTAGCTAACATTTTGCCAAAAATGAACAATTCCAAAATAATTTATTGAAGTAGTCTTTGGGCACAGAATGATTCATTATCCAGTTTGTTTATATCCGCTACATAGTTTATATATATCCTTAAATATAGAAGTATACACGCTTTTTTTATAAGGAACCTACCACAAGGCCTAGTTCCAAAAGTTCCTTATTCGTAGACCTCAAGTCATCAGATTTTAGTATCAAAAGTTCCTTAAAAGTTCCTTAATTTTCACTGCACATCAATAAGCCTTAACACGTAATAGAGAGAGGGGCAAGACAGAGTATGCGGAAACTACTCCATGAAGCACTTGACACATGAATAGCAAACAATCTATGCGAGTATTGGCTGCAAATAAATGGAACAGGCTTTTTAGCTCTTGATGCTTGCAGTTATAAAAGATTTTCAAATCGAAAAGTTCCTTAGGGATTTCGTTTTTAGTAGTATAAGTTCTTTATATATTTCTTGCCACTTATACCAGTAGTATAAGTACATAGTTTATATATACTTAAATATAGAAGTATACATCTTAACCAATCAATGCTTCAGTGTGGTTAAACAGACAAGCAAGGGATAATTTGGAATGATTGCGATTCTATCTCACATTTTCATGCATGCACTGGTTTTGTACGAAGGATGTGTGATTTAGTTAAATTATTTCAATGCTTATTCTTTGGCCATAACAAAAATTTTGATAACCATTTAGGTTTCACTTTCTCCAAAACATTTAATCAGTATATTCATACGTTTCAGATAAGACTTGCATGACTTCCATTTATCTAAATCTGCATTTTATAAATTACTGGTATCTCTTGCCAATCTCAATACTCGTAGCATGTTGCATACCAAAAGATTAAAACATGTTCTATTTCGATGGGTCAAAGACGGCAGCAATTCACGAAGAAGTGACCATAAATTTTGAATATGGAAAGTAGAACTGGAAGGAAAGCCTTGTTGACTTTGCCTAAACATGCTGTAATGGATTGTATTGCTGCAGGACAAGTAATTAGCATGGAAAGAAAGTGATTGTTGCACTGACCTCTTTGATAAGCAAGAAAAGTATCTTTATTGAATGAATTTACTTTATATTGTTTGGTCTAATGGATAACTCAAATGTAGATGTTAGAAAACTTACCACGATCTTCTTGTACTGATTGCTATCAAAATTGTATAAACGCGCCTTTGCAACAACAACCATTGACTACTCCATGTAATCTGCACAAAGATGTAGTATTCTAAACGGAAAAATTTTCTGGAATTCTGCGCTTTCAGATCGAACTAATAAAACCCAGAGTTAATCCAAACAATGCACATTAATTATTTGGTAATTACTAGAAGGAACAAAGCTCTAAATTGTAGTTAAAGAAAACAAAATAATGTATTTATACTTAATTGAATCTACAATTTACATTCCCCCCCGTCCTCTTGTCCTCATTTTAAATTTGTTCATGCTTCAAAAAGAGGCTGCTTCTAAATGACATAACTTTCATGTGGACGCAAAAATTGAGCATGATAAATCGGGAAAAAAATTAATTTATTTTAGTGTACAATAAAATTTAGGTCAACATGTCACAAACAAGGATAAGAAGTGTCATACCAATACTGGAGCGAACAAGAATTTATCGAAATGGACCCCTTAAAGTCGGGACGCCGGTAAATCTAGTTTACAAATTTAGGCCAAGTGCCGCATCCGCATATTATATCTAGCTATTGCTGTTAAGTAAAATAGGGCTATATCTGTTTTACCTTGTATTCAGCTCTAGCAATTATATTTTAATTCCTCGTTGTTTGTGGATTAGATCATATATGATATCGATCAACCTCTTGAACAAGATAATAGTTAATTTCCCAGGCAAACAAATTGTGTGATCTCTTCCTTTCCTGGAAATTTCCCTGCTTTGGTATTGAAGCAATTTTTAGTTAAATGAAGAATTTTTTCAATTTCAAGTATATAGAAGTTAAGAGTTTTTTAGGTTTTATAATTGTTGATTGTATATAATAGAAAGAAATACATTGCTTTAAGTTGTAACATTTCCTTCTTTCACCGTTTATTTTTCAAATCATCACATAATTTTCTAAACATTCTAGTTGACAAGATGTGTCACAATCTCCTTTTGTGATACCAATTACGTCCAACTGACTTTGACATCTTTGGTTCAAGGTATGAAAGCAAGATTTTTTTCTTTTTAGCTTTTCCAGGCCTGTAGAAGTTGCAGTTCAAATGTGGTGAGTTTTTAATCAGAAATGCACATGCCTTGGTTCTGATATAGCTATATAGATACATTCATCGTGCCTAATAATGAAAAACTTTAGAACTACATATTATAGTTTTGCAAGTCTTATAAACTGGATGAGAAACTTCCTTTCAATAATTAGATTTGTCCATTGATTGTCTGTAGATAAATTTTTGTAAATAAAAGTAGAATTCTGTTTTCCCCCAAATGTCCACCAATTTTTCTTTGGTCACCATTGATAAACATTACTTTGATAATATTTATGTTGTATCTTTTTCTTGTTATACAATGTGTTTGATTTAAAGCTAGCTTTTTACAATAACCATTTATAGGTAGATGTACGGAAAATCAGAAATATTGGAATATCAGCCCATATTGACTCAGGAAAAACAACTTTGACAGAAAGAGTTCTATTTTATACTGGACGAATTCATGAAATGCATGAGGTATTAAAAGTTTATCAATTCTCTATCAATATATAATGTTGCTACAAATTGCCTATTGCCTAATGTTGCTATAAATTTACTTTAAAAATAAACTATATATCTTAAACTTCCTACTTTCATATACTATAAGCTTTTAGTAATCAAGGTTTTGTATGTTTGTTTAAATCTTTTGCATTCAACATACACTACACTTCAAAAAAGCATTGAATCCAGAAAACATATTTGTGTTTGCTTAAAGCACTTCTCTGTCTGACACTCCTCAGAGTATGCAAATATCAAATGCTGATAAAATAAATTGATAGTGTTGGCTTGAAAAGCACCAGAAGGTTGGGATAATAGTACACAATCAAATCTTATGTATAGGCTTTCTAATCTAATGGACCAATCAATTTCCATTTCACATTTTTACAGATGCTTTTTAATGCATTTGATTATATTTTCTGAGATTTAAGCTTTTTGATAATGCCTAATGATATTGACAAAATCCATTGGGGTAGTCTTTTTTTTAGTAAGCTTGAACACCATGTTGGAATAATATTGGTAAGGTTAAATTTCTTGTAATGGACAGCTCTTGGGTCATTAAGCCCAATTGGGCCAAAGCTCTAATGATGTGCCCGTACAGAACATTCTTCATCATTTCTTAATAACATGAAAGGGAATCAAACTACCACAACAATGTCATGAATGATCCATCCCTAGCATCACATTTACAAATATGTGCACAAGTATGGAAAAAATTATTTCCTTTATAAAGGTTAGAGGGAAAGATCAAGTTGGTGCAACTATGGACTTCATGGAGCTAGAAAGACAAAGAGGGATAACTATTCAGGTATTTACTGAACAATATTTGCAATTAATGAACATTTTGTAATTTTTGTTCAATACCTCTTGAGCAATCATATCACATTCTTTATAATGCCTGATGCTGTCTATTAAATGTTGTTCATGCTTACCTGGCATAGTAGGCCAAGCAAGCCAACAAAGCAATATAATATCATGTGCATGATTAAATTACATGACAATTGTATAGGAAGCTATGATTTGTAGACTAGGTATAGGAAGCTATTATATTTAAGATATTCTCACAATTTTAATAATTTTTCATATGTAGCACTTTTCTACTTCAACTTCTATTTCTTCTTTTTTTAAATGTTAGAAAGATTTATTCTGATGTGATTTTTGAAGGATTTTGAGCTCCTGCTATGTACATTGTCCTAGCCATACTTGACCATCTTGAAATCATTCAGCCTTTTCCTATTTAAAAGAGTAGCCTACTCCTTTAATACATCTGATGGACAGTAACAAAGATAACTTGTATGCTGTACCAATAGGTTCTGACTAACATTGATATTAGAATACATCAGTCTATTGTAATTATTGATTATTGTACAATTTATGATTGATATTTTAGTCAGCTGCAACATTTACAACTTGGAAAGATATCAATATTAACCTTATTGATACTCCTGGTATGATATTCTTGTGAATATTTCTGTACAATTTATTGTACAATTTATGATTAATATTTCAGTCAGCTGCAACATTTACAACTTGGAAAGATATCAATATTAACCTTATTGATACTCCTGGTATGATATTCTTGTAAATATTTCTGTTTAAGAAAATAAGAAAGTATATTGAATTTCAATGGCTGTCACATAGAGATAGTTGATAAAGATTAAGTTTCTAAAAGCCTTTAGATGGCCATTTTATCACTCGATTGATACTTCACTGCCCTAGCTAAAGTCAGGTGAATAACTTTCAGTTTACCCAAATTCAAAGTAGGTATATGAATCAGGAATACACTTTTGTTCTCTAAACAGCTAATTTTACAGATGAGAAGTTCATTGTCCAACAGTACTGAAGCTATAGTTTTGCAGGTACTATTCAGCTAAACATAGGCTTAAAGGTTCTGAGTGGAACTAGTACTAAATCATAAAGTATCATTTTTTGTCATTAGTAAAAGATAAAAGAAAGAGCTTGGAGTAATTAATTATATTATAATAGTGGATCATTTCCTGAATATTTCAAATTGCATTATCATGATCGTCGCATATAAAAGACCCTTGCCAATTTTTTACACTTTCACCTTATAACACTTTAAATGCTTTGCATTAAACTTCTTTATAGGACATATTGACTTCACTGTTGAAGTTGAGAGGGCGCTTAGAGTTCTAGATGGTGCCGTTTTGGTACTTTGTGCTGTTGGAGGGGTACAGGTTGGTTGTTCTCAACAAATCATATCACCTTGAGTAATGCAATGATGGAATCTCAAAGCCAGAAATTTAGGAAGCCTAGACGTTATGGTAAAAAGTACATAAATGATAACTTGAATTCACTCAACAAAATTTTCCTTTTAGAGTCAGACCCTGACTGTCAATAGACAAATGAAGCGGTATAGTGTCCCTTGTCTTGCTTTTATAAACAAACTGGACAGGTATGTTCTATTTCAGCTAATCTATTACCTTCTTTACCAATGTAACCCAAATATTTATTTACCTCTGAGTAGAAAGTGAAACCTTATTGATATCCGAAAAAATTATTCGATAAGAATTGTGGGGTAAAAAATAATCTCTAAGTTCTCAATTTTGAAGTGAATCTAAGGCTAAAGTTTGCGACGCACAAAGAAAGAAGTCATGTTTCAGATTAGTATCGAGATGGTGAACCGAGGAAGCCGCCCCCCGTTTTGTCGTTTTTGCTAAGAGACAGGAACAGCTCGTTTCTTAAGCCAGTGGTTGATTCTAGGTCATGAGACTTCAGAGGATCTTTATTCATTGAATGGAGTTTAAAATCGCTAGCTCTGAATGAATTTAACCTATTGCGAGGAAAGGAAAAATCGATTCATTGCACCAAAATTCTTTCTACTGTGGCAGTACCAACTGGGGTGGTTTTTGAATTTTAAGGATTCAACGTTATTTTGGATTAAACTCAAAATTGAACGGCTATAAGGATAAAAGGATTTCAGTTCACTTAAATTCAGGCTTGAATATTTGTCTGTCAATGACATTGCATTGCTCAAAGTTCTGTGACAGATTGGCCTTGTTAACGAGCAAACACTTCCCAGTTGGTACCACATAACCGTCTGTCTAGCTCCTTTAAAATGAATGGAACCGCCAAACGCTTAAGAGTCACCAAATTTTAATGGGGGTCAGATTCGCTAGTCACTCGTTTTGGAGTGCCCCGTATGTTATCCAAGAACTTACCCGCATACGAGTGAAAGAACTGTTTATACGTAAGCTCTATTTCGCCAATAGGGGTAACATTAGAAAATTGGAAAGATTGTACAAGCATCAAATCTTGTATTACAGGCTTTTAGGTAAGAAGCGTGTGGGCATTCAAACATAAACACGTTCTATATTTATAAACAACGCTTTTAGAGACTAGCCCTCATGGTAGGCTCAAATACCTGAAAATTACATATTAAGAAGGATACTTTTAAACAACCTTTTCTCACGGCGGAAGTAATTTAGGGAAATTCAGTCAGGAATTGCGGACAACTTCTTTATAACTTTTGATATAGCTTTTTGATAGAAAGTGAAATCGGCTTTTTTATGCAAGCTCAGTTTCTCTTATTTGTAGATTAGGTGCTGATTCAACGAGGGTTCTCACTCAAATGAGGTATTCATTTCCTTCCATGTTGTCTCTTGTTTTGATTTAATCTCATCCTGCAAGTGGTTTTAGTTGCAAGAGTCGTCCCAGACTTATATTTTTGTCACTTTGTCGCTTTCTTTTCACACTTGGAAGATTCTCAGCTACTTAATCGCCTTTTCAAAATTGTAGAATTTTTCAGAAAAATATGGATAACATCTTTTTCAGAATAGGACGATGGAAGATTATACTCTTCATTCTTAAAAAAAATCATACACTCTTTGCCCTTACCTAATTGGGAATGACCAAAATATGTCAATGAAGATTTTTAGGAATTATTTTAGTACTTCGTGGTTATATACTTTGTATCGTTGAATCACTTAAAGGTTCTCTGCATGCTTTTATTTCAGGACGAAGTTACGTCATAATGCTGCTTTCTTGCAATTACCAATTGGCCTCGAGTCCTCGCACAAAGGCATTGTCGATCTGATTAAAAGAGAGGCAGTGTATTTCGATGGAAGCTTTGGGTGCGTCTATATTAACCATTAAGTCTTTTGAAGTAAATTTTTCTGTTTTCAACTTTCATCAAATTTTCATTTTTAAGACAAGAATAATTGTACTCTTTCTTCCTCTAACAATTCCTCTATTCGTGCATGATATTTTTTCTACATAGGGGGACAGTCAAATAGAAAGTATTCCCCTCCCCCCTTGAAATTTTATTACAAGGGTGACATGCATCTTTTCTTTGGAAGACACTCACAATGCCTGCCAAAATTGTTGGAACACAATTCTTTGACTCGCGTTCACTCATTCCTCTCCCCCTACGAACAATATTGTCCTGCGGCTAAACGAAGCGTCATTTTTGCGCCCCATATATACTGCATGCTATACTTGTTACGAACACTGTTTTAGGGGGGAGGAGGGGGATTAACGGCCATTGGCGCGTCAAAGAAAGGAAAAACGCAAAAAACATGAGAAAATACTGTGATGTTCAAAGGACTGGGCAGTCATGGTAGTTGCATGTATGCTCATTGGTCTTTACTTTTTGTCCCTTTCAAGCAATACACCAAGCTATATCATTTACCTTGTTGCAGTTTCGTAAACAATATTTCAACCATTTTCAGGTTGAATGTTCGAAGGGATGAAGTGCCCGCAAATATGAGGAGTGAGTGCGAGGATAGACGAGCGGAGCTGGTCGGTATGTAGGATTGGCTGGTATTTTTACTGTATTAAGACTTCGTACACTTCCAAGGCCTAAAAGTGCATGGTGATTCTATTGATATGTGTACACAAGTAGATGGTGGTTCGAAGGCCATAAAGGAGATTATGGTTCTATTTATACGAGCACATTGCTTCCTTGAACATGAATTTCGAACTTTTGTCTGCTTCAAGAAACCTACGTATATTTGTCAACTGTGAAGAATCCAACACTGTAGTTATTTTGTAACTGTAAGCACATCTTTTTTACAGAGACTGTAGCCAATGTTGATGACATCCTTGGAGAAATTTTTCTGGAGGAAAGGGAGCCAACTGAAGAAGAACTGAAGGTGAACATTTCAGGGTTCCTTTTACAGTCCATTTGTGTCTTTTATGCGATGGTACAATGCCTGCGAAAAGCTTCGTAACGTCTCATAATTGTCCCTAACTATGCATTTTTCACTTATATTGGATTCTATTAGCATTCAAACGCTCCCCCGTCCAACCTAAAATCATGTCGATGTCAAAGTGAATCTGCGAAAATGTCGGACGTAAAATCTTGTTTTTCTTTCGTAACATGACAACATTACAGAAGCTGTAATTAATTCTCGACTTTTTATCGACTATTAATCATAGAATCTGAAGCATGAACAAAAGCTTTTTCCTACATCCGCGATGCATCTGAATATATGAAACTTAGCCCTATTTAGTTATATAGGCAATATCTATAAATTAACATTTATTTCTTCTTGCGTTGATAAAGTCTTTATTCGATATAGGCCGCCATTAGACGCACTGTTATACAACGAAGTTTCACCCCAGTGTTACTGGGAACGGCATTGAAGAACAAAGGCGTCCAGGTAACGGCCTTCAACACTTGCCCCAGTCACTTTTTACAATTCGTTATCCCGCTGTATCGTGGCCTATCTTAGTCCAAGTTAATACAATTACAAGCTCATTTCGCATTAGTTCCAGCTTGATCTGCCTTCAGGATTCGCCTTTCACACACCTTTTCCGCCCAGATATTCAACAAGGCTACTCCTTAAAGCGCTACGTGTGTTCGTTGTGCAAATCAATGCAAATCCAGCGGCTTTTTTGTTGAATTCTTAAAAGGTCGACACAGGATTTACGTTTTAATCAGTCTACGCTTTCCTCCATTCTCAAATATCTTCTAAAAAATGTATCAGTTTTGAAGCAGCAGTGATGCAGTCCCCTCAAGCATGCGATTTTCCTCGTCGAAAAGCTGAGTGCTTTGGGCAGGGTTTACATCTGATTAGGCCACTATAAATTTGCCAGATCTTCAATAATTCGATTGGTGAAGTCGGTGTTATTTTTGTTCTGACATAAAACATAATGCTGATGAGAGGGAAAAGAAGACTTCTTTATCATCAATTCTAGCTTAGCTTGGTTTCAGTCTTTGGGTTGTGGCCAAAACCTTTTATTCAATCCAGTTTCACAAATTCGTCACTTAAGAAAAGATTAAGCTTATTTTATGGGCAGGGTTTCGTTCTTGCTCCTTCGGATTGTGAATTTCTTATGCAGATATTTTTCGGTATACTTTGAAACCTGACAAATATTAACTGGAATGTAAGGTCGAAATATTTTATTCCATTGATCTCAAGTTCCAGTTCTTGTGATTAGTAGTATAAGCTTTATCAATGACATGTGAAAAATGTTTCAAATGTCAAATCCGTCATTTTAATTGCTTTTTGATTAAGGACTGATTCACTAATAGCTGCTCAAAGTTCCGTCAAAAGTTCAATTTTGCGGCAACGAAGTGCGCAAGATGCTATTCTGTCTCAGGAATGTCTTTGCTTTTTATCCAAGCAGAAAACTTTTGGTTAAAATAATATTCTTGGTTGTATGATGGAATTCGCAAACTCTTAGGCATCTCGCGAAAAGAAATACTTTCTTGTCTTGTCATATGTGAATGAAATTTAGTTTCTACGAAGTCGATGTTTATACTTTTCTGCCTACTGCGGGAATTCTTTTGCATATGTCAGTTCTCTAATTTTAGTTTATGGTTTCAATTGGTCCCATTTTCTTTCAGCCTCTTTTGGATGCAGTACTGGATTACCTTCCTGATCCGACAGAAGTTAACAATTATGCTTTGAACATAGAAAAGTATGCTAAAATCTAGTTTTTATCAAATATTTTCTAAAAACCTGTGAAGTGTTTGTATTTTTTTGTTGAGCTTTTGGTCTACATAGATCAGCAATATAATCATGTGTCTCGATTTTGCTCTCAATTTCTATTCTCGTTTGATTACTGCCATGTTCCTTTCTTTCATCTTGCAGAGAGAACGAGAAGGTCCTTCTTGACCCTGCTAGAGATGATTCAAGTCCGCTTCTAGCTCTTGCTTTCAAGTTGGAGGTGGGTACTGCCATAACAAAATCACATAATTAGTGGGATATTTCAAGCAATTTTCGTTTAAGGCACATAGCTGAACTACTGCTGCCAGCTTTGTGAGTTATATTCTGTTTGATATAATCATTAATATAAAATGTTGTGTTAGCTGATTCTGACCTTTGCTCTGACCTTTGCTCTGACCTTTGACCTCTAGCTCTCAATGTAAGGTTAATGCCACTTAGGATGTAAGGCCCACCAGTTTGTCTTGCTACGTCCCCCCAAAATGAGTAAATGCCAGTTCTACTATTCTAATTCGGTTTACTTTTACTATTATTTATATAATATTATTTATTTATATAATACTATTATCTACTATTATTTACCAGCTTTCCTGCCTGCTGTATACAAAGGCCGCAGCGCAAGCCCCATTAGTTTTTGTCCTCAGCCGTAACTGAATATGTTAACTTTCTGACTAAGTGCCCTTTTTCTGGCTCTCTCTTGACTTTCTAAATGAGTGTCACAATTCTCTGACTAAGTGTCTTGACTTCCTGACATAAAATGTTTTAGTTTGCTGACTGGGTGCTCCACATTCAGACCAAGTGCTCTATTTTTCTGGCTCTCTCTTGACTTTCTTAAGGAGTGTCTTGACTTTTTATTGAGTGTCTCAAATTCTGACTTAGTGACTTAACGTTCTGACTTACTTTCCTAGTATTTTGATCGAATGACTTAATTTTCTGCCTATGTTTCTTTGCTTTCTTACTGCCACAACGTTCTGGCTATCTTTTTTCTGACTGAGTGTCTTAATCGTCTTAAATAACTCTCTGATTGTCTCAATTTTTCTAGGCTGGAAAATACGGCCAGCTAACCTATATGCGCATTTATCGAGGAATGCTGAAACGAGGCCAGTTTATAGTGAACACGAGGACAGGCCGGAGAGTAAAGGTCCCGCGAGTAATCCAAATGCACGCTGACCAGATGCAGGTATACTCGTAATATCCACCTAAACCAGAGTTAACCTCTAGGCACAGACCAAGAACCATGCTACTCTTTGCGTCCTTGGCGCCCTGTAGTCTATGAGCCCGCTCGATATGGTCAGCGGTTGATTTTTTAAAACATTGTTGCTGCCATTTTATTTTTGCCGGAGGCCTACAAGCCACTACAAGTCTAAAATTCTGAGTTTACCTATTTATTCAAAGTTTTATTGTAAACACATTTGTATTAATTGTATCTGAAATGCAATTGACGATACCTTGAATCCAAAAAGCTTAGCACGACTGCATTTCGCTGAAAAAAATTTGAAATTTCGAAATCAAGTCTTTCTGGAACTTCTGCCTTTTCTGTGGCCCTGCTTTGTATGTTTATTGAGAACAAACCTACAAGTTATCTACAAGTTATCTAACATTAGTGACAGCAAACAGTATGCGTCGATTCAAGATTGATGGGTGCAAGAATTACCATGATCAAAATCTCTTACTCTTTGAAACCAGGTAGCAATGTGGTAGCATTTTTTTTGCTCAGATTTTCTTAGCGCTGTTTAACTTTGATTTTTGTTTGCGATGAAAAGACTGTTAAATGACAGTTTTATATTATTTATGGCTATTTCATTATATTTATGTTACCCTTTGCAGGACATACAAGATGCTTATGCAGGCGACATTTGCGCCCTGTTTGGCGTTGAGTGCTCGTCGGGTGACACATTTGTTTCTGAAGACTCACCGAAGTTATCAATGGTAAGTTGTTAATGCTTGATTTAAGAAATATTGTGTTTAACAGAACAGGACAAAACAGAACATGAACTGAACAGGACTTGAAAAGGATTTGAACAGGGAACATAACAGAACAGGAGCCCAATAGGAACAAACCATGTGTATTTTAGCTGGTGTTTTAAATTATAACTCCGAAATTAGCGCCAAAATACCTATAGTGTTTCCCACACCGATTAAAAGCTTTTCAAACGATGATCGATATGAATAGCTTTCACCGTGCAGAGATTCGATTGAAAGTGTTTCTATGGATGGCAACCCTCAAAAGATACATCATAATTCATTTGGGACCATTCGCGACAATAGAGTGCAGTCCCTTGGTGTACACTGCCTTGCTTAGACAATCGTTCTGTCGCATTTGATGGCTTTTTTCTGTGTTTTTTATTTAGCTTATCTTAAGGCCATATTTCTTCCTCTAGGAGTCAATATTCGTCCCGGAGCCGGTCATTTCATTGGCTGTGGAACCAAAAAATAAGGTAATGTTGTTACGTAGCTGTTGTTTCATTTGGTTTGGCGTCTTGGGAAATCCAGCTTTATCATGAAGTGCGAAATGATGAAGATTTCGAAAGGGACTTATAGATCCATTCCTGATTGAGTACTCTTTACTTAACTGACCTACCTAGAACATGCTCTGAGACTTTAAAGAACTGACAACTTGTGCAATATAAGGTCACCACGCCTTAAGTTTTGATGATGACTCTGGGTAGCGTCATACACTGTCAACCACTGTCATACTAAAGTCGAAACGACATACACTGTTTCAGAATAAGTTGTAGACCGTTCACATACATGGATATTGCTGTCGTTTAAAAGTCTTTAAGGTCTAATGTAAAACGTCGCTCTTCTCGTACACTAAACCTAATATCCGACAAGACAACAACGATGTTTAACGTAATTTGTTTCGCCAAAACTGATTTGGAGGGGTGAGGATATGTTTTGGACCAGATAGCGTTATAGAGAAAAAGTCACCATTAATGGATCCATAAATCAAATTATGGTGTGTCATATAACAAACTTTTATACTTATGAATTTCCCTCAATAAATACTCAGTAGAGTCGAGCCTTCTGTCTGTAAACGATTGCAGTGTTATTTTAAAAAGCTCAGCCAAATAACTCAATTGCAAGAAAATATTATACAAAGCAGGCAATATAGTACTTTTTCAGTAGTAAAGGGAATCGGAATAAGATGGATTTTACGTGAAATTATTTTATCATTTGATTTTATAATCAATCATTTGATCATTAATGGAACTTTTTCGGCGGCCCGTTTTTCAACTACTTCTTCATTAACGACCATTACGTCAGTGATTGATTAATTGTTTCACGTCTTTTATATGTAACAAAGTATGAGTTACAAGTCTAAAATTTTGGATTATAAGTTTACCATTTGGCTGCTCTAGCAAGTTGATCTGTTTAATGACTCAGTATACAACGTAAATTTTATTTAAACTAAAAAGTCTTTTAATATATTATGAAATATCAAAACCTCCATATATTAAAAGATTTTCAAAATTGCTGTTTATATTAAGAGACTTCTAGAATAACTGGATATTTGAAAACAATGCCTTCGGGAAAATGTCTCAAATTCTTATAATATATGCGAATTTATTTTGTAGAATGATGTTGAAAATTTTTCGAAAGCCATAAACCGTTTTACTCGAGAAGATCCAACGTTCAAAGTTCATATCGACAAAGAAAGTAAAGAGGTAATTGGTTCGCTCGTTCAACTTATGTAAGCACTACGAGACAGCTTTGTGCGTGAATAAGCTTTTTAACGGTCTTATCAGCTAATGGTCCTTTATGATATCATTGTACGATCGGTTTCCTGGGCCAAATATTCTAGCCAGCAAAGCACGTAATAGATAAAATGCTAATGGAATTATTCTTTGGAGCTATGTCTAGTTATCGGTTTTGTTATTCGCCTTGGTTATTTACGGTGATTTTTTGTTTATGTCTGTCTTAGATTAAGCGAGCTGAACCCTCGGGACATCTTTTTGAAAATATCTTGTTATCTAGCCAGCGAACTATTAGTTGCACTGAGTATTTCTTTCAGCTCCTAAATGACGAATTATATCTTGAGAAGTATTGATCACATATTAAAATATTTGTTATTTTCTTTTAGACTATAATTTCTGGAATGGGAGAGCTTCATCTTGATATTTACACCGAGGTAAAATCATGTTTCTGGCAATTTTCATACTTAAATTGAGCTTATGTTTTTGGGATCATAATTTTGGCTACGTTTTTGTTGTCAATGCATTTCACGTGCCTTCCGAAAAGTTCCGATTTTCTTGCAGTTCTACTCTGGAGCTTTTTTCCATTCTCCGTTCGCAGTTTTTAAATTGCTGAAGTTTCCCGAACAGCTTGCCTAAGATCTACGAAAAAAGCACAATATTATCATATCTTATCTTACTATATTGCATTATATCATATAATATTATATTACATTATATTATTTTTTAACATATTTTATGATATTATATTATTTTATATAAAATTATATAATATTATATCATTATGTTGTATTGTATTTTATTATATAATATTATATCATTATGTTGTATTGTATTTTATTATATTATTAGGTTTTATTTTATTAAATCATGTCATAAACAATTATTTTATATTTTATTTTGTTACCTTATGTCATGTTACATATTTTTCTTCATTTTGTTCCCAACGAGTGTTCGCCACTTTTTTTAAAAAAGGCGTTTAAATGACGTCACAGATGACCAATCAGCTAATAATATCGATTAAAATACATTCTAGCGAATGAAATCGGAGTACAACTGCGCCGTTCTTACTGGTAAACCAAAGGTGGCTTTCCGCGAAACCATAACTGCACCAGCCAGGTAATTCATTGCTACTTGTGTCTCTTTATTTTGAAGTTGTAACTGTTGTTGTAGACATCCTTTGGTTGTTTTGTTGCTGCTGCCTCGGCTGTTGATGTTGTTCCTAAAAATTTCATTTTTCTGAGCTTGCCTAGAGGTTCCCGGTGACCTTTAAAAGAAACTTGTTTTAAAAGTTTCTTTGGTTTTTACCTGTGGTATGTGTCTGATTGAAGTCATTTTTTGGCTTCTTTATAGGAAAAAATCAATGTTTCGCCCTGTTTTTCAAACAGAGGTCATATATCTATTGATAGTTTCATTCGCCGACATAATGATCACCACCACCAACCTTGGTTTCAATGTGATTTTTTTGTTCTAACCTGTGATTCCTGCCTGTTTGAATTTGCTGTTTGACTCTATTGTATTGAATAAACACTATTTTCCCCTGTTTTTCAAACAGAGTTCATGTATCTATTCACAGTTCCAATTATGATTACCACCACCCGCCTTGGTTTCAATGTGATATTTCTTTGATATTCCTGTGATATCTACCTGTTTGAATGTATTGTTTGGCTGCACTACACGAGAAGAACACTGTTTCGCCCTGTTTTTCAAACAGAGTTTATGTATCTATTCATAGTTTCGATTACCAACATAAAAAGCAAACAGGAGGCTCAGGACAATTTGGTCGTGTTATTGGTAAACTAGAGGTAGGTTTGTTTGAAAGTCCTTTTTGTTTGAAACAAAGCAGATCTTAACGGAGAAGGCAGTAAATGTAGCTTCATTGATAATGTTCTTGTTTCTGTTTGTGTTTCAACAAATTAAATTGTCGTTTCAAGCATTCCAGTCGTCATGATTTAATCGGATATTTGAGAAGAGCGATTTCCAAAGAGTGCCATTGAATATTCTAAATATTTTTTGGTGACCGCCTAACAACCAAAACAGACTGGATGTCGTTCGCTGTGATTTTTAGAAAACACCAACTGAACTTCGTAACTGCTTTTCTATTTGTTTATAATAACATTTATGGTATCTATATGGTTTGTGTTTATAGTATTGGAAGTATATACGTAACTTATCCACACCGGAAGTATGCACCTAACTTATCCACATCGGAAAGAGACAACTTATCCCCACCGGAAGTATAGACACAACTTATTCACACCGGAAGTACATACGTAACATATCCCCACCGAAAGTATAGACACAACTTATTCACACCGGAAGTACATACGTAACATATCCCCACCGGAAGTACATACGTAACATATCCCCACCGGAAGTATAGACACAACTTATTCACACCGGAAGCACATACGTAACATATCCCCACCGGAAGTATAGACAACTTATTCACACCGGAAGTACATAAGTAACATATCACCACCGGAAGTATAGACAACTTATTCACACCGGAAGTACATACGTAACATATCCACACCAGAGAACATACAACATATCCACACCAGAGGTATATACGTCACTTTGGCTGTTAAAAGAGTTTGTCAAAATATGAAAGGAAAATGGTCGGGCATTCTTTCTCTATATAAGCTAGTCTCACGTTCGGAACTGCATTTCATGAAATGCATGCTAAAGATTTGGATATGTATCCCCAGCTTAAGGTCATGTTTCATCGATATCACATTTTTCATCATAAGAGACCACCAAATGTTGCAAGCAACTAATTTACCTGAATCTATTGATGTACTGTGTCCTTCTATTGATAGGAAATGCTGCCTATAGAACCTATGCCTTATTATCGAATCGCTTTTTTTCTTTTATACCTCATGCCGCTTCAAAGATACCTTATCAACAATCGAGACGGCTCTTACGGTCAAAGAGAGTTTTTGACGGATGCGCGAAAAGTTTACTCCACATGATTTAGGATAAGTTAAGGCTTCGCGGATAGCTGATCGCTTCTTTAATGTACTTTCGTTGACATTGAGAATTCTGAGGATTATTTGCAGTCGCTTTGCCATGCTCGAGCTAAACGCCGACGCCTTCTTGGCAGGTCTCTTTGAAAACGCTCCCGGCGTTAACTTTTAAAGTTCCATGTGGCGTGTCTAGGACGAAAGGGTGTGAGTAAATAGGCTTTATTATGGAACAAAATGTTATGTCTTGTATGCCTTCAAATGAGATATGCCTTTCAGGAGCTTATTGAATAAATCGTAGCTTTTACTTTGTGAGAAGAGTATTTCATAAGTTGTTGAAAAATTCATTTCGATGCAAAGTCAAGAAAAATTAAAGCCTATGAGCTGGAGGAAGGTTTTGCCTTTTAATGTCATATTTGAGGGAGGTTCATAAGCAATTTCATCATAAAAAATAAAAGTGATTGTGAAAACCTTTAGCTTTCAGTTGGTTATGAGGAAAGTTTAAATTATGAAAATTGCAGCCGGAGGAAGGTTATAACCTTTTCTGGACTAAGTTTCGAGGATGACGATTTTAATCATTGCAAGATTTTTAGAGTTTCGTCTGGCTCAACGGAGGATTCCTTTTACGGCCTGGCCAGCTTTTTGCTTGTAGGGCAGATCAATCCAACGACAATTTGACATTTTAGAAGGACAAGTTAAAACAGTTCTTACATAACAAATGTCTTGTACTTGTGATACCTGAGGAGGAGGAAGGAGAGGAAATTTACAGGGAACCGAGACGACGTAATCTTTCCAGTTCATTTCTCCTCAGTTGAAAAGCTGCTTATTGCTAGATAAAGTTGAGAGTGTTTTCGGTGGAGCCAAAGATAGATGCTAAGTTTTTATCAACTATCGTTGTCCATAAAGAGTCCTATGTTATTAATCGCTAACCGCTACAACCACACATTATCACATCGCTATCTGTTGCTCAGCAAAGCTAAACACTTTAACGAGGGCGCTGATAAGAATCAGAATAAGAAAAATTGCAGTGAGGCCCTGTCTGTTGTGTATTTTCAAGAAAAGCTTACACCCAATTCGCCTTGCGTGTAAACTCGTGTAAACAGAAAGACCGCTTCGCTTGGACTCTAAAACGACTTATTGATTAAACTGTTCCATAAACTGATACCATGTTGAATAACTAAGAGCAAATTTTTACACGATGCAGGGTTACACTTAATGTACGCGGTGTTTGAATGTACGCTTAATGTACGTGGGGTAGAACTAATATTGTGTGATGAGAACCTTGCTCAAAGGTTTGTTACAGAACCCTAGTAAGAATAAAAGCACACGTCTCATGACCTATGTCGCCCTCTGCAATACGCAATTGTTTACATTGTTCCAAAATGTAGGCATCTCCTCTTTTTTGCGCCACTACTAAGTGTGGCAAAATATTTTGAACCAGTCATGTTGACACAGACCTTTGCGTGCACCAAAATTGATTTTTTCGATTCCAGCATGCCAATGTCTCCTTTGGGGTTTACTCCTTAAAGTATAATTGTGAGTTACTAGCTGTAGATATATAATTATATTTCTAATAGTTAATGTAATATATAAGAGGTATTGTGCATGAGTAGATATACAGAGCAATTAGCCGACAGTGAAATAGCATTGTATAGCTGATTGTTAGTTTCTTAGTAAATGTACTTAACGATACCAAGTAAGAAAAGCTTGCTACAAAGACTAAAACTGTCTTGTATCTAGCTTGTTTACGAAATCTTCATAACTGCTATTGTCAAACAAATTTAGATTGAAATAACAGTGTATAGTTTAGTGTATAGTTTTATCTAGTAAATGCAGATAATGATGCATGAATTGTTATTGAAGCAAGACAAAGCTTGCTAGACTGTATTGTATCTAGCTTGTTGACAAAATCTTTATAACTGCTATGGTAAAATAAATTTAAATTAGAAATTGAACAGTCCTCGCAGTTTGATCCATTCCTAGAGAGATGTACCTAGTGTGGTTTAGTGGGCGAAAACTAACTCAGGTTCCCACTGAGCAAGTTTGCCTTGAAGAGCAAGAAAGTTTCATAATTTGGTGAGCACCTTTGACCCTACCAAAACCTCAGTCCTGGGACCAATCAGCGATACTCGTTACTCCGCAGAGTGGCCAAGAAATCCCGCATTCATGCTTAGAAGATTTACTGTTGACCTACAACGAGGTCAATTCTGCTTCTCGGGTCTGAAGAAGTATCAGTAACAAGACCCTGGTCATTGATCGAAAACTGACGCATCACCCGGAGATATGCAACTTTTGTGTTTGCGTTTCCTACACTCAGTTGTTGTTGTTGCTGTTAATGTTGTTGTTGTTGCTGAAACTCTCGCTTGTTTTTTCAGGTGCTCCCTCTTGAATCATTGACTCAGCTAGAATTTGTAGACGCAACAGTCGGCATGAACATTCCAAAATCATTTATCCCTGCCATCGAAAAAGTAGGTTAATCAGAATTATTATCTAAACAATCTTCTTGTCTATTGTTGTACGTTATGATGAGCTCTCTTGTTATACAACACGAAATCTAACCGGATCGTGCCCAGGATTTTGTTAGACGGTTCTCTTAACTGTCCACAAGGCATTTGCGTGCGTTAAAGTTTTGTCTATAGTGTAGGATGCAATGGAGCGTATAGGGTAGGTTCGATGCCCAGGTGAAGCCGCAGAAGTGATAATTAGGCTTGCAGTTTTGTGATCATTCGCTGAATCTGTAGGCAAATTTTGCACTAAAGGCCTCGATTATTTTCCCAACTTATTATGTCCTATCACCATATAGACTTCACCAAATGCAACGTATATTGAGCATATGTTAACGAAGCAACGCCCTAGTCAAAAAGAAACTCCGTTAGACACCGCTGCGCAGCATACTGCACAGCAGGCACCGCATTGCATTTTTTACTAGGTCTCGCTTGACAGTTTTCCTCGAAAACTGAAAAAAAGAAATGAGAAATTCATATTTGTGTTTGGTGTTTTAAGTTATTACTGGTAACACTGTGTCAGAAGTCAAAGATATCAACATTTGTTCATAGTATTCTCCTTCCAACTTCCATATTTTTAGTTTCACCTGTCTACGCGTGGTGAATTTACCAAAAGCATCAAAGTTGGAATGAAAATTAAGCTTCTTGTTCTTTCTAGGGTTTTTACGAAGCCTGTGAGCGTGGTTTTTTAACTGGCCATAAAATGTGCGGAATGAGGTTCATTCTGGAAGATGGTCAGTATGCAATTACATCTGCACTTTAACTTAAATTTATTTAGCTGTTAGATATTCGCGAATAAGCAGAACTTTATGCGAAGGCTTCGGCTAAGGTTCAAGACTGCCATGTTGGTGGCACGGCCTCCAGTTCAAAACGAGTACCTAACTGGGAGCGAGGTTAAAGACAGCATGAAAAAGAGACGGCCTCCTTACCATACAAACCCGTTACGAGGCTCAGGACGATGCGCCTAGAATACCTTCTCGAACCGTCGTATTATGGGCGAGACTTTGTTTTTGGCAAATGGAGGCTATAGTTTAGGCTTTGCAAATGCTATATTGCCTTGGGCTCATCTGACTACCAATTTTATCGATTAGCAACTTATCCTGACCTGTGCGAAGTACACTGAACTCTTTCTTTCGATGTCATTAGACTCTCATTAGTCTGCTCCCACTGTCCCTGCATGATGTATAATCGATTTTGCCAGGTGCCGCGCATGCAGTGGATTCAAGTGAGCTGGCATTCAGGCTTGCTGCTATAGGCGCCGTTAAACAAGGTAACATATAACTTCATTTATTACTTCATCTGCAAACTTATTACTGATAGTGCTTAGGGAGAAACGGTCAGTGGTTTTGGGGGTCGCTCCTGAGATATATTCCCTTTGATCACTATGAAGAAGCGCATTTGTTGCATACAGAAGTTTAATTTCCACTTATCCGACAATAAGCTACTCTTAGGCATCGCCATATTGGCCTAACGAAAACCTCGCGAGTGCTCCTCTGGCCCTTGCGACTTGAGGGTTATTGCAATGCTTCTGATAAAAAGTGGATCACTCGTATATTCATTGTAGTCACTTCCACTTAACGTTTTTGCTGTTATCATCAGCAAGGTCATTGCAATAATCAAAGTTTAATCTCCTAGATATCATATATGATATAATATGCTTTCAGCTTCCTTGTTCTAATAACCGTGTCCGCTTCTTGTGACATGTGACTTTATAAGTTTTATGCTTTACTGGGTCATTATCTTGCGTTGGATTTCATTTGATCAAAGTCCAACGGCAAAGGCTCAATTCTGTCAAGTGGCTTTCAGTTTACCAGCTGAAAACAAGGACCCAGGTATAACACACAAGAGAGATTAGAAGACAGCGTGGAAAGGAGCTGACCACCCTGCCACTTAATACTGTGGCCCAGGATAACGTCTCATTTTAATGTATTGTCGTGTATTGCACTGCATTTGACAGTCCTGTGTCATACAGTCTTGTGCTGAACAAGACTAATTCACGGCGACTTGATTAGGAGGCTCCTTCACCAGATCGCGGCTGTATGCTCTCAAAAATTCCGCTTACAAAAACCTGGACCCCATCACAAGTCAGTTTGCTGATCCAAATTCGTTAACCTGACATGCAAAATAGTTCCAACCCAGATATGCACTTTGTTACTTGATTTTTCAGAGAACTCCCTCATTATGTCTTCTTCAATTACCACCGGCTATTTAGTTGCAAGCCACATTCACTAGATTAGCAATCAACACTTGGCTCATGTTGATTGGTGGTCGGCCTAATCATGGTTATTGTGATTCTAGCACTCGAAAAAGCACGTCCCATAGTCCTAGAGCCGATCATGTCGGTGGAGGTGAACGCACCGCAAGAATTTCAGGTAAGCCAGCGTTAACTGTCATCTCAAAATGTTGCTTGTAAACCCGATTGTTTGATACGAGCTTATCAGGGCCTACTGCTCACGAGCAAGTCAAGACGCGCCTCCGTATCACAGATTAACCATAATCGTGCAACAAAGAATTTCCGACGTTGCACTTTCCACGTGACTTACACTGAGAGTTACTGTCCATACAAACTGCTTTAGATCTCGCCGTTGGAGTTTCTTTGTGTCATCTGCTAGAGATGCCTTAAGCGGCAAAAATTCGCGCGGTTGACGCGGTATTTTACCGCTGCGCGACTAGATTCGCTATCATTTGGACTTCATTTTGGTTAAGTGATATTAAGCTTCATTTTCTGACAAATTTCAGATCCAGTAACGGATCGTCTAGAAGCAGTAAGTAATCAGGTTTTAAATGGTGGCCCAGAACAAAAAAGAAAGAGAGGACGTTCCACTTTCTTATAACTAGAAACAGCGGAGCAAACTTTTGCTTACTATGCAAAATGCAAAGCTGGATCCGATACTCCTCATTTTGTGATCCTCACACACAGACAATTATCATTTGTCAAACCTCGGAACATTTGATACTTTTTAAGGCGTACCTAATATTATACCCACGGTCTTTTGAATTCTGCAGGTGCCTAATTGTTGCTTTACTATATATGCTATTTCATTGACACCCCTTATGTATATGCTCGGAAGTCCGACCGGACCCGGAATCATAGACCTGTCCGGGGATGAAATTGATTTATGCACCCGGACTCAAATGGAAGCTTAGTTGGAACATAAGTATCCGGAACGAAGATGTCTTGCATAAGGAAAATTTCTATGACAGGTGGTTCTCAGCTTTCTCACGATAGAGCTAGGGCATTAGAAAACTGATATACCGCTCGCTGTTTCCAGGATTTGTCTGGTTACTAACACCACACCCAAGTGGCTGGCCTTTAGTCGCAAAGGTTAGCAGGTAGATTAAAGGAATTTTCCATGACATTGCGCTAATCTCTGGCAAGCTACGAGTTGATTTTATCTATGACTACCTCGCTCGGCTAACCAAACATTAGTGATACCTGAATGGATTTCCCAATATTAACTTTGTATTGATATCTGAATGGGCAGGTCTATTCTCTCCAGAATTCTACCAATGTCACAAATTGTTCCAAAGCTGATTGAGAGTACCTAACACTTGTGTATGAAACCAATAAAAAGCCTTCTTCAGCTTTCTTCTTTTCGCCTTCTTATTTCCTCCAAGCCCATCCTCTTTTCCCAAGTTTCCGGGTGGTCTGAAGCGACTTTTTGTCTCCATTTACCTTGCGCGTTTTTCAAATCAAAACGTACCAATTTTTGCACCTTTCCCTTTCACAGTTTCCCTTCTGTATCCAAGCTTATCGACTATTTCCAGGCTTAGCTGTTATAAAACGTATTTTGGAAGTCTGTTAGATAGTAGCACGTAAATGAAAGTGAATTATTGAAGACAAGGTAATTCACAGACGAAGACGTACACAGACAAGGCAACCAAGAGGAGAGATGACACTTTAGCTTGTTCAATATGAAAAACTGTTGTCACTGACATACCGAAAATAAGTTTGCATTCAGTTTTTTGGATGCTTCTATCACCTACTTATGGAACCTTCAAGACCTGGAGATGAATTCGGTCTTTAGTGAATTTTTCAATTCCAATCAGTTTAGGTGGACAAAGACAGTCCCCAGAAAACTGGAACAGATGCAAAATTTCTCAACGCAAAGCAGCTTGAACGCATTAAAACGACATATATAGATACATTTCCTTCAATGCTTGTGGGCAAAATATCTCATTCTTTGGACGATTTTGGTCAAATCATAGTAGTTTGGATAATATCTTCTGGAGCAAATATAATTGAAATGGAGGATCGTGGATGTACTAACACTGTACCCAAATAATGTTAATCGTAACTGTGAAGAACATCTTGTCGCCATTGTTAAAGTAAGGCACAAAGTAAGGATCAGCACAAACAAGTTTTCGTACGGTTTTTTGGTCAATTGGTGCGAGGATGGCTCAGTTGTTAAAGGCACTGACTAAACATCCACGAAAAGGTTTAAAGATGTAAGAAGTTACTTACAGGATGCTTCAATTGCTTAGAAATTTTTCTCCTACTTCAAAGGATTTTTTGTAGAACATGCCTAAACATTTGATTGTACTATAATCTTCTTGAGTTATTTGTACATAGTAAGGTCGTTTAGTGAGGCAGTTGTTGACTACAATGTGCGAGGATGGCTCAGTGGTTAGAGGGGCTGACTACAGACTCAAGGGTCCGTGGTTCGAGTTTCTACAATGACCAAACTCTCACACAGAATGAGGAATCGCCAGCTCTCTGTAATTCCAGACATAAGGAATAACGAGGTGTGGTCACATCTAGAGTAAGGACCAGGACACTGCTCGATAAGCTTAAGTTTCTCAGTGTCCTAAAACTACCTTCAGATGCTAGGTAGCAATAAATACTGAAAACAAGAACTGGAAAAATGACCAGAACTCGGGTTGTCGATGTAAGTGTCTGCTTTTTTCCCCTAGGGTACTATTATGGGAAGCATTAACAAGCGAAAGGGTCTGATCACAGGAACAGACTCTGTCGAAGACTATGCAACGGTTTATTGCGAGGTAAGAAGTTCACTGTTCAAGAAATACTGCTTTGTTTTATAGGCCATGACCTTTGATATAGCTTTGTGACGTCATCGCTCTTGATTCATCACCAGCTCTCAACTTCAGCTTTTTTTTAAAGCTGCTTTCTTTCCACTCACTGTTCTCTTTAGGGATTTAGAATTATCGGAGTGGTTAAGCTAGTACTGATAAATTCCTTTGGGATCTTTTCTCACTTATCCCTGCTCGATTTCCTCTGCTCCGTCAGAGCAAAGATTTCGTTCTGGGCCTGTTCTGTTAATCGCATCTTCCAAAAACCACCCAGAAATCCCATTACGCACAATTATCCTGGCGCTTTTTATAGCGTTTTGTTTCCCCACTTATTAGCCTTAATCTTAGCAGGGCTAATAACAGATTAATTTAAAGCTTCGTGCAGATAGATGCCTTTAAAGGACATCTATTCGCTTGTTCGCCTCAATGAATGTTTAGCGCTGAGCTTTTATTTCAAGCCCCGCTCCAATTTCACACTATAGAGCAACTGTTAGATTCGGAGGTGAATTGAAGACGGCCTTGTTATTTTGTAAGCAATTGCGCCATAGTTGATCTGTTGGTATAATAAATATAGCACACCTAATCAATAGTAGAGCATGCTAGGTAAATTCGCAATTTGCCGCACCTTGAAAATTATCAACTAAAAATATTTTTCAGACAATGGCTCTTTACTTTCATATGAATCTCCTATCTTATTTTGCGTAAATCTCGTTTTGCGTAAACCTCGTTTTGCATAAACCTCGTTTTGCATAAACATCGTTTTGCATAAACCTCATTTTGCATAAACCTCGTTTTGCATAAACCCCGTTTTGCATAAACCTCGTTTTGCATCAACCTCCTTTTGCATAAACCTCGTTTTGCATAAACCTCGTTTTGCATCAACCTCGTTTTGCATCAACTTCGTTTTGCATCAACCTCGTTTTGCACAAACCTCGTTTGCACGCATCCTTTCCAAATGTGAGGAATGTGGAAGTGCAATTAAGTGATTTATTTCCCTAGAATGTGCGGATTCTAAATCAGCATTTCACGGTACAAGTCTAAGATTAAGCTATTTTCAATATTCTCTCAAGTTTTCCTCTTTTCTTTGGAATCATAAAAGTAGATAAATTGATATACCGATCAACATAGCTAGTTCAGTAGAGTTGTAACCAATGAGGAAGTAGTAGATTCAAAGAACTGAAAATTTCATCAAATAGTTGTTGCTCTTTAAGAGTAGTGTTACGATTTGTCCGTAGTAGGTGAGTGGACTTACTTTTAAGTTCAAAGCATCTGCAGGTTAAGGGGACTCCCACTTCACAATCAGCTCTAAACCGTCCAATGTTTAGAAGTTAATTTGTTTGATTTCAAACTGTTCCAACCGCCTTTCAAGTTCGGCTCAATGACATGTTTGGGTTTTCAACATCGGCAGGTTAAGAAAACAACTACGTCACAAACAGGAAACAACTACGTCACAAACAGGAAACAACTACGTCACAAACAGACTCTAAACAGTCTTATGTATAGCAGTTACTTTGTTAGGTTTCAAACTGTTCCAATCTCCTTTCAGGTTCCGCTCAACGACATGTTTGGGTTTTCGAACGAGCTGAGGTCTTTGACTCAGGTAATCGTTGGCTTGAAAATTATGCAGTATAGTCCTAAAAGGAAATACACCAGCAATTGAACAATTCTGTAGCTCTATGTGATATCTTCGTTATCTAATTATGAAATTTATCTGTCTAAATAGTTGGAAAATATCCGGTGTCGACGGATAACCAATCTTATATCTTTGAAAGCTTCGAGTCAAGTCTTGTTTAAAGTTTTGTAACCTTGTGAAACTGACTCCAGGATATCGAATCCTTGCATAACTCAAGTCGATTTAGGAAAATAGGTGTAGGAAGGAAACTGATGTATAAAGAAAATTCCTTTTGAAGGTTTATTTATATTTCACACAAAATGAAGAAGACATTCGACCTTTTTGCAAATTTGTTTATGTGTGACCTAAGCTTGTATACATGAGACATGACACATGGGACGGGATTTGTTGCCGTTTTTCTTGATTTCTTTATGTTTATTGACTATCCAGAAATGTTTTTTTCATTTGTTAATGACTCAAGTTATAGCTATGAGCAAGATGTTTCTTTCTTAGGGTAAAGGTGAATTTACAATGGAGTTCACGAAATACCAAGCAGCTAGTCCTCAATCTCAGGCTGAATTAATGGAGAAGTTTGGATCAGTACAAAA
Source organism: Nemopilema nomurai (assembly GCA_003864495.1). Classification (NCBI taxonomy): domain Eukaryota; kingdom Metazoa; phylum Cnidaria; class Scyphozoa; order Rhizostomeae; family Rhizostomatidae; genus Nemopilema; species Nemopilema nomurai. The sequence goes on along the minus strand of ML133499.1, from coordinate 956,496 downwards.
AGCAAAAGTGAAGGGATGATTTGACAGCAATTTAGCATTTACTAAATTAAATTCCATTAGTTAAAAGGTATTCATTGTATGAGTATACGACTATTACAGAGTTTGCTTGTGATTGTGCAACGTACATATCTTGGAGTGTGTTTTATTTAGGCCAATTCTTGCTGTTGTCATTCCCCATTCGACTATCTAAAACTTCAACTTTTCACAATAAACAATGAATCAAACAGAATAGACACGAATGTTGTAAAGATAGTCGTATGTAGAAGCAAGAAACCTAACAGCACCCCAGATTGTATATTTGTTTGCTTGTTGATTTTTATTTCGCTAAATAAATACTACAGATCAGTACCGTTCTTTTTTGTCACTCTATCTAAATAGCCTTTGTAGTTTGGTCATTGGATGATGATTTATAAGAGCTTTTGTGACATTAAACGCAAACCATACAAGAAATAGTTTCCTTTTATATATACTCAGCTAAAATAAAGGGTTTCAACGCCCTTCTCCTCTCAGATCTGTGGAAGAATTTGTCCAAGCGAGAAGTAATTAGTATAAACATGTTAAGGCTGATCTATTCGCCCTGTTCTCAGTCATGGGATAAATACGTTTGCTATAAGCGAATAAACGTGTTTCAATAGCTCTGCTTGGTGTAAAAAGCCACTGCCCGTCTATACAAACAAGGATTATACGGGGTTTATATTCCAGCCTAATTCGTCCAACTGATGTTGCAAGGCAGACAAGATTTCTCAACCCATTATAGAAATTCTATGCTACGGGCAATCTATTTGATCCTTCTTCCATTAGGTTGAATTTTTGGGTCTGCGGAAATTGCGTTTGGCTATAACATAATATTGCGGGTTCTATCCTAAGGGTCAGTCGAAAGTTCTGCATCGGTTTGTAAATGATATTGAAGGTCTCGGCTTGATGCTTCAGCTCGAAAGCGAGGCCAACCAATTCGTGGCTACTACCTCCAGGTATCCCACCAACCTAAGTTGCTGTTGTTGCCTAATGCAATCTGTAGCTCAAAGCAGAGTATATTGCCTTGCAATCGTTTGCTTTTGCAGAATTGAAATTATCTTCAGTGGCTTTGTTTACAGTTTTGCTGATTGTTATTATGTTAAGCGTCTTTGTTCATAGTTAGCGATAAAGAGCGTGTGTGGCCTCTTCGTTTAAGTCGCTCTACAAACCTAGTTTTCTGTTTTAACTAGAGGAGCCGTTGAAAGCAAGGATGTAGTATTCAAACAATCGCTGCTATAGGCCGGCTACGTATCCAACTTTCTTTACAATCCAACATTTCATCTCTACAACTATAAGTTCATTTGCATATCGCTTAAGCTTGTAATCTTCTTCCCATTTCACAGTTCCCTTTTCCAACTTTCTTTACAATCCAACATTTCATCTCTACAAATATAAGTTCATTTGCATATAGCTTAAGCCTGTAATCTTCTTCCCATTTCACAGTTCCTTTTTTACCTGCTTTCCTCAAACCGATGCTGTACCAACTAAGTAAAGTACATCAGTATATTTCCTTTGCGTGGTAAGAACTATTCCTAGTTCCCTTCGCTAAATCTAGCACTTCAACTGACTCCCTTCGCAAGAATTCGGCACCATATAGCTTTAATGACTTAAATAAGGGAGAAAACAAAATTTTATAGTACATAGCACACCAAACTTAAAGTAAAGAAGATTAAAGAACAGAAAGGAGTAACAACTGTTTGGGTATGCAATCCACAAGGGTTTCTATTTATATGTAACTCAGGAATCCATCTTACATCCATTCCTCAACACACAAATTTAGTTTCAAGTTGAAAATCTCAATGAATCGATAACAAGGGTGTCTATTAGTACGTAACTTTTAGCTAGAATGTGAAGTCAGATTTGCTTGGGTTTTCCATTATGGTATCAGGAATCAACCCTAAATCAATTTTTCAACACACAAACTTAATTTCAGGATAGGAATATTTATAAATGTACAACAACCGCAAATGTAGCTTTAATTTTTATTTTAAATGAAGTTCCTGTTTACAGTGGAGAACCACTTGCAGTAATCATAGGCAACAAATTATGACAAACTGATTAAAACGCAATTGATAATAGGTGATATAGTCTCTTGTGCTATTAATATCCAGATAATGTTTGAATAAGGGTGTTGATTGATCATTGATTGATCATTGATCATTGATCATTGATCATCTTTCAATCGCTGCTTTGGATAGGAATATTCTTCCTGTCGAATATCGTTTGATTCTCTTCTTGTGTTGACCAGCCTTCAAATGCTGTTTTGGTTGTAGTTCTTTTAAAGTTAAAGACCATTTAGTTCCTGATCTTCTTTCAAAAGCTGTTTTGATCCTAACTCCTGTACCGTTAAAGATCGTTCGCTTCCTTTCCATAATGGCTGCAATTCTTTTCGCACTTCATTCATTTCACCATGCTGATAACATCAGTTTGCCACACGTGACAAAAGCATTTATCCCAAATGAAGTGCAGATGCAATGAATTATCTCCCATTGTTGAGCATACACCTTAGCTAATTCTGATCGCAAACAAATTTAAGAGGTTTCAGCATTTCCATTGTATCTCAACGTGTTGATCTTTGATATTAGCAAACTGAGATCAAATTTGTGTGGATTTTTACCTAAAAAACGTTGACACATAAACGTGGATTCACTCGCATACTTTCAATATTGATTTAGAGAATAAGTCTTTTTGCGATTTTTGCCGGGTACTTGTTTGAGTAAGCAATACATCTTTGTTGATCTAATTTACGATAACAAAGAAGGAAGGTGTATAGAACGGTCAGTCTGCAAATAGTGTTTCTGTTTGTCTGTAAAAAACAGTTGAAAGTGTATCATTATGAAATTTGATGCCGAAGTGATAATATAAGGTTGCAGACGTGTTGAATCTGACTGGCAAACATTACTATTTTTCTCAAACTGCTCAAGAGACACATCCAAAAGGAACAGTATATCACATAAGCAAGCGTTGGGGAATCCCTTTTGAGTACTGGACATACACGCTTTTTGTATCAGGTACCTACCTCAAGGCCTAGTTCCAAAAGTTACTTATTCGTAGACCTCAAATCATCAGATTTTAGTACCTAGAGTTCCTTAAAAATTCCTTAATTTCGCTGCACATCAATAAGCCTTAGCGCTTAATAGAGAGAGGGGCGAGACAGCATATGCGGAAACTACTCAATAAAGCACTTGACACACGAAAAGTAAACAATCTATGCGAGTATTGGCTGTAAATGAATGGAACCGGCTTTTTAGTTCTTGATACTTGCAGTTATAACAATTTTTCAAGTCGAAAAGCTCCTTAGGGATTTCGTTTTTAGTTGTATAAGTTCTCTAAATACTTCGGCCTTCTACATGTAGGTTCCTTATAAAGTGGTTCCTTATAAAAAAGCGTGTATAGGCGTATGCCCAAGCAATGATAGATAACCTCCTTTAAGAACACGTTTAACACTTGCTGTTATAGATGAACCTTAAATTTCCCCTTATTTAAAAGCCGACTCACTTTTGTGATAAGTGTATGACAGGTTTATTGACTGGCATCCTCTTGTGAGAGTTAGAGCCAATAGTTTATGTGTCCCACCTGCCATAAGAACCAAGATTGACTGTAAGAGCAAACTAGAAAACACGTTTGTTGGATGTTAGAAGATTCTTGTACTTCATCCTTCCATTCATAATGATGTTCATTGTAACCTACTGATGAAGGAACATCGCTGTGCAACAGCAACAACTTCATCCTATCGTGCAATTTCTTGTGGAACAGTTGAAACTGCAAAGCTTCGTCTCCACTGTATTATCGACTGTTGCTTGAAAACCATTGGCAACGTGTCTCTGATTTTACGTCACAGATCGAAACCGAGGCCGCCTGTTAGATCCAAATGCGTTCCTTTCTAGACCCGAAAGTGCCCCTTCCAAACAAATGAAGGGAATGGTCAAGTCCCCCTCTTTTGATCTGCCCCCCCCCCCCACTTTTTAGATGCTTCTTTCGTCCTTGCGTTTACCAGCGTCATCTGTTAATCTGATATAAAAAGCAAGTTGGTGGCATTAAGACGCTAAGCCAAAAAACACTCTGGAAAACAGACTTTAGTCTGATACTGCTACCGAGATAACAGTGGAGGAATATTTGACCCGCATCTTTGTCATTATCGCCTCTTGTAAAAAAGGCGGCTTTTAAAGTCATCAGTGACGTTCAGATTACAAATAATCTTCGAGATGCTGACTTGATAACAAACATGGCCTTTTTTCTTCACTCTTTGCTTATCGCACGTGACTATTTTTACTTGATAACGGGAATATTTTCTCTTGTCTATCTTGTATGGTAATCACCATCACCAAAGATCAAATGCCTCTATCTATATCGAAATCAAAAAAGAACAGACTAAGGTCATTTATCATTCTTCGTCCTTTTTGTTACTGAAATATTTTGTTTGCAATTAGTGTCAGTTTAAGGGGACCCACTGAGTAAATTACCCTATCATCCCCCCTGGAGAAATGTTAGTGGCATGTTCAGAAGGCTAAATAGAGCTAAAAGCTCCTGGATTCGGTTAGAGAAGGGCATTCAAAAGGGACTTCTTATACTGACATGATTTACCGCGGGAAATCTTCCATTGAGATTTTGCTATCAGGGCATTTAATATTCTCTTTGTATCGGATCATGGCCACATATCTGAAATAAACGCCTATACCCAAGCCCAAGCCAACCACAACATCAGACATAAATTCTTAAACGCATTTTATGTCCATAAACGTAGCAAGTCACCATTAGGAAACGAATTATTACAATGGGCCCCTTTGTCTTATTGAAAACAGCCTTGTTGCTAAGAAACTTTGTTGCTTTTCATATATGCGCCTGCGCAGGTCCCTGATCCTCGCAGAAGTCACGGTGACCTAAAGCCAGGAAACATGCCAAACTAAAAGTGGGTGTATACAGATTTATAGTTTGTTTGCATTTGCTTTGTGTGTTGAATCCGACGTGGGAGGAATGGCAACGATTTCAAATTGTACCTAAAAGCGGATAAAGGTTTCTCACTGTTATTGAATGTTGCATTTATATGGTTCCTATTGTTATATGTTGTTCTCGTGTCAGTCTCTAAAAAGCATCCACTAAATAGACTTCCAGTTTAGGAACAAACAGTTAAATAAGAAGATAAAACTTCAGAATTCGAAGGATTTAAAAGCTTTAATTCTTATGGCTCAAACCATCTTCACAAGAGGGACTTCCTTACACCAATCTTTACAATGATCTTAAAGTGCCATTGTAATGAAATTTTTACAATTTATGCATCGAATATAGCTATCCCTTCAATCAATGGAGCATTGATACTAAAAATCGAAGAGATCAATCTTGCCAGCAAACAATCTATAAACGTAAAAATTCTAAAGAGAAAGAAAATACAGTGGCATCATACAGTGGGTGCTATAGAGTGTGTCGGAGCTCATTTCGACTCCTAGGAGAACTCATCTTTATAACTGTAGCATGTTTATTTGTTTACATCAGATCTAAGTCTAACTCCAACTTAAACAGACTAACGTAGAGAAGGTCGGATTATTTATATCGGAATAATATGTGAATATGATAAACACATAATTACAAGTGTAATCCACTGATCTCTTGAAAAGACTGGATCGAAGCTTCTACCGTTTCAGACTGAGGTCAATGTTGCTTGTCCGCGTGGGACCCAACGTAGAGTGTGGGCCTACATAAGAAAACCTCACTGTCACGACGACCATCAGCTTGGTTTTCCTTGCTTTTTCTACGTTTCGAACAGCCATACGCGCAACATTGGGTACCCCGTTTAGCTCCCATGTCGGTTCCCTTCGGTGCTCGCGGTGAACGGTGGGTCCCACGATTCTAGGGCCTAATCAAATTGGCGGGCCTCGATTCTCATGTGGGTCAAACAATAAAAAGCTCGATCCAGTCTTTTATCGGGATCAGTGGTGTAATCCCCACTACAGGGATAGGGTGTCTCCTCCTTAAGGTGAAGGGTGTCTCCTTGACACTTCTCCCATAACGGTCAAATAAATTCAAGCTGCTGTAGGCTAGCGAATTGTTATTTTTATTTTATTAGATAGATTTCTGCAAGAGCTTTTTCTTAGAGAGCTAGTAAGTGTGGTTAGGACCTTTAAATGAGTCCTAATATTGTTCCTCGAATTTGAGCAATGATAGCTACCATTTAATCGCTTACCGGGTGTTTCAAAAGACTGAATTGGAGCCACTGCGAGGCAACGATTTATGTCTCTGTGAAGGAAACTGGGCTTATTAGATGAGCTCAGTATTCCATCAGCTAAGAAGTAAACCACGCAACTTTGATTCGTTGTATTTCCGATCTTATTTTCTTGAAGCTTATTTCCACGCAATCCAGAGGTACCTAAACTTTCCTTTTAATGAAAACAGGTTTCTTTCAAGACATTATTGCTGATAGTTTTATAGCTAGACGAAATATAAATCTTTTGGCCAGACCAAAATCATGGTGAATAACGCGTATTATGATTGCCTTTTTGTTCCCGTGGTTTACTCATAACAAAGTATGCCTTTTGGTTTTTGTAAAATAAGTGCAGATTTTTATCTACCAAGGCAGAAATTTGTAGTTGAAACCTTATAAGTGTTGGTAATTCATCTGTTTACGTAGGCTCTGCTTTGACAATTCCAATTCAAATTTAACTTTGTACTTAGTATAACGTCGTTACCGTATCAAAAGATAATGCTAAATGCTTTTTAGAAGATTTTAACTTTTGAAGATTAGTTCTTTTTAGAGACGACGTATCTTGGTTTTCATTTTATTAGACCATGACGAGATTCTCCCATGATGACGCAGAAATTAACATTTGTGACGTCATACAAACTCATGTGCCCCGGAAGCCTCAACTTATGGCCAAAAATGGATTCGTTTGATCAGCAGAAAAAGGGATCATAGGATTCCCCATACGTAAAATATTTCAGTAATTATCTTTTCGAGATTGACAATTTAACGAATCAGCTCGTTACTTCAAGTGCAGATGAGTAAACAAAACAATTAAGAACACGATAAGTTCATAGTGTCTCCTCAAGACTCCTTACATAACTACCATGTTGGATATTTCCAGGTCACCAAAGGCCTCCCAAACAATGATAGTTCTAAGTTTCAATTTTTAAACAGGTGCAGTTTTACATGGACTTTCAGGAGCCAACGCCCTCTTCTCTTCAAGCTCGTTTCCAAAATATTGTGGCATCTAAAACGATTATCATATTTCCTTGAATAATGTTTTTAATTTTCTTCGATGTTATCTAAGGGCTGGTTAAGCCAACAGCCTTTGGCATCAAAATCAAAAGCTTCTTATGTAATACTGAAATGCCTTCTTATGTAATACTGAGAATGACCACGTTAAGGAACCAAAGTTAAGAAAATATCGTCATTTTCAGAAAAAAGTTGCTTTGTTTATGCAATGATTAGTTTTATTGCTTATAATCTTTGGAACAAACCCATCAAAATATTGGAGCGCAAAATACTGCAAGAGCTCTTCAAAATGACAGTTATATTTAACGATTCTTGTACGAAATAACATTCTATATATGACGTTTCTACACTAAATAATAATTGAGATACATTTCATGTTCTCTACGTAGTATCGTAACAAATATCAAATTAATCGACTTAATATGATGCCTTTGTCGATTGCAAAAAAAATTTTCATTGCATCTATTACATATTTTTTTATTACTATTATATTTTCACATATCGCGATATTCTTGGGTCTTGAAACGCCACTAGTCAAACATCGGAAAACATGTAAAGTCTAACATGGAAAAATAGCTGAATCTATTGCGGAGATATCGAATAACAAGTTGGTGTTAGGTAATGTAAAATGTTTTGCCAGCTGAACAGAGATCGTAGCTTGGGTGAAGTAAATCCAAATCCAATGATATAGGTTCAATTAAAATTCTATTTATGGTCTTTTCCTAAGAACAAACAATATGCAGCTGAACTAAGTACATGTCCCGACATATTTGGAAAATGGCAGCCACCATTTTGGCCTTATTTGCTCAGATTTGACAAAACAAAATTTCACTTCAGTGGCCTAGCCATCTGGCGACTATTTGTAATTTTGCCCAGTCAACAAAGCTAATATAAATTGATTTCTTCATTAAAATTTTATATTCCATCATCACGGGGAAGTAAACTACAACGTAACGGGGGAGCGCTCCATAATTCAATTCAAGTCGCCAAGCCAGTAGAAACCTCAGTCGTAGGCTTGGGAAGCAAGATTTGTTGATACTCGTGACGTCATTTCGGCTGGCAGTGGACTAGATAATAGGGGCTTCAAACTAAAATGGCAATCATTATTTTGCTATTTCTAATACCGTGACTATCACACAGGGTCAAAAGAGTAAAACCCAATGCTGCCTGTTTAAATTTTCGATGTTTTTATTAAGCTGAAAAATTTCTAGTTTTGATGACTTTTTATAACGCACTTCTGTGTATTTCATTTGACGATTTTCGGAATACTTCGATAACTGGAATCATTACACGATAAAGCATAGTGTCAAGGGCATGAGTCGCGCCATACTTCAGCATTCTCAAGGAAACTACGAATCAGGCAGGTTTAAGCAAGTCTCGACTGAAGGAATTCCTTCAAAGTCCACTTTTCAAGAGAACCGCTTTTGTTGATGTGGTATAAACTCGTTATAAGACGGATAAGCACGTCTTATTCAACAACCCCGATTGCTCTTTCGCGGAACAATCCTTGCCTATCAAAAAGAATTACTGGCTTCTCACTCCACGCGTATTTGCAGGTTAATTATTTATAATGTTGATTCTAGAAGTAATGTTCTCATTTTGAACTAGGCCGTGAGTGTGATTGCAAGTTCGTTAAATCTTCTGGTTAACTTTAACTGTAGTGGGTCCTTCAGTATCGCAGTAAATGCTTCCCACCAACTAGCGCTTTCAAGAAAAATAAACAGGTTTAAAGCAATATGTTATAAAGAGTGTTCAGGGCATTTTCAGACATCTGTGTCGGATTTATAACAGCAGAATCGATAAGCACTTGTTCTACCGTGTAAACGTTCGCCCTTTTTGACTTCTTGCTCCCGTGAAATTGCCCAGAATAGCAAAAAATTGTCCCACTTTGTCAACTGAATAACAATAGGAATTTCACAAATAAGGTATATAGAAAGCCCACCGTTTTGAGAGGATAGTCATAAGAAGCTGAAATGTCTATAGATAATATTCTATTTGAGAGACACTTATTGTGTGTTGCAAAAAGTTTTGCCGCCCATATAACTAGAGATATTTAATCACCATGGCAACAACATTACGAGACAATTTAACAGCACAGCTCATTGGTTGTGAAAATTTTGTAGCAAGACTTGATATACTAATTTTACGACCTGCAAACGGGCGACACACCGCCAATTGGAAGGCGAGCAAAAATTTTGTAGCTGGAAATTCGCAGATACTCCTTACGTCTTGTTGGTGGCTTGAAGACAATGCTGGGAAAATGCAAGCTGAATCGAAAGAATTTGTAAAGATCTCTGGATGCATTGTTCAACCCTCCTGATTTGACGCAACGGATCTTACATACCAATGACCATTGATAGCCTCTGCGTGTGAGTTGTGGAGGCAACCTTGTAGCACAAATGTATGCGTATTCGATTTCAACCGCCGGGCCCAGATAAAGACTCACCAAAGTCGCTCACCGACCAAGCTTGCTAGAATGCCTTTTGACTCGAATCGCTTTGCCTTCTCGTTTGCGATTTGCATTGCGTTGTGGAGTATTACAGATTGTTTTGAACTCACCATCTTGCACACCAATGATGTTCACGCTAGAATCGAACAGACGAATAAGTATGGAGGAGACTGCACTGATACCGATGCACAGAAAAATGCTTGTTTTGGCGGAGTTGCAAGACGACAGACTGTTATTAAGAGAATGAGAAACACCCATCGAAATGTTCTACTTCTTGACGCGGGAGATCAGTTCCAGGGAACGCTCTGGTTTAATGTCTACGAAGGATCAGCGTCGGCATTTTTCATGAACAAGCTTGGCTATGATGTTATGGTAAGGCCTTATAGTTTTCTTTTAAGCCAATAAATCCCGATCGCTTTGCCATTTGCAAAATAGCTCACAATGTTTTGTGATTCAAACCACTTTTTAATTCTGCCTCGGCATATTGTTCGTGGAATTAGATATTATCACGGTTACAAACAGTGTGCATAATTCCATTCGCATTGGCAATAGTTAAAGCCCTCTCAGTGCAGCCGAATTGAAGCATGTAGTTTTTAAACTTGAGGTCTGGGGGAATTGCACACACAAATTCTCGGTCGCATTGTTATATGTCCTGTCACGCAAAGGTTGGTTTCACCTCAGAAAATCGAGAAAGCAAAAGACTTTGCTTGACCAAATATTTGTGAAATTTCAAGTTATTGTAATCCGGGGCACAGTGTTTTGACTAAAAATCGAACTTTCGCGCCAATATCGTCGTAATGTTGCGACTGGAGAGTGTTTAACGTCCTATCACTTGTGGTTCGAAACAGCTGATTGCGATGTCGCGTAATTATTTGCCCGTGCAAGACTTTGCCGCAATCATTTAATAGCGTGCTCACTTTTTGTTGCTATTACACTGTAAAATACTTCGAGGCCATCGCAAACGTGAAGCTTGGATTCTCTGAATACGCCGCGAGAAACGGGTTTAAAACTCTCAGAAACCCCTTCGAAATTGTTCGAAAACACATGGGCTCCGACGCAGGCTGGAAAGTGGAGGGGCAAAGGGGAATTTAGAAATCATAACAAAATATGTTTAAAGAAGCTTTATTGTTTGACAAAAAAGTGAGGGGACACGACCCTTATGAAACACCCTTTCGAAGTAAATCGAGTTCGAGTTTACAGCGAGTAAAAGAAAGACAAAACGACCATTATCTAGTCCTCATCTAGTGTTAATGAGAAATTTTGCCATTAACAGCAGCCCTTGTTTTTGAATAAACTAGGGTATAATATACAGATTGGGTCCATTTTCAAAGTTTACTATACTTAAACAGACACTGCCGACAACTTCCTTGTATTCCTAAGTCAATAATGCCTGAAAGATTAGCGAAAGGACAAAAAATTTCCCAAATTTTAATTAATTACAATCACAAGTCTTTCCTTGGATTTCAAAAACGCCCGGTCGATGATTTTTCCAAAAGTGTTTGGAGTTTTTCAAATCCGTTGCAAGAATTGCAATCCAGGAGGAAATAAATTACCAGTTTTTGGCCTATTTCCTCACCAAAACCGAAAAGATCTCATTACGATCAGAAAACATTTGTCAGCAGATTCTTCGCAGCATTCGTACATCCCTTGGCTAATCTTGTTTCTCCCGTTTGTCTATAAGTAAACACGGCAATTGAATTGAGCAGATCTTTAATCTTGATGTTACAACGACTACCTATGAGCCCTGGACTCAATCACAAAGCAAGTATTTTGCAATGGAAAAGCAGCTTGGAGTTCCTTTCAAAAACCGCAATATGCCAATTGCCGATGCTGCTGTGTTATGAAAATGTCAGCAAGATGTCTTTTTCGTGCATACGGTGAGATGCTCTTGAACTCTGGCGGGGAAAGCTGTTAATTAAAGTGCGAATATGATTTAGATATCATTTGAACACCATTTAAGAACCAATAATCCATGCATTGAAGTGAATAGCCGATGATTTCAAGCTGACATTTGAGACGTTTGTCCAGGATTTACAAGATTGTAACTGCGAAGGTTGTCTTCTGCACATTGCAGCCGGCCAGGGGGCCAATACACGCTGAATAGTGGCAACAGCAACGTGCACGCGAGGGCAATGACGTAATAAGCTTCACCACTGCTTTTCTGCACGTACAATGCCTGCCGAATGTGGAACATTAACGGAAATTCTTCTACTCAAAATCACCAACCCCCTCCATACCCCAAACAAACAATGTTGTCGTACTGCAAAATCGAACAGAACATTTGCGCAGAACTCTTCCCCCACTTCAACTGGAACACGTTGTTACCAATATTACATAGTAGGGTCATACTAATGACTGCTGGGGCCATGGGCCTTAAGTTAATGGACCCCCTTAAGTGTGCAAAAGTAGTTCGTGTCATGCTACTCAATCCATCAACGGCACTTTTTATATCCTTATCATAATTTTGCTTGGAGCCCCCTAAAAATGAAGAACTTAAGGAGCCCCTGGGCTTATTGGTAAGTCCATCACTGTCGCTTTGGGAAGAGGGGGGGGGGGATTAAAAGCTATTGACGTGTCATATTAGCAAAAAAAAGGTGGAAAATGTAAAAGGTGTTCCAAGGACTTTTGGGAGGCATTGTAGATAGTTGCAAAATGAGATGAGCGACACACCACCTAAAACCATGTCCGCATGCCCCCTTCTTCAAAAAGGGTTTGCATATAAGCTGGTGGGAAATCCCCAACAAGCCGTTTCAAATTGTTCTTCTTTTTGGTGTCTTTTAGTCACAGTGTTTATTAAGGAAGCGTTTCTAGAACATTCTATTGCAAGTAACAAATATTCCCTGTCTGTTTTCTTTGTCATTTAGACAATTATTTGCTTTGTGGCTTAGAAGTGTCCACAAGCAGGGGACGATTACTGATTGAAGTTCGTTCAAAGATACTTCGAAATACTTCAACGATACCCCTGAGCTGATCTTGTAATGCAGTTCGATTTTCTCGATGTTAAAGTCACTAAATTCTTGCAATTTGGCTTATCTTGATTTTACCACAGCTTGCTTCTAAGGATTTGCTCAGAGTTCAACTCTGAAGCTTGAACTAATAATCTCTGTAATTCATTATGATCAAACGTTTTGTTTTATTTTACAATATGCACTGCTCAAGCTAAGGAGAAATTAAAGGTTTTGACCAGCAAAAGTTATACGAAGGCCATGATAAAAGATGATTTGCGTTCATTGCAAGCCTCTGGTCACCTGAACAAATTCAGAGAGTATTTTATCTCCGGTAGGCATCTTAATTTCTGAATCAAAAACGATTGAATCTTTTTAAATCGAGCAGGATCTTCTTAAATCATTATCGGTTGGACGTGGGGGACCTCATTTTGGAATTTCTACCAAGCAGAGCAGTTTCTCTAAACGTGACTGTATGGAAGAAATGAATGTTATGAAATTCAAATGGGGTTTCATCCAGTAAAAACCTTGATATTATTGGAATGTTTGGTGGAAGCTGAATAGTTTCAGAGACGTAAAGAGAATACCCTTTCCAGCATTGAAGTGGAGCAGTTTGATTCTAATAACAGGGCTTTTATCGGTGATGAAAAGGGGGCCAGCTTTGATTATTTAAGAGTCCTTACACTACCCCAAGAGGCAATGACACGTGTGCCAAGGGGTGTGTTGAGGGGTTGAATAAGCCTATGACCCTGGCAAATTGTCTCCAAAAGTAAGAAGTTCTGTCAATTATTCTATACATAGGAGTCTCCATAAAGTATTTTCGATCAAAACTTGTACTGATATTTTATGTTTGTAGATTTGCATAAAATGAGTTTGGTGGGGGTTGGGGGGGGGGTGTTGAGTCTGTTTTCAAGGTGGTAATATAAGCATGAGTATATGAATCCTAAGTCTTGGATTCCCGGTTTTTGCAGTGTGGTCTACTTGAGTACCAAATACGGAGACATTGTGTCTTCCTCGGACGACTGTAACTGTTTTTGTGGATAGAAAGGGTGTAAGTTTCTCTCAATGCTTCGGTCAGTGGGCTGCCATTTATTTGTTGTTCTATGATTAGAATTTGAGCAAACAACTTAATGATAATCTTTAATAATAGGCATGCACGCGAGGAAACATTGAAAGGATCCATCCAAAGCTCTTATTTTGTCTTAGGCTCAAGCAAGAGAGAGAAAGATAAAAACGCATTGATGCATATGTTTTCACCTCGAACGTAATCGCTAACTGCATTTAACGACAAATCTAGTAGACTGGAATAACCCCCTGGAAGATTGAACTACGACCCAGTCCACAAAAGCATTGGCAAGATTTGCCTGCAAGCCAGAAAGAAGTAAATTTTCTGTTTAGGCATTGATGGAACATTTGATATATTTATGCTTTACGTTTTATCGCAAAGTAAGGTTTCATCGCACGCTTAAAGAGTACGGAATATTTCAGGGAAATCCTTGTTATTTCATGTATGTTTTCATTCTGAACACATCTTTGTGACAAGTGTGAATAATGGGATGGTAAGATATTCAGTTGTTTTGAAACCCGAAGATTGCTTCAAATCACGTGGGCTAGCAACAGCAACAACATTTTCTAATGCATGCATTGGAGATCTGTTTTTCTTGCATATGTACATCTGCTCATGGACAGCTGGCGTACCACGAAAACATATTTTTCAATTCAACATAAAATCGAATAATTCTAATTATCAAAATTGAATGTGATTTGGTGTTTTGATCTCAATAGGAGTCTTGATGTTTAAAGATATTCGTGAACGATCAATCATTTCGTCAACGATCATTGTCTCTGTGTTTTCGACCCACATCTCACCATGGACCCATGACACTAACATTTCAGTCGGTTTTTTCCAATAGGCGAATTAAATTCACGCGAAACTTTTTCCCGCAAAGGGTTGAAATCGTGATGCGCTGAACAAGTTCCGAGAATGCCAGTGCGCATGCGTAGCTACAGCAAAATCCGGGACAAGTCCAAGTTGCAATCGACCGGACGCTTACTCAAATCCGGGGGGAAGCAACATCAGCTGGTCGGCTAGCATGCAGGATGCATTCCCGTATCACATCAAGTTAATCTCGATGGATAATAAGTATTTGTTTTCTCTGTAACCGACCCAAAACAGAATGTAAATATTGATTTAGCAAGTATCGAAAACAAACATAGACCATTTCATTAGCGCACACAGAATTCTCATTTTAGAATTTAATTTCCAGTGTTACGATACACAGAGGCATGCTTTGAAGTGGCCTGAAAATGCCGGGGCTTTCATGCCTCTTTCCCTCTGGAAAAACCAATGACCTTGGAAGAGCGCATCCAAGGCAAATAGATGTTTGATAACAAGATAGAAGAGAAGATAGCTAAAATTGATCGAACATTTTCTTGTTTTACGAAGACCAACGAATTGAATACGTACACTGTCAGAAAGAGCTGGCAAATTATCACGTGACATGCGCCAAGGCGTTTAGGCCCTAGTATCTACAGAACCTTATATGCTACATGACACAAATTACTGTTTAGCAAAGCTTTGCAAATCATTCATGCAATGGGAGCACAATTCGCGTGATATTCTCTTCATGCGAGGCTTTAATTATTACTACGGAGTCCTTAGCTGTTATTTACAAACTTAATCCTTAAGGTTAATTCCGCGATAGGCAAAGTCAAGCCCTAAACAATGAAATCAAGATTCATCGCTCTTTCAAATTCGAGGTTTGAAAATCTCGCGGATCACTGAGTCAATTTCAAGTTTGCAGACGCAACGACCGTTCTCAAACAAATGTTAACATTAGCTGTTGCGGTCTTAAATAACCCCACTGCTTGACAATAGCCGTGTTTGTTGTTGCTTAGTAACTTGTGTCGTATTTTCAACAGCAATAGTCCCATGTTTACATATTTCTTTTTTCAAATTCACTTGCATAACAGCTGCATTTTCAGTCTGAATTCGATACATGCGATTTCATCAGATAGTCTTAATACACCAACTTCGTCGATAACCGGTGTTTCCTCTTTTGGTTTTCAGAAACATGTTTTGCGGACTAAAAATTCGCCTAAATGAATTTTTTCTTACCACCTAATCTACTAAAATTCGTCACATCACAGCGGTTGCCTGTTTTTCGCTCAGAATTCGTGGGTTTTCGGCTGCGTACAACAGGCACAAAAATTTCACAACAATTGCACAAATTTTTTATTCGCTTGCATCAATTCTTAATACTTTTATCTAAACCGCCTCCTCTCTTTATTGCAAACATGGGTTTATAACTTCCTTCTTTCTTGAATGACTGCCCCAATTTTGTTTTCCTTCTGAGTCAAAAAAATACAAAATGGCGAAGATAGGTGTTTGGTACGCAGATTAAGATAGACAAATTTTCTTTAATTACACATTTTACGTTTTATTATACACGGAATGGGCTCTGCAAATTTTTATGAAGTATTAATGCTAAAGTTGTTCTCACCAGAAAACTTGATTTGATCAGATTGTGAGTGGGATTAAAACCAAGATATGGAAGGAAATAATTAAAGGGGTTTAGTCTCTTTCAATTTTTATACAGGACCTGGAATAATTTTTTGCAACGAAATTGTATACAAAACACACAAAAATTCATCCTGAAAAGGATCTTGTGTTTAAGGCCACCCTGTACAAAATATTGACTAAAGCTAAGGTAGAAGTTCTATGGAACTCAAAAGTTTGTTCCGATTTAAAATCTTGGAGACTTTCAAAGACTTCTCATCACCGTTTAATTCTTAGAAGAGTTCGGTCTTACTAATAGTTCAGATTGTGTTCCGTTAAAGTAGTATTGTCGTTTAAAAGTGAGAAATGACGAAACCCTTTCGTTGAAGCAAAATGTTGAAAACAAAGGGACTTTTCTTCCATCTATCCATCTAATTATTTGCCGAGTACGCAATATCAAAATGAGGATGAAATGGAATTCATAATCGAAATATTTAATGGTGTGTTAAATCTATTCGTAATTTTTGTTTCCATCATTGCATATAGCAATTATAGGTAAGTGCAGAATAAAAGATGGCCAATGTAGATAATTGTAATTTTCGATCATTCTCATATCAAAGCATTCCTGTTTATAATCATCCAAATTAACTAAAGTTCCATCGTTTGAAGCCGACAATATCCTTTAAAATATTCATATGTTTTTTACGCTTTGATTTTCATCACTGAGAGTAGATAAAGGCTAACCTCGTTATTTAATCGTCATTAGATTCCTGAATGTAAACACGCATAAGCGTTTCACCTGGTATGGGTATTGAGCTAAGATAATGGAGTTTTTCGTTAAAGTTGAAAACACATGAATCATATTATGGTAGCTTGGGTTAAAATATTTAACGGGCAGATCCCGATAGACTAAGGCTTAGAAAACAGTGGCTCTTGTTACTACTGCAATATTAAACAGAACAAAAGCCAAGTTGCATTTTTCAGAAGCTTTGTAAACGAAATGAAATTAAACGCCATGTTGTTGTTGTTAGTGGCTTCAAAAACCAACCTTAACTGATGTTCTTAAATTTATGTTTTTCCATTTAAGCAAAAACATACTTCTCCGACACAAAATAAAAGATGAAAGGCCCGAGTGTAGAAAATTAGTAAATTGCCTTTGATAATTTCTGAAGGGGGGACGGGGTTGGGCGCTAAAGAAGGAGAAGGCCCGCTCTGCAGGACTGCTTCGAGTTATTAATGAAAAAAATGTTCAAACTTTGTTAAATTGAACATTTGGTTGTAAAAGTCATTGCTGTCCATTTTACGACTTTGTTTACTGAACATATTGTAACTTTTTCCCTTTTCCCCATCAGACAATAGGCAATCACGAATTTGACATGGGTCCAAAGAAACTGGTGGACTTCCTTCGTCAGGTGAAATTTTCAGTCGTCTCTTCAAACCTTGATGTGACGAGAGAGCCCAAATGGCCGCGGGCAGAGACACTTTTCAACAAAAGCACCATTGTGCATGTTGGTGGAGAAAAGATTGGCTTTGTTGGGTACATAACAAAAGAGACAACTTGGTACGTAGCTGGACCCTTACTGACGAAATTCTAAATGCATCTAGCGATTCATGTTACCTAAATCATGCAAAGAATGAAAGTGTCCTCAAGGTTCTTATTTGTACGTGACGTCATTTTTGAGTAGATGCAGCAACGGGTAACTAGAGAGTTGGCAATGAGGTAGAGAGGTAAGTATAGGTAAGCATTGTTTTAATCGGTAATGCTTGATGCACGTGGTTGTGGTGTTATGGCCTAGGGTTGGGATGTTATGGCCTAGTCAACTTCTTCTTTAGCTCCCCCCCGATCTAGATGGAATTCACGATTGATGACGATAAATCTTCACAACCTTTGGTCTTCTTTGATGCGCATAGCCGCGAAATAAACAGACGAATAAGTAGCTGTACTCCAACAGATTTTTAAATCTATTAATTCAGGAATTCTCCTGATTATCTTCCAAAATGGTGCGCTCTTGAGGCTGAAAGGCCAGCCAAAAGACACGACCTGGAAACCACCTGCGAGAAGGCTTCGTTTTGAACATCCACGGAATAGTTAATTCAGCAGGAATTGATACACAGGGCGCTAATCACAGCTTGAATCAAGACTTCTCCTTGCACTGTTCTAAGCAGCTTTTGTCGCATGTGAAAATTCCAGGCGGGCAATGAGGAATTTGCTATCAACGATAAGAATGCTTGGGTTCCGTGGGAATATAAGATGTAAAATCACATCAGGATTAAATTCTCGCTTTGTTTCATGAAGTATGGCCCCATTTATAGCTACAATTAGGATTTCTTGACTAGACTCCGTACTTTGGTGGCACCAAACATCTTGCAGCTCTACGTAGTGTCTCACTAGTTCAAATGACTATTTAGAAACTCTTAGATTGAACGTGCTGTGAAAGTTTAATGGAAAATGATTTCACGGCATCTGCCAGACCCAGGACAAGTTATATAGAAAAGAAAACATGTTAGGTTGATGGTGGAGAAATCTGACACAGTTAATATTCAGATTTCCGTCTTTGTACGTCCGTTTTTTCTAGAAATAACATTTCATTCCCGTTATATAGATATCCTGTTGATAAGAAAAGGGTCTTGACACGCAGATAACATCGCAAAATGCATTCCGCCTTTAACCTATTTCAACATCGAGGCCTACATTTCTCAAGCGTTGGCAAAGTATATTTGCTTAAATCCCATCCAACAGTTGGCCCTTGTTTGAAATAATTCTAACATGGTAATTAATTTATTAGAAATTATTAGTTGTAAGTAATACTTGGCCCGCCTACTTAGGTTTAATCAGCTGAGTGGTTATTTTCTTATATCAACAATGGGCCTAAACACTTCCAATTAAATGTAAGTTTTGTTTGCGCTAGTCAAGTAGCTATCTTTTGTGTTTTTAAATATAGCAGTTGTGATTGTGTCGCGGAATTTCGCTCCAAACCTGCAAAATGTCATGATGTAAGATGAAGCTACGCCGGAAAATAGTTTTACTTGATAGACGAGAAAATTATCAAACATCATGAAGGACTGGCAAATATTTCTTTTAAATTAGCCAATCAAAAAATGTTCTTATGCAATGTGTGCAAGCTTAAAACTCTGGCAGCATGAACTGGAGAGACATGCCTTTCAAGAGTTGACCCAAATAAGGCCAAAACATCACTTTGTCGACTGTTGTTTGAGTTGTAAAAATATTGGTATATATAATCTCGCTTTGAATGTTAGATTGAAAATTCCCACGAAACCTCTCTTTCACTCCGCATCAGTTTAAAATGCCAATTGATTTTTGTGACACAATGGGTCAATTTCTAATATTAAGTTAATATCAAATTGAGTTAATTAGAAGAGAAATAAACTCTAATTTCCAAATCGTTGAAAGGCTTCTTGTTCAATGCTATTTTTTGATATTGTTTTCCATCGATCCAAACATGGTTGATGCCGTAAAATTCTACAAAGCGTGCGTACGGAGTATCGACTATCAATTACGTCATGTTCTATATAACATACACAAAGCCACGTTGTCACAAATAACATACACAAAACCACATTAGAATTTGAATCTATTATGTAGATCTGGAATAAAGATTACCTCGTCGCCAAAAATGTTATAATGTTTCTGTATTGAGAACTGGTGCTAGAACTAGAAACACAAGGCAGCAATTTCCATTTGATGTTTATAGCTAAATATTAATATGAGAATCATTGTTGCATTTCAAAAAATCAACAATAGTAAAATATTTCTACATTTTATATGTAATCAGGGTGTTTTTCGTTTGGCAGGCTATCATACCCAGGTGACAATGTCAAGTTCGAAGACGAGGTTAACGCAGTAAGAGCTCAAGTGAAACTTCTGAAGGCTCAAGGGGTCAATAAATTTATTGCTCTTGGACATTCAGGAATCGAGATGGACATCGAAGTCGCCAAAAGTGTGCCCGACATAGATATTGTTATTGGTGGACACACGAACACCTTCCTCTACACGGGTTCGTATTGAGACTTTAACTGCTCAATTATGTTCTAATAATAATAATACAGTTCTTTATACAGGGGTTGCCTTTTCAGCAACGAATGTGTTGTTATCAATAAGGGCCCTGTAAAAAACATAAAAGATTTTAGAAAAAAAACACTTAATTAAACTTGAATTAATTACAATCAAAATCTCTAAAGTTTTTAAAAAATTATCCTCTACCTTTACATTGTTTCTTACGATGAAAAGTGTTCTCTCAACTTGGATTTGAAAATTACAATTGATTCCAAGGAACGTATATCTCTTGGAAGTTCATTAAAGCAGTACGGCCCTTGAAAGTAAAGGGACCTTTTCGCAGTTTCTGTATGATTGTGAAACGTAAGAGAAGAATGCAAATCTGCGCATGCTCACTCTGTTAATAGGTGTTTTAGGATATGTCGTAGGCTCTTGTTTTTCCACGCTGCTTTCATAGTTCGTCGAGTTTGCTAACAGTTTTTGTCAGTCTGGTAGAGTCTATTTGAACATTTCCCCTCTAAGAAGAGTCTGCCTTGTTACCGCCCCAAAGTAATTTCTAAGATCTACGGGCCGCCATTTTGAAATAGGTGCCTTCTATTATACTCTTCATTATCAGATTAGAACTCTTCTTTCTCTCCTTAAAGACTTCAGATACCTTTCTAGCTTATCAAACCATCTTCAACATATTATCCAATACATTTGGATATCCAGCATCCGATCTGCTTCCTTCAGCCTCAAGTTACTGAACAAAACACAGATGCCACTTAGGTGTGATAACAAGGCTTGCATAAAACTTATGAATCATAGTTTTTTTAGTAATTATGCTGCTGATTCACTTACTGACTCTATTCTTTTCGTAGGCAAGGCACCCTCGAACGAACAACCCTATGGACAATATCCTTTGGTAGTTAATCCCACGGCAAATCCATCAAAGCGCATCCTGGTTGTTCAGGGGTACACATTCGGAAAGTATCTGGGGTACCTTAATGTCACCTTTGACAGTCAAGGTGAGGTGCTACGCTTTGGTGGTAACCCTGTTCTCCTAAACGGCTCGATTAAAGAAGACGCAGAGATGTTGAGGGAGGTGGGGAAACGACGTGGACCTGTGTCCAACTACTCGAAGGTAGGTAGGGTTATTTCACAGTAGAAAGTTTTTGGGATAGAGAAACGCGGGGGAGGGGGGGGGGGTGGTTGTGACATTGTAGTGATTTACTGCTTACTTCGAATTGGCACACTTGTCATGCCATCATTACATTATCCTCTCTCATCCTTTGTCAGCAAATTACAGAAGTATTAAAACATTATTGTACAGTGCAGTAAAATGAGAGTTTAGTCAGTAACTTTAAAGTTTGGAGATTTTAGGGGACCTGACTCAAAGTGAGAGATAGATGCAGCTTTCATTTGACCTGATGAGACTTTCCAGTTTTGTTGGAATTGAACTAGTCTTTGCAAAATTCAGAGGGCTTCGAGATCCCCAACATAAAATGTCTTCTATCTCCATGTGAAAGAGAACAAATTACACTTAGAAAATACGAGGGTGGCAATAGGCTATTGCATCAAGTCTACGAAATTTTTCTTACAGTAGAACTTTACAGAAGGCTAGCTTTTTCCTTCCTTCTGAGACCCTTTCCTCGTAATTTGATAATACCCGCTGAATACAGCGGGACATGAGGATGACATCATTTTGTCATTGTGTCAGAAAAACTTCAAAGTCAGTTGCAGGTGGTTTGCAACTGTTCGGTTTCCATGGGCGTCGAGGACCCAAAGAAGAGGCGCTTACTGCATTTAACGCAAGGATTGCTAAAATTTGTGATTTGTGATCCATGCGATTCCTTCGTATTACCGGTCACCGGCCGTTAGTTCGACCACTGCGATCATATAGAATCCAGGCTAACTAATGAAGATTCTCAAGGATCTGGACCACATGATCGCAAGGATTGCTGAAATTTGTGATTTGTGATCCATGCGATTCCTTCGTATTACCGGTCACCGGCCGTTATTTCGACCACTGCGATCATATAGAATCCAGGCTAACTAATGAAGATTCTCAAGGATCTGGACCATATGATCGCAAGGATTGCTGAAATTTGTGATTTGTGATCCATGCGATTCCTTCGTATTACCGGTCACCGGCCGTTATTTCGACCACTGCGATCATATAGAATCCAGGCTAACTAATGAAGATTATCAAGGATCTGGACCACATGATCGCAAGGATTGTTAAAATTTGTGATTTGTGATCCATGCGATTCTTTCGTATTACCGGTCACCGGCCGTTATTTCGACCACTGCGATCATATAGAATCCAGGCTAACTAATGAAGATTATCAAGGATCTGGACCACATGATCGCAAGGATTGTTAAAATTTGTGATTTGTGATCCATGCGATTCCTTCGTATTACCGTTATTTCGACCACTGCGATTATATAGAATCCAGGCTAACTAATGAAGATTATCAAGGATCTGGACCACATGATCGCAAGGATTGCTAAAATTTGTGATTTGTGATCCATGCGATTCCTTCGTATTAGTGGAAACCGTTCTATCATGATCGCAGTAATTGCAAGTCACAAATCCATGTGATCATGTGGTCCAGATCCTTGCGAGATCATATAGAATCTATGGCTGCTCAATGATTTGCAGTGTTTAATATCAAGTAAATATCGATTCTTTTAGATCCCCATTGGCAGAAGTCGTGTATTCCTTGATGGGCAACGGCAAACCTGCCGAGTACAGGAATGTAACATTGGCAACCTGATAACCGATGCCTTTGTTCACATGTACCAAAAGCATCCGGACGATAAATCCTGGGCGGACGTGTCCATCGCAATGTGGGTGTCCGGAGGCATCAGGAGTTCCATAGACAAGAAGATAAATGGTTTGTCAACATTTATGAATTCGAGGCTTTTTCATAATGTCACAAAAACTGTCGTAATTGTTAAGTCTTTTGAACCATATGTAAGGTGGGCCATAACAAAGAGCACGTCATATTCAAGACTAAACTGGATTATCCAACATAACTACAAGCATGGAGAAACATAAGAAATTCTTTAAGAAAATCAAAGTAGGATGGTCAAGGTGCGAATACCATAGCAATAACAACTTAACATATGGACACAATAATATTAAACAGTCTTGGTCCTTCGTGTGAAGATTTTTGTATGTATATGAGCCACACATTTAGTACTTATGTAAATAAATTTAATAAAATAAATCTCAACGTGTGTCTCATTTTGGGTTATTTGCCATTTATAGCCAGGTTTTTAATCCGACAAACTTCCAGCTATAAACCAGATCAAGAAAATTAAGTTCAGCTAAAGAACTACAATATTTTGTTTTAAGGTACTGTTGGTGGCCCAGGGAGGAGGGAGGGAGGTTCCGCATAATTAAAGCTTTTATGCCTGAAACATTGTAACCCAATCCAGTTATCCTGGCCATCACAAGAGTGCTCCGCGATCTTTTGACCAGTAGATGAATCGATTAAGGCAACAGCCACTCCTGTTAAAAGTCAAGACATTAAACTGATCAAAGTATTAATTATTTTTTCTGTCCAGAAAGATTTCGGTATTTTAAAAGCGGTTGACCATTTAAACTTGATTTATTTGACCGGACAATAGGTCATCTTTTATCCAGATTGCGCCTAAACATACAGTAACGACAATTTTCGTATGATTGGGCAAGCTAGGTCGTCCTTTCACCTAGGTGTTTGGAGTCTATTCCATTCTTATTCTAATCTATCCCATTCTTTGTAGACAGAAAGAGTTCGTTAGTTTTCCTTGTGCTCTTCTAAAGTTAGGTGTTAAGTAACGCTGATTGGTCAATCATAACCAATCACGCGCTCTTCTTATCACCCTCTAGTGCTCTCGATCCACCACTGGCTATTCATCGTGCCAGCTTTGTTCATTTTCCGACGTTTGCATTCTCTAGGGAGTGTCGGACGGAAATATACTTCAAGCATGCGCAAACTGGTCCTGCTATTTCTAGCTAGTGATGTCCGTTCTCTTGTTTCCAGAGTCTCTGACGTATAAGGACCTGCTCACTGTCCTTCCATTCGGGAATCAAGCCGATATTATCGAAATAAAAGGAAAACACTTAATGGAAGCTTTGGAGCTCAGCGTTCAGGCATATAACCCAAGATCACCAAACGGACAGTTTCTGCAGGTTTCCGGTACGTGGTGCACACGTTTTGTGCAGTTATTATGCGTTATAGTTCAAGTATCCGGTGCGGTGGACCACTAAGGTTTACATTAAAGCTACAACGTATGGGCATTTTTATCAACAGTTATTTCATACCTAACTGAGGTCACTGCAAGATCTTTTTTGGCACAGAGAGACTTTTCGTTGGGAAAATGGACCTTAGACAGGAAGTGCAAAAAGGATTACATTCGACATTTGATAGGTAGTCATGGTATTTTTAAGCGATAAGGTCAGACAACAAAAGCAAAGTAGCTCCTTTTATCAACTAGCGTATAACTTGTGTAACGACATTGGAATGATTGAGTGAGACAAATTTAGGATGTGTATAATTCGCTTAAAGCCATACAATAAGATGCTGTTTAATAGGAGTTTGGCTATTAGTCTCTCAAAGCTCATGTCTATTTTAATTCCTTGTTGGAAAACTATGAGGGAAATAAATATAGGACTTAGGATTCCGTTACTGAGACAACTTAAGGTAATATAATGACATGTTGAAGTACAGAGAAAGCAATTGATATTATGAGAGTAATGAAGCAAAGTTATGGCGGGTAATGAATGTAAATTGTTTTTAACCTAAAACATGGCGTTTAATCATTTTGATGTTTAGGAAAATATTCTCACAGTAAGGCAGAACTTAGTGACAACATGACCGTATTCAGAACTAGCATGACTGTATTCAGAATTTAGTGAGAACATGACCGTATTCAGAACTAAGTGACAACATGACCTTTTCAGAACGCAGTTACAACATGACCGTATTCAGAGCTTAGTGACAACATGACAGTATTCAGAATTTAATGACAACATGACCGTTTTCAAAGCTTAGTGACAACATGACAGTATTCAGAATTTAATGACAACATGACCGTTTTCAAAGCTTAGTGACAACATGACAGTATTCAGAATTTAATGACAACATGACCGTTTTCAAAGCTTAGTGACAACATGAGAGTATTCAGAATGAAGTGACAACATGACTGTATTCAGAACGCAGTGACAATATGACCGTATTCAGAACTAACATGACCGTATTCAGAACTAAGTGACAACATGACCGTATTCAAAGCTTAGTGACAACATGACAGTATTCAGAATTTAATGACAACATGACCGTATTCAAAGATTAGTGACAACATGACTACATTCAGAATTTAATGACAACATGACCGTTTTCAAAGTTTAGTGACAACATGACTGCATTCAGAATTTAATGACAACATGACCGTATTAAAAGCTTAGTGGCAACATGACTGCATTCAGAATTTAATGACAGCATGACAGCATTCAGAATTTAATGACAACATGACTGCATTCAGAATTTAATTACAACATGACGGATTTCAGTGCTTAGTGACAACATGACAGTATTCAGAATGAAGTGACAACATGACCGTATTCAAAGCTTAGTGAGAACATGACTGCATTCAAAATTTAATGACAACATGACTGTATTCAGAACGCAGTGACAATATGACCGTATTCAGAACTAACATGACCGTATTCAGAACTAAGTGACAACATGACCGTATTCAAAGCTTAGTGACAACATGACAGTATTCAGAATTTAATGACAACATGACCGTTTTCAAAGCTTAGTGACAACATGACTGCATTCAGAATTTAATGACAACATGACCGTATTCAGTGCTTAGTGACAACATGACTGCATTCAGAATTTAATGACAACATGACCGTTTTCAAAGCTTAGTGACAACATGACTTCATTCAGAGCTTAGTGACAACATGACCGTATTCAAAGCTTAGTGACAACATGACCGTATTCAAAGCTTAGTGACAACATGACCGTATTCAGTGCTTAGTGACAACATGACAGTATTCAGAATTTAATGACAACATGACCGTATTCAAAGATTAGTGACAACATGACTACATTCAGAATTTAATGACAACATGACCGTTTTCAAAGCTTAGTGACAACATGACCGTATTCAGAGCTTAGTGACAACATGACTGCATTCAGAATTTAATGACAACATGACCGTATTCAGTGCTTAGTGACAACATGACTGCATTCAGAATTTAATGACAACATGACCGTTTTCAACGCTTAGTGACAACATGACCGTATTCAGAGCTTAGTGACAACATGACTGCATTCAGAATTTAATGACAACATGACCGTATTCAGTGCTTAGTGACAACATGACTGCATTCAGAATTTAATGACAACATGACCGTATTCAAAGATTAGTGACAACATGACTACATTCAGAATTTAATGACAACATGACTGCATTCAGAATTTAATGACAACATGACCGTTTTCAAAGCTTAGTGACAACATGACCGTATTCAGAGCTTAGTGACAACATGACTGCATTCAGAATTTAATGACAACATGACCGTATTCAGTGCTTAGTGACAACATGACAGTATTCAGAATTTAATGACAACATGACCGTATTCAGTGCTTAGTGACAACATGACTGCATTCAGAATTTAATGACAACATGACCGTATTCAGTGCTTAGTGACAACATGACTGCATTCAGAATTTAATGACAACATGACCGTATTCAACGCTTAGTGACAACATGACTGCATTCAGAATTTAATGACAACATGACCGTATTCAGAGCTTAGTGACAACATGACTGCATTCAGAATTTAATGACAACATGACCGTATTCAGAGCTTAGTGACAACATGACTGCATTCAGAATTTAATGACAACATGACCGTATTCAGAGCTTAGTGACAACATGACTGCATTCAGAATTTAATGACAACATGACCGTTTTCAAAGCTTAGTGACAACATGACGTATTCAGAGCTTAGTGACAACATGACTGCATTCAGAATTTAATGACAACATGACCGTATTCAGTGCTTAGTGACAACATGACTGCATTCAGAATTTGATGACAACATGACCGTTTTCAAAGCTTAGTGACAACATGACAGTATTCAGAATTTAATGACAACATGACCGTATTCAGAATTTAATGACAACATGACAGTATTCAGAATTTAATGACAACATGACCGTATTCAGAACTAAGTGACAACATGACCGTATTCAAAGCTTAGTGACAACATGACTGCATTCAGAATTTAATGACAACATGACAGTATTCAGAGCTTAGTGACAACATGACTGCATTCAGAATTTAATGACAACATGACCGTATTCAGAGCTTAGTGACAACATGACTGCATTCAGAATTTAATGACAACATGACCGTATTCAAAGCTTAGTGACAACATGACTGCATTCAGAATTTAATGACAACATGACCGTATTCAGAATTTAATGACAACATGCTTGCCATTTCGCTTTAGGTATCCGCGTACAGTACGATGTCGACCAACCCGTGGGACAGCGTGTTGTCAAGGCAACAGTTAGATGTGCCAAATGCAGGGTTCCGGCTTATTTTCCGATCGAAAACGAAACAGTTTACAAGGTAATTATTCCTTCTCATGTTTCGATTGGTTTCACTAAAGGGGCCAAAGATTTGAATGTTGTGGTAAGCAAACGGATTGAGTTGCTTAATCAGAAACATGATTGATCTAATCGAATACAGATTCAAAATGTCCTGATTGAGTTGCTTAATCCGAAACATTGTTCATCTAAATGAGTAAATACTCATATTGACAAGATTGAGTTGTTTAATCCAAAACATGATTGACTAATCGAATAGGAATTCAAATTGACCCGATTAAGTTGCTTAATCCGAAACATGGTTGTCCGCGCAATCGAGTAAAAACTCAAATTAACCAGATTGGGTTGCGAAATCCGAAACATGATTGACCTTCTCTTTAGGTTATAATGTCTACATGGATGCGAAGAGGTGGAGACAAGTTCCAAATGTTTGTCAAGCATCGAATCAAATTGCACCCGGGTGACGATGCAGTGAGACTTGTTGCAGAATATATAGACTATATTGACCCCATTAGAACTGGTGTTGATGAGCGTATTACATTTGTAAAAAAGCCAAAAGTACCCTCGAATTGTGTATGTAATAATTCCAAACCATACTCTTGCAGTGGTATGTCTTCGTCAGCGCCTTCCAGCTCGCTTATACTTTGCATGATTTTGGCTTTATCGTTTCTGCTATTTCTGTACGTTCAATGAGAGCCATTAGTTGTAACCCTTTTCTATGGTGGAGCAGAGAAACAGCTCTTTATCTCAGTGGAGTTGCACTAAGGGGGCTGTTGGGGGCAAACAGGCATCACACCCTCAAATGTTGGCATCTTTCATTCCATTTCTATGTTGTCATAGATGATAGAGACACGAAACCTCGCTGGTCGTTCGAATGATTCTAGTCCCCAAAACTGGTACTCTAAAATCCCTTTACGCAGACGCAAAAGCATCAACATTGTTTAAAAATTTGATGTCTTAATGATCCTGAATTAACTACCACAGCAAAGACCACAGGGCCCCAACAGACCTCTATTTTATGCATCTGCTGTGATACAAGAGTTCTGGTGCTCGACAAAAAGCTTTATATGCCTACAACGATTTGAAATTTAATTCTCATAGGAAAAAAATAGCGAAATTTCTCACAAGTTCTACTTGCTTTACTTTTTAATTTTGAAAAGAAACAGCCTAAAAAGACTCCAAAAATACCAGACCTGTTTAAGGCCTGTAACACAACTTCAAAATCAGATTTAGGAGTGTGTTTTCTCTGTTCAACTCATGAAGAATTGGGAAAGTAGAAAGAAACCTGCAACCAGTGACTCTTTTGAGCACTCTATCATTCTCTTAACATCTTCTTAATGTCTTGTGTAAATAAGTAACAAAAACGCTTTAGTATATAAAAATTGATTATACGTAGCACTTCAAATTAATAGATTTATGAGATAACTATGTGATTGAATACCTCTGTTTCTCTGTTGATAAAAATAATAGGCAGTTTGCTAACAACTAACTAAATTAGCTTCTTTATAAATTTAAATAACCTATCTTTGTTAAATCATTTGACATTTCATGCTCACTTTCAGTTGCTGGATAAAAGATAGTTGAATCTAATGGCCAACTTATAACTTTGCCATATATTTTGGTTGTAGGTAGTAAATTGTGATTGTGTAATTTTAGTTAGCTTGCCCTGATAAACACAATGATTAAGCTTGCATACTCGTGCTTTTAACAACTAATGCTGCTTAATAAAGTACAAATGCAAACAGAATTTATAGTAGATTACTTTTAAATGGACAATCTTTCTAAATGTTGAGCTTATGACATAAACCCACAGATATATCCATTAGTTGACACCAGACCCACATCTAGAAAGCAGTACACAAGAGAGCTCCAGCAAAAGAAGCAAAATAGGTAATGCTCTTATGTGGTGCATTTCAAAAGTCTGTTGAAGAATTGACTGTAAGGCACCAAGCTTGTACATGGTTAATATGATTATCAAACTAACTAGTATCTAATTCCCAGACACCATCCCCACAGCAATTTTTGATCAGCTCCCTTCTACTAGAAAAATCTGGTGGACACCTGCTAAACAACAGTAAACATCAAGCCATGAAATCATTTGCAAGACGTTTACACATTCTCACAATCCGTTATCGACCCATTTTAAAGTTGTAAATCTGCTTTGTTTATACGTATATAATAAACTGTTGCAAGTTGCAAGAGATTGATAAATTATTTGATAAAATCATAAAACATTAGAAAATATATTACAAAAGACAGTAGACATAATTATATTTGATTGAACAATGAATCAGTATCTTGTCAAAATTCTTTAGAGGATCAATTTTGATTGAAAAACGATCGTTGACACAAAGTCTCTTTCTCTACCTCATTCTTCCTAAGCTTTTTCTTGGATGCTCATGGGTAAATAAGAGGCAGCTGGTTGCATAAGGTTTCTAATGAAAGCACACTTTAAGTTGGCCAACAAATCTGCTACTTTATTAATGTGCTCCAGTTCTACAGCTTATTTGGACAATAATCTTAATCAAAGACATTAAAAGAAAACTTCCCTATTTTCTACTTTATTAGAAAGAAATAGATGGTGACTAGATGTGAAGAAAATGTGATTAACTAGTAAGCTAGACTGGTTTTTGTTGAGATCTAAAAATGTCTCACACATCAACTTTTCTGACATATAATTATGCCACAAATTTATTAAGTCTCTGACAATATAAAATGAATGATGAATCCACGAATGAATTCATGTTTGACATCAATATTTAGCCTTTCAGAATTTGGGTAACCTCTAAAACATACTGAAACTGTAGGATTATTGATCAAAGTAATATGAGTCCGTAAGTTTTGGAGCAAAAATGAAACTTGGCTTGGCCAAATGAAACGAAATGTAATGCCCTTTACATAAAATGAATACCAGAATCTGTTACAATAAACCTACAAGTTAATGAATTTGGCTTGTTAACTAAAGATGCAGTGAACAGGTTAGAGTTTATATTCTGTTGATGTGGAGACTGCTTCTCTAAAATGAATTTATAAGTCAAAAATTTGTTCCAGTCAGGACTGAGATATTCAGAAGGGTTCCATGTATTCTTAGATGTACTGCTTGACATTGCCTGATTCATTATGGCTGTTTTTGAAACAATGACAAGAAGATGAAACTCTTCCTGGAGCTTTCTTAGCTTGTTTATGATGCTTCTTTGGAGACTTTCTTGTTGATATCTAGTACTACCACCAATTGTTCTGTCCATCCAATAAAATTCTGAAATCGTATCTATGACCAGTAAGCAAATGTCTGCATTTTCATTGAACAGTTTGTCAAGTTGGAACAATGTTTTGATCAAGATGGTGCTTGATGCACAACGGACCACAAACAGCCTCTGAAGACAAGTTCTTACAATTTCTCTCATTTCTAATGTACTGATGAATAATGATTTCTTAGAAGCTTCGTTTCGAACACGTTTCTCGATAAGACGAATAAACCGCCACAAGGGAAATTTGTAAGCAGTATCAATGAATACTACCTTCACCTCCTTTCCAGATAAATCTAAAGAGTTCCAAGCTTTTGGCAAGATACAATTGATAGAAAGGTGAATAAGGACCTCTGTTTTTCCACTACCTTCCTCACCAAACAATTCAACTGAGTCTCCTGGCTTTAGATCTTTTTCTAAACCACGAAAAAAGTCCTTATCAAGACCATCCAAAGATTGTTTTGCATCCAATCTTGAAAAAAGCTGAAAGAAATTGGTTGGGTCTTAAAGCGTTGAGCGAAACATAGGGCCTCTTTCATAGATACTAAACAACAATACTCTGTATTGACAAGGTTTTGCAAGAAAAATGAAAATTGGAGATGCTTCTTTCATAGAAAGATCACTTTATATTCAATTCATAATATACTTGAACATAAAGTAACTTTGATCAGCTTTAGGAAAAAAGAAACAAACTGGCTTGTTGACTAAAAGGTGAAGGAAAAATTTTGGTAATGCATTCACTTTAAAATTATAACAACTTTAAACTTATTTCACAGAGTGCTTGTTACGTGAAAGATAATAGTTTAATATGTTAAAAGCTACAGAAACATGACAAATAACTAAAAACTGAGTCAACTTTCTGATTAGAATCCATAAAACTTCAGAGTGGCAAGAACTTTCTGGAACTTTACAAATATAAACTTTACTCCTTGAATAGCTATTATTGATAAGTCCTGACAATTGTATCAATTATGGAAAGTTTTTCTAAGTCGTAATAGTTTAAAAACAGTTTTGAAGACTTTGAAAAACAGGAGCAAATTTGAATACATTTATCAATTAGCAATAGAAATATTGGACATGCAGATGGGTCACAACAATTTGCTAGTTCATTTACCTATACCTATCTAATTTACATCAATTTCCTTCCAGATCGTGAAGGTGTATTTTATCAAAAAAATCCGAAAATGTTATGTTGCTCTTGGTCATCTCTTATGAAAGCCTCTGAGACCAGGACTCCCTAAACCATTGCCAAAAATGTCTTCTAAATTCAACGTAGCAGTCAAATATCTACCAGAATTAACTCATTTCGAAGGACATTATAATTGCCATTACAATATAATTCTCCAGTATATACCTGCCCGGCTGTTTCTGCGTTATCCGCCATCTTTTCCCGCGCCTTGGCATCGAGGCTGCCAAGTTGAAGCGAGGCTGAATATTTTTACGGCTAGGCATCAATATGGCGGGGAGGAAGTTGACTTCCTTTCAAATTTTGCTGGTATCTTTTTTATATGCTTCTGTAACAGGTTGGTACGAAGGAAATTTCATTGACTTTTCTTTTTTACGTATAATTGTTAGACCAAAATGTTAGCAGGCAGTGCTATATGCGGAGTATAATGACCAAGACTTTATGAAAAGCACAACATGGAGGAAACATTCTCTCCAGTGTTGAAAATAAACTGCAAATTATATTTCTTTATAGTATTAGGATAGATAGTGTATAGTCAGTTTTTAATTTTCACATGTTAAAAGAACCTGTATTGGCTAGAAGTTAACATTTGTCTACTTTTAAATGTTGGAAAACTTTTAAGTTGGATCGTAAATAGTTCATAATCTTTTCAATTCTCGTTTTACTTTTTATAACATTTAAACTTGCGCAAGAATTTTGTCTATTAGTAAAACGCTATATGACAGAGAATATCTTATGTAAGCTGTACTTTTAGAAAAGGAAAATGTGATGATTGTTTATTGAATCTTCCTGTTTTAAGATCTTAGGAAACGCTCCATCTCTACTGATTTTTAAAAATTGAAAAGGTTGTAGGTAGATTAAAGACTTTAGATAGTTTAAATTAAATATTAAAGCTTCATAACACAGATAATACTAGGTAAGAAGGGACAGTAATAGCTACCCAATAAATTTTTATCACAAACAATCAGCTATCTAACTTTTTTTGTCTCTCAATGATTGTGATTTGGAAATTTTTACGTTGTGTATTCCCTATTTTTTCTTGTATTTTAGTATTTATCTATTTCTACCTAGCTTTTGAAGGTAGTTTCTAGGACACTGGGAAGCTTTTGATGTGACCACACCTCCTGATTTCTTATGTCTGGAATTTTGGAGAGCTATTGATTCTCCTCGCCCTGGGTGAAAGTTTGGTCATGCCAGGAGCTCGAACCATAAACCCTTGGTCCATAGTCAGCGCCTCTAACCTCTAACCTCTAACCTCACACCTAACTGAGCTTAGTTACCTCATTTTTTTCAGGTGACAAATTACAGTCCAAAATATACAAAACGTTTAAAAGCTTTTTCCCATGCGTTTTACTCACAAATGCAACACATTCAATAGGATGTACATGTAAGTAAACTGTTCTTTTTCTTGTGGCCAGATTAATCATCTTATTTATCAATTTTGAATGGGGTTTGTTTTTTGCCTATTTGTTCACACAGTGCCTGATGCTACAATATCATCAGGTAATAGGCTAGTCTTCTGGACTCATTCTAGAGTGCAATGTTAGGGACACATTTTTCTAGACCACAACATTGTGTGGTAGGATAACCAGTTATGTTCAACTTTTGTCTCTCTGGTGTGTTTCAACTGGGTACGCACTTGAAAAAGGGGTGAACTGGAATCTGCTTATGAGCTAAAATCAAACCAAAATTGCAGTCATGTAAGCAAGCACCCTACCGCTTTGATACCTTCTACTAAAGTTTTATGTATTCTTTCATGTGGAGTGATATAGTTATGTGTAGTGCATTATAAGTCATATTTTCTAGTCATGAAATGGCTTAGTATTTCGAGGAATCTTATACAGATTCATATATTAATTTAAACTATATAATTTATATTAATTAGTAATATACATCAATCTTTTTAAAAAATGGGGTAGTGTAATAAACCAGAATTAGTTTATTTTTGAAGCTAATTTGTTGTCCTCTTGCCTTTTAGCTTCTATGAATGGCAATGTTGGTGTGCTTCACCTAATAGCGAAAGCAGAACATTTGGATTGGCTGCTGAAAGTTGGTCCACATAAGCCATATGTGCCACTCATATCGTCAGATATGTTCACAAAGTAGGCCATGCAACTGTCCTTTTACTTTTAGCTACTAAGTTTTTATTTTTACTTTCAACAAATGAAGCTTTAGAAGAATGTGATCGATTTTGAAAACATAGGATCAAGTTCAAGAATAAGAATAATTTGAGATAAAAATTTGATGAGAACATGAATCTGGCAATGCTGGGAATAAAATGGTAGGGGTGCAATAAATCATACTCCTTGTGGTACCAAGGCGTCTAATAGTGTCTATATAAATATCGAAAGGGAATAAAACAGAAGTTTGGAGAGTCTAGCGGATAAATTGAATGGTCAAAATGATAGCACCTATCTGCTCTCGTCTTTGTGCCTACGAAGGTTTTTCCTTTTGTTTTGAAGTTCTCTTTTTTCATTTTTGACACCACAGCAATAACAAGATTCTTAAGGAAATCGTAATATTCTCCAAACTTTGTGCTGGTATGATAAAAACACAACTTTGAGCAATATTGATCACTCTAAAATGAAGTGTTCAGATTATTTGTGGCGTGCGATGAACTGCACTCCTGAGCAATTGAAGGCGTGTGCCAAGGCTTGGGTGTGTAATCGCAAGCCATTCCCAGCATTGACTGTAAATATACTTCTAGCATGATTTTTCTTTCTATGTAATTAGTTTGTGTGATTGAAGGCTAGATCAGCTTGTTGGATAGGCCTTAATGTTTATGAAATATTGCATGGACTCAAGGCAGCAGTTTCAACTATTTACAGTCTACCTTTAGGTCATATATTAAAGTTAAACCAGCTTTTCCTTTATTTGGAAACCACAAAAAAATTAAATCAACATGCAATATAATTATAATTGTATAATTGTAATTGTATAAAAATATGCATTCTTTTCCAATTCTCATTGGATACTTGTGCTATGAATTAACCTAATGCTATGAAAAACACCATAGAAACACACCTTGTGCCAAATGGAATATATTGACAAAACAAGACTGACAGTTGATTATAAAGTTTTTCTTTGTATTGTATTTTTTACCATAAGCCAGGTGGCTCATCCACAACTAAATTCTTCTTAGCTTTAATTAGTTCTAATTGATACAAATAACCATTTTTTCTGCTGTGAGTTTATGCAATATCATCATAATATCTCAATATTATTGTGTCATAGATCCATTAATTTTTAGTTTACAATTCTTTTACTTTGCACTTGATTTCAGCAGAGTAAAATTGTCTTTTTAGGGATAATATGGATCGTCTAGTAGCTTCAAAGAAAATTAACGGTGCTCTTGTTATAAGTGCCGGAAGTCTTGGGAGAACACCACTTGCTGGTATTTAGAATAAATTCTTTTATAGGATTTTTTATTGAAATTTATCATTATCTTTCATGTCCTTCTTGTTCATCATATCTTGTGTTTTCCAAGATTTCATATCACCCCAATTTTCTTTTGGAAGTTGAAAAGTTTTATTGAAATCCTGAATATTCTTTCTTATAAGATGGGGTTGTTTCCAGGAACCAAGACATTTGATTATAAACATTTATTTTACATTACTTCATAATAAGCTTTTAATGAAATCTTATGTTTTTTTCAAACTGTGGTTTTGGCTAATGTTCATTTTTGTAACTGTTACTGTAACTGTTAATGGAGGATTTCAAAGCACTTAGATAAAAAATGTTTTTTTCTAGTATTAAATTGCAAATTTTTGGCTCAAGTTTGACTTAAGCAAAGCTTTAATTTGAAAATATTTTTTTTCAGGATTTTCACCAGACCCTTCATGTCCCCTTGACAAATATGGTAATATTTCAGTATAATAGTTTGTTATAGTCTGAAAATATAATAGTTTCAATACTTTGCAAATGCTTTAAATGTTTGATGTCAGGGAAATTCAGCTAAAGAGAAAACCAGGACCATAGTTTATGTATAGCATCTGCAAATTCTTTGCTCACTAAATTTCCCTGATATTGTTTGTAGCTGTGTGCAACTCTCTCTCCTATTGGCTGAATAAAATCAATAGTGGGCTTTTCAGAGGGATGCTCTATGATGTTTTGGAATTGACATTTTTTGACAGGATGATATTGATATGATATAAGCATGTTGTTATTTGTAATTTCAAAGCATTCAATGCATTGTTAAATTGCCAGCTCTGAATTTTGTAGGCATTAAGCTTCAAATGTTCTTCTACTTCCTCTCTCTATGTGGTTTTGAATAGATTATATTGCCGAGTTCATTCTCAAAATTTCTTTTGATAGGAATGTATGCAAATAATAAGGAATATTCAAGCTGCCAAAAAGTCCAATGGAATAAAAAGGTTTGTTCTATTCTTGCACAATTGAAAAGTGTTTGGCTTAGATTTTATATTTCATATATCAATGTTAGAGTTTTCAGACTTTTCAAGGCTTGAATATGAGAAAATTAATTTTCAGTGATGCAAGTTTATCAGCGATCTACTGTCTACAAACAACTATTCTTGAAAACAAGCCCTTTACTTCCGTTTAAAGTTAGTTTTTCTATTTGCTCCTTAGGGCAATTCAATGTCAATGGTATATTATGATCTACCCATATTTGCTTTGGGATCTGAAGAAGAAATTAATGAAACAATGCAGGTAATACTCATTTAATTTCTCTACTCTTTATATATCCTTAATTGAAAAATGCATAGTAATCAAAGTTGTGCCAAAGAATTTTAATTGAATTCTTTTATTTAGAGTCACTACATAACTACATTTGAGTTCCTGAAGATTTCTTGTGCTTTTAAAGTTTATGAATTTTTCATTTCAATAAATATTTTCTATATCCCTAAGATATATTTATTTCCTATTCTTATATTTATGAGGAAATATATATATGTTAATGCCCTTTTGCTTCCTCGGGTTACCACCCAGCAGTATTGTAAAATAGTTCTTGTTAGTAGAGTAGATAGTATGTATTGTAACTTTACCTTGGCTATGGTGTAATCTCCAGTGTCGGCTTTGGATATTCCTCAATAACTAAATTTATATAAAGAATATATGACATCTTTTATAGGTTTATAAGAATATATATAAGTTTATAAGTTTTTCAGCTTTGAGAAGATTGAATGAATCCTTGAATTTGCTTTAGAATATAGAGCAGTTAGTATTACATTTTTTCTCTTCAAATGCAATATTTTTCTTGTAATCTTTTTCTTTACCATGTTTATATATGCCATTATGAATGTTTTCTTAGTGTATTGGTAAGCACAACGCTCCATCAGTTGGAAACGCTGCACCAGAATATCCTTTGTGTGCGGTTGAACTAAAAGACTTCATGTTTGCTGCAAAGGATACTCCTACATGTAAACGGAAGTCGGATGCCCCTGTGTTTCTTCAAAGCACATTAAGTATGCCTTTGATAGCGCTTGTTATCTCTTGATATCGCTTGTTATCAGTTGATATCGCTTGTTATCGCTTGATATCGCTTGTTATTGCTTGATATTGCATGTTATCGCTTGATATCGCTTGTTATCGCTTAATATCAATCGTTATCTCTTGATATCGCTTGTTATCGCTTGATATCGCTTGTTATCGCTTGATATTGCTTGTTGTCACTTGTTATCGCTTTTTATCGCTTGTTATCGCTTGTTATTGCTTGATATCGCTTGATATCAATTGTTATCGCTTGATATTGCTTATTGTCACTTGTTATCGCTTGATATCGCTTGTTATCGCTTGTTATTGCTTGATATCGCTTGATATCAATTGTTATCGCTTGATATTGCTTGTTATCACTTGTTATCGCTTGATATCGCTTTTTATCGCTTGTTATCACTTGTTATTACTTGATATCGCTTGATATTGCTTGTTATCGCTTGATATAGCTTGATATCGCTTGTTGTCGCTTGTTATCGCTTGTTGTCGCTTGTTATCGCTTGATATCTCTTGTTATCGCTTATGTTTTCATTCATGAAAAACCACCAATCGATGATTTGCCTTCCAATACCAGTAGGATTTCGTAACAGTCACAAATCCCCCCTCCTTAATATGATGTTGCATTTGTATTCAGAAAGACGTATGTTTGAATTCATACGATAGTTATATTTGGCCCCCTTGAGTATTTTCCAACATTGTTATGGGGAGAGGGGATTGGCCTACTTTTGAATTGGAGAAGTGTAGTATAGCAATCTTAACTTACTTAAAAGTCCCATACGCGTTTGTTTACGAGAACAGCAGTGATTCTTGGTAGCTTCAAGGACGTTTACCGTCTTATGTGTGTATGTTAGCTAAGTCCAAAGACACAATTTGCTAGGTATTTGTTTATGCGGAGTGCCTTTTTCCTCTGACGTATTTGAAACATCAATTGCAAGTATGCTCTAACCCAACCGCTCTTCAGGTTAACCTAACTTTATTGTTGATTTCTTTTTTAATTTCATAACAGAACATTCCTTGTACTATTTCCGGAGATTTCCATAATGCCATAAATGTAACCCCCATTTCCGTTCTGCGATCTCGAAGTAGATGAGGGTTTTAAGATCATATTAGCTACCTATGATCTTTTTAATTGTGGATAATCGTTCTCATACGTAAAGGGAAAGTCCTGTTTTTGCGAATTGCTGCATCGTGTGCAATGTTTTTATGTGGTTGAAAATTTATGTAGAGTACACTTCAAAACCTGAAAACCTGTTAAATAATTACATCTAAGCATGTTTGATCCCTTCAGGTGAAGTATCTCTAGCAAATCTCTATATTCCTTTTATCATTTTATTATCATTTTACTTTATTCTAAGATAATCTCCGATTTATTTTTGTTGGTCCTCTAAGAAGCAATATAAATATGATATTTTTCTGTTTAATTAGAAAGCGACCGTACTTCGTATACATGTCAATGATATATGTACTTCTATTTGGTTGTTGGAAGATATTTCATTTTGCTTGTTATTTCGTACTTTGCCAAACTTTAATATCAAACACGCGAATGCTCAAAGTTGTTCAAAGTGGAAAGCCAGATTATTGCGTGCTTGTGGTCCATATTGTTGAAACGGTTACCACAAGATAATTGCTCACATTTCGTGTGGGACCGCCCTAGAATGTTATTAAAAAATACTTCAAGTACTGTACAAAGAGTTTTTATCTGTTTACTGATTTTTTTCAGATTCATTTTGTGATCCACTCGGAGATTGGAATGTGTGGAGTACTTTGTATCCGCTGACCGAGCCTCCAGCTGAAAAAGAGGTTATCATAGTATCTTCAAAGGTATGTGTCACTGCTAGTGTAATTGTGAATGATTCCAATGCGTAAAACAGGGTAGTGTGTCGTTATTGTCTTTTTGGAAAAGCTAGAATTTTAGAATATGATTGATTTGCGAGAAATGTCTTGTTAATCGTAAGATGAATTTTTCCCAAAGCTTTGCATACTGAGTTCATTCATGTAAGTGTAAGTTTTATTGATTTAAGTTATTTTGGTTAATTAACCGACCAAAGTATAATTATGAGTTTGAGGAGTTAGAATGAAATCCGGAGTGAGTTTATTCTTACATTGATGTAAACTTACAATTGTTGGAAAATTTTCAAGACTACTCAAATTACAATGTCGTGATATGCAGAATCGTCGGTCTCTTTTTAAGTTTTATTGAATCATTTTTTAAAGCCTTAAAGCCTATTTGTATCCATTAGCCTAGTCAATTGACTACCCTAGATGTCTCAGATAGGACTATTGACCAAGGCATTTTCCAATATCCAAGTTTTTTTATCCCATTCACGTAGAAACATGTTATATTTAATACGTGCAGTTAATTTTAATGCGTGATGGATTATTTCTACTTCCCTTTAATCGACTTTTCGTAATTTATTATATTCTGTTATCTTGTTACTGCTGATGCTATCAATCCAAAGGCGATCTTTATGTGTAAATATATGGATATCTAGGACTGTAGCAAATAGCAAAGTACTAGTATTGGAAGTCAGGAGGGATTAAAAATGCAGAGAAAGAACTTAGAAAAGTAAAACATTAGAGGACTCGTTCATAATCCTTTCTCTTTTATGCTGGAATAAGCAGCTTTTTAGAAACAATAGCTGAAAATAGAAATTTAGCTCAAGCCTGTTCTTACAATCTAGTTATGCTTGAAGTTAAGAAGCGAACAGCTAGAGGCTATGATGTTTGAAAGAGTTGCTTATATTCGGTCCTATTGATAGATAATTCTAAGGTTATCTTTTAAACTTATCTTTTTAATCTTTATTTTCAAGATGGACAGCTCCGGTTTCTTCCATGACCTTGCACCGGGTGCAAACAACGATGTATCCGGGATAGTGACCCTCCTTGGAGCGGCCTATGCGCTTGGGCAACTCAAACGAAATGTTGTAAGCATACGGCCCTACTTTCTGCCTATGTTTGCCTATGTTTGCATTTTCTTTACTTTTGGAAGAGATCGAGTGGCCTGAAAAGCAACTCGATCCTCGACGCGAATAGCAGCTCGAAAGGGAACCTCGATCCTCAAATCGAGAACTTGCTTCTTCTGGCTTGATATCTCCAGTGATGACTCTTTTGTTAATGTCACTTTGATATCAGAAAGTACAAGCGTAATTGTACATTAAGAGTGTAATATAAATGAACCAGTCTCTACCGATCGGTGAATGATTGATGCTCCAGCGTTGTTTTCTACTTCTATCTTTTTCAATAGAACGCTGGTAAGCTGGTTGGACACAAAATGAAACCTGTTATGTTCATCTTATTCAACGGGGTAAGTTAAGCCTACAAATTTAGATAATTCTGCAATGCAACCTTTTACTGTCATTACTTTGACCCTTGGTCAAAATTGCCTTTTGATTAATTTAAGCCAGCTTGTTTAGAGGTCAGGTCAAGTTAGGTTAGAGGTCAGGTCAGGCTAGAGGTCAGGTCATGCCAGTTCAAGTCAGATTAGAGGTCAGAGGTCAGGTCGAGTAATGTACTTCTTGCTACATAGCCTAGCTTTCTTGAGTGATCAAGCCCGCAACTTGCTAGAAGAACAAGTAGAAGAGGAAGAGAAAGAGGAAAAAGAAAAGAAAGCAAAAGGAGAATCTAGTTTACTGAATTGTCATTTTTAGTTTTTAGTGCAACTGCAAACAACTTTTTTGGACTTTTAAGGTCATTTTGGAATGGTGTTTTTTCATTTTAGGAAATATGGGATTATATTGGCTCCTCTCGCATGGTATGGGACATGGAAAAAGACCAATTTCCGTATGCTGGTGAAAGGCCGGTAAGACTTTTGCTAGCAAATTTATTGAACAAGCCAAACATTTAACTTGTTTGTGTAGGTTGTAGTTTTCAATTCAAGATTAAGTGTGAAGGGATCTCTTCTTATCCCTTTGTAGCTTGACTGAATCTCACTACGAGAGAAGTTGAAAAACCTTAGTAAATTGGATAGTAGTGGTGACATAACCAATGTTACTTTGAAGATGTTGTAAAAGTACTGGAATGCTATTGTAACTTACAATTGCTAGAAAAAGCGGAACTATTTTTCGCATACTTAAAAGTACTTTTTTCGTCCGACACTCCTCAGAGTATGCAAACGTCGGAAGATAACCAAAAACTGACCGAATAAAGTGAGGTTTTCTTGTGGGCTCTTCTAAAGTGAGGTGTTAAGTAACGCAGATTGGTCAATTATATCCAATCACGCGCTCTGCTTATCAACCTGTGCGTCAGGTTTTCACGTGGTGACTTAATTTCGTTACTCTCTTGCAGAAAGATAAGGGCTGGGTCCCGAAGATGAATTTGAAAAACATTGGGTACTTTGTTGAAATTAGCCAAGTTGGAGAAATGATGAATAAGACGGTGTGGATGCATAGCGACCCGGTTTCTGTCAGCCAGGATGCTGACGTCAAGAAGGAGGTACATGCTCGTTTGGCCTATTCACAACAGCAACAACACAAATAAACGTCATTTTGAACTGGAGCAACAACACGAATAAACGTCATTTTGAACTGGAGCAACACCTATATTCTGTCCCATCTTTTAGAGGATGCTTTTGGACGCCATGTCACTCGAACACTATAGGCGATCGAACGGGCCTGCCTAATGCAGTTTATACACTACAGTTGTTGCTTAAACTACTTGTTTAATTTCCAGGTATATTCTCCATTGTATGAAATGTTGGTTATAAGTTATAGATGCTACTAAAATACCATCAATTTAACTGCTAAATTGATGTAAAATGCTAATATTACAATGTTTAAATCTAGGTTGAGAAAATGGAATCCTACTTGATGGGGGCAGGCAAATCTGGGAGTATTGAAATCAAGAAAGCGGACCCTTTGGACCCACTACCCCCGGCATCACTGCAGAGGTTTCTGCGTTCAAAGAAACTGAAGAAGAAGATCCCTGGGATTGTATTGGCTGACCACCAAAAGGAATTCCATAACAAGTAAGTATGTGCAACGCAGGGGGGTTGATGAATTTTCTCGTCTCAAATGTTTTTGTTTATCTGTGAGTAATCGAACCATGAAGTTGCAGCTCAAATACCTATCCTTTTAGTATGGATTAAGTAACAGTATAGAAGTAAAACGGATCTCGTATCAGAGAGGCAAATGCTACAGCAATGTGTTCCGGCTTATTACTTATAGATTTTAGCTTCATTTCTAGGTAGCTATATTTCTTACAATGTTGACAGCTGGCCTTTTTTGTTGCTGTTGATGTTGTTGATGCTGTTGTTAATGCTGTTTTTGTTGTTGTTGTTGCCTTTAAAAAGTATTTTGCTGCGGTATGCATTTTGACACTATAAGCCTACAGTTGGAAAAGTCATAACAGTTTTTGCATTTTGGCATGCATTCCTACGAAACAAATATAATGGTTGTTTCCTACTTTTGGCAGGTTTTACAATAGTCGGTATGATGATGCAGAGAATATTGGTGTTAAGTTTGACGTCATCAACCGTGACGGGAAAACCTACCTTTCAACTCGGAAAAATGAAAGCGAGGTAGGCATCAGAGGCATTCTAGTTTAAATATCAGGAAAATAGAAGCCACAAGTATGGCCTTGTCTGCTGTCCATAAAGTTCTTTTTAGCTTCACATATGAACTCTGCCAGTATTTAATCATACCATACAATTTTTACATTAATTTTATCCCAATAACTGTATGTGATTTTACTGTGAGGGCTTTGAATTATATTTTTGATTGAAAGTAAAATGTTTGCTCCATTTGACTGCGAAGTTGCACTTCGTTAAACAGGGGTTAACTTTCCCAACAGACTAACGCAACATATCTATAAATCTCTTATTTATTGCGAGGATGGGTTTGAACGTAATATCGTATTGCCATGAAAAGGTGTGCATTAAGGCATATATTGAACGCTTTTTCCAGACATCGTTAACCTATTTCATTTCCATTGACATCACTGTAAACAAACTCCTCTTTTGCGTTTTAAGGAACTGGCAAATTTAGCCAAGGCAGTGGCTACTGCAGTCTACAAGCTGGCGACCGATGGGAAGGAGCCTCCTGCTCCACTAAATGTATCTGCGCAACAGGTAGGGTCACATTAAGGCTGCTTTCTCGACGGGTTGCCAGTGGTAACTATCATGTGACCAGTTACCAATAGCTACTCGTTGGGACAGCTTCATCCTCGCTTAGGTGCATGTTCTCGGCCTCGATATAGTTTTCAAACCATTGGATAAAACCGTAAAATTACGCAAAGCATTTCACCACTGCACTTAGCAGATTCGTTACTGCATTTCTAAGTGTTAAGAAGTGTGTCATTAAGCTCTTGAAGCTGCGCAGACTCAAATATACATGCCAAGTATTAATTAGCTTGATTTGATGATTGCTTTGCAGTCAAAATGTTCCTTATCATCCTTGCATTGCAGATAATCAACAATATTCGCTGTGTATTATAAGCTGTTTTTATTGTAGATCGCTGACCTGATTTCCTGTTTCCTGATATCAGCTAGCTGTCCAGTTTTCCGAGAAATTCTTCCTTCTTCTGTGAAGAGCGCTCTTCGTAAGTCATGTGATCATAATCTCTATTCATTTGGGAGATCATTACTAACTTGAGACAAGCAGATCTTTGTATTGATTCCGTGGTACTGAATGGCTGCAAGAGAGATCCGTATAGTAATAAGCATTCTGGAACTTCTCAAAGAGGAAGTAAAATCGTTGGACTTGGGACTTCATTC
This sequence comes from Nemopilema nomurai, assembly GCA_003864495.1. Classification (NCBI taxonomy): domain Eukaryota; kingdom Metazoa; phylum Cnidaria; class Scyphozoa; order Rhizostomeae; family Rhizostomatidae; genus Nemopilema; species Nemopilema nomurai. The sequence continues at coordinate 912,174 of ML133499.1, read as the reverse complement.
CATAAACACGAATAAGCAATGAAGATTTTTGGCAATAAATTTATTTGACCTGACCTTTGACCTCAATTTTTTTCTTTTTTGCGGCCGTTTGATTCCTTTCAAGTTAACGATTTGAAAATATAGTTACGTGTCACTTCACGCGTTTTCACTGGCTTTTTCACATAAATTGACCGGCGAGAAAATAAAAAATTACTGAAGAGCTCTCACTGTCACACTGTTCTGTCTCAAGAAATGCAAAATCTTCCTTTGCAAGCTCATTTACTATGACTTTTGTCTCTTTTTAGCCAAAAAGCCATTTTCCCGTTACATCAGCGTTGCCCATTTCACTAACCCAATAACAGACATTTTATATTACCTTCTTGGTTACTATACCGGAAACTGGACGAGAAACTTTACGACCTGTGCAAAAACATCTGAGAACGATGACGTGAGTTCAAAATCTTTCTTTGCTGTTCCCGATGTCTTTTTTTGATCTTTCGAATTCCAAATTTTTTTATCTTCACTTTTTGGAATACAGCGGCATGTGGCAAGGAAACATCTCTTTGTCATTACCAATTCTTAGCACGGAACGACTTAATCGTACGTGATTCGACTTAATCGTACGTAATTCGTACGTGATCTTCATGTTGATTACTGCTCAAACCTGTGTCATGTGACCGGTTGCCAATAGCAACTTGTTGGATACAGCTTCTTCCTCGCTTAGATGTCATGTATCAGCCTCGCTTTAGTTTCCATATCAGCACACGATGAAACAGTAGGATTACGCAGGCAATCATCTGCCATTAACCAGACAGCTATTGCATTTCTAAATTGTTACTTTAAAATATAGGTTAAATTCATTTGTTTCGTGGAGTTCTGCCTTTGTCAACATCCAAATGTGTTTATTTTTTATCTTGTGTAGAATAAAAATTTGGCTGTGCGGAGAATCGAGTTGAAAGGCCCACCAAATTCCTCCTCCATCTGCGTCGATTTTTCCGCCCTCAAGACTGAGGCAGTATCTCCTGCTTTCGAAATCAAAGATTACAAGTCGACTGAGTTTTCAACTTGGGCAGAAAGCATGTGAGTCGAGCTTTTTATTGATCTTTACACGCTAGCCCTGAAAATATACGCGTTTTTTTGTTTGGAATCGTCAATGATCAGCTGCTATTTGAAACATCTAGAAACCAGGGCAAAAGCTTGGCAGTTGTATTTGAAGCACTGGGGCAGTTTATCCATCTCCTTGTCAATACTCAGCTCCCTTCTGCAGTAGCCGATTGTCTAAAGCCCCTAAAGCGCTATTCAATGTGCCCCTTGAAATCTTTGTCCTATGAGCGCTCCGCATTCGGTCAATGACCATATACGCAGAGCTGGCGGGGGCAGGGGGCACAGGGGCCTTAAAGTCTAGAGGGGGGGGGCAAAATGAAGTAAGACCAAACTGTTTATGTCATTAGTTCTGTGCCTCGTGCTTAAGCTTTGCCCCAGGGTCCCTTAATCCTCTCGGTGGCCCTGCGTATACAGGTAATCTTGTGCATTTGGAGGGGTAGGTGTTGGTCCTGTTTAAGTGCACCAAACTTTACTGTTTCTCCAAGGGTCCCTTAATCCTCTCGGTGGCCCTGCGTATACAGGTAATCTTGTGCATTTGGAGGGGTAGGTGTTGGTCCTGTTTAAGTGCACCAAACTTTACTGTTTCTCCAAGGGTCCCTTAATCCTCTCGGTGGCCCTGCGTATACAGGTAATCTTGTGCATTTGGAGGGGTAGGTGTTGGTCCTGTTTAAGTGCACCAAACTTTACTGTTTCTCCAAGGGTCCCTTAATCCTCTCGGTGGCCCTGCGTATACAGGTAATCTTGTGCATTTGGAGGGGTAGGTGTTGGTCCTGTTTAAGTGCACCAAACTTTACTGTTTCGCCAAGGGTCTTTGCACGCACGATAGGTGCAATACAAGTTTATTATGATATAAGTGCCCATTGATCTCTTTCATTCGTTCCTTTTTTGTTCTGTGCCAGATAAATTTAGAACTTTTTATGTTAAACTTGTAATTGACTGAAATCATTTGCTGGTAGCGTTGAGCAAGGTGCTCTGAAAAGGACATTTTTGAGGTTATGGTTGTGTTATGAAATTGGTTCAGATCATGATGCCTTAAAACTAATTTGCTTAATCTCCCAAGGTGGAACGCCGACTTCGGTGTAAGAATGTTCCTGGTTTCTGGGCCTGCAATGGAAGTAAGCGCTCTTTTATAATCCTCCTTTATTCGTTGCTCAGCTCAACCGAATATAAACCGCTGAATATCTTCCAAATTTTCGGAATGTTTTCGATGTGGCTACCAAATATCTGTAGCAGGCTACCCCAATCTACTGACCGTAATTAGAATGAAGCCTTGTTTTTCTCGACTGAAACAGGAACGGGAATGTTTCTTGAGGGGTACTTATTTGTTTTGTTATTAAGGGGTTCCAAGCCCCAAGTCCCTTTCCTAAAATATCGAATCGTTGTCACCCCAAACCTAAGCATCCAGCCCCTTTCCGCCCCCATTCCAAGAATCCAGTCCCTTTCCACGCCAGTCCTCAGCACCCAGCTCCTTTCCCCTCAACTCCAAGAATCCAGCCCCTTTCCGCCCCCATTCCAAGAATCCAGTCCCTTTCCACGCCAGTCCTCAGCACCCAGCTCCTTTCCCCTCAACTCCAAGCATCCAGCCCCTTTCCGCCCCCATCCCAAGCATCCAGCCCCTTTCCACCCCAGTCCTCAACAGCCAGCTCCTTTCCCCCTCAACTCCAAGCATCCAGCCCCTTTCCGCCCCCATCCCAAGCATCCAGCCCCTTTCACCCCAGTCCTCAACAGCCAGCTCCTTTCCCCCAACTCCAAGCATCCAGCCCTTTCCGCCCCACTCAAGCATCCAGCCCCTTTCCGCCCCATCCCAAGCATCCAGCCCCTTTCCACGCCAGTCCTCAGCACCCAGCTCCTTTCCCCTCCACTCCAAGCATCCAGCCCCTTTCCGCCCCCATCCCAAGCATCCAGCCCCTTTCCACGCCAGTCCTCAGCACCCAGCTCCTTTCCCCTCCACTCCAAGCATCCAGCCCCTTTCCGCCCCCATCCCAAGCATCCAGCCCCTTTCCACCCCAGTCCTCAACAGCCAGCTCCTTTCCCCTCCACTCAAGCATCCAGCCCTTTCCGCCCCAAGCATCCAGCCCCTTTCCACCCCAGTCCTCAACAGCCAGCTCCTTTCCCCCAACTCCAAGCATCCAGCCCCTTTCCGCCCCCATCCCAAGCATCCAGCCCCTTTCCACCCCAGTCCTCAACAGCCAGCTCCTTTCCCCCTCAACTCCAAGCATCCAGCCCCTTTCCGCCCCCATCCCAAGCATCCATCCCCTTTCCGCCTCAAACATAAGCATCTATCCCCTCCGCACCCAAATCTCAACCACCTAGCACATGCAACCCCAACCCCTACCGCCCCAATCATAAATCCTGATTTTCCAGATGCCCTTGTCCTTCCTTACTCCTCTGGAGTCCCTCAATACATTACAATGAAGGTGTCACGTGTTAATTATCGCACTCATCTTTTGCAGTACACTGTGTTTGGCTGCGGGTTGTTCGTTTTGATTTCCTCCTTCGCTGCTGTTTATTTCGTCCACAAAAAGGCCAGCATCATCTTCACACCAAATCCAGTCTATGAAAATCAGCAAGACTCTCAAGAAATTGTCAATTGAGTCGATGCGAACATTTCTGCCTTTAAGTATCGTCAGAAAGTTGTCGCAAAGTCAATTTCAAAATATGTTTCTCTCCAAAGTATCAAGCACTCCTCAGAAATGTTTGTCAAAGTAATTCTGATTATGTTTTTTAAAAACTTAAGTTATCAAATTCTACACAAGGCCAATACTTTACATATTCCCAAAGTCAATGTCAAAATATTTCTTTCGCCGAAGTATTAAGCAATCCTCAATATTATTTGTCAGCGTTATTCTAATTTTTTTTAGGATTTAGATTAGCAAATTTTACATAGTGAATAATTTTCCCTCAAATTTTGTACCATTTTAAGTATTCGATTACTCATGTTGATTTCTTAGAACTAACTTTAAACTTGCCAAGAGAAAAATTTGTCTCTGTATTGCACAACTATAAGTAATTGTGACAAGATCCGATGTCATAGCCTAGACTTGTCATCAGCCAGCATTTTATTCCATTCAAGAGTACAACAATTCTGGAAATTGGGAACAATGTTGTAATGTTGTTTGTAAATTGTATGAAAGTCTTTTCTATGTATATAGATATGAAGATGGTGTTGATAGAAGTACGAGCTGGTTTTTATGTGATAACTAGTCATCTTCTCTGTTGCTGTGAAGATGGAAATGAAGAGTACCGTATAAAGTGTAGAGTACTATATTAGTACCATGCTATCTCGTAACACAGTTACTTTCCCTTCCACTGCATTTGGCACCCAAAAGTTTCATTTTCGTTGCGTTCCCAGATACATTCTTGCTAATTGGCTGCTGTGTGTGAGTGTCTATCAGTCATTGTTGTAGATGGACCCCGAAGAGTTTTCTCCGCCAGGGCGCTTTGTAAATAGGCCTACGCGTTTGCGATCATGGGCCTAATGCGGATCTGCATCGTGATCTGTTTCAGCTGGTCTTATCGAGGCGCGAATGCGGTATTGTTTTTACGGCACCGAGTTAAATTGGCGGAAATTAAGATCGCGAATTTATAATGGCAGGACTGATTGGAGTGCAATCTGCAAATTAAAATTAGAAAATGCTAGCATGTCGCTGTTTTTAATAAAAATGAGGACAAAGCGCAAAATATGAGTTTAAACATTTATTCACTTATGGGAACCAGCGTTTTTGAGGCAGTTTTATGCTTAATGATGAAAATGCTTAATGACGTAGTTTACCTCGTTTTCGTACTGAGACCACATTGGGAGACATTTACTCTACCGCGGAAAATGAGCCTGGTTAACCTCGTTTTTCAAGTTCTGCAAAACAGCGATTAAACAAAGTCAAATCATTTTGTGAAACGAGTTTCATTATTTTTTGCAACAAACATATTGAAACAATTGACTTCATTGTTTCTCTTCCACAACCCTCTATTGTCTTTCTGTCCGCCCTTTTTTCATTATAAAAAATTCTTTATATATTTTTTCTATCTATTTATTTATAATAAGCTAGAAATAGCGGAAACGACTTACGCAAACTCTAAGTTCTTTTTCATCCAACACTCCTGAGAGTATGCAAACGTCGGAAAATAACCAAAATCTGACCTAATAAATGGCCAGTTGCGGATCGAAAACATTGAAAGATGGAGATCATGATTGGCTATTACTTTAGCCAATTAGCGTCCAGTGAAGCCATTCCTTGGGGATTTTAGATCGAGATTTCAAAGACAAATTTCACGGAGCGACTCAGGAAACAAGCTGAAGGATATGGTACAACACAAAACTATGGAATAGAATTGATACAAGCATATCAACTTAAAACATAGTAATTCAACATTTCTAGTTCAGATACAACAATGCGAACAAAAGTCTACGAACGTGATTATATAATGGACGGCAAAATCGTACGTTCTACCATCCATATTAAAATTTTCAAAGCTTAGGCCTAGTTACAATTTATATATACGTCACAAAAATGATCAACTCATGAAGGAAGGTTGGAACAAGCTAGTGGGACCTTAAGTGGACCATAAAAATGTCGAACCAGAGCTAATGAATCGCATAATTACAACTAAAGAGACCGAGGAGAGGAGCAAAAAGTAATTTCCATGGTTCTCGTGGTCGCCTTTCGTTACTAACTTGAGTCAGAGTTTCTAAGCAGTCCGCAAAATAGCATCTTATTTTTGTCAAGTAGCCATTGGCTGTTGCTTGTGAATCTGCTACAGGATTGGCTCACCGCACTTGCTATAATCTAGAGAAGAAGTTCCGTTGGCAACTCTTACCTAGCTCTTCACTTAGAGCTGAACTAGGGCAATGAAACTTGCACGATACGGTGTTTGCATAGAGTAGCCAACTTTTCAATATATGGGCCTCTTTCTCGTTATATGGGCCTCCTTTTCATTATATGGGCCTTTTACTCATTATATGGGCCTCCTTTTCATTAAAGCAATGTGCTCCCTATACGTTGTTGTTCGTTCGCGTTCACCAATCATTTACCAAGATGAGATTTCAAACTTCCTAGAGATCAACGCCATGAGCTACAAGACTGCCAAATGAAGCAATCGCTACGTAATAAATACTTCTCTATTTCCTAGAAATGCCATAGGATTTTCGTTGTCAAAAAATAGAAAGCAAATTTGTCAAATCCTAATAGATGCCGAAACTGATACAAAACTTTTACGAAACAGCAAAACGTTCGCATGACCTATAAAAATACGTCCAGTCCTGGTTTACATTAGAAAATATATAGAAATAGGTTTCATTTTCATTAAATTCGCTAGCCGTCATTATCCGAATTACATTTGAATGCCCGTACTTCCCACGTGCCTGTCTCGTCGTACCCATACAACGTACCATGTGCGGCATCGAACGCGGCTTAGGGCGAGCCGTTGGCGGTCTGTTTAATGCAAACCTGGCAGCGGCTCACTCTGCGCCTGAGGTTGTCGGCCTTGATCGTGTCCTCCTGTGGCCGCCTGAACTGATTCTGGTCTTCGATTGTGGCCAGCCAGAAACTGTAGGTTGAGCCGTAGAAGTAGCATTTGCCGTCGCCGTGGCATTCTATGTAGGGGTGGGCTCTGAAGTCTTCAAGGCACGAGCCCGCAGACGAAAGCATTTGGCCGGCGCCTTCAGCCCCTGCGCTGTTGTACTGTTAAAACACGAAACGCGATAGTCACATGGTTGATACTTATTGCAAGACAGGACACGGTTAATTGCATTACAGTGCAAAGGTCGAAGGTCAAAAACAAGAAACTCCATTTTCACGAATGCTTTAAAAACTTATTAGAGATTCATCACCTTTTGGGACTGTTACACATAAGACAAGGGGAGTTTTCAAGACCTAGTACTTCGAGGTGAGCCACAGCATAAGACTCATTAAAAACAGACATTAAGATAGAAAAGAGTGTGTACTCACCATCAAGAAGCTGTAGCCGTACCATAGGCTCACCCATCCGTTTGGACAAGCCGGCGGCTGAAGGCTCTGGCTGTGAACGGCAATCACATGAGCTGGGGCCTCACAAACTGCGCATCTGTTGGCAAAAAACAATAACAAAATATCATCATGACCTATGCTACTTTAAGTAGGCCTAAAATCCCTGAACTAGGTAATACACCTTCGCTTGAAAAAGTAGCCTAAATTCTTTTGAACTTGACACGAAATTTGGTCATCTAAAATTTGGTCATCTAAAATTTGGTCATCTAAAATTCGGTCATCTAAAATTTGGTCAATTTGATATATAAACAACTTTGGTTGACTGACCTGCTGATATACTTTTCGACATCTGGTCCAGAAGCGGTCATCATTGGAACTGGTTCATTCGTACTAAGCCAGAAACTGTAGTCGTTCCTTGATGCCACCTTGCATTGGTTCTTGATATTGCAGTACAAGAAAGGCATCGTGTTGAACTTCCGCAGACAGGAGCCGGGTTTTCCCAAGTCCTGGCCCTCCGCACGCCCGTTGCCTTGGACGTAGAGCAAACTATATCCGTCCCAAATCTTCTGCATACCAAATGGACAAGATGGAACCTGTGGACAGAAAAGTATCCTTCTCAATGCAACTTCATTGATACTGATTCTTGGTTTCCATATCAATGTCGATGGCGCTGACAAACAAAACAAAACAATTCTTCAACTATTTCTGATGGATTTTGTAAAAATCTTTGAGATTTTCTAGCCAGTTTAAGCGCTCTCCTTATCATCCTCTAGTGTTTTCGATCCACAATTTTCTATTTATTTTGTCAGCTTTTGGTTATTGTCCAGCGTTTACATACTCGAGGAGTGTCGGAAAAAAAGTACTTTGAGAATGCAAAAATTTTGATTCCGCTTTTCTTGCAATTGTGAAATTGTGAACCACGAAACATTTCTCAACATTCTTAGAAGTGAGTACAGCAAGAAAAAGTAATCTAGAAAAATAACAAGAACAATTGGTACCTCTGTAGTCTGACTATGTCTGGTGAGGTAAAATCCAAAAGCGGACGATCCACTTGGACCGGGTCTTCCGAGATCTCCTTTGGGACCTGGAAGTCCTGTTGGGCCAGCATTACCACGGAGACCTGTGTTCCCAGTTGGACCCATTACACCTGAAATAGAAGAGTGGCACTATATTCAGAAATGATCCATGTACCTGGCATTCTGTGCAGGTTGACCAGTAGATACAATATTCTTCTAACTCAATATGAAGAGGAAGCACTTCAAGTTACAAAGCCAATGAAAAGAGGCTACCGGCTCTCTCCAGCTTTATATAAAAGTACTTATATTCTACCTCGCCGCTCAAAGATTTGTTGACGAAAAGGATTGACTTTAGGTCATCAGAATCTCCTTACCAAATCAAAGGACCTTTCTACGGCATACTTTGCTGCCGATTTTTGATATGCAGTTTCTTCGTACTGATGTTTTGCTGGCTAACGAGTATCAACAAATGATAATGCAAGGTTCAAATGAAGATATTGCACGGTAATGCCGGACAATAATGTTTCTTACCTTTGATTCCATTGATGCCAACGCTGCCGCGGATACCTTTCGGCCCTTGTGGTCCAGTTGGCCCTTGGAACCCTTTTGGTCCGGTGGGGCCTTGATCTCCTGTAAATCCCCTTAAACCAGGCAGTCCCTTCTCTCCTTTTGGTCCAGGGGGTCCTGTAGACAAAATTTCAAATTTCTATCAACCCACGTGACCATAGATCAGCTATGATTTCAATGCGTGATTTTGAAAAGTACAAATATAAAATGGAAGATGTTCTCAGCGCCTTAAGGTCAGTTACAAAGAAATTTGGGATCATGGACAAATATTTGTTGACATTATTTCACAGGTAGAAATTTAATCACAGTAGAAAAACTACGATGATTTCACGCACATATTAAACTTGTTTTGAAAAAGCATTACCTGTAATCGAAGCTGGTGCTCCTTTCTCTCCTTTTTCACCACTGCTTCCTGGTTCTCCAATTTGCCCTTGGTTCCCTTTCTCCCCAGCTGGCCCAATCAAGCCCATGTCACCAGAGATTCCAGCAGGTCCCGTGGGTCCAGCATCCCCCTTATCACCTTGGGGACCTTGTGGGCCAGGGTCGCCCCTAAGACCGGCGGCGGGTTCTCCCTTCTGTCCACGCAAACCAAGGAGTCCAGCTGGGCCTGTGTCACCCTTTTCACCTGTTGGCCCACGAGAGCCACTTGTTCCGGTGCATGGTGGACCAACTTCGCCTGTAAACAGAAATTCGCACCAATGAGATAATTGCCTGATCAAAGGCTTGATACCCAAACCGACAAATCAACACCGCAGTCTGAGAATATCCAATGCACATGAACAATGATTGCAGAGGGCTTCCGAGATCCTGAGGATTGTAAGACATACACAAAAACCCGATTTGCCATCCTTGAAATATGGAGGTCTTACGCGAACTGAAACAACCCAACGGAAATCGAGGGCCCGCATATCCAGGAGAATTACAAACTTCATAGGATTTAAGTTACACATCACCTTCTTCTAGATAGAGATCTGCTTTCTTTCATCTCAACCTTGCAAGTGAGAATAAATAACTGGCTTACAACGCTCGCAACTTGGGCTCAATCTAGAGATTATCAGTTCCTGCTGGTAGTGATTGGACTGCAAATTCGTTCCTTGTTGAAACACGTTAATAGCGGTGAATAACAACCCTACCACACAGCAAGTGCCTAGGCCAACGTTTTACTAACGTTGCATTCCATAGTGTTCGTTTATGAAAAGGAGACCGGCATTTTCCTTCTGCGGATCTCATTAAATCAGAAAATCATTTAAATTGGTCACAAAATTGTGGTAAAACTTTTTACCACTTACAGGATTAGCCCCTACAAGCACATTGCTAGCTTCATGACCCAGTTCCTCTTCAGAGTTTATTACGCATAATTACGCATAATTACGCATGGAGCTTTTCAACGTTATGTTGTATACGTTAAGGCAATAAATTCGACACAAGTTTTGGCGACAATGAACAACAATAGAACAAACCTCTAGGCCCTCCTTCTCCCTTTCCGCCCTTAGAACCATCTTTCCCAGGAGGTCCGATGTCTCCCTTGCCCCCAGCTTCACCCTGTTTTCCACTTGGGCCTGGCTCTCCATCCTTTCCGGGAGGTCCAGGTTGCCCTGGTGAGCCAACGGGTCCTTCGTCACCTTTTGTTCCTGTCTTACCCACCTCTCCCTTGGCGCCAATCTGCCCGGATTTGCCAGCTGGTCCGGCCCGTCCTTCTGGGCCTTCGGTACAAAGTAATTCCATGAATATTTTTTGAACAACAAAACTGGAATTCTAAAAATTTTTCTTTTATCATATATAACAAACCTAAGGAAATTTGACTAGAAAAAATTTAACGCAAGAAAAAGATCATACGATATTCTTCTGGCTAGATATAAAAAACTATTCCAAACAGAGTAGGCCTTCTTCAGACAAAAGCTTGAAGCAGCAACGAGGAAATACAATACAAATAGATACACGAGGATGGCAATGTCAATGGGAAGGACGGATTCTGAAAACCTCAATGCTCATGGAAATAAACGAATCGCAGCTTCATGTTTCTACTTTTAATACATTAATTTCAATTTAATTCTATATTGATTTTTGAAAAACAGAGAAATGCCCTATGAATTTATAAGATAGCAGCGAAAAACAAGCGCCCGCAATAAAGCTTTAAACTTTCAACTTCAATTATGTACTTAAATTAGTACAGCTAACCTTGAAAAAATTTTGAATTTTGAGACAAAGAAGTATTTGCACAGAAGCCAATTCAATGAAAATCCAATTCAATGGTAATCCAATTCAATGGAAATCCAATTCAATGGAAATCCAATTCAATGGAAATCCAATTCAATGGAAATCCAATTCAATGGAAATCCAATTCAATGGAAATCCAATTCAATGGAAATCCAATTCAATGGAAATCCAATTCAATGGAAATCCAATTCAACGGAAATCCAATTCAATGGAAATCATGAAAAAGCAACTAGCTTACCGACATCCCCCTTGATGCCTGCATCTCCCTTGTCCCCTTTTTCACCCATTGGCCCCATTGGCCCAATCCTTCCCTTTTCTCCTTTCTTATTGAGCAGTCCGAGGTCAATCAATTTGTCTTCTGTCAGCTGGAAATCTTTTCCTGGTGCTCCCTTCAATCCAACAGTGCCTTGCTCACCTGTCAAGAGAACAACTTATTAGATCGCTCTGTCACGTGTCACTTACAAAAGGTCACGTGTCTACACTGAAAATCCTAAACAGAGGCTGTGGCGTAACCCAAAAGAGACTCCACTGGATCTAGGTTGAGAAGAGCCAGCAGAAATTGGTCGACACGGCGCTAGTTTACACGAAGTCCACAAAGACGGTTGCGCGAAAAAACAACTTTCATTCAAATCTAGACATGGTTGCAGACGCCGCTGCAAAGAAAATATTTTATGCTGCGTTGATTAAGGGGCAGAAATCATTTCAAACCAAATACAACTAAACGTTTAACAATAGAAATAGCAATTGCAAGGATTATTCCGCATAGCACACCTTTCTCTCCTCTTTCTCCCTTTTGCTCTTTGCCTGGGTTACCTTTAAGTCCAGGGGGGCCAGCTTTGCCCTGGTCTCCCTTGTCTCCCTTCTCGCCTTGTGGCGCAACAAATCCTGGGTCACCCTTTGGTCCATTGTTACCTGGGAAACCTGGTTAGAAACAAGAGAGTCAGTCTTTGGTCCATTGTTATCTGGGAAACCTGGTTAGAAACAAGAGAGTCAGTCTTTGGTCCGCTATTTCATGCCACCTTTTAGCATCATAAATTAAGGTCTCGGAACTGGTAACGAAAATATGTTGCTTCTACAAGACTACAAACGTTCTGCAGAAACACAGAACGCCTTCAAAAGGAAGTTGTATATATATATACGGAACATATTTAACCTACTAGAACGAGGTAGGTTTCGCAAGCCCATATACCAAACCAGACCATGTTGCATTGAAAAACACAGAGATTTAGATAGGAAACATATCATGACAACAAATGACAAACGGTGAAGGCTGTACTCGTAAATGGACCCTTTACTATATAGACATATACGAATATGCTACTTTCAGAGCCAAACCCATTTACCAATCATTTCTTTGAAGACATAGCTATTGCCTTACCCCTCAGGCCTTGGAGCCCTTGCGGTCCCGTGTCACCCTTGTTCCCCTCTACACCTTTCTCTCCTTTTGTGCCAACGACACCTTGAAGACCCTCCAGACCACGTGGGCCAAGGCCTCCCTTGTCTCCTTTGCTGCCGCTTGGACCAGTTCTTCCTACTGGTCCTGTCAACCCAAGTTCTCCCTTTTGTCCATCTTTACCTGCTTCGCCCTTGTCACAAACTGGTCCACGATCCCCTTTAGCACCTGAGTTATATTAAGACTCCAATTAGAAATCATGTAATCACAAGACCCCAGACCCTGTATACACTCAGAGCGTCTAATTAAATTCAAATCACCCTGTTACTGGTTATAAACTAGACGATGTTTGGTAAGTTCCATAGACAGCAAGCCTTAACGGAATGCTTTTTAGAGTCAATGGATGACAGTAGATTAACAGGAAATAGAAACATAGATCAAGCACTTTAAAAAAATAGACAGTACAGAGCCTGCGTAATGTAGGCACATTGTAACTGTGCACGTGAAGTAGATTCAAAGACATATTGCGTGCAATCAACAGTGGAAGTGCCCACGTGAAATGGTAGATGGATACTTGTGATTGGTTGATGTTTGATTGAAAGTTCGAGCTTGCTGTCTCGGAGCCATATAAATATGCTTCAATTTCCTTTAAGCAACAGCCAAATCCATAAATAAAAATGCAGGAAAATTAAAGAAAACAAGTATGCATAGAATAAAGTTTCAGGCCCCTCAAATACCTTTCACAGACACTTTCTATTAACATCTTTCAGTGTGGATGTAAACAATTCGCGTGTATGCAAATAATCAACATAAAGCTGGTATGATTTGGTTTCTTAACACAGCCATGGAGAACTAGCTCACCTCTTGGTCCATATGGACCGTCGGGGCCTGGCAAACCACGGGTTCCTTTTGGACCAACCACGTCACTTGTTGCTCCTTGCTGTCCACGGGTTCCTGGTTCTCCTTTCTGTCCCTGGTCGCCTTTGCCTCCAACACCAGCTGGACCAGTTTCTCCCTTTGGACCATTGGCACCTTAGAAGATAATTGGTTCTTATAGACTTCGTTGCAACTTGATGATGGAATGAAATTGTGTGTACAATTGGCCACCAAACTACTGACCATTGAATGTACAAACACGTGTTTTGGTACCAATGACCTACTATCAACGTTGCTTGTACCACAATTGCTTAGGAAAACATATGGTGAATACACCAAAATAATCATGGGGTGAATATACTAAGCGCAAGATTTCCAAAAACTAAAACATTAAAACATAGTCTTCTTCATCTATACAATATCTATACATAAGTTGACACAAAACAGTGCTTCATACCTCTGTTGCCCTTGTCACCCCTTGGTCCAATAGGGCCTTCATCTCCAACTGCACCAGATAACCCTTGGATACCAATTTGACCTGGATCTCCCTTGCTGCCTTTAAACCCGGCTACGCCTGGTGGTCCTGGTGGTCCAAGTGGTCCTTCTGGTCCTCTTTCGCCTTGAAGAGCCAGTCCAGCAATGCCTTGACTTCCTTTCTGCCCGTCTTTCCCTGAGGGGCCGGCACCACCTTTCTCTCCCTTCAGGCCATCCTTACCTAAAAAACCATTTAATCAATTAATCTATACCCAATGACTAAGTTACACAACTTTGCACTGAAAAGTAATCAGCGTTTACACGAAAAGAAGAAATAAGTGCTTGGGGAATATGAACGCAGAAATACCTTTTAGGCCAGTTGTTCCCTGCCTTCCCTTTGGTCCGACACCCGGTTCACCACTATTGCCCTTTTGCCCAATTGCACCTGGAGGTCCTTGCTCACCTTTTTCGGCTTCAGAAAAAAAACGAAATTCAGATTGCAGAAATATTAGCTTGGAGACATTGAGCATGAAATTCAATAAACGTTATAAAACGCTCGCCGGTGTAGCTAGCGAAAATATTCGTAAATGTTGCTGTGATACCCCCGTGCTTTTATTGCAGATTCAGCAATCCATATTGAAATGCAACATCAATTACCTCTGTCTCCTTTTTGCCCAAGGGGGCCAATTGCTCCTGGAGGACCAGCTTGACCAGATGTTCCTTTCTCCCCCTTGTCACCCTTTCCAGCACTTTCTCCAGATGGACCCTGGTCACCCTTTGGTCCATCTGACCCATTAAGACCGGCAGGTCCGGTGTCCCCTTTTGTGCCACGTTGCCCGGCATCCCCCTTCACTCCGGCGTCACCTAAAAAGGGGAAAACCCACTTAGCATGTTCCTCAATATAATGAGAGATTCCTAACCAGATTTTCAAATAAGAAATACTCTAAAGCCAAGCAGATGTCTTCAAAAAAAACCTCCCTTCAGTAAATGCTCGAGTACTCTATAGTCTTTGACTCTTCAAGGTATCATGGCTTCCTTTAAAGATCATTCTACTAAAAAGCGATAAACAACAGGTAATCAACAAAAAATCAGTCTTACCTGCATCCCCTTTGAAAATGAAGTCTGCCATAGTGCGACCCGTTGCACCCTTGTCTCCTTTGACCCCTTGAAATCCCAGTTGCCCTTTTGGACCTTCTGAACCAGGCTCTCCTTGCTGGCCCTTCTCCCCAACGTTTCCCTTCTCTCCACGCAAACTCGCTTGAAGGACCCCAATGTCAGACAGTCGAGCTGCCCAAGAATCACCTAAAATAAATGGGCGCAGGAACTTAGAAAAAACTCAGCTGCAAACAAAACACAGTCCTGATAAACGTTGCCCGCTCCCAAATCCATTGATAAACTCTCTCCTAAAGCCGCATTGTTGGGCAGGTAAGCCAATTGGATAGAAAAGCCCTTGCACAAGCGCTGCAAAAGTTCAACAAACGATGCTGCATATAATTTTCCACTTTGCCCCCTTCTGGTACTGGATACACCCATGGTTGGTCCTGTTGGATAACAGCCAAACGGTGACATCAAAGATACCCTTACAAATATCTCAACCCCATCACTTATACCCTTACACATAGAATAACATAAAGTACTTCTGGCAATATTACCCTTTGGTCCTGTAGGTCCTGGTGGGCCTGGTCGTCCCGAGCCCCCAAATTCACCCTTACTTCCTTTCTCGCCATCTCGTCCAGGTATCGATCTGCCAGAACTTCCCTTATCACCCTTGCTTCCAGTTAAACCGTCTTCGCCGGGGGGTCCCGGATCTCCTTTCGGTCCACGTCCACCCTAGAATGACAAAACGAAACTTCGATTATTAAGTTTGGAATCCATATTCGCCAGGGAAATGAATCGGTTGTTCCCCAATATCTTTAGGATTCTTTGAAAGTAAATTGATAAAAGTGTAAACACATGCTGATCTTTGGCACAAGATTTTCGGCACAATATTTGGTACAATACTCACTGGTAATCCATTGGCGCCTGGATCTCCCCTAGCTCCAGTTGGTCCTTGTGGCCCTGGTGGACCTTGGAACCCAAGAGGGCCAGGAGATCCATTTGGACCGGCTAATCCCTTCGGTCCCTTTTCACCCTTGATGCTAAGGCTTTGTCCCTTTTCACCTTTGCTGCCCGTTACTCCCCCGGGTCCACGTGGACCATCTTCTCCCTGTTGGAAACAAGCTGACCATTAGCAAATTCACCACCAGCTTTCTAGCTCGCGACGAAGCCAACATTCACCAGGAAAGGTTAGTATAGATTCCCCTTTTTACGTAATCAATGTCCTTCGATAGGCCATGATATCTGGCAATCGATTCATTATCTTGGCACCTCCTTGTCTGACTTATCTGCCTATGTAAAAAGCTGCAAACAGTATCGTGCAAAAGCTTATGAATTCGTTACCAAGTCCCTTGTGTTTCACTCCTACCAACGTTATAAAAACTCAAGCCGCACCTGCAATAACCCAAGCCCCATTACTGTTCAAACAGGGTAATCCGCTCACTCACCTTAATTCCACGCAATCCTGTTGACCCCTTTTGTCCTTCGCTTCCAAGCTGGCCCTTATCTCCCTTTGCCCCTTGGGGACCTGGCTCACCAGATGCCCCATCCAATCCTCGGTAACCTTTACTTCCCTTGTCTCCCTTTTGTGCAGAAGGGCAAGCTGTACACTTGTCACCCTTTTCTCCTCTGACACCTCTCAACCCGGGTGGTCCAGGAATCCCCTTAACACCGAAAGGTCCGGGCGGTCCTTGATCTCCCTGAGGTCCGGTCTCTCCGTTTTCAGAAACGACGATTCCCGGAGGTCCTATGGTGAAAATTTAAATCTTTTAAATAATAACAAAAATTTAAATTACAATTTAACTTTAAAAGTTGATTATAATGAAATTGGTAGAAATAATAACTATAATACTTTTGACGTTTGGTGACGACCTGCCAATAGAAAACCATAAAAATTGGATACATGGTACTTTCATAAAGTTTATTTTCAGTTCATTACTCTATAGTTCAGTTATGTCACTACTTTTTTAGTTCAAACAACCTCAGCCATGAATAAGAAAAAGATTGAAAAGAAAAACAAATTTTGAAAATAAATTTTGCTAGAACACTTTAAGATCAGTTGGTGCTTCCCGTTTAAAACAATTTCGTTAAGTGTCGACAGCGTGATTTTCGCACAGAAAAACAGCTTTTCTTTTAAAACCTAAACAAGCATGAACGAAGTCTAAACTTTTGAAAATTTGCACCCACCTGTTAAACCGGAGTATCCGCGTAAACCCTTCGCTCCTGGGGGTCCTGGGGGTCCTGCTTCCCCATCCATTCCATCCTTACCGTAAATTGAAAGACCGGTTCTTCCTCTGGATCCCTTCGGTCCTGGTGGTCCGTCTTTTCCTTGAGGTCCCGGTCTCCCATCCATACCTGGACCACCTGTTAAAAAGAAATGATGGATGGTAAAGGCAAGATACCCAGTAAATGTCATCAGATCTCTAATGCTAGGCAATTATGAAATTTGTTAAATGTTCCAAAACGTACCATTCATGCCTCTCTCTCCTATAGGACCAACCGGGCCTAGTTCACCCTTCTCTCCCTTGGGACCAGCGGCTCCATCACGTCCAGACAATCCAGTGTCACCTCTTGGACCAATTTCTCCTTTTGGACCTGTTTCTCCTTTTACGCCTTGCTCGCCAACAGCACCTGAAGGTCCCTGGTCACCTTTGAGTGATTGACCCTATCAAAGATAACCTCTTGAGTGAGAGAGGACAACACTGGATAGGGTGGAAGAGAAAGTGTCATAGGCAACAGGGTTTTTTACGACGGTTCGTAGAGATAAATACCATAGTTCTATGTCAAAAATAGCAGTTATTAATCATCATTCAATTATCAAATGCTATACATCTTTCAAAAACCCATGGCAATAGTTTGTATTTATATCTTTTATGAAACAAACTACAGATGGAACAAACTGCTGATGATTTAGTTACGCTCGTTTGTCGAATAATCATTCGGTACTTCTGTGTGGTTTCCCATTCCTTACCATTTGTTTTCAAATATAAAATAGTGAGGTTGAGTCAATCTTAATATTAGGTCATCAAATTTCATTTCATACAATCAAATTATAGCTCGTATTTTTAAAATATCTTTTGAAAGATCAACAAAATGCATTTCCGGGTTTCTAATGACGTCATATTCACAGCCAGCACCATGATCCAATAATGGCGTTAGGAAAAATCTGGTAAAAAAGCTCATACATTCAGGTTAGATAAAATGGCTGGAAAATAATATAATATGAAGTCAAAGTAGTATTTTCTCACTTCCAGGCACTTAGGCATGGGTGCCCAGTGACGCATTTGGGGAATGGAATGAAAACAGATAAACGACACTTACCCTATCACCCTTCTCACCCTGCGGGCCCCTTGGTCCGGGTGTCCCATCATCTCCCTAAACACAAGCAAAATGGGCATCAGCAACAACTGACACGAGCAAATTCCTGAGCAGATTGAACAGGAAGAAAGTAAAGTTGGCAGAGAGAAAACGATGTTCTGCAATCAACAATTGTTGCTGTTAGCACTGGATTAAACATCTAGGGCTCAGAACCAGAAATGGAATTCCAAGAAACTCACGTCTCTTCCAGCATTTCCTTGTTGACCAGTTGAACCCAGGGATCCGCGATCACCCTATGGGCATAACATACTTGATGGAAATACGAAATATGGCACAACAGAGTATACTTTAGCATGGTGTAGTATAGCATTGTATAGTATAGTATAGTATAGTATAGTATAGTATAGTATAGTATAGTATAGTATAGTATAGTATAGTATAGTATAGTATAGCATTGTATAGTATAGTATAGTATAGTATAGTATACTTTATCATTGTATAGTATACTTTATCATTGTATAGTATAATTTATCATTGTATAGTATACTTTATCATTGTATAGTATACTTTATCATTGTATAGTATAGTATTATGCAAAATTACATAATATAATAAACTATATTATAACATGATACAAAATGGCAGTTACGTATTTGTGACAATAATTAAGATTTTCATTTAAGTCCTGAATTTCCTAATTCAATAAAATATTTTTACCTTTAAGCCGCAAAGCAAGGTATAATCAAGGAATTTGTAGCAAAGTTTCATTTCTCGGTGTTAAGGAAAATTAATGTAAAAGGAAAAGGTTGTTAAATGAATAGATAGAAGAATGTTAACGACTAAGTAATCGATTCTATCCAATATGCAATTAAGATCCTGGTGAAAAGAAGAGCTTAAACAAACCTTGAGTCCCTGTTCGCCTCTGTCCCCTGGGTCACCACCGGGGCCCTGTCAAAGCACGTGCATAGAGTTTTTCGAGACACAAACATTAAGGAAGATAAAGTAGGCGATTGATACACTAATATATCGAAACTATCATTAAATTTGCCTGCCATTATTCACGAACTGTCGAATACGAATTCCTCTTATCTTGAAAAAAGTCGAGCCCACGCCTAGCCTATACATTGGCAGCAAAATGGCCTTGGTTCAAGGAAGGTTACGCAACATAATCGGGGCTCTATTAACATTGATCATACACATAGTGATATGGCCATGAAACTTCGCAAACCTACGCAGTATGATTCGCTGAAAAAGATAAGTATCAGATCCCAACTAAAATATACCCCTGATTGCGGCTTTTTGCCTTGGTACTCGGACCCAGTTTGTTCAAGGAGCATTCAACAGAACTAGGCCTAAATACAGGTACGGAGCTAACATTTGGTAAACGATGATGCTTCCATTTCGACGAGGACAACTTTATCCCTTGTGGTAGATTTGAAGGATTTAATTGTATCACTAGAAACAGGGAAATAAATTATCACGATAAAGCAAATGAAAGGTAAGGGTTTATATAAAAGTGAAATCTCATTAAGATCTAGGCCCTACCTGGACACCTTTTTCGCCTTTGATTCCGCCGTCACCCTTCAAACCACGACTTCCTGGAGGGCCCTAAAACATAACAAAGCCAATAAGCTTAGCAACTCTCTAGGTACTTAGCAATGCTCAAGAAACTTACTCAGAAACTCGCTAGATACATAGCAATTCTCAAGAAACTTACTCAGAAACTCTCTAGATACCTAGCAATGCTAAAGAAACTTACTCAGAAACTCTATAGACACCTAGCAATTCTCAAGAAACTTACTCAGAAACTCTCTAGATACATAGCAATGCTCAAGAAACTTACTCGGAAACTCTCTAGATACCTAGCAATGCTCTAGGAATACCTTTTTCTCGGATATTATGCCTAAACAACTAAGCTGGTAGAAATTTCTTTAGCACCTTTGAAGTATTATTTAGATGAAGTGAGAATTGTCATACTCACAGTTTTTCCTTCTGTTCCTGGCTCTCCCTTTGGTCCTCCCACACCCTTTTCACCCTGAGAAAAAC
Source organism: Nemopilema nomurai (assembly GCA_003864495.1). Taxonomy (NCBI): domain Eukaryota; kingdom Metazoa; phylum Cnidaria; class Scyphozoa; order Rhizostomeae; family Rhizostomatidae; genus Nemopilema; species Nemopilema nomurai. The sequence continues at coordinate 892,126 of ML133499.1, read as the reverse complement.
ACCCGAAAACCGTCAGATAAATGAAAAATATAGGGAAAAGCGTAGAATATGTCAAAAATCCCTGTTTAGAGAATTCTTAATAAGTATTCCTTTTGCCATTAACCATTACCAAAAGCAATAATAATCTAATAAAAACATTCCATGAATGAATGGTCATATTATATGTTTGTATGTATATATAAATATTGAATTATATACTGGTTTTCACGTGGTTATTCATTTCATTGGTTATTCATTTTATTATATATAATAATTGATTTTCACGTGGGTATTACACTTAACTCTCTTCTTTAATCGACAGAAGGAAAAAAGAACATGCACCATTTCGACTTCAAAACTGATCATGCGAGGTCTATGCACTCACCCTTTCTCCAGTCTTTCCTTTTGGTCCCTTATAAACAAAGAAAGACAATAAAATAAATAAAAACGAAGGATATGATTCAATTCAAATAGGGCTGTTAAAAGCCACTTCGGGCCCAGGGGGTATTGTAGGGTCGGGCCTCCAAGCGGTGGGTTTGGGGTGGATCTTGCAAAGAAGAGAAAAGTCTTATAAAAGAAAATGCGCTCAGAAAGGTTCTTTTATTAGCAATGTTTGGTATTCATGAAATAGAAATATTGGCAATAAGGCTTCAAAATAACACGATAGGCGCCTCGGATAGATATTTGCTGTGCAGAGACTGTAAAAGAATAATAAATTTTTAAAATGAATGGACCATCAAGGGCCTTTCCATCCCCCCATCTTCTCGACGCTTCTGAACCCATATCAATGTTAAATATGGATTATATGCATCGATATCAATAAATGTTTGCGCTTGTTCTAAACAACTAACCTTTATCTAGGCAACTTTTGCAAAATGGCATGGTTGAAAAATTGGCCTACCTGCAAGATGTTTACAGTGGTTTCGTTGTTCGTACTTGGTCTTGTGACAAACTCGCAATCGCGTCCAGGGGGGCCAAGCTCACCTTTGTTACCCTAGAGAGAAAACACATTCAATATCACCCATTAAATGTACCCATTAATTACCAATAAAGTTCCAGAACAATGGTCATTAATGCAACCGACGTATCAATATTAATGAAGGAAAGATGGATTCATACATTATCGCATAGAAATCTTACAAAGTTTGGGTAGACACATTACCTGGTCTCCCTTGGTACCACGAAGTTGGATTTTGTCTAGGCCCTGAAAATAAAAGATATAACAATTAATGAAAAAATTATGCGCAGTGTGAACAAAAGAGAAATCGATCTGGCTGTCACAATGACAGAAAGGACGCGAGCCTTGTGTCAAAGTTACTTTAACAAAAATGACTTACCTTTGCTCCTTTGGGACCAGTTCGTCCTTGGACGCCCTAAAATATATTTATGATTTGTCAAATATATAAATGATTTATTAAATATATAAATGATTAATCAAATATATAAATGATTTATCATACTGAAAAGGCAAATCAAAGTTTCTTAGTCATGAAACTAACAAAAAATAAGTCATAATAGATAATTCGAATCAACCAAACTAGTATTGTTGTGACTTCTGACCTTGTCACCTTTGACACCTTTGGAGCCTTTTGCCCCGTTGAATCCAGCAAGTCCAGAAGAACCCTTGAAAGCAAAGCTCTTGTTTACATGAATGCTCAAGAATTTATCATCCCTTCATTAACAATCACTGGTCTACTCTCAATTTTCATGCAAAATCGGTTGGCAAAAAAAAGTGAATAGTTCAAAACTTTCATCTGATTAAAATTTGCTACATGAAATGTTTATGTAAAAGCGAAACACGAAAGATAAAAACATCACCAAGCATTAGTAGTTATAAATTCAAAAGTCCCTGTTATTTATACTAAAGTTATCCTAAATATTTGGTAGAGACTTCTGCACTTTCTCACCTTTGACCCTTGGAGTCCCCTTTCACCTTTCTCACCCTGAAAAGAGACCAAACTCCATTAGAAGATATAGCCATAACTTATTTCATCGGCTACATTAATTTCAAAAAGCTATCAGAACACATATGAATACAAATATATGAACAAATATTTGAACAAATAAATAAACAAACAAGCAAATATATGAAACGAAAACAAACAAACCTTGGCTCCCTCTTGGGTCGCCCCGCTTTCCCCCGGTTCACCCTAGGATCGAGAAAGATTCGCATTGTTTTAGACACCGACAGCAAATCCAGCATACGTCAAAAACCTTTTCAAACTGACGCGTGTTAAAATTGGTCAAAATGAAACGCAAAGCAATAAAAGAGAGTTCCAAACTGTAAAGACGAAGGCAAAACAGCCGAATCATGATCTGTATGGTAACAGAGATAAGAGGATTTTTTCAACTACTAGCAAATGCACTCCAGCTTGTTAATAATTTCTTAATTGGCCTACCAGATAAAAAATCTAGTTTGATCTCTTAGCTTTGACAAACGGAAAACACATCAAAGTATGGCGCAGTATACCCTCTTAGAAGGGTTCACCCATCTTACCCTTGGAGCTTAAAAGAAATAAAGTTGCATGACTTACTTTTAGGCCTAGAGGCCCTTGAAGACCCTGGAAACCAAAACAAAATATTTACTAACAACGAAACTAAGCTGAATTGTACAAAGAATTCTCACTCAATTAACACAAAGACACTCATCCGATGTTCGATAATCGATGTTTTAAAATCCGAAAGAAAATGTTATTAAAAACAAGAAAAAAGTTGGTCATTCCTGAGCTTCGATATACAAATAAGAGTTTGGAAGGTGATACCAAACAGGTTAAGATGCACGAAAATTCACTTTTCACTGATGTTGACCTTGGTAAATGGCTCACAAATAACAGACAATGACTCTCTAAAAAACAATTAATAATTTTTCACACTAGATCCAGAACAAAAAGCTGGGTATTTATTTTTCGTCAAACAGCTAGCGTGTTTGCCAAGAATCATTAAAAAAATTTAGCAATGGAGCGCCCTTTTGATTTGGAAAATTCCGATGGTGTAAAGTTCCTTTCAATTTAATTTGACAAAATAACGTTTCAACATTAAAATGTTCAGGAAAAACGCATGTTAGCAAGAAATTTCAGGTGAATCATGAATATTTCCTTAGGAGAATCGTAGACCAAATGAAAACAGTGTTTTCCAGTCTCTGGTATCGCAAACATTCGCACTGCAAAACCGCGAACACTGTTTCAAACTGATTGAAAAGTGAAACACGCATTCAAACATACCCTCGGTCCACCTGTACCAGGGCGCCCGTCTAATCCTCTGAGGCCTTGGTCACCCTAGAGAAAACGTAGGAACAGCCTTAAACCACAGGTTTACACCGCTCAAAACAATTGCGATTGACAAAATATTTGTGGATGATAAGCAGGAAAAGGAAGAGGTAACATAATAGACTTCATTTTATTAAAATGCAACAGAATGTTTTCTTTTACTTCGGATGTCAGCGTACGATAACATACACTATGAATACAAGCCATTTAAAGCTGGTAATGAGTTCAAAATTGGTAACATCTTTTCGCCAAACAACAAAAATTGCTGCAAAGATAGTGTGGGATACATTTTCGGCGATAAACAATGGGGAAGTACATCATATATCCAGGCGATTAAATGCTTGTAGTGACACACTTTGATGACACTTGTAGTGATGACGTTTGGACTGCATTTGTCCAAGGACTACATTTTGAAGTTAAAATACCTTTGTTCCATTGCACCCTGGGATACCAGGCTCGCCAACACGTCCCTCTCGTCCAGGTAGGCCCTGAAATGAGACAAAGCTAGATTTAGAAATTATATAAGAAATGCCCGTGCCTTAGGCAATAATGGCGTGCGGCCAAGGGCTAGAAGCTTAGTGGTACGAATGTTGAAATACCTGCCGAAAAGCCGAATTCAAATCACAAAATTTGCGCGTCAAAATTACTATCGCAAAGATGGGACAAGTAGTGCCAATCCATAACCTCGATTTCAATAAAAGGAATTATGCCTGGAGTTACCAAAAGAGAAGCACCCGATGAGAGGCACTTTTGCCCATAAGCCACGTCAGGAAACGAAAAAGCCTGGCACATATATATTTGGTAAAGAAAGACAAACTGTCCTTAGGGAATAGGCGATTTGCGCGTTTTCAGTTTGAATGCCTCTAAAACATTTGCTGAAATCCAGAGTATTCCTAAAATTTACCGCAATATCTTATAATCAATTTTGGTGATAACAACTGGAACACTGGTCTGATTCATGTCTGATTGGCTATCCACCCGTCTTGTACAAGCCCAGGAAGTCTACAGAATTAGGCAGCTAAGGGCCTCTTTGGTTCTCAGGAAAGCCAAGTGCCCACAGGCAAACGCTGAATACTCTAATAGATGCGGAATGTCAAATTATTAAGGAATCGGTCATCTGTTTAGCTGAAAGGGAAGTGCGGGTTTGTCGGAGTAGACCAAGAATTTAACGATAAAAAGCCTCAAAGAGGAATTCATGACAAGCAATCTCTGAAAACACGTTTTGGAAGTCATGAGCCGGTAGGGTTGTGTCTTCCGGGCGTTGATAAACGATAATCCTCCTCCAGGATGGCTTGGTTAACATTCACAGAGACCCATCAGTATTGGCTTGGTTGCCCTGCAACACTATTGGAATCGCGTATTATGGTTCGAAGCCTAGGCATCTCGCGGTCAGATTATGACTTCACGTAAATAACCTTCACGCTTCAAAGCAAAATATCCTGAAAACCAGTCTAGTCGTCCTTGACCCAGACATCCTAAAATTTTATCGAATATGGCCCATACTTAACGCAGCAGGAGCACCGGGGTTCGAATATACCGCTTGAGAATATATCTCGCATGACTAGCGACTTTGACCACACCCAGCGACCTACCCTAGCTACCCTTCCCTTCCCATCGCTCGATACATCTTGAGATATAAATTTACTACTGCTGAAGGGCTTGGTATTAAGGTAAGAAACAGGCATTATATATCATTATATATTCGAAGTGGATAATAGTTGAATAACCCAATACTAGATTTCTGGGACGAAAATGTCACACGTTCAACTTGTACGTGGCATGGCAGCTTGAAACTGTCCCAGCGGGGGAGCGCATCATGCATTGCGAACTTTCTCGCACATGCACAAGAACGAGAAAGGCTTCTATTCTCCTTCTCAAGTTTCTAGACCATGAAATCCAGAAATACTAAGTTATTGGATTTATGTCGCTCACATATTCAGTTAGGCCGTTTGGTTCCTCTCTACATCCAATAAACTCATTTTGACAAATAGGTTTATCTTGAGACAAATCATTTCACATTTCGGCCGTTTTTAGTTCATTTTCTAAGTGTTAAGCTTTCTTTCAAATTATTGCTGTCTTCATTCAAATACGAAAATTGACTCTTGAGTATGTCGGTGAGTTTTGTTGTTCTTTAAGGTAACAGGATAAGAGGAAATCCAATGAAGAGCGTAGAAAAGGTCACATGGTCATGTTATGAAAACAAGGCATGAGAAGAACCCGACAGTCTGACGTGAGACTGTAGCATTGAATCGTGTGTATATATATATATATTTATATACCAAATCATGCCAACCAATTAGTTAGAAATAACTGGCTTTTTCTTTCAAGCAAAAGGTTAAGGTCCTAGCGATAAAGGGAACATTCGTTTGGGTACCAGGGGAGGGGGGGAGGGGGCATGAATGAGCGACCGCATTCTCGTGGTTGCTAGTGATGGTACTGAAGCTGTTACTAAAATGGCGATAGGAGTAGAATGTTGGCACTAATTCCAATTCTGGCCACCACACTGCTGGAGGGACATCTCTTATGCCTTATCTTCCTTTTATGCTAGTTACAATATCTGCCAAAAGTTTTGGAACACTTGCTCTAGTTCACGTTATGCATTCTTATATAGCTATGGCTTCCACCCAACGATCTGACATTGTTTAGGGGGGGGGGGGTCGAGGGGGTTTTTACCACCAAGGAGACAGGGTAAATGGGGTCGCTAAATCACACGGTGTTCCGACTACTTTGGACAGAGGTTGTACTTTCATCTACAGCAAAGAAGACTGTTGCAGCCACTGTCCCTAAGCTCTTAGATTGATTTGGATTAAACGAAATGAGCGTGGGTAGTCATCTAAAATTATCCTAAGCATCACTATTGGCAGTGCATTAGGTAATCGAGAATCTCTCAGAGCAGCGTCGCGACATTTGACACAAATCTTTCATTGCATCTTAAGCATGGGCCACCTAGGTATAATCATATGTCCCCAACTGAATAAACCACAATATAATGCCAGCCATAACAAAAATTTGATCAAACGAGCATCTACGCTCAGTTCTAGCTTAAGCAGATTAAGGCCCCATTTACACGGGAACGGATCCGCATAAATCCGTACCCAAACTGGCTACGATAGGTCTTGCGTTTACACGGGCACGGTAGGATCCGTATCTTTTCTTGGAGAGATCCGTACCTTTTTGGGTACGATCAGAGAGCGAATCCATTTGGATCCGTTCCTTCATCGGCGCCGTGAAAACGTGTGGATACGGATCCGCAAAGGCACGGCAGTGAAACGAGACCACCAAATTGAAAATTAACAATCACCTTGTTATTGCGCATGCTTAAAAAGAGAGATTCGCTTTTGGTCCTTTCCCGTGTAAACGCTTTGTAGTTTAGGATCCGATCTCGTGTAAACCCTTGTGCATTGTACCCATATCGTACCTAAAAGATCCGGATCTTTTGGATCCGTTCCTTTTACTCTCGTGTAAACGGGACTTAAACTGCGTACATGTTCAGGGGAGCTGGTTTATTTTGTATATAACTCAGTGGGGTCCCGTGGCATGTTTGGTGGGCCCGCGGCAGCAAACCCTTGATCGAAAACATTGCGATTACGATCAGCGAAACATGTTGCGTGAACATGTTGTCATTGGGCTATCTAAGGTCACTAAACTGCACAGATTGTGGTTAACGTGAAGTGGCATTGGCAAGGATATCACGAAAGCATTATGGCAGTAAATGATTGGGCGTGGGTTAGAAATGCTTCATAGCAGTGGACCTTGGAGGACGTGGAGTGGAAATTATTGACAACAAAGCGCACTTGATCTTCATACATAGGTAGTCCACTTGTAGCATTCCTTTGAATTAAGTTCAGTGACTTGCATGCTTATAGGGTTAGAGACTGGCGCAAATGGCACAAAGTTGCAGGATAGGTTTTATGACAAATGGTACAAATTAAAATGGCGCTCACCGGAATTCCCGATGTACCTGAAAGACCAGGAGGTCCAATCGGTCCCTGCGGAAAAGAAAGACACCTCAATTAGTTATTCCCTCATCACAGAAAGTGAAAATTGTTCGTAGTGTATGCGGTTAAAAGAGCATAGAACAGCGAAATTATAGTTCCTTTAATCCGTGCTATTCAGCAACGATAGGCTGTTAAATACGTAACTTGCTGGTTATTCAATGAGAAAATGCATCGGAAAATGCATAAAAATAGGCCTGAGGCATTGCTTTCTGTTTAAGTATTGACAAAGTTAGGCAATTATCCCGCAAACTTTCCCACAACTGTCAAATCAGACTAGATGGGAGCTTATTCATACGTTCTTATTCAGTCTGTCTGTTTGCAGTCTGTTTGGGTAACAGAAAAAACAAACAAAAATCTAATACTCCCAATGAACATTAAAAACAGTTAAACCTGCAGGAATTTCAAATTTCGAATGAATCAATAAAGGACAAAACTATCGTAATGCTAAAACTCTTTGTTCTAATTTCTCACAAAATTTCGTAGAGAAGTAAAACTTCACGATAAACATTCTAATGCCTCGTTCTCACTAAGAGGCTATTAGTGCCATTTCAAATTGCGCATTCGTCAGTTTATCGAATAAGCGAATCGTTAAACAACAACTATAATCTCGATCTTTAAGAACAAACTTTGAGGTAGAAAAGGAAAAAAAGGGAGAGGTTTCTACTAGCGTACAACAAAATAGTCGCAGAATTGCGGTCGAATAACTAGGAGATAAGGATAAAACGAATGCTTTCGATGTAATTGGATGGTGATTGAGGAAGGACGTACAAAACAACGGTTAGATGGCATCTTAGATGAGCAACCTCAATGCAATTAGGGCCTAACATAGTTGCCGTTTTAAAAGCAAAACGGACAATGCAAAGGGATGCTAAAGATGTGCGATCCAAAGAGATTATCGAGTTACGTTGTACCACAACTGAGAACTTCGCAAGCTTGGAATCCCAAAATCAGGAAACCCTCCTGACCGAGGTAATTGCGCTGGCCTTTACAACTATGTTTCGGTGGCAATTATAAGTGGGGCTCAAAAGCATAAGCATCTTATAAAGAAAACTCTAGCTGATAACTATTTATGAAGTAAACTCAATTTCAAATTGCTGTGTGTAAATCGATTGAGTGGGTGCTAGTACTTACCAAAGAGGGAAATTCATGTTACTTTCTCAACTTTCAAAGTACCTTAGGTTTATCATCTCGATAAGTTAGGTTTATCAACAATTCATCACCTATCATCACCTATTTGATGGCCAAGCATGCTCCCAACTTCAAAGAGACTTGCTCCGGTAATATAACGGTAATAACACTGAACAGTATTCATTGGACCTGAAACCTTTTCTTCAAGGAAACTGAATCGATGACTTGTTAAGACATTATAAAAAAGTGGAAAAACATGTGGATGTATTTACCCTTATTCCTTTGGCGCCACTTTGTCCAGAGAATCCTCTGTCACCCTAAATCAAACAACGAAATAGTTAATTTCAACCTTAAAGAACACTACAAGCTTTAAATGATTATCAGAGACTATTGCTTCTCTCTATTTCCGAAATCCGATTTGGAATCAATTTTAAACTTACTTCAGCATTTCAAAATATTTCAATTATCACCGCGATGGTAGAGTCTGCCAAAAAACACCTTAGTATATCTAACAACCTAGTTCAAAACATTATTCAATATAGCCCAAATAGATTTTCTATTTGATCTATCTATGATAGCATTTCAATATAGACACACTACATACTCTGGATAAATTGATTTGGAATCAATTTTAAACTTACTTCAGCATTTCAAAATAATTCAATTATCACATCGATGACATTCAGTTTATTAAGACATCTTAATTATCTAGCAACCTAGTTCAAAACATTATTCAATATAGCCCAAATAGATTTTCTATTTGATCTATCTATGATAGCATTTCAATATAGACACACTACATACTCTGGATAAATTGATTTGGAATCAATTTTAAACTTACTTCAGCATTTCAAAATAATTCAATTATCACATCGATGATAGTCAGTTTATTAAGACATCTTAATTATCTAGCAACCTAGTTCAAAACATTATTCAATATAGCCCAAATAGACACAATAGCTACTCTGAATAAATTGATTTGGACGCATACCTTCTCTCCAGCAGGCCCAACTGGACCCTCTGGACCCGGATAGCCCTATAATAGAGATGGAGGAATTAAGAAAGAGAAGGTAGAATGGAGACATATGATAGGCTAGGCATGTGTTAAATAGGGAAAAAATATCTGTAAAATCACGGATACTGAAGGTTAGCGGGGCTACATGACTTTAAAACAGTAATGCAAAAAAGTGGGTTCCTTTTTAGAAGTCTCAGGTGACTGTAGCAACTATTGTTTCGCGCTGAGCAAAAGCATAGCTTAGGTCAGCAATCTCTTAATGAACCCCTTTTTTCTTCACAGCATCGACATATCTTCAATTCAACGGTTTAAAAAATTGTAGGCCTTTTTATACACTTAATATTGTTGATTTTCTTTAATCCTTGCTTTCTAAACTCTTGAATCCAGCAGCTTTTTCATAGGATACGTTACAAGACTTCTCATAGTCCCTCATTGATATACCAATATGAGGCCTGCAGCAGCAAAATCCTTTAGGACTAGATTATGTACACGAAGACATTCACAAGGTAAGCTCCTTGTGACAGCCAAATTCTTAAATAAACTGAAAGGAAGAGCTTATTTTTGTCTGATATTTAAAGATTAAAGAGAATCAGGGAAGACAACATGACTGTTCTTGTCATTAACAACAAACAGGATCGAGCCGAATCCTTGAAAAGGGCGAATTGATAAAGGACAATCCTGTTTAGGCCATGCGCGTGGTACTGGACAAAACAAGGTGATGAAGGCAATCCATTGAATGAATGAGAAAAAATGTAAAAGTTCATTTTGAAAAGTAGTGGATTAAACAAGATCTCCCAATTGTTAGATGCGCATTTGGAAAACTGAAACCTACAAAGGGTGTCTTTTTATCAATGGTTTATTAGAGGATATGAAAAAAGGCAACGCAAAATGAACTTAATTAATAATTTGAGGATACAAGGTTCGTTGTACTTACAGGAAGTCCGGAAGGGCCGCTAAGTCCTTGGAACCCTGTGGCACCCTGTAAACATTAGAATTAACTTTCAATCAAGAAATTCAAATGTTCAAGAATCCTAAGTGCATTTGGTAGACGGCAACAAAGTGAATTGAGTTGATTTTCTAAACATAGTGTTTGGGGATATATGCAAGAAATTGACATAAATTTTCTGGATTTAAGTCGAGAATTCGCCACTGTTCATCTTTATGTCACATGGCCTATGGGGCTTCTAACCAACGACGGCTTCTAACCAACAACGGCTTCTAGTCAGGGGCGGTTCCTATTCCAGAATGACGTAAACAGCGACTGTAGGAGTTTTAGCAACTTTTAAAGCCATCAAATTACTGTTTAGCTGGCCTCGTTCTAATAACGGTCTCGTTCTAATAACGGCCTCGTTCTAATAACGGTCTCGTTCTAATAACGGCCTCGTTCTAATAACGGTCTCGTTCTAATAACGGCCTCGTTCTAATAACGGCCTCGTTCTAATAACGACCTCGCTCTCAATGTTTTCGGCCTTTACCAATGATAGATGGGCTTTATCAAATTAACAGCTATAAGTTTCCAGTCTGGCAAGTTTCTAGTCTCAAGCCTGAAAAGCAGACATTATCAGCTCACAATCCACTGACCTAGATTCTGGAGGCTAATTGGTTTCAAATCCAACCCCACAATCAAGGCCTCTTAATCCTTTTAAAAGATATGGATAAAAAATCCACACCCATTAGAACAAAAAAAGATATCGCATAAACACACCTTGCTTCCTTTCTTGCCAAGGCAAACTGTATTGCATGTGCTACATGACGAAGAGCACTGGAAGAAAAAGTAAAAATTACGATCAAAGTAACATAATCAAAAAAGGCAACCAAAGTAGCAAAACCATTTTGCTTTGAAATTTCTCTTGAAATTAGAAACACCAGAGGTCAAAGTTGTAAGAGCAGTAACTTGAGCAGAGGAATAATTTGGTTATCCTGGAAATGAAGGGATAGAATATTGACGTATAGGGATGATTACAATGAGACATAGGCCCTTAGGCTCACACATATAGGTTGACCTGTGTCAAATGAGGTGGAGTAGGCTGTGGGTTTGAAGATTATTTGCTTGCTGAACGAAAATAACAGTCCAGGAAGAAGTACAAAAGTGAGGGATACAAACCCATAATGGGAAGCATTTTACAAGGTGTCAAAAAGGAAGCAAAAATTCACCGAGACGGTGTAGGAAAAACGATCTCTCTTGTTATCAAAAAGGATCATATAGCCGAATCATTTGTGTGAATGAATCCAAACAAAGTTAAAAACCTAATCGTTCATATGATTAGAAAAAACAAGTGCCGGGTAACATTTTTTATTGCAACTGAGCACAGGCTGCTTTTAAAGTCGTTAACGGGGCTGGAGTGTGAGAAAGATACCTTTAGGAAATCATCGTTTTAGGACATACTTAGCGAGTTAAATAGGTCGGACAGCCACAAAAAGCAGAACGTATTATGACCCTTATAAGTCTCCACTCCACACTGAGCATTCCACCACTTTCTTTTACTCAATTGGAAGTTGTGATTTACAATTCGATGTAGACTGTCTTTGGTAGAAGTAACAAAGGTCGAAGATTGGCTACCTGGCGAAAACAGAAATATAGTCCCAAACTAGCTTAGACAGTCTTACCTTAAGGATTTACGAGTGGTAGATAAAAGCTCCTGTTTCCATAATAAGCGACACCCCCTTAGGTTACGTTCTGCTAAAAGGCTTTCAGTCGTATATCTTTGATTCAATATCCAGACAGGGCATGTCTCTTTCTCTGTTGTTAGATCACAGAATAATCAAAAGTAACCAAAAGGTTTAACACGCTATGGTGATGGATTTGCGTGGCTACAACCAACGCCTTCTCCCCTGTAGCCAATAGCAAACTAACGCGAAGACGATGCAATAGATTTGCTACAAACAGCAAATGACCTAGCCCAATAACACTTTTGTAGCCACGAAAGACGTATGAGGATTGGAATGCAAGTTCGATGCACGAGGCAAAGAACGCAGGGAGAGCACAATCAATTTGTCTAGCTGTTTCCGCTGGTTTGACAGTAAATTGACGGAGAAAATATCTTTTTATGCCCGGAGGAAAAAATAGTTGACATTGAAAGCAAATCTTTGTTATCCGACAAAAATAGCTAACAAACGACTGGTTTTTTTACAAACCATGACGAGCATGGTTGGGCAAAACAAATAATAGAGCTGTAAAGAACATGCCTCGACGGATAGAACCCAGAGAACATTTCCTATCACCAACTCTAATCATGAAATCGATATGAAATTCTTCTGGATATTGACAAAAAATAAGATTTGAAGGACGGATAATGATGTCTTCGCGAAATGGTTTCCGCAATGTACTGGTCTGCAGTCTAATTCATGTTGCCTATATATCGCACTATACTCTTTGAACTTTTTGGTGACAAAATGGCCAATATGTGACATTTTGCGGCGATTGGATGTTAAGTGAGGGCACGGCCTTATCTCATGGTGAACAGCTTTCCTAATATGTCAACTAGCCCTAAAGCGGAACGTACTTATTAATGGGGCATACGTGGGTCAGTGCAAAATGTATTCATTTCCTGCGTCTTCGTAGCCAATAAGGAATATTAAGCAGCAACAACAACTGCTGCAGTAGCCAAAACAACAACAACAACAACAGCAACAGCAGCAACAACAACATACCGGGGATGCAGGCCATTTTAAGAACAATAATCTCTTGGCACAAAAGCTTACTGTACGTTCATTTTTTGGGTGGGACAGCGAACTTTGTAACACTACTGGTACAGACGTACTTTGATCAGTTTTGTTGTCATGCAGGGTACCCTAAATCGTCTGCATTAACCACATCTTCCTCTGGCCCAAGAAACGGAAGAACTGAATTGAAATTGTTTGATTTCAGTATCTCAATCTTTGGTAATGTCTACTGGGGAAATTCCAATTGATGAACGAGCTTGACCCAGGATATTGTTTGCAAAGAAGCAAATCGATCGCTGGAGACCATGAGTCAATTTAATCTCCAAACAATAGCCTTTGTACATTCACTGGCATAGAAACTTTGATGATAAAATTAACAAAAGTTGTAGACAAAACAATCAGCCAAATGGAAACAAAAATACACTTGTCAGTCCCCTAGCAAAAAGAGCCTATGTGTATCGTAAACGGGCATTTTACGGGCCCCGGAGGTGTAAAAACCTTGCACTGATTGACTTTTTGGTAATAAGTGATTGTTCTAAAATCTCGCAAGGGCTTTTTTCTAAACAAACTATTAACCAGTCAATTACCGTTTGGCTTGTCTTTTCATCCGCCGTACCAATCATTTCCTGGGAACAATTTCATCAATCTTGTTCTCAAGGCATAACGAGGACAAAGCCTATGGCATTGACGTCATTCCGAACGAGTCATTGCAAATGATCTTTTCTGGCGTGTTCTTAGACTAACAATCTCCAAATTCAATTCCAGTACTCTTAAAATTCGTGTCAATAGAAGAATAGGTACACGCTTTTTATTATAAGGAACAATTTTATAAGGAACCTACATGTAGAAGGCCGAAATATTCAAAGAACTACTACTAAAAACGAAATCACCAAGGAACTTTTCGATTTGAAACATTTTTATAACTGCAAGAATCGAGGACTAAAAAGCCGGTTCCATTCATTTGCAGCCAATATTGGCATAGATTGTTTGCTATTCGTGTGTCAATTGCTTCGTTGAGTAATTTCTGCATATGCTGTCTCACCCCTCTCTTTAATAATGTTAAGGCTTATTGTAGTCAAAACACCGAAAGTGAGAAATAAGGAACTTTTAAGAACTTTTGGTATTAAAATCTTATGATTTGATGTCTACGAATAAGGAACTTTTGGAACTAGGCCTTGAGGTAGATTCCTTATAAAAAGGGTGTATATTAATTTGATGTATAAATTAGTACATTAAGTATATATCTAAGAGAACTGGGATTATCTGGGATTTTGCAATATACTAAAATTCGTAAATATGTTATTTTCTTCCAAAAACATTTGCATGCAACTTTTCTTTCTTTTCTTAGTCGAACTCTAGTGAAAATGTTTTTTCTTACATCCTCGTTCAGGGTAGAAAATAAGTAGATAATTTTTCAAATTATTGCGGTAGAACCAAAATATCCATTAATTTCGGTGTTTTGAGTATTCACGTGTCTTGGGTAACTTTCTTCTTAGGAATAATTCTACTTTAATCATTATATTATGGAAGCCTTTGTAACGGAAATGGTAAATATACCACAATTGTAAAAGGTCAAAAAACCTATTTTCGCATGGGAGTGACATTATCCCAAAGATTTCACAATCAGATACAAAATTCTGAAATATTCACCGCTTGGTTTAGCGATTTTGGTGATAGAAGCGACAGTCCTCTTCGAGAGTGAGTGCCAAACCTCAAATCCTCTAGATATCCCTGAGGTCTCTCGAGTGAAGACCACACAGAAAAGAAAACATAATTCCCGAATATGTGCATTCTGTAATTGTAAATTTTAACAAAACACAGCTAGACTGTTGCTGATTTAGAAAGAAGTCTTTGCAAATCGTTAAATGAGGACTATTTCTCCACTGGTTAACCCTTTGTCTTCGCCCGCGTCGTTATTGTGAACAACGATCTGATATTTCCGGACCTGGTCTTGGGAGAGTCGCACGGAATTTCAACAAATCCGGATTACTGGGTTTCGTATTTTTTCTAAAAACATGTTTGGTTATCACACAGTCGAATTTAGTTATTAACACAACGACGCCTCCAGTTGTGTAAATAAATTTGAACACGCCTTTCCACGCCCGTGGAACTTTGAGTTTCGCCCGACTCATTCAAAAGCGGCGGGGAAAGCTCTCTAAACCATTGAATCTTGCCCGCCTGAAAACCCATCCATGTATTTGCCTGCTCTCCATATTTAAAAACCAGACCGAAGAATTAACCCGGGATGCTTAACGAAAACCAGAAACCACGAAAGATCAAGACGAGCCTTCTAAAGAATTTAAAAGCAAAATCAGAGATCTTTAATGAAAAATTTGCGAGCGGCTTCTCTGGGGCCAAGGCCGCGCGGCCAACTTAGGGCAGCTACCAAGAACCGTTTCGCGGCCATCCTTTTCAAAAGTTTGATATAATAACTTTGAACTAATTCTGTTCACTGTCACTGAAATTTATCCTAATCGATAGTGGGTTTTACGGCCATATTCAGGATTTCCAAAATCAAACCAGGATTTCTCAATTGAAATCAGGATTCCTCCAATCAAACTATGTTAGAATGCGATAACTTAATGTCAAAGGTGAACTAATGCAGACAACATGATCCAAAATGTGGCATTAAAATCCAAAGGAAATTAGATCTACAGATGTTGATTATCTCACACATGAAGAATTCATTAATGTCGCACCCTTAACCATTCAGAATCCGTTTTGGTTCATAGCTCAAGTTCCATCAACATTCTCCCCAAATAAAGTCTCGCCTAAACTTCAAAACGGACCCAGAGAAAGAATTCACACTCTAATATTCTCACTTCGCCACAATGGTATTATAAATATCAAGGAAGCACGTCGGCTCCCATGATTTGAAACTGGGTCATTTTTGAAGGAAACGATGATAACTTGACATGTTTTAAGTTTTCTAAAAAACGACTTAATTATCTGAATTACAGATTACCAAGGACTGATTATCATTACAAACTTATATCATGAAGAAGGTTTTACTAGAAGCAATTTGAAACAAGAAGAGATCATTTCTGTAGAGAGTAGACTACCAATGGCCGCAGAGACGGCTCGAACGATAAAACCGGGGGTCACGCAAAGAGATCAAGACAGTAGAAAAACGTCTCTTACCTGGGAAAGTACGGTTGAAATTTTAAGAAGTGATATTAGGAGCGCCAAAAACACCTTCATCGTGCGTTCCCTGCAACAAAATAAGCAAATTATTATCAAGGGCAACGAGAATTGATTATCAACAAACTTATAGGTGTAAACATAAGTTAGAAACTTCTACACGTTTGAGCCAATACTGACCTCATTGGAAAACAGCGAGTGTAGCCAAAAAAATACACTTTTCGCAAAAGAGTATTCAATGGCTATAAGCTATCGTTGCCTTCAAATTCTGCTCTCCACTGTCACATACATGCATGAGATAAGAGAACGCGTTTATTACGAGTGACCAAGAGCCGCCGGAGTGTGTTGTTCTGTTCGCTCAGGAACCTCTCAGATTGAACATAGGCGAAGGCAAGTTTCACCAGAGACACGCCGACCAATACAAAACGAAAAACACCCAATGTCCGCTTCCTGATTGTTTAAGACAATAGATCTGTAGAACCCTTTGTTCATGTAACCAATCGGCAGTTGTAAGTGAAAGAGGATGCCCTGGTAACCGGAAGAACCTCCTCTGTGATTCCCTGAGATTGAGATTCCCTGCTCGTGAAATGTTGGTAACGAAATTATGGATGTACTCGAGACTTCTTCCATAAACATTTGCTGATAAAGGGCTTTCTCTGATCCTAGAGAATACAACGATTTTGCCACTAGTATTACTCATCTTTCATGAATGAAACGGAAGCTGTTTCAAAGATTGTTTTGGGGTGTGTTGCCGGCTATTTTTCCGGCCACGATTCAATGCAGGAAGGGAGCTGTCTAGCTTTTGCCCTGCCTCACTTTAATTTTAATCGTATGAGCTTCCTTTTCTACATTTGTAGTTTGCATGAACAATATAATATTTCTTTCACTGGGAATCATGCCAATTCTGGTATAATTGTTAGTTTTTTTAGATAATTGTGATGCCTTACCCTAGGGCAAAGTAGATTTCAGAGGTTCGGTCTGTAGAATGAGTACGCATTGATCTTTTTAATGAAAAACGTATGGCTTATGGGTTAACATATTATCTAAGAGAATATTGTGTTGGTGAAAGTTATTAAACATTCATTAGCAAAGTCTGAAATATTTCTTCACTGAATTCGCCTTGTGCTACAGAAAAAGACTAGGTCTTGGAACAGTTCTTGATTTCTTGACATCTCTTCTTTATTTCAATGCCAACTATTCTTATATGCTTAAAATCACTAGAGTAATGAAAATACCAAGAAAAGATGGAACGTAATATAAGCGCTTTTAATATGAATCATATTAATATGTTTGATCGAGGGACAGGTCTATGGGTTAACATATTATCTAAAATAATATTGTGTTGGCGAAAGTTTTAAAAATATTAATTAGCAAAATCTGAAGTATGTTCTCAATTTCTTGACATCTCTTCTTTATTTCAATGCCAGCTATTCTTATATGCTTAAAATCACTAGAGTAATGAAAATACCAAGAAAAGACGCAACGTTATATAAGCGCTTTTAATATGAATCATATTAATATGTTTGATCGAGGGACAGGTCTATGGGTTAACATATTATCTAAAATAATATTGTGTTGGCGAAAGTTTTAAAAATATTCATTAGCAAAATCTGAAGTATGTTCTCAATTTCTTGACATCTCTTCTTTATTTCAATGCCAGCTATTCTTATATGCTTAAAATCACTAGAGTAATGAAAATACCAAGAAAAGACGCAACGTTATATAAGCGCTTTTAATATGAATCATATTAATATGTTTGATCGAGGGACAGGTCTATGGGTTAACATATTATCTAAAATAATATTGTGTTGGTGAAAGTTTTTAAAAAAATTATCAGCAAAGTCTGAAGTATGTTCTCAATTTCTTGACATCTCTTCTTTATTTCAATGCCAACTATTCTTATATGCTTAAAATCAGTAGAGTAATGAAAATACCAAGAAAAGATTCAACGTAATATAAGCGCTTTTAATATGAATCATATTAGTATGTTTGATCGAAGGGCACGTCAGAAGGAGAGCAAAGGAGTGTTGTTCCTAAATCTCTATTTTGAAATGACCTTGCTTAACGTAAAATATAAGCGCTTTTAATATCAATCATATTAAAATGTTTGATCGAGAGACACGTCAGAAGGAGAGCAAAGGAGTGTTTCTTAATCTCTATTTGAAATGACCATGATTTTGACATTAACTTTGATAAATGCCAACAGCAGATATATGAGATTTTCATGCGAGTCATAATCTCGTAGTCCAAGACACATGACGATTGTGTAAGCAAATCAGATGAAGAAACTGTTCTGTTTTACTAAGGGGCAGAAGGAGCCCCCTGCTGCAGCCTCAATATTTAAGAGTACCAAAAAATTGGCGGTACTAGGTAATTTGCAATACCCCATCTGCAGATAACATTTTCTAAATGCCTTCTTTTTTTCAAGGTATTAAGCGTCGATATCGGTCAAGGTATTAACGTTTGTGGATGCCAAGGCAGCTAATGAATTCCACTGAGCTTAAAAGGTTCTATAATTAATGGCCCTTCGGAAGGGGTGATGAAAGGACTACCTGGAAGGCTTTTTAGACTTTGATCTTTAAAGCAAGGTTTTTCTAAATATAATTTTAAGTGAGAATTAATTCATAGAAATTTTTGAAATTTATAGCTAATCTAAATTATTTTCTACACAATTCATATCTCCAGCAATGCCTAAAGACCCTCGAGGGGAATCGAAATAAACTTTGCCTCATAAACCCCCTCCATGCAGGGATACTCTCATCATTATAAATGGCCTTTGTGAAGTTTTCTAAATTGGCTGATTTCACAGTTGTTGTGCCATTATACTTGCCTAGAAATTTCTTATATGCGATCATTCGCCTTCTGTGAATTTTCAATAAAGGCAAGTAGCAAGCAATTCCCCTCTAAATCCGATTAGGTCTTCTTGAGCAACCGGGTCCGGTTTTCAATGCGCGATGGTCTGCTATTCAAACTGCCAGCAACAAAGAACCGGATGTCGACGAAGCGTTTCCGCTGGGCTGAATCCTCCTCTCTGAAAATACTGGGCTTGATCATCGCCATTCGTCAAACGCGAAACAATACCAATAACCTCTTCGGTGTATGTAGTGAGGGACAGCCCTTCAGCCTTGCGAAAAGTCTCTCTTAACGCCAACTGAAAGCTTCGAGGTTCAGCAAAGAGCAATGAATTGAAGTTTCATGTTTCGTCAACACTTTCAAGTTCGCGCGCTGAAGATGGGCAGGCGGACCTCCAACCTGGTGGCAATCGCGGCTTGGCTTGCCTTAGTTTTGTTCAAGGGAACCAGTTCGCAAAGTAAGTTTCATTATTGTTTAATAATTCACAATTATATGTAATTTGCCTTAAAACTGAGGTTGTCTCTTCAATTTCATGAATTCTGAGGGATAGGTTTTGGAGAAGTCCACTCCACGTTGTTCGCCCCGCTTATTCAAAAATTTTTGTGACAGAAGTGACCTACATCGTTAAAAAGGCTCTGGGTAGAAGTATTCCTTTAAATATATTGCTTTACAGATAGAAACTTGTTGTTAATTGCATCTTTGATGCTCTTTTTCTATTTAATTAATGTTTTCTTGCTAATAGTTGATAGTGAAGTGACTAGTGTAGTGTTTTGTGTTACCCCCTGGTCAAGCCAACAATCGGGGCTGCGGGCTGGAGGCCGCCGTGTGGAATCAGGTTAGAACGCGTGAGACAATATCAAAGAAATGTTAGTAATTTTAAACTTTCAATGTAAAATATCGCCTTGTATCGGCTTGGATTTCTTAAGTAATTCTAATTTGTTTTAAAATAAATATCTTTGCTATTTCTTTGGACAGATACTACCAAGGCTTGATTTCCCACATAATAGTGCTTCGCAGAATTAAGGATGGTCGTGAAACTAACACTTAAGCATTGAAATCGTCTCTTTGCGTGCGTAAACGAGCATTATTAAGCAAGCTTCATTGATACCGAAAAATAACGTGATTTAAAAACAAACTAACTTCTGATTATGGATTAGGACATTTTAATCTTCTATTTAGCTCATCTTTTGTGATTTAACTGTGACTTAGATCCCAAGAATACACCTAATGAATGGCATTCAAATAGCAAGCGTTCGTCGCGATGAGAAATTTTTCGATCGAGCTGCAAGCTCATGCTGTTCTTCGTCTCCATCCTGCTTCAAGGATATCAGAACTGCGAGCGCATTTCGATTAAGAATTCGCGATAGTTGACACTGATAGATTCAGAAGAGACTGTTAAAATTGCCGAGGCTTTGTGCAGCGAGAAGGAATTCAGCAATATATTTTTTTGGCTAACACCTAGCTATTTCAATACCCGAAAGAATCTTTTGCTTCGACTCCCGGCGTTTGAAACATCCTTCCCGCGACTGTTTCACCTTCCCCTTTCAAACGTCAGATAAACTGGCCGTCATGCATTCCACAAGAATTTGGCTTGGATATTGGTAATCGAATTGATAATGCCAAGAGAAATGACCAAGATCCGATAAAGTCGAAGAATCACCTTTGTTCCGTCAAAAACAAAGAATTCACTTACACTCCACCTTGAGGGTTTGGCTGTGACGAAGTTGCTCTTGGCACGACCTCTGCTTTTGCACGTCACATATCTTATTTAATATGAACGGTTTTACGAAAATTCTGGCTTTTTGTGACACGTATCTCTTTTGGCCTAAACGGCTATCGAATCTCGCCAGACAAAACCAATGCATGTTAAATTGGGGCGTTGGGGCTCAAAATTCCCCTGTTATGAAAATATTCAACAACTTCGATTTCTGTTGATCATTGGTTTAGGCCCTTTGAGCTCATAAGCGTTTAAAGACTCGCATTTCATGGATTGAGGTGTATTCAATATCCAAAACTAAATTTTTCCAGGGTTTCATCAAAGAAATAAATGAATTTGGTCAATTCGAAGGTTTCTTTTCCTCAAACATGAGTAAATTCAATTCTATAGTCGATCCTTGCAATGTTTACATCTTTGGATTCGAATGCCACCCTCAAAGGTTTTTTTTAAGAATTTGACTTTTTGTTAGATGCTTTAGATGGTTCCCTAGTTCTGTCTGGTCCTGCATTTTACAAGAAAAATATGATTTTTTATATTATTTTTTCGCTTGCTCCAAAGCTGGGGATCCCCAGAGCTTTCTTTCTTGAAGGCTTGAAACGCCCATAAGGTATAACAAAGGGGATAATAGCGTGAACAATGTTCGCGGGACAAAGTTTTCAAGCCCTGTTGAGCAGTATAAGGGTGATTTGTTCCCAAAGGTGTAACGGCCTTTGTAGGTGGTGCTTTATTTCAATGTGTTAAAAGCGGTGCATTTTGTGTGAAGGCGACGAAATGCTAGAAGTCTATCGTAAAGGCAAATATTTGCACTGTATTGTTTGCGAGATACGGCCTTGATTTTTATGTTCCAAAAATAATTGGAACGGTCGACCAATATCGCGTCGCTGGGAGTGATTAGACAAGCGCTGTTTCATTACGAGGCCCAATAGACAGAGGATCGTGAACGAGGCACTGTGGAAACTCAAAAACCCAAGCGGAAGTCAACTTCATTCACAGATGGAAATTGTCACAATGGCGAGGAGGTTTCCTATCTTTTCCGTACGCGTCGAGGAAGACGTTCTGAACATTAAAAAACAATTTAGCGTGAAACCTGCTGGGATACCAGCGACTTTCTTATCAGGTTGCATGGGGCAATAAGCCCCTTTGTCACTTCTTTTTCGCTGACCCCTTATTTGGCTTGAGACTCGCTTATTCGCTTATTCACAGATTTAGGCTGACCAAGATTCATTTTTTGATTTACTTTGCTCAATTAAAAAATGTAAATAAGACTTGAATGTTATCAAAACTTGAAATTTGAAACTTTGAAATTTAATTATCGAGAAGTTATTATAAATTAAACCACGGGAATACATGTTCGCCAGTAGGAACAAAAACATTACATTGGTGGAATGTCTATGAAAGGAAGCCACAACCGTGCGGAGGAGATGGACGCGCAGCGGTAGCGACACAAACATGTGAAGATTGGGAACACAGGGTGTGGTTATAGCACATTACGCGATAGGTCATTACGAATCTTTCTCCGCAGTTCTCTAAACTTTCCACTCAAGACTTCCGTCAGAAAAATCAGAAATAATTACTGGTCAAATGTGGGTGCTTTCACCATAAACAGTGATTGATCAGTGATTGTTTGATTGATCATAAATGATCATCAGTGCGATGTTCTGTAATGATAGCTGCACAGTTTTGCAATCACTTTGAATTGAGTACGGTGACTGATGCTTGTCGAACCTCACTTTAAATCTAAGCTTCCTTCAGAGCTTAGGGTTTACAAGGCTGAGCCCCCAGTAATCACCCAGAGATGTAGAACAATACTGGTCATGCCCCTGGAGCTGGCCCTCCCCCTACTAAATTGTACCATGGGTACATCATGTTGTTGGTAATGGTGCACAGAATGTCACAAGATGCTGCCAATTTATGTGCTTTTGCCTGCATGACAGCCACTGGGTATTAATCACTAGGTAATTCGACTTGCCCAGTAACTTTGGGCCAAAATATTGAATTTTGTGGTGTTTGGAAATGTCAACATTTAGATATTCTTTTATCTGCCCACACAGAAATGTTTCTTAAAGTTCCTTTGAACATTGTTTGCCATTCATAAATCTCCAGTACAATGCCATGTTCTAGATTTTAACAAATCATTCAACAAGTTCATAATGGTGTATCAACTGGAAAAGAAATCGCGTTGCATATCCTCTTTCAATTCCTTGGAGTTTCTCACTATTTTGGTCTTAATCATTGCATTGAGAATCTGCGCTTGCTATGAGGGCCTGAGTACTAGTAACCCGACTCTACGTCCTGTTACCGCGATACCAGAGTAAAAGGATCTTTTTAGGCCAGTAATGTTGGGAGCTAAAAGGAATTTGAAAAAGAAGCTACCTGTTTCTATCTCATGTATTTTTTCTCTCTCATTTAACGTCTTTAAACGAAATTTGACAAGAAATCTGCCACAAATTTGTCTAGAAAAGAAACATTACTTTGATAGACGAGTGTTTCGTACTACAAGCTAATTTTCGCAACGGGCTATTCAGACCTTGCAAACACGTTTCAAGCGAGGATTATGGTTCCTCTGTTGCTCCATGCTGTTTTGAAGATGTGATTTAAACACGCACATCGTTGGCACAAAATAGTTATCCGGTCAGAATCATACGGACCGACAAATAATTGAGGGAACCACTTCAACAACTCTGTCACTGGTTATTCAAATTATCCATCCTGTTGGCATTGCCAGTTAAAAAAGTAATTTAGTGGCCTGGTGAATTATTTTTCTGTCTAAATGGGACTGATAAAGACGAGATAAAAGACGAGATTGGCTCCATGTATCTAATTACAGTCCGCCTGGCATCCGATAAAAGTCAGCAATGATAATTCAATTCTGTAGGCAGAACAACAAATATTTTCCCTTTTTACTAACTTCCAATATCAATTCTTATCCGGATCGCTATGCTTTTCTTGTCTGCAAGTTTTGCAGGAAAACACAAAATACACACTGTCTGTGGAATCTTCCGTGATGAACGTTAACTAAACATGCTGTCGAAAGACTTGAGCTTATCCGGATGTAGGCCCTTTTAAAAAGCAATGGGTTCGAATGCCGTGTGCTGTTATCTGCCTCGGTCTTTTTCATTGATTAACGATGGTCTTTCAGGGATTTGGCGCCCTCTTGAACTATCAAATCTAGTTTGTTTTTGTACTTCGATTTGTACAGAGTAGACATGGGCTTCGACGCAGGCTGAAAAGTGGAGGGGCCAAGGAAAATTTTAACAATCATAACGAAATGTATTTAAAAAAGCTCTATTGTTTTACAAGAAAGTTCGGGTTGCCATGCACCCCCCCCACCCCCCGCCCCCCCCCCTTCGTCGGAAGCCCTGGTAGAGGTACAGATCGTGTGGACACAGGGGTGTAATGGAAGTAATAACCATAGAAAATGCTTTAGTGTTCCCGGATGACGTCACGAGAGGCCTAAGTTCATAGTGGAGCCTTAGTGAACCCTGAAGGCTATTCTTTCACAATTTGATTGCGATGCCTTTTATCTTGAAATGATTAATTCCACTTAGCTAGAGTAGGCATCTGCCCTTAATTAACAACTTAGGAACATTGATTCAATACAAAATATATTGTAGTCAATTTACACACGCGGAAAGCAGAAGGCGGGAACATATTCCTCTTTTCCTCGCCGTTTCATGTTTATAAACTCTCACTTATTTCTCTGCGTATTTAAGTTGTCTTTTGCTATTTGGCAGCGAAGTTTACTAGACATGTAGGCCCCTTTTTAGTTGTTTAAAGACCATCAAAATTGGAAGCGAATGAAGGCTTATAAACTCTCACTTGTTTTTCTGCGTATTTGAGTTGTCTTTTGCTATTTGGCAACGTAATTTACTCGACATGTAGGTCCTTTTTAGTTGTTTAGATATCATAAAGATTGGAAGAGAGTGAAGGTTTAGTCCGTGTCAACTGCGGTAATATTAAAGGAAGGGCGTTTGCCATTGACTTGTGTTTGTAAATCCATGCAGTTATAAAGGGCGCTTTGTTTATTGTTTCGGGTACTCAGCGAGGAAGATTTAATTTTTATATTCATAACAAAGAGAAGACTACAAGAAGTGACTTTGCTTGCTTAATGCAGAATGGTTTGAACAAATGCTCTGTTGTCCCTCAAGCCTATGGAAGTGGAATGGCAATTCAAAGTGACACAACGTTAGGGCCGCAAAAAGGGCCCTGTTTGTTGTTTCTCGGCTTAGGCAAATCAAGGAACCATTGAAGCAAATTGTTGGGTGCCGCTTAGGAGCCGTGGATGCAAATGAAGCTTTTCCCAAGCAAATATAAATTGCATTTAAAGTCTACCCGACCTGCTGCCGTTATCCAAAATCAAGAAATCTCGTTTTGTACATTTTAGTACTCCAACGAAAGATTTTAAGATCGAGTTCATGATTGTCCCAATTTAATCTAATACCATAAGGCAAATCCTTTTCTTTGAATTTAAAGGTTAAGAGCCATAATGAAAACCACAAAAGAGGCGCTGGAAGAACTTCCCCTTGCACAGCACAAAATACCGTTTGAACTGAAGCACGCAAGAAAATAAAACTGTCTTGCAATTAGTGGCAATATAACAAAACTCCATAATTGTTTTGCGTGGTCTGGTGAAGTTCCATAATGGCGAGCGATAACCTCACCTCCCAATGTGACTGGCGAGCGAAGAGTCCATACAATACTCAGAACTCTTCGGTTTTGTCCTCCACAGCGACCTGTGGGTCACGTTGCTTCAAATATCTTCAACTTTCTTTTTGATTTTGGGTCATATGTCTCCAAGGTTAAAATGTTAATGCCCGTGTTTTTCTAATTCAGCTTTTTCAATGACTGCGTTTGCTCAATGGCCCTTTGTACATTGCCATTTCATTCGCTTGCTTGTGACATCAATTGACTCATCTGCGAACCAATATTGAAAAAGCAGCGTGTTATATGAAGCACTTGGTCCAGAAAGTCCTTCAAACAAAACGCGGAGCATCAACAAGTCTTGAAACTGTTTTGTGACAACCTTAGTACACAGACTCTATGTAAGAAACTCAGACAAAAATACTAAAAGTCTCTTAAATATTCTTAAATATTAGTTGATATACTGTAGTGTCCCGTCTATAACAAACACCTTTTTGATTTTAGGAAATTGTGTTTCTTATACAAGGGGCACTACCGTAAGGGTCAAATTAAGAAATTTCTCGTTGAAGATCAATAGACTGCTTCAATTTGAAGGATCAAAAATTTGGGTTTTACCATATACCGATCTTATTTAGCTAGCAGTGGATAACCACGCATTTCACATTTTTTGAAAAATTGAAATGCAATCAGAGAAATTTTCTCAAGAACAGTTATGAGTTAAAGGATAATCGATATTACTGTTTTGCCAACTTAGTGGTTGGTTTCCTATAAGATCTTTTTATGGAAAAATTCTTTCAAACTGGGCCTAAAAATGGAAGGACCTAACGGACCATAAAATCCCTAGCCTGTTTCAAAATTTTGCCTCATAATAGGGAAGTATTGTACATTTTTGCGCAAAAGCTGGTAATCGCTTGTATTCCTCCGTCGAATTACTTTGGCAGAAAGTTTAGTTTCCAAGTTTAGTTAGCTCTTTTAAGAGAAGTGTGATTAGAAGAAAGGGGGGTAGGCTTAGGGATGGTTTTTGGAACGTCTTCTTAGCTGTCGTGTTTTCAAGCTTTACCGCTATAACATAGTTTATATCTTCCATTGTAGATTGTGACTTCAAATGTGGGGTAGATTTTACCCCCGTATGCGGTTCAGATGGCGTTACCTATGCCAATGGATGTGTTCTCAGGGCTGAGGCCTGTACCAGCGGGAAGACAATAACTGTGGCAAGCCAGGGAGCGTGCGACGGGGGTATGTTCCTCTTCAATAAACCACTCCCACTCTAAGGCATCGCCCAGTAATTGATTCTTGATTTTTGATTTGGCCTAAATGCATGTTTATCCGGTGCATAAGTTTTGTGCAGCATACAAATGTTGGCCTAAGGTGATTTAAAGTTAACATTAAGCTGTAGTAGAAAATTTCAAATTTCCAGCAAACCAACATTTATTTATGATTCCATATGCTATAGCGGAATTAAAAGAACTTGGGGAAGTTGCACATTAAAGGGATGGGATAGTTAACGCCAGATTTATTCTATGGTTTGCAAGTCTATAATTTTGCAGCTGACTTTTTATAGGCCAATAATGATTAATTTTTACAAATTTTTGTTTGCTTTTAAAAGAAAAGTGTTATGCTGTGGAACCCCCTTGCCTTGAAAGCATTGGTAACTAATTCACTTTTATCCAGTTTAACATGAATTGCTTTTTTCAGCCGAGTGTAACATTCAGTGCACGGCAGATTACAGCCCAGTATGCGGTTCCAATGGCAAGACTTACGCAAACAGATGCGTTTTGCGGGCCGAAGCATGCTTGAAAAAACAACAGATTACGGTCGCTCAAGAAGGCGAATGCCCAAGTAAGCAAGAAGCTTTTTTAACGTAGAGCTTTATTGATAGGACATATCGGGTTTGACCAAGAATTAGGCTTTAGTCAGCATAAGACATTTGCATTATGCAATTTCTTTCAGCGTCATGGCTGCCATCTTTAACAACAGCTAGAATGCCGCCATGATATTGTCAAAAGCTCAACCGCTAACCATTTCCAAAGAGCTCGTGTGACAGGGAGTCTCGAGCTTGGAAATAAATAGTATTTTTCTGTTAATAGTCTGACAACTTTACATGTGTGTTTGGGTCTGTGAGAATTTTTAAACAGTTGCATATTGAGAAACTTTACTTCATAGCTTCATTAAAACATCTACATAACTGTTTTAGCTCTTGTGGCTTTTATAAGCAACAAATCTTCAAGGCTCCTTTTCAATTTTCAGGTGAATGCTTCCAGCCAATCGATTTGGTTTTTGCTCATGACGCTTCCGGTAGCGTGAAATCTGAAGGTTTTCAAAAGATCAAGGACTTCACCAAGGCCCTGGTCGGTTCATACAAAATCGGCATCCAAGACACTCACGCCGGTGTTATCGTGTTCAGTCACGTGGCAAAGGTTGCTATTCGATTGGACGAGACATTTGACAAGGCAACCCTATTGGACAAGATTGACAATATATCTTACCTTGGCTACACCACAGCTACTGACGATGCCCTGAGACTGTCTAACACGGAGATGTTTTCTCTCAAAGGGGGCATCCGACAAAATGTCCCACTTGTCCTCATTGTTTTAACAGATGGTAATTGCACCGCTTGCAAGGAGCATGTGTCCATCCCGGCAAATGCGCTGAAGGCCAAGGGAGTCAACATTTTCGCCATTGCTGTTGGAAAGAAAGTCGACATTGCGGAGTTGAACTCGTTTGTTTCGCAGCCTCCATCTGAGCATATTCTTCAAGTTGCTGGCCTAGACAAACTGAAGACCATCATAAAGCAACTATCGTACAAAGGATGTCAGGGTGAGTTAGTTATTCACAAGTCATCCTAGTTCAAGGAGACCTTTATAAAACACATTTATCATCTTTACCAAGACTTAAGGATTTATTTCTAACTTTATTGTTCCCCCTCATTTATTCTCACTTATTGTCAAAAGATCTCTGTTCGGTGTGATTGCAGCAGCTTTGTAGGCAAGTAATTTATGCAAAGCAGATACCTAAGACAAAGCCAGTTGCATGTGAATGAGGCTGTTGCATGAAATGAAGGCTGTTGCGTGAGATTGAGGCTATTGTGTGACATGGAGGCTGTTGTATGAGATGGAGGCTGTTGCGTGAGATGGAGGCTGTTGCGTGAAATTGAGGCTATTGCGTTAAATTGAGGCTATTGTATGAGATGGAGGCTGTTGTATGAGAAGGAAGCTGTTATATGAGATGGATACTTTCGTGTAAGGTTGAGATTGACATTCTGTTTAATGAACCGAACCTTTCCCAACCCCACGCAACGTTTCGCGATTGAACTCGGTTGATTGATTGCCCTTTTTCTCAAAATAAGATTTCAAACTAGAATGAATACTGCTGTTTTTTTGTCTCTATTATTGAGAGACCAATACAGCCTCCGTTGATCTGAATCCTGTTAGCTCGGGACTAAAAGACCCTAATTTCAAAGCATTCACGGTTTATGTTTAGGTCGCTCGAGTCTATGACCCGTGCATCTGCTTAATGGGTTTCCTGATTCATTTGAAATCCAGTCGAAAAGGGCAGGAAATGGCCTCCAGCCGTCTTTCTTTTCGGTGCATTAAGAACAAATTGTATTTACCAAAGTATCTCGTGCATCTTCCTCCTCTGGAGTACGGGAAGGAAACTTGTTCGCATGTTATCGTGGCTGCGTTTCTTGTTTGTTGTCGTTCGAATTGTTCAGTTACTCTCTGGTCACTGTGCGCCCTCAGACACGCAGCAGTATTGCAGTCATTAAAATGTAGAAAGAGTCAAATTATGATGAGGTGATTTGGTCTGGGGTGGATTTATAGCAATATTGCAGTCCTGGGAATCAAATCAAGTGCCAATATTCTTGTGAAAATTCCTGATGCGAGTTTCCGAAAGTTTTCGTCATTCGTTTCCAATTAACACCAATACTGTCTCCCAATAAATGCGAAAATTTTCTTTTCAAAGATTCTCCCTTTCAACGTTTCCCTTTGCACAATTACACTTGTGGGTGTCACCAAATTATGAAATTTTGCGTATTTGACCCAATTAAGACCTTAAATTATAATTAAGTAAAGTATTGTGACAATTTGTGATAAATTAAGCCTAATTTTCTCGAACAAATCCACTAAAAGTTTTAAATTTTCTTTGCAAAGCTAGATTGTTGAGTGTTGAAGTGTCCGTATCTTTGGTTATTGTAAAAGACTATTTCTCACTTTAGAGTAAACCTCGTTTCACAAGATTTTCACAGGTATTTAAAGATAACGGTCATGTTTGTTTCAGCCAAACGGGGAAAGTGCCCTCTGCCCCCTGCAGTTACCAAATGTGGAGAGGATGAGACCAACGAATGTGGGGCAGACAGAATGTGCCCTGGAGCACAGAAATGCTGTTTCAATGGCTGCTCCCGTAAATGCGTCTTCCCTCTTCTGAGTGAGTGACTACGTTTTTCTCGTATCTCAATTTCATGCTTAGAAATAACGTCTTCATCAACAGTATAAGTCCCCCAAACATCATGAATCACTTCAAGTCATCACCAATCATCACGAATCACAATCAACTGGAATCACAATCAACTGGAATCACAATCAATCATGGCCAAACGTTATGATTCACCTCAAATCACTGCCAATTACCACGAGTGATTATTGTCAATAATTGCGAAACGGCATAAATCATTATTAGTCATGATCAATCATCACGAATCACAAATAATCAGTCTTAACTATCATTCGCACATCATCTTTTTAATTAGCCCCAGTCCTTACCACTCATTTGCAATCATACCTTGTTTCAATTAATTCCCATTCCAAACAATTATTTTTCCTACGCTTTGTTGCCTGTCCTCTCAATACCTGAAAGTTGTAGTGAATTAGTCTCTCAGTTTCCCCACAATCAAGTTTTTTGAATTAACTGTTTTAGAATCGAAGTCGCCTTTTTGGCACCACTTTATCTGACATACGACCTGTGTCCAGAGACCCGAAATACTCTTAATCACTTTCAAATTGCGAGATAAGCCTATTCTAACGAGTTTTATAATAACCTGGTTGGGTGTGTTAGGAAATGACTTGTCTTTCTGAAATTCAATATAAAGACGGTGCCTTGCCGTCAAAGGTCCTTTAGCAGAGACGTCCAACATCAGGTCATTTGTCATTTAAGCTTGTGGGAATGACACAATCCAGAGGCCCTTCACGGCCACTTAAGACAGTAGGTATCACGTGGAGAAGGTGTCACATGGAGAAGGTGTCAAGTTCCCAGTGTGCATTTCGCGCGACAGGTCCAGTGCATTTTTCATGGAGGCGTGGAAGAGGATTCTTTTACCTTACTGTCGTTGGCAAGGTGTAAATTGCCAGCCTTTAGGTGTAATTTTAGAGGGGTTTATAAGTTGGGTGCGCCTGTGGTTGTTCTTGCCCCTCTTTCAACCAATGCATGCCTAACCAATAAAAAGTTGATTTTCTGCTCCGCGAGCATTGTTGATCACTAAATACGCTGACAGGTCAGTAAGAGCATGTGCCTTTTCGTTTTGATTCAGCCATCAGCAACATTTAATATAATTTCACACTTTTTCGGCGTAACATTCAAAGGGGTATTTATGACGTAATGTTTAAGGCGTATTAGAAATACACTGCTCCCAGAAATGCTAAACCAGGGATTCCTCCAAAGCCATATTCCTTTGACTAAATCTCTCAGATAGAATTTTTTGCCAATTCCTCAGCAGTGACATCCTTCACTCCACGGGTCTGTTTCAACAATTCTTAATCAGCGCCTTCAATGATTAATGATCTATTCGCCCTGTTGATATGTCTTGCCCATTTCTTTTATATTTTTGCAACCCTATCGATAATATTATTTTGCAACCCTATTTTTATTGATATTTGCTGTTATCTAAAAATTTTGGAATCCGGCTTCTTATGGGTCTTAAAATGATCAACGTTCCGGACTCTTTTAGATTGTTTGGTTCCGGTTGAAATCGGATTCGCACTGGACTCTTCCAGCAGCATCCGGGACTTTTCCTACGTCCGCATGAAGGAGGTCGTAAAGAAGATTGTGGACTCCTTCGCAGTTTCTCAGAACAACGCACGTTTCTCCGTTCTCCTGTACAGCAGCGAGACGAACGTCGAGTTTAACTTGGTGCGCTACGATGACGCAGATAGCATAAAGACCGCCATCGACAATCTTCCCCACATGAAGACTGGAACGAGGATCGACAAGGCCTTGCGTGAGGCCAAGAGGAGCATTTTCAGTTTGGACGGCTACGTGAGACAAAGACGGCCCATGGTGCTGGTTGTTGTCACAGATGGAAGTACCAATCGTGGCTCAGAGGACCTCAGTGTAGCGGTGAAACCTTTGAAGGATTATGGCGTGAATGTCATCGCAGTCGGGGTGGGACCTGAAGTGAACCATTTTGAATTGAAAAAATTCGCATCAACACCACCTGAAGATTATATTTTCACTGGAAAGAATTTCAACGAGCTAATTCCGAGTTTGTTCAGTTTAACAGAGAAAATTTGCAGGGGTATGTATGTTTTTCTTTCGGCTTTTTCATAAATTTGTGTATTCTCGTGAATTCCTTGTTTCAGGGTAGGGAACAAATGTTGGTATGTGTTTTGTGTTCCAAGTAGATCTTATGAATTGTCAGATATCAGGTATTTTTATGAGTGAAAAAGCCTTGATTTGATGTGTATTTCAACTGTCTGCATTTGCCTAAATCGTAAGCGTACGTGTTTCAGAGTGATGCACCAATCAGGTAATAAATAGCAAAGCACGTGCAATAGTGTCTCCGCTAATCATTCAATCAAACTTATCAGTAATTGCTCCAAATGATTTTTCTTGCAGAGAAGCCTGGGACATGTTACGCCATCAAGCAGCAAAACAATTGCGTTGCGAGTAAGGACGAGTGTAAGACTGATTTCGAGTGTTACGGCGAATCCAAGTGCTGTTTTGATGGCTGCCGAAAGACGTGCACTCCGCGATCAGGGGGTAAGTTCACAGAGTGTTTCCTAGCAACATCGTTGTTGAATTTGATTTTGGTAGACGTCTATTGGCCTTGACTATCAAATAAAGAGCCAAATTAATCATAAAGCAAGATAAAGGCAGACGCGATGAAGGGTAGCACTAGTGGCAAACTAATGTTGTTGTTTTGTGAAAGCTGGTTTGAGCAGCCTTTTTACCTATTCAGCTAGCTAATGCTGAATTGAAGAAAGACCATCTTTGAACACCAAAGTCTTTCCAACATTACGGTCGCACGGTCACTGACCGGAGGAAGGTCCTCGAAAAACAATAGAAGCCCATGTGACACACCTAGGCCACGCCCACTTTCTATTGTTCTTTGAGGAAGGTTTGCCTTCTAAGATGTTTCTGTCTGGAAGAAGTTGAACAACTTTTCTGGACTCTGCTTACTGATCATAGTGAAGCTCCCTCTAGCATCTTTAAGCAGTTCTTCGCAATATTAAGTGGATCAGAGCAGTATGCTCTAATTATCTTTTATTTTTAGTCTGCCGTCGCAAAGTGGACCTCACGTTTGTCCTGGACCACTCTGACAGTGTTGGTGCAGCGAACTTTGACAAAGTGAAACAGTTCGTCGGTAGGACGATGGAACATTTTAACGTTGGACCGGATCAAACACACGTGTCAGTGGTCTGCTTTGGAACACAGGCAAATGTAGAATGGACCTTCAAGGACTACCCCGGGAGAAACATGCGAGCTGCAATGGATGCACTGGGAAAGATTCGCTTTACAGGGGGGCAGTCTCGTCTGGATCTTGCTCTAGACCTTGTGAACGAGGGCATTTACAGCGAGAACAATGGATTACGGAAAAATGCCTTCAAGGTGCTTTTTATGAATTATTTAAAATTGTTTGATATAAGTTTTGCTGGTTAATCGCTTTTAATGTGTCCATTCTGAATTTTTTAATAAGATCACTTCGACTCCTCCGCAGCTCATGGTTATTGTCACCGATGGTGGTATCGGAGAAATAAGTGGTATGCGGGGCAGCATTAAAGCTTTGAAATCGAAAGGCGTCAATTTTGTGGCTCTTGGCGTTGGACCTTTGAGAGAAATCAAGACCCTAGAGACCATAACAAACTACGGGGATGGCGACAGTCGTGTTTTCTTGGTGAAGACTTTCTCAAACATGAAACAGTATTCCCAAGACATTTCCGATACTGCATGTTTCGCACGTATGTTTCCGTTGCTCAAACTTTTTATGTTTGTGTTTCAGTTTCAGCTGTCAAACATGTTTGTGTTTCGTTATGTTTCAGCTAAACTGTTTGATGTGGTTGAAATCGATGAACTCTGACGTTGCTTGGGCAACACCTGTTTCATAGCGCTTACTCAAGAACTCTTAGAACTGGAATTCATAGGGAACTTTCTGAATTCTTTTCTAATGCATAGTAAAGTTATCTGACTATCTAAGATTCTTATCGCCATGTAACTTTCTCATCATATCTAATTTGTTTTACATCGTATTATGGTATATAGTGTGGCGTAGATTGTGTTCTATATTTATACTATATTTCATATTACATTAAATGATATATTATATTATATTAACTATATCATGTTAATTACATTGTTTTGTGATTTTATTCTATTGATTTACATTCATAGCGGCACAATTGAAAACAGGAGAAATCACGGAAGAAACAAGACCAGTTCCAAAGGTAGGGAATTTGAATTATCCAAATGTTGTCTCTCCAGCTTAGGACATCTGGACAATAAATTTACGGTGCAAATTATTTTGTGTTTATTTTTAGACAACAAGCAGAGATATTAAGAGAACATATAACCGTCGTTAATGACAAGTGTTCAAGAACTCATATGATTCTAAGACCTCAATTTATTCCAATGCTGGTTTATTTATTGAGCGTTTCTTTTATAGAAATGTGGAGCTCCAAAATGCATCAAAGGACCCAAAGGCGCAATGGTGAGATTCAATTTTGAACAGACTTGATGAGATTTTTCCTCTCTTAACAGATTGTGGACCTAGATTTAAGTTGATCTTAAATTAATCTTTGATCTTTAAAAATTCTTCTCTTTTCAGTCCAGTTAATTTATGAAGGCCTATGAAGGCTATCCTTGACCTGCTTTCTCTTCAATATTTTCGTTTATTTTTTTTCACATCGTGTGCACATTCACATTTGTCACACCTTCGCGCCTTTCATATCCAGTTACCTAACAGTAGGGTAACAATGTGCCAATTTTTTCCTCAGGGACGTCATGGGCCTCCTGGACCGCAAGGACGAGCTGGCGAGAACGTGAGCATCTTCTTTGCTAATTATTTTCGAAATTTCAACTCTTGAAATTATCCCATTCTTGGATCAAAAAATCTAAACTCTTCGCATATTTCTATTTTAAGCTTAACAAAGTAAACTTGATCTTTTCTATTTTGTTTTCCTTTATTTACAAACTTGAATTATTGAAAAATATTCTGAATGGGATGAATGAAGAAAAGTTATCAAAATCACGCCACACTGTATTGACGAGCTGATGTGACGTAATAATCACAAGGGCATTTTTATTTTGAATTAAATGTTACCGAGACTGCTTCTTCTGAAAGTAGAAATGATTTTTGTTCCACAGGGTCTCCCTGGTGCACCAGGACCACATGGACCAAAGGGCAGCCGAGGTGACCCAGGGTTGCAAGGTGGTCGTGGTAGAAGAGGAGACTTCGTAAGTACCCGCTCACTTTTTGTTCCTAACATGATCCGTTAGAGCTTTTTCGCAGCGATATTGTGGTATCAACAAATAAAGAGAGGCAAGAGTAATCTTGGTAAATCTCATT
This sequence comes from Nemopilema nomurai, assembly GCA_003864495.1. NCBI lineage: Eukaryota > Metazoa > Cnidaria > Scyphozoa > Rhizostomeae > Rhizostomatidae > Nemopilema > Nemopilema nomurai. The sequence continues at coordinate 856,950 of ML133499.1, read as the reverse complement.
TAGATGTTTCTTCAATTGCGAGAAATGAATAATATTTATGGTGTTCTAACAAATGTCTTTTAAACTATTCTTTTCTAACAAAGGTTTCTGATTTTGTTTTGAACTGCAAACCTTCTTAAAATTGCTACATTAAAAACGTCACACACACCTAGAGCATGCGAATGTATTTTCGTCGATCAGATTCCGTTTCGTTTCGATTGTATATTAGTAACATTAAACATTTGTCCAGAAGGTATTGTAAAAAGCGGTCTACCCTTCCGCCTCACTGATGACTTGCTTTTCTTTTGTGAACCAGGGACTGCAAGGCATGCCGGCCATCCGGGTCTTAATGGAATACCGGTAAGTTAAGGTTTTGAGTACATTCATTGCCTGGTCTTAATGCCCGGTTGACTCCGAACGCCAAATCGACTCAAAACGAAAGCGAATTGTACTATTTAGAATCAAGATTTACAAAAATTCTCCTTGCCTAAGAAGTCTCCTTTGAAACATTCTGGAGTCATCAGCAAATCGTATTTGTATTTGTTTCTACCTAGCATCCAAAGGTATATTTTAGGAGACTAAGAAGCCTAAGGTTATCGAGCAGTGTCCTGGTCCTTTCTCTTGATATGACCACACCTCGTGATTCCTTATGCTTGGAATTACAGAGAGCTGGTGACTCTCCTTACTCTGTGTGAATGTTTGGTCGTGCCAAGGACTCGAACCACGAACTTTTGGGTCTTTAGGCAGCGCCTCTAACAACTGAGCCATCCTCGCGAATTGAGAGCAACCTCTTTTATTTTTGTTAATCATTAACCCGCATTTTTGATTTTCCACAGGGAGTCCCCGGAGTGGAAGGTCGACCCGGTCGCCCCGGAGACTGCGGAATTAAAGGCAAGCCGGTAAGTAGAAGAAGGTGGTCAATATTCTTTTATCCTACCCAACTTCTAATAATATCGTTGGAATTCTCCCGGTGATAACTCCTTTCTTTAATCTTTGTGATAATTTGATGCCTGGAATATTTGAAATGCCACACGGTTGTTGAACACGGCCATAAATCTTCTTTTTCTTGCCAGGGAGTGGTAGGACCTGATGGTGTTGATGGTCTTCCCGGAGTAGCCGGACCAGTTGGCGAGGCCGGACCGAGAGGCCCCAAGGTATGATTGGAGATTTTCTAGATTTTCAGCATTTCTTAAGATGATAATTAGCGAATCTTGATAAGATTTTTTTCTAATCAAGGTTATTAAACTTGTCTCTAATTTACTAAAAGATGTACAAGTTAACAATTTTCTATTTATAAATTGATTGACTAATTGATTGACTAATTGATTGAGTGATTGATTGATTTACTTATTTATTTATTCATTAATTTGTTGGCTGCCTGCTCAATCAATTTGTTGATTCGAATCCAGTTAATCGCTGTATTAATTGGTCGACTCATTGATTGCCTTCAAATAATTTATTGGTTGATTTAGTATATAAATAATTTATACAATTCAAAGATTAATGTTGGTACATACCTTTGTGACTGAAACACTTCAAAACGATCTAAATCTGCGCACAAAAGTTTCAAATACCAGATGCTACATGCAGTCACAAAATGAATTATCCATTCTTGTTTTTTATTATTAATTTATTGATTCGCTGCGAAGCAGCATTCTTTTAATCATCCTTCATTTTTATTTGTCTTTTCTTCCTAGGGAGAGCCCGCATCTGACATTTTTAACAATATTCCATTGAAGAAGGGAGTTGCGGTAACTAACACTCATTCTACCTTCATTGCTCAATTTTCCTTTAAAAGTTCAAGTATTATTTTAGAACAACGCTTATAAATTTTGTTATTTATTCGTTCATACACGAAATACTTTTCTCTGAGACTTAAATTCTCTTGAACGAATTTTACCGAATGCTTCATAAATTTTGATCCACTTCAGGGTGACCCCGGAGACGAAGGCATTGCTGGCATTGTGGTAAGTATTTAATTTGATTTCGCAATTAATTTTATTGAATCTTGATGAAATCGAATGGTTTTTATCAATTCATGTCTCAACTAGCGCAAGAAATTCGCTTCAGAAGCTCCGATAACCTTTTCAGATTTTTCTTTGTCTCATTTGTTTGTCTATTCTGTTTCACATTATCACACACTGCTTGAGTGAAAGGTTGTCATCAGCTCTGTTGGCAACTTTTTATTATTAGTTACTGTAAATACTTCTATTTTCTGCACCTTTAAATTTTACTTCCCTCTTATTAACAGGGAGACAATGGAGCCGCTGGCTTCAAGGGTCCTCAAGTAAGCAATGCGTTTCCACATTTTTCAATATTATTTAGAAGTTTTTATATCATCGTTTAAGAATGATATGTAGCGAAATGCTTGTTTCAAATGTCGGTTTGTATATCCTTGGCATTTACAGGGCTATAGATATGTCCCGTCATGTTGCCCAGAATTGTTTGCAGAAATTTGTTTTCGAATTACTTTATCATGTCGATAGACAACCTTTGAAATCTGTTATGCTGCTTTTTAGCTGAAAGTCCTTTGGGTATGCGGCTTTTTAGCTCACATTTAAAATGCATGTGCGTTTTTAGAAGTAGAATATTTTTAAAAAAAATTACATAGCAATTTTTACATTATCTAATTTTTGAAATTTCTTGTTTTTCTTAGGGAGATGCTGGTATTTTTGGGGATGAGGTAACAAACTTTTTGACATAGCCTCCAGTCAATGACAAAATGCAAATTGGTTTGGTCAACTGCACAATCCATAATGTTTTGCCAACTGCACAATCCACATCAAATATCATATGTCACATTTACATTAATTTTGCTTGTATCATATTGCCATTCATTTACTAAAGTGGGGCAATTTCCTGTCCTACAATCTCTCTTGTGAAAAATCTCACATGCAAGTAAAAATTTTGGTCCTCATAAGGCAATTTTGAAATTTGCTTGGCCATTGTCTAAAGAGATTTTTAGCATTTTCTTTAAAATCATAGAATCATCAAGTGAAATGTTTGTCCCTCCAAAGGCAATTTTGAAATTTGCTTGGCCATTGTCTAAAGAGATTTTTAGCATTTTCTCTAAAATCATAGAATCATCAAGTGAAATGTTTGTCCCTCCAAAGGCAATTTTGAAATTTGCTTGGCCATTGTCTAAAGAGATTTTTAGCATTTTCTCTAAAATCATAGAATCACCAAGTGAAATTTTTGTCCCTCCAAAGGCAATTTTGAAATTTGCTTCGCCATTGTTTGGAAAGAGAGTTCTTATAGCATTTTCCTTGAAATCATAGAATCACCAGCTTGCACCAAATCATGCTTGTAGGACAGACTATTTCATGGCCTGGTGTTTGAGCCTTTTCCAAAGTCTTTACTGAATTAATCATTTTGTGTATTATTTTTCAGGGTGACTATGGACTCCAAGGTGAACCTGGAACTCCGGTAACTATGGAAACCTTAATCGAAAATATTTATTTTGTGTCGTTTTGCACAAGTCCTCGTTAGCTTATAATTTATATTATTACATATACATTATTACTTATGTATTATATATTATTACAATATCAGGAACACTTAGGCCTAATTTTCAAGAGACCAGCTATCGTCTGTCATCTTTGTATGTAATTTACCTTTCAGCCTAACCGATTAGTAAATGAAATTTACATAGGAAATTCAAATATTGGTATTAACATGACAATAGCTTATTTTGAAATGACGTCATAAACTGAAGCATGGAAATCCTTTCCAAGTTCAATTCAGTAAACCTGAGAAGAAGGGAGAGAAACTAATCCTTGAGAAAATCATTCTTTTTTCTGGTTTTTTTTTACTTTGTAAAATCTAACCTGTAACCATTTTGAATCGCAGGGAAGAGTGCTCCAAGAAATTAAAGGAGAAAAGGGAGAACAGGTGAGATTATTCTTCAAGACTTTTTTCCACGAGCGTTTGAACCTTGTCCCAAATTGCCAGCACAGATTGATTACTTTTTAGTACTTTTTGAAGGGCCATGAGATATATGGATAAATGTAAGAGATATATTTATATAAAAAATACGTCATAAAAGACCTCTTAAATGTTTTGACCGAAAGTTTCAGTAATGTATATATAATATGTTATATATAGTGTATAATAATATGCAATATATTATGAAGTATGTGTTTGTGCGATATTTTTTCTCATTAACGTCAAGTATAGTCATTAATTTAACTTTGTCAGTTTATGCATTAGTCAAAGGTTCGTCTAATTTTAAGAGTTTTGTGTCAATGTTTTTGTTAGGGTCTTCGCGGAGAGCCTGGTCGCAAAGGAGGACTAAAAGAAGATGCTATAGAATCGTCTTTCAGGGTATGGTATTCTTTTAGCAATAATTATACTCATGATTTGTTTAGAAAATTATTTTTCCGGACTGTTTAGGCCTCCTAGCTTGATTGAAGACCAACCACGAAGAATAGGCCTAAAACGAAATGAAAAAGTCATGTGATTAATTAAAAGTGATTAAGCATAGTTAATGGCGGCGTAGACCCAGTTGTCGCCTGTTTCTGGGAATCTCAGCGAATCAAATCAAGGCTCTACTCGGTCGACTATCTCTTCATGTGATCAGTTTCACGGCAGCGACCTACGATGCGCCATATTTCCTTTTAATCATGTGATCAGTAACAATAAAGCGGCTATGTGCTTATGCCCGTAGGGTTGAATTGCAGTCTCTTTTGAATTTCGTAGTGGTCACCTTATGAATGGCTTTTCCTTTTGAATGAAATAATATACTGTGCAATATAAGTTTTCTGGTTATCCTTATGTTTAGGCCCAAATAAAGGTTGTTAGCAATCGTTTTGTAACTTTTTTCATAATTTTGTGCACACTCTTCAAACTTCATCAGTATCTAGTTCATTGGCTTTATTATATGGATTAATTTTCCAAACAATGTTAAAGCAATTTCAATTTATTTAAAACAAATAGTGCCTAGCTATATTTGTAGTTTCATTTTTTAATGTATTCCTCATTAAATCGTTTTATTCGTCAATTACAGGGCCCTGTTGGTTTGAAAGGCGAAAAGGTAATTTGATGAATTTGCTGATCTAATATCTTGCAAGTTGTGTTTCCTTCATTGTTGTTGCTTTACTGCGAGACAAGAAGTCATTTTGACTCTCAAACCTAAGATAAACTCACTCTGTGAAGCTGTTAAATTTCTCAACTGCTTATTCAATCTTTACCATCAACAAGGTTTTTCTAAACTTTGATATATCTAGAAATCAATAATGCTGTTATGTTCTCGATATCCCTAAATTATCGCATTAAACTTTTAGTTATTGCACTGTTTGCAGGTTGGGTCTTTCTCACTGTTGTGCCCTTGTTTCAAAACAAATGTGTATTTTGAACCTCAAACTAATGATGAATTTGGCGGGAAAGTTTTGTTTAATTTGGTGATAAATGAAATTTGAAGCATCCGTCTGCAAGAAATTTCCAATGAATCAATGTGCACATTTTTCAGGGTTTTCCGGGGGATACTGGTCTGAAAGGTGAGCCTTCAACAAAGACTGGCGAAAGGGTAAGTGCATTTGTCGATTATTAACCAATCTAACATTGAAATGACGTCGCTTTCACTACGTATACTTTATCTTGAGTCAGCAAACTAATCAAAAATGTAAAAAACTTTCGTGTCAAGTGGAATGGCAACTTAACAGTAATTTTTACTGACAGCAATAGTATCAGAATCCGAAAACAAGGCTTTACAAATGCACTGCTTAGAATAATGGTACTTGGTTCTTTTTGGAGGAATTTCTTAAGCTTCTATTATTCGTTACAAGAAGTGCATTCGAAAATTTTGAAGTTTGATTATTCTTTTAGCTATACTGCAGCATTTTAATCAAATTTTGATTAATTCGCGTTTTACAAGCAAACATGTTCTAAACAGCTCCAAAAGTCTTTCCATAAAGCTTATTCGTCCCCAATTTTGGAATTTTAAATCTTCACCCTGGAGTATATCTCATTCTCTTTTATCAGTTGCATGATTTAGATATATCCCGGATCTTTATATTTGATAGGAACCGAACTCGGATCGTTATAGGCCGTAATTTCTTGTATTGTTTCCATAGGGTGTGGACGGTCCACGGGGAACGACAGGTGACCGGGGATCAATTGGTGATCTGGGAGCCAAAGTAAGCGGAATTTCTCAAACATTTATTTATGCATTCATTTATTCATCTGTCAAATCATTCATTCACCCATTCCTTTATTATCATAAAAGTTGTAAAGTTGTGCTAGGTATTACTGCGTTTGATAAAAGTGTCTCAGTAACAAAACCTCAATTTCATTCAGCAATGCAAAGCTATAAAAAGGTTGAAGTCAGGAAACATACGCATATGGAACTTGTTATTAAAACATACAAGATTAAAATTAAAACAAATCACCCTCGCTCTTAAATATCACCCTCGCTCTTAAATGAACAATTGCCCTAACAATAGCTCCAATGCTTAACTTATACTCAAGCACCCTATCAATGATTATATACAATGTATTCTAAGTAAACTTTCAAATGGGCCTAATTCAACTTTCAATAATTCAATAGACAGGTTTCACCGAAACCAGTTCTTCAAATACCTATTTATCAACAGACAAATAAACTCTTAACAAATAAACATCTATTTATCAACAGCCTTTCCTCGCTAGCACCCGTCCATTATTTGTTGGTATTACTTTTAATTGTCCAAGAGTAACCATGCAGTTACATTAGTGCGTTAGATTATCATTTTCCGTGTTAATAAAATTTCTTTCTTCATTTTTCCAGGGAGAGAAAGGGGTGCCTGGATTCCCAGGTTCTATCGGTCAAACGGTATGAATCCTCTCCTCTCAAAGGTTTTTCTAAACTTTGATATGTCTAGAAATAAAAAATGTTCCACTAGCTAATTTTTCTGTTTAGTTATCGTTGTCTCTGATTTGCTCTAAGTGTAATAATGCTGTTCACGCATTCATGCAGCTGCAACTGATGAAATCCATGCCCAAAACAAGAAAGATATCGGCTTATTGTAATAACACACTCCAATATTGATAAGACAAAATAAGTATAGATAATAGTGTTGGTATCTCCGTAACATTGGTGACTAGTAAAAATGCTTTAGGTCTATGTTTGCAGAAAATTCTTTCGTAATTTTTCCAGCGCCCCTCACTGCTCGTTCGCACTTTCCCGGATACAATTGTTCTCGCTGTTTTTTTATGAGTCAATTCCAAAGCCTATTGGTTCCTTAAATTGGATCTTGTTGTTCAGAAATAGTGTTAAGTCACTTAACTTATGAAACCTTTGCTTCGTCTTTCGCAGGGAGATATTGGATTGGAAGGAGCAAAAGGAAAGCCAGGTCTAGATGGAAGAAAGGTAAAGTTTGTTGTCTTGTTTTCATTCGGAATATTTTGTATTGTTTCTAGTTCCTTTTTTCTTCCAACGTGATGTGTTTTCTACTTTATAATATCCTAACTATTTATATATTGTTTGTGCTCTAAGTGATCTTATTTCATGGCACTATTCTGTCCAATTTAGGGACGCGCTGGAGCTGAAGGACCTGTTGGGCCAAGAGGTGTAACTGGTGACCCAGCTGTGGTAAGCACTTCAATGTTTTATATTTCCAACAGACTTTTTGTGCCAACTGTTTGAGACAAATGCAACAATCGAAGACCAGGGAGCTCGAGACATGGGGGGCCAATACTTCACCCTCTTACCCACAACCCCCATCACCCCTTTCTCCGTGCTCTGATTTAAGAGAAATACACATGTCTATACTTCCTCTGTATACTTTTCACTTGTAGTGGAGACACAAATTTACCTGCGTTATTATCACGTGATGTAGATTCGCGCGCTTGGGCCTGGGAAGTTAGAAATCAAATGGCCGCCTACTAGACATGAGAAAAGTTTTAGACTGAGTGTTGAATTTCTGTTCATTCAGGATAAAATTATTTCAGTTTAATTTATTTCTTTGTATTATATGTATTAATGAAGTATACAACAACTAAACGTCCCACTCCTATCAATACTTTCGGATTAAGAAAGTTTCGTAAGTAATTTTCAATGTTCAAAATGGAGTGCCTGGTGAAATTCAATCATTTCGCTTGCAACAAAGTCATCAAAACATTTAATATTTGTCCTTTTTATTGTTTACTTGTTCTAGTCTTTTTCCATTGGCGTGATAAATCGGTATTATATTATATAGGAAGCGAGAAGAGGGGATAAAGGTTTGAAAGGAGCGCAGGGACCCAAGGGAGAAGTTGGTTCGAGAGGACCCTTCGGAGATAAAGGGCCTACAGGTCTACGCGGCAAAGATGGAATGGTGACCCCGGGAGAAACCGGACAAACAGGAGACCCGGGTCCACCCGGACCTAGAGGCAATCCGGGAAGTGAAGGTTCGTCTCTTTGACCCTTGACATTCCAAGGAAAGAAATTAATGGGCAATTTGTGAGCTCTTTGTCGTTGTTACCCGCGTCTTTAACACTAAGGAAGGCTAAAGGTAGCTGTTAAATGGATTTTAGATTGTTTCGATGTTTCGATGTTTTCGTAGCTAATGAACTTTTTGATAGCAGCATTAGTTAGGCTAGAACCAATCTTAGCAGAAGGCGTACCATTTAACCCTGAAAACCTTGATAAGAATCATCGATGAAAAAAGCGATAAATACTTTTCACGGATGTCATTCCCTTTCAGGTGTGCCCGGAATGATTGGAAAGATGGGACCCCAAGGTCCGGAAGGAAGTCCGGGTCCAGTGGGAGAGCCCGGAAGAACTCCTCCCGTTGTTAATGGCATAGATGGTATGATGGGTCCACCAGGTAAAAAGGGACTGCCGGGGCCAATTGGAGACCCGGGACCACCAGGACAAAGAGGTACGTGGCTTTCTAAACACGGGCTTAGGTATCAGCAAGCTGCAGAGTTCTACTACTTGCTTGCCTAGTCTTTGTATGCTGTAGGTGCAAAGCGTTCCACAGATAGTAAGAAACAAATGCTGCAACAAGAGAGCATCTTCTTCGTCAATTGTTCAATGTTTGTTCTAGCGCTCTTCTTGCAAACCAGAATTATGATTGACAGAAGTCTTTTACGAGTTGCGAAGTGCCTAGTTAGTGACATTTCCATGTGATTTGTGTTTCAGGGAAGAACATAACGGTAAAAACTCTCTGTCGTGGTGGAGAATGTCCGAAGGGATCTCGCGGAGTGCGTGGTCCACCGGGACCAACTGGTGAGACGGGAGATTTGGGACAAAGAGGACCGCCGGGTCTCAAGGGTGAGTATTCTAAAGTTTAGGAAATCTCTAGAGACATTTACGAATACTTTTTGGTCCGCCACTTATGAAAGATTTATAAACGCTGAAACATTTGATGGCCGTGTTCCGCTACTCAAGTTGCTTCGCTTAAGTTACAAAAACACTCCCATGTTCTGTTTTGCCTTTTTATTCAAGTTCTCTGAACTGCAAAATAGCTTGCAGATCGTATTCCGCTACTTCATGCGGGACAATTAATCTCATTACTTTGAACCAAGTATGACTAGAATAAAGGACAATGAAAGATTGTATTATGCAAGATGTTATTCATAACTGGGCTAAGAACAGCTTCTTATATATTGAGTCAAGACATAGTTTTAGAGAGAGCCATATTTCGTTTGAAAATCTCCCCGCCCAAAGCCAAATAGATCCTTGTCACCGCTGCATCCACAATCCTTCAAATCTCAGTCCGAATTTGTTACCAGGTTTCAAAGACAAGTGTCCGACCTGCCCAGCTGGTGAACAGGGAAGCACCGGAGACCTTGGATTTCCCGGAAAGGTTGGCGAGGCGGGCCCGAAGGGGGCACCGGGAATTCAGGGAGATAAAGGAGGGGATGGGAAAAAAGGCATCGCTGGAGACGCCGGTCCTTTTGGAGAACAGGTAAATGCGTATGATGCTGGCTTTCTTATAAAGTGCATCTTTGGTTTTTCACCGTAGGGCCTAGAATCTGTTTGTACTGATTGCCTTGAACGAATGCTTGCTCAATGCATTGCAATGTACTGCGATATACCTAGAAGCCCTGACGGGGTTTGTCTGTCGTCGAATAACAGTTGGTCGATATCTAACTTGGACTAAATGTTTCAAATTAAGTATGTTTACAATTTATTATTGAATGCACCTTTCATTGATAAATATACAAAACTAGAACTGTGTTTTCCTAGACTGTGCTAATGCATGCTCTGATAAGAATGTTGGATTCTTTATGATCCCTGTTAAAGAAGGTTTTCAGAAGAATCCAATGTCGATGCTATCGAAACCATGGGGGTATTTTCTTTCCTGGGGACATTCCTTTAAGCTTGGTTAACCAAACTTTATCAAGATTTATCAAGATTCTAGTAAGGACTCGTGTCATTGATTTTCATTGTTGTTACCGTTCAAAGCAGTAAGAGCATTATGACACGTTTGTCTAGGGAAATCAAGGTCAACCAGGCAACAGGGGTGACCCTGGACAGAAAGGAGAAACAGCAGATCAGCCAAGTATTATCGGTGGCGACAGGGGGGATGTTGGTGATAAAGGTCAAGCTGGAAGAATGGGCAAGCAAGGAGTCATCGGACCCGAAGGCCCAAGGGGAGAAAAGGGGCAGCGGGGTATCGATGGACTTAGCCCAGGAAGGGTGCGTTGTGACTAACTGTTCGATTCATACATTAACTTGCATCATTCGTTTCAGCGGAATGTTCTAGTTTCCAGTAAAATAATTTTCAAAGTTTATTCATCCTGTATGCTTACCTTTTTGTTTTATACAAGTGCTAATTGATTTGACTAATTTCGCCACTGTGCAGTTATCGATTATGCCACTATCTGTTAGTGCGTGCATAATACAGTCTTAAGGTTTGGTGTTTAATAAGCTTTTATAGTGATGTTTGAAATGTAGAAAAATTCTTTATTTCTAAAAGGGTGAGCGTGGTGTTACTGGTGACCGTGGAAGGAACGCACCTGATGGGGCAAAGGGACCGCGTGGTGAAACTGGGGACACCATCACTGGGCGAAGGGGCTCAAAGGGTGATGTTGGGGATCCTGGAGAACCAGGCGAATTTGGCCTACCTGGTCAGTCGGGCGAAAAGGGAAGGGAAGGCACTGGGCCTGCTTTGGATGCGCTTCGGCTTTGTGAGTTCTTTGTTAAGTCGTTAGGTTTTGTTGATTTCCTTCCAACTGTCATATTAATTTGCAATGGTAATAATGGAAGGTGGCGAAATACATCAAGTCTCTTACTATGCTTGGTAGCCAGGTATAAGCAAAATCAAAAGAACCATAACAAAGACAGTAGATTCGTACGCATTAGAAACATTACTCAAATGTTCTTTTTTATTGGATTCCCAACCACGCAAAATTTTTTTGTCTAAACCTTGTATTCGTTTACAGCGCCCTAGTTAAGAGAACCTTCTTGGACTCCATTGGTAATTTTTCTTTAGGCTCGCGGCACTGATTGGTCAACTATACCGGTCTTTTGCTTGCGTCTTTCTGTTTGGCTTATTCCGAACCGCAACTGGTTATATATTTTTCATCGTGTTCTTTCGGAACCTTATTCTGACGTTTTAAGCTCTGAGGAGTGTCAGACGAAAAAGCTTTTAGTATGTCGAAAAATGTTTGCTTTTTTCAAAGGCATTTTCAGAACCTTCTTTTGTAATTTCACTGGTAAAAAGTTGCTTGAACATGGAACTTAGTTCATATTCACTCAAAAAATAGGAAGTGGCTTTCATCTAAGACTCCCGTTTACGAAGATATCCGTATTTTAATATTATGAAATTTGTATCTTTCCCTTCATGTATGAGCTTTAAATGAGAGTTTGGCTTTCTATTTTAATGTTTATTACTTTAACTAACATATATAAACCATATGAAGTTTAGAGTTTTTTAGAAGATTGAAGGAGAGATATTGGCACTATAAACAAACTGCTGAATTTCAGACAAAGTTATAAAACAAGTATTTACAACCAAGTTGTTTATTCGATGAATTTCTCTTATTCAAGATAACATCTCAAAGGGTGCAAAGGGTGCTGTAGGAGACGTTGGAGATGACGGTGACCCTGGGGAGCAAGGCACCGGGGGCCAGCGTGGGGATACAGGTCCCAAGGGTATAGTTGGGATAAAGGCGACGATGCATCGGATGTCTTGTCACTTCTTCAAGGTATGAGCCAAAGATTAATGTCCTTTCATCTGATTATATGCCATGTTAAGTCTTTTGGAAAGATTTACTCGACACAGTGGTTATATTTGCTTACATTCGAAGCTCGTTTTAAGGTTCCTAGAGGGTTTCATATTGCTTTGGTCAGAAATTTTAAATCTTTTTGACTCTGATTTAATGCGACTGGGACATGGCTTGTGTGGTGCTCTTTTTTCTTTAACAGTTTCTACGTGTTTTGCCATAGTTTTTATCAATAGTTTTATAGGTATTTTGTAACGATTTTTATTCTTAAATACTCTTTTAAGTGCTTTGCAACAATTGTTGTATATTGCAAAACGAATATCTCCCTTTTAACACATAATTTCTCGTATGCAGAAAACCCTGGCGTGACTCGGTCCAAAGGTGAAAAGGGAGTCAGAGGTCCAAAGGGGGGCATAGGTGACCCTGGGCCACAGGGTGAGATAGGTGACCGAGGAAAAACTGGCTTGGCTGGAAACAAGGGGCCAACTGGAATTAAAGGAAAAAGCAGTAAGTTTTTGCAGATTGTATTCGCGTGCAAGGAATAATAAAACTACCTAGTTTGGCTCTGATGTTTTTTCAAATAATTGCATTTGAGGTTTTGGATATGATATGATTTGCTAACTTCATTTCTGATTATCAGTTTTAATAGTTTATAAACCAGAGAGGGGTTTGCCCTCCTTGAAACGATGAAAATTTTACACGTCCTTATTTTAATTGCGAAAGAAATACTTTAGTGTCCGAATTTGTCATTCTTTGTTTTTTATTTGAAAAGACTAACTCAGATTTGGTAACTCAGATTTGTCAAATAACAAGATGGAATATACATGTTATCGTCGCCTTCAAAATGAAATTTTCCCCTGCTCGATTAGGTTGAATGATGTTTGTCCGTCCTATAGATCTGCGGAGGATTCGACATTGCTAGCAATTAAGGGTGGTGTTCTATCCTTGACGTGATAACTACCTCAACATTTGCTTTTTAAATTTCAGGTTGTGATAGTGGAAAGCTGGTAGATCAGACGCGAGATATCGCTTTCCTTGTTGATAGTTCCGCTTCGCTGTTAGAGGAAAATTTCATGGCCCAGAAGAAAATCATGAAGGAGATAATCAAAGTGATATACCCAGTCTCAATCGAAGGAAACCGAATTGGAATCGTTCGATACAGTGACACGGCAAAGATTGAAGCCAACCTCAATGATTACTTCACAAATGAGGACCTGTATACTTCGATCGATAGCATTCCATTTGCAAAAGGAGGCTCAAGAATCGACCTCGCTTTGAAAATGGCAAGAGATAACCTGTTCACAGTTGCCAATGGTGCAAGGAGTGATTCCAAGAAGGTAGGTTTGCTCTGATCTTCACCCGGCCTTATACATGTGTGAACATCCCAAGCCTTGAGTTTTCTTATACATATTGATCCATAACAATCTTTGTATTATTGCTTACCTACGTTTTCAAATTAATCCAGAGCTTCTTCAGCTCAAACTTAACAGTCTGCAGAGAAGTACGCAAAGAAGGTAAAGACATTGGTATGATGTATAGCATACGGTGAAACTATGCTCGACCTCATGTAGCAGGACATTGTCACCGCATACCACATACAACAAATTCATAACATAACATGTAAAATCACATACAACACCACACATCACATACAACAACGTCACATGGAACACCACGCATCAACTTTAGAAATGTTAGATTTTGTTCTCATCTGGCTTTGCCTTCCTGTTTTGAACCGATCAAGTTGTTATGAGTTGTTGTTATAACGTGACTTGTGAGAATCCTTCTTTGGTGATTCCCAGATAATAGTTCTTCTGACGGACGGCTACCAAAGCACCGCAGAGAACATGGAATCCCCAATCAAAACCGCTGCTGGACTGAAGAATCTGGGAATGAGAATTTACGTCTTGGCTGGCGGACCGGAAATCGACTGGAACCTTTTGTCCCAAGTCGCTTCAAGTACCTCTGACGTTGTAGAAGCAAAGAACTTCAACGACCTTTTCAATCGCTTTTCGGCAGTCAGTGCTGCGCTTCAAGTGGGATGTGCATCCCAGAAAGGTTAGCCAGAATGTTTTTTGAGCATTTACTTCCACCTCTATTCTCTCTTACAGTTATTTTCTATCCACCAAGAATATTGCATTTCATTCTAAGCAATCACTACTACACAAGAGGCTTGTGCTAATTATCAGATAACGCTGATAAAGCTTAGCAAATATAACTTATTTCTAGGTAATGTTTTGTGACTCTACCTTAAAAAGTTTAGCAGTACTATTGGTACTGTCGAATGGATTGTTTTACATTAAGTTGGAGAGATGCACATGGTCATAGATATTCATAGTTCAAAGATCATAGTTCAAAGATCATAGTTCAGAGATCATAGATCATAGTTCATAGATCATAGTTCAAAGATCATAGTTCAAAGATCATAGTTCAATGTTAATAATACGGTAAATACCCGTGAATCTCCTTAACGCCGTGCGGTTCTTCTTTAGGTGAAAGGGGTGAAGGTGGCGAACCAGGTGATATTGGAGCAGCTGGACCAGTAGGGCCACCAGGCAGAAGAGGCCCAAAAGGTGTCTCGTTTATGGGGGAGAGTGGTCCTCGTGGACAAAAGGGACAAAAGGGTACCCAGGGAGAAGGCATCCTTGGACTGCCGGGACGCCAAGGCTTGATGGGATTCCCAGGAGCACCAGGTAAATGTGTTTTACAAGTGCTATTTTTTAGTATGTCTTATTGAAGCTCTGTTTTGCCTTTTTTCATTTTCGTAAGGTGGAATGAAAATGACATTCTGTAGAGCCGGTTCCTTGTCTAGGTCATAGAGCCAGACGCCCTTGCCGAGATTGCAAGACCAGATGCCCGGTTCCTTGTCCGGGTCACAGGACCAGAAGCCCAGCTCATTGTCCGGGTCATAGGACCAGGTGTCCGGTTTTCTTGTCCGCGTCACCGGACCAATTGTTTATTCATTGGTGTTTTACTGTCGGTGCTTTGAATTTCTAGGAGCTAAAGGTGACACAGGAGATTCAGGCCTTCCTGGGCTAAAGGGTCAAACAGGAGACCCTGGTAAACCGGCCACTTCAGCACCGCTTGGACCGAAAGGATTTCCCGGACTTGCCGGTCCAAAAGGAAAATCCGGCGAGAAGCGTAAGTCTGCCTCTTGCATCTCTGGAATATTTCTGTTTTCATTTGAGAATATTCTTTTTCGATTTGAAGATTGATGTACTAACTCTAACATCTCCGAAATCCACACCCTAAATCCCAAGACCTCTAGAATCGTCGCTAAACTATCGCTCCTTCCATCGAACAATTGCTTTATTGTTTGATTTATGCTTGAATTTTGTGTTCACTTTTGGGCGCTAGCTAACCTAATTTTTACCATTCAAGTTTTGTTATAATGTTGTCGCATTTGTTTTCACCTTTTTCGACGTACTGATAAGATACGTATTATTCTGATGAGGAATTCTAAGTTTGAAGAAGAACAAAATTGCTGGGGTAAGATATCCATAGTGGGCATGTTTCTGTAGCCTCAAAGACTGTTGTTTGTTTAAAAAGCTTAATTTTTGCGAAGAAGAAACAAAATTTCCTTACTTCACGGTGAAGTTTCTTCATTTCAGTTTGCCGCGAAGTTCTTAGGACAGACCTGGCATTCTTCTTGGACTCCTCTTCCAGTTTGGGAAAAGACAATTTCAAGAAGACGAAAGACTTCGTCAAATTAGTTACGAACGCTTTCGATGTCAGCCCCCAGAACACACATGTTTCTGTCGTAACGTATGGCGAAAGCTTGAAAACGGAATTCGATTTTACAAGGTATACCAACAAGCAAGCTTTGTCCGATGCCATCGATGCCATTCCTTATCGAAGCGAGCGATTCACGTACATCGACAACGCTCTCCTTGCGGCAGATAGGAATGTTTTCACTACATCCAACAATGCCAGGGCGGATGCCTTCAGGGTATGCTCTCATCATTTTCATTTCATATTTCAAATTTAATTCCTTCAAGGAGGGTTGCCCTTTAACAGGTTGATTTCAAGGGATCCTAAAGTTATAGCATCACTTACAAAAAGTACTAGATGATAGCTATTTATTAAGTTAACCTATAAAACCCTATTTACAATATTCATAACATGTTACCGAGACTTGTTCTTAAAATAGACATCGTGTGTGTGTCAGGACCCTAATGATAACAGTATGTATTGTACTGATAGGTCATCCTGTTAAAACATTCGATTATTATTATTATTATTATTATTATTATTATTATTTACTGTTCATAACCTACACTCGTGTAATAGAAAATATCAAAGCCGATAATCACAGTTTATTATGGTTAAGGCCTTTGCTCTTTCGAAAAAGACTTGAGATAACCTTGTTCATTTGCCTGCCAAGAGTCCAAACTCTTTCTCCTGGTTTTGCTGAATCACCAGTGTTTCTATTACGATCCGATCCGATTCATTGATGAAATGTTTCAATTTAGGCTGTGCTCTTACTCACCGATGGCCAACAGTCAACTAAACCACCTGGCGATAGGACGTATGATTTATCCGCACTGGCAAATAATCTTCGAAACAGAGGAATTCGCGTATATGTCATTGGTGTCGGTGCTGAAGTTGACCGACTGCAGCTGCGCAGAATGGTCGATGTCGATCATCACCTCTTCCTGAAGACTGACTTTGAGTCGCTGAATGCCAGAATCGAAGAAGAGCTAGTGGAACTGAACGATATCGGCTGTCGTGGTAAGTTCTTTTAACCCCTGCACAGCCTCGTTTTTATTCTACACTGTGTTTCCCTTCCGAGGCTCGAGTCTGCACATAACTAGGCCGTTATGCAAGAAGAACAATATATTATGTGGTTTGTTTTACTTTTTAAGGTGAAAAGGGAAGCGTTGGTGCTGTTGGTAAGAAGGGAGAGAAGGGATTTCTAGGACCAGCTGGACCCAAGGGAGGAAAAGGACCTCTTGGAGACCCAGGTTTGAAAGGAGGCATCGGAGAAGCAGGCAGGCCGGCTACTTTCAACTCGATAGGTAACAAGGGAGAAAAAGGTTTCATTGGTGTCAAGGGACTGCCAGGATTGCCAGGTGATTTAACTTTTTAGCTTGGCACCGTTCTTGGTATTGCTGGTAGTATAGCTGTTTGGAGAAATAAATGTTTATTTTATATCAATTTATTGTTTTGTTGATGTCCCAAATTTATGTTATCGGGATAACAGGAAAAGAGGAACACCCCTTAAGATCTATTGAATGGTTCTTCATTTACTTTTTAGGGAAGGGGGGTATTATTGTAAATAGAATTAGATTCCAGGGGGCAACAATTCTCGGAAATATACAGTAAAAACAGACGTTGAATAGTGTCTAAAATTTGGATCAATCTAATTTTGATGCCATCTTGCCATCAAAAGTCAGAAAAAGTTTTCCCTTTTCTATTTTCTATGGCTCGCCTTTCAGAGAGATAAACAAGAATATTTTTTCAGGCTGCCCTCCTGATGCTAGAATCAACGAGATACCTCTAGACCTGGCATTCCTGATGGACGCCTCCGGCTCCCTGTACATTGACAACTATGACAAAGAGAAGGCCTTCGTCAAAAGCGTCATCGACAAACAGCTCATTAATAGGAGGCAGACCCGCGTGAGCGTGATGGCATATAGCAAAAATGCAGTCATTCATGTCAAGTTTGATCAATACTTCGATAAGGAGAGCTTAAAGAGTGCAGTTGATGAAATCCCCTACGAGTCATCTAACACAAGGATTGATCGCGCCTTGATCCTGGCTAAGAATCAAATGTTTACTACAGCTAACGGGGCTAGGCCCTATTCAAGAAAAGTAAGTTTTTTCAAATTATTGGTTTACACCATGCAATAACTGGTATGTATAACTAAAGATGACGTGGTACAAGAGTTGTTTGGGCGCTCATTCATCATGCCAATGTTCGCTTGAGTTCAAGGCGATGTGGAAAGGAATTAGCCAATTAATACAGAATCCGTTGGCTCAGAATGATACAGCGCTGAAAAGGCATTTGTTCGTTACCGTATACGAACCAAACTTAACTGCGTTCGGACCAACCTTGATAGTATTCGGACCAAACATTTACCGTATTCGGATGAAACATTCAATATATACGGACCAAATTTCACTGTAGACGGACCAAGTTGTTCACCTGAGACTCAGCAAGACAGAGTTAAAGAATGGAATCTTTAGACACGTTTAGCCGTAGCTGGCCGCTTTCCTTGTGCCTTAAGCATTCTCTATATTGTTATAAATCACATAGAGCTCATGGATACAGGAAAACACGGTAAACTTTCGTCACAGGAAAATGAGTAGAGAAGCTTGATGGATCTTCCATAGCTGTTGTATCAGCTGTTCCTATACACCTTAAACACTGTTTATGGACCACGTGAAACTCGTAGGTCAAACATGACGTATCTCTTTGCCATTCTCGCTAGGTTGTCATTCTTCTCACTGATGGCCAACAATCCGTGGAGCCTGGGTCCGTTGACGTCACTCAAGCCGCGAGGGAACTTCGAGGCGAAGACGTTGAGATACTGTCTGTTGGCATTGGCCCGGAGATTGACCTTCTGCAGTTAAATGAAATAGTTTCCAAGTCTTCGTTCGTCTTTTTTGCGGCCGATTTCGACCGCCTGATAAAGGAGATTTCATCTGAGGTTGCCTCTGCTCTCATTTGCACAGGTGCGCATGCGTTTGACTTCGTCATTTAACAATTTCCATACAACACAACCACCCTTTCGCCCCTCTCCTCTAGTGATGGCAGCTTGAAGTCCACAAGCATCTAATTGCAAAGGATTTGTGAAAAAGACTCTCTTGTTTTATGTGTATCTTCGTGTTTATGTAACGACACTATAACTATACATACTGAAGATTATTCTGTAAAAGAATAATTACCATCAGGAGCGAGAAGAGGCAGATGTGAGAACGAGGTTAAAAAACACTCGTATTATCCTTTTGAACTCACTCCTTTATCTCTTATATTTTTATGTTCTTATGTTTTTATGAAAGTTTTTGTTTTATAGCTATAGTTGCTTTTTCAAGAGATTTGAGGAGTCTTGCTTGTCTATTTTGTTCTGTTGCTATGCAGGCGCTTCTTTAGCAATAGCTTTTGTTCCATAGGTGGGCCGTTTGGTCCAGCCGGTGACCCTGGTCCTCAAGGGAAGGCCGGGCCTGCAGGACCAAAAGGTTTCTCTGGAGACAAAGGGGTCAAAGGCCAAGTCGGTAATGAAGGTCGCGCCGGTTTCCAAGGAGACGATGGTATTGAGGGACCAGCAGGAAAGAAGGGTAGCAAGGGTGTTACGGGAGACATCGGTATGTATTTGGACCTTTTTTTACATTTCTTCGCCCCTTTTTTCTCGCACGAAGATGGTAGTAATTGCAACCGCGTCATGTGAAAACAAGGCTGCATGTACCCTGCCTAATGTACTGTTTTTTATCTCCCGCCTTCCAATTGGGCCTTATCTATTTTGACTCTGTTTGTTTTTTCAAGGTGATGCTGGTGAAAGTGGTCCCGGAGGTAAACCTGGTCCCCAAGGCACACAAGGTGACAGGGGTGTTCAAGGTATCCAAGGTGACGTTGGCTCAATTGGTCTAAGAGGACCCAAAGGTACGTGATGAATTTGATCCATGTCGTCCTTATTTCTTGATTTTTCGAATATATATTTCTTGAAGAAAGACATTTTATTTTTGAGCATAACTGATTAGATACTTTCTCCAGCTCACATGATCATCACATGCTCATCACATGATCATCACATGCTCATCACATGATCATCACATGCTCATCACATGATCATCACATGCTCATCACATGCTCATCACATGATCATCACATGATCATCACATGATTTAATGAAATATGTTGAATTGTTGAATTGATCAGTTTTCAGTCCATTTTAGATGGACATTTTTGTGCTAGATAGGACTTAAATGTTGAAAAAATTAGAAAACTTTCAGCCAAGCAGTGCACAATTTAGTGCCCCATCTGCACCTTATTTAACCCAGCATCTTGCTATGGTTTGCACAGTGGTTTGCAGGTTTGCACAGGGACGCCGTCGCATCTCCATCTACGTCTTTTATACCTGTACGTTATTTATGTATTGTTTTGTATTGTATCAGGCTACGAGGGCTTGAAAGGAGAGAAGGGTGTAATTCCCGAAGGCGCCCGCACAGGGCCAGGTCCTAAGGGTGTCAAAGGAGAAGTTGGCGATGTCGGAGAAGCGGGTTTCCCTGGGTTCGATGGCGAGGACAGCAGCATGCCAAAAGACGCTCTCAACCGGCTGTACAAAGGACAATCCGGTAATATACCGGCCTCGGTTTTTGCTTTTAAGGAGATAGCTCTCTGGTTTTGTTCTTAGATGCACTTTGGGAGTATCGAAGTGATTTCTTGTTATGCAAGAAATTATATCGGATGATTATTTTTGACCCTTGTGGAAACTAGGGGGCTTGTAACAAGATTTTTTCAATCTTGAATTTGTGTCTTGGGTCTTTATGAGAAAATGTAAGAATATATTGAAAGTAAAATAGTAATGTTGATTATATTAACATATATTATTACATTGTTTACATTAATATTTTGTGAAAAAGTGCATGCTAAGAAGCGTCTTATATCAAATCAGGGAATAGTGATAATAGTTTTTAATTATGATTATATTCATTATATTGCTTATATTCATTATTCATTATAGTGTTTATAATGTATGATGTTCTGTTTGAATACGATTCTCATTTTATTTTTATTTGTTGTTTTTCATTACTGACCCATCTAATTTATTATTAAACGAAACTGTTATATATCTATTGATTGAAAACATTCAATTTCTAGGTTACAAAGGCGACCAAGGTCGTCAAGGAGAGAAGGGCCGAGATGGAGTATTGCTCACTCCTCCCGACCCAATATTAGGGCGAAATGGATCAGAGGGCCCAGCTGGGCAAAAGGGGGAGAAGGGACCAGCAGGCGACAAGGGGGAAACAGGGCCACGAGGTCTGTACTTTTTATAGACGATGCTAATCGGCAAAATTAAAACATGTTTGACATGCATGTCACTTCCAGATTTCTTCATTCTTTGTAATATATTGTTTTGCATGAAAAGATTTTGAATATGGGTGCGTGCATGGTTGATTTGGCAAGCTAATTTGGCTCGCTAGATACCGCAAATCCTCGAATAAGCCCCCTTATTTATTTTTGACATTTTTTGGTGGGGGCTTATTCGAGGGGGGGGTTTTTCGAGGGGGGCCAATTCGAGGATTTACGGTAGTCAAGAAATCAAGGAAAATTGTATCTGTCCTTTGTCTTTGTCCGTTATCTCTGTCCTTTGTCTCTTTCCTTTGTCCGTTGTCTTTGTCCTTTGTCTCTGTCCTTTGTATCTGTCCGTTAACGATGCTTGGAGCAAAGGTTTCTTTTGACTTTGACCTAATGTTCATTTACAACGCGCTCAAGGTTTAGGGAGTCAACTCTGAATCTTACGTCATAAATCTCTGAATCCATGCCCACGTGTTAGTGATGCATTTTCAATTTTTAGGCCCTCTTGGACCCCAGGGCGTTGCTGGACTGCACGGGTTGAAGGGTGAACAGGGAGAGGTTGGTGCAAAAGGACAGCTAGGAGACAAAGGCCGGGATGGGGCTCGTGTGCCTGGCCCTGATGGTCAACCTGGGTACATTGGGTTCCCGGGACTTCTTGGACCAAAGGGAGAGCAGGGTCTCCAGGGATTCATGGGACTAAACGGACCGAAAGGTGACCTAGGAGAACGAGGTCCCAAGGGTGAGTTACCCTCGTATCCTCAGATGACAAATCGCAGAATTTCTTAGCGGAGCCTTATATTTGAACTTTATTTAGCAGCGGTCATCCTAACTAGGTCATTCGGCAACAAACTGCAAACCATATACTAGGTTTGGTATTCTTCAAGAGGGAATAACTGAGAAAGTAAGATAAGAGTGAAAAATCAAGGGTACAATTCCTCTGGTGTCATGTATCTTAATTCCTTTATGTGTGTTACTATCTTATTAATTTATATGTAGTTATATATTATTGTTAATGATAGAGTGTTAGTTTAAAGTGGAGTTAAAAATGGATGCACTGAACTGTATTGTTAATAATCTAAAGTATTCACTACGTCTTGAGCAGCTTTTTTCCTAGAGTATCATTCAATTATGGTTCCTGAAATGTGGAAGGAAGTGCTCATACTAATTTGATCAAAGAATACTAAATTATTCAATTGTTTTTGCGCAGGTTTCCCAGCTGAGCCGCCAAATGGGATGAAAGGCTTTAAGGGTGACCAAGGAGATTCGGGACCAGTCGGTAAGAATGGTCCTAAAGGAGAGGAGGGTGAACAATTGGATGGTGAGCCAGGTGCCCCCGGTGAGGTTGGCCCTGTTGGTATAAAGGGAGTTCTTGGACCCCCAGGCCCCATAGGACCAAAAGGAGCGAGAGGGTTCGCAGGAACTCAAGGTACTTTTCTTGTTTTTATTTTTGCATGTCGTTTATCGTAAATATAACAAAGATTGTGAAGAAAGAGCGAGGATCTTTCCTGTCAACTCTAGGTGTTGTTATTTCAGCCATTCTTACGACCGGAACATTACACTACCGGAACTTTACAGTCCGGTACGTTACCGTAGCACTCTATAGACAATGGAAAGTCTTCTGTTTCATAGACTTTTCCTCTCTTTGCAGGACTTACAGGATTTGATGGAGAGGACGGTGATCCAGGAGGAAGAGGGCCAAAAGGAGTCAAGGGTGACATGGGTGAAGTTACCTTCGACTCTAGAAACAGTAAAGGAGAGCAAGGAGATCTTGGTTCTCCTGGGCAGAAGGGAAAAATAGGCCCTGAAGGCCTCAGAGGACCAGAAGGTAATTACAGGGGACTCTGTTCGTTGTTTTTGTACAGTTAAAGACTTCCTGTAGCCTAAATGTTTTGTGAGCCTAGCCAAGGTAGCCCAGATCATTTAGTTTCACTATGAAGTGAGCCAGTTCATTCAACAAAGGACATTGCATTCGAAGAATTATAACGCTTGTCTGCTGCCTTTAGAATTAGGAGCTCCCCTCGCTCTTAGCGAGATACAGGGAAGTGCCAATTGGTGGGGCATGGGGGGCGTGACACCCCCCAATATCTGAAAAAACCGGAAAGTAGGTCATGCATCAAGGAATTTAACGTAAATTGGGAGCTTTGTAAAAATTTGAAACTGTAAAACAAATTTTTTGTGGAGAAAAGATTGGTCAGAAAAGTATAGTTGGTTACTTTTTTCTGAACGCCCTTTGTTAATTCCGCTACCTTCCCTTCACTTCAACAGGCATTTGTACCAACTTTGTAACAGAGATGACATACAGATTATATATATGAGTTCACATGTCTGCTATTATTATGTTTAAGTGTCCAAATTGCCAGCACATGGTTTGGAATTGATCTGGCCTTTGTCTTTTGTCCTTTGATTGATAACCTTGTATGCAAGGTTATCTGCTACGGGTTGGAAACTAAACCATACGCTCTTTGGCGTCTTCAGACTTTTCCAATGTTTTGTATGCTCTGCAGGACCGGCAGGCCAAGAAGGACCAATAGGGGTCAAAGGTGACAGGGGAAAAGACGGTATGCCTGGTTTGCCAGGTGACCCCGGCCGAGATGGAGAGAAAGGTTTGCCTGGTTTCGGTGGACCTGTCGGGCAGAAGGGTACAGAGGGAGACCAGGGATTGCCTGGACCCCTTGCAGTGGCTGAAGGTTTCTACATTGTCCGTCACAGTCAATCTGATATAATTCCCCAGTGTCCAAATGGATTGAAAAAGCTATGGCACGGATACTCGTGGATGTATTCCGTTGGGAATGGAATGGCACATGGACAGGATCTTGCGAATGCCGGCTCCTGCGTAAGGTGAGGTCAAATAAGGTCAAGAAAGGTCAAATAACTTGCCTTTGGAATCTTCTCGGTAGTTTAGGTTTAGCGAAAGACTTGATTCTATACATAACCAATGTTTATTTGAAATTATTTGTAATTATGTTTGATTTATTTGGAATAATTGTTAATGTTATAATATTTGCTATCTGTAAATGTTTGCTATTTATTTTGCAATATGCTACCTAGCTTGAGATTATATTACATTATCCCGTTATATTCCCGATACTTTTATCGAGTGCTTCGGTGCGACAAGTACATTAATCGCTTTTATTACGCAGGTCGTTCAGTACCATGCCTTTTGTCGTCTGCGATATTTACAAGAACTGCAGATATGCCTCACGAAACGATTTCATGTACTGGTTGTCGGCCCAGAATACCCAGCTTATGTCAGCAGTATCGGCCTCCGCAGTTACACCATTCATAAGTCGCTGCGTCGTTTGTGAGACGCCTTCTGTTCATATGGCCGTGCACAGTCAGGAAGCTACGAATCCAGATTGTCCGCTGGGTTGGAGCAGTTTATGGTCTGGCTACAGTTTCCTTATGGTAGGCTCCGTTAGTTTTAAACCATCATGATCAACATGATTTGATGCGCAGAAGCCTTTGATTTTGTACATCACTGATACAAGATGGCGAGTGATTTCTTCGAATCATTTTTGTTGACAACATTTGTCTGAAAGGTCCGCTCCTTCTAAATTTCCCCTTGTGCATGGTTGTGCATGACGTAACTTTTGATCTCGATTCGAGGCTCTTGTCTTTTCGAGGCTATTCTGCTTGTTTTGTTTTAGTGGTAGTTCTAGGGGCTATTACATATTTTTGTGGGCTAATGATTTTCCAGTACTTGTGTAAACGGCCTATGTGTATAACTGTAGAAAGGTATCCTGTATCATGTAAATGCAGCCTAAATTTCACAGCCATCCCTAATTGTTATTTGCTTATTTGTAGATGACTGGAAGCGGGGGGACTGGCACTGGTGAGTCATTGACGTCATCTGGTTCTTGTTTGGAAAAGTTCCGTTCCAACCCATTCATTGAGTGCAACGGCAAGAGGGGAACTTGCGACTTTTTTAGTGACAAATTTAGCTTCTGGCTCAGAACCATAAACAAACAAGCTATGTTCCAGGCAGCAGAAGTGGAAACCCTGCACGGGGACAAAGGTCATGACCTTACATCACGTGTTAGCAGGTGCCGAGTTTGTACGAAGGGATTTGACACAAACACATTAGAAGGACCGAAATCAAATGGCAGCAGCGGAAATATTCTTAATCGACGTTAATTAGCTCTAGCGAATATTTAATTCACGTTGTTAGACAGACATTGTGACTCTATGAAGGATTTGTTTGTTTTGTGGAGGTTTAAGTCCTTTCGACAATAATGTAACAAGGCTTAGAAAATACAACGGTTTCCCGAGTAGATATTTATCAATCAGCGATTAATACGACCAAATTTGAAAATCACTCCATAATTGCCAACAAGTAAGGAACTTTGAGTCGATACATCTCTAGACAGTGTTTTGTCTCAAGCGATTAGTTCAGCAAATCTTTGACACAGAGATATTCTCCCAAACCCAGCTGGCTTCTTTAAATACAAGTTTCATGGCGGCTGTATTTAATCACCACGTGTAGCCACGCCAATTTGTGTTATGATTTTGGTATTTGACTTGGTCAGGTTTCCTTTCACCATAGAGCTCTGTTCTTTAGCAACTTGAGGAAGACCTTACGTACTAGACTTAGAAAATTTGATTATCTGAAGAATCTGGCCACACTTCGATGCCTACCGTTCGTTTACCTTGCACTAATGGGATGTTGACACTAGGGCTGCTTCCCAAATTGTTTAAGGCTCCCCAGATTTTGCAGCAGGCAAGAAGATGACAGTATTTTATCAACTGTTGCCAGTAGAAGGCGAGGTATTGAGTATCAATTCGTTATGAGAATTGCAATTTGACGATATTCATGTAGCTTTAACAAAATTTTATTCCAGTTTTGTTAGCAACTTTTTGTATTTTTCTACTTGAGCTTTCGTATCTTGAATATAAATTTTTACTATATGTTTGGAAACTCTAGTTGTTCCATGAATCCACTTGGAGATTGTTTTCGAAGTGCCTTGAGGCAAAATTATAATCTGTTGTATTTCGATAAAGTGCTTTTGAAATTGTATACTAGATTGTGTTATGCTCCAAAATTTCTTTTAACATTTCTTGTTCTTCCTTATAAAATCGTGATCCTGGCCTCTATGAATTTGTCGATAGGCCTTTGATCCTTTGACAATGGGCATTTGATTTTCAAAAATATATCTGCCATTTCGCTATATGCTACCAAGTTTTTGAAAAAATTCAGTAGAAATCATTACGAAGAGTTGGCTACACGCATAACTTTTTGGATTTTAATGCCTTGGATGTGCTATGAAAAGTTGTTTAAAACTGTTTGAGGAAATAAAATTTTTAAAGAAATACAAGAAACAAAACTTACATTTTGGGCCTTGGGCCGAACACGAGAATTGTGTTGTTGTTGCTGCGTGCATGTTCAGTGAAATCTCGAAGCGCTACTGTCGTGTGTTGCTTGAAGTGAAAGTTTCATAGGAAGTAAGCAATATTTCTTAAAATTTACTTTTCGTGAAGTTTTTTATTTTCCATAATGTAAGTTGATAGTAATCTGCACCTTTGGTTACTTATCTACCTAGCAAATAACTTCGCCGCTTGTCGAAATTCCAGGGCATTATCTCGGTAATGTCTGAGGCGCCGGTATAGTTCGCTTATTTGACTGTCGATAACATTTAGCTTGCTAAAAATGAAACAGATAAATATAAATTGATATAAATGCAAGATAATTCATCAATTGAACTGTTCTTTAAGAGTGGCAAAAGATGATGAAATCCAGAACTTGGTGCCTTGAAGAGTAATTCGTCTGTTTTTGAAACTTGACTTTAGCACTATTGCACTCTCTCTAAAAGAGTGCAGTCATATCAGGCACGCATGCGACGGAAATTTAGTTTTTAATGGTTACAGAAGTGGGAAGGTTGCTAGAAAATCTTTTGATACTACCAAGCTTTTGTTTTGTAACTTCTAGTTCGGTGAAAATAGAAAACGACATAATTATTATTTTGTTCAAACATATTCTATAAAAATTCATAAAAGAACGTGCAAGGTCTTCTTGCTTTCCTAGCAGGGCAGGGTTTTAATGGAATCAACCTTAACCTGGCATTGTCTTAATTGTTGGTGTTCAATTCTGTTTACAATTATTATTCTGTTTATTATTATTAGCAAGTCAGGATTCTGCTAGAGTTAAATGTAAAACAAAATCTGCAAAGTGTGGTAGTTCCAAGCAATCAGTTTTTGAGTTTTGGTTTCATTTAAATTCCACTGCATTCAGAAATCAACAGTTACTTAATCATACAGAAATAAATAACATGCTATACAACAATGCTATAAAAGTTCCATAAAGCAAGGAATTGGAAATTATTAAAGTGAAGTGGTAGATTGTTAAAAAAACTGCTGTTAGTTTGTAGGGGAGAATTTTAAAAAATAGCTTTCTAAGTAACAAAACTTATAAAGTAAGAGTAACTTCTACCTACAAACATTTCCCAAATTTTTTAACCAAGCTGAAAGTCTTTTGTTAACTTTATGAATATTCCTGGGGCATTTTTGCTGTGATGAATTTTCGTGATATTCAGACCTCTGGTTTACACTTTTTCAATGTTTTTAGTTACTTTTCTTCAATTTAGTATTGCAATGTATAGTAGTTTCATAAAGATCTATTACAAGTATCTCATGTTTTATGAGGTTTTTCTTCTTTCAGTTTTGCATAGTTACAAACCCTCAACAAATATTTAAAGGATCATTTGTATCACCTAACTATGACCTTGTCATGTATTTTTATTTCACTTTTTGCATTGGGAATATTCTATTTACTTTGACAAATTTGTATGTTTTCAGGTTTTCAAATATAGATATGGCCAAAGACTTGACTTGACTTGTGGTTAGTGTGTGACCAACTTTAGCCAACATCATGACTTCAAGTGCACTTTTGAAGGCCAAACCTTTGGCTAGAATCCCCCGATACCTTTTCCACCCTACATCAAGAACTGTTAC
The DNA here is from genome assembly GCA_003864495.1 of Nemopilema nomurai. Lineage (NCBI taxonomy): Eukaryota > Metazoa > Cnidaria > Scyphozoa > Rhizostomeae > Rhizostomatidae > Nemopilema > Nemopilema nomurai. The sequence continues at coordinate 828,875 of ML133499.1, read as the reverse complement.
AACATTAGCTGGCTTTTTTAACAAATGCTCTTCTGACAATGCTAGAAGGCTTGATGAGAGTGGTGTTGGCTTGTTTGGAATAAAAGAACTTGTACGCCCTGAAGGATTTCATATTCTGAAAGATGAAGTGATGGACAAATGCAGTAGTTTGATTCAGAAGGCCATTCAGAACCAAGACTCACCCAAAATTGTTGCCATTTTTGATGAGATTTCTGATGAGCTGTGCAAGGTAGCTGATCTAGCAGAGTTTGTGCGTTTGACGCATCCTTCAAAAGCATTTGCAAAGGCAGCTGAGCAAACCAGTTTGGGATTGGGTGCTTTTGTTGAAAAACTGAATACCAACACAGTATTGTACCAAGCCCTTAATCATGCACTGAAGGATAGAAAGGTAAGTGGTGCCATGGATGCTACAACAAAACATGTTGGAAACCTGTTTTTATTTGATTTTGAGCAAAGTGGGATCCACTTAGAAGACAGAAAACGTGAAGAAGCTGTTAATATTCATGAGAAAATTCTTGCTTTCGGTGCAGAGTTTTCACATAATACTGCATTGCCAAGCAAATACCCATTGAAGAACTGGCCAGAAGATGTAAGGATTCCATTTCGAGTATCTGGAAGTAACATAATTGTCAACAGTCCATGCTCTGATTCTTCAAACAATATTTTAAGAAAAGAGGCTTATAAGGCGTTTTATATGCAAACAGATGACCATTTAGCTGTTCTAGAAAACTTGTTGTCCAACCGTAATCAGTTAGCCAACCTTCTTGGGTTTCAAAGCTATTCCGAAAGGGCACTAAAAGGGATGATGGCACAAAACCCAGAAACTGTAACATCTTTCTTACACGAATCTTTAACTCTGTTGAGAAGCTCAACACAGGCTGAGCTTGACACCATCGCCAAGTGGAAACAGCAAGATGGTGGCAGTGACTTGGTGAACATGTGGGATGTTAGGTATTACACAAGCCATGTTGTTTCTCAGAGCTTTACACTCTCGTCTAGAAAGCTATCTGAGTTTCTGTCTCTTGGTACTTGTATGGAGGGCCTTGACATGCTGTTTAGTGAACTTTATGGAGTGCGACTCAATTATGTTGATGCAGAACCTGGAGAGGTATGGGCTGAGGAAGTCCTGAAACTTGAGGTTAAACATGAAGAAGAAGGAATTCTTGGCTACATCTACTGTGATTTTTTCAGCAGACCAGGGAAGATAGGCCAGGATTGCCACTTTACAATTAAAGGTACTATTTTATGTTTTCCTGCCAACTTGCTTTCATTTGTATCACTGTATTGCAAGCCAATTCCACTTTTATTCTTTGAAAAAGAGTTTCCACAGTATACATTGAAAGTGATATTGAAGGTGTAACTTTACTTTGTTTATTTAATGGTTCTATAGTTACGAGTCAAGTGTACGTCTTTGTCACGTGCTTGCCGTTTGTCACGTGCTTACCGTATGTCACGTGGTCCTTACCACGTTTGCCTTAACAGTAGACTGTGAACTAGAAAATATGTCAAGTATCAAACATTGTTTTGGGCGGTAAAGAAGTTTTGTGATACAAAACCTTGCTTGTTAAAGGTTTAAGCATAAGGGTATTTTGGGGCCGTGATGGCCGGGTGGTTAAGGCACTCGATTGTCACGTCAGCGTTCAATACTCGATCCAGTCTCCTGGACGGACTCAGGTTCACTTCGTTGAGAGTGAATGCCAAATTTGGAATGTTCTACAATAAAACAACATGGCTTGGAAAGGAACTGACCACTTTATCATGCAAGCTATTCGCTAAGGAAGATTCACTCCAACAGCGCATTCCCCAGAATTTTATACCGAATACGAGTCTAATATCTACAATTCTGACTTTTGAGACACACAATGTTTAATACTTGTCTACATTTCAATTGAATATCTCATTCTTTGTTGACAGAAAGGGTTCGTCTTTTCCCTTGAGCTCTTCTAAAGTTAGGTGTTAATAACGCATTGCGTCTTTATCAAAACCCTAGTGTTTTCGATCCGCATCTGGCTATTTATTCGGTCAGTTTTTGGTTATTTTCCGACGTTTGCATACTTTAAGTATGCAAAAACTAGTTCCGCTATTTCTAGCTATTGTGAAGTTTTGTAACGCAAAGCACGTTTCCCACTCCATGTTTCTTGTAGCCTCGATAAAATGCCTGTTTTTTAAACAAAAATATTTTTTCATAGGCGGGAAAGAGTTGAAAGATGGATGCTATCAGTTACCAGTTGTGTGCCTTGTATGCAACTTTCCTTCGCCAACAAACTCATTGCCTCCATTACTCACTATTGGCATGGTTGAAAACCTATTCCATGAAATGGGCCATGCAATGCACTCGATGCTTGCCCGTACCAAGTACCAGCACGTGACCGGCACGCGATGTTCGACCGACTTCGCAGAGGTTCCATCTGTGTTGATGGAGTCCTTCGCACTGGATCCAAGGGTGTTAAAGAGGTTCGCAAAGCATTATGAGACGGGCCAGCCTCTGTCCGATGACTTCATACACAAGTTGCATTTGTCGAAATCGATGTTTACGTCACTGGAGACAACAACGCAAGCTTTTTATGCCCTTGTCGACCAGGTGTATCATGGGAAGCATCCGCTGGGTAATTCAACCACGGAGGTACTAGCTCAGCTCCAGAAAGATCATTTTCCCATCCCCTACGTCCAAGGTTTGTGACCTAAACTCTGAGCGCTATTTCTCGTAAATATGTTAGCATTTCGCAAATTACTAAGCGTTTTTTCGAGCGGCTTTATTGGTGTCTTTTTAGAGTGCATTATGTTTCGTAACCCTATGTATCGATGGCGCAATCGGCTCCTTTCTTTGTTTTGATTTTCCCACTGCCCTCTGTTTGGTTACAATGCTAAGGCACCATGATATCAGCACAGTGATGTGGATGCTAGCTTAAATCTCATTATTACCGTACATAATAATTTGATTGACACATCAGAACAATCACATGACGAAATATATTAATGTAGAGTAAAGACTTAAGGTTTTGTCGATGATTGTTTTGGAAGAATTTTTCAACTTTCATGTTTCCAGTTGATATAAAGCTATACAGAAAACGCTTGGAAAAATAGTTGTTGCTAATGTTCCTTCTCTTCACGACAATGAGTCTCTCATTTGTCGTTCACCATGATATTTTTCTCCTCCTCACAAGTCGTAAGGAAATCAGCATCAGCAGCGCGTATAACTTCCGGAGGTAAAAGGGTTGGAGACCTGTGCAAATGATGCCTAAAGTTCCTTACTCTTCGTAGTGCTTCTTCACATTAAATGCCACACAGTATACCACTGAGTGTATCACCTTATGTTGAACCCATATTGCTACTGAATGGCACCATCTCGGCCTTGCTTATCATTACGCGCTGTTTAAGATTTGTTTTTCCATGCAGGAACAGCCTGGCAGCTTCGATTCAGCCACTTCCATAGCTACGGAGCAAGATACTACTCCTACCTGTGGTCCAAGGCGGTCGCTGCCTTCATTTGGGGCCGGTTCTTCAAGGAAGATCCCTTTTCCAGGTCTTCCGGCGAGCGCTACAGGAAAGTGATGCTCGCCCACGGAGGAGGAAAGCCTGCGCAGGAACTTGTCAACGACATGTTGGGAGAAAACATTTCACCCAAAGAACTCGTCAAGTCTTTAAAAGAGGAGCTGAAGATTTAAATCGTGCTAAATTTGTTTACATAACTAAATTTTGCTATGAATTTTCAAAAGACTTGTTTTTAACTTGAATACCAGACTTTTAAAAGGTCTATAACTAGTTTTGTTCTCCATAAATATATATACATGCTAGTTAACTTAGGCTAATTTTACCGAAACAGATATACGGACCTGAGAGAAAAACCAAGAGTTTTAAGAGTGGTGTTTTATTCCTTTTTCAGTCCGGAAATTGTATCGAAGCTATGCACGTAATCTGTATGCAAACATGACGAGGTTAATGAAATAGAGATTGTGAATCATTAAGCAGAACTGAAAAGCAAAGTTAGGCTAGGGCCATACCCTCCGTGGCTTTTACCCAACGAAAAAAACTTGCACTAATGCCGTATCACAGAGTTATAGAAATCTTTAGTACGGCGTGGTCCCTATGGTAGAGTTATAGTGATCCCTTGACGGACTCCCAAGCAGTCAGATTTCCCAGCGGAAGATTTCTTTGGAACTAAGAAATTACCAATAAGATATTTGCTATATAATGTAATGGAAGACATCTAGGCTTGAAACAAGTTGAATTTGTGTTTCTTTTAGAACGAGGACAACTTTGTTTTCGTTGTGTTCAGTTGCCACTCAGAGAACAAGATGCGATGCCAAATTTGAGTGAAACATTCTACGCAAAAACAGATAAAACGAAAAGCAGCTTAAATACACGCTTTTTTTATAAGGAACTACTTTATAAGGAACGTACATGTAGAAGGCCGATATATTTAAAGAACTTATACTACTAAAAATGAAATCACTAAGGAACTTTTTGATTTGAAAACTTTTTATAACTGCAAGCATCAAGAGCTAAAACGCCACTTCCATTCATTTGCAGCCAATACTGACATAGATTGTTTGCTATTCTTGTGTCAAGTGCTTTATCGAGTAGTTTCCGCATAGCCTATCTCGTCTTTTAAGTGTTAAGGCTTATTGATGTGCAGTGAAAAATAAGGAACTTTTAAGGAACTTTTGGTACTAAAATCTGAGGACTTGAGGTCTACGAATAAGGAACTTTTGGAACTAGGCCTTGTGGTAGGTTCCTTATAAAAAAAGCGTGTAGCCTGTTTAATGTATGGAATTACTATATGTTGTGGAGCTGTGCGGATTGGCCGGTCGGCTTATACTTGCTAAAGTTCGTGGACTTACTCAACAACTGTTAACTGTACTCCCTGTAAAACAGTGAGAGCGAAACACGTTATATTTTCAGCTAACAGTTTGTGACAGAGTTGTTTTGGATTCTCTTCTCTGCATACGTCAGTAGAGGACATCCCGGCCTAAACCGTTGCAAGGGAAATAAGCCAGCGAGATGGTTAATAGATTGAGCAAGAGCGTGCCTTTCAACTTCTATAGTTGTTCGACTGCACGTTGCGCGAAACTTAGCTGTTATATATCAAACATGGGTGGATTGATACAAACCGTTTGCGTATATTTGTATGAGATTTTATATACCTACCCGTTGTATTTTTCTGCAGAGTTTGAAAATACTAGCAGGTGTTTTGTATTTTGTGTGGACTTGACGCTTTTGAAGCAATAGATGAATGTTTAAACGTATTTGGCCTACGTATTCCGATTGTGGAGTTTTTGTCTTTTCTGTCTCTTTTTATGTCCCTTTTGTTCTTTCTCCTTTTGTATCAGTTTATTCTATCCTTTTCATTTGTCACTTTTTATCTTTTCTTCATCTGCCTTTGATCTGTTTTTTACGGTCCCTTGATTTGTCGATTCTTTTTGTCTCTTTTTTCTGTCCCTTTGACATGCCTCTTTGCTCTCTTTTTCTTTTCCATAGATCTGTTTCTCTTTTCTGTTCCTTTTATCTGTCTCCTTTTTCTGTCCACTTGACCTTTCGTTCTCTGTCCTTTTGATCTGCCTCTATTTTCGACTCCTTCGACCTGTCTCTTTTTTCTGCCCCTTTGATATGTCTCCTTGATCTGCCCCTTTTTCCTTTCCCTTTGATCTGCCAATTTCTTCTATCCACATGCTATTTCTCTGTTTCAGCCTTCTTGATCTGTCTCTATTTTCTGTCTCTTTTTTCTGCCCCTATGATCCGCCACTTTCTTCCATCCCCATGTTTTTTCTCAATTTCAGTCTCCTTTTCTTTCCCTTGAGCGCAGCAGACCCCAACATCAAAATGTTGGATTAACAATTGCGATCCCTTACTTTCTGGAAACCACTTGCCTTTTCATTAACTAGAAAATACGGTGCCTTTTCGATGGAAAGTATCAAGCAGCTGATAATTTGACTTTTCCATTTATGCCAAAAAAATTCTCTCAAAAAATGAAGTGATTTTTCTTGGCTAAAGCCATTTCAATCTCAAGGATTTTATTAATGATTTCTGACACGTTCATTAAGGTTTGGCCCTTTTCTCAATCCGTGATGAATTCGAACCGATTGCACTTAGAATCTTTCGAAATTGATTCAAAATATTGCCTGCATTCCTACATTATCCATTTTCATTGATTCTATTAGCATCTACAACAAATCCTGTGTATTAAAATTTGAAAACTGGGGGACAATGCTAGCAGCCGGGTTGTTCTTTTTGCAACCCCCCTTCCCTACTCTATTTCCCTTTCCCTCCTTCCATTTCCCTCCCTTTCATCCTCCATTATCCTTTCCTTCTATCCCTCTTCCATTTCCTCTCCCTCCCCCTTTTCTTTTCCATTCCCTTTCCCTCCCCTCCATTACCCTTCCAACCCCCCTTCCATTTCCTCCCTCTACCCTTCCCTTTTCTCCTCCATTACCCTTCCAATCCCTCTCCCATTCCCTCCCCCTCCCTTTCCTCCTCCATTGCCCCGTCTATTCCCTCATCAATTTCTTCTCCCTCCCCTTCCATTTCCATTCCCTGTCCCTCCACTTTCCTTCCCCCCTCCATTACCCTCCCTTTCCTTACTCCATTACCCTTCCAATCCCTCTCCCTTCCCCCTCCCTTCCCTCTGCCATTACCCTTCCAATCCTTTTTCCATTCCCTCCCCCTCCCTTCCCTCCGCAATTACCCTTCCAATCCTTTTTCCATTCCCTCCCCCTCCCTTCCCTCCGCAATTACCCTTCCAATCATTTTTCCATTCCCTGTCCCTTTCCTTTCCTCCGCCATTACCCTTCCAATCCCTCTTCCATTCCCTCCCCCTCCCTTCCCTCCGCAATTACCCTTCCAATCATTTTTCCATTCCCTGTCCCTTTCCTTTCCTCCGCCATTACCCTTCCAATCCCTCTTCCATTCCCTCTCCCTCCCTTCCCTCCTCAATTACCCATCTCCCCCCCCCCCGCGTTATGGCGGGAATGACAGCGCCAGTAACTCGCATGCCAATACTTCAAATTAAGTTCACGAATTTTGCTCACTCGTGGAGGCCAACTGGAATTCGTTTAAGCTACAAAGCACAGTTGTGCCTTCCTGGCCGAAGTTAAACTGTAAAACAAAGGTTGCCTTCTAGATTTTAAGCGAGAAACCTCCTTTGGTTTACTCTCTCTGTCAAGAGGGAGAGACAGTACCAGTGGTAAATTGCTGTCAAGTGTTCGTCTGTTGCCATTTTGAACCAACTGCATTATGACAAGGTAAAGATTAAATGTTTGAACTATGCTATAACTTCGGAAGACACGATCTAAATTCATCAATCTGAATTTGATAAAGTCATGCATTGTAGAGTTTTTTATTAGATCCCTCTAATTAGCTGTGGACGCCTGTTCCAACAAGAGATGCTTCCTCAGCTTAATAGAAAAGTAATTTCAACAAAGTATTGGATTGTAAATTTGAAATTCAATCAGTTCGACAGAAATGAATTATTTTCTGAGTTTTTTTAATTTCATTTTGAGGATTTCCAGAATCAGTTTTAGAAAGTGAATTTAAATCGAATTATATTGACAGCTCGTTTCAAAGTTTATAATTTTCGTTTCATAATACAAATGTGAAAATTGCTACAATTTTTTTGCGTTTGTAAGGTTTGCCTTAAAATTTGTAGGTTAATCTTATTACGTCTAGGTTTAAAACTTTTTTGATTTTTAAACGTGAAACTATAAGATTATTTTGCTGGTGAGGTTTTTTCCTCAATTCGCCCTTTTATGTAGTGTCTTAAACTTTGATTTGATAACTCCAATATCAACAGGCAATGTACATTTCCTGGCTTTAAAATTTATAGTTGAATGGTAAGTTGGTTGAAAAATACAATCTTTGTAACAGATTTCTCAAGTTTTTGCCGTTTTAAAAACAGTCAATCCAGAAGAGGGCAGAATTAGTTTGTACCCAATCTATAAAGATTTTAAGCAGACTCTTATATGGGAAAATAATATGTTTACCTGATCTCTAATTCAAAGAATTTACACAAAATGTAGAACTAGTGTAGAAAAGAAGTTTACCCAATGTGTATTTTTACATGAGTTTTCAAACTAAGATCATTTGTTCAAAATACTTTCATGAAGTAAATTTCATTGTCAGTTGTTGACACTACTAGCAAACATCAACCTTCTTCCTGTTTCTATTCCTGGAAATAAAAGTTTTCAGACACAATGACAAAGTAATGCCTATTTTACGCTGGCTAAGGAAATTAGAAAATGTAGCATTCCCCTACATGTAGTAGATCACCTAGATTTTTCCAAAGGGCCTTTTTAATCACCTAGCTAGGTACTTCATGCTAGATTGGTGTACTAATAACACCATTCATACCCCTGGAGTTAAGCAATTTGGGACATGTTTCCTCTGTTCATAGACAAAAAGGTGATGTCCAATTTGTTCAACTTCTTCCCAAAAAATTATAGGGAGAGTAGTCTGGTTGACTAAAGTCTTTGAAAGTCTTATTAAAGATTCATTACTTCAACAGTAGATCTGTTGAAAATATGAGTAGTAGATTCAATCATATTTTTCACAATAACCAGGAAAGCCCAATTGGTAGTATCTCATGTTATCTCCTTTTAAAAGAGATCCTGCAGGTGCTAGAAGAAAAGAATTTAGCAGGTTTTTTCAAGTATAACTTTATGTGATAAGATGCATTTGGAAAATATGGGTTTTTGATGTGGTTAATGAGATATTGTGGAAAGAAAAACTGTCCATCTTCAAGCCCATAAGTCTTCCATTCATTATGAATTTCAAATAGTCCAAAATAACTGGTTTACAGTTCTGTCAGAAACTTGGTCTTTGACAGTCTCAAGCATGAAGAACACCACAGATTAAGTTTTTGTTTTAATCACCCCTGAAGAATCACTTTCAATAAGAATTACAACTGCTACAGCATTTAATTCATCCCCAGAGCCCTTTATCAAATGAGACCACCTCAGAACAGATCACACTGATTTACTGAATGAATGCTAGCTGATATTTTTAAACAGTTAGTTGGATGATAACACTAATAAAATCCAACAAAATAGATAGTGTTTTGAAAACAGAAGTTGCATATAATCACAGCCATAGATCTTTCATTTAAAAAAATTACACCAACAGATTAGACAGCAGTAATGAATTGGAAAATGTGAAAAGTAAATGCTCATTTTCACATGAATGTTTGAACTGCAATGAATGTAAGAACTCCATAAGAATAGGTTTATGTGTAGGTTTTATCTTTTGTTTAATCACAAGAGTATTCAGTTCAGGCACAAATCTGAAATCTATCCTAAACAGAACCCCTCTTGAGTGACCACATTTTGTCCTCCAGCTTTTTAAACCCTTTGACATCTCTTTTCATAAAGAGTTGTGCTAAATTTTAAAACTTGGATGCATCTTTTAAAAAAGAAAGCAATTAATAGTATTGAAAATATATCTCATATCAGGTCAGCATACAACACCAAATCAAGTGAAATACAACTGCCGTAAACCTCATTAGCATGCTTTGTGGAATTTTTGAAATTAATCCTACTAAAATATTTGCAAGTCTGCTGTCTTTATGGGAATGGAAAGGACTAGAGCATGATTGACCTTGGACCCATTATTTGAGGGAATAAATCATTATTTGGCTTCCATCTATTGTCACCCGTTAACTGGCAGAGGATCAGAATCGGAAAAGGTGCAACATTTGTGCCTTGATTTGAGACTAAGGATGTGTAACCTTGCAACATGTTTATGTAGAAAAGAGTTGATAATGAATATTTGAATGATGAGCTTAAGAAATATGAAAGGGTCTGATTCATTGTGGGATGGTAGTGTAGATTGAGGAATAAAAAAGATTTATTAAAATGTTACAGTCTTTGATTACCATATTCAATATTACTACCAGTATGAAAGACATCTAAGCACTACAGCTTTTCTGCCCACGTTCTTATGAGCCTATTTAATATGTATGTTTAAAGAATCTTAGGACGAGTATGGCGATGACAAGCATCATACTTATTTGCTCATATTCAGTAATGATAAATTGATAAACCCATGTGATATTAAATTAGTGACAAATCCATGTTGAAATCAATAGTGACAGAAGTGTTGAAAAAGCAAACCCTCAATCAGGTATACATAGAAACAACTGGCTTACATAAATCGACTGGCTAAGCCATTGAAAGAAATGCCCCTTTTTGTAACAAGGCATAAAGGTAGATAATGAACGTCAGTAATGAACTTGCTTTATTTGTCTTTCAAGATGTAACTGTCCATAGTAGCAACAATTGTTGTGCTAGCTGAGACGTGCACATGTTTTCCAATTATTGTATTATGCAATGTGCTTTTCTTTAAAGATTCTGCTAGCTTAGTTGGGTCAGCGAATCCTGTAAAAGTGGAGGGCAGCTGCTTGGCTATTGTTGTCTTTGCTATGACCCAGGTGCACTGTTCATCTGTCATTGTAGATTGAACCATCTAGTGTTTCGTTGGTTGGTCTGATTAACAGATAGCAGTCAACAGTTCAACCACACGCACATTACCCCAATGAACCAAGGCTCTTGTTGTTTTCTTTTAGGATGGGGCGAACAGATCTTGGCGACATTACTCCCCACAACATCAAACAGTTAAAAAAGCTCAATTCAGTGGTATTTCCAGTTTCATATAATGACAAGGTTTGTGTCAGAAGTTATAGATGTTTATTGCGTGGGTTATTGTTCAGTAACCATCATTTCTTATCTCAAAATTTGATGCCTTGTATGGTTGTATTTCTTTGGAATGTTGCAAAGGCTTTGTGCAAAGTTCCATTTTTACCTTTGATTCTTATCATTTTTTCTGCTGTGGTATGAAGATATATTTTGTCAAAAGACTATGCCGCCTTGTTCTTAGGAAGATTTATTCAACATTTGGTTAATTTGAATATTCTGTGAATTTTTGAATATGTAGAGCCCGCTCATTTTACAGTTCTACAAAGATGTTCTTGAAGTGGGAGAGTTAGCAAAATTGGGTATGCAATAGATACATCTTGTTTGATAATAATGCTGATTTTTAATCTTTATTTTCAACTTTGCTCACAACATCTAAGGTTTGCTAAATCACTTCTAGCAACAATATTTTTACCACTCAAGGCAACAGCTAAGGGAAATGCCCTTCTGAACCATGTTTCCCAATGTTGGATTTCAATTGCATACAGAATTACTTTTTTCTTTACCTTTGTTTTAAACAAGAAACAACATTGTTTTCCCAGGGTAGTTTATGTAACATGCTCCAAAGTTTTAAATTTTTTGTCATGAAAGAGGATCACTAATACCACAACTTTGGTGGTGAATTTTGGCAAGTGGGTGCTAATTTATCTATCTTATTGGTACCAAGTTGGTGATTATATTGATAGGAGTAATTGGCCATTACAGGCTCTGGCCATTACCTATGTACCTACCCTGAAGTTTATTTTCCAATAGAAACTACCCACCTTGGTGTTTCTTTACCATTTCATCTACCAATTTAACACCTCCTTAACTTTCCACCCACTCTGATCTTTTGTCCACAAGGAAAACCATAATCCTGTTTCATGTAATTCCAGTCCTCTTCGTGTTCTTTGATTTTTTAAATTTGCCACAGCAATCAAACTGAGTTTTGAAGTTGAATTAAAGGAAAGTTCATCTTTTAACTACCTGGTTGTGAAAGATGACAAGTATAATTTTAAGGAATCACATGCAATTTCTTTTTTCATTTGCTTCAAAGCATTTGCAGACAAATTTTATGTGTTGTGAGAATGGCCACCTGACACCAACAGGGAAGCTCATTTGCTGCCTGTCTTTCAAATTATTATTGCCAGGCCTGAAGATGTAAGAATGCATGACTTTTGCCCTAATTAAGATGCAAATTATAAGCAGTGGCAACAGCATCACATTGGAAATAATAAAATACTATATGGAAACAAATCTGCTAAATATATTAAATCATGTCATACACTAAGTTAAATCTGCTAGATGGATTTGCCATGTAATAATGCCACTTCTTTGACGGATAGCCAGGCCTTGTAAAAATGTTTCAATAATGTCTGCAACTTTCCTTCTAAACAGCTTATCACAATGATATTGTTGTTGGTGCAGTCTGTTGTCGGGTTGACAAGTCTGATAATGCAAGAAGGCTTTACATAATGACCCTTGGATGTCTAGCGCCATACAGAAGACTTGGCATTGGTGAGAACTTGCTTCTTTGTTTTGCAAATGAAACTGACAGATGATATTTCTTTAGATAGTTGACAATTTCATTGAATTTTTTGACACTGATTGCACAAAGCTTGCATAAAAAATTGATTGGCAGCAGTTATTTGAAATAGTTGTTTATAGATACTTGCAGAAAATCAAAACCTGGTGACTTTAAAACTTAAATCTTTTCTATGTCTTTTTACAAACATGAACTATTTTAAGCAAGCTTGCTGCTTGAAATGTTGAAATGAAAAGTTACCACTGTAATTTATGGTAGTCAAGTCAATATTAAAAATTGAGTGATAAAGAAGACACTGCATCTACTCAGCTTAAGCATATGATGATAAAAGTGGTTGCTGATAACTGGCAACATACTCTTGGCTGCTTAATGCAAGGGCTGGTTTTAGTAAAAGGGAAGGGAGGGTGGTAACTTACGCAGAAGTCAATAGATTAAGAGAGGTCTGAGACTGCCTTTGGCAAATTTTTCTTCGGCTGTTTTCTCTAAACGAAAATATCTGAATTATTTTACGAGTGCACTGCAATGACTTCATATCTTTCGATCAGAATTTAGAATCATGTCATATTGAGCTTTTGATGTTTCAAGAGTATTGAGCTGCTATTTTGCTTGCAGTTTATATTCCAGATATCCAGGCGCATTTACCCATGGGCTGCTAAGGTTTTTAATTTATTTAAGAAAAATTTTAAGCCAAAAATTTTACAAGTGCTGTTGATGAATTAATTAGCATGACAGAAGCTACTTTGGTATATTTTAGAAGGCTCCATTAACTATGGATCCAAGGCAGTCATAACTGTGGCCCTGCAGATATTCCAGTAAAATATGTTTTGTCAAAGGCATCATTTGTATACATTTGACTCAGTTTAGTATTTTAAAAAGTTTCTTTTCTAAATATTGAAACACTATTTTTTTGTTTAGGTACAAAGATGGTTGAGCATGTGCTGAAAATATGTGAGAAAGATGCAAACTTTGACAGCATTTATCTGTAAGTATTAGCTAACACACAATTTCTACACAGTTAATTTACCATTGACAAGACAAATTTTCAGACCTCTATACTGGTAAAATTTTTCAAGCAAATCATATCTGCTGAATTATTACTCAGCCTTGATTGTATGGGAAACTTTATTTATAACCTAGAGATAGGGGGTATCAGAGGTTGTAATAACGCTCTTACTATAATTATTCAAGTGTACACCCAGCATCTCCAAACAAGTCCACACCTTGAATCGTCACCCAGAAAACTCATGACTGTTGGTTATGCCAGACTGATTGTCACATGATTGAGGATCGGGAGATATTGTTAGATCAGATGAAATAAACATGAGAGTGATGCCTTTAGACAAACGGCAACACACATGGTCTTAGATGGCTTGCTTTCCTTTGTGAAAGTAAATGAGATTTTTGTTTAATAAACCACAATTTTCTTTACTGGTGTTTTCACAATAATTGGACATTTTTTTGCAATTTCAAAAGTTGGTTGATGAAGTCGGACCTTTCAGCATCCTTATGAATTGCAGGGGCGTGCCAAAGTAGCGGGTGTAGGGGGGATGTAATTTTTTACCTGTCTGTAGAAATTGAAACAACTATAACAGCATGTCAGTATTTCGGGGAAGAATAAGATTTGCAGTTTTGTTATATCCAGCTTAGACACAAATGAACTAATATGGCACTAGAATGTAAAACTTGTGTGCTATGATCAACTATCTGTAATCAACCCTGTCTGTAAATTTCTCATGTTACAACCACCTCCATCCCCACCTCAAAAGCCCTTCAACACGCCACTGATGAACTGTTCCTAAGAATGTTCAATAGGCTTGCCAACCATTATTGTATTCAATAATCTAGTTTCTTCATTAAGTAAATGGCTGGAAAACTTGAAAACTACCTATTTACATTCTTCAGGCATTTTATAATATATCTACTTTTGCTTCACTTTTGCAAATAATTTTTGCATCAGCAACTTTATAGCTCAAATTATTGTTTAAAGTGTTTGTTTCTCTATGTTTATTTTAAGGTTTTATGTAGTTTTTTGTTGTGAATCATAATATTTGTCATTTCTAAAAATTACTGTTCTATTTGGTTCTTTTTCTAGGCATGTTCAAGTTAGCAATGATGGTGCTATTGAATTTTATAGAAACTTTGGTTTTGAAATCATTGAGACCAAACAAAATTATTACAAACGTATTGAGCCTGCAGATGCGTACGTGCTACAAAAAACTCTTAGAAACCCAAAAGAAAAAAAATGATAGTCTAGTCAATATTACTATCAACAGACCATGATTGATACAGATGAGATGGTCAGAAATGGAAATGCCAGGCATATGCTCTGGTTTTTGCAAACTCCCTCGCTGCATCAGTGATTGAAGCAACAAACTTGATGATATTCTTACAAGGTTGTAAGAGTTATATTGCTCAATTGATATTTTTTAGATATTTCATTCATGATCTTTCTACCTCTTCGAAGCTTGTTTTATTTGATGTGTCTCACTTTTTAAAAAGTATTTTTTTTATTTTAAACTGTTTTGTCACTGTCCTCCAACTGGCTTTCTAACCACTTTTTTCTGAGTTCATAGTGTTTTTGGTTTTCCATCTTCACCCAAATATACTGATTTAAGAAATAAAGCATTTTCTAACATACTCATTTGTAGAGAGATTTTCCTACTAAGCTCAACCCACCAGCCATTTAGAAGCAAATTTTCGCCTTGTACGTGATACTTTTAGACGCTGTTAAAGAAGATTATTGAATCCCAAAGACTAGGGCGTCACATTTCTATATAACAGGTTTCAAAACTGATGAATTAAGGGATGTTTTCTTATTCAAAAATTCTCATCAGAAAGTTATTCTTGCAAATTTTAGGCTCTGCGAGATTGCCTAGACTGATGGAAAGGATGTTAAGTTCCAGGGCTGTTATGGCCTTAACTTGAGATAGGAAGTGGGGCTTATTTTTGTGGTAGAAGGCAGTTAACAGGCAAAATGGTGGTCTACTTCACTCAGACACTTTTCAAGACAAGTCTTTCCTTAGTGTATCGCTTTTATTGAGTTTGTTAACGATTTCAAAGTAAACCTTTGCGATGACAGAAAAAATTGATAACATCACTCTTGAAGTCAATTTAACTTCAAAATATTTGAAAAGACTAGTCGGTTTTGAATTTGACGATTATGCAGATAATATCCTGGCTTTTGGGTGAACGGAAACATTCAAAACAGCTGATTCATTTTCCACTTATTCTATGTAGTACTTATTCTAAAGAAAAATAAGTAAACTTTTA
Source organism: Nemopilema nomurai (assembly GCA_003864495.1). Lineage (NCBI taxonomy): Eukaryota > Metazoa > Cnidaria > Scyphozoa > Rhizostomeae > Rhizostomatidae > Nemopilema > Nemopilema nomurai. The sequence goes on along the minus strand of ML133499.1, from coordinate 813,401 downwards.
AGATAGGGGCAATTTGCTACAGTCGATTCAATATATTTAGTCTTTTACCTTGAGCATAAAAAAGGGGCTTGGAACTGTCATGATACGAATTTGTAATTGACTCAAGCAAATCGTAAAAAGGTAATTACATTTTGATTTGATAGATATCAATTGATACCCAAAACAACATTCCAAATTAATAGTTATAATGTGCATCTTTAGTTACCGTGGTAACTTTATATCACCTTTTCAGTTGTCGTTTGCAGGATCTAGATTCGGTGTGACAAAATATTGTCCAAATAAAATGTGAATTCTAAAGATTCAAATCTGACATTGACCCTTCATAGTATTTATAACAATATATCCAAATCCTGACATTATTAAATTCGTTATTTCAAAAGGCCCAAAACCATGTACTACCGATGAACCAATGCGCAGAGTTAGGATTAAAGAAGGGCCAGTTGTGATTTTCGAAAATTTATGAATCTTATAATTATAGGTCTAGTTAGAAGAGTGGAGAATTTCTTAGACTTCTTCGTCAGTGATTCGTTTTTCAAGGTCCTGGGTACAAATAAGCAGGACGGGGGTACATACAAATTTTTATGTGTCGGTGAAAGCAGAAAATGAAGTGTCAAGAAACTTGGCGCAATTGTCGTTCCAATAAGTTCAATTTTTTAACAACATCAAACATTCCTATAAAAGAAAGTCAATTAAAATTTATATCCTTAAAAGCACGATCTACATACAGAAATCTATAAAAACGATGTATTTTTATCAGAGGCTGTTTCGTAGCCAACTAAACGTGACGTCATCCGAAAACTCGAGGCGTGCTACAAATGGATAAGTTTTTGCCATGTTAGGCCCTTCATGCAAAGATGCCCTATTTTGGCACGGATTGTGGGAGTAAATGAATTAATTACACATGAAAGAACTCACAAATTGAACTCCATAAAAGTTGAGGGCTGGGTAAATTTTTATCCTTGAGGGTGGATATAACTTGAGAGCGGTATGTAAAGATGGGGACGGATGGAGAGGAACTAAGGAAGGATGGATACACATTCAGGAGTCCATTAGAAAAGCCTGCTGTCCAAGGGAGGACAAAGTAGCCCCGATTCTCTCAATATCGTTTACATCGTCTCATTTTAGGGACAGAACAAATAGGAGTCCCACTATCCCTTGTTTCAGGGAACAATTAATTACCGCTTAAAATCAAGTTCAGTCCTTTTGTGCTGACTTGTAAATTTAAAACCTAATGTGGTGATGGCATGTTTGCAAATTAAAATACTCAGAATTTTTGGTTCCGTATAAAAACAGACTAAAAAGATTAGCTAATGGAAAACAGAAGATGGGCATACTCTAAGAAAAACTCGACAGTTTCAATGTTATTAAGGTACGCAGAAGCTGAATTTAGACACACTAGAATATCCGCACAGAGTGGCATGGATGAGACATCCCTGTCCCCCTTTAATTAGAGGTTTCTATTAACAATTACAGCCTCCTTCTTTTATTTGGCAAACCTGGGGTGCGAAGGGGGGAGTTGGCGAGGAAACTATGTCAATCGGGACACTTCTTCTTTCTTTGCTTTTCGACTGGGGTTCTCTTTTCGACTGGGGTTCTCTTTTCGACTGGGGTTCTCTTTTCGACAGGGGTTCTCTTTTCGACTGGGGTTCTCTTTTCGACTGGGGTTCTCTGAGGGTTCTATCAGATAGTTCCCCTAAATTATCTCATTGTTAGTTTCCTTTCCAACCAAGTCCTTAGAGCGACAAATCACCACACCCCGACAACCTAAGACTCATTGGCAAGACAGAGATTTCGCATCTCGCATCCAAGACTGTTAAAGAAAGGCATTACTAGGTATTTTTACATGTACGAAACTATTCCAGTTCACAGTATTTCTTCGTTGTCTGACTCTTGCTCAAACTGTTATCAAATCAGAACATTTGGCCTTGCCTTGAGCACCTAGGCCAATTTGTCTCACTATCAAAACAATTACGTGAAGCTGTGAGATGAACAGACTCTTTAGGCGCTGTGAAACTTCAAAGACAGAGCCTAATACAAGATATTCATTCGCGGACGTCCTCTCACGCTCTCCCTCAACGTTGCGTGCTTCCCTCGCTTTCACGTCCTCCCCTCGTGTTCGCGTGCTTCCCTCGTTTTCGCGTGCTTCCCTTGTTTTCGCGGATCCTAGCGTTTGCCACAGATCCGTAACATAGGCCTTTGCGTCACACTTGCGCCATTGCTACGACCGTACAGCAGCCTAAAGACGACATTTGTCCTTACGGAGCGCGTTTTTAACCTCCTTTCACTGCGAGCCTCGATTTCAACCGACTGCACCGGGCAATCACATGACCTAGTGACTGATCCGCTGTTCGTCCGGAACGCACACGCTGATGACCCTGGACTCTTCCGTTCGTTCCGGGTTCATCATGCCGTGCTGCGTAAGACCGGCTAGCTTTGCGATGTTCGGGTCGATTTGCTGGGCGTTTATGTACGACGATATCGAAGGTCCGTCTATAAACCCGGTGTAGGAATTGACCGCGTTGCCGCAAGACATCGGATAGTTGCCGTACGGCTCACTAGAATACCCAATCGTATTATGCAGTCCGCCGTACGCAGCGAAGCCTCCTTCCGCGCCCGGGAACGTGTTCGTGTTCGCGTGGTATCCGAAGTCCTTCCGCGTAGAACTTTTCGTCGTCCTTTCGTCTTGCTGCGATTTGCTAGTCCTACTCGCGTACTCGTTCGAAGTCGCGGCGTTGACTTGATTCAGTTTACTGTCAATCTTCATAAGCCGCTGACTATCAGTCGTCTTCTTCTGCCGCGGGCTGTCGCAGTCCATGCTGACGGAGCTCCTCACCGCGCCCGTCGTTGGATCAGAGGACGGCCTCGACACCGTAGTCGAACTTTGCATTGCCGTAGACGACGTAGCGACGACGCGACTCGAACCCACCAACTGCGTCGCGCCGGGTGATGTCGACGAAGTCGTATTCGTATTTTCGTCCGTAGTCCTTTTGAAAAACGAATGTTGCAAAGCTTGGAACGGCGTTATTCGAGTTTTCGGGTCATAGTCTAACATCCTTAGGACAAGGTCTTTGAATTTCAAATAGTCCTGCAACGTATGTCCGCTCTCGTTTTTCCGCCGTCCTTGTGGTCCGCCTTTTTCGCAACCCAGTATATCATGAAGTTGCCTGGTTCCAGGTGGAACGTATTGCTGGAATACCGATCAATAAAATGAGTTAGGCCAAAATACTGTACGAAAGAAGAACTAGTTTACATAGGTATAGTGGCTCATCTTAATCAAGATAGCAAAGTAACATTTGATTCTAAACTGTGAACTTCGTACATTTTCAACAACATTACAGATTATATACCACTTGAGCTGGAAAATATACCAAAAAAACCTTGAAGAGAAACATCTAAACATCAAATTTGGAACATCAGCATTCCAAATCTAATGTCCGGAACATTGATCTTATTCTCAATTTAAAACATCTTATGAAAAACATCAAGGTAAAATGACCGTGGAATTTATTTATGTGGTTAAAAAAATCGTTCATTCTTTGCCCGATAGATATACCATAATTTTAAAATCTATGAAAAATTCTTTACAAAACTCAAGTACAACGTAATGTGAATTTTCTTCTGTAGCCCTTCATGTCTCATTCTTTGGACAAACATGCTCAAAAATCAAGACACCCTCAAACTTGAGACTCGTGTGCAGAAAAAGAAAGACGTTTCCCAGAGTCTATTGAGTCTTCCAGAGTATTGAAGCGTGCATACCTTTCGATTATCTTTGTATTTACGCACGATGTACGAGCCATCGTTCAGCTTTTCGAAGTATCGGCGTGCTTTTGGCGCCTTGTCGAGCAAATAAGCAGGAGGTAGGCCAAGAACTTCGACTATCTTGTTCACTTGATCAACCTACAAGCGAAATCACTCGATCTTCACATCTTACATAACACAAAATCAACACAAAATTAGCCATAAATATAATCGGCGGATAAGAGCCATGAAAAATTCTCAAATAATATCTTGTTTTTAGCTTCGATGCTAAAGCCGCTTATACTATTCAAAAGCTTCACTAAAAGCCCATATGATAAATATCAAACGAATGACTTAATCTAATGCTAATCTAAGGGCATATATAAATTAAATATTATCTTAATATCATTAGCTGTAATCCGCCATGTCAATATTTGTTCTAATCCAAGCGTTAAATTGCTGAATTGCAATTATCAGTTAATGTTGACCAGGGCTTTCAACTGACCCAATGGAATGAAAACACGGGTTCAACCCGTTTGAACTTGACACTATCACTACCTGTAGCCAAATTCTTGTGATTCAACCATGAATTTCGTGTATTATTAACCAAACTAGACATACAGTAAGATCCCATACAGTAAGATCCCACAAAACATAAACCAGTTTCTATTTCAAAACAGCCTGTTTATTTTCCTATTAAAAGGGCATTTATCAAGGGAAGAGGCTGAAAGGCATGGTTAAGAAAACTTTATGTTTTCAAGTAAACCAATCTCTACATAATTACAGGTTGGCTATCATTTTGAAAAACAGGAAAAAACGAAGCATTAAGTGAATGCACTGCTGCCCAAAGAAATTGTGATTTACGATTGTAGAAAATGTAAGTTCACCAAATTTGTTCGCTTCTGCACGAATTTATGCATTTGAAAATGATCACATCACAAATTGTTCAGCCATTATAAGGTATGTTATGTATTAAGGATCCTCCTATAAGAAACCTTCCTTAAATCAGGCTAAAAAGTTTCTTATATAAGGGCACAATTTCTCATAAATATCAGCCTGATGTTCCTTATAAAGTGGTCTCTATCTTGTGCACTCTTATTGTACTTGGCACTTTGAAATAAGTATCTTTAACCTGAAATACTTTTCATTGATTAAAGGTATTGTAGTCCTCTGAAGCAATCGAAACTCATCCTAACGGGAAATTGCCTAACGTAGGCATCTTGTCATGTGCTGGCAAATGACGTCATATAATAATAATGATAATCATCCTAAGACAAAAACCCATGGATCTGCATCTATAATGATGTGGTTTATTTACGAAGAGAAATAACCTCGGTGAATATCTTCTTAAAAAAATTTGATAGATTTTATAACAGAACGGAACAAAAATCTGCATTACAGATTACTTCTGGATGCGGTCTGCGACTGGGGAATGTTAGGAAAGGGGAAGAAACGATTCTCATCTTACGGCGATAGGCCTCGATCGCTTGATTTCCTTCGCAAAATTATCTATAAACAATGTTTCGTCATAGTTGATTTCTCAGACTTTTCATCTAGAAGAGCCTTGACTGAGAGAAAAAGGAGATAGAACAATACCTCATTCGACCCATTGAAAAGGGCTTCTCCCGTGTGCATTTCGACAAGAATGCACCCCAACGACCACATGTCTATTGCCATGTCGTATGGAAGACCAAGGAGGACTTCTGGAGAGCGGTAAAATCGACTCTGTATATATTGATATAACTGCAAAAAAAGAAGCATTCGTTATAATACAGACCGATTATCAATGCCTAATTAGCACTTCTTGAGTGCAAGTGTCAAGGGCAACTGGATTTCTTAGGAATAATCAAAGAGAGTGCGGAAAAATAACCGACCCAAGCGAGACTCGAACCCACGACCCCTGACTTTGTACGGCAAGTGCTCTACAGCTGAGCTATCGGGTCATGCTTTCAAGCCGTCAACTGAAGGCCAAGCCATTTAACCGCCATTTATTCTTGAGTGTAATTAAAAGGATTTAATAATATATATCGTCTAAAAGATATTTTGCTAAATACCATAAGCAACAGTATTTATATATGAGTGATATTCCAAAAAAACTTCCAATTCGTGAACTTGAATATTCGTTAATTTCCCTGGCTTCATGTGAATATTGCTATTGAGCGGGATTTAGGCCTAAGAATATAAAACAAGCCCCGTAGTTTCTTTAATTCTTACACTGTGAATACAGCGTTCCTTTTGTGTATGACGATACTGTAGAGCCAACTTTTGAAAATTGCAAAATTATGATGAAATTGATTCTTTCCATAAAGAAATGGTCTTAATTAGCATAGCTTTTTCCTGAGATAAGCAATTTGTTTCTTGGTTAGTAGAGGCATCGAGGGTCAGTACAACCACTTTCAATATCAATAATAGGCTGGTTATCTGTTAAGATCTATTCTGGGACTGTACTTAATTCCTTGCTAGTTTTGAACTGTGTATAACACTTTCCCACATTTTGTGCATGCCTTACCTAAATCAAGCTCCTCTATAACAATATAAAAAATAACAAAAGCATACACTGTGTTGTTTTCAAGTTGAGAACAATTCCATCATCTCATGCAATTATTAAACCAGAACAAATGCCTTAAAAAGTAAGCAAACTGCTTTGTATTGTGAATTATATTTAGGGCTGTTTTGAAAATGAGTGTCTAACTTTTAAGGTGATGACTTTATCAGTATGTGCTTAGGCCAATGATTGAAAAACAACATGCTGATTCATAGATTGCACAATACTTCAGAATGGCAAATCGCTTTGTTTTCCACTGAACACGTGTCTAAGTCTAAGGAAGATGACTCATACATCGAAGCACAATTACCATAATGCTCAGACGGGGCTTTACATAATTAATGAAGCATGACAGAGTGGGGGAAATGAAAGTAGTTCACTGGGTTTTATATATCAAAGATGAAACGAATGGTCACACTTTTAAATCAAAACGGCTTCTAAGCTTTAATATTTTTGAGTTTTTCGATATTATCCGCTGAGGAATCCAAAGAGGTTTGATCACCGACAATGGGAAAGGTCGCCCACGCGCAACTCATCCAGACAAGACACCCGTTCAACCAGCACGTGGTCAGGTTGGGAGAAAATGCAAGTTGATATTTCAAAAAGCCCGCTGTTCTTCTGTGGCAACAGCGACGAAAAACTGACTTCGAAACCAAAGTTTTGCGAAGAAATTCTCGCAATGAACCACAAGGCATCGAAAACACAGATGAAGATTAGAAAAAAACTTAAAAAGCAAATTATTAGAAATTATTAAATTAGAAGAAGACGGTCGCATGCGTGTTCTACGGCCTAGGCGATAAAAGCAGTGTCCACTCCAAAAGGTCTCCTCCATCCAAAATTCTAAATAAATATCGAGCGGTATATTAATTTCTGTAAAGCTGCCTTATCTTTGCACTGTCGTTCTTCAAAAGTTCCCTGACAGAAACTACATCTAGACGCCGTGTTGCGTTTGCGAACTTGGACCAGCAGATACAAACAATTCCAATCGCTAGCAGGTCCTCAAATCCATCGTGTCACGCTATTATACAAAGCGCGGGGCGAAATGTATAGGGGGTGCTTGTGGTCTCTTCTGCCGGAGAGCTCAAACGGATGTGGTCAATCCACTCCCCAAGAATTGAGGGAATGGGGGTTTCCGATACATATAATAATAAAACACTACCTGGCGGTAATTGTTTTTCCGCACACGGTAAGCGGGCTATCGAATTGCGCGCGCGACAATTCTTCTTTCACTGACGCATCCCGTCCAGGCGACCTTCCCCCCTCCGCCGTTGACAATGTATGAATTCTATAAACATGACCGATTTTCGGGCTAAAAGAAAGATCGAATTCATTTCGCGGACCTTAACCAATTATCCACAAACAGTGGCGTCGCGGGAACATTCTCGCTGGGGTGTAAGAGGTGCAAAACCATATTTTACCGACAGAAATTATTTTGTCGCGTTAATATTTTGTTATATATCTAATTCTACCGACGGGTTCTCTGAAAGTTTGGGTAAACCCCCACCCCCCCCCCACCCTACATACGCTACGCCCCTATCCAATAATACAATAAAAAGAGTGGAATTCCCAGAGCCTAGTCCAAAGCAGCTTTCAAAACATTTCTTTAGCATAACTACATTGTCTGACACCTAAGATAAAAGAATTGGTTTTCCATTGTTGGTCAGTCAGTCCCCCTTGGCTTTAAGTGTGGTTCCCCAAATCCTCCGTCTACCTTAACCCGATCTTTCGAAAAGTTTTCAGCTGTATCTTCTTACGTCTCTATCGTCACTATCTCGCTATTCCCCCTACGGTCATTACCACGGACATTTATTCCAAGAAATCAGAGACCTTATTCTTGGTCTTACAAAAGATGTCAGGAGTACCGAAAATATATCCCTGTTCGTTATTCAAAACCGTCCTGGCAAACATTGCACTATTTTAACTTCAAAATCTCCCTGAACCTTCGATTATTCTAGGAACTTTAAAACATTTTTCTTGCTTGTCTCGTTCGCTCAACGATCCACTTTATACAAGGAAGCAGCAGTAAAAAGAATGATATTATTTCAACTTTATTTTCTTGTCCACGTGGTTATAGGCATTGTTGTTCGAGAGACTGTTCCCTGACGTCAGCATCAACAAAACCCCGCCACTTCCACCAACGCGACTAGCCCTCATAATTGGCACAACAAAATTACTGTGTAATAATAATCATCATCACCGACAATTACCATCATCGCCAAAATGTTTAATATCGTTTCGTGTGATTTTCCGTAAGAAATTGAAAGTTTTAGAAGTTTCACCTTCCGTGACAATGATTATGGGAAAAGATACTCAATGGCAGGCCAAAAGATCCATACATAAAGGCAGCGGGGACAATAGCTTTATGAGCAAACTATGACGTCAAAACATTTTACTTTTGTTAGATAAATCCTCTAAACAAATGAAGAAAGCCAAGCAGCAGTTTTCATTGCAAACGGACTGTAAATTCCCTCAATACATTGCCGCTCATAGGTATGGCTTTACATTATGTCCCCAGGAAGACAGCAATTCATCAACAGGGAACATCCCGCAGTAATAATGGAGATGCGCCCTGGCAAGTCACAAACAGGATGAAATGGAAGAGCCAGTCGACGCGGATCGCTTTCTATGAAAGACGAGTTTTCACGCACTGACTTGAGAGTGTAGCAGTTGTGGAAATGCTCCCTTCATAAATGATTGAAGTAGATGGGACAGATCGACTGAGGACAAACAGAGTTTTCAGGCGCAAAGACCCAGCGATCAAGATTCAATCGTGGGCACAAAATCAAGCTCAAAAGGTATTCATTGACGAAACAACTTTTGCTGTTTAACGATGTCCCATGGTAAAAACAACTGTCATATAATGTATGGCAAAAAACAATGGCAAGAATATTATTAGCAAGAAACTTTTCGTTTGTCTCTGCAACTTTAAGGTGCCATTCTCTAGCTTTGTGGATTTTCGTTTGGCTCCGAAAATAGGAGATTAGGCCAGTTTATTGACGAGCCTTGATCCATCGTAAACTAGTTAAGCCTAGAAAACGTAAAACTGAAACACATGTTTTCAGGAAAAACTTTTGTTTAGGCCTTTTCTTGAAGGTCGCACAGAAATGTAGTTTACAAACTATCTATCAACTATGAAATGGTGCGCATTTCTTTTACCTGGTGAAGTCAAACGTTAGGGACAAGGGAAGAATTTTAATAGACTAACAAACACTGTAAGATTCACCGCTAGAAGAACCTTTATCTTGTCAAAATGTCAGTTGAAAACTGAAAGGATTTGTAGTTGCAGAACAGACCGTCCTTTTAGGCCTCGAAGTTACTTCACTACGTTTTCCTTCAACATTCAAACTAGAAACAGAACAAGGAACCTAGCAGCAAGGCATGGATAAGTAAACAGAAAACTCGCTGTTTCAGGATGTTTTTAATTATTTCAAAACGCATCAATTGTAACTCTTTTGGTTCAAAAAGGCAAGAAGATGGTCATCCTGGCTTTTAAATTAGATCTAAAACGGTCATCATGAAATGTTTCTCGGCTGTAAATCAAACAACCATGACGATGCGTTTCTGCTGCAGTTTGAGCCACTCATAAACAACAGTTTCTACGGACATGATTAGAAACAATCATCACCAAGTGTTTCGCTGCTGTGATTAGAAACAATCACCAGCAAGTGTTTCTCTGTTGTGATTAGAAACAATCATTATCAAATGTTTCTCTACTTTGATTAGAATTAATCACCACAAGTGTTTCTTTGCTGTGATTTGAAACACCCGCAATACAGTGTTTTTCAGGTGCGCATTTACGCATTGTTTTCAGTACGATGAAAGCTTGTATACATAACTTTGCAAGTGGAAACGGGTTACCGGCTAGGAAACATCTTACACAGAACAAGGACCAATGTTAAACAACATAATTCAACAAACGCCAAAGACCCAAAATGGAAATAGAGAACAGCTGCTAAAGCCAAAATAGCAGCTAACGGTTACCTTTCTGTGACCAGACATCATTTCTTAAATCATTTATTATGATAAAAATTAGGATAAAAATGATTATTAAAATATTAATCAGTGATCATAATGGCTTTGAGCGACAAACAGAAGTGTGTAAACACAGTCAACTAACTGTTTTGAGTACCACTGTAACTGTAGTGAGAAACATGAACTGTACGGTTAATTGGAGATAGCTTCTGCCAACTGCTTGTTTACAGATAACAACATGATGCATTCAGGTGCTATTTCTTTTAACCGGTCAAGGCTAGTCCAAAGTGGGCTTGGAAAGATTTCTCTTCCTAGAAGTCGAATATCGTTTGCGTCGCCAAAAACTGCTGATTGGCAACAAATGAACGCAGGATTCGTTCGCGTGAAACTTAAATGGCTGGTCAGAAGGTAAGGCGGGTGTAGTACCCATTCCATAGGGGAAATGGTCCACTTATATGATCCAAGGTGTCAAACAGCCGTACAAAACTCTAGACAGCTGCCTTGCTAAGGAACTGCATCATCATATTGCCGGTAATTATCAGATACTCAAAATTCCGTCTATTTGCCGTTCCTTGGGAGAAATGATCTTCTGATAAGCTCAAAGGAGTCAAGAAAACGTTTACCTTGCCGAAAGGGTCACGAACTGCATCAAAACAGATGCTTAAAATCATGTCAACAAATTATCAAGATCCGATAAATGCAAGATAACTAAAACAAAAAACACCTACCGTATGACCAAGTTGGCATGAACTCCCAAAATCGACTATCTTAATAGCACTTCGCTTTGGGTTGCATAAAAGTACATTTTCCGGTTTTAAATCGCAGTGGATAATTTGCAGCTCTGGTGCTGATAGAAAGCAGAGTGCCGTGCAAAGCTGCTGGGCGAATTTCCGAGTAAGGTTGAGGGAGACGCCCCGAAAGTTCGTGTTCCGCAGCAGATCGTAAAGGTTGTAGGAGAGAAGTTCGAAGACTAAGCAAAGATGGTTGCGCCACATAAACTGGTTTTTCAGTCGCACTGCAAAGAAAGGCGAAACATCCGATTAGAAGGGATTTGGCATAGACATAAAACTATACGATCAATACTGCAAAAAAGCATCGATTTGTGTTAAATAGTAGTCGATTTTCGTCCATGTATGTCTTGAGTTCTAGCTTTGGACATGATAGTATAAAACTTGACCTTGATATTTTCAAAGATTAGGCAACCAATGTTCAATTATTTGCATAAAAAATAGGAAACTGTCGTACATATAGTATATTTCTTACTTTATCCTAAGACATTTTAAAGAATAAAATGGTGTATTAAGTTAGAGTATATATATATATATATATATAATAGGGCTGGCTGTATTCAAGTTAACACAATGTTATAAGTTAGTGTAATGTTTTATGTAGCAGCCATTCCATTATCATTATTATTATTATCGTTTGAAAATTGTTTTGCGCCAACACATTGTTGCTATTACAAGTGTTGCTGTCATAGACAGATCTCTACTTTTGAAATTCACCATCAAACATTATAAATATATTTCCTTTTTTAAGCAATAACAATTTCATGTAAACAAGATGATAAACTTCCAAACTTCCTAACAAATTGTTTTAGTGAATTAATGGTTTTAAAAAATGTTGATAATGTTTTAAAAAATATTTATTTCATACACATTTTAAATATGCATAGGTTTAAAGTGAGATTTAAAAAGCAATCAGGAGCTCATAAAATTTAAATGCTGAATTCCATAACAGTGCATCCAGGATGAAAACATGAGTAAAATGAATTAAAGTCTATTTGCTGTTTTGAGGCTTTTTGTAAAATCACTGAAAACTCTTAAACAATGGGGTGCAAAATTACAGATCAAAGATGGTCTCCTACAGGGAAATTGGTAGCCTCATAATTAGACACATACAGACAAAAAGTTTCCAGTCTGTTTTTGGCAAAAATCCATTTTCAGTTCATGGCAGTTACACTGTTTGAATAATAGTTCTGTATTACAATTGAGAAAATTTGGTTATCCTGGCTATCAGTGAAATAGAAGTCTAATCCTGCGATTATCAGATACCGTATGGTGAAAAAGTTTAAAAACTCACCAATATAAAATTTTGAATCTGGATCATGGCTGTTCATAAGCTCCAGTAACTGTACTTCAATCTGAGCCTGGTTTAAGAACGGCTTCTTATTTTTTATAATCTTAATCGCTACATCTTCTTTTTCCTGATAATCATATGCCTTGACAACCTACAACAAAACAAGAGTTAATAACAATAATTTGATGCAAGAAGGTAACAAATGTTACTGTGTTTCCAGGAAGAAACATATTCAAAAAGGTATCATTCAGATGTTTACAACAGTAGAAAACTGTTGGGCAAAATATTGAAATATATATAAAACATTATATTAAACAAATTTGGACAATGTTGATGATTTGGTAGTTTCTGTAAATGTCTCTCTATTTGATGCTGTCTCTAAACTTTGCAGCTTGTGTGGTTAAATCAAGTGAAAAACATCAATAAAAATTTCCTAGATACTACTTCATGACACAACATTGAGAAGGCCTTCAAACATTCAAGAACACAAAGCCCTTTTATAAAAGCAACACTTGATAATGATAAACAAGAACCAAAACTTGGAAAATTATATTTACCTGTCCAAATGACCCCTTTCCAATCAGCGTATCAATTTCATACCTATCCAGGAATTTCTCCCCATGCCTAATTACATAATCAAAATTCTCATCATCGTATCCGTCATTGTAAAGTCTCCGCTCCTTCTTAGTCCTACCCTCTTCTGTCCTCTCTTTTTCTGCTCTTCGTTTCTTTTGTGAGTAGTAAACCTGGACCAAACAACAGATTATAAATAAAAACTTCATCTGAAAACACAATATATATCAGTAGATATATACCTTATAAGTGATAGATGGTTTCTCAAGAAAAACCTTGAATCCCAAGCACAAGCAACATAAAAGTATATACTTGAGAGGCTAGGGTGAAACATAGATGTACCACTTAATATTGCTGCTCAGTTGCAAAATGAGGCTTTAGCCGATAGCACAAGAGCTTAGATGCAAAACAAATTTTAACACCATTTTTCAAGCTTGATTTGGTAGTGCTTAATAGTTTAATGAATTTGTGCATTATGAAAAGTAGAATATGATTGACTAATCAGAAAAATTACTTTTCTGAACTGTGAGATAGACTACAAAAAACATTTGTCACATAACAGAGAAGTGAATTGATGATTGATAACTTTCTGCCGTATAATTAGCTTTTTCACCTTGGTTACCTTAACCTAATGTGTTCGATCTAATACATGTGTTGTGTGTGAAGATAACAGTCAAGGAAAGTTTCACAGCACCAATGACAAATTAATTTATACATTAGCATGGAAAAAGGCAAATTCTGACAAGCTAAATTTCTGACTGGAATGCAAATGAAAGTTTAGAAAACTTGGGGTACCAGGTTTGGTACATTGCATATCCCATCTTAACAAGGGGATTTATATACTTTTTAAATTAGCATCAACCAACTTGGACTTTCATTCACTATTTTGTTCATATTACATATTGCAGGTCTCTTGAGCCAAAGGTGCAAGAAATCTGACGAAGCATGAATGAGTGATTCATTGTGGTTGAAGAATGATTGGAAGAGTGCATTACTGAGGTAACTTTTGGACTGTCACAGTAATAAACAATCAAATTAAACTAATGACAGACCCAAACAAAAAATTATGAGTGATTATAAAAAGCAGATTACCTCATTGATATGCTTGTATGTTTTGATGAGATCAACACTAAGTTTTCTCAGTGGTGCAGTTCCAGGTTCTCTAAAAGTTGTAGGGATTTTTCTGACATAATAATCATAGGCCGATTCTTGATTTGAGTCTGGCATTGTTTGCTCGCTCGTTGCCATTGCAAACAATACCAATAAGATTATTATCTCTGATTGGTTACTATCCGCATGGTAGTTCTGTCAATTGTCCTGTGGTGTGATTCCTGAAAACATTGAAAATACAAACAATTATTGAAATGCTTGAAGTGACAAGAGAGTCAGCAATGAGTAATATTGCAATATTTCTGTCAACACAAAACAAGCTACATAAACTTTTGTTTATAAGCAGAATTCTAGGTATTTTTGCAGTTTAATTTATGAACATGCATCCATGTTTTGACTTTTGACAGTCTACAATCAAGATACAACAATATCTATTATCTCACACTGATTACCTTGGCAGAAGGTGATGCAATATAAAAATGTTGTAGATAAATTTATTTTAAGTATAAATAATGTCCCCAATTAGCACAGTATGCTAAATACATAGACACTTTAATAAATTAATGATAATAATAAAAAAGAATTTTCAAATTTGACTTGAACCCCCTTGTTGTTCATGTATAGATGTCAATTTAAGCAAGATGATGGTATACTGTTTAAAATTTTGTGATTAGATTCAAAGCATTAGGCACAGCTTAAAATCAAAATAATTAAATTCAGAAGGCAAGGTTTGTGTTAGATATCTACTGTTTTGCTTTTTCTGAATATATATGCCTTAACAAATTTTCATATCATATAGCATCCACTTCAAAATTCAGCTGGCAAGATTTGTACCCAAAATCTAGTTTTTTCTGAAGTCTTAGATTCATATAATTTTCATCATCATGTAAACAATATCAAATTAAACTTCAATGGGCAAGATTTATATTCAACGTCTACAGTTTTCCTCTCTAAGGCCTGAAATATATCAATTTTATCACAAAATAACATAAATCTAATAATTAAGCAAGCAAGATTTGTACTATAAATCTGGTTTTTTCTTTCTGAATTCTTACATATATTTCATTTCATTGCCATAAAATATTGATATCTAACTTCTGTTAGCAAGACTTTATTCAAGATAAACAGTTTTTCCTTCCGGAGTAAAAAACATACACACTGCTTGTATCATTGTATAGCATTAATATTCATATCCAGATGACATGGCTATCTTTTGATATCTAAAGCTTTTCTTTATAAATTCAAACTTTTGTGATTACTCTTTAAACCTCACATCTATACAACAAAGGCATGAATGTTCTGCTCTTGAGTTAATCCTAGGCCAGAACGTATTTTGAAAAAACGATATAAAAGGGTTTAGAGGATTTTGTTGTAAAAACAGCTGCCCTCTTTCTGTCAAAATTTTGAGATTACTTCATCATGTCTGGTTAAATAAAAAGAAAACGAATATGTCCTTTACAATCCTTTTGAATCTGCCTTTTGAATTTAAAAAACATAAATTCAAATTCAAATCTCTAAACCAAAATATGCTGCACTGCCTAAAGTTAAAAGTGAATAAATTTGTTGATCGTAAAATATCCTAATGCCGGCATACAAAAATGTACAAAGGACACACTCAGAGCATCTACGAAGATTTGAAATTTGACCCCTTACATGACTTTCTCACTTGGCGCATGGCTACTTATTTCCGTATTTTGGAATTGGGTTCAATAGCGCCGTTTTGTTTATTAGAAGATTTCATCTCTCATCGGATACTTTCAAAATGGCGCCTATATACGGCCTTCGTTGCGTAAGACAAAAGAAAATACAGTCAAGATTTCTCACCAAGATTTTTAGGGTAGTTATTACAAAACATTAACAATTTCTGCAATTTTAAACGGTTATTCGAAAAACTGTTCAGATGGGTTTCAAGATCTCCTAACAATTGCCGGCCATAATTATTCATTTCGGGCTTCGTTACTGCCCTTCAGCTAGAATCAAAGCGCGGCAAAACTCTTCAGGTGGGAAGTACTTCGCGGCCTGAGAGGTGCGAAAATTTAGACGTCATATTTTGTGTTTACTTTGCTGAATAAGCCTAGAATTCACTCAATTATCTTCCAAGATAACATATGCGAAGGAAGCTCACGTTGATCAAGCATCGAGGTAAAGATTTAGAGGGGAAAGTCACATGAATTTTCTGATCGTGAAACTGTGTACATCAAGCATGGCTCCTTTTGGCCTAATGCCAGATCGCGTTAAACAGCGCCTTTCTAGACGATTTTCGTAAGTTACTTACCAAATCAATCACTTCTCCCTCCTTTGTCACCCATCTGTAAGGCTTTTCTGGATGTTTCCACACTGTTTTGTCGAGCTTTAATAATTACAACTTCTTTCCTTCTCCATGGACAAATTGCGGCAGCAAAGTAGTTCCTATTCGCTTCAGATCGGCTTTATCTTTACAAGAGCAAGTTCCTTGACCATCAAATAGAATCCAGCTATGGAATCGTCAGCTAAATTACCTTGTGGCCTCCAGTAATTTGTCAAATACCAGATCAAAATAAAGTCAGAAAAATCCCTTCAAAATCTTTTTCCTCGAATAACAAATTTCAAAAATATAAAAAAGTTGCGCGCCAGAATGCCTATGACGCGCGCGTTGTTACCATAGATCTGTCAATCAAACTTGAGCTCAAATAGGAGAATTTGCGTTTTGATCCAACAATAGACAAAGCGCTCGGAATATGGCGGGACATTCAAGGTTGTAAACAAAGTACAGCGTGACTTGTATATACTACCAGTGCTGGACTTTCTCGCCTTCCCTAAATTGACAAGTTAGAGAGATTTTCGCACGGTGGCAACTTTAATGTTTTGGAAGGATAATGGTGAGAACCGTACGAATAATAATGTTAATTTACTGAGAACTGAATCTAATTTTCCGTTTAACCATCAGGACTTTTTATAAGAAGATAAGCACTCGTAAATTCCTGAGTTCAATTTCAATTAGTGACCATCAACATGTCAATAAAACATTATATGGAACCGAAAATCAAGGAAACAGTTGAAACAAATTAGAGTCCTTCAAGTCAAAGGGCGGGGACGCCTTTGGAATTTGCGGGTCTTTCAGGGAGGATTCTCGTGGGGTCGAGAGAAAATGGTGAACACCTTGCTTCTGTTCATTCCCCGAATACCGAAAAATTAATACGTAAAATGAACTGAAACCTCTCCAGCCATTAAGTTTTTAAAGAAAACAATTTCAAGGCACTAGGGGTCTGGAAGTATATTTCTGCACAAATTATTATAATTTTTTTACAAGACACTACATAGACTGAATCCTCTCATTTTTCTTCCAGTTTTGGAACAACAAACAAAGCAGTTTGATAGTCTTTGGGCTAATGCCAGCAGTAGCTTTACCTTTTCCCCATATTCCTAGTAGCAGTTTATTTCTCAATAGTTTTAGGCAAGTTAGATATTGAGTTACATTTCCTATTTCCGCAAAAGTACTCGAGGAAGCTCTGAAACTATTTCCTTCCCAGATGAAACATATGACGAACAGAAAATTCCTTTTCACTTAGATGTATAACTACCGTAATGCCTCAAAAACATGGTTGAATGAATATTGGAAGATTAAATAAACAACACCGTTTATTTAAGATTTCATTCCCAAGGCCTTTTTTCGAAGGGGCGATTAATCGATAATATCACTTCTAGGACGGGCGCTTATTTGAGGGGGCGCTTACTCAAAGGGAGACTCCAATTCGATGATATTATTATGCTAAAGTTTTGATGACATTAAAATACTTTTGCTACCATATTTGTTGCAGTTTTATAGTCTTAGTTTTGATAATAATTGGTAATACAGTTTCGGGGATGAGGCATGGAAAAATACAATGTTTTGAAGGGGGCTAAAGCATTACTCCATAAAATAGAGCATTACTACATATAGAATTTGTAGAATAAATCAAAGGCCTCATGATCATACCCTACGAATTTTAATTCCTTGCCTCAGGAATTTTGTTTATCCTCTTGTTCAAATCTTCAACAATTAAGCTCTTTTTTTCATAAAATTTTTAGAAAACACACCAATAGGAGCATGAAATTTCAAACACATATTTCCGGGAATCGAGAGTTATCGAATCTATAATAACTTTGGCTGGAAATAAATGTTAGTGAAAGTAGAAGTAATAATATCCTCTAAATAGTGGTCTTGTGAACTTTGAATGAGTGGAAAAATCGAACATTAATGACGCTTTAGAACTAACTTAAATTTTTAAAGAAGACGTGTGGAATTTTTTCATGGCTACTATAAATATGTTGTTATTACATGTAGAGATGTAGATGCATTTATAAACACACGCATAGGTATTCTAATGTGCAGGGCAAAAACTTCTTTCTCTATGAGAGCTTCAAAAATAATACTAAAAACATCACATCTAGTAGCTAGCCTAAAGTTCATTTTACAAAACTCCAATAAAATTCCCTAGCCTCTGAAACCCGGCGGGGTATAGTAGGAGTGCCAGATGACTATGATAAAAGCAAGAGAGAAAGATGCTTCCCCCCTCTTGTCTCTCTGATTGAATAGCCAAACTTTCTATACATATTAAATTAACACATTTTCTACAAAGCGTTAAATGAAGACCATGGGGTTTATCAAGTTGCTGATTAATGCAATAGTTGACAAACAGAATGGTGTTGACCACACCCTCTTAGAGTTTTTCGAAATTGTCACAATGATTAAATCAGCAGATGAGATGATGATGCAATTTGTGATGACCCTGAAACGAGGCCAATAGCAAATGGCTCAAGAAGGGAAGAGATGGGGGTTTGAGCACTATTTCGTTCTAGAACATGGAGACGTGTGGGGGCAATAATCACGTTAGGCCTAAACCTCACTCCGCTGTCGTTGAATTCGCTTCCCTGAGCTTCAACCCATTACGGAATCTGAGAATTTATACTTTTTCGGTTTAATTTTCTGGATAAGTTTTATACTTCTAATCATTCATCTTTTCTATAAGAAAATCCTCATCCAAAGGCATGTTGCTTTATTTTAAATTCTATTCTCGAAAAAACTGTTGTTTTGGATCAACTTCGGTGCCTCTCAATGCACGAAAGCAGCAGATGTTTTTTCTTTAATCTTAAATCTCTTTTCATATGCAACTAATTTTCAATCTGCGCATTCATTCGAAAGCGTCGATGGAAAAATCGCAAAAGACTGAAAAAGAAGAAAGCTATACAGCTATGAAGATAGGTGTGAAACCCACAAAATGAATGAGCTTATCAAACCTCTACTTACATAGATACCTTAAGAAATGCTATGAAAAGAACCTTTAAAATACAAAGTTAAAAACATTGAGTTGGAGTAAAATATGATATTAATTTTGTAAAAATATCATGGCGTTACAATATTAATTTTTGATTTGAAGTAATTGAACCACAAATCCTGCACTATACAAGGGGGAGTAGGGGATGGGGGAGGGGTAGCGGTTTTAGGGACTTCGGGGCCCGGGGCCGAAATCATCTGCGGGGCTATTGTTTTTAATTTTTGATAGCCCAGACAATGTTCTTCAAGTTCTTTTTCGTTAAAATTGTTATGCCTCAAGATGGTCCCTTTTCAAATTTTTCTTTGCTGATGGACCCCCGATCCCCGCATTTTGGCACTGGAATGTCATCCAAAAAGTTGCCCGTCGGAAGGGTTTATGCGAATTGCGCAGTAATGCTTTGCATCGCAGCGGCACTCAAAACGGTGCAACAATCTAATCGGAGAAGAGCTGAGGAAGATGTATATTTTGAAGTTAATATGTCTGGTCCTCCTATCCATGAATATCTGTACAGGTAAAGGATGGA
Organism: Nemopilema nomurai; assembly: GCA_003864495.1. Classification (NCBI taxonomy): domain Eukaryota; kingdom Metazoa; phylum Cnidaria; class Scyphozoa; order Rhizostomeae; family Rhizostomatidae; genus Nemopilema; species Nemopilema nomurai. The sequence goes on along the minus strand of ML133499.1, from coordinate 793,567 downwards.
AAGATGTGAAGAAAACATTGCGTATACTAAGAAATGGCCCCGAGCCAGGGGAAAGGAGGGAAGTTATCACAATTGATAGCAGGGAAGAGCTCTCCAACTGGCCTAAGCACGATAAAGGCGATGTTGGCTCTTTCAAGAATGTTTTTACGGAGGCAAGAAAAAGAGCAAAGCGATCTGTTCCAGGGACACCAACAAAGAATATGGTATGCTGTGCTCTAAATATTGGATGATCTTTTTGTTTTGCGAATGAATAAAATACAGCTATTGTTTTTTTGGATGGAGTGAAAAGAAGTTAAATCTGCACGCCTGACTTTGCAGGACTTTATCAACAAACATTTACTATTTATTTTCTTTAGGGGCAAAGAAATTCTTTACTTAAATATATCTGAGCTTATTTCTGAACCAATGGCAGTGCCATGTTTTATAAGTTGCGAGACTTGGGTGTGTTTGGCTGCAAAGAATCGAGTCTCGGACAATTTGGACAATATCAATGCTACGTGCGTCACAGAATTTGTTTTTAGTTCCGCGTGATCCACAAGCTAAGGATAATTCGAGTTTCAAAACATGGCCAGAACTGTCTGTGCTGGCAAATGATTTACCTGACTGTCGTCTACAAGTTTATATAATTTATTATGTCTATTTCACTAGCGACACGGAAATTTAACACTTATTATGCCGGACGCTTTGACTAAAAGCAGTGTGTTACCAAGGCTTCCGACACTGCATTGTCAATTATGTAACGATTAACTAAAAAAAGAGTAAAAGCATCAGCATTATCTGTAACCTATTGCATCATGACTGTTTAAAAATACAATTTCAACCGTTAATGACTCAAAACAATTTTATTTAAAGACTATGAAAATTCATTTACACCTGACAAGGTGGCTTTTAATAATATCCGAGGGTTTTAATCTAGAGGATGTTTATACATGTTGTTTTATTGTAGTTTTTTATTTAAAGAATATTTTTAGCTGTTTATAAAGTTTTAATCTGTGAATAGAAATTTAAAAGATTTTATTTGACTATTATCATAAGGCTATGACTTTCATCTATACCTGAGTGACCTCAAATATTTGTTCATATGTAGCTTAGTTTCTAAAGCCTTTATTTTTGTGATAGACTTCATTAAAGTAGAGTAATAACTAAGTAATAACTTTAAAAGCTCATTCTCAGGTGTTTTTGCAATCTGTTTCATACAATTATTAGAAGCCTTAGGTATCATACAGTGCTAGTTGAGAACGGTGTGGTGTCTCTATCATGTGTTGCTTCGTTACTGAGTAACAGCTCCAGGTTGAATAAACAAAAATGAATACTCCTGGAGTCCATTATTTGTTTAATAGTCAATGTGATAGTGTGTCCATTATGTTTCTTGTTCAGTGTACTTTGTTTGAGACCTTCTAGCCACCATTTAATTATTTCCTATGTTTATTAATATTTAACAAAGTATTAATCAGAAATTTACTTGTTCATAAACATTTATCAAGGATATTGTTCAGTTTTTAAGACTAAGCTTGTGTAAGCAAGTGACCATAACACCACAATGTAGTGCTGTTGTTGTCTGACTGCAATACCTGATTGATTTCTGTAAAAACTACAGACTTGTGGGTTTCATTTATATTGGAGTGTTTAATGAATGTTATCTACTCTTTTTTAGTTCCATTTCAACGACAGCCATTTTGTTGCAGAAGTTCATTGGGCTGGCTCCAATAGCTCTGTCATTCTTGTTTTGATGCGTGACCCAACTCCTTCACCAAGAAGACCAAACTATTTCTATGTCTCAAGAAACTATGGAAAAACTTTTACAAACATTACAGAAAAGTTTAGAGTTAATGGAACATTGCCTGTTTTGGATGATTACTACCCAAGTCCTCTTAATAGTCAACATTATATAGTTACTGCAAAGTTTCATAAATACATATTTATCTCTTCTGATGGCTGCCAAACATTCAAAACTACAAGAGTCCCATTTACCCCAACAAAAATAAAGTTTCATCCAACAAGTTACAGACATCTGTTGGCCTACGATGAAGACCATCCAATGAACATGGTAATGAATACTGATTTTATTTCTGTGTATAGTCATTAAAAGATGAAATTAAGAAGAAGTTTTTCAGTTATGTTCATCACTATTTGCTAGATATTTCTAACATTTATTTAGTCCATTCCTTAAAGATTAGCAATGTGTTGAATCTCAGCTGGTGCCAGTGTTATCTTGTATGAGTTTTGTCTTCAATTACCAGTGCATCTTACTGCTTTGTAGAAAATTTTTGTTATGCTAGTGACAAATTGGATATGACATCTATCATAGGAGAAAATTTTACAGATTTCTGAACACAAAAATCTGCAAGCATGTTGATAAATGGCTAAAAATGGTTTCAAAACTTTGTATGACTAGAAACTTTTATCTTCTCCTACCAAACAGAATCAAATGTTGTTGTTTTTATTTAACACCTACATGCTGAAATGTGTTTAGTTACTTATGCTTTATCTTTTCAAATCCTTAGCTGTATGTGTCAACGACGTTTGGTACAACATGGCTGTTCAAATCAAACTATGTGCGATCATTCTACTGGTAAGAAAATTTTTGTCCTTTTCCCAAAGCCTTTTTAAGTCCGCAACTGACTGTTGACTGATCTGGATTTTATAAAGTGCCTTAAATCCTTAGTTTCTAATGCTTAAATTAACGACAATAATCTTGGTTGAAAAGTCATGGACAGTTTGTTGGTGAACATGACTGCTCTTTTCTTGATATTCTCTGCCTTTGATTTCTCCAACGAAGTGGGGCAACTATTTTTAGTTATATTGTCAATATGAAATCATAGTCTAGTTAGTATGCTGCTAATGGTTGCAATTTTAAATTCTTTCTTGTCATAAGTTTCTGATTTCATAGTTTTTAAGAGATATATGAAAGGTGAATGGCAGTTGTTTGTTTTTATCACCAAATATTAAACTTTGTTGAAAAAGTTTTCAATATTTTGTATCTGTTTTATAGGGGAGTGCAACCATATGATTACTCAAGCCAGTTCTATGTTGAAAGACGTCTTCCAGGTATGTTTTCTATACTATTTTTATATGGATTGCTCAATGGTATTAGCTGTAGCATTTTGTGACAAAGGTGACCATTTCAGTAGACTGCCCCCAACACACATTTTTTCTTGAAGGTTTAAAGTCATATTGATTACAACCTACTTTACTATTTCTGATTTCCTTCCAAGAATTGCAACAAATAGTTTCCTAAATGTTGATCAAAATAATGGGACAAAATTGGTTTGAAAAAATGTCTCAACCTTTTTGAGGAGGGAAAAAGAGATATTTCTAGGTGTTTTGAAGTCAGCAGTGATGCTTTCATTGTAAACTGGACCTTGGAAGATGTGAAGCCAATTGAATGATTTGAAAATCAATTTTCGGACAAAGATAGCTGGAAGCAAAAACGCAATACATGTGTTATTGTGTGCCAAATACTACCACATGCCTGATTCAGGATTTTGTAATCATTAAAGAGGAAGCAATAGGCCTAATTGAATGATCAATTCTTTCCTATTGCATTGTAAATAGAAATCAGGTACCAGTTCTGGCTTGCTGTTTCTTTTCACTGCCATATTAGCACGAATAAATTGATGAATACTCTGCAATATGTCAAGGAACCTTTTAAGCTTTACAAAATGAGTATTGCAGAATTCTCCTCTGCAAAGAACATCAAGCAAAGTACCTCGAATAGCTTAAAAGAATGATTTTCATCAGTGGATCGATGCATCAATGATTTGCATCAATGGGTCAATGCATCAATTATTTGCATCAATGGATCAATGCATCAATTATTTGCATCAATTGATCAATGCATCAATGATTTGCATCAATGGATCAATGCGCCAGTGATTTGAAATGATTTGCACTGTAATCGCTTTCCATTTAGTAGGCTACTCTAATCAATTCCGTTACCCCTGATCAAAGACATGATACCAATTGCTAGCCCATTCCTGCGAACCGCCCGCCATTTTCCCGATCCGCCCCCGGTCTGGTTTGGAGTGGCAAGCAAGCTCTTTAGTTCAACTTGATCATCTTCTCAGAGCGTTCCGTTTTTCGATGTGGCGTGAAGATGCTCTAAGGGGGGTTGCTGAAATAGAAACTTTCCGTTTTTAATCATGAACATCAACTGTATGACAACTATAAAAAATCTCAGAAATGTCTCATATGAATATTAATATCAATATCAATATCAATATGAATATCAATATCAATATGAATATCAATATCAATATGAATATCAATGTGTATGATATCACTAGTTTTTTCTTTGTATTGTGGTATTTTGAGTTTTTGAACGATGGAGCTTCTCAAGTTAAGACCACATTTTATTCAAGCGATTTATTTTATTAGTCTGTGGAAAGATAAGTTTATCTGCCCTGCACAAGAGTGCCCACTTCCTAGCTCCCACCTCAAAACTCGCAAGCTTCCACCCTCGCAATTCTAATCTTCCACCCCTTCACTTTCAAGCCCCCACTCAATTCACTTCCAAAGCACCCACCCCCTCACTTCCAATCTTCCAACCCCGTACTTTCAAGCCCCCACCCCTTTACTTCGAAGCCCCCACTCAATTCACTTCCAAGCCCCCTATCAATTCATTTCCAAAGCTCCCATCTCCTTACTCCCAAGCTTCCACCCCCGCACTTCCAAGTCCAACCCCCGCATCTCCAAGCCCCCACTCAATTCACTTCCAAAGCACCCACCCCTCACTTCTAATCTTCCACCCCCATAACTTCCATAGTACCCACCCCTTCATTTCCAATCTTGCACCCCCTCACTCCCAAAACTCCCACCCCCTCATTTCCAATCTTCCACTCCCTATTTTCCGAAGCACCCACCCCTCACTCCCAAAGCACCCACCCCCTCACTTCCAATCGTCCACCCCACCATTCCCAAGCTCCACACATTTAGCAACCACCTCAGCCTGAATCGACGATTGTCGCCCCAGTCGTATCTGCTCGTAGATGAGGATAGTCTGAAATGAAAGAAGAAAAACCAGCCACCTGTCAACCAGTGTTTTGTTAAGTATTCTTGTGGCTGGCATGAGTCATCAATTGAATACGGAAGTTGCACGTCATCCAAAGATAGAATCTGGATTTCGGTTTTCCGAATCCTGGTTACTCAATCCATAGTTGGATAACAGATTTCGGAATCTCGATTATGCAATCTTACATAAGTCAAAGTTATTCAGTCTTGCCAAACGGATGGTGCAATGCAACTCATTGCCTTTTAAATTTAACCAGCAAATACATGGATCATATCAGCTTATGAAGATCACGATAATATTTTTGCAACATTGAATCTTGGGGTGTCCTTGTGTTGAAATTCAAAGATTTCAGCCTCGTTTCAGATCATGGATTTTACAGGTGGCCAATTCAATGTGCAGCAGTGTTTTCAAGATAATTCTAGATTACTTTGCAAAACTGAAGTATATCGAGAGTGCAAAGGATAATTCCCTCAAACAATGGCGAGTCAGGCATTACCGTTAACCCTGGTGCTGTTGCCATGGCAGGCCTTATTGTTGTCAAGCTGTCTTGTTGAATGTTACTTTTGTGCCCGTAGGTCAGCGGTCAACCATTATGCGCTACAACTACTGGTTTTGGCACCCAAGGACGCTGATTTCAAACGTGGAGGATTTCGACTTGCAAGACAAATACATGTTTGTTTCCCAGCGCAACGTAAGTCTTTGTTTTTAGGTAACTCTGGCTTTGTGAAATAGTGGGTAACTCTCGTGAATAAAGATTCGCTCATGAACATGCATTCTCACTCTTAATGCACGGGAACTCGTGAATCGATAATTTCCATTCGGGAATTTGTGAAACTCCTTCCCTGGGGGGCACTGGATTGGGATAGTAGTGTAATGTTTTTGTATTCTCTAAATTGGCATTAATTTTTGAGGCTGAAACATTTGAGCACTTCACTAACCACCAAACCGCCATATTCCACCAAATCCATGGAAATTCGCCCAACTTCCATCGAGTTTTAAATTCCAAGCACAGATCAGATTAACATGAATGCTGTGTATTAACCTGCGGAAAGCGTGAATTTCAAAAATTTTCTCCTTCTTGATTCATACACCATATTGAGGAGCCACTAAAGAGCTGTTTATACTAGTTAAATACAATCAAGAGGTGCGTACAATGCCATTGTTCTGAGCAGGCTGCAAGAGGCCTGGGAATAGTAGCAATCAAATCTAATCCAATCATAGTGCATCCTCGCTCTCCATTGCGAGACTGGTCTTCATAACATTAATAGTGCTAAATAACAGCCTAGGATTTGCATGGCAATTGCAATTGCATGGACGATACTGTTGCCAACCTGTTTGTTGTAACGATTTTCAATTTTTTTGCGGTGCGGGAAGAATTGTATTATCTGCACGCTCTTGCAAGAATTGTGTACTAGAAATCAAACGTTTTGTTCAACTGCGATGCGAAATGCTCCAGGGGTTTTATATCGCTAGTGATTCTTGTATTTCTGCATATCCAAGAACAGACTTGGCTCTGATACACCTACTCTCGGGTAGCTAATAAACGGTCTTTATAAACAGGGGAGGTCGGAAAAATTTCCAAAATTTAATAAGCGGTCTTAATAAACGGGGGTCAGAAATTTAAAATACTGAAAATTGCAACACAACAAAAAATGTCTTTTTGTATTCAAGGCTGCTTTTGATTGGCTCTTTTTTCATCCACTCGTTGCTCTTCTTCGCATAAATTAATGGCCGTCAAACATGGATGTTATTTGGGTCTGTTCATTTCAGGGTACAACTGGCGCTGTTGATATACAAATCTCATACAGACGACAAAGTTTCAAGAGAGCGCTGTTTCCACACGAGAAAAAGCACCCGGCTCTGGTAATAATTAGCAGTTGGTAATTAGTACTTAACTTTAAGGGTTATTTTGTGCTAGGCCACTCAACAAGCTGATTGGTTTGACAGGTTAATAAACAGATCTCACAGCGATTGCGATTTAATCTGCATGAAATATCAGATTCTGATAATGCTAATAGTTTTATATAACCTATATATAATATCTAATATTCCAGATTGCGTTGTCTATTTTGACTTACCAGCGCTCGGTGTGCAAAAGCACAAAGCAATAGATATAATAGAAGATAGGCTAGAAATGAGACATGTTCTCAGATATCAAATGGTGTAGAAAATGGCCTTACGTGACCTGGTTTATTTGCTGGAGAAGGGGCCTGAGCGTGCGTTGAGCTTCGATCAGAGCTTTGTTGGGGTAAAATGGATGTGCCTTTTTATTTCGACCAATATTTTTACAGAGCTACGTGTTTGGAGACGCATCAGAAGACCAGCTATTTGTGGCAGTTGATCACAATGCCAGCGCGACCCTTTATATATCGGACAAAACAGGGCTCATCTTTAGTGAGTCGCTGGAAAGAATCCTGTACCACAACAAAGACTACAACCCCACCCTACACATCAGGTACGGACAGTCTTCTGGACAGTAAACAGTGGGCAGTTCATTACTGTTTTTGCACAAACAGACTAGGGAGGGGGGGGGGGGCAGAATGTAAAGACCGTGAAAGGGCTCAGTAAAAGCAGTCACCCCTTCATAATTAATTAATAAAATCATAGTCAGGGTCCTACTAAGCAAAATTAATTCTACTTTTGGACTTTTTCTATTTCTTTTTACATGTCCTTGAAAATAATTTTGCTCTGCATGAAAGTGAAGAGGCCATGCCCCCCCCTTGCGCCCCTGTTTTCGCCGGCCCTGATGTTAGGTGACCCATCATGTTTACGGTGTTTGAAGTTGCTGACGTCATAGTTTCCCCATCTACCATAAAACATCTCAATTGATCAGGATCTCATCTCTATGCAAGATGTCTCAGGATGGGTATTCTGTTTGTCTAGCTTAATCTGAAACAGGATTACCACTTTGTCGGCAGATCCAGCTACAACAAGTCTTTTATCGACTTGTCCCCAATCGGCGGTATATACGGGGTCTACATAGCCACCCAGCTGACAGTGGGTCGCCCTGGGCATCGCAAGTTGAAGACGCTGATCACATTCGACAAAGGTGGCGAGTGGATGAACATTACAGCCCCGAGAGTCGATTCAAATGGACGACAAACGCACTGCTTTATGTCTGTGAGTTGAAGTGGTTCTCACTCCTTAATACTAGTAAATAGCTAGGATTTGGTGGTGGTAGCCATTTCCTATGACATTTTCCAAGGATGGATTGACGCAAATCTTCAAAGGGATTAGGCCTGCTACATTGATATAGGGAGTCATTTTGGGGGTCATTTTGGGGGTCACGGGAGACGTCGCATGACCAGTTTCCCTTTTGACTCAACAGCCCCTTTATTTCTCTTATTTCGTATCCTATACCGTTGATTATATGGAATATCCCGCTTTTTATCAGTTGTTTTGGTGGTCTTACGGTAATGTCCCCTCTTATGCCTCCTTTGACCGCATACAATGAAATTATACATCACTATGAATCACTTTGAATCACTACAAATCGCTACGAATCACTACGAATCACTACGAATCACCACGAATCACTCTGTTTTCTAGAGAGGCTGTTCGTTGCACTTGGCTCAAAATTATGGCAGATATAATATGTATTCGAGCTTTCAACCATTGATATCAAAGAAGTCATCCCCCGGATTAATCGTTGCACAAGGTAACACAATGTGTAATCGTGCGCTTGCCACGGGTGTAATTTAGAGTTTGTTTTGGTTGTGAAAATATTTTAGAACGTTGAGAGTGACTACAAGCCTAGAAGCACAACAAAAAACACACAGCCTAGTATATCAGCCACAAATCGAAGTTATGTTATGGTCATGTTAATATTTTTGTCAATTCAGGCAAGTTAGCTATTAAGGCTGCTGTTAATTAGCAAAACATATACAACATATATAATGCAAAATATTCTTTGACATCTAACCTACAAACTGCAGAATTTCATATATCACGTTTAAGAGCTATAGCCATCGTATGCATCACTCTGATAAATATAAGTTCAGCTTCTAGGCTTATTGCCTTGCAATGCACAGCTGCCTTGACATGGTGTGCTGCCATTATTTTATTGTCTCGTTTTCATGCTTAGGTTCGCTCGGAGAAAGCCTGCAATCATATCCAAATGTTTACCTTTCTACCAACGGGGGTGCATCGTGGAGAGAGGTCAGTTGACGTCATTGAATATTTTAAGCTAAATTCAAGCTTTAAAGTTTGCTTACTCTTCAAATGCCGTACTGTAATAATTAATTTTTCAGTAAGTGTGGTTGCTGTCTGTTTTGCCAGTAACCGTTATCACGAGGCTGCATATTCACATTATCACGTTTTCATATTCCTTTCTGAACAAGTGCTTTGCGGTACAAAACTTCAAATCTAGGTGTTCAGTAACGCTGATTGGTCAATTATAACCAATCATACGCTGTTCTTATCACCCTATAGTATTTTCGATCCGCAACTGGCTATTTATTGTGTCAGCTTTTGGTTATTTTCCGTCGTTTGCATATTCTGAGGAGTGTCAGGCGAAAAGTACTTTAAGTATGCAAAGACTGGTTCCCTATTTCTAGCTATTGTGAAGTATTCCTGACTTTTAGTCCTTGAATCGTGATAATAATGATAATATCAAATTTATACATGTTAAGCTTGTCCAGCAACAATTTGCTGTTATCAGTCATGGACTTGTCTAAAAGATAATTACTATGTATAATAGGAATATCCATTAAGAACATTAAAGGCGAAGATTCGAAGTTAAAATTTTGCAAAGAGTCTTAGAAATGGGTCGTTTGAAAATTCTCGAATTTTATTCCAGTAAATATTTCACCTGAGAAAGGGACCCACTCTTGGTGATCATTGACATCTGTTTTGGCCGTTTTGGTTTTGTCACCAAGCTTGTGATCCTAGTTGAGTCCCAGCTCCCTGTTTCCTTCCAGTTTGATTCGCTGCAAATAAACACCCAGTTGAAGCATCCTTAAGAGTCAAGAGGGTGGCATCGAAATGAACCGGCCATCCTACTATGCATTGCTACAATCCTCATACCCCAACGTTTGTAGAGGAGTAAGGGAATGATTGTACTCCTTGCTTACCCCTGGACCTGCCCGCTTTTCTATGTTGATTTTACCGATTTTATATTGGGTATTTTGTACAGGTGCTGAAGGGACATTGGTTCTACAAATATGCTGATCATGGTGGTATCATTGTTGCCATAAAACGATACGGCCTAACCGACTCTTTAGTGTAAGCGTTGCTTTCCTTATTACCATGCTTACTGATGCTTGTAATGCTCCTATCTTCGATCGTTTTCTCTTGGTTACTTTTTAGCTCTGTTAATATAACCTTGTGTATTAACATTACTGGATCAGTATCTTAGAAAACTAGTCTTCGAATAACTAATGATCATAAAAAAAATTTCTGAACGAAAGAACTTATATACAAATCAACATTAATTTTCCTTCGAGGGAATTGGTGCCGCTTTACGGAAAGAAGGGCAACTATTATTTTCTATTTGTCTCAGATATCAGATCTCAAAGGCCCTTTTGAGTAATACTACAACGAAATGACTCTTTATAGCGTTTGATTCTTCCTGTTTTATCTGATATTAGTTACTCGTGGGACGATGGCGAGAGCTGGAGAACCTACAAGTTTTCAAATGTGAAAACAAGAGTTTACGGACTTCTCACAGAGCCCGGAGAAGCGACTACAGTTTTTACAATTTTTGGATCGTATCAAAAAGTACATTCCTGGTTCCTCGTTCAAATAGACATGAAAAATGTCCTTGGTAAGGAATATGACCTCTCTTTTACCCTGGACATCCTATGCTCTGGTTACTTATACTGCGAATACAATTCAGATCAGAGTTGCCAATTCGTTGAGTTGATAGAGAAAGGCTTGTCGATGTATGATTTGCACTCCATTTTGCTTCTAACTCGTGTCAAACCATTTTCTGCATTTCATATTCAGTCTTTATTTTAATGAAAAAACATCTGTTCTGGCCTTTTATGCTCTTTACCTGAATCTTTTTAGTGTATCGATTGCACACAGGAGCATTTTATCTTGTACAGGAAAGCCGTGTACACCCGACCAATACAAGAACTGGACCATGATTGACCCTGCTAACAATACAGATAATTGCCTTCTTGGCAAGAGACAGATGTTCGAAAAGCGGGCGCCCAAGGAGATCTGTTTCAATGGGAAGAATTACGATCGGCCCGTGTTTTCCTATAACTGCCCGTGTGTAAGAGAAGACTTCGAATGGTAAATTGTTTAAGTTTGTATTCCGCTATGCAAGTAGAATTGAGCCTCCTTAGAGTCTGGTTGATAATAAACGAAGCGGTAACTAAGGCAAAACAATATATGGTGAATGTAAGGATTATATATTGTTGATGCTAGATTTAATAAAGGATCTCTTGATTTTATAGTGACTATGGATACAAGGAAGTTATTGATTGGTTTAGAACTTCCTGTGTTGATGACCCCCTTGATGACGTCAATCCTACAAAAGCCCCTCCTAGCTGCCGACCCGGAATATTTTACAACAAGACGAGGGGGTAAGTTATCCTTAAGTGAAAGTGACCACGTGAAGTGGTCGATGGGCACTCGTGATTGATTGCCTGCGTAGTGTATTCACATTGTGACTGACCACGTGCAGTAGATTCATAGGCGTATCGAGTGCACTATTCAGTGAAAGTGACCACGTGAAGTGGTCGATGGGCACTCGTGATTGGTTGCCTGCGTAGTGTATTCACATTGTAACTGACCACATGAAGTAGATTCACTGGCGTATCGAGCAGAACTTGCTCATCTGTAAGGCCTAAGCAAGTAAGCCGAAGGTTCCACTATCTATCTTTATGTTTTTGCTGCGTTGGAAGCCAAACGACCAAACAAATGAACTTGGTGCTAAACAATACCAGAAGTCGTCCTTACACTTTTGTTCTACTTTATTCTTAATTCCAGATACCGAAAAATCTCAGGAGACACATGTTCCGGTGGTCTGGAAAAAGTCTTTGGACCCATACCAACAGCTTGTCCTATTGTTTGTGAGATTATTATTTCATTATCCTCTATATTTTCCCCTGTTCAAATGTCCTCTTCAATTTCCATTTCTATTTCCTATGAAAGTACATTAATTATTGCTCGGTCTTGCATGTTCGTGTCACGCCTTGGTCACCAATTTTAGTCCTTGTGTTTACTGACATCCTACAGATTTATGATCCAAAAGTGACCCAAAATCAGGTGAGACACGTGGACAGGCGCCGAGAGAATTCGTCATTGGTACTTCTGATTGCATCAAATCGAAAACTAGATTATTTGTCGACAGCTATTATTAATCCATAATAAGATTATCAATCGAAATCAACAAACACAATCTATTAACAAAAGGATTACGTAATTAACCGCCGCAACGATGTCAGCTTGCAGTTTATGTGCAGTCTATGTATACATGTTGATAGTTTTGCTTGAACAAGCGTGTCTCTTTTTTTAAGTATGTTCCTTTCTGTTTCATTAGATTCAAGGAGATTTTTATGGTATGCTAAACGAACATCCATACATCGGTTGGACCTGGATCCTCCGAATACTGATACCTCCTTTATGATTCCCGGCCTAAAGAACGCCATTGCTCTGGATTTCGACTACAAGAGAAAGGTTCTGTTTTGGGCCGACATCACAACAGACAAGATCAATAGAATCCATCTTAACAGCTGTTCGTATCTTCCCTGTTTCAGGGACTTTTTATTGATACATTGAGCTACATTTTGTGATAATGTATGGATATTTTCATCTATCAAAGTTCTGTCTTGAACTCATCCCCCACAACAATCCGCAGATTTGCTCCTTTTGGAAGTTTCATCCGTTATTCTGCCTTTATTTAAGTGGATGATGTTATGTTCCTTCAAACATGTGACAATTTACAAGGAATATTGTTCTAAGGAAAAGTTATTATAAGTATGCAAAACGGGTCCCACTAGTTCTAGCTATTAAGCCACTTAGTACTTTTTCAAATAATATTCTACTCTTAGTATCAAGTTCTGATCAATGCCCTAATAATTCACTTTCGGGTATCAAGGCTGCATTTACACGCGAACTGTGCCCAATTAGGTACGAATAGGCCTTACGTTTACACGGGAACTGCTGGAACCGTTCCAAACAGAACCGCTAGCCATACCCAAACCGGTCCACCTAGAAAATAGGCACCGGATAGAACCGTACTGAAATGGTATCATGTGAACGCCCAGAACGGTTTTCGCCAATTGCGCTAAGAAATGAGGCGAGAGGAAATTCGACTGGACGCGATTCGCCATGCGTGAATCGATAAACAGAAACGGTTCTACACAGTACGGTTCCAAAGATATCGTTTAAAGAACGGAAAGCCTATCCGTACCTATGCGGAACGATTCTATACAGAACCGTTCCAAAGTCCTCATGTAGACGCGGCCTAAAGCCAGACTAAAGCCTTTGCTCATTCGTTTTATAGCTAGCTATGTCGAAGAGCTCACCGGCTTCAACGAATCCAGATCTCACGTGGAGTCAATCGCATACGACTGGATTGGTCAGAATATATATTGGACGGACACCGGAATGAAACAGATCGGTGTCATACGAGCCTACCCGATTCTTAACATGCCTAACATGAAGGTCTCCAAAGTTTTGTTCACAGAGAACCTTGGGCGGCCTAGAAGTATTGCGTTGCATCCAGCAAGAGGGTGCGTGTATTGTCATGTCCCTTCACGTCCATTGTTGCTTCTTTTTTGCTTCATTTCCAATTCTTTCCGGACTCTTCTTTTATGATGTGTTTACTAATCATCAAGGATAGACATTATACGACATCGATCGGTGTATTTCTGTGCGATATCAAGGAATGTTTAGAGCAATTGCAAGAAAAAGCGGAACTAGTTTTTGCATACTGAAAGCACTTTTTAGTCCGACAATCCTCAGAGTATGCAAACGTCGGAGAATAACCAAAAGCTGACAGAATAAATAGACGCTTGCATACTCTGAGAAGTGTCGGACGAAAAAGTACTTAAAGTATGCAAAAACTAGTTCTGCTATTTCTTGCTATTGTGAAGTTTTGTACCGCAAAGCACTTGTTCACAATGTTTAGAGCCTTCAAGTTTTGATAATGGCTCATAGGCCCTGATTACTTTTCAGCCACTCGTCAAGTTTCTCCTGTTCCTGGCTTTTCCAGTAGTTATGATGTTGCCCATATTCTTAACAATAGTTTCAATATCTTGCGTAGGCATAATGTTGTTGAACTGCTTTTTGCACCAAGGTCCGTGACATAAAGTAGACATGTCTTTTCGAACAGAATCACATCGCGAACAAAGCATTCTAACTTTTAATACACTGTAGTCTGGGTTCGAATGTCAATCGCCACAAATACGTACTCCATGTTGCTTATAAATTGACTTTCCTTGACTCTCTATTCTTTAGTTCCACCATTTATTCACCAGTATTATTTGTCTCTCTACAGAATCCTGTTCTGGACCGATTGGAGCACAGCAGCTAGAATTGAGAGCGCCAATATGGATGGTACAAATCGTAGAGTGATTGTCGGCTCTGACCTCTGGTGGCCAAACGGTGTGGCTGTTGATATCAGCGGCTCCCGGATCTATTGGACAGATGCCGGCAAAGACCGGATCGAAGTAGCGAATTTCGATGGCAGCAACAGACAGGTTAGTGCGGACTTGTTGGCAACTATTTGGTAAAATGTGCCTTTGTACAAGTGAAGTACTTCGAAAAGCAGGGCGTTTAACGTAAACGATTATTTAGATATCTTCAAAGAAATTGCCGCTTCGAAATGCTCTTTCACCCTTGCCTATCTCAAGTGGCGGTTTTAGGGGCTGCGGGGCCCGGGGCCGAAATCATCTGCGGGGCCCGGGGCCGAAATCATCTGCTGGGACTAGTGCCGAAATCATCCGAGCTCGGCCGAGGGGCAATTTTTGTCAGTCAAGATTATTCTTCAAGTTTTTTGCCGTTTGCTAGTGCCTTTTCATTTTTTCTTAGTTGCGGGGCCTCTTCTGGGCTACCAAAAACGATTGGCCTGGACTCTAATTAATAATATCCTATTTTTAGATACTCTTTAGTTACAATGTGAGACACCCATACGGGATCACAGTGCTGGATAATGACATATACTGGGACGACTGGTCTCTCAGCACCATCGAAAGGGGATCAAAAAGATCGTCTAACGACAGGCAAATCATAAAGTCGCACGTCAGAGGCATCATGGAACTGAAGGCGTTTGGGCCAAATTCCCAGCAAGGTAAGAGTGTGTATTGGCGAAGCAACCCTTAGTGGCATGGAAATAGATAATTCCATAAATCTACCCATTTGAGGAAAGGCAAGGGTTTATTGACAATTAGGCCGATTGCCAGTTTCATTGCTTGTTTTATCCGGCGCTTTGTTTTATTTAGCTTGGGCAGCTACAAATGACTCTAGTCATTGAAATGACCCTTAAGGGCCTACCTACGCAAGATAAAATGGTTACGACATGATTGCTGCATTGCTTGAAGCTTGAAATTCGTATTTAGAAGGCTAACCACCAAATTCTAGATACCTTCAAGTCACGTATATTTTCATATCGTATTGTAGACATTTGCAGCTTGTATTTTGCACGGGTATTTGTTTACTTCTTCTGTTTACAGCACATGTAGGCAATCCGCAATAAGTTTTAATGTTTGAAAGTTATTCTCTTGAAGTATTTGTGAATTCTTTTTTACTTGTAAAGTGTAGGCGATGGATCTAAATATAATGGTTAAATATAATCACAACGATGAGGAATAGCGGAGTATTTTTTCCATACTTGAAGCATTTTTTGTCCGCCACTCCACAGAGAACCCAAACGTCCGAAAATGGCCTAAGCCTGGACATATTCATATGTATTTATGATATATATTTGTGATATGAAATATGTGCTTCTATATGAACTTTTGTACTAGACTGTTTCAGAATCCATAGTCCAGAAACAGTTTTAGCCTTTCTCCGGCTGCAATTTTTATAATTTCAATTTTTCTCATTACCAATCAAAAAGAAAAAAGATAAACCTTGCGTAGATTCGTCAATTTTTCAGGACTCCGTCAGAATCATTCTCTTCTCAATGTGCTATTTGCATGAAAATATTTACAAATTGAAAACTTTTCTAAACTCATCTAAAATAGTTACGTGTTATCAGGTGTTATTATGATTATACTATGATTATATTAGTTTATATTATGATTATGTAATTATTATGGTTATATTTTATATTTTGATCAAAATTACTATTTAGTCGCAGTTATTATTGTAATTTTGTTATCATTGCTATTATTTTAACAATTATAATGATTGTTATTGTTTTAAATGCTTATTTTTGGTATATATGTTTGTAATGTAAATAAAGACTTGACCCGATAAAACTAGCTGATCTTGGGTAGTTATGGCAATAAAAAGAATCAGCTCTATTTTCCTCATCTTGTTTGTCTGTTATTACCCCCGTCCTATTACGCTCTACCTCCTCACAGGTTCCAGCAACTGCGCAGCAGCCAAATGCGCCTATCTGTGTCTACAGTCACCGAGCGGAGTCAATTGCTCTTGCCCTGATAATCTCATCGAAGTGGTGACGGGGGGCAATCGCCGTTGTATTTGTCCCGCAAAAACCAGAATGGTAGATGGTGAATGCGTAGCCTCTGGTAAATGCGATATTTGTTTTTAAACCTCAAATTGTTGTAAAGTGTAATTCATCTCTTGAATTGTCTTTGAGCTTTTAAACCCCTTATCTACTGCATCTTTCTTGAATTATCATTTGTATGTGATCTCCATTTCTCGGATCTTTATTCATCAGAACTTTATTAATAGCTTTCTATGCTTCAGACAAACACGTCTTATATTACTTTTTGAGCCTTATTTTCAATTTCTTCCCCATTGAAAATTTCGCACTTTTTGGTTTCCTTTTTGTATTCGAAATTATCTTGTCACTTAGATGGCACGTGTGGACCTAATGAATTCAAATGTGACAACAATAATTGTATTCCAAATCGGTGGAGATGTGACTTCGATAACGATTGCCATGACTACTCAGACGAAAAGAACTGCGGTATGCTGTAGCCCAATTTTTTGTGGAGCTCTGTCAATCATGTTTCGATGCCTGTTTTCTGCTTTTGGATCAGAACAGTAGATAACTGTACTGAAATGTTAAAGCCTGTGTCAGCTTAGGACCTTCTTTTGATGCTCAATAAATGGCTTCTCAAGATTCGAAAACTAACTTGATGATAAACTTGATTATTATCATCATAATCATTTTCATTATTATTATCATTATTTTGATTTTAGTATTATCATCATTGTAATTTTTAAAATTATCATCATTATCATTTTTAATATTATCATCATTATCATTTTTGATATTATCATCATTATCCTTTTTAATATTATCATCATTATCATTTTTAATATTATCATCATTATCATTTTTAATATTATCATCATTATCATTTTTAAAATTATCATCATTATCATTTTTAATATTATCATCATTATCATTTTTGATATTATCATCATTATCATTTTTAATATTATTATCAGCATTGTTTATAATTTAACTATTTTATTATTATTATATCATCATCATTACCATTTTTCAACAACTTTAAATTCTTTGTTTGGCTCTTATTGGTGCTGGTCCCTTGTGTATGTTGAAGTGTATTTTTGATTTTCATATTGCAGACAATTTTACAGCATGAATGTTCCATATGTTTTGTTAATTTCTTCAGCTTACAACACGTGTTCGCAATCACAATTCAAGTGTGGTAGTGGCCGATGCATTCCCACGAGGTGGCGCTGCGATGGCGACTCTGATTGTTCTGATGCATCTGATGAAAAGAACTGTAGTAAGTCTTTCAAAAGCATTGTTTTTTGCTGCTACCTCCAAGCTTTCTCCTACCCAACCTCTCTTTTTCTAGACCCTTCCCAAATGACCTCTCTTTCTCCCTATCTTTTTACCACCCAATAACCTTTTTCTAAGCCCTCCCCGCATATCCCCCTATTCTCCAAGCCTTCTCCTACACAACTTCTCTTTTTCTAGACCCGTCGCAAATGATCTCCATTTCTCCCCTCTTTTTACCACCCAATAACCTTTTTCTAAGCCCTCCCCACATATCCCCTATTCTCCAAGCCTTCTCCTACCCAACTTCTTTTTTTCTATACCCTTCCCAAATGACCTTCCTCTCTCCATTCCTTTTCCCACCCAATAACCTTTTTCTAAGCCCTCCCCACATATCCCCTATTCTCCAAGCTTTGTCTTACCTGATTTCCCTTTTTCCAAACCCCTTCCCAAATAAACTCCCCTTCTCCATTCCTTTTCCCACCCAATTGCCTTTTTCCATGCCCTCCCCACATATCCCCCTATTCTCCAGCCTTTTCCTATCTGATTTCCCTTTTTCCAAACCCCTTCCCAAATAAACTCCCCTTCTCCATTCCTTTTCCCACCCCAATGGCCTTTTTCCATGCCCTCCCCACATATCCCCCTATTCTCCAGCCTTTTCCTATCTGATTTCCCTTTTTCCAAACCCCTTCCCAAATAAACTTCCCTTCTCCATTCCTTTTCCCACCCAATTGCCTTTTTCCATGCCCTCCCCACATATCCCCCTATTCTCCAGCCTTTTCCTATCTGATTTCCCTTTTTCCAAACCCTTCCCAAATAAACTCCCCTTCTCCAACCTTTTCACCGTACTAGATCTATAGAGTCCGTCAATTCTATAAGCGGTTTAAATCCAAATGCTCCTTACAGACGGAAGCTGCCCCGCAACCACCCAGTTCAAATGTCACAATGGACGTTGTATAAAAAAGAGTTGGCGCTGCGATGGAGATAACGATTGCCATGATTGGTCAGATGAAATTAACTGTTTTAACTGTGAGTTCAAGGATGAAATTTGTCATACTTCCGGCGCAAAGTCGGATTGCTTGTTTCTTAACCAATTGAAATGCCTCTACTGTCGATTTCAGCACGAAGTCGGTATGATATTTTGGCCTAATTGATGTAACATTTCTGCCAGATATTGAAACCATTTGTTTCCCTATCATTTGTTGCTAGGGCCGCCAAGTCATTATCTTGACCTGTTGTATCTTCGGAACCATAGTTATACCGCTAAATCTCAGCGTTTGCTGTTTTGTTATCTTAGATACAACACCAACAATTCCGCTACACACCACCAGACGGAATTGTCGCGCGGGTTTCTCGGCATGCCGCGACAACAGCCGTTGCTATAACAACAGTCTCTACTGCGATGGCCAGTACGACTGTTTCGATGGATCGGATGAACCAAAGGGTTGCAGTAAGACGATATTATGTGCTTCATAGGTGCTTCATTTGACCTTCAAGTCTGCCAAAATCATGCACCCAATTATATGGGAAGCCTTCTAAAAGTTGAGGACATTTTTTCGGAAGCTTATCAGCTGGTCAACACATTTCTAGAGTTTTAGAAAAAAGAAATTTATGTTAGCTCACACCTTCTCTGAAATTCCTAAAAATGAGTGTCAAAGGTCAAACGTCAGAGTTCGATGTTTTTCATTTGAATTTGTGTTATTAAGTGCGTTATGCACGTTAGTTTAAGGAAAGTATGATCCAAATGAAAGCTTTTAAGGGTAATTTGTCCTAAACCAGCCCTTTCTGCGTATTTCCTCTTCACCACGATTAAAGCAGCGTTTATTCATGTATTGACTTATTTACAAACACTTCCCTTTTCCATGTCAAGTGGGTCCCTATTTTATAAACCCCTGTAGCCCTGCTTGGATCCTCTCCCACACCCAAGCCCCCATCCCTCCAGCCAGTTTCAATTTTCCTTGATGCCAATTTTGATTTTACAGTACGACCCCCTCTGCCTTAAGATTGAGACCCCTTTTACTTTTCATTAAGGCCTGCTTTGCTGTTCCTTTAAGGCCCCTTTACTTTTACATTAAAGCAACATTTTCTTCTACAGCCCTACATTGTAAGCCAAACGAAATGATGTGCAAAAATGCCTCTAAATGTATACTGCTTTTACAAAAATGCGATGGAGATGATAACTGTGGTGATTCTTCGGATGAAATGAATTGTAAGCGATTGTTGTATCTTTTTCGATTCTAATTAAAAATATAAAACCTAAAAGATCCTACAGGCATTGATATCTACTCTGGTAATATATTCTCTTTGCATAAATTCTCTTCTTGGTGATGCATTCCCTTTTTTAGAACGCCAGAAAGTCTGGCAGATGTATGTACCGACAAATTAAGCGCTTTATCATAAATACCCAATGATTTGGGTGACTAAGGAAGCATATTAGCGTAGCTTTGATCATGTCATACTCTTTGCATTATCTCTTTGCATCGCCCTTGTATTCCCTCAAGGCACTCACCCTGCACATTCTCGCTTTCCCTTGAATTGTTTGCAGCATTTTTCAACCACTCATCCTCTTAATATCACCCTTCCTATATCATCTTTCTATATTACCCTTCTTATATCATCCTCCTTAAAGCATGCTCCTTGTTTTACCCCCCCCCCCTTATAGCATTCCCTTTTGTCATTCTCCTTCGATCATCCTTCTTATATCATCTTTCCTACATTATTCACCTTTTATCATCCTCCTTAAAGCATGCTCCTTTTTTTACCCCCCCCCCTTATAGCATCCCCTTTTGTCATTCTCCTTCGATCATCCTTGTTTTGCAGGTCCAACCACTGGTCCTTATACTGGAACCACCCCTGGCTGTGAATTCCGTTGTCATAATGGCACCTGTATTCCGCGAAGCTTCGTGTGCGATGGCAAACGCGACTGTCTTTCTCCAAGAAGCAGCCCTGTTGGCGACGATGAAATGCATTGCCCGACAAGTAAGAGCTTTGTCAATCAACATATTTCTCTTTTGTCGTATTATCATTCTTCAACGCTGGATAGTTTTGTAGTCAATGCTCGTTATGTAGGACGCACTACTCAAAGACTGAAAGAAAGAATAAAACAGCATGTTTCCAAGCGCATAAGGACCAAAACTTCTGCAGAAAGAGAGCAGCTGCATCGAAATTGTAAAAGACGCAATGCCCAAATTAATTGTGATTCGGCTATAGGACAACACCTTTTAGAGAATCTAGATTGCGCCAAAACGTGACGACGGTTTTTGCATAGTTTTGTAACCTAGGTCGTATTTTCGCCTGCAATGCCTGCCAAAAGTCCTCTGGTATTTTCTCTGGTATTTGCCATTAAAGAACATCTTCAAATCTACCATTTGTTTTCTTCATTTTATGCATTTAATTCTATTCATAAGTGAAGATCATTTTTTAAAAAAATTCATTGTCTTCTTTCTTTCTTTCAAATATTTTCCTTTGATCTTAAGTCGAATTTATTTCTTGTGCTGGGCAAGAATAATTTGATAATAATCCTAGGCTGAAACCGAAATTTTTTTCAAAATATTGAGACTTGGAAAAGAGTTGTTATAAAAAGTTTCTATTCGTGATTTTTAATTCTTTTGTTGGAAATGCCATTTTTAACATATGTTTCCCTTTTGAAATTAGCTTAAGGGGGCGCTATTAAAGAACATCTTCAAATCTGCCTTATGTTTTGTTTATTTTTGTACATTTAATTATATTTATAAGTTTAGATCATTTTTTGAATAAATTCATTGTCTTCTTTCTAACCGAAGCTGCCCCCTTTGTCTGCCCTGGCGAGTTCAAGTGCAAATCGTTCCCCAAATGCGTGCCTCGTGATTCCCTGTGCGATGGATACAATGATTGCAGTGATAGAAGTGACGAAATGAATTGCCGTATGTATCTATCGCGTAAACATTCCTTCCTAGTTGTTCTTGAATCTGCAGCGACCAAGGATTAATCGGATTGGTCACTTTGCTAATCGATAAGTTTCCAGACCCAAGATTACTTTCAATAGAAGGGCTCCAGATTTCTCAATCTAATCACGGTTACAGACAAGATTACAGAGCATCGCTTATGATAGAAGGGCATAAGATTTCCCAATCTAATCAAGGCTACAGACAAGATTGCACAAAATTTCTTATAATAGAAAGGCTCATGATTTTCAATCTACTCAAGATAACAGACAAGATTATATTATATTGCTTATGATAGAAGGGCATAAAAGTTCTCAATCTAATCAAGGCTACAGACAAGATTGCACAAAATTTCTTATAATAGAAGGGCATAAGATTTTTCAATCTAATCAAGGCTACAGACAAGATGACATAACATCGCTTATAATAGTAGGGCACAAGATTTCTCAATCTAATCAAGGCTACAGACAAGATGACATAGCATTGCTTATAATAGTAGGGCACAAAATTTCTCAATCTAATCAAGGCTACAGACAAGATGACATAGCATTGCTTATAATAGAAGGGCTCATGATTTCCCAATCTTCTCAAGATAACAGACAAGATTGCTTATGATAGAAGGGCTCCAGATTTCCCAATCTAATCTAATCATGAATCCTACTCCGTAACTCTAGAGGATATTTTAATTAACTTGTGTATTCGTTCTTGTGTCCCCTGTCGTATGTCTTAACCGGTCTATCCAGTGTTTGCTGTAACCCTTTCGTGGTACGCCTGTAATGCACGTCCCCTCTCTCTCGCCTTATAGCAACTGGCAAACCTGATTTTTCGTGCTACGACTTCCCCTTTGGCTTCAATTGCTCGGATGGCGAAGTGTGCCTGTCTGCAGATATGAGGTGTGATGGCAGTTTAGCCTGTTCAGATTACTCGGACGAGAATGCCACCGTTTGCAGTGAGTTCGCTTTGTTTGAAATCCTTAATCATTACAAATATATTCTATTGAATGTTAATCGAGTTTACATGTATAATTTTGCTCATACTATATGATTTTAAGCCCTCGTGCTTATTATAACACCAATGGCTACAGCCTTCACAGAGTAGAGCATTTTATGATAAGGATGAAATTTGTTTTAACAGCCATTGGCGCATCAGGTAAGAGAAAGAAGATGAAGAAATAGAAGAAAATGTAGAGGTGCTTTAAGCACTTTTTGCAGGCATTATACAGAATGTTGCATAAATGACGTAACGAGGCCCATTTCCTTCTTCACTAGATGCGGCAGTGCGGGTTGATGGCCTAACCGCGATACCGGAAGCGGACCACGTGCTGCTGCATTGGAAGCAGTTGAAGAAGATAAGGAACGTTAGGGGCTATACCCTCACATACAGGTGGGTAACAGGTTAAGGTCACACACCCAGTTTTAGCTATCAGCAAAAGGCCGATTTGATGTCCGCCTCTGCTTGTATCGACTGCCTTAGGCCTTAACAATTGATTTCAATGTCTGATAAAATTTTAACAACTTCACAATTTCAATGACGAAATTAGCGCCACTGTCGAATAACCGCCCTTGCTGAATAAACGCCTCGGGATATGGGCATTTTTCACCGTAAGTGCCCCCTGCTTGAATAAGCGCCCATTAACAAACGAGGCGCTAATCTAAATACAAAAAATCAGACTGCGCTCTTTGAATTGTGCAACATAGCTTATTGTCAACATGCATTTCAATATACTTACAGACAAGAAATGGCTCCACTGTATTTGATTTCATTGCCTGTTAATTTATGTTTTATGTTGTATGCAACGGCAAAATTACTGGGGAAATTTTGTGATTTTGGTACTCTCTACTGGGAATACCATTGGGCTTATCGGGCACTACTGGGAATATCATTGGGCCTATTTTACTGCTAAGAAAGAGTGCTAACACTATGAAGCTGTGGGCGATCAATGCCTAGGGATGTAAATCTTTCTAGTCAAAACTTAAATTTTTTGCATAAAAATCTCACGTGAATCGAATTCTAGCGCTTTTGTCAGAGCCGCTGATAAATGTCGATGATAAATGAGTATGCATTTCTTCTTAGGAATGACGAAAATCACCAGGGCAGTCTTAGAGTGGATGTCCCCACAGGGCTGTACGAATATAAGCTGACGAGTGTGTTGCATGGCTGCAGCAAGTATATGGTTGCTCTTGGAGTGATCATCGGCAATTTGCCAAAGGAGAACTGGCTTTACAGTGTTGCGCGCGTCCTTACGGAACCGAATGAAGGTAGGGATGGAAGGGGGTTTTGGAGAAGAGGGGGTTTAAAAGAGGAAGAGGGTTTAAGAGAGTAAGGTGATGTGGGGCTTTGGGAGACTAAGGTGTTTCAGAGACTTATGAGTTGGGGGGACGAAGAGGTTTAAGGTAGAGGGTTTTAGGTAAGGCAAGGGGTTGAGGGTGGTTGGGTTTGGGGGTGGAAGGTGTTTGAGGTGGAAGGGGGTTTTAGAGAGGAAGGGGCTTTGGGGATGTGGGGATTTGGGGGACTAAGGAGTTTGGTAGACTAAGAAGTTGGGGGTGTGGAAGGGTTTGGGGTAGGGGGATTCAGGCAAGATATAGTGTAGAGGATGCTAGGGTTTGAGGGTGGTAGAGGGCTAGAGAGGGGGTTTGAGGTGTGGGGGGTTTGAGATAGGTAGAGATATGCAAAGGCGAACGTACTGATATTGCATCTTTAGGATATTGCTTTTATGTCGTGGAATGTTTGAATGAAAAATGAAAGAAGGAATTGAGAACCGAATTATGGGATTGATTTTTTTAATCTCAACAACGTTTGGTACGAATGACCGGTCCTAATTTTTTTCATAGCAATTGTGAAGCCAAAAAGTTTAAAATTTGAGCAAACATTGCATGGGCATTTTGGATTCTTGTCCTGGAATGAAGGGAAGTATTGCAGACCGGAGGAAAGAGAGGTTAGTTCACTTCATGCATCAAATTTTTACCATACTGAACGATGTGTAAATTGGCACCTTTTTCATCGAATCTTCAAGAAGTGACATCAGTATCTTCTGTTTTATATGTTATATATATTTATGTTATATATATTTATGTTGTATATATTTATGTTATATATATATATATATATATATATATCCATGTTATATATGTCAAGTTTCTCCGTCATGATGCTGAATACACTTGCATTTTATTTACACGTAGTCTGTTGCTTCTTCTTCTGCAATCAATTAATGTTATATTTATATATAAATTTATCTACATTCATTAGTTCTTTAGTTCATTTTCATCAAAACATGAAAATGAAGCTTAAGTATACGATTGCTTAATTCAATTGGCCACCTGCCTAACGATTTATTTTCTTATTTGGACATACTGTATACATCTTTTTGATAGATATAAGTCAAATATGTAGAATTCGGAGTTTATACATTTATCCTAAGTTTGTCGCTTATAATTACGATGCAGATGTAATGTATCTACAATTTTGACGGCTCCAAATATCGCCTAAATTCACGAAAGAGCCTTGTAGATATTTGACTTTCAAGCTGTTTCTATTCCTTACACTCTTAAAAAATAAAAAACCAACATGTATCCTCTTTTGGTTTCTACCTAGTTTGGAGATAAATATGTTTAAAGCAGGAAATGTCAAGCTACACATTTTAAATCAAAATTCAATTATTATCTCCTGAAAAATACGTTTTCTCATGACCAGACTTAGATAGAGACAAACTGTAGTCTTTAGTTGCAGGGCTATCGAAAATATGATGTCATTTTTTCAATATAGCGTATTCATGATTTCATAAGATATAACCAGTTTAATTTATTTACATCCTCGTGTATTTACATTTTCACGTGTACTTTAAAGGTTAAAACATATAACGTGTTTATTCGGCTTTTAGGTCGAGTGTTCGTTCACCACACCCAAGAGTACTGCTGAAGAGAAATTCGTTTATCCTGTCACCGCTGGGACATCAGTTGAATTAAAGAATCTAACAATTGGTGGTAATTATACATGCAGGGTAAGCCTTTGACAACTTCTATCACAGCTGACGGAGTTTTCTAATTTCGCATCAATCTCCCAACAGCAGACAGAAAACATCTCTAATCGCCTCATCTGGAAAGATCTTTAATAAAAAGCAGAACGATGGGGCTTTGAACAGGAAGATTGCCTTTAACTAGTTATTCTAGAGCACTTTGCAAATGCATTAGACGAGTAATGTAGGGTGTTTCCCTTCTACCCTTTATCAGGTCTTCACCCCTTTCTTTTATCAGTGTATCACAGTCTGTGGTTTATCTTAACAATATGAACTTCACCTGCAATTGTCTATCGAGATGATAGTAAGCGTTCCCTAAATATTGAAAGAATGATCATCTTAATAAACTGGCCTTCCAACATACTTTTTACTATATTTTAATGGAATTAGATAACACTATATCTTTTTTTATATATTTATATCAATTAAGAACAACAAAAACTAATAAACTACATTTACATTAAGCTAGAAAAGTCCTCACCACGAATACCACTTTCAACAATTTCAACAACAAGTGACGTCATCTAAGAAAAAGAAAAATAAATAAATAATAAGAGAAAGAAAAAAAAGGAGTGCTGCTGCTATATTTCGACATTAACCTTGCCAAAGCCTTATCGAAGGAAATTATTGCTTCTAATATAATTCTGTTTGAAACCGTACCAAAATTCCGATCTCCAAACAAGAGTAAATGGCAAAGGCCTTTCATATTTACATCGGCAACATTGAATCTATCGATACCTGAGAGTTGATCAAAGATATCCTGGCGCTTCATGCTGTTTAGAGGGCAGTCCTCTTTACCAGTTCCACCGCCCCTCTACACTAAATCTCTACGAATCGTCGTTAGAAATCCTGGTGCCTGTGACACTTTCTTTTCCACAATCCTATCCTTGGCTGCGATTACCCTCCTGGTTTGGGCAGTCCTCTCTCTCTCAACCGGTCCTCTACACATTGCGATGGAGCTGCGATGGCTCCCCTGTGCAATCGGTAAAAGAGAGGGGCAGTGCGGATAAATGGTTTGGCCTTGAGTGACGGCTTGAAAGCGTGGCCCAATTGTTCAGGTGCAGAGCACTAGGCGTACAAAGTCAGGGGTCGTGAGTTCGAGTCTCGTTAGGGTCGGTTATTTTTCCGCACTCTACCAATATGTTACAGAGCGTGTCTTCGTATTATCGAAATGACGAGGCTCTGAAGTGCCATCTGAGTAGCGACTTAAGAACCTCAACAGGTCCTATCCTGAGTACTTCCACTTCAGTTTTTCGAAAGCATTCAATGTTCATGTCATGTAACTGATCAGGTTTTTTGTTTCAAATTTTTGTGATAAGAATTTACATTGTTGCTGTTAATTCTAATAGTTTTAAGTCCTGCAGGAAAATGTTTAACGCCAAGTGGAGGACACGTTGCATGATTAAATTGAAATAAATTTTGGATAGTTTCGCTTACGATAAGGGATTAAGCCAGTATTTTTATATAGCAATCTTTCATTGAAAGCCTTTTTTGCTCAGCAAAGACGGCGTAGTTGTATAAGAACACAATTTATTTTGCATAAACCAGATTCGTGTATGGATCATGCTTAAAAATGGCAGAAAGCAGTTGGAATCGGAAGCTGTATCGTTCATACCAGGTTTGTGAACAACATTCATTCTGGGCTAGTTTTGTTGCCGGATAAAGACTGTATACATTTTCTGCCCAACTCGTTAATCAACGCAAAAGGTTTGCACTCAATGGAGGTTTGTCTTAATAGAGTGTGACACCACGCTTTCGACGTGCAAATAAGAAATTTAGAATTGGATGGGAACGTTTGATGGGAAAGTTGGATGGGACAGTTGGATCGGAAAGTTGGATGGGACAGTTGGATGGGAAAGTTGGATGGGAACGTTTGATGGGAAAGTTGGATGGGACAGTTGGATCGGAAAGTTGGATGGGAACGTTTGATGGGAAAGTTGGATGGGAACGTTTGATGGGAAAGTTGGATGGGACAGTTGGATCGGAAAGTTGGATGGGAACGTTTGATGGGAAAGTTGGATGGGACAGTTGGATCGGAAAGTTGGATGGGACAGTTGGATCGGAAAGTTGGATGGGACAGTTGGATCGGAAAGTTGGATGGGAACGTTTGATGGGAAAGTTGGATGGGACAGTTGGATCGGAAAGTTTGATGGGACAGTTGGATCGGAAAGTTGGATGGGACAATTGGATCGGAAAGTTGGATGGGAACGTTTGATGGGAAAGTTGGATGGGACAGTTGGATCGGAAAGTTGGATGGGACAATTGGATCGGAACAGTTGGATGGGACAGTAAAATGGGACAGTTGGATTTGAAGGTTAAATGGAACAGTTGGATGGGACAGTAAAATGTGACAGTTGGATGGTCAGTCAGTGCTTCCCAGACTCGACCACGTGATCACTGTTTTTATATTTCTATAAACACCGACCCATGTCTATACGCATCCAATAACGCTGTTTCTTTAACTAACCCAATGCCAATTCTGACATTTCAGAAGAAGCAGCCCCACCGGTGCCCCACAAAAGGAAATCAACCTCATCCAGTACCAAGCGAACACTTTTGTGGGCGATTCCAGTCAGCCTGATGGTGCTTGTTTTGTTCGTCGCGTTCGTCTTCATGTTGATCAAGTACAGGAATCTGCAGCGAAGCTTCATGGCCTTTGCCAACCGGGGGTACAACAGAGCCGAGGATGATGACGATGAAGTAGCCGTTACTTTTCACCAAGGTCAGCTTCACAGTTATCTGGATTATTAACCCCCCCCCGTCTCTTTAGAAAATAGACTCTTTACTTGATCGCCCCCCTGTTTTGGGGAGCTGACCAGTTTAAGTGAAAATGCCTCATGAAACCTATACACTAAAAGTGAATTCTTCAGCCTAGAAAGGAGTTGTTTAATAATGTCTTTCGACAATTTCGGTTATCATACGCGTATTGGCGGTTATCATACGCGTATAAAGAGAATACTTGCGTGCTTGGCAAATAGAGTAAAAACACGCCAATGTCGGCCATCTGCTCTCAAAATCCTACTTCCGCGAAAACGAGGCTAATTCAACAGAAAAGAACAAAACATATAAATGAGGCTAAAAAACGAACAATAAATGAAGGTAGCTATACTATACTTTGGATCGATTGTCTCACATCTTGGCTTCTTGGATTAACTACGCAGATTAGCAACTAGGATTGACTGGTTAGATTTTTATTTAGATTGGCTACTAAAAGTGGGTCCAGGAATCGATTGGTTCGGTTGACTGCTTAGATTGGCAACTTACCTCGCAAACTGAAATTAGATGCCTAGGTTAGCAACTAAGATTGACTGATTAGATTGGCTGTTTAGATTGGTTAGCCAATTGACGAAGATTGACGTAGAATCACTTCAGATCCATCATCAGATTCATCATCAGATTCATCATCAGATTCATCATCAGATTCATCATCAGATTCATCATCAGATTCATCATCAGATCCATCATCATCATCGTAGATTCACTTGGATATTTTGATTTGGTACTTCGATTGGTTACCTAGACTGGAAATCTAAACCATAGAAATGAGTTGTTCTGCTAACGTGGAACTCCTATTTCTTGAGGTATTTAACATGTTACTTTTCGAGATGTTGTCGATGATACAAATCTATGCGTGGTTTTTTTTAGGTGAAGACTCGGCAATGATAAGTCGATTTTCAGATGACGAACCTCTTGTTAGCTGAATCTGAAACTGGATTGAGGATTGAGCTCACCGGAATGAGCAAATCTGGCTGCATTTTCGAACTTCTAATTTGGTCAAAGACTAAGCTTGTAAATTTATGACATCTGCACTGCTTTACGTACACGTATTAAAAAATTGGTATGCAACGCTGCAAAATGCAAGATAATTTGTGTTTATTATCGTAAGAAAGGGGTCATCAGTTGTGGACTTTCGAGTCCATGTGAAAGAGACTTTCTAGTCGTGCAGTTAATTTCATTAAACGATGCCAAATTATGTATCACTTTATTTAGCAAACAAACGCACCAGTATGAGATCTTTTGCTATCAGAATTTACGTTAGATTTATTGGTATTTTCAATCAAAAATAACGTTCCCGTGATATGTCTGAGATTGGTGTGCACTGTGGTTCAGTTATAGCAAGGTGTTAAAGCCCTTTCGCATTCGCTTCAATCTTTAGTTTCCCCCCTTTGGATGCTTTTACCCCAAACAACATTTATATCTCACTATGTATTTACTCACACTGAACAAATTCCTGCCACAATTCTTTCGGAAGTTAAATGCTTTTCCCAGAGTTTTCTTTCGGGCCTGTAGTTGGCAGAAAAAACAATAATAATAACAAACTATAATAATAATAATAACTGCTAGTTTGCTCAGAAGCAATCAGCTTCTTTTCATTGTCTTGAAAATAAATTTGTCCTTCCTACCCTGTACAAGCTTCCTTCTGAATCTTTGAGTAGCAACTTGTGCCACAGTCTTTTGTGTCCCAGGCAACTGTTCCCTTTCCAGAGCTGGTACATTTTGTCATCCGAGCTGTGGGAATTGTCGACCAAAATCTGTATTGTCAAAGGCTTTTCCCTGCTACACCAGGAAATGACCTAAAAGTCCTTGCATTTCTGCATAAACACTCTGGTTTGTAAAGTATTTTGCGTTGTTTGTGACAGTAGTGTTTTTATCCAGTATTTGCAGTTAGCGGCCCCAGAGATTCCGGCCTGCCCCCAAACCTT
This sequence comes from Nemopilema nomurai, assembly GCA_003864495.1. Classification (NCBI taxonomy): domain Eukaryota; kingdom Metazoa; phylum Cnidaria; class Scyphozoa; order Rhizostomeae; family Rhizostomatidae; genus Nemopilema; species Nemopilema nomurai. The sequence continues at coordinate 763,074 of ML133499.1, read as the reverse complement.
ATATCTTTTCCTCTGGGTAGGGTTGGTGTGGGTGGTTTTTTGTAGCTATTGCATTTTTGTTGATTTTTGGGGATTTTTGTGATCGTCTCTTATAAGCAAGTCTACGTTTTTTTCTTGATTTGGGACTAAGTGTATTTGAAAATTGTCCATTGGGACATGAATGTAAGTAGTAGGATGTGTCGTTTGCTTAATGTCTGATGATTTAAGGTCAAATGAGGCTTCTTTCCACGTCCACAATCGAGTTTCGTTCGTGCTGCGAAAGGGCCTTGCTATTCAACCAGTGGGGTCGGCCATTTTGATAATCCATTTCTACCGGCATCGTGCTTCTAGGTTATTACTACAATGAAAAGCTGTTATACCTATTAAGTGACAGAAAAGCAGGGCCCACGTGTGAGAGGTTCTTTAAAACACTGTTGAGATGGTTGAGCTAAGAAAATACACTGTTCATATTTCTATATTTTGTTAATCATTCTAGATTTACCACTCAACTGAACAATCATGGAAAGACGATCATGAAGAACTTCACAAAAAAATCATGAACAACGATATACCGAGGATTATATACCAATTGTCACGTTATTATAATAGGTCATGTGATCTGGGGAGCGTCCCACTACACACTTTTTGTGTAGATAGTAATTCCAATATAGCCGAGAAATGTAGCAGATTCGAGCTATTTAATTCAAGTTCAATTCATTAGCGATGCCCCCTACCCCCACTTTCAATTTCGTGACGTGGGCCATTAAAATGGGTCTATTATGCATGCAAAGGTTGTGGGTGTAGTAGGACGCTCCCCAGATCACATGACCTTTTATAATCACGTGACAAGTACTATTTAATCCGAAGCTTTGTAAAGCGTAGTGGAGTTATCTTCGTACCCTTGTTCAGTTAAGTTACAAATCTGCATAGGTTGCATAGAAAAGAATTCCCTACTTCTCTCATGGAAATGATTTATGTTACAGTCCAATAATTCCTCTCAGTCCCCTCCCCCTTCAACACATTAGTACATTCGGTACAGGCTACGTAAGACTTTATACTCTCATAACGAAATCCTAGTTGATAGAATTAGAAGGCTCTACTTCATTTATCATATTGCATCCATCAACACTGAAATATACAAAACCCAACAAGAAGACAACGATTTGTCAAAGGAGCTAAAAAAAAGTTTGTTACTTTGAGACGTTTAACCGAATAAGGTACAGATCAATTTCTTGTTATTCAAGTCAATTTCAAGCGGGATCGTTTGACCCTGAGGACACGGACAAAGGGCGCGGAACGATTCAAGCGTCATCATGTGAAAGGGGGTCAGTCTAACATGACAACTGAACTGGTGCCGAAAGAATCTGATATGTTATGAGTGGGACCTTTGACATGAGAAAGTCGAAGTTTTTCTCTAAACACGAAGTATTGAGGCTAACGTAATAAAGACCGTCTTAAACTTTGCGGATTCAAAGTGAGGAAGCTTAAAGGAAATTTCTCCATACAAATTGTCGCTTCTAAACATTTTGTGCTTTGGTCAAAATAAAACAGTTGTGTGCATGGTAGAAGGTAGCTAAAGCCCCTTATTTGATCAAAATACTATTCTGGCTTTGTTCTGCTAACGACGCCAACAAGTCAATACCAACTTTTTAAATGATGGCCTCTCTTCACACAAGAAGCATGCTCAAAACGAGGCTAGAAAGTAGCAAAACAAAATGGCCTCCCTCTGATGTCGATGTGCTTTTGATACCATCTTCACATCTTGCAAGATCTGTCTTTTTCAAAATACGTGGGATGACTTTGTTCCAGAAGGCCATCCTCCTCGACCAAGGCTGACTCTGTACCTCCAAAGGATACTTAATGTTAAGGTACTGTCTGGAATTTGAAGCGTACTTAGGCCATCGCTTGCCCGGAGTCCCGTATTTAGCAAAGGACGCCCACATCTCCATGCATTGGACGCTTACATAGCGGTCAGTAGCTGTGTAGTTCTTCTGATATCGCCACCCTTTTCCTACAGTGGCATAGCCAAACACATACGGCCTTTCGAATCCATGGGCTACCTTTAAGTAAGGCTTCACGAGGTTATCCGGCAAATGGGAAAACAAATAAGTGTAAACTGTGTTTCCAGCCTCAGACCAGGCATCTGCTAGCTTTAAAATATCGACAAAGAAAAATTCGTCACCAAAAAGATCAGAAGTGCTGTCATACCATTTTGATGCCTGATTAGAAGTATACCGGGTATATTCGTGGATAGCTGCTGCCTCTAAAACTTTGTTCGATTCACCGAAGTAAAACTTCAATGCCCATTTAAGACTGTTCTCGTAAGACTTTCTGGTGAAATTCAATGGGTTGCCGGCATAATAAGTCCCCTCGTCTTTGGTAAACCCAACAATCAGAGGAACATTGGTCTTTGGTAGGGATCTCTTTGCAACTAGATCTGAAGGTAGTTCTGTAAGAAACTCCCCATCTAGGATTGGGGCTCCAAGCTTTGAGTTTGTCGTGTTCACCATTTTTTCTTGAGTCACAAGAATTTCCCTTGTTGACTTGCCCTTCAAACAGGCAACCAATTTCCCGGCATCGTTACATCCTAGCACCTTGCCAAACTCCCTGGCTGCTTTGTCGTCTGTAACTTTTCGTACGGCCCAGGAGTTGCTTCCAACTCCGCTCTGAGCGATGGCGCGGGCAAACAATTTCTCGTCCTTGATTATTGGTGACAAAGTTAGCAGTGAGACACTTGCACCTCCAGCACTTATCCCAAATATGGTGACTTTCGTAGGGTCCCCATCGAAATCGGCGATATTCTTTTTAACCCACCTCAATGCTGTTATTTGATCCAACAGACCAAAGTTCCCCTTAATTGCCGTATTAGGAATGTTGAAGAACCCGAGAACCCCAAGTCGATACTGGATTGTCACAACAATAACACCCTGATGAGACGCAAGTGTTTGTCCGTCATATTCACTTGCGCCACCATATTTGAAAGAACCACCATGAATCCACACCATAACTGATAACTTCCCCGTCCTTTTGTTAGGCCGAAATATATTCAAGTATAGGCAGTCCTCGTTCAAGATAAACTTCCCCGAGAAATAATCTTGCTGAGGACACATGCTGGCAAACTGGGTTGCATTTCTGAAACCACTCCATCTGGCTGGCATCGGTGGCTTGAAGCGTAGATCTCCGATTGGTGCTTCTGCAAACGGAATCCCTCTGAAAACCTCGACGCTGTTGTCTCTTATTCCCTGGACAACGCCAAGGCCCGTTATGGTGACATTGACAAGGGAACTCGCATCAACGGCGTCAAAACCGGTCATTATTACCAGCAAAGGCGCTATCACTTTCATAATGTCCATCTTGAGAGCAACGCAAACTGACCAACTCTCAAAACTTGAAGTGGATTCTAAGTTGATCGGTGCTGTGTTGGTTCTTTTTGTTCAGTTGGTGTTAAGTTTCAAGGTTTGCAATGTATTGTTCTTTTGATGCCTCGAAGTTGTTAGACCGCCACACAATGACCCCCCAATGGCTTATTGTAATTTGCGAAATTTCGTTACAAGAAACCCTTCATTGAGTTGGTTGATTAAGAGCCAATATCAGGAACGGATCAGGAACGGATCAGGAACGGATGAGGAACGGATGAGGAACGGATGAGGAACGGATGAGGAACGGAACAGGAACGGAACAGGAACGGAACAGGAACGGAACAGGAACGGAACAGGAACGGAACAGGAACGGAACAGGAACGGAACAGGAACGGAACAGCAACGGAACAGCAACGGAACAGCAACGGAACAGCAACGGAACAGCAACGGAACAGCAACGGAACAGCAACGGAACAGCAACGGAACAGCAACGGAACAGGAACGGAACAGGAACGGAACAGCAACGGAACAGGAACGGAACAGCAACAGAACAGCAACAGAACAGCAACGGACCTTTTAAGAGGTGTTCACACGACACTGGAACGTTTCTGCTCCTTCGCGCACATTGGTGAATCTACTTTGAATAAACTGGTGACACGGGCACGCCGGAGGGGCGAGAGCCCGCAACCCCACAACCCCCCTTAGATGCGCCCCGCCAAGGGCATGGCAGCCTGATGTTCTTTTGTCGACGTTCATTCGAAATTACCTGACAAACACTTCTTACAATTTTTGAAACAGTTGATTTGCCAACACCAAATGAATTAGAGATTTTCTATACCGTCCTTCATCTGACAAGTTAAACAGAATTATCGCACCTTCTCAAAAATGATCGAATATCATTGCATGGCATCAGAAATGATTTTTTCGACATCTTTAAGTTTTCTCGCCATTCACTTGCCAAAACGGTTTCGTTCAAAAAATTTCCCCACCAAGTCTTAACTCTGCCAGGCCTAATTCAGAACTGCCGACTTGCGTCTCTTCTCCCCCTTCTTCGACGCCCCCAAAGCCTTTCAACTAGATTTAAAAGCATTTGTCTTCTCCGACGATATTTTATCCCACTTAGCATTAACAAGACAATACTTTACTTCCAGAGATCTGCCAGGGATGGTAAAAGCGACAAGAGCGCCAAAAGAGTCGTTTTGTTTACTGGAGCCATTTTTGTTTAGATTGCTGCCTCTGCGTAACTTCATGTAAAGTTACACGAAATAAGTTCGCAAAATGGAACGATACGATCTTAAAAAGGAGTTTCGAACGATACAAAATTCATACGGAATTTCGTCGAAATTTCGCAAATTACAATAAGCCGCTTGGCAGACTAGTTAAACTTGCGCTGGATTTCGAACTCCTCATGACAAAAATTTTAAAAAGGCGTTTTAATCGCGATTTTACATCGAAATGCTGGGAGAAAGTCGCAAATATACCACATCCACATGGTAAAGTGAAATTTCACATGCTGGAAATCAATTTTCCAAATCAATTATATTTCTTTGCCATGGGACTTTTCCTGACAAACTGTTAAAATAGTTCATGAATTTATCTCGAATGTCCATTATTTTTTACCCCGATTAGCTCGTTGTCGAAGAGCTCATTATCTTTCCTTTAGCTGCAAGTCCTAGACGACGCATTTCGAAAAGCGTTATTAAAATCGAATGAAATATTGATGGAATGCATGCAATAAAAAGCTTGCCATTGTGAACAGGAAATCGTTTGCAAAAATGCGTTGCCACCTCTTCGCTTTGACGCCACTAAATGCTGGTGCAATGTGAAGCCTGGTTTCCATATAGTCGCTGAAGTCGCTGCAGCTTTGGGCGTGCAAAAAGGGGCAAAATCTGTTGGTTTGGCAGACAATGCCCCCCTTTGGCTTCGTGGATGGGGATCAAGCAAGAAAAAATGTTTTGAGTACCAGGAACTTAAATGTGATAAAATGTTTGGGTTTAACTACCCTGGGTACCAGACTCACTATCCAGGGTAGAGTGTAACTTGAAGTAGGAACGCAGAAACACGCACAGTGACAAGTAAGGCAAACGGAACCTTTTCAGATGGAAGTATGCGAAAACAGTATGAGATATATTTCAGCAATATTGGGCAATTCGCAAGTAAGATGGCGCAAGTAAGACATCAGCGTAGTCGATAGATCAACGTATTTTTAATCGATTTCAAATAAGACTGACCTAATGGTCACGAAACACACTGAATATAACACTGAATATAATTGAAGATGACAATCAACAGTAATATGTCACTCTACAACAATGAACGTGATCACAATAACGGAAACGACACATTGACATAAGACAATACATACTTGTTAACAAGACTACTAATTAACAAGACCCTAACATGTTACAATTTCTTTTTCGATACGATATCAAGTTCATGAAATATTTGGTTTAATATCCTGAATTTCGCAGTTTTCATTAGCAGAATTTGAGCACGGTCAGAAATTCGACGCTAGAAGTCTGTGATGTCAGATATTGGACAAGAAAAGCGTGCTTTGTTGGGTGTGATTGCTACGTAGACGTAAAATGCCAAATGAAACTCGCCTTAAGTAAGTAAGAGCAGGTCTTTACTTCTGTGATAACTTATCAGCTTTCTTGAATTTTGAATATTTTGTTTGCCAATAGCTGGCAGAAAGTGTCGCTTCGTCCCTCAACTTTCATACTTATCTTTGTATAAATGATTATGACTATTGCAATACCACAGTGATTCGATTAAACGCCTCTATCTTTAAAACGCCCCCCTCGAATGAAGGTCCCCTATTTTAAATTTTTTCAATAAACGTCCCTTTTTAGCATAATTGAGTAAGAAGATGTTGATGATGACTTTTGAACTTGATATTAAGATGTTTTTAGAATTATACCTTTTAAACCAGACTTATTCTGTTGTTACTCAGAGTTTCACGCTAAGTGTGATCATCATTACATATTGCCTAGGAAGAGTGAAAAAAATTCAATAAACGCCCCTCTTTTCAACGTCCCATCGAAAAGAAGCCCCCTATGACATCGAAATACTCATTAAACACCACGGGCGCTTAATCAAAGCATTTCGGCAGCCGTCTTTTTATAATTGTAAGGTGGAAGGAAACCCTGTCGAGTTCGCAAAATCAGAAAATATTGGTAGGTAAGATTTTTTGGGCAGTTTTAGGATATTTTCAAAATATCAGCTCAAAGCAATGAAACTGGAAGATTTCAAATTGTCAAAAGCATATCTTCAAAAAATTAACTTTTTGTGCAATTAGTTGTATGCCATCAAATATACGATTATGTGATGAAAAATACAGCTGGCAGGGAAAAATTGTAGTGATCATTAAGACACGATACAAGATTCAACAAATAAAAACTTAAAACATGGAAGCAAAATTGCGCTACCAGAATACCATGAGACTGGATATTCTTGACTAGGCATTGTAATTTTCAGTTCCGCTGCGGCCTAGCGTTAGATCAAGGAAGCACACGAGAGGACGCCATGTTGTTACTCCGACCCTGATCTCATCCCCGGCTCCGATCCGTAGCCTGCATGCAGCCTCTACGCTCACAAAGCCTTTGTCAATGGTGTTTGGGAACCAAAGTATTAACGTTACAGAATATAGCCTGCTGGTTGCTTCAGAGGCGGATCCAGAGCAAATTTGAAGGAGGGGTAGTTGGTAGTCGGGGCGCTGTAAAATTTTCAAAAATTGGTGACAAGAGCAACAATTACATTTTTCGCAATAAACAACATAAATTTGAGGTAATCCTTGAAGCAAATCAACCTATAGGTCTCAGAAACGTTTTCATCTGATTCGCATTCTTCAAAAGGGGCGCAGATGTCCAAAATGGGGTGCCAGGTGGCTTCAACTCGTTGAGGGAGAGGCGATTGCCCCTTTTTGTCCCCCTTCAATCCGCCACTGGGTTGCTTACTTCAAACCGAAGCTTCGATTTCTCAATCTGCAAATGGGAAAGATTCTCTTAGTATCATTATCTAAGTAGTAAACTGACTAAAAATTCACATTTCTCTAATCCTAATGGTATTTGGTGGTCATGGATGCTATCTCGCCAGGTGGCAACATTCTAGTTGTCAAACAAAACTTTGTCGCTATATACTGGTAAGTAGGTAGAAACTGTTTGAATCAGCTTGTCACGAGTCAAGTGCGAAACCACATTTGAGCGAAGCTCGGCAGCAAACGTTTTCGTATCACTAGACCAAAGCATCGTTGCTTTTACTAGTTTATTCAATTCCAATACTTTTAAGGCAGATGCTCATTTCAATGGGGAAGAAAATGGTATGCAATGTAAGTAACATCATTTATCATAAATCAAAATCTCCGCTTACTCTAATAGTGCTTAGAGGTTAAATTGAGTGTTTCAAGGCCATGACCTGATATCGGTTTGAATTTTACGAAAAAGCTTCGTTTGTTTGATATTTTCAAAGCACATCATGAAATTACATATCAATTGCTAGAAAAAGCGGAACTAGTTTTCGCAAAAGTACCTTTAAGTATGCGAAAACTAGTTCCGCTTTTTCTAGCAATTGTGAAGTTTTGTACCACAAAGCACTTGTTCATGAAATTACATATATTCATACGTCCATTAAAGTATTGATCTAGTATTTTAAACTCATCATTCAACTACACGCAGCCTCGGGGTGGGAGCGTCTTAATTCAACTTCTCCTGGTACTTTTGGTCTTCAATGGCACTGATCTTGTCCTTGCACATAAATGCAGCAAACGTGGATTTTTCATCGCATCAGAAACTGACAAAGCCTTGTCTCTAACTGCTGTTGGTGCATTAGAGATAGTTGAAAATGTCACTCCGCTGCTTTGCTTGCTTCGATGCACCCAAAACAACCAATGCCAGTCGTTGAACTTCAAGGAGTCTGCCACAAGTATTTGCGAGGTGCTAGCATTCAGCAAGGGAACTACTGGTGCTGTCTTTAAAAAGAGGATTGGCTGGAGTCATTTCGAACATTCTGAAGAAGTAAGATAATTTAGAGCATCATATATGGAATCTTAACCTCTCATGCAACCATGAAAACTACCTTCGGATGCAATAATAATAAAAGCCAATTTAGCCACCTATTCTAATTTTTTAATTTGTCTTTCTCCAACACATACTGGCATCTAGTAAATCATCTATTATATAACAGTAGAAATGCACTATCGTTTCACTTATTGCTGATCGTAGAAGTTAATGGTTTATATTTATTTCTACAGAGTGGTCCAAAATGCCCTCAGGAAGTATGTGGTCCTGGCTACCAGTGTTTCGAAAATTGCACAAACCTTGCTGGTTACGAATGCAAAGGTAAGTAAGAATTCTTCGAAGTAAACAGAAAAATACCGAGTAATATTGTTGCTAATTTCTTGCTCCTGAAAGATTATATTTCATGAAGTTCTTTAGCAGGTAGTGTTTTCTTACAATTCATATTTTAGATAATGAAAATATTTACTTATTAACAGAAGAAATATTATATAATCTTGATTTTATTTTGCTTTCTAGTTGGAGACCGTTATTATATAATAATATTATATAATCCTGTGATATGGAATGCTTTTATACGTCTTTGGTGCACCTGGCTTTCATTAATTTGAAAGAACGATATATTTATAAAAATGGCCAGAAGGCAATAATAACATGCGCTACACAATAAACTAGGTTTTTTACAAAAAAATATTATCCGTCAAGAAGATTGCAAAGAACCTTACTTCCTAATAGTGAACTATGGCACGCCTAGTTGGCGATTCTGTGATTGTGAATCACGATTGTTAGTGATCAGTTCTTAAAGTTTTGCTTTAGTTCTCTTCCAATAGCCTTGAGTTTCATGGAACAGTGAAAACTTTGTTTTGTGAATTTTTGGTGAATTTAGGAACCTTTCCTTTACAAGAAGTGATAGAGTTTTCCCTTGAAATACCTACGATGATTGAAACACCATACACAACGTTATGCATCCATCAGAAACCATTAAATCAAATCAATTCCTTTTTTCCCTCTTAAATAGACAATTGATGTACTTCATTTTTCGATTTTTTTCTTGCAAAGAAGCCGCTGTCACGAAAAAGTGTTTAATGGATCGAAGTGTGGCTGTGCATGAAAATCGATTTATTAATCAAATTGTCTTAATGGACGATCTCACCAATCTTTAGCTGTATGCCTGTTATCACCGCCTTAGGCCATCGACAGAAAAAGCCAGTCTTTTGTGCTTTTGGTCGTCTTTTCTCCAGCAAATCGAAGAACTAACTAACTAACTTTATTGGGCCCGTGTATACATGATATATGAATCATTACGTAATGTAAATAAGTTGGCGTGGGAAAGGAAAGGCTAGGCGAACTGCGAATAGCTTATGAAAAGAGGTGTAGGTAGATGTGTCCGATGGGTGAAGATCTAAACAAAAGAGAGGAAATGTTGTCATAGTTGCAGGGTCGTTGATAGACGGCCCGGGCTCCAGAGCCTAGCTCTGGGGCGGGCCCTTTTGCGCCGCAGTCAAAATATTTAACTGCAAGACCTATATTTTGCGGGCCCCGGACCTTTATGCCGTTTACCCCCCCCCCCCCTCTCTACGCTCCTGCATAGTTGTGAAAGGCTAGTGATGCAAGGAAATTCCTATAGGTGAAGTAGACAGGGTGATTATGGATGGCTGGATGAAGAAAAATAGGAATAAATGGAATCACTACAGGTGCTTCTCAAAAATTGGAAATAAACTTAAAATATTTAAAAAGGGGTTTCCTACGTTTTCTGAGAATCTAAAGGGCGTGGCCATCGAGGAATTTTTTTCCACCCGGTTTTTTGGGCTGGGGACGCCACTGTTGCTAGGGGCATTTAACTCTATCAAACAACTTCAAAAGAAGGGTGAAGCTATCCACAAGTGCAAAATCTAGAGAGAGTTTAGCCTGCATTTGTGCCTGTAGTTCATCGGAAAATAGGTAAATCTTAAATTGCAGACACAAAGAGTTTGTCTTTTCTCTTAGGTTCTTCTAAAAGTTAGGTGTTAATTGGTCGATTATAAACAATCGTACGGTCTTCTTATAGTGTTTTCGATCCTCAACTGGCTATTTATTGGGTTATTTTCCGACGTTTGCATACTCTGAGGAGTGTCGGACGAAAAGGTACTTTAAGTAAGCAACCGCTATTTCTAGCTATTGTAAAGTTTTTTTTACCACAAAGCAATTGTTCAATCTTTATTTTTCTACGGGTTTCTTGGAAAACAGATCTGTTGTTCCATAAAATTAATTTGCAAAGTTATGATTAATTAATGCAAATATTTAAGTTGAGAGCCTTTATTGAAGAAACTTTATCTTCTTCTTGTCTTGGTGACTCGGTGCTAGCATTTTGATATGATGAGAATTTGCAGCAAACTACTGGATTTAAGCACAGGAACATTTCTTTTCTCATAATTTAGACGTGTGTACTCTGGCGACCTCAAAGTGTCACAAGAATGCTACATGCTCAAACAATCTTGGAAATATTACATGCACCTGCAGACCAGGGTACATTGGCAATGGAACATCATGCAAAGGTACATTTCTACATTCAAACATTTCTATGTTCAAGTTGTAAGGCAGGCATGGCATTTATTCAAAGAAATAAATAATTTTGTCTACAAAGCAGCCTTTGTGCTATTCCGCACAATGAATTATCAGATTTTCTTCGTTACAAATTTGTTAGTAATTTATTAATTTTGACAGCAATGGGATGTTTCAGCTTTTAACAAAAAAAATGAAAAATTCAACTACATTTAGAGTCAACAGTTTTTGAGAAGGATTTTCTATAAAAGAGACCTGAATAATATCTTAAAAGAAAAAGTTCTTTAGGATATCTCACCAACTCAAGGGCTATTTTTATCATTCAATTGACTTTTTCCTGCTAGGGAACCTAAATTGCGTTTTAGAAATTTCTTTTTGCTTCTTTATTCATACCACGCTAACAAAGTCATTAGCTTGGGACGAATTAACGATTCTTAAAGAAAATGTCCAGAATCACTAGCTTTATATATATCAAATTGTTTGTACCTAAGTAAGTAGTTGGCAAATAATAAAGCCGATTACTTGCTTACCAAATAGCAAGTGCAAAATCAAAATTTTTTTAAATAGACTTTCTTGTTGTTAATTGAAAATTTTCCGTAATTTACACTGTTAATGCCTTTCTATTGTTTCTGCAAATTTACAAAACATGCAAAAATAGAGACTTGTTCAGAGAGTTTGAAAATCCATCCTTCCATCTACAAAATTGCACTTATATAGTTCAAAAGTGTGTGTTTTCTCGTATAATTGATTACAATTGCTTTTCGAAGATTTTAATTCTTCTTGTTCTGGTTATCGAAGAAATCGGCTCGTGTCTTGATTGGTTTGAGACTGGAGCTAGGGAAAATGGCAATTACACTATTGTGGGTGGAAATGGAATGTCTTTCAGAGTCTTTTGTGATTTGACGTCTGAAGGTAATTCGACTTGGACACTGGCTGCATCCTTTGCTTTGAAGAATAACAACGAATTCAAACAGAGCCCATTTTATTTTGACAAGCCCCTCAACGAGGAAATGGTTCAATGGAAAATGTACAGGTAAACAATAGTTACTGAACATTTTAATTTTAATATTTTGGTAAAGCACATCTCTCGATTGCTTTCACAAGTCCAAAATTTGAAAAAGTTTAGTCCGTCTGCCAAAGGTGTCTATTTTTGGCCTTCATATAAGGTCATCTCATAATTGCTTCCCAAAAATCAAACATTGAAAAAGATGTCAATTCTGCTCCAATTCAGCTATTTAAAATTACACTGAAAGGTTATACATGCTCTTTTATATGGAACCTACCTCAAGGCCTAGTTCCAAAAGTTCCTTATTTGTAGACTTTAAACCATCAGATTTTAGTACCTAAAGTTCCTTAAAAGTTCCTTAAGTTCTCACTTTCGGTGTTTTGACTACAATAAGCCTTAGAGACTACAATAGAGAGGGGCGAGACAGCATATGCGGAAACTACTCAATGAAGCACTTGACACACGAATAGCAAACAATCTATGCGAGTATTGGCTGCAAATGAATGGAACGGGCTTTTTAGCTCTTGATGCTTACAGTTATAAAAGTTTTTCAAACGGAAACGTTCCTTAGGGATTTCGTTTTTAGTAGTATAAGTTCTTTAAATGTTTCGGCCTTCTACATGTAGGTTCCTTATTAAGTGGTTCCTTATAAAAAGAGCGTGTACTATATCATTAGCATTTGTTAACATAAAGATGTTTTAAAACAATTAAGCATGTAAAAAAGCATGTAAGCTCGTATGAAGTGTACACACAATTCTGTTTTAAAAGTACAGATAGAAGAAAAACCATGTGATAAAATGGGAGATTTTTTACTATTACAGCTAAAATATGTTTTGACAGATCGGTTCACTATTTACTTTGACTCCTAAGTCTTTGTTTCCATGTTGGCAAACATTGGTCTGAAACAATTATTTTGTTGGGCAGGATTTTGAAATTAAAGATTTGTTACAAAATTTAATTTAAATATCCTAAATTTCTCATGAGACGGTATTTCCTTATTACTGCGTTCTAATCAAGAGAAAGTTTCGTAACATTTCCAAACCGTAAGAAGAGGTTAATTTACTAAATATTGCAATTAGCACGAGTTATTTATACTCTGCCTTTTAATTATTGACAGGCTAAGCAAATCAAAGATGGAGATGATCTCTTTTTTGTCGACTCACTGGAGAATGACTTGCAGCTTCTCTGAATATGGAATCGATTACCGAGACTACATCCGAGCAAAAACAAGTCAAATAAATCCCCTTACATTTAAAGGCTCTTGGACTCATGCGACGGTGGAGTACGTTAATATTCGCGGAAACCAAAGGTCTAATCTCTCCATCCCATTCTGGCAGCAAGATTGGCGTACCTTCTTCGTAAGTTCATTCTACACACCAGAACTTAACAAAGATAGTGTAACTTATGAAGACAACTTTGGCTTTTATGGAAGCCCAAACAATAAGTTTCGGTGTACACATGGAGAGGAAAGCACAACACAGTTATGGTATGGCGAACTCCATTAGGCCAACACTGGTAATGTTGGCATTCTATACAATAACATTGTTTGGTTTTAGCATCTACTACTTGCAAAATACTCACATAATAAAGTAAGGAAGTGAATAATCTATGTAGAGAATAATCTATGTAATATTCTATTTGATTTTTTTAATGATTTCAGTTAGAAGTCTAGATTTTGCAAATTTTAGGCATGGTTTTGCTGAAAGTATTAACTCTGCAAACAACAGTGTCTCACAATTTATTAATGCTTAATTGAATGTTAAGATATAAATTGTTTACTTTTACTTATTATAAAGATCCTTACATTTACTTATGTTAGGCTTGGAAGGAGATGTGAGGAAGGTGAGGTATATCTCTCCAAACATAAATCTTCAAATCCAATCTCCAATCATCCATTTGCTAGAATATTCAGCAATCAAATATTAATCATAGCTGGCTGAGAGAGTTTTTGGTGCTTCTGCCGAAAGTATAATCTCTGCATAGTTACAGTATACCATTTTAATAGAACAATGGATAACTCAATAAGCCAAAACTTTTCTCTGTATTCGTTTATTAATGTTCCATTCTTTAGAGCGATGGAAAAGAATTCTATATGGCTATAGTTTTACGGAAAACGTGATATGGCTTTAAGTTACATCAAGCTAAAACCCTGATGTTAATAAATGTATGAAAATGTTTTATGGGAGAGACGAAGTTGACCTTAGTTTCACATACTCCTTTCATAAGATTTCAAATAGATAATTTGTAGCTTTGATCTAAACTTCCATTATTTAGCACAGTTTTGCATTTATTGTCAATTTCATCACTAATTAGTTAAACGACTCAGATGTTAAAATCTAAATTCAAAATTGGATGAATAATAATTAGAGGATCAGAAGATGAAGTTTTTCTTTTATGAATTAGGTCTCGGCTTTGCAAAATTTTAACATTTAAATTATTTGCTCTAATGCCATGCCAGATCAACATGGAGCAATCCTCTCTTTCCACATCCATATCCTTCCATTTTACATTTCGGTCTTATCTTATTAAGCATGCAAGCATTAAGTGTTGACTTGCAAAAGCGGTAATTAGGTAAGCATGAAATGACAATGGATATAAATGAGTATTATTTTCCTAAAATCGAGTTCTTATACCAAGTCATGCGCTAGATTCGAATACAAACTTTACAAACAGATGTGTTCCGAAATTTAAATCACTCTATTCTGAGCAATTGCGGTATGAATGGAAAGCAAGCGAAATAATTTTTTTTAAAAAGTGCACTATTCCAAGGATTTGACACCTTGACATGAGGTATCTAGTAATTGCTACCAGATAAAGATTTTTGGTAATTTTGTTATTTTGAAATCAGGAGGCCTAAGACCGTAAAATAATAAAATGTTTGTTTACAGTAAAGACATTTTTAAGTCAGCCGGTTGCTGCTGTTTCGAAAGGACTTCAATTCACTCCATGACTCAAAGGAGGTGTATGTTTGGAGGTATTAAGCAGGTAAAACTCATTGTCCCAAGTCTCCAGTGATACCTGTCATTACCTGCAGATTGCCCGAAGGCTGCCTTTAAGTCCAAAACACACCAAAAACACATCCAGCCCAGCCTTAAGTTAACAGAACTGCTGAGGCGAAATCTGCCTGCTATGCTTGCCAAGATAAGCGCTTTACATAGCTCTAGCCAGTAATTTCATATGCTTATGTTTTTTACTAAACATTTAGGCCCTGTTTACACGGGAACGGATCCGCATAGATCCGTACCCAAACTGGCTACGATAGGTCTTGCGTTTACACGGGCACAGTAGGATCCGTATCTTTTCTTGGAGAGATCCGTACCTTTTTGGGTACGATTAGAAAGCGAATCCATTTGGATCCGTTCCTTCATCGGCGCCGTGTAAACGGGTGGATACGGATCTGCAAAGGCACGGCAGTGAAACGAGACCACCAAGTTGAAAATTAACAATCACCTTGTCATTGCGCATGCTTAAAAAGAGAGATTCGCTTTTGGTCCGTTCCCGTGTAAACGCTTTATAGTTTAGGATCCGATCTCGTGTAAACGCATCTTGTGCATCGTACCCATATCGTACCTAAAAGATCCGGATCTTTTGGATCCGTTCCTTTTACTCTCGTGTAAACGGAGCCTCATTCCCCCCATCATTGAGGAAGAACCCTTTAAGAAGGCTTAGATGTCTGCAAGTATTATTACTTTGAGTGTCATTAAGAAATCAATACAACATTAAGAATTTGCAGTAGACGAAGATACAAAGGAATCAACGGTTAATGCTATGTGAATGTTTAGATTTATCCGAGAGGTGTTTTGGTACCCTATGATCGGCACCCTATGAAAATTGCAAGTAAGCTGTCATCTTTTGTTTAGTTCGAGCAGTTACTGTTGCGTTGATACTAGAGCAAAAATAAAGCATTAATTATTGGAAAACATCACCATAATCGACAAAGGACTTCTTTTGCTTATAGCATTTTTTTACAAGTTTCTTATTGGAATGAATTAGCTATAACCAAAAGCTAAAAACAAGAAAAACTGTTAAAATGAAAGTATTCGAGTTACACTAAAGAATCCTAGTAGTGTGTCTTTCTGTTTAGAATCTTTTTATGAAAACAAACAAGTAATTTTTGAAGAAGAAAATGCTATGAGACATTATTGTCTATAAATATACAATTTAACCCTGTACACTTCTAATCAAATCTAAGAGTTGTTGTATACCATTTTGGCCTATTGGTAATGTTTTGGTGCCATTTCATGTCCTGCCTATGCTTTTTTACAGTGACACGATTCGTGCATTCTATGCATTACATCAAATGTGCAATATCTTTACAAACAGTTCTAGATCTCTCAACTAGTAACGAAGTTGATTACACTAATTGTGAATGTTGTTATTAAATGTGCAACTATTGCAATCCGCCAACCTATCAGCATACGGCTATGAGTAAACAAAGGAATAAAATGTAAGTAGATTCGAGAAAATTTACTAGCCAGTTCCGCTATTTTACTATAATTGGAACACTCGCAAAATGTATTGATCATGTTTGGTCACGAAATGAAGTTCATTTGCGCATGTGCTTGGAAAATATGCATCCTTTTTTGCAAACAGTACGATGGCTAATTAAGTGCTCAAGTTTTTTTAACTAAGAGTCGTGGTTTGGATACTCTTCAAGGAGTGTATACAACCAGGAAAACATAACGGTCACATGATCACTAACCTGAGAAAGGTTCTCAGAAACAATAGGAGCTATGACACACCTAAGCCACGCCCTCTATTGTTTTATGGGGAAGGTTTCCATTCTAGGATGTTTTCTGGAGAAAGCTTAATAATTTTTCTGGACTCTGACGACAACCAGGATATTAATTAATTATTTATTGGCATTAATCTATCAATTCAGACTTCATAACATTTATTCTGATACCAAACATTGACCTAACGGAGTTAATGTATTTATGGGTATTTTGAAGCCGTTTTTATCGAATTATGCAAAGTTGAATTATCTTCGCAATTCAGCCAGATAAGTTTTTCTGTGAAGAATAATTTCTTCACATAGTTATAAAAATTCTCAATAAGAACTAGTATTGACAGTCGGGGCAATTACTCCCGTCTTTTGATGAGTTGAAGCTGGTCTGGTGCCCCTTCTTTAAAATTTGTGCCCCTTTTGAAAAACTTATTTTGAATATTTCTCTTGAAGAGTAAAGAACCCTCAGGCGCCATTAGCAGCTGAAACCGAGGGGCAAACCACTTAAAAAATCTCGTACACCTGTTGTGAAAATCCTATTGTTTTGTCAAAAAAATCCCTGGAAATCCTATTGTTTTTGTGGAAATCGCGTACGCTATTTACAAGAGTGTGTAGAAACGAGTTGAGATGGGTTTCTACCGACTGCGTTGCTCAACCTATATGGACGATCTGAGCCAAAGTTGTCTTATTTAACGTGCAGGGAACACGGAGCCAGGCCGAGAGAGAGAGATGACGCGTTGTCTGTTGTGTTCTGTAGCTCTGTTTCTGACTGACTCTGACTTACTTCACAATTATATTTATACTGAATAATCTAAGAATAAATTTGCTGACGAGGGATGAGAGAGGATGATGAAATGGTGATGTAATGAGGATGGAAAAGTCTACGCTGGGGAGCGAGAAAAGATGTGTCAGCATGACATGGTGTGACAATGGAAAGTAGACAAAGGAGTCACTACAAGTGAATTGCCCCTCTGAAAATTGCCCCTCTGAAAATTGCCCCTCTGAAAATAGATACCTTTATATGTTCAGACTTTATATTACTGTTTTCGTATATTTGATTTGAAATAATTTTCATAGAACATGAACAGACCTTCTTATCAGGGTTGAAGTCGGAAATCGTTTGTAGTAACGAGTGTGCATTTACTTTCAGAATTGATATTATCATGGTATAAAGATTCTTCCCTAAACAAAACACTTCAGTTTATTATTTCTATCATTTTATTTTTCTGTTCGTTTGGCCTTTTCTTCTCTGAATATGCATTTGGTATCGTCACGAAGAGGCGTAGAGGAAATAAAGGCAAGAACAGACAATTGATGTCAATAGGTATTTCATCTTCTTCAGAAAATCGAGCTCTTACATCAAGTTAAACGTTAGATTCGAATACATACCTCACAAAATTGTATGATGCTAAATTAAACTCACTCCATTCTAACCAACTGCAATACAAATTGGTCAAAAGTAGGCTAAAGTAGACTTTTTTCAAAAAATCGAATTTCTCCAGAGATTTGATACTTTCATTGTAATCACTAGTCAAGCAGAGGCAATTGGGTATCTAGTGATTGCTACCAGATTTTGAAAATGATTCTTTGTAATTCTGTCTATTTTGAATCAGGAAGTCTAACACAGAAAATTCAAGCCAATCAAAGTTTTGGAAGTTTTGCCATAGTGACTGCTTAAATTAGCGGAATGTTGCGAAAGACTTCCACAAGTTACTGGTTTGCTAATTTTGAACAGAATGCCAATTTACTCTATGTTTAAAAATGAATGGATAAAAACGCTCTGAAAATATCCAGCTGGTAACCCTTATTGTCTGATAAACTCAAATGTTATCTACTATAACCAGCAGATTTCTCGAAGTCCGCTAATTAGCTTCCAAACATACTTCAAATTATTCGACACTTAATTCTGCTGCAGATCTTATCAGATTTGCTTGAAGATTAATCAAGCACTTGAGTCTAGAAGACCTGCTAGGAGAGTATACTGTTTAACATTCTAGTCAGTAAAGGCTCTGATTATTGCTTACCTGTCATATTTGGAGTCATTTGGAACGAAAGTCCTCTATAGACAGCTCTTATAGACAACGTCCACTGTGGTACTGATGGAATCTAACGATACATGAAACGAATTGCTAAATCTAAAATGCTGCTGAAGCAACCATGATCTGTCATTTCTTTTCAAAATCTCCTTAAAAATATCCAGAGTCTTGCAAGAATGCATTAACGAGTCATTTTTAAATAAAATTGTAGAGCTTATTCAATTTTAAATAAATAAAATAAAATAAAGTAAAATAATTAAATAAAATTATTTCTAAAAAAGATACTTTGATATAATTGTCGTGAGACAGAAACCCTTTAACTCCCATCGATTGCACATGACGCATTTTTATTAATAATTAAAGATTTTTGCAGGTTAGAAAATAAGTTGAAATAAGGGCATTGAAACTTTCCTACGCATTGAGTAAACAACTGATAGACTTCTACCATTTGCGCAACGCAGCCGATTTTAGCAGAGCACGTGATGTCTCTTGGAAGAAACAAATGTCTTACAGATAAACAAAAGCATATTGATAGGTTCAGCTTCCTTTCTTTGTTATCGTTCCACAGATTTACTAGTTCTTTAGCCAGACTTTTTAAATCGTTTGAGAATAGTTTCCATATGAAGTGATTCCATCACAAACTTGTCAGACAAATCTATCAAGGTAGTTGTTCGAAAATCGCTTAACCAGTGCTTTAACAATAACGATGGAAACAGAGTGATCATGTTAGTTAGGTAAAAGAGTGATTCCTGCGATTTTGAAGCTTCGATCTGTTTACAAACAGTTCCTTTTAATGGGTTGCATGAAACAGAGTCCCTGACGTACACCTGCTATCTAAAACTATCGATTGTTAATAAATGAGCTTCTATCAACAACTTGCTAATCATGACTCGTATCAAATCTAGAGAGAGGATTCGATTCGTAGAGGGTGATAATGAAGAAGATCAGAGTGCACACGAAACATTTCCTCTCTGTTCTTCTTGTCTTGAATGGCATCAATCTCGCAATTGGTCAGATTTCTCGATCGCCCTGTCGTCGAGGTGCAGTTTTCATGGAGGCAGGCCGTGACAAGGAGCTGTCTTCCAACACTGACGATGCCCTTGAGAAAGTAGAGAACGTCAGCTTCCTCTCTTGTGTAATGCGCTGCATTAGAAACAATCAGTGCCAGTCGTTGAACTTCAAGGGGTCTGCTACAAGAACATGTGAGGTATTAGCTTTTAACAAAGGGACCACTGGAGCTGTTGTATTAGAAAGGTCCGGCTGGATTCATTATGAGCCCTCGGAGAAGGTTATTTCAATCGATTATCTATTTTTTATCAGCGGCTTATCTATTTTTTCAGTCCTAGAGGAGGAGGCTTCAAAGAGAGGGGGCTTATTAGAAAGGGGAGCTTATTATGGTTTTATGCAACTTTTTTGTTAAAAAGCGAGGTAGAAAACCATGACTCTTACTTGTTTGAAATTACAAACTGGGAATATTGAAGGTAAAACATTTTAAGCTATCACTAAACTCTCGCATTTAGCGTTTTTTGACATTTCTGGCTAACGAGGGGGAAGGGCTTAATCGAGAGGGGGGGGGGGCTTATTTCAAATTTTTTCTTAACAAGGGGGGCTTATAAGGGAGGGCTTGATAGAGCTTTAACTGTATATCTCAGATACCATTTGTAGGTCATTCAAACATGTCACTTTCAATTGCTTTCAATCCTCAACTTCCTTTAAGAATCAATGAAATAAATGCACTATTTAGTTCAATACCGACACTACTGCCTTACTTAACAAGTTTTAGCAGGGGGCGTTAAACTTCTGCCTTCTGATTCCTTATTAGATGGGAAGTATATCAAGTCTCCTTTCGCGCAGATTTCAAAATGCAGTCAAGTGGTATGTGATTTCGGTTATCAATGCGAAGAAAGCTGCAACAATTTGGTAGGCTACGAATGCATAGGTAAGAAATGACCCTCCTCGATGTTAAAGAAATAATAGAGACATTTATCTGTCAGATAAATACTCTTGAAAATGTGGGTTTTTTTCTTCTAATCTTCTTCTAAGTCCGTCTTCTTATTCAAATATCATTATGGCCTGTTACGAATATAAACAGAAATTATGGTATCAAGGTTGCTGGCCAAAATATTTATCGCTTTCTGCTAGAGAACTGCTCTCTAGAAAGTAAGGGTAGCATTAACTGTTCCAGTGAAAGATGTTCTCTCTTTCCTCTTCGCGTTTGTTTAGGGCCAGCTTTCTTGTGTCAAGAGATCTGTTTGCATCATGAAATGCAATGCAACTCCTGTTATTAGACGAATGTTCACTGCAAAGCTGATTCATGCCTTTATAAATTTTAATTATTTTCTTGCAATTTCAAGTCATCAAATCACAGACCATCATGTCAAGGTTGGTTGCTTTTTTCAATTACTTCTGATTTGGTTCATCAGTACCAAGTGCCAGTGGTGTGACCGAGCAACAGGGGCGTAAATATTGGGGGGTGTAGGGTGTGTGACACCCCCAATAATCGAAAACCCGCATTTTGTCGGGCAAACGCCAGACAAGATGTTTGCAAATCCGTAACTGTCGGGCATGATCTTCAAGTCTACGGAAACCTGAAAATGAGACTCGCTGGGTATATCGTATTGGTATACTGTTATATTTTGAGTCCTTCTTCGTCAATATTTTGAGTAAATCAATATTTGGAATGACTCCACCAGCCTAAACACCTATTAGCTAACCACTCTTGAAAACTAGCATCGGTTTATTGCGGCTCATTTTCGATGGAACTTTCATAAAATCATCTGCTGTTAGTAGTCGCTTATCCTCATTGCCATTACAATACTTTACGTAAAGAAGTTAACACGACTGAACTGCAGCTTGTCTACTCGTGAATTGATCTAATAATACCCGATTTTTCTTTTATAAGAAACCTAGCTTGGGTCCTAATACTAAAAGTTTCTTAATTTTTTACTAGTTTCTAGTACTAAAAGTTTCTAATTTTTAGATGAACATCAAATTTTGCGCCTTCCTTTGTATATTAATTGTATTAAAAATTTTTATAACACAACAGTAAGATTTGATATCGTATCGTTTATTATTCCTATGGAAACAGGGGTACTTTTTATCGAGACACAAGGGTGCATAAATTCTTGTATCAATTTCGTATTGTTTATTGGAGTTTCTTAAAAATATTGATTCAGTTCTAAAAATTTCTTAAATTTTTGGGGCTCTAGTACTAGGTTTCTTATTAACCGGTTTATTATAAGAAAAGAAACGTGTAAACACGGATTGACATATGAACAGCAAGGCATTGACTTATGGTTCATAGATCAATACAAAAACTAAACAAAAATACGTAAAATTATCAGAAAATTACAAATTTCATAACGGTTTTAAAATATGGAAGGAACACCGCTAAGGCTTCTCTCTAAACAGATCTCATAACAATTTAGTCAGGCAGTGGCGAAATTGTCGGGCAAAATATTATGTACACCCCTCCCCAAAGAAAAATGCCAGTTACTCCCCTGCGGAGCAATGCGAGGCGCTAATTCGAAGTAGCGGCTTGGTTGGGGCTCCCATTTTCTTTTGTAAATCAAGTTTTGTTCTTTTCAAAGAACAAAGAAATTGACTTTGTATTTGCCGTAGAAACTTCTATTTTACGCTTCTTTTCCCCTCTTTTCGAGACCCGGACTCATAAAGATGCTTTCGACTAGAAGACATTGTGAAATGAAAGCAAAAAGAGTGACAGATGATTTGAAAACATAATATATATAGGTAAACATTTTCGAACTGTGTCCTATCAATAAGCATCTGAGATATTGTGAATGTTTACAAGAAATGTTTGTACCGTGAATCCACTAATTGGCCCCCCCCTCAAATAAGCCCCCACCCTAGAACTAAAAATTTTCAGTAAGCTCCCCCTCGGATAAGCCTCCCTCGATTTGTTGATTTTCGACTCCTGAGGTTGCCTTTGGCATTTTAGTGAATTACACCCAAAATTTAAATTTTTGTTAACATTTTAATAAAATGTTACTTTATACTTAGATTATTTTTTATAATATGAAATTAAAGAAATTTCAATAATTTCAATCTTTTTATGTGACATGTTTCAGGTAATTTTATAAGCCCCCTCCCGAATAAGCTCCCCCCTCGAATAAGCCCCCATCCAAAAATATGAAAAATAAATGAACCCCCAGGGGGCTAATTCGAGGATTTACGATTTATTATTCCAAAAAAATTTGTCACAAAATCTTGCTGGGGCCCTCATTGGGTACCAATTGTTTGGGGCCTTTGGTTTTGTGCTTTATTTTTTAAAGGTGCACATCGCGCATTATGCCACTGGCCAGTTCCCTTTTCGAAACACAGAAAAATTAGTTCTTACTCTCTCATCAAATTGGCCTCATTTGGACTTTCTATAACATATCTAAAGATCTCATTGGACTGTCCTTGCGCTTGAAACACAAGAAGAAAAGTTTACAAAAATTAAGGTTTTTCTTGTCAATGATCGAAATATCGTCATTGTCACCATATCTTTGGTGATCCTTGGCTTGTGTGGCCACCATTGAACATTTGTACACATTAATGTGCCATTAAGCCTGGCTTCCGTATCAATTTAAGTGACGGCGGCGGGCGGGCGACATCGTTGGCGGTGGGTGGGCGGTGGTGGGCGGTGGATCAGCGGTGGGTGGGCGGCGGATCGGTGGTGGGTCGCCGTCACTTAAAAATTATATGGAAACCAGGTTTTAAGCAATTAGCAGTGGTTTCATAACTAACAGATTATTTTCCTGGTTTTCAAGGAACATGATGCTGTCTTGATTTGCTTAAAGATGGAGCAAGAAAAATGCTGATTACAATTTCGGATCGGACAAGCACTTGAGAACCGAAGGACCTTCTTTGAGACTAACTTCAGCTTCAATGGATGCTGAACAAAGACGTTTCCTGCACTCAAGGGTTGCAGAGCAAAACCCAGTTATGGTATAGCGAACTTCCCTTGACCATAATTAATATCAATCTCACCTTAAAAAGCACCTTGTTTAACTATGGCATTCATTATTTTGCAGTTTATTCGTGCAATTGAGATTATAATATTGGGACAGTTGATATATTGAGACGTGCAATTATAGATGCAAATAATTAGATTCGACATTTCATTTGATTTTTCCCCCTTTTTCCTCTTTTTTCCACACAATCAAATGAAAATACATTTTTCAAAGAAAATAGCGAAATTCAAGAAACAAGCACACGACCGTCAATATAGAGAAACATAAGCATCGACGTGTTGCTCTCCAAAATGCACGAAGCCTGAAGAATACATCCTTAGAAAATTGAAATTGTACTTAGGCCAAGTTATACCCGGATCTCCATGTTTCACGAATGACCCCCATATTTCCATGCATTGTTTGCTCAAATTCCGGTCGATAGCTGTGTAACTCGACTGATAGATCCACAAAGTACCCGCATAAGCATAACTGAACACGTACAGCAAATCAAGGTCGTGCCAGGCCCGTAGCCATGGGGTGGCATTAGTGCAATGAAAATATATTTTTTACCAGTGCCGTCGGAATAAAATTTGTGGGCTGCCCATTGCATTCCCTTTCATCCAGTATATCGTTATAAAGGAAACAAACTGAAGTTTGACAATTATTGGGGCTGCAAAGACCTGGCTACGGGCCTGGGTCGTGTGTTACTTTGCAATCTGAGGCCAGTAAGAGGATCACATGCCCCTACTGATCTATTGAAGCACGTGGTCGACTGAAAAAGTACCCCAATAGTGACGAAGGTAGTGTACCCTGGCATCTTCAATAGTCCCCAGAACATCACACTACGCTGTACAAATTTAAAAGCCTGGGTTAACAAACATTAAGCTTGAATTTAATTGTCACTAAATTTAT
Source organism: Nemopilema nomurai (assembly GCA_003864495.1). Lineage (NCBI taxonomy): Eukaryota > Metazoa > Cnidaria > Scyphozoa > Rhizostomeae > Rhizostomatidae > Nemopilema > Nemopilema nomurai. Next base: position 738,548 of record ML133499.1, on the reverse strand, counting down.
AATTATACGAACAAAAAGCCATCATTACTTGTTTCTGCAACAGCTGATCATAAATCGATTTTAAGCAAATTATGAATACTGATTTAAAATGTTTTCTTTTTTATCATTGTTGTATGCTCCGAGTTGGTCTAAAAGGAGATTATGAAGAATGCGAAGGTCCTGGTGAATTGATATCAGATCTAAAGGGGGCAGAAGAGTTTGGGGATTGGCACGAGGGTGAATTTGCTGTATTAAGTTGCTGGCTCGTTGGAAGAATTGCAAGGCCCTCGTTCTGATTTTTCATGGTTGACATTTGATATTTGAAAATAACATTTCTGATTTCATTCTTTGCCATACATTTGGCTATTTTGGGCAGCTCTTTAAGTTCTGATGCTAATGCCTTGCAAAAAAGATCTTCGGCATCATCCTCCTTCAGTGACACCTTTCTTCGCTTTTCGGCTATGCTTTCATTGAGACTTCTCATCAAGGCGAACTCCATTTCATTCATGAAAGCTTCTTTGGTTGATGGACTTTCTTTGGCCCTCTTTTTCCCTGTCATTTTCTTGCTCAATTTTAGGGGTTCATGCACAATGTTCCCTTCCACGTCATCTTCACCATCATCATCATCATCAGTATAGTCTGCCATGGATGCAAAATTATTTTCGACATCTTTTCGGGATCCCTTTTGGGGTAGGTTGGTGCGACCTTTACGCGTCTGGACAAACTTATCAAGCCAAGAAAGAAAATGGTAAGGTTTGAAGGCCCTCTCAGCTTTTTCCACCACATCCGTGGCTGCACCAGATCTTTTGGCATCTTTTAATTCTTTACGCTTCCTGAGATATTTCTTCTTTAAAACCTTAAATAGCCCCTGCGCTTTGCAACCTAGAAATGAAAATCTCAATTACAATTCATCCAGGGATTTTTGAAGACGCTGTTTTTAAATTGCCATGCAAATACATAAAGTAAGATAAAAGCTGACATGTTTCAGCCAGTTAAGGTTAAAAAACGTCAAGTACTAGAGCCTGGGCCCTAGTACTGGAGTCTGGACTCTAACGCAGCCTAATGGACACCTATTTAATCTGATCCCTTCTATATTCGCTTCATTCGTTTCGAATTCATTTCGCAACTTACGTTTCGTTTTCTATGTTTTCACGTGTATCGTTTCAGAAAATATGTTAAGTTTACGAATCATTGCCTCTCTCTGTGCTTCACAAAAAAATGTACCTTATGGGCCAATTTTCACATTAAAAGGGAAGCATCTTCGAAGTTTATCGACAATATAATAACGTTTTTCTCGGCCTTCCTTACCTGTGCAAAAATTAATTCATTCAATGTACCTTTCCTTGCGAAAAGGAGGCATGAACTGCTTTTGTGGCACTTTCAGTTTACATTACAGCTTTTATGAAAAATGGCGAAGCTTAGAACTGTTCCTTACAACGAAAAAAAATATTTAAGGATTTGTAATATTGATACCGTCGCTCGACAAAATCACAAAAAAATATAGCTTATATATAAAAAGTGCGCAGGGACATAGAATATAACAGAAGAAGATATTTCAAACATATATGCGCTGTATCAAAGAACTGAATACAATACCATTTGCAATAAAATCCAGTTTTTCGGCTACTTTTCCCCACGCACTGGTGATGACATCTTTCTCCCTATATCCTTTTACTGTTTTATCATACAAGACTGGAAAGAGCTTGACTTTATCTGCGAGTAGCTCTTCATCTTGGAGCGAAAGTGGAGTCATTCTTCTCTCTTCTTTCACAACCGACTAAAAGAGACTGTTTACAATATCCAGTATTGAGTGCAAATGCATTGCGTAAGACCATCAAATGCAAATGGTTGCATTCCCCTCCCACGCGTCGGCGTCCTTTGATAAGCTCATGAGATAACACGAGTTAGTATGAGCTGATTTTCAAGAGATAATTTCTAATGAGCGTTTCCACTATGAGATAATTTTTAAACCACACCGGATTACAAAAATTCCCTTAAATTAGATCACGTTAATTCTTAGTGGATACCAAGATTAATTCACGTTATCTCATGAGCTTGGAGACGATTCTTTTATTCCAAGGTCATGAGTTAACGTGAGATAACAGCTTATGAGAAAAAGCCAAAGCGTTGGAGGGAATTTGCAACCATTTGCACTAATGCGATTGCACTTAGCAGAATATTGGATGTTGACAAAAGTCTCTCGGCTGTGAAAGAAGTGAGAAAAATGACTTCACTTTCGCTGAAAGATGAAGAGTTACTCGCAGAAGAAGTCAAGCTATTTCCAGTCTTGTATGACAAAGCAGAAAAAAGGCTATAAGGTGGATGACTTTTTAACAAAGCCCTCTTCCTTCTACGTCTTCTCAAAAGCAAAAGTAAAGAAGTTTTCCTTTAAGGCAGCAGCCAAGACTCAAATGGAAGTAATTTTTGGTATTTCCATTATGAAATTTATCTGGGGTGGAAACCGAATCGGTGCGTGGGTTAATCTCATGCTATTTCACTCTGTCTCAGGCTAATAAATAATTAAACCATGAGTTGATTTTCAATTTAACTTGGAATTATCTCACGTTAACTCATAGGTTGCGATAAGCAAACAGAACAGAGGAAATGAAATGACTACCGTAAATCCTTAGAATTGGCCCCCCCCCCCCTCGAAAAAGCCCCCCTCGAATAAGCCACCCTCTATTGTTGACTTTCGACTCCTGAGGTTGCATTTGGTATTTTAGTGAATTACCACAAACATTTATATTTTTGTTAATAATTCAATCAAATGTTGCTTTATACTTAGATTATTTTTTATATTATGAAATAAAAGAAATTTAAAAAATTATCTATTCATGTGGGATATTTCAGATAATTTTTTAAGCCCCCCTAGAATAAGCCCCCCCTCGAATAAGCCCCCATCCAAAAATATCAAAAATAATTAAGCCCCCAGGGGGCTAATTCGAGGATTTACGGTACACACCCCAATCTTTTTGACTGGTTCTTATGTACATTGATAGCAACTGAGCCAAGAAGCCGTTTACTCTTTTGACTAAGCCATATTTTTTGTTTATGACAAGCTGTCGCATTGGACTTCTTAGTATTGATGAAGCGGGCTGTTTTCAAGGGTAAGCTAAGATAGAAAGTTAGTGCCACTGTCTGAAAGAGGGACGCGGAGCGCTCCATGACGGGACAGAATCTGGTCCACAACATGTTTGAAGCTCGATATTTGGAACATCGAAAGCTTTGGGCCATTTTGTGTGATATTCAGTCATCACAACGATATAACGATTATTAGAAAACGTCAATGGAAAGGAAAATAATTCAATTCACGATACAGAACATGTGAAACAAACATCGGGGATACAACGAATACAAACGAATAAATTGAATACTGTTGGTGACTCATTAAGGTCATGTTCGGGCCCAGACTCCAGTACTTGACATATGGTGCGTGTTCCAGAGACACCGTTCGTCTGTTCCGGATATCAATTTCTATCGTCTGCCCGAGTTTTCCTTAAAATGCCTTCTTCCACCTCATTAGGTTTTCTCTATTTTTAGCACCCGGCTCTTTTCCCCACAGCTATTACGATCATATTTTAAGCATGATCACCTTCTGCCCACTAGGATAAGGTAAAAAATTCTATCGTTTTACGTAAATCTTCATTGAACTTTACATTTTTTCTTCTTCTCCTTCATGTGTAACCCATCTCTACCTCCATCATGTACCGTCAATTCGATAAGGACGTCGAGTCTGGCGAGGGAGGAATGCACAATTTAAAGAATTCACACTTGTTACTGCAAGCTGTTTAAATATTAAAGTGTTTATTTCCTTCAACATAATGCAAAATTGAATTTATAATAATTTTGAAAATCATAACTTCTACCTCTTATTCAAGATTTCCTCAATGATGGGGAATAAATGCAAAGCAAAAAAGATTAGCATATGAAAAATAACTGAAAAGAACATATGGAGAAGACTTAGCTTAGCAAGCATTTTAACATCTTTCCACTGGAACTTTTATAAAAAGACCGATTTTTCCTCCGCAGTTCCGTTAGCTTGAGGTAGGGTAAAGTCATTATGCTACGCATTCCAAGGGCAATAAGACAGTGTATTTCTGGTAAGGAAATAATCATTTATCAAATTCGTCAAAACCTGCTCTCCCAATATGTGCTTCTGGCAATAAGTAAAACAATTTATTTAGTCGATTTATAACCAGGCCATTTGTGCAATTGATGCGTTGATTAATTTTGAAATCTGAAATTTGAGAGGCTTGAAATCTGATAAAGGCCTGATTTCGTTTAATCAATGACATGGCAAAACAAAACGCGTTATCGCTGGTAGTGAAAAAAACAGGACTGTCAAGCTTAAACCTGTGCTCAAAAACCACAATTTCAAAGCGGGTTTATAAGGCAGGAATTGCACGCCCGTGGCCTAAAACACAGGAACATAAACACGAGAGATATTATGACATTAGTGCTTCATGGAATTGATGAATTACAATCGTTTTGTCGTCGCTGATGCACGTTTTTTCAGGCAAAGTTGAAGGTATGATCGATAGCTCTTCATCGCCATGAGATGCTTCGTTTCGTAAATACAATGACTTGGTATATTGCTTATAAAATAACTGTTGTTGTTGCCTAGTTTTCAGTCCTCAAAAGCAGGAGGGGGCAACTTGCCTACATGTGTCAGAGATATGAGTTTCTAGGGATAGCATGCTGTGTTTAAGCCAATAATAGATTAGTGATCAAAATTTTGAAGAAGAGTAGAAGAGCAGAAGAAGTGAAATACTTGTACGGGGGAAATTGAAGAAAGGCTGTTGAGCTCATCTTCAGCTTAGGGCGCTTGCAAAACAGGGGCAGTGAAGCTGATCGCTCCCATCCTTCTGTTAAAGGGGGCAGTGGGGGTAAAATATGTCGACGTCCTCAAAAATTTCCTAAAACCTTCTGTCTCCTTAAAACCTTCTGCAATATTTCTGCAATTTCAAAATTCACTCAAAATTTCACATAAAAGTGCCTTGAAGCTGTTTCAAAAGTTTCTTAATAGCTCCTCAACGGTCATGCCCTTGTGTCTAAGTAGAAAGGCAAGAACAATATCACAAGAGAAAGAGGAATGCTGCGTTTGTTCGCGGCAAATAGACTCTCCGCTGTTATTGCTACTTCCACCATTTTGTCTCGCTCCTACGCCGCGACGGATCTGCGGCTCTTTAAACAACTTTGGCTTATTCCTCAAACACTTGAAAACCCATAATTAAAATGCTCGAAATACCTTCATTTTCCAAACGCTCTACACCCGGATTGATTTCATTTGGCAATTTTTACTATGCAAAGCATCCTTTTTGACTTATGAATTAGCATACCCATCCTCATCCCCCTCTTCCCTAGAAGTAAAGCTTTCTTCCTGCAAAACGAAGCTACATCCTTGCTCCCAACTTTCCCTCCTTATTTCTTTGAAACTGTACATTGCTACAAGCATTGTTTTGGGGGTTTGAGGAAGGAAACAGCTATCAAAGAAGTGAGAAACACAAATATAGGAAAGAGCGAGAGACGTGAAAAGTTTGGGATTTTACAAAAATCTTTGGCAGGGATTGTAAGAGCTCTGGTTTCAGGGTTCTATGGCAAGGTTTTTGCCGTGTTTAAATGCAGGATAAATTATTCCGTTACTGTGATAAGCAAAAATGCTATATAAAAATACTGTCGGAAATGCTGTGGGTAATTGCAGAATTTTCACGAAAACAGCATATTTTTATAACTTTACCAATGACATATTTGTTTCTTAAATTTTGAAGGTTATATTTTGCATAATTGTTGACACAGGACAATAAGGCCTAGATATCATTTTGTTAATTAGTTGCGTTGGGGATTATTTTAGTATATTAATCAAATAGTAATTAGTTTGTTTTATTACTGAGTGATGGTAATGGTAATGTAATGTAATGATTTAAAAGTAAGAGACGTAATTGAATATTAATGTGTTCTTTAGTTTTGTCAGTTCAATGTTAGAAAATTCTTAAATGATAGAAATTCAGCCCGTAATTATTATTAAAGACTGTTTACCACGCCATTGACATGCTTTTAGAATATGGCATTCGTTTGGGTGGATATAACTAGGCCTGGCGGACTGCATTAAATTTCTTGCCTTGAATACGTCCTCGTGAAGTATCTGACCAAGTCATAGCCATATAAAAATGTTCACTGCCATTTTCAATTTCGTTAAAGACCATCGCTTTGTGTTTATGGTTCTGATAGACGAAAGGGGAGACTCACATCCGATTAGTTTACCTACTTTGAGAGCTTCTCCTTAAGAATTCTACTACATTTAGCCACATTGTGTTGTTGTTTGATTTCTCTATTTGATTTAATATTATTATCAGTATTTTTTAACAATTATTATTGTAGTATAATTTGAATAATAAATCAAATCAAAGGCGTAGTGATGGATTGCCAAGTTGAAATTGGGACCGCGTACCATTTAGCACCAGATTCGAAAACTTGCTTGTACTGCTCGAAATATGTTGAGATGACAATAAATAATAAGTATGTATGTTATGTCGGGAGTTTCCTTCATATTTCCACTCGAAAGAAGCTTTCAATTTATGTCAATCTTGACGATTAATTGCTGATGTTTTGGTGGGCCTAGGCACACGCATTTTTCATCCCCAGATTCGCGTTTGGTAAAGAACGGGTCTGAAAAGAACATGGGATGTGTCAAAATGATAATAACTTGAGAGGATGTGTAATAATATGCAGTTCCCCGTCAATTTCTTCGAGATAAATGTCACTTTTCTTAAAACTTTGGAGTATTTTTTATCCCCAGATTCGCGTTAATCCCCAGATTCGGGATACCATTGAAAAACCTTATGCAAGTAAGGACCTTTGTGTAGACAATAAAAAATGTGCTGTTTCATTTAGATAGAAACTAATGGAAAGAATCGAATTTCAAGTTTAATTGAATCTTAATTTGATTCGAATTATATTTGACAAATAATGAAAGTTTCGAGGTAAAATATAACGATCCTTGTGGTCATTTGGTGTTCCTATGACCACGAATCTGGTGCTGAATGGAACGCGGTAAAAATGGGATGCCAGTTTCGATCTAACAAGGCCTAATAGCATTAACCACACAATGTCGATAGTGTGGCAAAAACATCACCAAGATACCAAACATGCATGCAATATATCGAAAGAAAAAACAATTTTCATGGTTGGCTTAATGATGTCCCTAATAGGTTTGTGATGACCTTTGAACCCATTCTGACCTTGCGGTACAAAGGTCAAGATCTGGAGAGCAGAATGTACAGGGGCCTAAGGTAGGAAGTCATAGCCATATAAAAAGACGGGTGCCCTTATGGTAACAATATAAAGTTTGCAATAGTCGAAGCAATTAAATACATTGCAATGCTCTTTCTTCACAGACTGGTATGGAAGGCACATTGACGTATAATCCTTCTCGGAGCATCTCGAGAACTTAGTTACCTTTCTACAGGCATCTGATACTGCGCATGTGCAGTATCAGTATCATTTTTCCTATAAGTGTGTATTGAACTTATAACAATAATATTTCTACATTATTTAAAAGTTGCTGATCGGGCTCGAGGTTCAGTTGAGCTCACGATGGACTGATGACAGAAATCTAGCCTTGATGACAATAGCAATCTAACATTAAAATAATTAGGGAAGATCTATAGCTTGTTTTCAAGTAAGTGGCGACAGCAAAGAGATCAGATTTCTACCTAACAATGGGAGTCCTAAATTTAGGCAGGATTCATGCACCTTTCGACAAGGAAGTCATTTTCTAAAACGTAAATAGTATCGAACAATACTATGACTCAGTGAGTTAGTCGGTAGGCTTATAGCTGACATTGGTGAGTCATCCAAGATATATGATACTACTACTAGGAAACGAACTACCAGAAATTCGATTCTAACATGGAGGCCTAGGCCTGCATTCAACAAACGCCTTGAAAGTCAGTGATTAACGAGACTAGCAATGTTAAAATGGCACATGCATCAGCCAGAATTATCCCGATTCTACATTGACATGAGCAAATTGGTAAATGGGGTTGGAGCTCTGATGGGAATTAGACTTTCCCGTACCCTTGTGCAAGAATGTAGGCTCCTGCCACCAATATCTAAGCTCTACAGAGGGAAAGTTGAAAGGGTGAAAACGGCAAGACTTTCTGGTTTTTTGAACTTCTAAACTAATTATAATTCATCAAATTGCCAGTGTCATCCATTTTATTCCTCTCCACTCAGTACACCGTTATAAAGAAAACAATCTGTAGTTGGATGATTACAGCCCCCCGGTTCCAGCGGGCCTGATTGCCACTTTTCTAGCATGGTGGCAGATGGCTGGCATAACAACAATTGTTCTTAATGATAAAATTAAGGAGATTGCGCTGTTGTTAAATGATAAGCAGAATATCTGCACACTGCAGGATAAATCAGACAGACAGAAGTCAATTCAGAATGGCATGTGTAAAAGGAGTAATTCAAAGCGATGAATTCATAAGAGTACAATGCATCAAATAGTGTGAGCTAAGTTATCTTAGTGCTTTGACAAAAGTTCTTGAAACATGCAAGAAAAATTTGAAAGTATTAGTTATTGAGAACAATTCCTAAAATTATGCCTTGCTAATTCCCAGATTTCTAATCTAATTGGAGGTGCTAATAAGACAAAAGTAAATGTTCACCAAAGAATCATCTTAAGACCTTTTGTATTAAACCTGTAAAACCTCTTAAAAGGTGGGTTTTACAAACGTGAGTTCTTTGTTGGCAGAAATTCTCAAAAATACGGCAACGGCGGATAAGATCAAAATTCTACTTTTTACGGCAATGATACGACTAACGGCTAACAGCAAGTTCGACAAATAACGACACGGCTTCAACAGGCACGACAAAACTAGCGACAGAGCTCCTAGCAGTACGGCAAAACTTTCGACAAGACTACCCCTAACTTATGACACAACCCTTTATATAACCTGAGCAAACCTTAAAATAATAATTACGTAATACAAAAAACATCTTTACAGACGCTGATGCAATCACAGCGCAATGGTGCAATTGTCACGTGATACTGTCCGAAAGGGAACCCTGTGTCGTTACAAACCCCTAGCCTTTAAATCCAGACATTTGATTTGATTGATTTACAATATCAAAAATTTCATATCGACATGGGTCTCATCCCTATATCTCAACTATGAAGTTTGCATGCACGTAAATTGGAATCTCCTTTGAAGTTTCTGAAGCGATTTCATTGTAAACTTCTGTTAGTTGATGTTATCAGCATGCAAAAGAACATGTGCGTTTGAGCACTATTCCACTAAGGCTTTAAAATTAAATGGCCCTTTGCATCCAATATCTTGTCTTGCTTTGGCTTTTCTTATGAATTATATTCATATGATTATCATATTATATTTAATCGATTTTCTGATGAATTATGATTAATCATTAATTATATACACGATATATATTCCCTTGAACATCTTTAACCAAGACTTAGAATCGCATATGGCACACTCATGCGCTCCTACCAGCCTTTCAACTATCTTTTCTTGTTCAACGTTTTCCGAGTAAGAAATAAAAAATCAGAAATCTATCGGAAAGACAGTCCGAAAGAGTGATAATGACAAGTTCATAAAGACGTGCTTCGAATTATGATATGGTAACAAATTATGAGAATAGAGTAGCATGCAAAGATTTTCGTCAAGATTTTCACAAACATTGAATTGGCATAATGAACAAAGAATCTTTAAGCGAACTTTTCTGGTAACGTGGAAGCATGCTATTGTCTCACGATTAGATTATCTGGAAGTTATTCATTCATATTGAACGGGCGGAATTATGTACCAAGTTAAGACATCCGCTATTTTTCATTACAAATTTCAACTTTTTGCAAGTAAGTTAAATCGTATTATTCATTGTTAAATTTTTTACTCTTTCAGATATATATTATCATCAATGAAAAATGAAACAGTTTTTCAGGACCTAATGACGTCATAAGCTACGTCACAAGGGTGTCATTAGCTACGTCACAGGTATGTTCCCTTCCTTAGGTCTCAAATGACCGCCTTCCTTGAAACATGGATATGAAACATGCGAAAAATTATTGTTAATTGCTCGGCAACACGATTGAACAAAAATTTTAAAATAGTTTTTCTGTTTATATCAAAATAACATCCTTCTGTATATCAGCGATGACCATAAAATGTAAAATTGTGATACCAAAATTAGTAACCTTCAAAGGAAACTAGAATACTCAAGGTTTGCATAATAGAAAGCTCATGTGAAAGGCACTTCCCAAATTAATTTCGTCAATATTAACAAGCATATAGGTAAAAACACCTTTTTCAATAATATTACAGACGTGGGTTGATGGTACGGATGACAGCAAAACACCTTGAGAGATTGGGTTGTTGTTAGTGACGAAAACTACAATGTCCACATGAGTTATTGTACTTTGTGAATTGTAGGTTTTGAACTGCATATATTTGCATCGCTCTGTTTTCCTAGCTGGTACATGTCTAGTTTTTATTACAAATTAAGCCTTTTCATCCGCACCGTTTTGTCTTTAGTCTTGTTTTGCCTTTCGTTTAAAAATTGCTTTCGTAATGAATGGATAGTTTTTTTTAGCTTTGGACCGACAGGTCATGCATGCACTGGCTTCGTGCTATAGCCTTCGCAGCGGGAGACAGTGATCAAAATAGGATGGAGTTGTTGGAGCCAATTGTTCAGTGAGTCAATATCTTCATTTTTTAAAATTATGTTAATTGGAAAGCATTGCCTAGAACGAAAGGTAATCTTTATATATATCCTCAGAAGCGTTCTTCGATTTCAAGTAATTTATCATATTCAAAAAAAAAACTACAACTGACTCGACGAGAAGAAAAACAAGGAAGATACTAGCGTCATTTCATCACTACTGACTACCAAATAAGCTATTTAGCTGTTGAGCTGACATTTTTTCATCTTTTTTGGTTACTTTTTTGTTAGTTCAGGGCTATATTCCAGATAGGCCAAGTTTTTTGTTTTAGTACCTCTCCAGGTTAAAGCCAAAGTGCTGCTGATTTGAAACTTGAGCCGGCAAATGCTTGACCCTGTATTCAGAAAAGTTTAAGCCGTTTACATTGTTCTTGGAACTCATATTTAGCCTCCATATCAAGGAACAATAATGTAGGGATATATTCGAGAATTAGGGGGAATTCAAATGGATTAGGACGGTAAAAGGAATGGATCAATTTTCCAGGCTTTGGCAATTTTCTAGCCATTCTCTTGGTATTAATTTCTTTTTCCTTTCTGTGAAACCGAAAGTCCGGACTGTGTCTTCTCCTTTAATCATTGGTTATATTTCTTTTGCAACGAAATTTCTTTGGGCTAGTTGACCAAACGTATTTGCTTTATAATTGACTGTTAAAGCAAAACTCTGAAAAAGCTTCTGGGAAAAGCCTTAGGGGTTGAAACCATCAAGGAACTAAATTAGCATGGTTACTCAATCTATGATGAAATCTTTGAATCATGTCGTTTTATGTTTTATTTCGGCGATAGACTTAATGTTTTTAGACGAGCTTGGAACATAATTAGCGTTAAATATTAAGTCAAACCAATGTGAGCTGCCTTTTACCATTCTTAAAAAAGTCCAGGAGATTTCTATCTTTAAATTTGACACAAATAGATACTAGAATTGGAATCTTCACGTGGAAATTTGTGTGCCGAAAATTTTAAGTGTTTCCTATACATTTCAATGGACGTTGCAAATTCGCTGCAGCAGCAAATTAAGGTAAGAGACTTGCCACCAAAGGGTCCTAACAAAACGAATTTAACAGTACAAACGAATTTAAAATGAAGATTTCAATTCAATTTTTGAAAACGTTTCGCAGATACAAAATCGATAAATCAACCCTGATCGGAGAAAGTCAACATTTTTACAGTCCTGCGAAATTTGTTTATCCAATGAAATCAAACGGTTTTTTTCTCATGCAATTATCTCTAACAACGCAGCAGTTTATTTGTACATTTAGAGATGCAAAGATTGGCAACTTCTGAATGGAGACCATACTTTACTGTTCGCCAGGAATTTTATCTAACGAACGAAACTGTTACGCCGTCTTTGCAAAGTGACGAAACCTGCTTATATTGTGCGTAAAATGAGTTAAATGCAGGTAGAATGTTTGATATAATATTGAAATGGAAAGCCGGAGTAAATAGTCAATTTGCCTAGTTGCCCTGACTACCATTGTTGGCCGTAATAACTTCCACATCCGGTTTATTGAGAACAGAAGAATAACAGCCTGATGATAGTTCGTCTAACAATCAGACTATTGTTCTCTGATTATAGCTATAACGACCGTGTTCATTTGAGTGTGAAACAGGCCACAAGAAGATGGGTCTGAAATCGAACGACTTGTATTTTGATGGTCAATCGCTGATTTTCTAGGGTACGGAGTGGAGCGATGGGGTGGATTAAGGACAAGCTTGCGGGGATACTTTATCCACCCGGAACAACCCGTCTCGAGTTTAAAGTTTCTTGCGCCCTGGTTCTCATACTGGTATGTTTCCGTTTACGTATTAATACAAGATCATGCATTTGCTTTTATCCTCTGCGATGATTAGATGTGTTTGTATTCTTAGCTCACAATCTCGCACATCTGTCGACATCAACTAATTTAGTTATCATTTAACTTGCTCTTATCTGTTGCGGAGCCTGGCCTATGGCCTCTGTCTTCTACTGATCGAGAATTCCGCAAATTAATGCTTAATTCAACATATTCTACTTTGATCTCCCAATTCTTAGCACTCCCTTGTAACTAGTCTCTGGTGATATTTCTGTCTGTGACAATATTGCGCCTGGTCCATATTATCAATGTTATTCCCTGATCCAGCGAAAACATTTCTCGATTTTAAGCGAGAACTTAAACTTTCAGTGCATTACTCAAGCCTCCTTCTTAAATAATACTCCTTCCCCTTACATGTTAATTCGTTTTATAAATATGTAAATGTTTAAGAGATTTCGAGATGGGTTTTAATCTAGACAGGAGTAATGTTGGAATGTTGTTTTTTGACCGACACTTCTGCACATTTCGTGCCCGACTTTGAAACCGGAACAATTGCAGGGACGAAACGGGCAACTTCATGCCAAACCGGTTGATAGAGTACTGGGGAACTCCCATTGCCGCAAAATCCGAGTTAAAACACGTCTGTGCAGAAACCAAAACCAACTGCCCGAATTGCAAACAAGGTTTACACTGCCCAGAACAAAATACCAAAAGTTGTTTCAAAAACACAGCACCATAAGCTGACTCTGAAACGGATCACGTACACGGATCGGTTCAAAAGTGGAGATACACGCTTTTTTTTATATAAGGAACCACTTTATAAGGAACCTACATGTAGAAGGCCGAAATATATAAAGAACTTATACTACTAAAAACGAAATCCCTAAGGAACTTTTCGATTTGAAAACTTTTTATAACTGCAAGCATCAAGAGCTAAAAAGCCGGTTTCATTCATTTGCAGCCAATACTCGCATAGATTGTTTGCTTTTCGTGTGTCAAGTGCTTCGTCGAGTAGTTTCCGCATATGCTGTCTCGCCCCTCTCTCTATTAAGTGCTAAGGCTTATTACTATGCAGTGAAAATTAAGGAATTTTTAAGGAGCTTTTGGTACTAAAATCTGATGACTTTAGGTCTACGAATAAGGAACTTTTGGAACTAGGCCTTGAGGTAGGTTCCTTATAAAAAAGCGTGTATCTCCCCATTTTGTTGCGATTAGTGAGAAAACAGAAATTTTGTTGGAATTGATAGATGTTGAATACCAAAGAGCTGATGAATTTGTACCCAAAGAGGACAAGAAGACCAAGATATAAATATGCGAATAAAGGTTACTCACTTTGGCACAATTCAGAGCAAAGATTCAAGGAGAAACAGGAGTAAACTCCCTCTTAGGCTATGAGATTTGAAAATTGGCCTTTCAATGCAGTTATGAACGTTTTTAAAAAGAATTTTCTGAAATTAAAGAGACCTCATTTGACAACGTTCATGCAACCTCCATTTAGCTTCAAGACCTGCTATCTTGACCCCCATATCCCATTCAAACCAAGATCATATCTATGTTGGGGGATTAAGAAACCCTAGTACCGCCTTTTCAATATTTTCTAAACGTGTTTGAAGTTTGAATGGCTGCTCGCTGTTTCACACACTGTTTAACACAAGAGATTCTATGAATGTTCAATATTATGCCTTTGAAAGAAAGTGTTGCTGTGTTTAAACGAAATATTTCGTAGAAACGAGCTATTTTTGTTGTAAACAGAAAAGTGCAGTGAGGGTGCTAGATATTTGAAAATATGGTTGATTTAGTAGGAGGTGTCAATTTTTTGCTTGCAGACCAACCGTTACAAGGATGAAAATGCAAATCGAAAAATGATCCAAAGCTTTGTAAATCGAATTTATGATAACTGAATAACGAAGACTTTAAATCTGGAATTCGTCTTTCTCAATCTAGTATCTCAATCTAGTATCTCAATCTCAGCTTTTTCTATGAAAGCCAATTGAGTGATTATTTTCTAAATTAGCGAATCAAAGTCGCCAAATTTCCAGTCCTGTTGAGTTCCCATTACGTTATCGAGACAGTGGAATGTAAAATCAGAGGGCGGGGCTGCATTGGAAGCTGGTCAATCTTTTGAAAGGTGCTTTGCTTCCTTACAAATTTTGGGACTACTTCCTTTCTTCATAAACCTAATTTATGAGTTGCCACGATAAACGTGGTGCCCGCACCAAAACATGGAACAGCCAACGGTACTCCTAACTTTCTTTACAAATTCAGTTTAGTAGTAAGATAGTAACATTGGCCAGGCTTTCTCTAGAATAACCATAACCATTGCTGTAGACGAATTTGATTTCTTTTCAAGCTGCAATGAGAAGACGAGAGAAGAACTGCAAAAAGTTGAATTTGACCGCAGACAACAACAATCGCATTTCTTCTGCCCTGAAACACGCCCCTCTATTTTACGGAATGGCTTTTGCGGGCGAATGTAGACCCTAGGTCAGCCCAAAAGCATTCAGGCACCGAAAAAAACTTGTTCCAAACAGGTTTTTCCTGTTTCTTATTCATTTGCGTTTTTTCCCTTTTCACATCTGTTATTGAAGTGGCCTGTTATAAATTGTAAACATTTTTGTTTTAGTTCTCGACGCAACTAACATTGACGACTCCATTTTCATATCTCCCATCAATGGTCAAAGTACGTATTAGCTTTCTGAAGTATTGTTTGAGTGTCCATTGCTTTTATTTACATTGCTTCATTATGTTAAGGTATGTGGCGATAAATATTGAACGATCCCAAAATAGAACAAGCATCCCAAAATTACAGATAAAGCATTTCAACCCAACCCAGCATACAAGGTGAAATTGCAAATATTTTGGCTCTAAAGCTTGGAACAATCTAGAAATGCAAAACAGTCATTATGTTTTCACTTTCGTTTTTTGACACCTCTATAAACCCCCCCTTAGTTATCAATAACCCCAATCTGCAGCAAATAGCCGTGCGATTCTCGTTTTCATTTTAGTCCCACTCCCCTGCACGCTTCATAGAGAGGCTATCTATTTTAATTGATCAAATAACAACCTGTTTGCTTTGCTACAATATCAGACGCCTTCTACTCAGATTGTAATTATCTTTAACAAAAACAATGCTAATTACCCTGGAACCCGTGAGGTTTTTTGTAATTTCCCCTTAAATAACAGCTGTTCAGCAATTTCATGCCCGTTATTTAGGACGCAACAGCTTATTAATGCCAGTGAAAATTTTTATTCCATGACAAATGAAATGGCGATTCTTTTACGCCACTAATTTACCTCGTTTGACAAGGTAATGTAGTTTACGATCATTCGACCAGAATAAAGTGCGGAACACTTCGACCAGTATAAAATGCGGAACACACAATAGTACAAATGACCTCCAGGGCCTTTGGAAACTTTAGCCCAGTAACAACTGTAATATGATATGACACAACTTTAAGTCATATGACGCAACTATCTAGCCATCACATGACATTTTTGACAATTGCTATTTGGCTTATTACATTTCCCTATCAGACAAAACCCCCTTCAGTGCATTGAAAATGGTCATATGATCACTTAGCTGTAATCGTGTTCTTTTGCTACTGCAGTGTAAACCCCAAAAAGATTATTTAAGTTAGACAAAAGACTCATGACCCTTCACATCTTTCCTGAATGTAAACAAATCAAAATCATGTTTATTTTGTTGCTGAAAATTCTTATGTTTATAAAATCCCCTTTTGCAGAGTTTTGGATATTCAGACAAAGATGCTGGTAAGGCATATCCGTATTGTCCATCTGCTTTTGACTAATAATTGTTGCATTCAAAATCTGCTGTAAAAATATTATAAAGTATTTATTTTGACTCATTTGTTCTTCCGTTCAAGACAATTTTGCCACATTTCGATTAGAACCATATTGCTCCGTGTGAACCTTGTAGTGAAACCTCAGCTCAACAAAAACTGAGAATTGTGGAATTTGTTTTTGATTGTCCATAAAATCTTGAAACCAAGTTAAATAGAACGAGAACACAGGGTCACAAAAATCAAGAGGGCTTGCTGCTTGGAGAGTTTTTAGAACCATCTGAATTGCTCATTTTAGAAGGATAAGACCGTTTGCAATATTGAGCACTGTTTAGGCCAGGTATCCTGTATCTACAGAAACAAATCTTACATTTACTTGTCTAGCGAAAAGTATTCTTGTGGTATTATCTTTGTTTTGCTGCATTTCTGAATAAGAGTCATCCGAGAGATTGCGATGAATTTTGCAAAAAATATATACGCTACAGTGTTTTGTCGTTTAGAATTTATTTAAGCGTTACAGAAAGTCGAGTATGTATCTAGTTTAGGCATCTAGGCGTTATCAGCATGATCCAATGACCAAAACATCAGCTCACCAACTTTTTGGCGGTCTGATGTAACGGTTCATAAAAAGGTCCTCAAGTTTGTCTCTTTGGCTAAAACGAAAAAGGAACAGCGTCTTAACAAATGCTGCTTGCAATGACCACTTGATTTTTAATCATTAATTAATTAAGTAATTAATTCATTCATTCATCTATTTGTTTATTTATATTATTAGCACAATACAAATTACAATGCATACGGCCTAAGCAAAACAAAACAAAAAAGCAATAATAAATAGGCAGCTAGAACTATGAACTGAACAATGCAAAATTGGCACAATACATGGAGAATGAGCATTGGGACACAAGTCGAAACATGCTACTTAAGTAGTGGTCCTAACACGAATTAAGTTGATATGATTTTAATTTTTCGCTCATGAGTGATTTGACGACTGAAGTGCTGTTGGCTTCTCATTTTAGGTTACTATGCAGGCATAGTGGCTTCATCATTGTTTGTTGGCAGATTCATCGGAGGGTATGTCGGTCGTGTTTATTTCAATTAGCCAACGAAAAGTTTGTTGGCTAGAAGGATTTGCACATCCCACAGTTCACTTCTATTTGTCCGCTAGGTTGTTGTTGTTGTGTTGTGCTGACGACATTCGAAGCACTGAAAAATCTGATAGTTGAGAGAGAGCTGGAAATTTTTCCAATTCATGAAAATGTTGATAAAGGAGAAGAAATAGGAGCGACATTTTTGTCTTTCGAAGCCTGTTTACCGCTCTGAGTATGTCAGAAACAGGCTTGTAAAGATGTCAAATGTAGCAAATTTCTAACTTATTCTTTGAAAATGAATCGCCCTCCAAGCGAAATTGGATTGAGTACTGCACACCCTACGAGCCTAACCACCAACGTAAAGCGAATGTTCGCTTTTACAATGAACAGTATCGACACCGGAACTTCTCATATTTACAGCTCAGACATTATTCTTTTAGGCCCATCTCCTTTCCTAATACCTGATATTTTCTTGTAGGTATTTCTGGGGATATTGCACTGACAAATTCGGTCGCCGGCCAGTTCTCTTGATTTCAGCCTCGCTGACATATTTTGCAACGCTGCTTTTTGGTTTTTCTACAAATTTATACTTCGCAATATTTGCCAGGTTTCTCCAAGGGCTTTTTAACGGTGAGTTGACCTTTTATAGTGCCGGTAGGCTTAGGTCAAAGGTCAAAGGTCAATCGGCATATCATACAAAACAATACAGTTTTAACGTCCATCCAAGTATTTCTGCTTCAATTTTGTAGTTTTCCCCTTGAGTTGGCATTAAGCTATGCAGCTAGACAAGCACCAAACGCTTCATAGATAACGTAATTTTCTCCTTTAAGTAAGAGATTGTAACAAAGTAAGTTGAAAAATTCTTGATAGGACAACTAGGGAATGCAATTGCATATAACAGAATCAAGTTTAATGATTGAATGTTTGTTTAATCCACCAGGAGTTATTGTCTGTGGCCGTGCTGCATTTGCCGAAATTTGTGACGACACAAATCAAGTAAGTTCATCCTTTTTCTTTGCTGCTTTCTTTGAAATTGTATCGAGAAATAGAGCATCTTGATGTACTTTTTTAGTGCGATTGCTGTCTTTAAACTGCCTGACATTAATCTTCTAGGCCATTGGAGTATCGTTAATTTTTGCATCGTGGAATTCTGCCATCGTCCTTGGGCCAGCACTGGGAGGTTTGCTTGCAATTATATTTCATCTAGTTGGTTTTGTCTTTTATTATATTCAGAGTCAAGAATGACGGCTCCACGGCTGGGAGCCGGAAGCAGGTTTGGCCTGTCAATGTCATGTTATGAAAGGCATTGTAAAAAACTGTTCGTTTAAATTGGTAAAGAGGACAGTTTGAATTAATGAAAATTGCAGGTAGAGGAAAATTTAGGGCCTCATATTCGCCTTTCATTTGATTCCAGTTAACCTAAACGACCAATTCTGAATAACTTTTTATAATTTAGCGATTGATTTGAAAGAATATCTATTTTCCTGTAGGTTTTCTGGCTACCCCTTTCAAGAAGTATCCGAAAGTGTTTGGCCATGGTGAGTTAACGAACACTTTAAATTCATAAAAAGCTTTCCTTTATCGCTCTCTGTATTGATAATAAAAAGTGCTTTTACTGTGACTCGTGTTAACACCTACCCAATTACAAGTCTCTTTTCACAGGGTTTTAGCGGGTTGTCAGATTAAACAAATTACGGCCGCTTTTCAATGGGAAGGATTAAAGCTTTTCCTCGCCGCGTCATTTTACAAATCGTTAATTTCATCTGTTTTTTCAGCTGTACGGCTGTTCGATCAAATCGCTTCCCATGAACGTGTTTGTCAAATCTTCCCAAGTGCAAACTTTATGCGTTTTTCCACGACTGTTTACCGGGCTCTTTATATGTTCTGCTGTTTGTATTTATTTAAATATTCAACGCACATATTCGGAATTTCCAGCGAGAAGGTCGCTGTATTCTTGCTTCAGTTTCATTGAGGCTTTCGCGTTGATTTAAAAGGCTCCCCCGAAGAGGCATGCGCAGTTGCGGCGAAGCACTAATTTACATCGACTATCCCGAATTACAAATATCCTACATAGTCTTAAAAAACATATTCTTGTTATTTGTCGCTGTTTGATAGAAGGATTGAAGAAGTTTTGGTAGAAATCCGTACCCAACCACGCTAAATCCACTACCGTAAATCCTCGAATTAGCCCCCTGGGGGCTTATTTATTTTTGATATTTTTGGATGGGGGCTTATTCGAGGGGGGGGGGGGGTTTATAAATTACCTGAAACATGCCACATAAAAAGATAATTTTTGAAATTTCTTTCTTTTCATAATATAAAAAAATCTAAGTATAAAGTAACATTTGATTAAATTATCAACAAAAATATAAAGTCCCAAAGGCAACCTCAGTAGTCGAAAATCAACAAATCGAGGGGGGGCTTATTCGAGGAGGGACTTATAAAAAATTTGTAGTTCTAGGTTGGGGACTTATTCGGGGGGGGGGGCTTTTTCGAGGGGGAGGCCAATTGGAGGGTTTACGGTAATTATCATATACAAAAATACATCATGAATCTACGGTGGGTATCGCTCATAGGAGCATGTGGTTTTTTTATTTCCTATCATAAATTCTGTTTCTTTTCTTAGGCCATATTGGAAGGTTTTTGAAGCAGTTCCCGTACATTCTGCCAAGTGTCACTGTCTCCGTTTTTCTCCTGATGTCAATTATTGCAGTATTCTTCTTTTTCGAAGAGACACTCTCTTCAAAGTAAGTTATTAACAATGTTGTTGTCCATACCATCTGATGGCAATTATTGCAGTATTATTCTTTTTCGAATAGACACTCTCTTCAAAGTAAGTTATTAACAATGCTGTTGTCCATATCCTCTCTTAATTGCCGTATTAAAACTGCACAAAAGCAGTCAATGAGGATTCTCATTTATCACTCGATCTGCATGAGGATGTTTAAATTGTCCGGTGATAAGAAGAGTGTATATTGATTTTAAAAGAATGACACCTGGTCGAAAAATCATTTTAGTGTATTTTGGTAGATGGTGGATGCAATCAATTCTTAATCTGATGAAGGCCCTTTCTAAATTTTCACAGCTACCATTTATATTATTTTGCTAATTTTTTTCTCTTCTGACAATTCGTGAAAAGAATTTCAAAGTCAATAGCCTTTTGAATGGACGGGCAGGTCTTAATTTAAATGAGGCTAGTCACAGAATAAACGCCCACCGCAGATTCCTCGAGTTGGATCAAAAGCTTCCTGTTAGCGCAAAAGTCAAAATGAAAAGCTGCGTTTTCAAGTAACCAGGCAGTTAAAAGACGAGCTCTGCTTCATTCGATTTCAAGCAACTTATATAAAGCTGCCTATGTTTTTGCGACTATGTTTAAAGTCCATCTGACAAAATTTTGTAGCCAGTCATCCCTCGATTTCAGGTGTACGTCGATACTGCGGAGTATTCTTTGTAGTGGATTTGAGTGTCTTTGAATATGTTTGTTTTTATGCAGGGCGAAGGAAGCTAAGCTCCATGGATCAGATGACGAACTGACAGATACAGCCACACTCCTTGGCAGTGACAAGGATGGTATTGAGGATGATGACGATGATGATACGATATACGAGCAGAAAATGAAACTGAAAGACACAGAGGCAAAAGGGAATCTGCAGACGAAAGGTGAAATCATAACTGCTGAAAGAAGAAGCCGCTGCAACAGCAAATGCCTTTGTTGTGGCGTTGTTATGAGATCAATCAAGAGCACGTCGCTGTACAGTTTAATGAGGTGAGTTGTATGAATTCTATGTATTATGCAGCTTTTTAATCGATTGCTAATTCTGCCTATACTCGCTGCCAATATCCTAAGTAGCCTAGGCCCGAAAGTAGCCTAGGCCCGAAAGTAGCCTAGGCCCTAAGGTAGCCTAGGCCCTAAGGTAGCCTAGGCCCGAAAGTAGCCTAGGCCCGAAAGTAGCCTAGGCCCGAAAGTAGCCTAGGCCCTAAGGTAGCATAGGCCTAAAGTAGCCTAGGCCCGAAAGTAGCCTAGGCCCGAAAGTAGCCTAGGCCCGAAAGTAGCCTAGGCCCGAAAGTAGCCTAGGCCCGAAAGTAGCCTAGGCCCAAAAGTAGCCTAGGCCCGAAAGTAGCCTGACCCGAAAGTAGCCTAGGCCCTAAGGTAGCATAGGCCTAAAGTAGCCTAGGTCCGAAAGCAGCCTAGGCCCAAAAGTAGCCTAGGCCCGAAAGTAGCCTAGGCCCGAAAGAAGCCTAGGCCCGAAAGTAGCCTAGGCCCGAAAGTACCCTAGGTCCTAAAGTAGCTTGCATCTTTAGGTTGCCTGGTCCCTTGAATAGCCTAGGCCCTAAAGTAGCCTACACCCAAAAGTAACCTAGGCTCGAAGGGCCCTAGGTCCAATTTTTTTATTACCGTGATGACGTCATAGTGGCCCTGTAACGCCAAATAGTCCACAGCCCCTGGTAAACACAAAGGCAATACAACCAGGTAGGATAAGTTTCAATCCCTTGTTTCCCTGGGTCATTGTCGACAAGATGACGCAAGATGGAGCATCTACAGTTGGTGCTGTCTACGACCAAAGCAGCTTAATTTGCGACAAGAAACAAAGAATTATGGACTCAGTGGCTTGCTTTATTTCTCTTTTACTCTAGAAGAATAGTAAACTGAATCATCTGGTGAAATGTCCCTAGCTCTACGTGAATCAAAACTCATTTTCATCCAATCAAATTTTAGCGACCGGCTGGTTTCTCTTTGTGTCGGAGTCTTCGGAATGTCCGGTTTTGTAATCATCGGTTTCCAAGAGTTGACCTCGCTCTGGATGGCTACTGGCTTGAGGCTGGGTATGTAATCCTTCATTGTCGGAACATTAACACCAGGTCGGTTCATAAAAGTGTTTTGCATACCTTGATTAAGCGAAATAAACAGTTTTCGATCATATAACGAAGCGCATTATCGGTCAAAAGATTCAAAAGGGGTGGCATGTATCTAGTTTCAGTATTTGAATGGGTATGGAAAGCTATCCCTAGTTTCATGCAATTACCAATCCCTGCAAACTTGAGCAAAACATGCTTAAACACAACAACAATATCTACTACGCTTTTTGTGTCCCTAAAACCAGCTTCATGAAACACTCTTCAGGAGTTACGACCGTTATGCAATAAACATTAATGCTCTTTTTACAAGTATCATCCTCTTTGAATTTTTCACATCCCTGGTGACGTAATCTTCATAATCTAGTGACGTCATCTCGTTCTAGGTGGCCTGGGATTTACTACAAACTTAATTGGTGTCGCTTTGCTGTGGCCAGCCCTGGGAAGTGTGGTACTACAACCACTTATATTCGGAAGGGTATATTGATTTTATTGCTGTTTTATTTAGTCTCAACATCATTACCCCTATTTGCTTTTGTACATTCTTTGATAAAGTATTATTGCTTAAACACGTAACTAATCGAATGATCCCATCAAGAAATGATGCTGATGTTGAATCAAGCGACTGTTGAAGAAAGGCTTTTTTCAAATACATATACAGTTACACGCGTACCTTCTTTTCCAGCATATGCTAATATTTTCCAGCAATGCTTTTATTTCTAAAACTATTCCATTGCCATTTCGCCTACGCTTGTCTTAGAGTAATTTTTTACGTACATTGGCTCTTTTATGCCTGTCGTCAAATTGTGGTTGCATTTCATGATATAACAGTTTATTTTTGTATGTTATTGTGTTTTAAAATTTCGTTCTGATTATTTTAGGTTGAACGTTCTATAGGAGGAATTCGGGTGAGTTGAAATGTTTAAGGGATATTATTTTGAACAGTTGACAGACCGTATTCTTGACTTCTAATTTTGGAATTTTATGACATAAGCTTTGTTTATTTTAACATGAAATTTTTGTTTGCAGACTTCACAGCTGTTTCTGGTGTTCCTTGCATTGATGACTGCTGGGTTTCCGTTTCTGAACAAGACAAGTAGAAAGTAAGTTTAATTCCTTTCACCACTCGTATGCACCACACCAATGTTAATGAGTAGATGATGCTTTCAGTATACACTCTTTTTTTTATACGGAACCACTTAATAAGGAACCTACATGTAGAAGGCCGAAATATATAAGAAACTTATCCTACTAAAAACGAAATCCCTAAGGAACTTTTCGATTTGAAAAGTTTTTATGATGGCAAGAATCAAGAGCTAAAAAGCCGGTTCCATTTATTTGCAGCCAATTATCGCATAAATTATTTGCTATTCGTGTGTCAAATGCTTCGTTCAGTAGTTTCCGCATATGCTGTCTCGCCCCTCTCTCTATTAAGTGTTAAGGCTTTTTGTAGTCAAAACACCGAAAGTGAAAACTTAAGGAACTTTTAAGGAACTTTTGGTAATAAAATCTTAGGATTTGAGGTCTACGGATAAGGAACTTTTGGAACTAGGCCTTGAGGTAGGTTACTTATAAAGAAAGCGTGTATTGCACTAAGCTTTCACAGTGTCCAGAAAAAATTATAACCTTCCTCCGGCTGCAATTTTTATAATCCAAACCTCCCTAATTACCAAATCACCACCGAAATTTGAAAATCATTTTAATTGTTTATTGTTTATATTGAAATTTGGAAAAAGCTTTCTAGACTCTGGGCTTTCATTCTGTAACGTCAATCAGCAATAATATGAGATCAAAGCGTGTATCGAAAATAATAGACTTCGCATTCCAACCGTGGAGTCGTTTCCCTTACTTAACGATTCTACGTCTTAGGCCGATATTAGCCAGCCAGCCTTCTAAAGGCGTTCGTACTGCGATTCGTATACCATTTGATAATGTTTCATTTTGTCCAAATAAACATGCTCCAAATATGGGACACTCCAATGACGTTTCTGGCTATTCTCTTTTCAGTGAGAACGCTCTCTGGGGCCTGCTTATATCAATGTTGCTTGTCCGAATGATTAGCGATATTTCGGTGCGTTCTGCATTCGCCATGTTTGTCAACAACTGTGTATATTCAGAAAAGGCTGGTCTTGTCAATGGATATGCATTTTCTGTTCAAGAGATTATGAGGTATGATCCAATATTTACGCTGGGGTTGTTTTTTTGCTAAAAATGTTGTTGTTGTTGTTTTGTTGTTGTTGTTGTTGTTGTTGAAAGGTGTAGCAAGTGGTCATGACAGTTATTCATTATCTCTGCGTCTTGTGTTGTTGATGTTGTTATGTTGGAGGCAATCTTGGCTTAGATGTCTTTTTGATAAAAAGGAAAGCAAAATGCGGATATTTGATTGCCATTTCTGTGAAAAGTATTTAAGATACACACGGGCTCTGTTTAACATTAACATAAACTGGAGAATTTACAAAACTAGAGAGAAACTTCATTGAGAAAAACTAGAGAAAGATATACAATAGCATGAAAAAGCTTAAGTATAATTTCTCCATGTTATATTATAGTTATTTTACTATTCTTAATTGATTATTAATTTTATTATACCAAATCATTGAATTTGGTTTGCACAAGTTATTCTTTCGCTATTTCTTGCCATCGTGAAGTTTTCTACTGCTAAACTATTAAATCTATAAAACTAGAGGATATACTAACGAAAAGTATGTCTCAACTAATTATTCCTCTTTTTCCGTTTCTAGAGTATTTTCGCCAAGTCTGCTGGGCGCCCTGTATGCATGGTCAATGAAACATGGGCGGAAGATTGGATTCCCTATGACTCACCATTTGCCCTTCTTTATACTGACATTTATGATCTTATTAGAGCTTCTTTTAACTTTTCTGCTGCCAAAGTCAATAAATTTACCCAAAAAGAGGCAGCCGAGCAAAGAGGAGAACACTCAGAGCTGAATTCTGTTTTCATAATGTAGAAACAGTGCATTTTGATAGAATGCGCAGAAATGTCGAAGTCAGTTGCTGCTATCGTAACAAAGATGTAAATCTTTGAAGGAGGATTCGAGATCACAGAAAGATGTCATTATAATAATTTTCTAAAGTTTGGTCATTTTTTACAATTTATGATCAACCCAGCAGCCATTTACAATGTTAGCCCTCGCAACAAGATTAATTGCGACTGCAGTATTGGCACCCAGGTATAGATATGGTGCAAACTGGTACAAGTACCAGCGTAGAATTAGTACAAAATCAATGATCTATGCGCGGTTTTCATATTACTCGAGATTGGCTCATTTTTGGCACCTGCCCAGCCCTGTTGACTAAATCGCCCCCCCCCCTAGTTTGAGAGCTGTCGTTTAGTAGCCCCCAGAGAATGCGGAGCCATTATGGCCCACAGATAGACCACTTATTCAAATAAAAGAGATCAGATATTATTGTTTAACACTCGTTCCCTACGACGCATATAAATCAAGTTTTCACGACCTGTCAATTCTAAATTTTTTACATTTAGCATACACTTTCATTGCAAACATGCTTAGAATTTAGTATTTACCGCTATTTATCACTCCCTCTCATTATCGTAGAGTTTTGTTAAAAAACAAATCATTAATTCATCCACGTCTATTTATAAGTCATCAGATGCTTGCCATTTTGTATTCATTACGTCATTAATTCTCTCTTCCTCAATTTTTGTTATGGATAAAGACTTTCTTCTCCTTCCTTTTCCTTTGGTTTTTTTTTCATGGCAGAACTCATAAGGTAACAATGGTGTGATGGCCAATTATTCAGACAAAAATGGTTTGATTTCCCATTGAGAATATGGAATCTGATAAGAAAGTCTTGCTTTAGTTATTCATATTTTTGTTTCCGTTTACATGAACCTAAAGTCATCACTTAGGTCATCTATTGCTTGCTGAAAACATTTCCTGCTTTAACGAAAAAGTTTGATTTAGAAAGCAAGTTTAAAAGCTTGTTGCTTTGCATAAAAGTTGTGAGAATCTGTTATTATTTACGAAGAATGAATTGTTTCTTTATTGACTTGTTTTAAAATGCCGATGTACTATTAGATATGGAAGTCTTGACCTTTTGACCTCAGGTCAAAGAAAGAATCTCTTGCTTCCCATGTAGAATTTGCAGGTTTCCATCGCTTGTTCTAGTGCTGTAATTGTAAGTAGAAATGAGTAGAAATTAGAAGAAGTTTGAAATCTGAAGTTTGCAAGATATTACAAAATTTAGCAAAATAAAGTCACGAGGCTTAAAAATTAAACTATTAACACCAACTATTTCAATAAAAAATTGACCAAACACAAAATAGGAAATAATATTGTTTTTCTAGATAATCAAGGATGATTTTAGGGTATTTCTCCAAATCAGCTTTTCTAGACAAAACTTGTGTGAGTTTATAAAGTTAACTGAATTAGTTATAGGCAGAAAGCCTAAAAAACGGAGAAGCAAAATTTGTACAAATTGAATTTTTTGGAACAGACCTGCAATTGTCTTGCTTTTTGAGGCATGGAAATCTTGTTCCAAAAATCTGATACAAAAGTATGGCCACTGTTTGTACTAGCATAAAGCATTATCCATTTTCAGTTTTTTTTAAAAAATCAGCAGAGGAAAAAGAAGGCAAAATGAGAGTTTCATCTAATTATAAGAACCAGTTCCATTTTTGGCATTTAAATACAAATGAGTCACCAAAATACAATTCATTATTTGTGAGACGCTTTGTTTCTAGTTACGGTGCTACGTTTAACTATCGACGTAATTATACAAGTCTTGAAAAATAGGGCGTAATTTGTGTTCGGAATCTTGGACGATCTCTCAATTATTTACGATCATCTCTCTTTACTAAACTGTTCGTGAGCTAAAGAGTGGCCTCGTTATGAAAACGAGAAGAGCCTAGCAGTAATTCGACTATCGATCCCGATTCGCGGGCTATTACTGTAATTGAATACAACGGGACGGGTGTACCAACAATTTTAGAATTATGGCTAACATTTATGGAGCTACTCGCAACTACACTTGATTTTGTTCGGAGCAAGCCACCCATAGGACCCCCGTTTTCTAGTAGAGTGAACCACAGGGTGTATCATCATAATATTTTTTATGAAAACAATCCTTGGCTTAGAATTTCTTCAGGACAGGGTCTCCAACAAGTAGCTTCTTCAACCTAATCGAGGGCCATATTTGCCCAAACTTTCTTTTCAAGCAAATCTTCTAATGGAAATGTTCAATATAACATTAACGAAGATTAATGTGATTCAGCCCTTCGATTTGTTTTGCTAATAACATCACAATGTCAATCCATTACTACCTAGTCTTTTCATTTTCTAAGCGTAAAAGGTTCAAGTTAATGGTGATTTATTAAACATTTGTGATGTTTAGTAAAAGTGGTGATACAGCATGATGAACAGGCTAAGTAAACGCTGTTTGCAAAGGCAAATTCTGGAACGCCATGCACTGCAGTGTTTCGACGTGGAAGTAAACAGTGTTTCCATTATTTCTGCTGGCTAGACAAAGCTAAAATGGTGGGTGTTGCCCTTATTGAAATTTTTTATTCGTTCATAAAATAAATACCATTGAGACAAAATTTCAGGAAGTTATTTTGCTTCAATTTGAGATTCATGTTAAATGAGTTCCTATTGACGATAAAGGATGCTGTAACAAGGAAGGGGGTGGGATTGGTGGTCAGGTTACAAACTTATAACCTAGCAAGAAGGCCCAAATTTAAGTCGGCTTAAATTGCCCTCGAACAGAAAGCAAGGAGACGGTGCAGGACACCTCGTAGCCGATCCCAAGGAACTTGGTCCCAATATTTCTGGATTCTAGAAACTTACAAAGGCGGCTAATATTTCCTTGCCTCGAAGGCCGATATCTACATGTTTAGGGCACTTCTGGGATGACCAACTTGTCACGAACTGGTGGCAAAGACCGTACAAGAGAACAGTGAAAAGCCTATAGCCTCTCCTCGGTCGAGGGCAGCGGTGGCTGGCGGCTGGCGGCTGGAAGCCTCCACTTGGTAATGCATTTACCAGTTCTCTAAGATTCCTAGTTAAAAAATTACAACCAAAATTTTTACAAATTAGTTCGTTTAATTACAGCCATCTTTTATCATAGATTTGTAGCGGATGTCGCGTGCAGCAGTGCTTGTACCGTCTTGCAAACCTTGTTCGGGTTCTTTTCTTCCAAGATGTCAGGGGGAGAGCAAAGGTTTATCTGCAAAAGAAAACTTTGATTAGAATGTTTATCATGCCTGTTCCATTAAAAGGTGATATTCTTGGTCCACAGGGTAAAATTTGGTATCTATGCTTAAAGAAAGGAGCCATCACGTTGGACCACTTGGTAAACCCAGGAACTAGAAGCGGTTATTGAGTGTCGAAGTTTAGGCCCTGCAATGCCCCCTAATCAAAACAGGGCATGGAGAAAGATCTTTCTAAATGGCAAGAAATAGCGGAAACAAAATATCCGCATACTTAAAGTACTTTTTCGTCCGATATCCCTTAGAGTATACAAACGTATAGAGATGACTAAAATAAATAGCCAGTTGGTAATGAAAAAAACCTGTCACAATCTTCTTTGTAGAAGTGGATAATATTTGGTAAATATAGGCTAAATGGTTGTACGAAGAGCGCGTGATTTGCTGCAAATAACCAATCATTCTTCCTCTATTTCTTGTCATTGTGAAGTTTCGCAAAAGTAGAGTGCCAAATTTATGATCTTCGGAGAACAAGGAAAAGAGTACAAGAGGATCGGATACAAACCTTTTCAACGCCTAGCTTCCGACATCCCTCTAAAAATGCGTCTACATTCATTGAGCATTTCGGCATTGTCAGTTTGGGCTAAAGATAGAAGTAACAAATAGCAACCGCAAATTTAACAAGAAAATGCGGAACTTATCTGATATGATAAGTGATTATACTTTAAATAGATGTGATTAGCTTTCCGAACAATTAAGTCTGTCCGGACAAATCAAAGAAAGGCGGCTCGGATTTGATTGAAAGATCCGGAATCATCTGGTGTCCAGAATCTTATAGGGTCAAACTTACGTACGCTCTTGGCTAATAAGCTGAAGACTTGAAGTAATAAACTGGGCCTTGTGGTTTTATTTGGAAGAAATAAACGGGTGATTCGAGTAGTGAAGGGGGAGGGGTGTTAGCAACTGTCTATATGGCTTAGTAAAGGTCTGTCCATAGTAAATGAAAATTTTCGTTGGAAAAAGACTTACTATTAATGAACAATTATAAAAACCGCACAATCACGCATATTTTCATGGGATTTTTCACAGCAACGAAAAACTTTCACAGCGTCAACGCATGGCTTTTTTGCATTGTGAAACGTAAACTGTGATTGCAGAAAGAACATCCATAACAGGAATCATTGGTTCATAGGTTGACAGGAGCCAATATGTTCCAAAATAAATGTCCCAATTGCAACTTACCATCCCCGCACTTGGCACATGAATGATCTGAATGGTGCTTTTGCGCACGTGATTAACCAGGTGACAAAGTACGACCCCATCGGCAAGGGCTGCGGGGAGGTCATCGGGTAGGCTGATTCGTAAACGAGACTCGATTGCCTAAAACGAGACACAATAACAAGGCATGTTCAGAAGACTTCATGGAAACGAGATTTGGTATGGGAATCCCCCTTTCCCAAGTGTGCCTTATACGACTTGAAGTTGACAACAAAGATAATACTTTTGAAGAAGGATTCCCCTTCAACAAACTTTTATCTCCTGGAATGGTGAAACTTAAGATCTGCATTGCTTAAGTATTTTTACAATAGTTGCAGCTAAAATCAGTTACCAATTAAAATTAAATTATCTGCATCAGAAGACTGATAAATAAGCAAAATACCACATACATCTCTTAAGATTTCTAGCTGCTGAAATTCTTCTTTTGCGCTGTCAAATATCCGCCTCATTGTGTAAGTGGAGTGTCCTTCTTTCAAAGCTTTCGCTGCAGAAATGAAAAAAACAAGGTCAAAACAGAACATCAAAAAATTAGAAGAAAAGCCTTGCACATACGAAAACAAAAGTGGGATTTCCGCTCTTTAATACTAATGAAGACCAAAGCATGAGCAACGAACATTTTGAATGTAAGGCCATCGAAAATGCGCGACAATTTCTATCAGCAATAGATTTCCTTAACATTGCAAACAAATGAGATTTGAATGGTTAGTTGCGAAAGAGAGAGAACAGCCTACGTAGATATCATTTAAATGGATCCAGAAAGAGAGAGAACAGCCTACATAGATATTAAATGAGTTTAATTTTAAATTTTATTTTAAATTTTAAAAAAATAATAGCGAGCAACCAAATATCTGCTTCGCAAAATAATTTCCCTAAAGTTCACAGTTCGACCTAAAGAGTGAAGCATCTCACTTGTGACCCAATCCCAGGGGGATCAAAAGACTCCTAAGGCCAATCATCATGGCATAAACTAATGTTTTGCGTTCTGATGAAGATCAAGCACGGGCGTCAATTTCGTACCTGTTTTGTTCTTCCCAAGAGACGACCGTTTCTTGATTCCTTCAAACACCGGTTGATCCTGTTTGCAAACAAACTGATAACTTATCTATGTCAAACAAACTTCGTTACAAAAATTGAAACAATGTCCTTATGAAACGCTTGAAGGGAGAAAAGACACGTGCAAGATGGATAGCAGACGAAACTAAGGACTTGTTTGTAACTGTATGAAACAGCAAAAAACATGGATAAATGTAAATCATTTCCTTGATCTGTACAAGCTGACAAAACAACCTACTGATATATTAAAATCTAAAGTAATGACAACAGAGAACGATGTAATAAAATTATTTTGAGTGCCTCAAGAGACGAAGCCACGTTGGTGGTTAAACTTGACAAAAACATTTACATTCTTCTCAGAGCAATTCTTCCTCATGGGAGCGGAAATATTCGGAATAAAAGATCGAGTTTTGAGGTCTGAGAATCCCTGTCAAAGTGTTGTCTTCTAAGCAAATATTTTCGAAAATGGAAACCATACAGGAGCTGAAGTAATTTTATCATCTTTTGGATGAAAAACTTTGCATTTGGATGTGTTCATGGCCCAACGGGTAGAGCAGTGAGGTCAAGGAAAAAAATAGGGAATATCATGATTACATACCGAACTGGCATTTTCATGCGAAGTTGTCCTAGCCCTCGGGCTCATTTCAGTCTGAAACAGAAAGGTCAAAGTTCAATTTATTACCTCAACAAGAGATAATTTCAAAACTAAAAAAAATCAGTGAAGGATGACAAAAATCATCGAAAGAAAGAGGCTAAGTTTACAAGATTATCAAGAAAATTAATTTTGAAGGTGATAAAGGCTATCTTGATACCATAATAAGAACAATGCTTGGTTTGGCGAATTGTCTCTCTAGAAAGTATTTTAAAGTTAAAAAAGGACCTTGGTAATGTCCTTCTGTGGAGCACTATAACACATTTGAAAATATTTCGTTTTTGTTCAATTTCACTGACTCAGGCTTTTAGACTAATGCGACATTGAAGAACATATGTTACTCACTGGCTCTGAGAGTTCGATGTTTCCCTGGTTCTGAAGAAGTGGAGAAAACATGGAAAGTGATGCAGAGCTGAAGATGAAACTTTATTCACGAAAGAAATTGACAGTTCACTTTGAGATTAACGCCCGTTAATAAAAGTGAAGTGAAAGGATCAAAGAAGTGTCTTGGACAATATCAGACGAAACTTATGTTTTTAAAAGTTAACATGACAAGAAACGATGAGATGATGACTTGTAAAATCGATTTAGCAAGTGACAACAAAGTTTGATGACTCAAATCACTAGTTTATCATCAACAAATCGGTGCTGATGCATTTTTTCGTTGCGATCCTACAAAACCTGAATAAATTCTTGGCACA
Organism: Nemopilema nomurai; assembly: GCA_003864495.1. Lineage (NCBI taxonomy): Eukaryota > Metazoa > Cnidaria > Scyphozoa > Rhizostomeae > Rhizostomatidae > Nemopilema > Nemopilema nomurai. Next base: position 706,423 of record ML133499.1, on the reverse strand, counting down.
GAATGTTTTGTGCTGAATGGTACAAGATACTTACAAACTCAGACTCCGATCTGATTTTTTCCAGCTTCTGCTTCGTGATTAGTGCTTCCTGCCTCAGTCTTAGAAGATGCTCCTTTCTTTCCGCAATGTTATTCACCGCCTGGAAAAGTTAGTACGGTAAATTTTGATTGAAATGGTCCACAGTAATAGGATTATAAATTATAGATTCGGACACTAAAACTGGTTCACTTTTGCATAAAACGAAAATAGAATAATATCAACATGGCTGAATGATTGTATCCACAACAGGTATGGCTCTTCAAATCGTGAACAAAATAGAATAAGGAAGATCAAATGAAAGCTTATAATATAGCTTATAATTTTACAATTTCAGCTATCACAAAAGGGCGCATTGACTCAGTACCCTCCCCCCCCCTCAATGCATTATCCGCTTTTCAAATCATATGACAAAGTAAAGATGATTATAAACAGAGGACGCGGGCGTAAAAATATGTACTCCGACCAAAGTGAAAAATGTTCGCTTAATCCTTGACAAAACTGATTTCTATCAAAGTGAATCGTCCGATTTCAAGTGCAATTATTTCCATTCGGTGAAGAATTGAGCAACTAGATGGAAGGAAACAAATAGGAAATTGTTTTTGAATCATAGATCGTCTCTGCTAATTTCCATTTTGATTTCAAGCTTCTTTTAATTGTTCACTTACGACTTCGTTTTCATGTGGCCTAAAAAGTAAAGAAAGAAATCTGTCAATTATTGTTATGTGGACATCGACTAAAATAGATTCACAAACATACGTTTAAACCTAGGGCCACTAAATAGAGAAGGAAATACAGCAAAATTGGGAAGAACTTCAATTCATATCCACAATCACAGGCCATGATTATGCCTAATTAATAAGCAATCAGTAAATAAAGAGCTACATAAAACTTTTGGCAATCTGTTATCAGATCTTTTTGGGAGATTCCCCGACATATTAACAACAAATTTTATAACAGCTTTGAAAATACAACATATTATTAAATAAGATGCATTCTCTACCATCATGAGACAAAACCATCATGAAAAGTAGATTCTAAAGATAAGCTATCCCACATGCATCCTAAGCGTCTTTTCAGTGGCTCTTCCACCCCAAGATCCATTCTTCACCTACAATCGTCTTCACACACTTACGTTTCCAAGTCGTTGTTGTAGCTCTTAATCTTGCTTCCGTATTTCCGAACACTGGCTCGATCCAGAGACATGGTACTGTGGCCTGCTTGTATTGGCTTTTCCTGGCTGCGCATCAATGTCGCGGTTTTTGGTCTGTTCGAAAAGGGACATTGACTCAACCATGTGGTTTCATTAAATCACAAAATGAGTTTAAGAACAGGCAAAATTTGAAAAGATACTCCGGGACATAACCACAAATACCATTAGAGATTGAAAAACTCAATTTTCAGACATTCTGAACACCCATTTCCATTTATCATACAGATACCCAATTATGAATTTCATGCAAAATGTCATCCTCCCCCATGTTTTTGGATAAAAATTTAGGAAAATCTAAGCATCGATTATGACCCCCCCCCCATTTTGTGGCTTTATCAAAAATTGCCAACCCCCCTCCTTATTAGACCCCCCTATATTTATTAAACATTAGTTCATATCACATTTACATTACCCAGCATTCTAAAGACAACATTACGTCATTAACTCATTACGTCATTAACTCATCACGTCATTTACTACTGACTCGGGCTAACGTTTCATGCATCATATTTCGTTGCACTTAGGCACCCTTCGTCAACTTCTTCGTCTCAATTTCGATGAATATGTGTAATTTAATTAGCTAAGATATTTGTAATTTAGTTCAGCTAACTTAAATCAGTTATGACCATCATAAAGGCATACTATCTGATTTAGCGCAGTGCTTCGAATGTCAACAAACGACGCCGGAGGAAAAGTCACTTCAAGTTTTTAAAATAGAATCGTAACACCAAACAACCTTCGCCCATACGAATTTTTAACAATGATGAGGTCAACCTTGCCATAGAAGCAATTAAACATTAAAGTTTTAGGTTATAGATGTTGTGCTTAGCTATAGCTTGACCTCGACCCTAGCAAATTGAAATTGCAAAGAAAAGCAAAAGCTGACAATACTTGGCTGGTCGTATTTGCTTAGGCCTTTCTTGTTGTCGAATCTTCTGCTGCAACAATTCGTGGTCCTTCATGATTCTCCTTTCCAGGTTCCGAGTGTCCTCAGGGCCTTTCTTCGGCTGTTCATCATTCTGTTGCCGATCCTCATCGGCTTCTAAAAATCCAAAGTCCTGAAAAGAAATTTTTGTTGCTTTCAATAAACAGGATCAGGTCAGACCGGCTAAAGGTGATGAGACGATTCTGGAAAATCGAACACTTTACTGTTAATCTGAGGCCTAAAGATTTAGCTACATAACATTAGATACATAACTTAAGCGTTCTAATACAGTACTGCAGATAGACGGGTGAGGCTAATGGGACATGTCCCAACTTTGTCCAAACTGTCCCATGTCTCTTCCAAGTTTTGTACAGTGTAATCTACTGATCGTTATTGACAGTACATTGACAAGAGTTAATGCGAGTTACTTCTGGGCGATCAAAGGCGATAAGTTGTCCTATAAAGCACGTGACCGGAGATTAGGCCTTGCATGTAAATACTTGTACGTGAATGAGAGGCTTTTGCAAAATGGCGTGCTTTTATTCGGCCAAGCAATTCGCTTTATACTTTGAACGAAGAACTCAAAGAGTAGGGCAGTGCTTCATTCCTTCTTAAGGCAAAGTGATGAAACTTAAAGAGGTGGAGGCAGTGATAGGTGTATCAGTGATCTTCTTTAGCTTTCACTAGTGTTAACACCAATAAACATCAAACACTATCGGTCAATCGTCGTGTTCAAGGTAGAGCTAGAATTACGAGCATTAACAAAACGACTGACTACTTTGTTTATGCATTCAGTAAGTAAAAGCAGGTAGGAAATTCCCTTAGAGTTTAACTCAAAAGATGCCACAGACTAGAAAGATAATCTAAAAGGGGAAGAAAGTCAAAGCGTCAAATAAGAATATTCTCAAAACCATAAAAAATGAAAGTATTTGCTGAAAGAAAGCTCAATGCAGGAATTCATCATTGAGAATGGAGGGAGACTCCTGGCTGAACCCAAGGTGGTGACTTGTTAACATTTCCGGTGGTTTCAAAGCCTTCTAGCTTCAAACAGCCAAAACAATATCGTAAATCCTCGAAAAAGCCCCCCCGAATAAGCCCCCACCCTAGAACTACAAATTTTCAATAAGCCCCACCCCTCGATTTTTTGATTTTTGACTCCCCAGGTTGCGTTTGGCATTTTAGTGAATTACCACAAAAATTTATATTTTTATTAATAATTTAATCAAATGTTACTTTATACTTAGGTTATTTTTCATACTATGAAAAGAAGAAATTTCAAAAATTATCTATTTATGTGACATGTTTCAGAAAATTTTATAAGCCCCTCCCTCGAATAAGCCCCCATCCAAAAATATCAAAAATAAATAAGCCCCCAGGGGGCTAATTCGAGGATTTACGGTAACCAAAGGAAGGGGGCATCCGTGAAAGCTTTATTGGAAGCATTAACTCAATCTCAACAAAATAACGAGCGAAATGCAGTAATTGCAAGAAAATAATTCCAGTGGCCGTGTATTCCCCATCTTTTCTATTCAATTACGTCACTTTCATTTGCTTCAAAAAGGCGCCCTCGCGTTACCTGTTCAATAACATCCAATGGCTTAGTCAAAGGCTTGGCCACACGAGGAGTATTGGGCGCTACAATGCTCTTATCAGCAATTGCTTCTCTCTCCTGAGCAAGAAACAAAGCGAGTGCAAGTTAACGAGGTGGTTGCACACGTCATCCCCTTGCCATAGCAACAGAGAACGACGTAGCTTTGACAACAAACCCAGCTGTTATTTGGCGCCTTCTAGGCCCAGCAACACAACCACCTCGGTGTGCAATGTGCAATTGAAAAATATTTCAACTTTATTACGAAAATTTGTAGTTAAATTATATTTAGACTATAGTCTTTATAGGCTGAAGAAAGAAATTTAGCAATAGTCTTGCTTATTTTCCATAATAAATTTAATGATTAAAAAGACCTAGTCGATTTAATTTTGAAATAATTTAGAAAGAGCTATCGCTACAAAACATCCCTCATAAAATAACCTATTTGTATACTTGAGATATGAGGCTATATTAAAAAATGTGCAAAAACTTTGGGTATAGCTTAATTCAAAAAACAAGAACGCGGCTATACATTCTTTCAAATAATTAGACAATAATGATTTCACAATGGCTTGAAATATGCATACGTAAAGTACTTTTTCGTCCAACACTCCTCAGAGTATGCTTCAAAGAACTTCAAGTATGCAAAAAAACTAGTCCCGCTATTTCTAGCTGTTGTGAAGTTTTGTACCGCAAAGCACTTGCTCATACAATTATGATAAAAGAAAATGGGGAATCACTATAACCAACTGTAACAAACTGTTTCTGGGATGTGACCAACTTGGAAACAAGCTGATAATACTCCTCTGAACATGCCAACTCTTACCTCGCTCTGATTTTGATCTCTGTTGTCGACTACATCCATTCCATCGGTCAACTTCCCATTTTCGTCAATGTGATTGAGTTTGAGATCACTTTCAACCAGGCTGAAAAGAGAAAGATTGTTTGACATGCGCTTGAAAGCATTCTCACATTTTTACCTCTTAACAACTAAATCATTCGTTGCTCTTTCATCGTGATTTTACCACCAGTGTTTAGCAACTGCCCGTTTTTTGTAAGAACACCCAAGTGGTTGTGGTATTGTACTCAGACAAACTCACTGTTACATTAAAGGGTAAGGAATCCAGTGAAAGCTGAATTAGGGTTTAGTGAGTCAAAGTGGGGTGGGCGAAAGGAGATTGCTTAACAGGGGTGGAAATTTGCTACCATGTGAGATATTTACGGTCGATGGATTTGTGAAGAGTTGATGGGTTGATGTGTTGAAGATATGTTGCTAAATTCCCACTAAGTAAGACAAGTTTAAGGCCGCTTAGAAATGCGCTCAGTTCTTTAAGTAGATTACTTACAAATCCTTTTATGTTATGCACACAGTTAAGGACAGGACTACATACAGAAAATTGGAGACAAGCATTCGTAAGCTGGAGCTTAACATGAAAATTCTAGGACTATACACTAGAAGACTGGGCTATGCACTAGAAGCCTGGGACTATGCACTGTTAAAACGAGACTTTGCATTAGAAATCCGGGACTATGCATTAGAAACCCGGGTTATGCACTAGAAACCCGGGCTATGCATTAGAAACCCGGGCTATGCACTAGAAACCCGGGATATGCACTAGAAACCCGGGCTATGCACTAGAAACCCGGGCTATGCACTAGAAACCCGGGCTATGCACTAGAAACCCGGGCTATGCACTAGAAACCCGGGCTATGCATTAGAAACCCGGACTATGCACTAGAAGCCTGGGACTATACACTATTAAAGCGAGACTTTCCATTAGGAATCTGGGACTATTCACTAGAAACCGGGGACTGTGTAGGAGAAACGTGACAAGAAGAAAGTTTGCATGCAAGGAAAGGTTTGGTGCTTACCTACTACTTGATATGCTGCTTGAAGAAGGTGTTCTTTTGTTTATTCTACGAGAGTCACGTTCCAAGGACCAGGTCTGCAGGCAAAAATAATCACAAGTGAATAGAATACTGAATTAGATACTGAGTATGATTTTGATTAACTTTAAACCAAGTAAGCTTTAAGATATAAGATAAGCGAGTTTAGGCTTTAGGGCTAGGTGTAGAGACCCATTAAAGAAAGTTTCTACGAATCAGGCTAGGTACGGAAACTGAAAAGAGCGAAAAAAATATATTTTAAAAACATGAAATGAGGCGAATTTTATAGCATAATACATTTCGTGTTACTTATTATTAGTGTAAAAGCCACAAGTGGTTTTATTGGTTTAGCTAGGCATATTTTCCAGTTGGAAGATCAAATAAAGAGTGGCAAATTTGATGAAAAATGATAAGCTTTGTTACTCGGTAACACTAGTGCGCTGAAGAGCCTTTTAATTCTGCTTCGGAATTAGCATTGAAAAAGTGATTAATGCTAGATGTGATAAAAGAAAAAGACTGTTATACCTTCTCTTGTTGCTGGGCTGCAAGGCTGAGGTATTTAAACACGTGCATTCTACCCTTCAGACAAATCTAGGAAAGGAAATATACTTAGATGGCCTGAAATATGATGCAGTTTTATTCAAAAATTTAAAGAGAAATAACATCAGTCTTCTAAGCTAAATCAAATGATTAATTCAAATAGTTTGGTAAGAAGAGAATGTATCTTTCTTCATTCATTTCTAAAAGTTCATCTTGATGTATTATACATTATTGTCACATTCCGGGCATAAGGAATCATTAGGTGTGGACACATCGAAAGGAAAGGACACTGCTCGATAAGCATAGAGCTTCTCAGTGTCTTAAAGCTACCTTCGGAAGTTAGGTAGACAAAAATAGAAGTTAACAAAAAAAGCTTTTTTAGATATTGTTACATAGAATAGTTTATTAATTTCTTCATTCTGTGGCTACGATGGCTCAATATCAATTAGGCTGTCTAACTTACAAAGACAAAATCTTACAACAACTAATCTCAATGCAAGATTGATTTTCCAAATACGCGATTCAGTTAATTTTCCTGAGACTGCTGCAAAAGAAAAAATTTCCTATCTCTCCTGTTTCACTTGATTCTAAAAGACATGGGCACCAGTGGATAGGCAGCCATTTTAGATTAGCCTCACCTGAGCCGGCGGTGACGTCAGCGGGTTGTCATTCAGCTCAAAAACTACTAGCGAAGTGATCAGTCGAAACGCAGGTGGAATGATTGACACTTTGTTACTTGAGATATCAAGATGCACGAGGTTTTTCAATTTACTGATCTCTGAAAGACAAAATTAAGAATCTTATCTAATGTATTCAAAAAAGAAGTCGATGGCCTTCCATTATCTTTAGGTCAACGAAACCGGCATTTTACTTTGGCTAGCTCTCACTTCAAAACCAGGTGGAAAGATTCGCTGCACAAAATTAAGCATCATCCAGGAAGCATTACCACTCAGCATCCGTGTTAAGATAAAACTAAACTTTCAGTGTGAAGAATATCTAATTATAATCTTTTCTTACATCGATAGAGTGAAACGTGTGAATGGCATTGCTAAATTACCTAGCCACCAGCTTTGCAAGGAGGAAAATATTAAAATGGATCAATATCAACCGTTCTTTCGATTATATCACCAGTAAAAATGCTAATTGCACCGCTCATATGAATAACAGATTCTCCTTCAGAAAAACTCCACAATTTTCTTCTTCTAATTTCAAGGATCAACAAGCTAACTAAGCATCTTGAAATCAAAAGCTGACCAATTAATCCAAAAATTATTTGCAGTTGATCATAATAAATCTTTCAAGCATATTTTAAAATCTTGTCTTTAATCTAAGGGTAACTCTTAAATTCTAGAAAAATTCTAGTTTCACTTGAAATGCATGATAGCGAATCTTGTGTGTAAAGAATCTAGCAAGTCATAAAAGGAATTCCTGATCTGCATTTTAATATACTTTGGCTATCAGAGCAGGGGGTTAACTTTGCATACACTGCTGCACCATTGCCCCTCAATCAATAAAACTAAATCTAGAACTAAATCTTCAAGAAAGGTATTAACACTGAAATATCAACGAGAAAGACAGTTTAGTTGAATCAATAGCTTCTGAGTATATAGACCCTTCTATCAATCACTGCTGGATGGCCAGACATAATCATGGCCTGATATAAGCTCAAAACGAAAAAGAATTCAATTCTTATCAATTTTAGACTTAAAAAAATTAAAACGCCCAGAAGCTTATCTCTGGGTAAGAGGTGATAGCCTCCCTGTAGACAAAACTATCAAAGAAACTATACAGGTTGCCTTGCTTTACCAGGTGAATTCTCTAATACAGATTGAAAAGACCTGCAACTAATATTAAATAAGCTTGCAAAGCAAATTGATTCTTGGCATGTTCCAAAAAGATAAGGTAAAGTACTGGCTTGTGAAATTGAGACTATTCGGGTTTGTCCTCACAGCATTTTCACTGCTTTATCATCATTGAAATCAGAAAGTGAAATTTTGAAAAACTTTTCAGGTGCTTCCATGATAATCTTAAAAAGCTATTTCTTATCTACTAAGCATAATTACCACTTATGAATAATTAAACTGAAATTGGCTAGCCAATCCATTGTGATAACATTTAGAGGTATCATCATGATTGGTTGGTCATATCAAGCAAAGACTAGAGATATGAAACCACAGTTTGTTGGAGACACTCAACATGGAGAGTGCTTTTCATGTACAAAGAATGAAAAAGAAAGAATAAAATATAAGATAGAAAAAGAAGATAGCAACTCAATTTTTCCTCTTGTAATATATGTTATAAAGTCATCTGACAGAATCTTAAGGGCCACTTGACAAAATTATTCAGAATTTGTCCTATATGAAAACTGAAAAGCCAAAGAAGATAAACCTTTTGCATTACACATTTCAACTCTCAATTTTACAACACCAAGGAGTTTTCAGCAATTTTGAAAATGTTAATACAACAGGATCTTCTCTTTCATCAAGGATAGGCTCTTATGAATACATTTGGCAAAACTTTGTTACATTACTCATATAGCATATATTACGTTGCATCATTATATAATATAATTCATAAAACTTTGCAATATTCTTAAGAAATTAAAAACTTCAAGAACAGAAGAAATAAAATAATAGCACTTACCATCTGGCAAGGAAATAAGCTGATTTCGTCTGACTTTTAAGGTTCGTAAAGACACCATTTCACCCATTGTACTTGGAAGACTAGTTAATTCATTGCAACTTAGGTCCTTCGAAAAGATTGAAAATGATTGACAAAACCCAAACTGAAAATTGGAAATTCATCATAAAAAAATTTCAACATTGATACAATATTAAATATAAGCAGGTTTATGTTGCTTTGTGGTATCATTGCTGTGGTGGTATCAGTTTTGATTGCTATACTAAAGGTTACAAGCAGTAAGATAAATTGTAAAGCAGACAAAATAACAAGCAAATAACAAATATAATATATATTGAATACATGGCTTTTTAAATAGACTAACAAAACTGAAAACAAATTTTTATCTATTGCTTCTTTATTTTTTATAAACATACAAGGACATACATACCAACTTCTGTAATTTCCCCAGAAGACCAATCTCATTAGGAACTGCATGCAGTTTGTTGTGATTCATTATTAAAACTTTTAACGGGAGAGAACATATATGCACAGGGAGAACTGGTATTTGGTTGTGGCTAAAAAGGAAAATAAATTGCTAATTTTACTTTGTGGCTCATAAAGATTGTATTGTACATCTTGAAAAGAAATGCTAGTTTGCTGAAAATAACACTGAAAAGCTTTACAATAGATTGGATAGGTAACATATTCAAATTAAAGTAAAAGATAGGTAGAACTCTCTAAACCCTCTAAATTTAAGCAAAAAAATTCAAATGTGATTAAATTAAAAGTATGTAATCTTCCTAAGGTTCCCTAAAGCTCTTAGGCTTGGACAGAGTTTTCAAAAAATAGTTAAAAAACCACAACAGGCAGCCATAGATAGCTTGGTATTTGTTCTTGGAATTTAAAGAAATTATACTGAAATGGGATCTCAAAACATGATACAGACATTATAGAAAAGGACATCTATTATATGATTTAACAAGAAAGGATTACTTGTTGATGACTGCTTAGGGGTAGTTTCACATAAAGTGTAGTTGATAGAAGCTCAAAATGATTTGTAACAAAAAATTGATCAGAAAAAGGAAAGGTGCTAAAAACCTACCTCAAATTCAAATGACTTAATGATTGGATATGACTTAGATCAGGAATACCCTTCAAATTATTGAATGCACAATTCAAGCATTCTAGCATGAATGAATCACTTAGCTCTCTAGGGAGCTCATTGAACTTGTTCTGGGAAAGATCTGAAAATGATTAAATTCATCATTAAAAGCAATGTTGCTTGAGATAAACCAAATTATATAAGTTATATGGAAATGGAATTCAATTTAAATGGCCTTAATAGCTTTTAACAGCCAAAAGTAAATACACTATTTATTTTTGTATTACTTTGAATTAAAAAATGCAGTTGATAGTTGACATATATATAAACTTAAAGTTTAATTTTTTTGTACATAAGGTAGGACAATGAAATTATAAAACCAACAAATCATAAAACCAATGGTGCCTTGCTACCTTGAAATAATGTTGAAAAATGCAATTTTGCTTGAAATTATTAGGTGACAAGTAAAATGGATCACTGGCTACACATGCACTTTGTGACTTCAACAAAAAGAACTGCTGGCAAATATTATTAGAATGCAAAACTGGTTTTGTTCTTTCTAGCTTATGAAATTCTGAACCATAAGCATTTGTTTACATATAAAAAGTTTCAAAACAATTATTGCTGAAATTATCAGATTAAATGCAACCAACAAAAATATATTAAAATTCTGATTAAATTTGTGAAAATATGGCTATTATTAGTCTTTTGTTCAATTGGTTAGGCAAACTTGGGAAAATATTGGAAGTGACCAAATACATTTCATCTCAGTATTTCTACCTGAGACTATAAATCAATATATTTTGGCAAATATTTGACTTTGAGCTTATATTCAAACAATACAGACTTTTTGTAACTTGTTTTGTTACACAGACAGGCGTTCTGTGTTTGAAACTAATTTACCACTCTTTCTCTTTTGATTGCAATGTACAAATTCTAACACGTCAAGAGCAACTGCTTCCAAAATTAATTTTGTTCTGATACACATTGTTTCTAGGTGAAATATTTTACACAAATAGAATGCTACTTTTAGCCAAGTACGTGATTTTGTAGTACAATCCCTAATGCTTAAATCATCACTAATTTATCGAACATTTTGAATGAGTGTGTAGGAAGGATTAGAACATAAATAACACACAGGTGACCGCGGTGTATTATCCTTGGTTGCCAAACGAATTGTTTATTAACATTGCGCGTTAAAAGCTGTGAGACATTAACCACACTTTTGGTTTGATCGTGCAACAAGCAACTAACATCCGTAACAAGAACTTCGATTATTGTTTTCAAGGCCTAACTTTGTTTTGCAAAAGAGAGGTGAGAAAATCCATCAGCTTAATAGATGTACACACTTTTCTTTTGTAACATCCGTGAATGAAAGCAGAAACTGAATGCTTCACAAACCTGCTCGCACAACATCTGTGAGATCAAAATTCTCCACACTGCTCGGGAATTCTTTCATATTTCGACGTGAAATACTCAGTGTGCCCGTATCTTGTGAATCTTCGAAACACTTTTCTAGATCCCTGCTCTTGCTAGCCATTGATGCTTTTATTCCTACGTCATCTCAAAACTCTTGCTTTGTTTCACTTTAAATTTGTACTCATTTTTGAGGTGGACAAAACTATTCACTGCAAACTTCTATCATATTTCCAAAGCCTTGCTATTCCAGACGGCCATTATTATACGGACTATGCTTGCATTGCGCAGGCGCGGCAATGAGGAAGGAACCCGAACGATTTGCAAAAACAAAGCTTTTAAACAACGCCTCCTATGATCTGAAACAGAACATTAGCCTTTGCAGCAAATAACTCAACCTGAAAATTCTTGGCTATTTCAAACCAAAATGTGTTTTTACATCTAAGCATGGCAAAATTCACCAAAATTGTGCTTGCAGGCAACAGAAGTTATGATGAACTCACTTCTTCTAACATTTTGTTTATCTCAGCAAGACCATTGGGCAGCCAATAAATAAGCAGCTCGTGGAAATTGCATTTTGAAGTAATTTAATAAGACGGCTAATTGTATTTACAATCAATGCTTCAAATTAACGAACTAGCCAAATTAAAAGGGTTCAACTCTGCGTTCACCTGTCAGTATTATTATGTTGAAGAGTAACATATGGATGCTAGCTATAAGCTAATATACTCCGACACTTTCTGCTTTGACTGAGTTTATGTGATATAATATGTGGTATAACCGGAAAGATGACGATATTGCAAATTGGTTAACTGCATTAATTTCACCTTTATTGTTTCAATCTTTTGAATCAAAGGTTGAGTTTTAAACCACATACCGTAAATCCTCGAATTGCCCCCCCCCCTCGAAAAGGCCCCCCCTCGAATAAGCCCCCACCCTAGGATTACAAATTGTCAATAAGCCCCCCCCCCCTATATTTTGGATTTTCGACTACTGAGGTTGCCTTTGGCATTTTAGTGAAATTACCACAAAAATGTAAATTTTTGTTAATAATTTAATAAAATGTTCATAAAGAAATTCCAATTAAAATATATGAGGTATTTTAATATTCCAGGGGGCTAATTCGAGGATTTACGGTAGCTGGGAAAATTGTGTAAGAAACAAAATTAGGCCATCACCTATAGATTGAGTGGAAATAATGTGGCCCTTTAAGTTGGTCGTCAGAAAAACAGGTCCAGACTTTGGCCATTTCTAAGGCATATGTAGATGTAAAAAATCATTTGTCATTGCGTGGTGACAGTCGTTGCAGCCAAATCGAGTGAAGATGTAGTGATAACATTTCAACCAACGTTTCATTAATTGTTTTCCTGCCTTCAGTCGTAGCTTGGTCTCAAATTTTCAACTAAACGCTTCAACCACAAACCATAGTTGCTCTTTTTGCAAGCTCAAGCATGGTTTCATTCATTATTAATTCAAGCGATTAAGATCCTAACATGCATTCCAGTGATGCAATACTTTCTCCCTCATTCTTTATTCATTCGGCATTGTGCGGTGCTATTTGGTAGCAATCCACTTTTTCAATTAAATGTTCAATTTCATCAAAATCAAAGACATGTGAAGTTTATCTAATCAAAACACAGAACATATAAGTATACTCTGCATTTCTTTTAAGATTTTTCAGACTGAAGTTCAAAGTTTAATGCCACCCAGAAAAGCAGGTACAAAAAGTCGATAGTTTTACTTATGATTCAAGTTGAAGACATTTATTAACCAGGCATTTTTTCAAAACTTTGCAAATAAAGAAAGCGGACTCGAACAAAATTATCTGATACTTGTCAGTGGTAAGGGACCGATACTATTTCCAGTCGCTTGTAATTTCAGTGTATTCCATGATAACTTGTTAGGGCTCGCTTAAATTGGTGTGAAACACGTTGCTCAATTGGATAGACTGTTGTTTTACTTGGCTTAGGCCAAACAACCCAGAAGGTTACAAAAACAAAAGGGTCAGGATATTTTTGCTTATAGTCATACTAGTCATAGTTTGATGGGAAGGATGAACGGATTAATAGATCAGTGATAGAGTAATAGAGTAATAGAATTCCTCCCACCTTCAGAGTTCTGACATATAACAACTACCTGGATCACCTAGTCTAAGCTATGGATGCCATTTTGCTGTTGCATGCAATGCGACAGGTCTTATCAAAAAGACAAACATTCTACCGCTAGTTCTTTCTAGTTGACTAAGATATTTTGCATGTCTAGTAGTTAACTGCTAACTTCTATCTATTTCATATGGAAAACTTTGTTGGTTTTTGTCGCTCTCCATCCCACAAATGGCTTTAGCTGGCAATATTTCCTTTAATATCGCTTTCTTGAAGATATAGATTGCACTTGATTTCAGAATCTAATAAGCCTCGTTGTCATTTGTGGCTTGGTAGCCTCGAAATGGTTTATGTAACATTCTTGACCTGCCTGCAATAAATTTTTCAAAGTTTAAGCTCCTTAGTTTTTCACCAAACAATTTAAGATGATTTCTGAAGTATTTGAAGACTGAAAAAGGTTACTCAATAGTGAATTTCATCTTCGAGTTGCAAATTCTCTTAGTGTCACATACCTCTCAGTTTTCTTCTTCACGGCTTCAGCTATACACAAATGTAGAACAACTTTGTAAATAACAACTTGCTTTTCAAAGTTACAATCGCCTTTTCTGATATTAGGAAACGAAGTTTTCAAAACCATGAGTTTTCATCTCTCACTTGGTACAGTTTTCTATGAATAATAAATTACAGATGAATAAAATTATTCAGCTCTTTCTGCAAAAATCCGAATTGTCTTCGAGGAAGTAACTTGATTTTTAGAAGCTCGAAACTCGACATTTTAAAAGGTGCTCCTGCCATTAACTGTCGCACACTCAGAAACAAATCGCTTTGTAACTAATAAAAAATATTTGAGCTTGCAGAAACTTTAGCAAGGGATAAAAAGCTTAGCAGTAAATCTACACGTGCAACTGAAATTGTATCGTGAATGCAGTTTTTAATTACTGTTTGTAACTTTCTATACATGTTCGTCTCACTCTTACGTCTCTTGCCATCAGATACTCCACAAGGTACTCCCGATATAACTACAGCACTGTGGACAACTAACCGAAACATTTACAAAAGATGGCTATCTCATTACGCTAGTAATATTAAAAAACAGCTGAAGTTAGAACAGTAAAAAGAACGATAGAATCTAGATGAAAATAAACATATTCAAAGCTTAAAAGGATTCAAGGTTTAAGCTTAAAAGAATTTTTTTTTAAATCAAGACTTAACTAACATATTCAAAAAACGAAACATTTAGCCAAACCAGCGTGCTAATTAAAGACGTTGGGAGAAAACAAAATGAAAATAATAATGTTTAAAACACACATTTAGTGACGTTTTTGATTTCACGATTGTTTGAGAAGAAAGTTAAACAAGAAAACTTTCCCAATGTTTATTACTTATTTTATTACTATCTAATATATCACATCTAAATGTTGACTTGCGGTGGATTGATATTGGACTGGCATCCATAATGCATTCCCACAAAGTGCTGGAAAGTTCTTTCCACCCAGCTGCTTATCTCAATAGGCTTAGTGGCAAAAAAAAGGATGCCACGAGAACAGGATGCAGTTAAAACAGGGTGCAGCTCAATATATTATTTGCTGCAGAACCATCTTGTGTATAAGGAATCAACTGGCGATAAATCATTTAAAATTAAGGCCAGGAATTTAAAACACTGGGCCAATAGCCTCAAGCCATGTCATTGGTGATGGGTCAATAAGAAGATAGTTATTGAACTCATTCAAAGAAATCTTCCCATCTTTGTCTGTGTCAGCAGTCTTGAAAATATCTTCCATCAGCTCTTGCAATGCATCCTGGGTCATAGCCTCGACTGCAGATGACGCTCCGGTCTCGGTTTGATTATCAAAACAACTCTTGTAGTTTTCCTCTTCTGGATGTGTTTTGATTCTAGCAGAACTGTTGCTTGCATGTTGCGAACTTTGTGGTATAGGTGCATTAAAAATAGCTGAAATGGGTCGATTTCCCGTGTCCTCGAAGCCTGCAAGCATCTCTTCCTCGCAAGACTTGACAATATCTCGCACAAGTTCTACACTAATTTGGTGGTGTGCTTGCAATACCTTTAGCATGTCATCCTTGGATATATAATTGTCCCCATCAATATCGTAGGCCTTGAAGAAATGCTTCGCTTTCTCTTTGTGCGAACCTCTAGTTAATATAAACAAACCTTTGGCGAATTCAAAAAAACTGATATAACCATCGCCATTTTGGTCATAGAGCAAAAAGAGTTGGTCAACAAGAATATTTTTACGTACAGACAATGGTCCCAGGCTATAGTTGAATACATCCTTAGTAATGCCTTTAATATCTGTTGATAACGACTTGAACTGTTCGTATAGGAATTCAATCTCTAAATGATTAAAACTGCAATGCTTCCGTAACTCTAGTATTTCAGTCCATGTGACCTTGGGTGGTTGTACATTCTTCCCTGCAAGAGAATCTTAATGTTGATACGATTCAAGTAGAAGATAATGGATATCATAAAAATTCTAATATTTTCATGAAAATAACAAACAATAAAATCTGAAACATACTGGTGGTTATAAAAATATCGAAATTAGATGTTCACAAACTCTGATACAGTATTTCTAAAACTGCCTTCTGCAAAAAATTGATTTCAATAGCATGCTTGTGAATTGAAAAAGTTTTCAATCACTGAAGAGACCTTCAACCGAAACAGCATAAACTTTTATCTTTATATACAGTGTATAACTGGTAAATTAACGATTTCATTCTCACAATCATTCAAAGTAGCCTTCATTTTAGAAACCTTTATTCTAAGTGACCAGTGGGCCAGTGGCTCACATAAGCTGATATTTCTGGGGACAATTGGTGGTAAAGGGAGCTGTCTTTGTCTACTGAAAAGGCTGGAGATGATTTGATAATTGTCACAAATGTCTCAACGTGATCCAAATGTTAATTTCCCAATACATGTTATTTTTACAAAAATGCATCCTAAACTGCCTTCCCTTCCCTTCCTAGTTGCAATTGATGTGGCAAATTATGCACATATAGCAATTAAAGGCAATGCTAAAGCAGAAATTCGAATCATGTATGACAAAAGACCAAAGAGTTACTCCAATTAAGCTCTATATCCTACATTCTTATTTCTTAAAACCCTTAATTTATACAACAGGTGGCTAGCATTGTCTCTTGTCAAGAGGAAACATTTGATTCACCACCAAGAAGCTATTGTCTGACATTTCATGTCACTTCATTCAATTATTCAGTCTTTGTAATATGTGAATTTGCAACAAATTTTTTAAAATTGCTTATGTTTAGAAGATTTTCAAAGCAGCGGTAACTCAAATTGGCCAAATTAGGTCTCCTTAAAAGCAGCACCCAGTTCTTGACAACAGGTATGAGAAACAACCGATAAAAGGGGTTCGCATCGCATGCATCACACGCCCAAAGTACTGATTATTCTAATAAAAATGTACATTTTGGATAATTCTAGTCATGAAAAATACTTCAAATATAAAAACATAGGCATCTGCTTGGGTCCTCTTTGTAACTTTTTACAGTCACTGGAGCTGATTTATCTTAATATAAATTTTCTCCCTAAAAGGATGACCTTATAAAGTCAAAGTAAGTGTCAGAGGCAAAAGGATTTCCTCCGACCGTTCGTAGAGGGTGCGGAAAAAAACTGACCCACAACCCCTGACTTTCTGTGTCAAGTGCTCTACTGCTGCTCTACTGCTGAGCTATTGGGTCACACTTTCAAGCCATCACTCAAGATCAAGCCATTTGTCGCGCCACCCCTCTCTTTTGCCAAAAGTCAAAGTACCAATTATTGCAAAATGTAATTATTGTGTAAACAACACCCTCCCCTTACTGCTCTTTCCCTAGAGCTGTCTTTTCTCTCACTCACAACAGTCTCTCCCCACAACACATTTCTCTATAAAACACTCTCTCCCAACAGCGCTCTTTCCGTGTAGCACTCTAAACCTATAAGAACACTTTCTCCACAATACTCCCTCCCCACAGTGCTCTTTTCCTAGAGTCATCTCATAAAGCTAAATAATATGAACTTATGCAAAGCTCACCAAAACTTTATCACAGACTCAGACTACATACCTGGGTAGAAGGGAGACAGCAGTGTTGATCTTGGGTTAACAAGAGGAGGTAAAGGTACAGTGATTTTTAGAAATACATGGGTATTGTCGTGGTCACAGATTGGCTCACACCTTGCACAAACGTCATAATCTAAGCAGTTTGCACATTTGTATCTAATCCCTGTCAGAGGGTTTGCATTGCAAGTATTGCAGCTTATCCCTCTATGGATAATGCACTCTGTCCTTGTTTGGTCTTGTCCAATAGCAAACAGAAGGTGCATCAAATGGTTTGATTTCATTGCAGCCTCAAGTTGCTCCACTAAGGACAGAAAAATGCTCAGCTAAAACATTTGATGCTAGGTTTAGACAAATACAATCAATAATAAGCTGGTTTTAACCAAAAATATTCCTCCATGAAATGACAATGAAGTGAAAATCAAAAGACAAGAAAACCTAATTTAGAAACCATTCTAAACTTATACTTTAGATAAAAATTACATTTGCAGTCAAATGCAGGGCTACAGCAGGTATAATTTCCTTCTAATCTTGGCTTTATTTCCTGAATTTAATGAAAATAATTTTTGATAGTTTTCATTTCTACCTACAATTCTTCCATAAGTCCATTTCAATGCAAGTTTAATATCTCTACAATTTCAAGTAAAGTTGAGTATCAGCGTTTAGTAAAGTTTCAACATTTGTCTTTAACATGCTAAGTTGCCAT
Source organism: Nemopilema nomurai (assembly GCA_003864495.1). Classification (NCBI taxonomy): domain Eukaryota; kingdom Metazoa; phylum Cnidaria; class Scyphozoa; order Rhizostomeae; family Rhizostomatidae; genus Nemopilema; species Nemopilema nomurai. The sequence goes on along the minus strand of ML133499.1, from coordinate 688,213 downwards.
TTAAAAGTAATTCCAATGAAGAAGATCTGAACCAAACTCCATTAAAACCTGTTTTTGTTGGCGCCTCTTCTTCCGATGAAGCAGGACTAGGCCTTTTTTCTAACAGCGACGTATCACTTGGAGAACCATTTTCAGCATCAGTCTGTCTAGTTATGGAGCCACCCATCACGTTTTCTTCAGCAGAATCAACGGAATTTTAGAGAAGCATCTTCCATTTCTAACTATCATTGCAGGTACCATCTGCAAACAGCCTCTTTTCGATGTCCCTTCATAAACTTCGATGCAGCGCCATTGTCAACAAAAAAAGTCGTTAACTCAAAATGGCGGAGCTTAGAAAAAATCTTTTCAAGTCAACTACAGCAAATGGAAACGAGTTGCCAAAGGAAAAAACAAATTCAGGTATTGTGTATTAGCACCCTATCAGCATTTTCTGGCGTGTAGTAAGTGGTGTGTAAGATCGCGTTTGCTAAACCACCTCACAGTATTTAAAACACATATGCGGAATAGGCCTAATGCTTTTTGTAAGAACAATTTTATAAGAATACGAGCCTCAAAACTAGTCAAAAGTTAAAATCAAGTAAAAAAAGTTAAGACTGACAGCTGCGGTATTTTAAGTTTTGATTTTGAAAGATGTTTGTTGACATGTCGCTTATATTTTTGTTTTTGTGTGTGATATGATGTCGTGACAGAAAACATGCAGAGCTATACTATACAGGAGTTATTTTACACCCAGGGATAGACTATGGCCCATAGTATGTGGTCTATGTCATAGCCTATGGGTGTGAAACCACCTTGAAAATTTAAGAACAAATATATAACAATCCAGCCTCAGATTTTCGAAAAAATTAAGAACATTGAACCTGAACATAAATTTACTGTTTCTTATAAAAAGTGTATTATGGAAAATGGTAACAAAAATTATGATAAAAAGTAACATTTGCCAGTATTGACGACTTTAGAATGAAGTGTTTAATTTATTTGAAATGTAAGATAAACTGCACTTCTGAGAAATAGATGTCTTGTGCCATGCCGGTCTGCAGAGTATGGCACTTTTCGACGAGATCTCCAGTGTGCATGAGCAAAAAGCCTGGTGTTGCTAAAAGCACTAGCTTTTTTCCCCTGTTGTTGCTAAAATTTGTAAATTTGCATTTCACCATAAAAATGCGACCAGGAGACTCAATGTAGGAGACTCTATAAAGACTGAAGTCTGGGAATTTGTTTGGAAATAAAATTTTGTCTCCAGCCTATTTTTGGTTAAGTAGGTAATCATTAAATATATTTCTTTCCAATAACAAATAAGGACATTCGCACATTCATGCTAACAACGTTGGCTCTCGGACTGTCACTTAAAACCTTTGCTAGAGCAAGTCTTATGATTTAAGAAGCTGCCAACCTCACCATTCCCAGATCTAGCATTATAAAGTGAGTGAATATATAAAATCATAGCCCTGCTATTTTTCAAGGATGCTTGAAATACATTTTAGAAGTATACTGTTGAAGATAGCGCAAGTTTTTATTTGTATACTTGTCAAGTAAGATTCGTGATATCTCAAATTGTTCATACACAACTGTACTTGTTTTTATCAGCTGACATTTTCTATTGAACCACACCCAGCCATGCCCATCTTAGTTGCCACACCCAAAAAAACCTGGTGTGTAATAGGTTTTGAACAAAAATATCTCCGGTGTGCACATGCCATACTCTGCCAAGGGTTGGGCCTACGATTACAGGCCATTCCCAGAAATCCCAGCACAGGCTGGTAATTACAATCCTATTTTATCATTCATTAATTTTTGTTAAATATTTTATGTTGTCATTTTTACATTTTAACAAAGTATTTTTTGTATTCAACTGATTTGATTATTTTCATTTTTATGATTTTTCTCTTTTTTACACTTTTCTAAGGTGCTTTTGGATGATGCTAAAGTCATAAAATAAACAGAACTACTTTTGCATATTTGATATTCTTGATAAACTCTGTTTTCTATTTCTATTCTATAGCTGAAATGGAGACACTTTTGAATAAGATCCAGGTAGAAATTGAGGTGGAGAACAACTTAAATATTGTTGAGAAAGGTATGTATAGTGGGCTACAAGTACTTTTCCTCAAACACTCTGAAATTTTAGCATTTTAAGTTGAAGCATTTATTCAGGTTTGCATTGCTTACTTTGTGTATTAATGCTTCTACTTCTCATTGAAATATATAAAGAATCTCTTTATTTGATGCTAATGGAATTCCTGTTTGCGTTTCTTTTAAAATGGGATAATCACTGATGAATGATAAAAAGTTTTCTTGTTTTTATTCAACTGCATCTGGTTATCTACAGACCTAAACAAAAGTTTTGATTCTCATAGTCTTTTCATTGATAAGCCAGTTCGTGATCAGTTTTGCGTGGCTTTTTTTTTAGATTATCATGTGATTGAGAAATCACTGCAGTTTTGTTATTGTGAATTACATTTGATTTAGATTTGTTTTCAAACAAACAAAAAGCTGCAGATAAAAAGATTAAAGCCTCTCAGAAAGCTCAACTTTGTCCACATCAGTAATTATTATCATTAGGTGATTTGAAGCATAAAGGAAGACATTGTTCTTCTTGTAGTGTACATATCAGCATGACTAGGTGAATAAACTGGGAACTGTGAATTAATTTCTGTTGTTGATCTATGATTTATACATTTATGCTCCACCCACTTCTCTTGCACCTATGGCCTTGTCTAATTGTTTTGTTTTTTCCTAGTTTTATCTTGGTACCACATCAATCTCCTACTGTTTTGTTTTCCGCATTCTAGTTCATGACTACATGGGGCTATATTGTTATAGAACACAACAGTTGTATGTTGCCATAGAAACTTCACTTACAGTAATAATAGGCTGGTATGGAAAACCAGTATTTTGATTCATTTCTAAAATTTGCCTCTGACAAAAGATACTCAATACCCCTGACCTTTGTCTGCTAGTAGGGTCTCAAGAATTTTCTGCACAATACAGAATTCAGCTAGCTCTTTGACTCATTTAAGCACTGTCCTTTTCTTTTCAGAACTGCATGAAAAGCGGCTAGCAAAGCTAAGAGAGACTTTAAAGAATGTGGAAAGTGATAAATGGATGTTTGGAGAAGTAGAAGATTACATATCTTTTTAAGGGGCCCACCTTTTTGCACCAGTGCGAATGGCTCTGAATGGCTCTCATTGCTGTTCCAAGCATCAAAATGGTTTGAAGAAATGCTCTCTTCACCGCTATGTGAATTCAATTCAAGTTACAAGCATTTATGTTGTAGCTAATCACAGCATGCAGAGAACTTTGATGTCGCTCTAATATTTATTATGTCATGTATTAGGGGCCTATTCAGCTATTAGCTGAAATAACCTAACACAACACTATCTATACATGTGACATAGTCAATGTAATCTATCACACAAAGACATTAATTCTAAATCTCACTGTTCAAAATGTGCATTTTGTGTTTATTTACCTGAGGTTTAAAAACTTGATGCTGCGGAAATATTTGTCTGTCTTGTAAGAAGCCCCATGGTATCAGTATGCTTAAGTCTCTTTCCAACATCTTAATGCTCAAGTCTCTTTCCAACATCTTAAAATGCATTTACAGTGCTTTGGCTTCTAAACTATTCTACTTCTCTTTTCTCAGAAAATTTCTTTTTAATGCTGTTTTATACCAGAAGACAAGTTCGTTTGTCTGCCTGTTATTTTAGTTTTTGGTATTGAGTATTTAGTATTCGTTCTACCTAGCATCCAAAGGTATATTTTAGGACACTGAGAAGCTTCATGTTTATCGAGCAGTGTCCTGGTCCTTCCGATGTGACCATACCTCTTGATTCCTTATGTCTGGAATAACAAAGAGCTGGCGAATCTCCTCACTCTGGGTGCAAATCTGGTCATGCCAGGGACTCGAACAACGAACCCTTGATCTGTAGTCAGCGCTTCTAACAACTGAGCCATTCTTAGACTCAGGATAACTAATGAACTGGCCTTTGAGAACAACACATTTGCAAGCTGTTACAACCAATACATTGCTTACAAACTATTTCATCTTTCATGATCTATCGACTTATCTCCCTGTTTCTTTTACCATGCATTTTAGTCCTTCTACCTGTCCCTTCCCCCCCCCCCCCACCCCCGGATTATGCCAAATCCCGGCTAACTCGGGGGCTTTGTGCCGTCATTGGAGCCCATAGACAGCTGCATTGTAGACATAAGTCGAATTTGATATCGCAGTGCCAATGCGACATCTTGATTAGCTCGGAAGAAATGAGTTCAAAAGCGGCGTCCCGAGAGCAAGTATAAGTGGCCCCTGATGGGAAATGACATCCGCTAATTGGAAAATGCCTAATTAAAACTATTGGTGCAAGATGAAAATTCTTGCGACAAAGGAGCAATTGCTTATTATGTATGATGAAAGAAGAATGATTTTGAGCTACACCTGTTAATTTGAAGTGGCGAAGCCTCAAAGCAGAGTTCCCCATGGCTTCAAGAAATGAGAACATCACAGAGAACAGCCTCGCCGCAAAGAACAGCCTCGATACCAACCAGAGCTGTCGGTGACATCATAAGATAACACACAAGCAGCTGCTCTTTCGCTCGAATGCCCTTCTGCTGACTGGTGTGATACTTAAACGCCGCAGCTTATTTATAAAGTCGCTTAGACAGCCCTAGGCGTTTACTCTATTCACAGCATTGTCGTGGAAGCGTGGATGGAATAGGTCGTCTTAAGTTTCTAATTGTAGGGGAAGTCTGACAAGAAGGGGGCTTTTTTAAAATGCCCTAAAATGGTTGGGGGTCATAATAGATTGAAATGATTAGATTTACTAATTTTTTAAAGTAAAAACATGGGGGGATGAGCCTTTGCGTGAAATGCATAATTGAAGGGGTGTAATAAATGCATATAGGTATGAGAGGATTTATCAAAAATGGAGTCCCCCTCCAACCCCCCACCCCCCCCCCCCCAACAGGAGCTCGTGAGATGAGAATAACCCACCCCACTCAGTTGCTCAAGACGCTTTTTAACAGGCATTGTATCCGAGGGTAGGCTATCCCTAGAAACCTCTACAAAGAGATGAGAATCATGGTCGTAGTAGAACAGGGAATATTATGTGCCGCAAGGAGGACTCGTAAGAAGTAGGGACTTCACTGCATGAGAGTATGAGGTTGGGGGGTGGGGGTGAAAATTTAGAGTCTCTTGGCAGATACATCTAGCAGAAGGCCTAATAAATGTAAACAACAACAAGATTTTAAGTGGCACGAGATCTTTAAAATGATATCTCTAGATTGTCTCGCAAACATAACCAGCCACTTCTAGGAACAGATGATATTAACAAAAATGATCTTCGGACCTTAAAGCTGTTGACTGTTTGTAGGAGAAAGGAAATTAAGACAACGGTTGTTGAAGAATTTTGTATAAAAGACGAGACCAGTAAAAACGCCTTTCAAGTGATGATACATCGCCTTTTCTTTCAGCAAAAATGCTTCAAACGTCTATAGTTAGTTATATCTTCAACACAGTATGCTCTACATTTTACAGGTTTAAAACGTAACTCGAATATTTTACTAGCCATAAATTTTTACAAGAATATTACCCTCTAGACAAAAAGTGGGCACTCATTTTCTTAACCCCTGCCAGGGTGTCATATATTAGAACAGAAGTCATATATCGGTACATATTCAATTATTGCATATGAGGTGATGGGTTAATAACAATTTAAGTCGCAGAGCGATGCGAGTGGTGTTATTGGCTAGGCCATTTCCCACTATAACGCCTGTACAGAAGCCACACTTCGAAGTCTCTCGAGACTGCTAGGTCTCCAAGGTGTAATACTAGAGTCCCTTTGCGTCATTCACCTGGTAAAGCCCTTTAAGCTATGCAACAACGAGGGAATAGGATTAGGCTTATGATTCATGTTTCCCCAGAGATGTTTCAGTTTCGAATCCACCTTCTTTCGTCACAGACCATCATATGCTCCTATTTAGCATGAAGCTTGGACAGACGATAGGATTACAAGTTAGGGCGTTTCAACCTCTTTCTAGGCACTATGGGAACAGAAATACGAAGCCTATACTCCTGCGTTCGCTCAGGAGCTTCAGTCAATAACATTGATCTTGAGCTAATAGTTTTAGATTTCGTTAGCATTAGCATTTCGTTAGTGCTTATATTAGTTTTCAATATCTGGCACCATACCAAAGTACATAAATGTAAAGAGAAAGTCAAATTTCTGCTTAGGCCACCCAAAGCCGCATCTACTTCAATGGCTGCAAGCTGTAAAGGAGATCGAGTCCTAAGTGTAATAAGAAAAATCGCCTTGACACCTGACATTCAGACATTTTCAGACAACAGCACTGATCTATTCAAACTATTTCTTAGAGAGTTTGCACTACCATCCCTACAAGACTTTCATGGCTAAAATGTTGTTCATAACTTCTTTCTAACTGTGCTAATGTTGCTTGGTTTACAGCTTGCTGTTTAGTTTTCACACTCTTAAAATAATTTTTTTAACGTTTGCTAACGTCCATGTTCTATGAACATACTATTTTACAATTTTACAATGCATTTTACTGGCAATTGGTTAAACATTTTCTTATCCACCAAATCTGCGCATGAAGACCGCTTCAATGGTCCGCATTCAAAAAAGAAACACTTGACAGAAGTAGGCCATGCCTTCTTGTTCTACTGAAGTAGGCCAGGTCATGGTTTTAAACACCAGCCTTTTGCATCGACTGTTGTTGCTGCTGCTGTTGTTGCTGCTGCTGTTGTTGTAGTTGTTGGGTCTCCTGGTGTTTGCTGTTCTCATTAGAAACGGACGAGGGAGTCTCAGACTTGGAATTTTTTCTGAAGGCCACATTAGCAACTCTAATTCCACTAAAAATATTTCGTACACTCTTTGGAGCTTCTGAGTTTCGCATAGCCCATGGCACCCGGCCTTGACATGAAGTCAATATCGTCTTGAAAGCCTCGCGAATTTGTCGATTCATAACACTGTAAATGATCCAGTTGCAGCTTGAGTTTGTATACGCCATTGCAAATGTGATTCGTTGCACCGTTCCCGAAATGCTTTGCGAATTATAGGCTCTGATGCACGTGACCGTAAACCAAGGAAGCCAAAAGACGAAGAAGACGCCGATTACAACTACAATAATTCGCACAGCTTTGAGCTCGTGCTTCAAAATGTGGTTGATTCGCATCTTGGAGCCGAACGACTTCCTTCTGGTGACGTTCGGGTGCGCCTGCACAGCGGAGATCCTCCGCGTCTGGCGATGAACTTCTTTGAATATATAAAAGTACGTCAAGGACATAACCGCAAACGGAATAAGAAAGAAGAATATAGCCAGTAAAACAGCCATTTTAGGATTTTCTTGCCACCATATCTCACAATCCAATATCTCGATGTTGAATGTGTGGTGAACCAATCCAAAATAGGGGAAGAGCGACAAGATAAGGGAGACCACCCAAATGTGAGTTATCAGAAGAGCGACTCGACGCTTTGTTATCCAGTCCTGGTGTCTCAGCGGCCATTTTATGGTGACGAAACGCTCCACGCTGATTAGGCAAAGATGTAGGATTGACGAAGAACACAGGAAGACGCCAAGCACCGAAGATAGTTGGCACCAGATGCAACCGAAGATCCACTTTGACGCAAATGTCGAAACCGCAACGTAGATGACGCGAACGCCCGGCGTCAGCAGATCCGTAATCGCCAGTGACATAATGAGCGCGTTGGTTAACGTGCGCAAGCTCGGGAACCGTATAATCGCAACGCAGACTAGAATGTTCCCGAACGTGGACATGATGAATTGCAGTAAGAGGAACATTGCGTAAGCTATGCCTTCTGACTCTGGAAATGTTATTTCGAGTTCACCGTTGCAACCATACATTAAAGACGTGTTGCTTCTGGTGGACCCCGCCATTTTGATGACGTCACGGATTTTAAGAGCGCCAATAGCTGTTGTCTGTCTTGGATGGATCCCCCTGCTGATTCACATTAAACATGCCCAAACCTAAATTAAATAAAAATAAGGAAGCTGAAAATTTCAATTGGAATAGAAAGTGGGTTTAAAACACAGAGTCCAGAAAAAATTTGTTGACCTTCCTCCGGACAAAAACAGGCAAACCTCACAAAACAATTGAAAGTGGACGTAGCTTGGGTGTTAAATAGAAGTTTCCTTATTCTAAATAGGAGATTGTTTTTCGTCGACCTTCCTCCGGTCAGTGGCTTTTCGACAGTAATGTTTTCCTGACTCTGTCGAAACAGTTACGCTCACAGGTTAAGTTTTACCTCTAAGGAATAGCTTGGTCTTTTTAGGTTCAGTAATTCGCCAGCGTATACATTGTTCTGGTAAAAGCCTCGTAGAATTGTGTCATGGGCCTAAATTGAATGCTTTGAGCTGCATCGATGTTGTAGACTTGTTGAAGGCGTGGCTCATAAAGTCGCCTATGACACAACCCATTCAGAGGTCTCTTTTGAAGTGCCTGAAAACGACTCCTGTTAGTGTAAGGTTACTGGTTAAGGTTACCTAGATTGGAAAGGTAGTGGTCTTGTAATATGACTAAAAGCTGTCGGATTTGCGTTGTCTTGAATCATGAGGCATCGCTTTTGAAGTCTCCGTAAGGATGCAATACGATAATGCTGGACATTTCTCACAGAAGATTAGATTGCGCAAAGGCTCTTCCAGCAAGTCTCCTCTGACAATCTGGGTTAGTAACAAAGAAAAAGCTTATATCAAAGCAGTTATTGGCGACGTTTCTGTGCTGAATGCCTTGCTAAAAATAGGTTCATATATTATGGTAGAGCGAATATTGGCTACAGAGCAGCAACTTAACACTGATGAAATTGAGGTAGGTTTTAAAAAGACCTTTCGCAGAAAGACCTTGTAAAATCGATGCTCTTTCGTAGAAATTTAAAAACTCATTGTTGGCAACGTAACAATGTCCTCTCATTCTGAGAAGTTCTAACAGCTTTCCAACTTCATGATAACGATATTCTTGGACTTTACTATAAACTGAAGTAAAAGTTTAAATTCATGCTTGGTGGTTGGTCCTCCTAGCTTTTAGGTCACACAAAGTGCTTAGTAAGCAGAGCACGTTCTAGTGCAAAGCTCTTATTCCTTAGCATCTTTTAATAAAGTAAGTAAGTCAGTTGTCAGTTTTATCAAAAATAAGAAGGAAGGTAAATGATCTGCTGGTAAGAAACTTCAAAGTTGACAATAAAAATGAATTTCGGCAACTACCGGTCATTGCGCCAATTACTTATTAAATGCCTGTTACTGAATTTCTTCATTCTATCAAATGTGCAAAATGCAGCAAAACTGTATTCAACACAGAAATATCTCCACTTCAAACTTGGGTGAGAGGGCAAAGTTTTTCTCCGATTAAGGGGTGGAAGACGCTGTCATCATTAACTGGACAGGCCTCAGGAAAACTATGTTGGAGAGAAAGTGAATCAAGTAAATATGCCCTAAATGAGCTCTAAAAATGAAAAATATTACTGTTGTTGTTGCTGTTTTGTTGTTGTTATTGTTGTTGCTGCTGTTTTTGTTTTTGTTCTGCCGCGTGAGAACTAGCGATAGGCCGATTGGCTTGTGTACCTTTCAGTGCAAGATTGAAGATGTAGGCTTGTTAATACTCGCTGGTTCCTCTTTCTCGTTTTGACAATCAGTACTCAAATTTACACATAATTGTCGGAGAGGGGGAGGGGGGGGGGTGTATTGGGTTTACATATACATTGACAAACAGATACGTCACCACCCGATGATGAAATTCGATGTGACCGGCATGGGCCTTAACAGCTCATGAAGCAAATCCCGGTAGCAACAAAAGATGTCTGTTACAAAAGAAATTATCAACTTTCACGTGGGAAGAAAGCTGGGTTTGTGGCGAAAATAATCGAATATAGTTTTATTGCATTTCTCTATTTAGAGTAAAATGGGGAGATTGCTTATCAGAAATTTCATGATATATCTATAAAATGGACTCATAGAGTGGAAAAGCTGTCTGCTTTTGTCTAGCACCGTGAAAATAAGTGCTCTGAAAAAATTTCTCTGATTGGAGATCCATTAGCACTGGCAGTTTAAATGTAGGACAGAATGGGGGGAGGGGGGGGGGCAAAGTGCTCACTGAGTGCTGTTAATTTGGCAATAAACACATTGGGCGCGTTAGAGAAAATTGAACAGATAAAAAGCCAGTAAGACTACACATGACAGTCAAGTAGGGAAATAATTAAGTCATAGAAAGAAACATTGGTTTTTTAATAATAATAAGCAAATAGCCCCCTCAAACACCCCCCTCACGCCACCCCTTACAGCCGTGGAAAGTAGACACTGGCTTTGAGCCTTAATGCCGTCATTGTTTTATTGCGCGGTTCAGAATTCTTGGCTCCAAATATCTGCAGTTTTACAGTTCTGCCGTAATAACAAACCGCTGTTGGCATTTCATAGAAGCCCGTTCTCATTACCACAATTTTGGTATTTGATCAGCATTCGAGGAAGTTGTCGGAGTTATGTTTCGACTCAGTGAAATAGAGATTCAGTATGGAAAGGAATGGATTCAGTATGGTTAGTGCCAATGTATGTCGCAAGTAAACGAAGTTAAAATGTACCAAAACTACATACCTGGATTTGGAGGACATCTCACGAGCTGCAGCGAAGATGACTGAGCGATCTGAACGTCGAGAGCGACCAGAAGAAGTGACTGTCAAGAAGGATAATTATATAAAAAAATCGTTGACACCAGGATTTGCGTCTTTGTTTTGAGTTTAATTTATCTGAGGCAGAACAAAGCGATGTTTAATCCATTAATCTCGACGTAATATAACTATTTCGTAGCTGTATAGGGGATTTGGGAGATAACGTATCGCGAAATAGACGGATGACCTTCACTAGTTGCCCCACAGGTTGGAACTGAAATTTTTAGTGACAAAGCTGACGTTACATCTGTCCTAAAAGGGGTATGTCATTAAGCGAACTCTGACCGGAGTCTATCCGTGTTTGTTGAACGTAGGTCCTGAAAAGTTGGTGGTTCCACGGCTAGGAGCGGGAGGAAAAGGTTGCCTGTTGATGTCATATTTGAAGAAGGCTTATAAGTAATTTACATTATAAACAATGAAAGAGATTTTTGTTTTGAGTTGGCAACGAGGAAGGCTTGAATTTTAAAAATTACAGCTAGAGGAACGTCTTCTGGATCTTTCTCGGTTGAATTGGTTTCGAATGATTCCTTGTACAAGGCCAGAAGTAGCACCACCAACTCGCGTCCAGGTTAGCAGTTTTATCCCCTTCAAAACATATAACTTCCATTCGGCATTGATAAAGGAAAGGCTGCTATGGAGACAAAGTTCTTGCGCATGCGTGAAATGACGAGAGCTAGGCCAGTCTTAAACACGTGTTCTACTGTGATTCCTGTTTAGCCAAGGAGCGATTTCAATTCTTGTAACTCAAAAAGAACCCTAACAAGTTGATTGACTGATTTCATGATATGCAATATAGGCCTAAATTTCACTGTTTATTCCTCAAACTAATATCAACACGGACTTGAAATGAAAGAATCTCTCGAAAGAAACCTGACGCATGGGGCTTTCCTTTCTGCAAAAGGACTCAGAAAATCCCGGCTTTGACTCAAACGTTCTCTCTCTGAATATTCAATGAGGTAATCTTATGTGATGGTGATCCGTTTTGGGTTAGTAAGGCATGAAAGTGTAATTGATCACGTAATCTGTTCCCAACCAACGGCAAATGAATTTCTTTCGAGTGTAAATTACATCAAAGAAGACAGACACGAGTTTACTGAAATATTTCGATTCAATCACTTCGAATCAAATCAAGTTTAATTCAAAAAGCATCCGTCCCCTTCAAGACGACCTGGCTGAGGCATAAAGATGATGTTTTGTGGCTAATAGCATATACTGTTTATGTATCCCAAAAATTACGAAAAGAGATTTATCAAGCATTGTAACAGTTGACTTTCGTGTGTGTTTTATTTCGTGATATCTCAGTTGCGTGTTATAGTCACATATGCTGTTGAGTCCTGTTGTATTGGTTAACGCCTTTCTAATGAAAATATTAGCTTCCTCACTTGGGTGAATGATGCATGTATGCCCCAACAAGGGGACAATGGGGGTCAGCAACTCCCAAATGAGACTTTTAAGTTTCTTTTATTTAGCTTAATGGATTAATGTAAACATAACAAAATATGTTGCGAAAGTGATTCACTTATATAAACAATTAGCCAAGTGTTATGAATCAGTCCATTAAATTTTACAATTAATCCATTAAAAGTCCATTAACCAATGAAAACAAGCTTTTATTAGATGTAACAATGCTGTACCTAAAGCACTCTCAATGACGTAGCTAGGGTGAGCAGCGGGGACTGTATGCAAACGTCGGACTATTATAACCAATCATGCGCTCTTTTTATCACCCTCTAGAGTTTTCGATCCAAAACTGGCTATTTATTCTGTCAACTGGTTATTATCCGACGCTTGCATACTATGAGGAGTGTCGGACGAAAACGTACTTCAAGTATGCAAAAAATAGTTCTGCTTTGAGTCGGGGCAAATAGGCCTAGAACAAGGTATTCGATACTACAAGAAATCTGCTGGAAATGCATAATAATGATAATGTATTGCTCGACCAAAGAATACGTGGCTATTTTATGATTGTGAGATCCCACTGACTTTTTAGCATGCCGCTGTTCTTGGGGGTACTGAATGGGCGCAGGCTTTCATTGTACCAAAACGTTTTGGTCGTTCTGTGATGAGATTTGTTTGTTATCTTCCAAAACGAATCGAATAGCTAGTGAAAAATGCCTAGGTTTCTCAAAATAGCGAATATTAGCGTAGCGTAGAATTTTTTAAGAAACTTACCTCAAGGCCTAGTTCCAAAAGTTCCTAATTCGTGGACCTCAAGTCATCAGATTTTACTACCAAAAGTTCCTTAAAAGTTCCTTAATTTCCACTGCACATCAATAAGCCTTAGCACGTAATAGAGAGAGGGGCGAGACAGCATATGCGGAAAGTACTCAACGAAGCACTTGACACACGAATAGCAAACAATCTATGGGAGTATTGGTCGCAAATGAATGAAACGGGCTTTTTAGTTCTTGATGCTTACAGTTATACAGAATTTTCAAATCGAAAAGTTTCTTAGGGATTTCGTGTTTAGTAGTATAAGTTCTTTATATATTTCGGCCTACAACAAGTAGTTTCATTATAAAGTGGTTCCTTATAAAAAAGCGTGTACTGCGCAATCTTGAATAGGTTGATAGAAATTGTATCTCAGGACCGAGAAAAGTTAGGCGATACCTTTAGTGCACTGTCTGAAGCATCTTCTTGAACGCATCTGCTGACGATTATTTGTGACTATTATCTCTCTGCTTATGTTGAGGTCAAGAGGCCATCATGTGTTAATACTCTGCGAGGTCCTTAGTCTTTCTGCGTGTTTATTTAAGGTTGTGAATAGCTGCGAATCTTTAGAAGTAATTTCTGTGCGTCATTCTTCTAATAATTAAAGTGGTTTTTCCTTCAAGTCATTGCAAGGCTAACCGAAGTGATTACCATTTCTCTTGGAAGGCAAATAACGATTACACAATCAGGTGGTGTATTGGCTATTTATCTTGCCTTAATCCCACAAAGACAGCAAGGGCTTTCAAGACGATGTTTGCTAACACTGTTAAAACAAATCCAGCAACACACTTCTAGGAAAATCCATAGAAAAAGTAATTGTAAAATATAATTATTTTGTAGATATCTCTTGCCGCAAAGAGAAAATGATTCCTTTATGCTTACATTCTGTTTGCATAAAAGAAAAAAGCCGAAATTTAATCAAAATAGACGTGACAAAAAGTATGTTATTGTTGCATGTATGTATATTTTCAGGCTTTAAATAGGCCACCTAACTGATCTTTTGCTTAAGATAAAGATCTGTTAATGTTGTTTTTTGCAGCAGTAAACTTTAGTTTTCCGTTTGTTAAGATTCTTATTCACAGTTTTAGTTAAGGCTGGTTTTCATATAACGTATTTCGACGTATTTCATCGCAATTCAGTGTCTACGATCAATTAAGATTACTTCCGTTTTAAGAAAACCGACCAAATTCTATGAAAACCGTCTAACGTAAATAATCCTAATAGAACGTAACTCAACGTAATTCATCGGAAGAAATAAAAAGATTGTGTTTCTCCCGACAAAATACGACGAAATACGTTGAAATACGATAGCCTAATTTCGTTTTAACGGAGTAGCTCTCGATCTGAAAAATGCACACCTTGATTCCAACATGGCAGACAAGCGGGAAATCAAAAATATTCTATCATATATCCTCAGTTCATAAATGAGTGCTTGAAAGTGGCCAGACCATTTGCGTTCTTGGTAAATTTTCCGAATCAAAAATCTCTTCTCCCAATATTTCCGGGTAGGCAATTGTTTCTTCTTTCTCAAAATGGTTATAATGGCTATCAAATTTTGCTGCAGCATTAACCTATGATTTATTTCGCCTGACATAGTATGTGATTTTCCTGTTTCTTTTAGGCCCTTGTCTTATATGCCACTAAATAATTCAAGATAACGCGCCATATTTGTATCCAAAGACCACATTTTAATGTAGACGCGTGAACGTATAACGCTTTTTCCGTAATTACGACGAATTTAGATGAAATACCTTTTGCAGTTTTCATATGTCGTAAAAATTGTCAACCCTGCATTGCGATGAAATACGTCGACATACGTTATATGAAAACCAGACTTTATACTTTACAGATTGAATAATGAAGATGTTTTAAACATGTTAATATGGATTTTTGGGAAAAAGAAAGCACATAGCCTTGAACATATGAATTAGCACTCCTCTGTTGAAATGATGTTTTATGAAAGTATATTTCTCATTTTTAATCTTCCAGCATGCAAAAACCGTCGTACCATAAAATGCCCTCCTGAATCTTTGCCGAAAGGAATCTTTGCTAGCATTAAAAAATCTTTGCCTTGGATTTTAAAAACCAGAAAGTATGCATCTTATACTAATGGACCCAAATGTGGGGGCATTTTAGAAAATGAATCAGTGGATGGGCCTAAATTCGAACTACGACGAGTATAATTCTATTTGCACGCCTCTTGTCTAATCATAGACCTTTCCTTGTGCTTAGGAAATTTCTTTGGGAAAATTCTTTCATTTGCTACTTAAAATTCCAACTGCATTAATTTTCTTTTTCAGCAATCTCTAAACTTTCTTAATTTTATTAAGGCATCACCTATTTCTTTCAAGGCGACATTTTGTTTTGACTTTTGAACTCAATTGGCATAGCTAAAAGGCAATGTTTTCTATTCATTATTGAAATATTGTTTATCATCTCGACTTGTACTATTTCGTTGGAATTCAAAGCGAATACTCTAGATGGACAAAGGACTTCGAGATTATTACAAAAATTTCGAAAATTACGCTGTTATCGCCTGCGCAGTTGAGTAGTCAGAACAATTCCCAAGAGTCTGATTGCTGCTTTTGTAAATGAAAATTTGAAAATTTTCAAAATATTTTGAAACATTGCAGATTTATATAGCTCTCATTGTTCAATAAAGAGATGGTATTCGATTACACACAAGAATAACTCTATCTTTAACCGCTATCTTTCAGATTTTTCACAGGTTTATTCACGTAAAACAGAGTTACTTGCTTTAATTCGCCATTTCATAACAGTAAAAACGTTTCTCTTCTGTAGAAAAGTTTTATTGGCAGACCCTTGCTTTGAATTTTCTATCAATCAATGCACTGTCTTTGTACAATCCTTTTCATGGTGGCTGACTTGTGTTTGCATCTCCTGGTATGCACCTAACTGCATTAAGATGCCAACAAACAGTTGAAAAAGAGGGGGAAACCCCAAGTTTACAGGCCTATTAAAGTAAATGCAAACTATTGTTTGCGCTTTTAGTTCGACGAAAAACCTGTTATTAAATAAGATGGCCGGACTAAACACGCATGCAAGAATTAAAACAACGCTAGCCGATCAAATGAAGCTACCCTAGTTCATGCAAAACTTACCAGCTTAATAAAATTCGCTGGAATTGTCAAATGTTGAACTTACCAGAGATTAAAGGTGTTACTTTCGTTAAACTTCCTCGTGCTTCATTTACACAAACGTTTGCCAATGAAACCGGCGCTATAATGCTTGCAAGATCTGTATCGCATTTCGACGTTGTTTTGTATCTGCAAGGCGAAATCGCAGCTGAAAGATGATGAGATAAGATGACAATGAAGAGATGCCTAAAACAACCACCCAGCATGCCTTCCTGTTGGTCTGTTCAGTATTTAACTGTGCATTCATTTACTTAGCAACTAGCCAAATTGAATGCCTTCTATTATAATCAGAACTAATATTAATTAGACTTTGTTTTCTTACTTATTGCCGGGGAGTTTTACTCAACGTGTATGTTCAAATGCTTTCTTTTGATAAATATCCCCACGAGATCATGCTTGAGAGAAAGGCAGCGCTTGAGAACATTCGAGGCGAAAGCTTGATTGGTGTCAAGATATTTTGCCTGTAGAAACGTGGAGAACGGGGGGCTAGGGGAATCTTGTACACCCCCCTTTCTACTCATATTGTGCCCTTGCTATTCCCCAATTGCATGCCCCTTTTGTATCTAAAGTCTGCTATTTTTGCCTTATCCACTGTCTCATCCGAATGCAATTTACGCCATCCTTTGCTTCTGCCTGTCTGGTAGGCCCAGGGCTATACTTTTGTGCTGAGTGTTGCAAGAATAAATTTCGACCTTTAAAGTGCTACCAACTCCTTCCTCTTGTAATGTTTTGATTAGAAAGTCAAACAAGCTTACCCTG
Source organism: Nemopilema nomurai (assembly GCA_003864495.1). Taxonomy (NCBI): domain Eukaryota; kingdom Metazoa; phylum Cnidaria; class Scyphozoa; order Rhizostomeae; family Rhizostomatidae; genus Nemopilema; species Nemopilema nomurai. The sequence continues at coordinate 671,397 of ML133499.1, read as the reverse complement.
GGGATTAATTTAAGACGCAAATTAGAGATTTACTTCAAACAACACTAGGGGCCATAATTACTAAAAATCATATTTGAAGGTAAAGAGCAAGAAATTTTAAGGACTATTTTACGCAACCTTCCCCTAAAGCCCCCTCCCTTCTTGACACCACTTCGCTTTATACAGGAACACATGCAGCATAATCCATTTTGTGAGGTGTTTGAATTGTTTTGCAGCAATTAGCAGACCGTGAGACGAGCTACATGACAACCAAAGACCAAAGCCAAAACGTTTGTAATGATCCTTGTGATATTACAGGATGGCGAAAAACATTTACCGATTGCCTTTGCAATTGTTCATTACTGCAAATATCAAACTCAACTTCATTAAGGAGTTGAATATGTGATTTGCTGGTACCAGTTCACCCAACGGGGCTCAAAAGATGCGCAAGCTAAGTATTTAAATTGCCACTTCAACGAGGCTGCTACAAAAGGGTGCCGTTAGACTTATTTAAGTTTAATGCACAAAGTAATAATCGGCGCTCGAAACCCAAGCTTTGATTTTATATTTACATTACAAAACTTCACAATAACGAGAAAAAGCGGAGCTAGTTTTTGCATACTTAAAATACGTTTTGTCCGACACTCCACAGAGTATGCAAACGTCAGAAAATAATCAAAAGCTGACACAACAAATAGCTAGTTGCAGATCGAAAACATTAGAGGGTGATAAGAAGAGCGCATGATTGGTTATAATTTCATTGATTATACTTTATACTTTCAATGACTGCTAGATAATTACAGTAATAACTTTGGTGTTTAAAGGCTACATTCTACAACCATATTTAAAAAGAGGAACAATAATACACCAATTTAAAAGAATATTGCTAAAGGACATATGGAAAGAGTACCATTGTACAAAGGACGAGAATGCACTACGCAAGATATTGCTCTGCTCGAGGGAACATTAACTTAAAGAAGAACTTAAAGAAGAGAGTGGCATATCTCAAAAGTACTATTTGTATTCGCCATTTTGGGATTTCATGAAGTCTCTTTTAAGTAAAGGAAATTGTAGTTTCAAGTAGACTTTCTATTCACAGGTAAATAATCAGTTTGGCCACGAAGAAACAAAGAAAAATCTCCAAAACCAATAGCTAGAGAGGGGTAACGAGGAAGCAAATGTAAACGAAAAGGCCTAAGCAGTCGCCAGAATCCAGCATTGCGATTCTGGAACGGGAAAAGAACAAAAATCAAATTTATTGAATGAAATTTTTAATTCATTTCAGATTGGTATTGTTTCAAATGAATGTCGACCTTTTTTGCTTCTCACTGCCCTAAACATAATTCTATTCAAAGAAAGTTGATTAAATATTGATCACAATGTAGAGCTACATACGTAAATTTGAATTCGATGTTCTAACTAGTTCTTGTTGTTTTACTCTTAGAAATATGCTCAAATGTTCACTGTAAATCGTGTCATATTTGATTTTAATAATAGCTGGTAAAGTGCTACTTGAATACTGTCATTCAGAGTTATCACTTATTCTGCAAAAAGAGCTATAGGAACAGCAGTATTTGATCAGGTGCCAGCCAGTATGCAACAATATGGGAAGGTGATTGGATAGCGGAGGCTGGGAAGTATGGTGGCCTAAAAATGTGAGATCAGCCCCAATATAACAAACCTTCCTCTGTCGATGAATCAACGCCAGTCAAAGAATTGTCGTTAGTGTTCCAACAATTAAGGCAAGCATTGTAGCTTTACAAGAAGTGACCGGGAAAGATTACTGCACAAGCTGTATCTAGAAGCTTTTGTATCGATTGTTTACCCAACGTTAATGAGAATGCAGCAGTAGATATTAGTTGATTCACCTTAATCATGCAGAAAACCCTTACACAAAATGACTCTTTAGGGGTCGAAGTGAAAAGCAAAACAAGCTAAAATTAGGTTTATAAAAGCCAAAACTGTGACAAATAATTTCAAGTGTAGCACCAACCAGGCCCCTTACTTATCAATTAAGAGCGTATTAACCACTACCCCCCTTGTTAGTTTCTGCATTGCATAATTGATGGGCCTTTTATTAGGAATTTTCCTTTGCTTCTGTGCTGGAGCTTTGGGAGTCGTTAGCAGGTAAAGCAGAATCTTTGTATTAGCAACATAGTAAGAGTGGCCTCATTTGCTTGTAGGGCAGATTCAAAAGGAGGCCCGTCTTTGTAAAAGCCTAACAGTCGCACGGAAAATTGAATCCAGGCCTGAACTGCAAAGATCTCTTATTTGATTGATAGGGGCCTTCTTTGGTAGGATGGTAGGTGAAGACTTAATGGATTGAATATCAATAGAGTGAAGTGCCTAGTTTTGCGCCTTTGGTTTCCGAAGTTTCAGTTGGTGGAGGCAAATGCAATGGAAGGATCTGTGTGTATAGAATAAAGAAAACCCCTGCTTGTTTCGGTGTAGTTCATTTCCTGGTGATTGCAAAATGCATGATATCTAATATAGAGGCGTAGAAATGTCACGTCATTTATATTACGAATAAACGTACAGAATAAATGGACACGGAAAGTTTCTTTAAAAATAATACGGTGAAATATAGGCCCATCAATAAATTTAGCTGAAACTTAAGGAAAGGATGAAATCATTTAGAAATAAAAGCATTGCAGAGTAAAAGGTGGGAAAAGGTTGTAAAAAAATTTCACTTTCATAAAATGAATAGCTTGGGGTTTTAGTGACATCATCACACTGTACACACCTTTGATTTGCGAATGCAACATGACCTGATCAAGATTTTGATATTAATCACCACTCTTGGCTTATAATCAAATGTGCTCTATCTTTGTTTACTCGATAGCAAAACTGGAGATTCATCAAGTTCAAAAGAGGTCAAGATGATTATTAAGTCGACCTGTTTCCTTGATTCTACCTCAAAGTAGTCATGGTGAAGCGATGTATATGTATAAAGTTGTTTGATATTATGTACATATCCAAGAATCTCTTGTCAAACGTTTATCACAATTTAATTGCGTCACTAAATCCCACACTCTGATAATAAGAATCTTGGGCGTATACGGGAAATCGCGACGGAATAAACAAAGGCCTTTCATTATAAATTACCAGTATTTCGTAATAGGGAAATACAAACATGGACCTCTCTCTACACCACAATCTTCAGCCATTATTGGTTACTGAATTAAGGGACATTTGCTTTGTGCTCCTTCTCACTGGTCTTTCTGCGATGCATATCATTGTGTCTTTCTCCATGGTGTTGAGTCCTCCATTTTAGTTTCTTGGTAAGGGTAATATCAAAGTTGGTGCTAATATGCTGAGTCGTTTATTAAATCTCAAAACATAATAATTTCCTTTAATGTAAGTTCATTACCTCCAACAAAGCGAGAGAGAAGAAAACATTTGAAAAAAAGAGATTGCTAGCTCAAAAATCACGTAAAACAATTTGAACGAAAAGTTTTTTCACTAGAAAAACATTTAATAAACATCGTATCTAATATTTAATATGCCAAGTGCTGTCAAAAATCTTTTAACTCTTGGAAAAATTTGTCACTTACCTTCATAATCTTTCATACAATCGTGTTAGATAGACCCTTGTGGCAATCAATCCAAACTTCTGTGTCCTCTTTTAAGCACGTTACAAAAGCTGCTGCGTAATATTTTTTATATGAACTTTAAATTTTCGAACTATTTAGCTCGTAGCTTCTGCTACTTGTTAATGCAGCCGTTAAAATGAGAAAACCCACTTTGCTCTGCAATTCTTGCAGTTTATTATTCAAGTTTTGAAAACCATGGAAAAACATATTTCTTGGAAAAGCTGGTATTTTTAAATGATTTGTGAGCCAGTCCATCCTAGAGCAAAATTCACGACCAAAAAGTAAATATTGCCGAGGCAAGGACCCAAGTCTATGTAGATTATTTTTCACTGAAAACGCATTTTTCTTGAATTTGCCATTTATAAAAGCCCCCCTCCCCCCTTCACCGAACCAACATATCAATCATGCAGACGCAGAAAAAGAAATAATAACGAATGAATTGATGCAGCAAGCATCCTACAAATTGGATTAACAAATTACTGAGCTGAGAAGGAAAAATTATCTAGCTGAAAGATAGCTTTTGAAAAATGCAATTATTTCTGGTGTATTTGCAAAAATAGGATTTTGGTCATTAACTCAACTTAGAAATTGAGTTAATCAGATATATCTATGTTTGTAATTTCATAGCAAAGTTTTAAGGAAACTTTATGTCTTTGCGTATGCTTCTAAAACAACATACCTTTGACTTGAGCATTATATTCATGGCATAGCCGATGTCAAAGCAAGACCAAGACACGCCTTCTTCATTCAACTGAGTGGAGTCCTTGCGTTGAGCCTTGCGCCCAAAGCATTCTTTTTCAGTTGCGATCTTCTAGATTCTTAAGTGGATCTTGGATTGGCCACTGAAGAACCGGATCCAGAAATAAGATTTTTTTCCAACCTACGAGGAATCTCATTCAGTTAATCACTTCGAACCTGGCATGTGCTGGGCTTCTTTGAACCACAAAACAAATCGAAAACAATCCATTTTACTGGTTCTGCTCTCCTGTTCTTCTCTGTAAATAAGTCTTTGCGCTGGTTTTACTCTTTGTGTATATCCCCGCCTTCATTGGCATAATTTATTCACCGGCAGTTTATACCGTTTATTATTATTTCCGTCGCTTACAGATTTGGCAACCGAATTACTAAATACTTCAATGTGACAGGTGGAAAAAGGAATTTTGGTGATTCTAGCAAAGACTTCTGCATTGTTTTGAAAGTATTCCAACAACAAAATCTGTTATAATTAATGGTGGCACAAAAAAACTTACATTGCAGGCCAGAAAATTTGTCAAAATACTCTTACTATTATTGCAATTGATCGATTGTTATTCTTACCTGTCTTTGAAAAGTAATGAACTACCTGTTCCCATATCTTCTGTCTCTAACGGTTTGTATGGTTTTATGATAAACAACATTGATTTGCCATGCAAAGAGAATCTTAATGACATTGGCTTACAATTTTAGCAGGAATTAAAGACATATCGAACCGAAGAATGAGATAACCACTTGCGTTACTATCTTTAAATGGCATTGTGATATTAAGTTTTTAAAACAAACTATATTTGTTGAAAATGAGAAACATGACATCATCCAACCATGTATATTTCTGGAGCTGCAAGAAACTGTAGATTATTATATTGTCTTTTACAGGGGGCACAAGCCCCTTTCCCCCTCGTTCTCCATTTTCCAGCACTTAAGATAAAATGCCCCTTTACAACCCACGAAAGTGCTTCTCCACTGTTTTAATCTGCAAAACCCCTCCTTTAAATTCAAAAATGTCCATTATAGTCCTTGGACTCACCAAAATAAGAAACAGGCTGCAATTGACAGTTGCTGCATGGTTATAACTTTCGCAAGGAATAGAGTATGATATAATCCTAAATAAATCTAGCGTTATCCTTGTCCAATAGCATTACTTTCTATTGTACTCACCCTGGGATTTATTCCGTCCCAGTTACATTTTGTCACTACTTTACTTCCATGTCAACATTTGTACGAAGTCACTCTTGACAACAATCTTGCTCTAGAAAGCTCCACATTCTGTTAGATATTAGATATTAGATATTTGCTAGCTCTGTGAATATAAAAATACTAAAGGTCCTCTATTTCAAACCAGAAGCAATGGTTAACTACCTCACAGTTAAGTGTATATTTTGTTTGATGCAAAATGTTATCATACTTTTAAAGAAAAGCAATGCCTTCATGTACATAAATGCTTTTCTACATAACAGCAGATCTTGAAAGATTTTGAAAGGTCAGACATTTGTCCATGGGAATATCCTGTATTAAGTAATGGAAATCTGGTATAAGATTTTTGCAATTAACACGGAAAGACAAGCTGCAAAAGTTTGATACATGCTAATCGGTGAATCTCCAAGACAATGTACGCATACAATTTGGTATCTTAAGAACGAGGTACTCCAGATAGTTCTCTGTCGATCGAGGAAACCATACAGCTTGGACAGGGCATATAACATACTTACTGTTGGGGGTTTGGCTTTTTAGAAGAATGTGCTGATAATTATAACGCTTGAACTTGAATAATGATAAAATAGTGACAAATAAATCAATATTGTATTTTAAAAAGGTGATGAACTTCTATGTAACCTTTTCATATATAAAGTCATTATAGCTGGATTTTTCAACTTTGTCTTATCCCTGAAGGGTTCCATCATTCTACCTTATATACATAGGAATAAGGGGCACATCCCTCATCAAAGAGAGCGGGGAGACCTTGTGAGGTGAATTTTGGAGCCATGTTCTTAAATGTGATTGAACACCAAGGTTACAATTCCTATTCCAAGCTTATTAACTTATTAACAACTTATTAAAGGCATTGAGTCATGGTAAATAGCAGTTTTCCACGGGCTGTTGTCTGTTTTCATGTGATAAATCGGCTTTCGCGTGATCAGACATCAACTGCGAGGTTAAAACATCATGTGTGCAGTTTGCTTGACAGCCAATCAGATTAACAGAGCTATCATGATGAATCAGCAATTTTTGCAATTTGGGTATACTCTTTTTATTTACCATGACTCAATGCCTTTAACTTATTAACAACTTCTTTCAGCTAATATCCTTGGAAAGAGCAAATCATAACCAAAATGTCTTCAAGAATTATATGTGAAGCATCCAACATAACTGTCGCAAAAACATCTGGAAATTTAATTTTAAGTGGAAACTTATTACATATTTAAGCACAGTATTATTTATTGTCGTAAGCGTGGCCCTTATCGAGAAATGTCTTACTACTGAAAAATCCTTAAAAATTGCTCTGAGGCCGGAGCTTTTTCGTTCTACTTCCTACATACAACAAATACCCAGCACATATCAACTGGTTATTCCTCTATTATATCAACTCATCCAAAAGTAATCTTCAAGATGACATTTACAGAATAAAAAGCTACAATGCTTGCTAAACATTTCTAGAACATCCAAGCGTGCAAAAGTCATTGCTCATTTACCTCCAATCTTAATGGCCTGCCGAATTTGACTTCATTTTCCCTAGAAAACATTAGAATATACCTCAGACAATCTAGTTTTCTAAGATTTCATATAAGTTTAAGTATGAATTATCAACGATTTAAGTGCTTAACATCATCAGATTGGGAAAGAGGGAGACATTTTGACGTTTAGAAAATGATATCGTTACTTATAGAGTAAGGGGGGTTGTTCTACTCTGGCTATAGTGGAAATTTCCAGGAATACCATCAGTGCCTCCATTGCTCTGTTCAGTGGTATTGCTTTAGTGGTATTGCTTAACAACTGATGTTTTCTGTTACAAACTTGACGTTCACCGTGATACTATGCAGAGACTATAAAGTGCAGATTATATTCTTCATTCATTAGTAATAGGTATCTTTATTATTTTAAGAATTAATTCACATGGAACATTTTCATAGCAGCTGAAGACACTATAATATAAAGCATTAGTCAAAAGAGCTTTGCCATGAAGGGCAAATATTTAACTTCGGTTTATGAAAAAAATACATGGTATTAACGTATAATAAAAGTTCATTGAGGGAACAGTTGGTTCATTTAGTGTTAATATGGAGCAGTGTCAAATTTAAAATAACCCTAATGAAGCATCTTGTGGAGAATGAATAGATTGAAGCTCTTTTGGTTCCTAAACTAGCCGAAACTATCGAGTGATCCAATATACCTAATCAAAGGAAGCAATAATCTTAACTAGAAAATTTGTCCCTTTTTTATTTTTGAGTTGGGTTCAGTTGGGTCTTTGAGTTGCAAAATGATATCTATATCTGATCCAGCTCTTTGAATATTGAAGATAAAATGAGATATTCCTTCCAATTCTCTTTTTACATTGATACTTTCCTTGGTTAAATACAACTTCATATGCAAGTTATTTACATAGACCTGCAAGAAGAAGCATTCAGCCAAATTTAACCGGTCATATTCTCCAGCGAACAGCAATTTTTCTTGCTGGGTTTTTACACCTGCCATCACTTTCACCTGATTGAAATGTAATCCGAAGGATTTGGATAAAGAGATTCTAAAGTCTTGGAATATAGCGCCAGTTTATTGAAATGGTAAGTTGCCGATTAAAATCGCTCTTAGCAATAATATAATTTTATAGAAAGAAATGGAAAACCAATTAATTGTAGCCTTAATTCAACGCGCGAACTGTTCTCGCAGTCAGATCGGAATTAGCTGCGTTCTGATCCCTGACAAAGTTTTCAGTCTGTTCAAAGCATGACTGAGTTAATCAGCTCAAAATATCGTTAACTAAAAGTGAATTTGTCTTAAGCAAAGAGCCCACTACTTGTAGCCAACTACGCTCAATATAATCAGCAGGCTGTTTAGAGTCTATTGCCCGGATTCCGGTGTGGCTTTGGAGATGAGAGCTTTTAACAGATTGCTAATGTAATTTTGCAAGTTCTAATCCACATTTCTTGCTTTGACTTGTGCGAACTCATGGCAATGACCTTTCTGAATCATTTGTCAAATCTATTAAAGTTTTATTCTCAGAGTGTTTTTATAACAGTAGGCAGAATACAAACCATTACCATCAGCTTCTATATAGATCTAGATGCGCCAAGCTGTCCCAATTTCCAGGACAGGGTCATTTGTAAGCCTTAAAGACTTAATTGTGTTACTAATATTGGTTTAAGTGAAGTAAAATTTTGGTCATCCCATAGGTTAGCAGAAGGTCTAAAAACTTAATTCGATTGCCAAAATGTAAGTAGCTATGAAGCACTGTTATTGTTGCTTCCAGAACATTCTTTAGGGTAGATACCAATTCTGTCTCATGTTCCTTTCATTTGCATTCCATGTTTTGCTTACTCCATGTGCAAGATTAAGTGTGTTTGCTGATAACACTAATAAATATCGATAAGTACGTTTTGCGTTGCAAGTGTTACTGAATTGGAACTTGTTTGCATCTTAATGTTTTGATACTGCTTACTGAACAATGCATTCCCACAAAGTAATATTTTGTCACTGGGGGCCTGATTCTCCCCCCCCTTTTATCACCTAAATTTCCTCTTTAGAGCTACGGTTGAACGCCTTTGGCTTCTTTTACTACCTTTATGAAGAACTCTTAGGTGTATTTTTAAGATATGAAAAGCAGCACTTACAGGCCTACTTCCCTGCCATACCATTATAAACTAAATTCTACCTTAAAGTTGCATCTTTCAAGAAGCGAAATTTATTTCATTTCAACTGCTGGACAAATCGAGAAAGAACTGTCGCTCTTTGCTTTACCCTCCTTGGACTGTCTTCAAAAGAAATCTAACTTCAAGATTAATCTATTTTCGACTAATAAGTCCAACGAATCGTCTTATTTCGTGACAAAATCTCAAAATTTTGCCCACCAAAAGTCTCTCCCACATCAAACCCACGTTCTCCTAGACAGTTAAGAGTTAAAGTCTAGATTGAAGCTCCATTCTTTTAGATTACGAAAGTTCTTATTATACTCTTTAGTCTATTTCCAATTAAATTGACAAATTGAATGTTAGCACAATGTCACCCCCTGCTTAATAGCCAAGTGAAGTTATGATAGATAAAATTTTTGACAAAAAGTTCAGCAATCATATTCTTCATAATGAGCACGAGATATGTTTTTTTCAAAGCTGTTATAGGTTTTTCTTTTATATTTGATTCTAGCCTGCATTCTGATTCAATTCACAGAGGGTTGGTGAGTTAACGTGAGTATTGGTAAAGCATCAATTAGTGTTAGTCAAAACAAAAGAAAGCATACAGTGGCATATTGAGAAGCTGATTGCCTGATTTATTCATGGTAACCTCTTCTAAATGACCTAGCATGCCATTGCTTTTAATGTCATATGTCTAATGTAAAGAATGATATATCACGATTCTAAAGTTGCACTAGATATTTAGCTTTTCATCCTTAATAAAGAAAATTACTCCCATCTAAAATTTCGGGAACAAGCCTTGATATCTACAGGAATCACCTCCATTCAACTTAAGACAATGTTCCGCTTTCGTCTTAGGCTGAAAAAACACGTTGTTCAAAGCCTGTGTTTAATCTTTACCAAGCTTTGACTACATTAGCAAAATTGATTTATTTTATCAAACAGGGAGCTAATGTCAAAACATAGTAATGTAGGTAACCAAAGACCGATGTATCCGTTAAAGCCTAGTGCAAGAAAGCCATATTTTGGATAATGCACAGTACTTTGTTAATTTGGATAAAAACAGTGTATTATAATCTCTGTAACAGAGTTTCCAAAGTAACAACAGTCTTCTCTTCAAAGTCTCAAATCCTGGCCTTCAACTCTATCGTTAAAAATTAGGCATGCTAAGGCATCTGGTGATTTGGCCTTATGCAAATATTGCAGGTTGCTTGGATCAACAAATTATCAGAAGTTAAACAAACAAAATTAGTTAAACACTTTGCATTACCTAAATAGGCACTAAATGATGGTTGTAATTCATTTCACGTTTAGATAGTTTAGCAATTTAATGGTCTGGTTATCATTCTAAATCTCGTGTCGTCATATCAAGGACTACAGACTCCATATTGAAACCTTCCAAGGCCCGGTCGGGGTTGCGTTCGACCATCAACCAGGCTTCCTGTACGAGGCTGCCAGTCATGTCATAATCATACGGATTCTAGCTTTGCTGGTTTTGTTTCGACCTGGAATGTGGATACACTGAATAGAGGTCAGTTGAGCTCGTTATCTTCTGAAGCCAGAAAATAACGAGATACAGCTCAGTACCCGACAATACAGCAATTAACAGTGCGTTTATCTTATCACCAGAAAAACATTCAAATCCTTTAAAAAAGGATACTCATGAGCGATTTTTCTATCTATCAAATTACCACCTTTATAAATCAGATAGAACAACATTGTTTACAACTATATCAATAGAATTAAAATACAAGCTAGCATTAGTGAAGCCAAAGATAAGTAATAAAATAGGTATGTCGGCTTAATAAGCAGATATGCAGATATATAGATTGCAACCCAGTTGAACTTTGATTATACTTTACCGGGTCTATAAATGTATCCAGCTTTCGAAGTCCGAGAAATTAAAATTGGCTCTATGAAGGACTTTAATCGTTCTTGTCCTCCATTAAGTTACTAAATTTGATGGACACATTAAATAACTGTATTCGTTTTATAAAAGTTTTGCATTGATATCAGTGTAACTTCGTTTTGTGGGCGTAGAAAGGAAACCTATTTAGTCAGGGATGTGTCAAAATGCATGCTAACAAACATTTCATAATAGCAATAAATACCAAAACCGTATGAAGATTGCATACCCTGAAGAGGGACGGAAGAAAAAAGTAATTCTAGTATGCGAAAATAGCGATTTCACTAAGTTTTGGAATTTTGGAAATTCAGTTGCTATTCTGGATTTTCTATGATCCTGGATTGGCCTTTTTGGTCAAAATGGCAACTCAATGACTAAAACAGCTTTGATATTCTTGCAAGAGGCTTATTTACAGAGGTAGAAGTATGGGGGTGAGGGGGGAGTAGAGGGGGAGGGGGGAGTGGGGGGGCTTGGGTTAGGGAGTGACGATTATGTGGGACTTTCCTGATCCCCTTGCTATTGCAGCTATTTGCGTTGGACAGTTGATCTTGCAGATCTTGCAAAACAGTTGTCAGCAGCAGTCTTCCCTCAAGCGTGCAACAGAATATTTGCTGCTTGCCTCCACGTAGCTGCCTATTGAGCACCCGCTGACCTTCAAACGCAGCCTTCTTGGCAGACGATGCATAGTGCGGCTAGCAGATGGATATTTGTCATCATAATCATCATAACATCCGTTTGCCATTAGTACTTCCTATAGGTGCATTGATCGTTTTGAAGTTTTGGCTTTAAATTACGAAATACCAATGCATCTAGGCCAAGCATTGGCGCATGCATTTAAAACTGGGGTATATTTGGCCTTTCATCTTTAGATATTTTTACTTCCGTCCAAGCAAAATCGATAAGCTTCCAGGTTTATGTCGCACTGTATTTTTCACTAAGATATTTTTCGCTAAGATAAACCAGTTTGCTATATAGTTCATTATTTACTGCGTATTTTTATAATTAGGAGTTCTTAATTACTTTCATTTGCCTTATCGTGCTAACTTATGATAATTCGAATTGAGCTAAGGCTTTAATTGAAGTTATTAGTCAATAGATAAAAACAGGAAAAAGTCATGCTGATAATTTCGAGCGCCAAAAGAATCTAGAACATACCTTCCTCTGCTATATCCAAATACAATATATAAATAATAATAGAAGGCTAGATAGTTGCAAGAAGACGCTAGGACCGAGCAACTTTGCACAAAACAATGCACAGTCAACAATTTGTTTATCATCAATTTTATCCCAGAAAACCTCAAAGCCATTTCTGAGTCTGTGTGTTCTCAAAATTGAAAGCACTTCTTGCATCAAAATGAAGAATACTTTTAATAATTACTGGGGTTAGGGTGATTTTGCTCCAAGTCAAATTTCCATGCAAACTGCCTTACCCTAATCCTCACCCTCTCCAGCCTTTCCCCCGCCCCAGCACAATCTTCTTACCAAGTTTGCTACATTCGTAAGAGCCATGTTTCATAAACGACGGGTGTATGTATCTTAATTACCCATGTAGCCTCTGCTAATTAAAACAAGTTTTAAATTTCACCTCTGATAATCCTTAATTGTGATGTAGCCTTTTGTTCCAACAAATTGCTTCATTTGAAAGAAATCAAATTGAAAGAAGACAAAGGAATGGGTTAAAAGTAAAGAAACAGGCCCACTTTGCATGCAACGCTTGTGTCCCTGTCAGTTAAACAAGAAAAGACTTGTGCCGCATGCAATGGGACCACCCTTCCAAGTTAACGAATCTGGCACATGATGTACTTCATCTTTGCATGAGAAAATCACCATCCCCTATGCCAATTTTTCACAGAATCAAATAAGAAAAGGTCTCTTGATTTTTATAATCTAGTACTCTATTCATTGACTCATTATTGTTCGCGTATCGGTTTCTCTATCACTGCAACTTTAAGTGTTTAGGGGTGACAAAATTTCAAAATGGAAGGCTTTCTCTTCATTTGAAAACTTCGGTACTCTCATTTCTTTCTAAACTTCTTTTATTACCCAAAAAACCTTCCAAAAAAAGTTGAGGGTACCATGGCCCTTTCTCCCGTGCTCCCGTCCCCTGTTTCGCCAACAATGTATTCTTTAGGGCTTCAAATATTTTTAACCACACTGTGTTCAACTATGCGAGGTTAAGTCGCATTTTTTCCCGGGTCTCTCGTTCACTTCCTCGAAGCCTCTAGGGTCGCGCCTGTGCTCCTTCGATAGAAGCCCCTGTCCTTGAAGCGTGTAGCCCTGGGGCAAGTCAGTGGCCTGTTTCCGTGTCTGGTGATTACCTATTGAACCCGCAAGCCTCTGCTAGCCAGCAGACGAACCATGTTGCGGCTATCTAAGCCCAGGGCACTTTCAAATTGCGATCATAGCAAGAATCTCGCGTAGCTAGGAGCGCGTCAATCAGGCTTCTATCGTAGGCCTGTTTACACGCCTTGCGCTTTCCATGGGCATTTTAGCAGTGAGCCGTGCAATCTCTTGGGGTTAGGTGCTGGGAAACCGCCCAAGCTCTACAAGTGTGAAAAAGGTGTTTTATCAAAAAATCTCCAGAAATACGAATATGAAACTACCAATCTTTTTTGCTTAAACTTCAGGTCACTTCTGGAAAAAAGTGGTTTTCAACATGTAATCAACTTTGAACAATGCTATTAGGATAAGAATGGCTGATTTACTGTACCCAAAGATAAAATAGGTATAAATGCTGGAATGTGCCAACCTATGCAATCAATAGCTTTATACTGTCTTATGGTCTTCTTGTGTTTGTATGATATTCTTCAAAATCTAATGAAATCGAATGCGATAAGAGAGTTTTACCATCAATTCATCACAACAAAGCTTTGATTTTTGATTGAAAGGTTGTATCAGTTCCAACAAGTACTGTCCTGAGGCTATTTGTTGCTTGAGTGTATTAAACGAGTCGATCAAACATTTTACAGAAGATAGAATGATTACAAAATCAGCAAGATGAACTTTTGAAACTGTATATAGACGACATAGCTGTTGCTTCAATGAAAATGCCTCCAGATAACCGGTTTAGGAGTGAATGACTCTCGCATGAAAATAGGCAAAATTGAAGTATATCGTAATCAAAAGATAGGATTCCACGGGTGAAATCTAACAAATCTGATAAGCAAGCAATGATTCAATGTAGATATATAAGTTATTCGATTAAGCATTTAACCTCACGAAGCTCAGTTGCTGGTGCAATTACGTCAGAGTAAACTGGAGATAACCTTAAAGATAATATTTTGAGTGCGAATCAGATTGAAGGAATGAATACCATCTAATTTGCACCGTGAATTTCATTACTCCACTGGAAAGAAAACTTCTATTGAGCTTTTCAAACACCCTTCTTGCGGGGTGCAAAAGGAGAAGGCACTATTTTTGAAACATCTCCGATAGGTTGAAAATTTTCAAATATTCAGGCTGAAATAATTTGAAAGTTAGAATACAATCTTCTTGAAATTAAGTAAAGCAAAAATTTATGGTTTTCCCAAAGTATTGAAACTTTTCAGGAAAAACCGTGTGTGTTCTTGAATGAAATACCATTTCATGAAACTTCACCAACTGTAGGCTCTGTGACTTTGAAGATTTTCTGAGCAAAAAATTAGTAACCGATCCAATCGGCCAAATAAAATCGACCATCTCTCCTGAAATTATTTCTTCTTACGGTTTAATTTGTTTGTAAAGCATATTAATCTAAACTATGTTCGTTTGGTTATAACCTTTGTTCATGGAAGCCTTCCTTGTGACCTCAAAAGGGTGGTGCCAATGTTTGATAAATAGGATTGCCTCTGACTAGACCAAAAACACAGGGAGAGGGACGGTTGCAAACTTTGATACAAAATGGCCGTTGCCCCCACCCCCTCCTTCAACGTCAGAGGCCCTTAATGGGTTGACGGAGAAAATCATACTTCACAAAAGCCAAACAATCTTGCGTCAAACATTGTCAAGTATTAAATGGTTAGCATGCATACAAATCAAGAGACTTTTTGTGCTCCCTGTATATCGGAGATTTTTTCTAATTAGAAGCTTTGGTTCTTGAACAGCCTCTAATTGCTGAAGAGAAAGTAAATATTCGTGACACCCTAAAATCTGCTACGACAAAATCGATTCTAGAAAGCGTGTTCTTTTTACAAAGAATCTAAAGGGGGCCTTGGTGAATAAAAGGAAATAAAAATTTTATTCTCCAATGCTACTTTTCTGCTAATATAAATTGAAAAATAATTCAGTTGATTCGTCGATGCAAGCTCTATGACGAAATCGGTATCGGTATTTCGGCATCGCTATCGGCATCGGCAATGAAGGCATTGGCAAGGCGCTGTGGCGCAACGGTATTGAGTGCACTGTTAATTCACCCGCCTTTATCTGCAACTTTGAAGATTAGCCAAAATGCAATTTTCAAATTGCATGCTACAGCAACTTATGAGGGTTTCTGTCGCAAAAATGCCACAGAATGTAACAATGCCTGCTAGAAGTCCTGAAACACCTCAGTATTGGCACCTCGTTTTGCGTTTTGCAATCATTTGATGCACCCATAGCTGTTAACCCTCCTTCCACCACAACGTTGGTAGGCCCCCCACCCCCTAAAACAATTTTGGTAACAAATATAGCATCAAGTCAATCTTGGGGAAAATGTTGAGGGGACAATTTCGCTTCGTTTGGCAGCAGGACAACATTGTTCGTATGGGGGGGGGGGGGGGGGGGGAGTTTGGAAGGAAGATGAGAAGATGAACGCGATTCAAAATATTGTCGCTAGTGTTCCATTAATTTTGGTAGGCATTGTCAGTAGGACAAAGACAGGGCTGTTTTTTAACGATACATAGAGCGGGAGGATTCTAAGTTGCTGTTTGAAATTTCACGTTAATGTAGTCATTAGGCAGCTCTATATAAGCGTATTCAAACCTGATACCTAATGCAAATTACTGTTTGTCATCTGTCAAAAGGTGCCATGGAGGCTGACTTGTGCACTCTAAAAATTTTCTAAATCAGTTTAATAGTTATTCAACTACACGTCATTACAAATAAAGAATTATACATTGAAATTTGTAATTCTTTTTCTGTCGCAATCAAAGTCTTTTTGAGGGACAGTACCAGAAGGAATACAATCAGTAAGTGCCACATGTATGGAAAGAAGATGTCGAGACAATCAATATAATTAGTAGCTGAAATGGTCAAATGAAAGTTTTTTCATTTAAATTTTTCTATGATTATACGCAGTTATGGGATAGGGGCAATGGAAAGTCGCCCCAAAAAGGCAATTCTCCTTACATTGTGCTTCACTTGCAATCATCTAATGGGGCCTAGATAAATATTGTTACAAAGGATGGATTTATTATAAAGATGCAATGATTTATTAGATACTAGAGACAATTATATAGCGATGCTCTTTGCAAAATATGTACATTCTCCATTTCGATACCTTACTCGAGACACAGCATGGCATCCAAATGAATATTTAGCATGATGCTATCAAGCATTTTAGCCTCTGTATTCTTTCGAAATCTGATATTGAGTCTAAAGGAGGCCTATAAAATAGAGGCCAAAGTATTAGCTTCTTATTCGTGCAATTTTTTTTCAATTTGCGACTAGACTTCATTTAAATATAAAACGCGATATGATTTCCAATAAGCTCATTGGTGCTCATATCATCATTCATTTTAATCTTAGTTGCACGTTTATCTGGCAATTTTTCGCCAGTTTCCAATCGATAACTTTTTCCAATTAAGAAATTGTTGGACAATTCTTCGAATTGCAGGTCGAATTTGTTTTCTAATTACGTTATCTGTAGAACCAAGCCTGGATAATTACGTCTAAGTCTCGATGCAAGCCTCACTTTACCAGCGCTTTCTGCGCCTCAAGAAAGTGCAGCATGCTTTGCAATGAAGTCGCATCCGGGGTAGGCATGCCTAGCATTTTTTCGAATGGCATGCTCAGTCAGATCTTGTCGAGAGCTAGTGGGTATCTACTGACCGGTTGCGGCAGTGTCTGCGTTGACACCGCACGTTGCGGCTTGCGTCGACCAGCCTGGTCCGACATTTTACGGGTCATGAAGCCAGCTACAATCAAGCCGGCCAGAAGTTGACCCGCAGCCTAAGGCTTGTTTACATTTACGTCTGTGCTAGTGCAAAGGCAGCAGGATTCACTAACACTTAGGACTTATACTCAAGCCGCATAGGAAATAAACCAGTAACAATAATAGCCTGAAATTGAAGTACCAAAATCGTTTCTTTGAAGAAAAAAACCGTAATATCACTTTTCATCAATACTTAGACATCTATGGTTTATTGAAAAGTACACGCTAATTCAATTATATAGATAAAGTCTCAATTTATGATACTTAAAATTTTAGGTTATTCTTAAATAAGAACGAAGTAACATTCTACTGCAAGAAAAAAACATGGAAAATAGTGGATAAGAAAGCTATGGCTTGAGTTCTTCAAGAGCCTTTAATCCTTTGAAAATGTCTGTTGATTTTATTAATTATATTTTCTTTTTAATTTTTTGTATGTTTCTACATATGGGCGTTAATGCGGGTGCAAATTTAGCAACTTTCAGTCGTTTTCACCGACATTCTGGCGTGTTTCTTCCACCTGAACCCCTTCCACAACTTGGTTTGGAAAGACACTTGTTCAAGGTTAACCGCTATTCAACATCTTGCAAAGAGAGCAGACTAGCGCGGTCGATGGATTTGTTTGTAAACGAACATCAAGCCATTAAGTAATGGAAATCAATGAGTCCATTGAAAGCTATCGCCTATGACCGTCACAGGGCTAGTGCGACAGGTAGGGCTTGGTAACTAGGAACGCATAAAGACGTATAAGCAATCATGCAAATTAAATGCTTGAATGGATAGCTAGCCAGATGCACACTGTGAAATGAATAAGCGGTTGGGGTTGGTTGGTGACTTCATAAGCGAATCCGTCTTCGTTGAGCTTGGTAGAACAAGCGTCTAGTTGCTGCAAGTTTAACAAACTTTGCTACGTGCAAGCAAGGCAACCAGCGCTTACCAGTACGGACATCACAGTACAGCTGGCGGGAGGCGAGCAAGTAATTGCACATCCAGAGCTGGGTTTATATCTCCTATCGACTTGAGATCAGTTGGTCAGGTTTTGCAGCCGCGCAAGTAGATAGTCGGAGCTGAGCAGTAGCTGCCTGACTTGGGTAAAGAGGACACTTGACCGAGGAAGAAGATGCAGGACAACCATGTGCAAGAGGAAGAGAAGGCAATCGAGAGGTATGATGCGAGCCGCACTTTTTACTCGCAATGTTTTTAATTCGCATTTCCCAGGACTTCGAAGCTTGCCGGTTGCAAGTGTATGAGCAATTTGACCAGTGAATTTTCTTGACGCAAAACACTAGTTTGTTACTCTGTGATCACCAACACAAAGCAGGTAGCTATACGTTTCCGGCTCCAATGTATCGGCAAGTAATCGGAATCACAGTGATACATCAAAGGACGTCAAAATGATACAAGCGTGAAATCGAATGTCAAGCTACGAAGTAGGAAGGCTTGATTGACAAGCTCGTTTGTGTTTCAACGCTAGGCGATATCATATCTCCACAGCTTAATGATTGCTAGCTAAAGTTTTGTTTCTCTGCACCGGGACTAATTCGATATCTTCTCAATCTGCCTCAAACCAATGAAAATTTTAACAAGAGCAATGTCTTTCTACGGGAAATCTTTCTATGTTTAACTTTTTGCTCACAATACAGTTTTTGTTATTCTACAAGGAATATCTGCAACAATTTTTCTTCGAATATTGTGTTCTTCAACATTAATTTATATTATTTTTAAGACTAATGTTATTGCTCAAATTGTTTCATCCAAGAATGAAAAAATTGAAAGTTCATGACATTTCATATGCAATTGCTGCTTGAAGCAAAAGCATAGAGGAGCAGCGTTTCAAAAATCAAAAAAAGAAAGCTCTTCAAAAAATCTAATTGACCACGGAAACATTAATTGACACTGTATGCAAAGAGCACTTATATATTCCATTTGAAACCAAGAAATGGGATAGACCGAATCTTCACGCATATTTTCGAATGTGGCACATTTCATGATATTTGAAACATCTTGTCTAACACTAAACGCATCATGAAATGTCAAATATCGAAAATGGGGGCGCAAGAGATTTATTTAAAGACGATAATATAATATGTGCTACTCTTAAATCATTGGTCAGTTTAACTGTAAGAAAATCAAAGCTGCTTTCTTGAAAGGAATCGATTTAAAAGCAATTTCAAGAGTAAAGAAAAGCATTTCTGCAAGAAATGTTAAAGAACTTGATCTTGAATGTTTTATGCGTTGATCAAGGGACTATGCGTTGTTGAAATATGCTTGAGAGTATTTTGGCACATGATAAACTGTAACAGAGATAATTCATTTGCAGGTCTAGTTCTGATACCACGCTACAAGAAGCGTCTTTAGCATCAAAATGACGTCATTAGTATAAAATAAGTTACTTTGTTTGAGGAGTTCACTGATTGACAATATAAGACTTTAACAAGAATTTTACTGCTTCTACTTGTAATGGAGCCAACTTTGTGTAGAGCACAAAATAGCAAGCAAACTTTTCCCACTTTTGATCATTTCGGCTTTTTGCTGGAACTGAAAATTCTGATTAATCAATCAGACAGATATTTGCAGCAGGTTCCAGCTTACATCAAAGGCTTTTCGTAAATAAGCGTTCTTTGTGTAGTTTTGCTACCTTGCAAATGCTGCATTCATCCCGAAAGCCCAAAGCTCCAACCGAGGGGCGCTTGCCATCTGCCTTATTAGTTCGTTTGTACTTTGCGCCAACAGCAACCAGAACTGTGCTTGAATCAGCATTTTCCTTGGCAGTCTCAAAGTTCATTACACAGATTTATCACAAACCGTTCATTTAATTGTAATCTGGGCACAATAATTGAAGCTTAAATTATAATTGGAAGCTGAAACATAACTTGCAGGCTTCTTCCATTAACTCTTCAAGCCATTCATGAATTGTCTAGTATAATCAATCTTAGATTGCGATATTGAAAACCGATAGAAATGTTTTTGCCTGCCATTAAAGAACGAGACTCGTGCTATTGCTCGGTGACATTTTAGAAGCCTGTCTAATATGAATCTGAGGGCAATTACCCAAGCATCAATGTTTTATACGACGTTTATTCGTTTGGGATATGCTTGAAAAGCAAATTTATGAGATTTGCTTGAAGAGCAGTTTTAATGTATTTCTTTAAACTGACTACAAGAATTTGCATTATCTGCACTATTATTACTTTCGGCATCGATTGAGGTAATAAAAGATCACGTGTCTGTAGTAATATTAACCAAGGTATTTGAATCTTCCTGCTGAGGTAAAAATTGAGAATTCGTCTCTGCATGAAGCTGAATGTAACTAAATTAGTCTCAAACTTGCAATAAACATTGCCTGCAGTCCAGGTTTCTTTATCTATGAGATAGAATCAGTGTCAAGTGTTCTGACTGTCACATAGAAGGACACTTTCTTCGGTGACAAACAGTGCTAGTTAATCATTTTGCTAACCTTACAGGAAACATCTGACTCCCTTTTCATTTTCTTCAGTAATTGAAACCAAA
The DNA here is from genome assembly GCA_003864495.1 of Nemopilema nomurai. Taxonomy (NCBI): domain Eukaryota; kingdom Metazoa; phylum Cnidaria; class Scyphozoa; order Rhizostomeae; family Rhizostomatidae; genus Nemopilema; species Nemopilema nomurai. Next base: position 650,706 of record ML133499.1, on the reverse strand, counting down.
TTTATCCTTGATCATTACACTAAGCTAAAGGACGTCCCCACTCCAGAGTAATCCATTTAGTTGTCTATTTATAAAGCATATTAGAAATCTGGTTCCTTGACCTAGTCTCGTTTCCACCCCAAAAAATGAAGCCTCGCTTTGCCTCACGCTTTGGGGCCAAGGCCCAAGATCAACAAAAACAATTGTCATAAAAGATTGAGGCGCTGAGAAGGAACAATAACAAACTTGTAATTAAAACAATTTGCCAGTTGAAATGAATTTATCATGGAGTTAATGCGATATCCCCAAAAGTAGATTGTTTCATCAGACAAGCTTATGGAGTTAAGAGTCAGAGGAACAAAGCAACGTTTTGTATTAGAATAGGACAGAAGCTTTAACCCGATTTCAGTTGCTTTAGATAACATCAATTGACTTGATTAACCAAAATTATACCTTGTGAGTTATTCGCCCGATGACCCTGTAAGGAATCCTCAAATTAGCAAGGAGAGGGTTCTTTGAAATTATTCAATTTCTTGTTTCACATTTCGGCTTTGTTTCTTCAAATGCAATTACATTTCTGAGAGGTTTTCTTTTCTAAGCCATGCATAATGCGAATAAAATTATCCGAAGCAGTAGATTATATAGATTCATGTTATAACTTTAACATACTAAGTTGATTACGCCTTTGATCTTCAAACACAGAATTCTATTACATGTATTAGAAAATGCTGTCGGAACACTGAGAACGCTTGAAATTTCATCGGCGAGAAATCTTATGAATTCGCCATATGCGTTTAATGGGAAATCGGAAATCCTATTCACCTTGTTTTTCATGTAAGAGTTACGTAAACAACTGAGGCAATATGGCATCAATCTTATCCTAGCGCTATCGGCGTCCTCTGAGCTTTTCTCTGCCTTATAAACACTAGACAGTGAAGGCAAATGAAATTCCCCGTCCCAATAAAAACAAATGCCTTGACGTTTGTTTATTTTGAAAGTTATCAGTGATTATTTTCTAACTGTTCAGTAGGTGCCTTCAAAGCAACCTCTATTTTCTTTCGAACCTGCTTCTGTTTCTTTGCGGATATAAAAATTTCAATTTATTTTGTATTCTTCTTTACATGCCCTGTTCTTTTGAAAAAGCTGGCGTCAGTTATAAAGAAATTCATATTACTCATAATCGCGTGTTTACTGTTAAAGCAAGCAATGAATTGCCTTGTCCTTTAAAATTAATTTCAGGCATATACAGAACATTGATTCATGCATTGCCCTAGACCCCAGTACCAAGATCCGTGCTATTGAGCCGTTTGGTAGGACGCATGAATTTCTATCTAAAGAATCGTAAAAGTTTTATCTATATTGAACTTCAAAAGCATGGTACTTTTTAGACATTGATCAATGTTCACTTTAAAACTAGTATGAAAGTATGAAAAGTATGTCTTGAAAAAGGTAACAAAATAACACTACGCACAGAATCCCATCTTTCTTCCTCGTTATTCAATCAGAAGCAGAAAGCTATTTGAGCTTTTCCGAATCAATCTGATCATGAAATTCATTCAACAAGTGAAGGACTATTGTTGACAAAATGTATACGCGTTGAAGTAAAGGAACGGTTAAAATGAGATTGTGGTTTGGATACTATACGAAAGACCGCTCTCCAACTCATATAGAACACATTTACCTAACTCGATGTGTTAATAAAGTGGAGATTGTATCCTTCTAATACAATTTAGCAATTTATTAGTTTAAGGCGATAAGGCCCGGTGTATCAACCTTGATCCTATTAAACATCATTGATAGCTATGTAGTGAAATTGATATTGCGTTTCACATGCGGCTTTCTCTGGGCTAATCCGCTTTTATCTTGGCCTCGTATGATAATTAGCAACTACCGCTTCCAGTGTGGCCTCCCTATTCACATCCAGCCATTAATATCCAATGACTCGTCAACATTTAGCGTCATCTATGCTTTATTCAAAATTCCATTCAAAGGTTTGTCTCGCAATAGACTCTGTACATTCGTGGGAACACATTAGTTGAAGCCAGAGGGATGGGATGTGAGTTAAGGTAACAATTTTCTAGATACACGACGATTTTTATAGGATAGTTATTGAATAAGGCAGCGTAACACTATGCCTATCATCCTTGAGATTTTATGAACATTTGAAGGGCGCCATATATCGGATTGATTCGTCAAGATTGCCTTTTGATACTTAATTTTGATAATCTCTTTTTCCCGGTAATAACTTTTTGCTATGAAGTCAGAAGCAAGTAAAAAGCAACTAGATAAAATCTATTTGAAATGGATTATATGTAATTCTTATACAATTCTTATTAATTATACAATACTTGAAATTGATTTGTTTGAACTATTTCGCTTCACGTGTTAACATGCTCCATAGCAATTACGTATTTGACAAGACATTGGTGCTGATGCTGATGTTGAACAAAAAATATTGAACGTCAAATATAGCTATTGAGTCAAAACCATCTCGCTTTATAGTTTATTTAACTAGCTTTTAACTTTGAGAGCGTTGATTTGCAATTTGTTCTATCAAAGCAGTAGTAAAGGAGATACACTCTTATGATAAGCTTAAAGGTTTTCAACGCGCTTATATGACCATTTTCAAAAATGACAGCTCACTGGCTTGCGTTGCTGACAGGTAAAGCAGCAAAGCACCAAAAGGAAACTAGTTCCTGGAGCTTTCAAAGAATAACGTCCTTGAAATATATCTTTCTTGACATATCGTTAAAGCGTTTGTGGTTGATGACGCGAGACTCGTTCTGGATTCATACGAATGTCACTTTCCTTTGAGTGGTTCCTTTCCAAAGCTCTCCTATGTATGGCTTCCAAAGAGGGCCTTCATTTTTCAACATTTCTTTCCTCCTTAGCTATTTTTCTAGGCTTTGTCTAAAGCACTCGTAGCACCAACACCTACTTATTATGAAACTGTAAAACAATGTGGTCTCTTACTTCAAATGAATGCATCGTTAAATCAACATTTTCGTTTTTGTCATTCAACCGTTTTGATCCTAAGATCGAAAGCAAGCGTCTAGTCATGAATATACGATCGATTAATCTTTTCATATTTGGAGGAACGAGATATTGATAAATGCAGAATTATTCAAAGAATTACTTAGGCCCGTTCTAGCCCGTAGGCCCGTTTTACCACGTATGCTGAGCTTGGAGATTCACACCCGAAACTGATGGAACATTTTACCTTATAGAACGTGAACGCTGTTCCAACAGAAGTGCCAAGTCGTATTGTCACTTTTGTTGATAGCGAGTTATAGCAAAGAGTTCCACAGATTAATAAATAAACAGACTTAGTATCAGAATTTTCGGAAGGAGACTTAAGAACTTTTGATTTTGCATTTAGGTTATGAGTTAAGTTCCATTTGTCATGAAGTAAACAAATGTAAGTTGTAGATCGATTCTACTCTAATTACTCGCATCAATTGCCAGCTCGTTTGCACCTTTAAGCAAATGGTTGCCTTCAAAACAGCTTACCAACCTTGATAAACCTAAACCTAAATCCGATTATATTATTTTTCTGCCAATATTTCAGTTCGACTTCTAAGCCTACTTTTTTCTAATTCATGGTTTCCTAAAACTAAAAACGCATTTCAGCTTGACTTTTTACTTGTGTGTTCGAAAATTTTGGCTCTTGAACACAGGGTAATGGTTCACAAGTCACTGCCTCAATATGAACTTCTTTTTTATTCTTTGAAGGCTCGCGACGATGCATACGGACAAAAAGAGGTGCAAATCGTATAGTATAGCGGACATCCTTGGCCTAAATGAAGCGAAGAAGAAGCGATACGATTCAGATAGTTCTACGAGTCCTCATTCCTCACCGTCGAGAGCTCAATCCCCTGGTAGGTGATTTTCTATTTCTTGAAAATTCAGGAATGGTGCCTAATATTTTTAGGCTTGCTTTTTACGTTAGAATTTCACGGGCAGCATGTAATTTCAGCTGTCACGCAAGCTTGAACACGATTCCTCCGCAGTTCACGCCAATTATTTGCAGTGCAATGCAGCGGTTGCAAAGAGGTTTGGCCATTGTAATATGCACCCATCAGTTATGGAACTTGTGTCGCATATTTACATTTACAGTTAACAATTCTATTTCTGAAATTGGCGGTGAACGAATTGCTGGGGCAAGCCGTAAGGAAGTTAAGAAATTATTGTCGACTGAGAACCCAGAATCATTTGAAGAAGTTTTCGAAGAGTATTCATTTTTTTTTTAATATTATGACGTGCAGAAAGTGTATATCACACAGCGAGCTGTGTTGTAACCAGAGAAGTTAGTAGGTCACCATGACGCCATGACGGAGGGGGTAGGTCGCCATGACAATGTACAAGAACGCCTTGAAATGCTCAGGGCACGGGGGCAAAAGTGCGAAGACTGTTGCAAAACGATAAGATTTAGCACTTCGTCTAAGGAAGGGGGGTCAGCCCTTTTCAATAAAACTTTAGTATTCTCTCAAGCGAAAAATCCCAGAAGATTTTCTCTAACGCATGGGCAGTACGGTAAAATACTGCTGGTTCAAAGATTTGCTGTACGTTTAAGATGACACCGAGAATGATAGAACGTTCACTTAATCTAAGTTGCGCTTTGTGAGAGGCAGCGAATAGTATTCTAGCACTGGAATTAAATAACGACATTAAATAACCTGATCAAGCTGTGATTACAAGACGCTGGCATATAAAGTTGGTAACTTAGAAGACCATGCCTACACAACTATGTTGTCCAATAACTTCAGCAAAACAAAACGAACAATCTGTTACACCATAAGGCTACTAGACGATCAAAGATTGTATCTCTTTAAATATGATTGATGACAATTCAAAGAGCAAAGCACAAGACGTTTCACCAATTACATCTTTCAGACGCCTTAATCTTAAAATTTTCTAACCTACATTCTCTTTTTCCTCGAGGTGAGATCTCTCTTTCTGGTAATTTTAAGAGTTAATTTTCAAAATGTTGATTATAAAGCTTTATGAGAGTAACACTTTGCTTATAATCTTACATCAGAGAATAAAGATCTAGGTTGAATAGTGCGTTGATATCAATTGTTCAGACGAAAGAAAAACATTTTTAGCTTCCTAAACCAGCATGATATGTCCATCAAATTTGCTTCAAAACGGTACAGCCTCAGTTTTGACTTCGAGCAAACAGACATCTGCTTTTAACTCGAATCCCTTCTTTGGACCATGCATTTAAATTTAAGAACATAAGTCGTTTGTTGAAAGCTAAATCTTGTTGTGAAAGGGAGGGACTAAAATTGAAAGAAGCGGCTGCTTGCTAAGTTCAAGGAGGAGCTTCGCAATAGAATTTGAATCACTTCAGTATCTATCAAGATATTGTCCCTGCTACTTCCAATTATATCGAGTTTTCCAACGACTTCACTCGCTTGCACGCTGCAAAAAATTACAATAGTGGATGGATTAAGCGTAGGTACATTTGTCTCACAGTTTTAGACTGCTAGAGTTGGCCTAAATCTTTTCACGGAATCATATTGCACACAGGAAATAGACAAGGGAATATCTTAATCCATGGCTAAATCGTCATCAGTGCACTATTATGGATAAATTTGAGAATTTATCAGTTGAGAAGTCATTTTGAGCAATGCATTATAGGATTCCAGCGCTGGCTCTCCTAGTTAAATCCGAGTTAAATCGAAGGAAAACGTGGAAATGTAGGAGGGAAAAGTTAATCACTCATGAAAGAAACATAAAACTGTCGTCTAATTATAACGATTTGCACCAAAGGAAGCTGTTTCAAGCATGCTTCCTTAGAGCTCATAAAGCCAAGGATGCAGAATGAAAAATACACGAAGCTGAGCCTAGAAACGAAGCTAATTTGATAGATTAGATACGTTTTTTGTAATTTTTTTGAAAAATATTCGTATTGAAATCTGGAGATTTTTCTAAAGCAGGCACAGAACTTTTTTGCAACCATAAAGGTTGCAGGTATTGACATTATAGTAATGTTTTCTGAGATATCCACTTGTAAATGGTTTTGTGTGATTCATAAAAAACCCCATCTGTTTCTTTACGCTTTTGTGAAATTTTGAGGAAGCGAATCTTCTTGCCGATAGAGGGGTAAGCACCTTATAATATCAAAGTGCTTCATCAGTACTTTTAGATATCAAATAACCTTTCTTTCTGCGAGATAGCATTCTTAAAATTAATGTACATTTAATTAGTCATTTCATAGGTTCGTGCATACGTTGTCTTATTTATCGTTATGCACTTTTTGGATAAATACAATATTTAGTCTCCCTGGAAAATAATTTCTTGTGCAAGTGATTTTGAAAAGAACACACATCCTCCGGGCTCTTTTCACCTGTCATAGAAGAGGCTGTTATGAATTCAGGGAAAAGTACCAGCACACACAAATAATTATTTTCAAAATGTGTCATCAAGTTAAGACTTTGAATTAATGAACTTGATTTGATCTAATTGTAGATAGATTTCATTAGACGATGAAGTTTGCTAAGGCCATCTTCATGCCTTTGAAAACGAAGTCCATCAGCTCTGAATGAAGCTATTCTTCTCATAAACTTCAAAACTTGGAGAAATACCACGTGACCAAGTTGTATCAGAGCTACATAATTTCTATGTAGTTCAGATTCATTTAGAACATAAGTTCATGTTTATGTGAAAACATAAATGAGGCGTCATAGCAGAAAACTGATTGTCCTATTAGGATTCAAAGGAATGGAAGCTTAAAACAAAACAAAGAAATCGTTTGGTAACTGCTTTCGGAGATTTAATAACCTGTTAAAGAAATTAGCCATTGGCTCTGTAAACAGGCTTGATATTATGGTTGTCTTTGGTCTGTTTTGCAGGACAGTCAGTTGAACATACAAACCAATCGGCTGGTTCGTCTCAATTCATCCTTTTACCAGACGAAGCCACATTGCAAATTTTGTCGCTTGCCACGGCTCGCCCATAATTAAATAATATTGTGGGAAACATAATCTTATATATTGATAATAAATATGGTGTAATTAAACTATCAGAAAGATTGTGTAATTAAATTGTCGTCGCAGCGGGCGCCCGGCCTAATAGATTACACATCGGTGTTGGTTTCCAACGGTGTTGCAGATCAAAGAGATGCATGATGGTCGCTGTTGACTGTGCCCAGTGCCGGGGGATAAGCTATCCCTCCGCGGATCGCCACCTGATCGAAATACGCTCGACTGTGAGCTAAACTGCCATTTAATCCCGACCAATGTCAGTCGAATGTCAATTAAAATGAGTCGAAGTTCTGCAAATGGCGTGTCTGGATGGTTTTTATTTTAATACAGTGAGCATATGGAGGGGATTCGTGGGGAGCTAGATGTTCCCTTTATACTGATACTTCACAGAGACTGTAATTATTGCTAAATCTTCTTCAATGCCTACTAAATATTTTTGTGCCCCCACCCCCCCCCCCCTGGAACTCTATCTACAGCTACAGCTCCCCATGGAAGCGAAGCTACTCTTGCAAAAAAGCTCTGTCTCACCTTGTGCCTTCTTTCTTTCCTTTCTGAACTTTCAGAAATTTCTCTACTGCCTTGGCAAATGGGGTTGTCAAAGAGAAGGCCTCGTTTCCACCTTTCAGTTTCACGCTTCTCAAGCAATGCCAATATACAGCCATTTTCTGTCTTTGCTTCTAGCAACGAGGGTGGTTTGTTATGGGTTCGGAGAGATTCAAGTCAGGGGCTGGGTGTGTTGGCCTAACTGCGTGCTTAATCTATGACGGCTATATATCTCCATTCTCCAGCTGCTCATTGCTACTTTGAGCCTGAACTTTGGTCTGGCTAAACTTTGATGCCAGGGTATAACCCTGGTTTGTATTAAGACAAGATCATGCACTTGAAATTCATATGATCTGAAATCAACCTGGTTTAAATCTAGGCTGTGCCAACTTAGTCCTGGAGATGCTGCACCAGAACTCTTGACCAATTATTTGGGGTTAAACCTTATTTTTCCAACCTTGAAATTTACGTCATCAATAAACATTGAATATTTGCCCGTCCAAATGATTATTTGGTGTGCATTTCCATCTATTGTGCCCCAAAAGTGGGGGCACCATTAAATGGGACTATGCGAGGGGCTAGGCTTATCAATGGTAGCTTCGAATGCACAATCCTCATTGATCTTGCTTCGGTTTGTTTAGGCCAAGTGTCACCGGGATCCCTTGAAAGTCCGTCGTTCTCGGATGGCGAAAAAAAGAGCGAGGCACTGCAGGACGGACTAACAGGCCTACGGGACCAACAGAACGGGGTGCCAAAGAAACGGAGGTACAGGACGACTTTCACGACATATCAGCTCGACGAGCTTGAGCGAGTGTTTCTGAGGACGCATTACCCAGATGTCTTTCTTCGAGAGGAGCTTGCCATGAAGTTAAACCTAACAGAGGCACGAATTCAGGTAACACAACATATTCTTCTAAACTAACTATAATACTGTGTTGAACATATTTACCGTTCAAGTTTTTAAGCGCTTATTAAGACCATGTTGTATTGATTTTCTTACTTCTACATTATACATCAAGGAGGCGAAAGTTCTATCCTATGAAATAAATTGGAAATGAAGAATCTGCAGCTTGTGACGCAGATTCGTGTGACGCAATTAAATGGCAGGTTTCAAACCCTGGAAAGTCAAACTCGAAGCTTACTTTTCTTGAATATTTTGTTTGTTGGGGACTATTTCTTTAGGATCGACTGCCAATATTTGATACATGATGAAGTTTCTTTGTCCTCCAAAGTAAAACGATTTTGTTTCAGTTTTTTGATAATGTCTAGCTAAAGTATAAATTTTTACAATTTGGTTTGTTGGTTTGAAAACGGTTCATACGAATGAGGCATTTAATATCCTGTTTGTTTTCTATGCAAGATATGCATTATTACTTAGAAAGGGTAGTTTAGGAGCCATTATCGCTGTCTTTGAGTATAACAAAAACCCAGGGAATCGAAGCTAACGTAGTTGAAACTCCCCTAACACGGTCACCCGAATTGTGAAGTTACATTGGAATTAGATACTTTGAAGGTAATTCAAGACTTCAAATAGGCATAAACATTGTGTATTATTTTGAAAATCTTTATAGTTAAATGTACAAAAAAGCAAACGTATTTTTTTTCTGTGTGAATTATAACCAGGATTATAAATTTAAGCATCAATGCAAATTTTGAAATTAACTCTATTTCCCAATTGAAGGTATGGTTTCAAAATCGCCGCGCAAAATGGAGGAAACGGAATAAACATGATGGAAACAGAGCGACATCTCCCGCTTCGAACAATTTAACCATACTACCACAGACATTCCACTCTAACGTATGCAATTCGCTGTTTCTAAAGACACTGAACCACACTTCGCCTCTAACGACGCCTAAAATGCCGAGGCTACCACTAATTCCTTTCGGAAAACCAATGTCGACGTGTTTCGGCGGACCATCTTGCACGCATTGTCGAAATGCCATTCACGCGTAACTTTGCTACTAACGAGGACTGGTGTCTGTTGCGCCAATGTAATTACGACGACAGTATCGAAACAGGATACGTTACGACTACAATCGATAGACTCTGTGCTTCAGAGGTTAAAGCTGCAGTGACAGGCCAACTTACTTCGACTACAGATACTTCAAGGATTGTTAAACGATCTTAATGGCAACTTACTGAGCGATTAAAGAAAGACCAACGGGATCAAATCTCTGAAAATAACAAGTAACAATTGGTTCGGAGCAAGAAACTAATTGCGGACTCACCATAACCATCGTTTTTCTCCGTAATTGCTGAGCAAATTTGGGCAAACGCTTGGTTAAACATCAAGTTTAAAGTAGCATCATACGTTCGATGCTGTCATGAAAGAGTGGCCTGGTTGGAGTTAGTACTGAAAGGTAATTGATGTTGTAGCTTGCAAATCTAGCAAGAACACATTGTCCAAATCCTTTTGAAATTATGAGAAGTTGCAAGTGCTATGGGTCTGTTTAACGTGAGGCCGTCTTAAGGGATTTATTATCACAATGGAGAAGGTCTCAAGAGAGCTTGAGCTTGCAAAGGTCATTGTGCAATACCTTGTTTTTATAGCAAAATGCTAATGGGAAATGTTTGGTAATACGGTGCAAGCAGTTTTACGCAGTCTCAAAACCAATCCTGTGATTTTTTAATACAATAAAAATGTCCCAGGCGAACAAAGTCAAACAAGCATGAGAAACCCCCTGAGATTGTCCTACAAAGCCATTGTTACTTACAGGGAAACGGGGGTTTGGTCTCTGAAATATCTAATACACTGTCACACTGAACTTTGGAGCTGCATTATAGGCCTCAAGAATAAATATCAAGTTTTAAAGTTGCGAAATTTTCGACCAATAAAATATCCTGAAAGAAATCTTTCTTTCTGTACGACTTTTCATTATAATTGTTAGAAAAATTTAAGCAAACCATTTTGTGGTTTTCATTTTCTAAATCGTTAGAACAGTATTCAGTTGATTTTATTCTTTTTTATTTAGAGTGCAAAATGTAAAAATATTTGAATGATAGGCAGACATTAGAGTCTCGGATTTAGGCTAACATTGACACAATTAACATTGAAAAAAGCCAGATTCAAAACATTTAAATGTTTTGAGGTGTAAGACTTTGACACTGAAGGACACGTTTCGAACAACAAGTAGATATTAGACGTGACCTTTTGACGAACACGCGCCATGTATCCTGACGTTATTCGTTGTTAAAGTAATGCGCCATCTTGATCAAAATGGCAGCCTTGATCAAATATTTCAACTACCAGTATGAAAAGAGATATCTGACGATGCAATAAGCAAATAAAATTTGGGCCAAATTTAGTTCTGCTTGGTCTACAGAGGCTTGCCAGCTTGATCTCTGATGCTGCAATACTTTTAAAGTTTGGAGGAATTTTACATTTTTAACAAGATTGTTTTTTGACGCTGTACTGTTCAAGATGTTTCTAATGAATTTTTTTTATTATAGAGATTCCTCTGCAAACTGTAGTTTTTTCTATATTCATTTTGCACGCACAAATAAACTCTGAACACATTATTACAGCAAAGAGACAGGATCAGCTTTCTTGAAGGCAGATGGCATTACTATCAATCTAGCTAGGATACCGTTGTGATAAAAGTACACAAAGAAACAGCGAGTTCAGTTATTCCATCAAACAATCATGGACATAAACAATGTCTCTGATTCTTCAAAACACGTACTCGGCCTAATTATTTTCAATATATAAATGCTTGCCTCGAACACAACTACGACAAAAACCTGACCACCTTTCTCTTGTGGAGACTAAACTCGGTTTAAATTCCTTTAAGCAAGGTGTGTGAATGTGTCTGTGCAAACTTAATTGAATGGGGATGCGAAAACTACACACACACTGTAATTACGAAGGCCTCTTTTAATCCAGATTAGAACATTATCAAAAGAAACAATAAGAAACACATGTGCTAATTAATTTTTAAGGGCGAACTACTAATTCGGCATAAACAAGATTCACCTAGGCGGGCTGTTGAAGAGTGATCTTTGGGTCTAGAAAGAAATTTATCACCGACGAGTGGGGATACACAAAAGACCTGCAAGATGTATAAGGTAGCTATATTGCGGCTTAAGGCTACACTCAAGAAAGGCGGCGCATGAAAAAGAACATGTTCCTTGTAAAGAATTAACAAGATATTAAACAGGCTTGATTTCGGTGTACAGGCATGTTAGCATTCATTAAAGGAAGTCTCGGATTTCATATGGATGCAGAAGAAGAAATAATGGAAACTAAACATTCAGAGACAAGCAGCAGTATAGGAAAAATGAGACGTAGCACCTTGCTTGATAAAAAGAATGGGATAAATAAATTGACGAATTTATCTTTCCTCTACGGGCGGGAAATAACATTTGTGGGGTCAACAAATAAAGGACCATTTACAGGGCCATTTATGGGGTCAAATAAATTCATAGTACCAACTCAGTTATCTAAAAACACAAAAAGGCATTATTCGGATGCAAAATTTTCCGCTTGTTTACACCAAGGTTACATATTCAACAAAATGCAACGAAATACATAAACTTTGTTGCAGTGAAGATTTTCACACATTGTTGATTGTTTGCAACCTGGAAAAGAGGCTGTTGCCCCCGGTCTTTAAATAACAATTAAACGACTAATCTTAAATAATGAAATAAATGATAAAATGTTTCAGAAAAAAGAGGAAATAATAAGTAACTAAAGTGCAATGGTTACAATATATTCTTTAGAAATAAATAAGAGATTTGCCTAAAATTTGTATCCAAAATTTTCATAGTAAAATACTTGAATAGGTCAGCGGCAAGCTTCCCGCGTTTGCCGGAGAAATTGGATGGAGGGCTGCAGAGGCGATGCGATTTGCGATTCTAGTGACGTCACAGCGTTATAAATATCTCCAGTCACAAAATTAACCCTGGAAAGAAATGGTATGGCACGTTACGAGAGTTATCCCGCGAATTATTGTTGAACTACTGAGCAAAGGATAAGAAAAGAGAGCCTTCTCGTGGGTCTCCCTCAAGCCAATCCTCAGAAAATCTTCCTATTTTGCGTCTCTTTTATATAACTCTCGCTACTTCGTGGGTCTTTTTCATATTTCTCCCTGGTCTAGCAATTGCAAATCAGCTTTGAACACAGCTACTGGGTGTTTAAAATGCTGATTTAGTCAAAATCTATGACCAGTCAATAACTAGATGAAACTGTGTATAATGTATTTTCCTTAAACTTGATTAATAACAAACTGTCTTGCAACCTTGTGATTTTAAAACAATACATGTAAAAGAAATTTTCACATACCATTCCTTTTGAACCAGTGGCAACTTTAAGACATCATCTTTGCTTTGGGATGACAAAGAGCCTTTAATGTTTTGGAAATTATCTTCTATTTGTTTTTTGATGGCTCCTAGACTTGGACCAGCTTGGTTCACAGCTTGCTAAAATTAAAATTAAACAATAATCAAATATAAAGTATATAATATAAAATAATATAATACAACATAATATAATAAAGTAAAATATAATATAGTATGATATTTCATAATATTATTATGCTTGATATAATGTAATAAAATTTAATAGAACTACATAATATAATAATATAACATAAAATCACACAATACAATAAAATATATGTTTGATATAGTATAAATAACATAATAAAATAAGAGTCAATAAAATATAATATTAAATAATCTAAAATAATGTAATACCATATAGTACAGTAAAATAATGTAATACAATAAAGTAAAATATAACATAAAATGATATTTTATAATATTTTCATGTGTAACATAATGTTATAAAATTACATCACATAATAAAATCACATAATATAATAAAATATCAAATAACATTATATAATAACATAATATGATAAATTAGTACTAAACACATGATTTGGTACAATATTAGTGCCTTGATAAAATGGAATACTTACATACAACAGAGCAATCTGATGTGCAATGTATTTGTGGTTCCCTATATTATTCACATCACGATTTATTTGAGTGGAAAGACTCAAGAGCTGGTTCATGGTTGTAATGTGGCCAAAATATCCTGCAGACAAAAAGATGGAATTAATCAAAAATTGATCAGACACTGTAGGTGAATCATAAATATCATATACCAAATAATACTAATTTCAATTTTAGAAAAGGATCATCGACCTGATTAGAGGCATTTGAAGGGGTCATTTCACATATCAAAAACTTAGCATAAATGTCAGAAGAAACAAAATTCAAGAAACCAGTAGGATATTCAAATGATAAAATTTGATCAATAACAAAATATGATTGGATACATTGTCCAGGCATCATTTTACCTTGCTGATGACTTCAAAATTCATAGAAAAAACAGGGGTCTGTAGGCAGCAAAACAAAAATACATTTCCAATGATATTATTTATTTCATGTTTATAGAATTATCAAAAGAAAAGAAATGATACACACCGTCCATAGTTGACTTTTGGTTCTTAAACATTGGTCTTTGAGGATTTATTATGTATGAAGCTGTTTTTGGAAAAAGTGCAACAAGTCCACTTTGCTTGAAATATTCCTAGGAAAAGAATTTGATATACATACTTTTTCAAAACAGCAAGACAAAATATATTGCCATTTTAGCACTAAAGAGTAGAAGTCTACATTGGATTTTTCTCAGTTTAGCTACATGAAATTCAGCATTCTCAGATTCCCCCTTTGATTGTGACCAATATAAGCACCACAAATTAATTGCTGATAAATCTATATTAGAAATCTTCAAATACAGGTATGGAGCAAAGCCACTCATTGGCAATGGGCAATCTTGATTGCAAATGAAGTTTAACATCTTCATTTCAGTCTGTAGCAAAAACAAATTCTTCATCGTTATCATTAACCAGAACTTTTCATTTTGGTAGACAAATATGATTATAGCTTGCTCAGTTATATGTAATAACACACCAAATCACAAACAGGGTAAATTATATTCTGATCTTCCATTTACCATTTAACATTAGCTCTGGGTGTGCCTACCACATTCTCTGATTTCCCATATAATTTTCCCTTAGTTAATCAGTTTGCAAAAGCTTCTAAATTATTACATTTTAATAATTTTCTTATTAAATTGTTTGCATGTTTATTGCTCAATATATAATAAGTTCATTGAATCAATCAACAAAACTATAACTGAAAATAAAAGAGCTTCACAAACCTTGAGAGTTGGCCTTGGATGTGGCATGAAGTGAAGATACTCTTCCATCTTGCCAATAAAAACACTTGCTGGAAATCAAAAGAATGAAGTATACCAAACTATCTAACAAGTACAAGACATTATTCAGTTATTCAATAATTAAAAATCTATACTTGGAAAATATAACTCAATGTTATTCCAATTTTTGTCCTTTCCTAAATACTTCCATGTCTTGATGAAATCATTTTTAAGATTAATACCCATTTATTAGTACCCATTTATTAGCACCCATTGATGGGTTGAATGATACATACCTAAAGGTTCAAATTTGTTCAAATATTCTTTCATGTAGTCAGAAGCAATACCACCACTTGACTTCTGAAATAGAATAAAAGGTTTATCCACTATTTTTTTCACTATTTAGTGCACGAAGACCTGAATGAATGAATCAATGAATGTCTGAAAAAGGATAATTTATGATAACTAAGAATTTACCAAGGAATTAATATATTAAGCTCTGTAAGAATAAATATGCATGTTATGCTTTCATTTGAGCCAACTCTGTGAAAAAGTTGAATTGGAAGCAACCAATTGAATCAAAAACCAAGGTTAGATCAGCATCACAAAAGAAATTCTACAACACCTCGCAAAGCTCAAGCAATCATCATCCAATTGAAATATCCATAATAAATTTGAAGCTCAAAATCAAACCCACTATAGATGGCTCACAACTTTGTTTTCAAAGGTAGAAGACCAAAAGGCTGCCCTAAGAAAACTTGAATATGGAAAATTCCTAACAATTAGAGCCTGAAATTGCTTTGGTAAAAGGTTTCTGGCGCTTGAAGACTCAGGGCCACCCTGCTAACCCCAGTCTACTGAAGCAAGGCAGCTATAGATGATGATGAGGAAATTTGAAACCCAAAATGGCAACTCAAAATTATCTTGTTTTATATACACCATGAGGATAAAGCATAATAGCTTTTTATGGTTTTTCAGAAGTTGTTGAGAATGCCATTCCTCTAGCAACAAAAGGCTAATGGGCTTTTCATTCAAATGATTATTTGTAGAAAATAGAAGCAGCAAAGAAAAGAATCATTTCATACCCGGCAACCATCAGTAATTCCTACCTCAAGGCTAGCTAAGTTTAATTGCTAATTGCCAAGTTGTGTAACACAAATAATTTGTCAAATATTTTCTTAGTAAGAGCTGCTTGACACTTTCTTCAAAAACTTGCCTCTCTTAAAATGCCTGCATTTCTGCGAAGAGCTGCACCTTACAACGTTTGCAACTCGCAATGTTTTCAATTCACAGAAGGGCTCCTTATTTCAGGAGTGCTTCGTTTTTAAGAAAAGTAAGAATAGCATACCGTATAACGTTCTTTGCATAATGCTTCAACCTGTGCTGCAAGTGACAAAATTTCTACTGCAATTTCCTCTGACGATCGGTGGCTCTTCCACAGAGGTTCGTGAAGTCGTGTTTCAACTGTTGAATAGAATGCCAAGGCTTTGAGTCTTTATCCACTTTGCATAAAACTTTACTTTTTTAAATAACAATAATAAAGAACTTAAGTAAAGTCGATTCTGATATCTGCAAAGGTGGCACTATATGCTTCAAGAAGCCCTCTCTAGAAAGGCGACAATTAATTCTTTAGGGGAAGAGACACTGAGTCCATTGTGTAAAAATGAGCCAGCTTCTCAAGAATCTCATGGAATGGCCTATCGGGCACATTGCAATGAAGGTAAAAAATTGGGAAAACATTTCTTGTTACCTTTAAATGACTGGTCATATGACATTATCTCCGTCAATGCTTGCCTAGAGAACGCCATGACTGTTTTGATGTAAATGAATAGAAGCCCTTCTTCACGAGCTGTTGTTGCTGTGTCGCTGTTGTTGTTGTTGTTGCTGCAGAACACATGGCATTATCAGTGCGCCTCTTACAATTAACTTCAAAACTCAGGAAAATGTTTCTTTCCCATTTACAAAATTCGAGCTCATTGTTGTGAACTAGAGGCTTGGAGCTAAACTTGAACATAAAGGGCCCCATGAATGGGGTGCGTGGAAAGATCAAACAGAAGATGTCCCGCTAGAAGGAGGCTTTGGCTTGAGCGACCTGATGGAAGGGCCTATGTCTTCGAAAATGCCGCGAGTTCAAGAGTTAGTCCTTGGAGGCCTATTAGTTAAAATTTTTCAAAAGGCCCTTATATAGCACTTACCCTTGTGGCTAGCGAAAGGTCACCCTTTACTTCTTTCCCCAGCGCCTGTGACAAGAACTAGCAAGACATCTCCCCTTTGAAAGTTTTTCTAAATATCAATAATCGATTTTTTCTGAGTATCGTGAAATTTTCTATTCTGGGCGGTAAAGTAATTTGTTAGATTAAACTCTACTAAATGCATTTTTAGCTATTCTAGAGGGCTTAATTTAAAAACTTTCTTCCGCATCTGCCCCAACCATGGTGGGTCCTCCTATATCACAAAATATCATTATAAGCCCCTCCAAGATTGGTGACACTACCTCTGTGTAGCGTTATTACTATTAAAGCTGTTTCAACTCACCCCCGCTTGAACCAATAGCAAAATTTGTTTCTCTAGAAAGTATGGGCCTCTTTATGGTTACTTTCCCAGGTCTTTTCTAAGAGCCACAACGCCCTTAGCCCTTAGTCCTTAGCCAGAATCCGAAACTTCAAAAACTGGGTAATGGATATTCACCACTTGCAGTACAGCAAGTATTTTTAATTTAAATCAATTTAAGGAAAAATTGATACTTCCAGACCACATCGTGTTTATATTGGGATGTTGCATCGCTAGTCATTCCCCAAGATCGTCATTCCAGGTAGAAGTTGGATGCGCTTTAATTCTAGGATCCTATTACGTTGAAAAGTGCAGCTTTAAAGGTTTCTATATTACATGTTTCCTCAACATCTCCTGAATAGCGAGTTTCTCACGAAACAGGCCTGTAGAGATAAAACATGTAGTTTTATTTTCTCCAACTCCATGCTACTGTGTGCAAATGTATTGAGCACTGTGCTACAGAAATATCAACAGAAAAATTTCTATGTGTCAACATATAATAAAGGGTATTCGGCTTCTCAACAAAATGTGTATGTGTGAGTGAAAAATACTAGAATTTAAAGCCACTAGAAGGCCTTCCAAGCACACCCTTTGCAGCAGTACTGCTGTCGTTGAATAATTTCAAGACTTTGTTGGATTTCCTGATGTTCCAAATTCTAAATCAGATCACCTGAACAGTGACTTGCTGATGACAAAAACCAGCTTTCATTCTGTCATAAAATTTTCTCTACATTCAGCTCTCTAAACCTTCTCTCTATCAACTTTCCCCTCTCCCTTCTTTAGGCTGTACTAAAATAGCAAAATCTCCCAAAGAGACGCATCAATGAAACACCAATGTAGATTGAGTCCATTTAAAAAAAGGAACATTTAAATACATATTATTTACTTGCTTACTATGAAACACAATATTAACAAATAGTCATCAGTGGCACATCTATCTATATACAATTTCTACGCTCTCGCCAGTACAATTTTACATATATGGGGCGATTGATCTAGGTTGAAAGTGTACAAAGCAAAAGCCTTTGTCTGTACATGAGCTAATTCCTATCCTGATATGAGAAATAAACGATTTTCTACTTAATGGTCGAAAAATGCTCCTGAGATTCATGAAAATTCAAATTAGAAATGACAAGGGCTCTTTTTGTACCAAACTGGAAGGGGACTTTATTGTAGCTCCTTGTCAGAAAATTAGCCAAAAAATCAATGACATGAGTATTTGGTTACACCAAATGCTTTTTATTGTGAAATTTCAACTGCATAGTCGGATGCAGCAACGGGGGACGAAAAGAGAGACCATGAAACTGGCTTACAGCATGGAGAATGGAATAGCAGTGCCATCCTAGGTAGCAGTGCAATTAAAAGCTGGCCATGGTACTTTTAGCATCCGGACAGCAAAACCACGAATTCAACAAATACAGGCCTAAAGATGTATCACATTCAAAAATATATATTGCCCTTATTCGCCACGTGAGTAAAAAATCATGCAGGGAAGTTACAAAAATCTTCACTGAAGACCTAACATTAGGGTGGCATTAATATGACCCATGGGGTCCAATTATGACGTCATCAAGGCCAGCTCAACATAATCGACTTTAGGATTATTGATGATAGGCCTATATGCCAAGATGCATCTACCATGGCAAATTGTTGAAATGAAAAACACTACAATATCGTCGGTTAAGCCCTTTCATGTCCCTTCTGCTAATGAATCTGGTACAGTACAGCATAGCTGTTCGTTGCTGCCTCTTATGTGTCTAATAATAATTATCAATAAAGCCGCAAAGTTCAGCAATATTATTAAAGTCGGTGGCTAAAGGTTCCTAAAAATCTACGTCCTATAAATGTACCTACGTAGCTTAAGCCAACTTATAACTAAAATTAGTAGTGGCCTCATCTGGAGTAAAATACAGAACCTTTATGGTGATGCGCAATTGCAACGATTTACTTTAAACGGCGATTGGCCTAACAAAGAGCCTCGAGATAAACAAAGGTCTCCTGGGGACGTTTGAACGGAAGAAATAAAAGTATGAGAAAAAAGCCCAAAAGCAAGGCATTACGAGGCCAAGCGTTACATAATCTCCAAAAGTAACATAACGCGGAACAATTTTTGTTCAACAGGAAATGCTCCAGGGCATTGTCGAAGCATTTTTCATTGGAAACACATTAAAGGTTAAATGCTACAAACATCGAACAGCTAGTCCGAACATTAGCCTGTCCACTTTGACTTGTCATTTCGTGAGCTCTTTTTACGACTAATTTATTGTACAATTTGTTGAAGGCAATCGCTTCTCCCCAACAACCTATTTTTGTCTAAGGCTTTTTCAGCATCAACAGGGACTTCTGTCTTTCCGTAACTGATCCGGGAAACCTCTCTTTCGGGATATGCTAAAAGCGTTTGTTTGACTTTCTCCCAAACAAACTCATCCGCCGTTATGAATCTGACTCATTCTGGTGTCTTTGCTAAGTAGCCTCGCCTTCATTCGTTGGCGCCAAAACCCTGGTTCTTTTGAGTCTTCTCCAGTGACCCGTTTCGTAATTCATTTCAAATAGCATTTCGATTAAAGTCGTTTGTGTTCCGTTAGGCCCGGTTTGGCTGCTTTCTGTATCCTCGCTAAGTTTGATCGTGAGAACTGGGCCTTGCTGCGGAAATGGGTTGTCTGAAAAAGAAATTATTTTGCAAAAAATATCCATATTGCAGCTTTCGAATAATAGCGTTGTAAAATTACAACAGGAAAACAGTTGCAGCACACAGAGTTTAGACACAGTGCAGAGACACGCTACAAGAATTTCTTTTCATATCTCCAATTTATATTGTGGAAAACTGAATTGCATATTAAAGCAAACTGGTATTAAGGTTCCAAAATGGATAATGATTTTTTCTAGGCAAAAAAATCCAACCTTGTATTAAAACATGTTAAGTCGATTTGAAGCATTTACGCGATTTGGTTCCCTGTAACCGAGTTTAACACAAACAGGATGAAATAGAATACAGCTCCTTTTCCCGCTACAAATACCGCGAATGCAGTCTGCTTTTAAGAAGTCCTTTGCACAAGTCAAGCTTCACAATTTTCTCACCTCTTGCGCCGGCCATGAATCCCAAAATCAACGCCTTTTCCGGCCTGGTTACCTTGTTGGCTGATTTGAACATCTCTTGAGCGGCCAGCATCTGTTCTCGCTGCAAATTTGAAAAAGGGAAACACTCAAATCGAGTTGTGGAATCAAACCCTGATAACAATCATAGAGAGTGCGGAAAAATAACCGACCCGAGCGAGACTCGAACTCACGACCCTTGACTTTGTACGTCAAGTGCTCTACCAACTGAGCTATCGGTCATGCTTTCAAGTCAGCACTCAAGGCCAAACCATTTACCCGCACTGCCCCTCTCTTTTACCGATTGCACAGGGGAGCCATCGCAGCTCCATCGCAATGTGCAGAGGACCTGTTGAATGAGAGAGGACTGCCCACACCAGGAGGGCCATCGCAGCCCCACCACTGGATAGGATTGAGGAAGAGAAAATGTCATAGGTAATAGATAGTGGCAAATGCAAATCTAGAAAAATGGCGCCAACACAGCAGAAGACTTCGCAAAGTCAAGAAGTGAATATGACGTAACAGCAATAAAATTCGATCAACTAACACAGGATTCAAGAATATATAAGTTCGTTGGCAAAGCTAAGAGTCTCCTATCAAGCATCAATAGCTTATACACATACCGTTAAAGACAAGCCACGTGGTTTGGCTTGTTGTTGGATCATGCGCTGATTCAAATCGACCGCTGGCCGCGGAGGTTCGATGGCGTTTGTCGGTGTTTGCTGGGCGGTCGGCACTACGAGGGAGCTTTGCACCTTGGCGGCATCGGCTGTAGGCTTCGGCTGCGTTGGATTCAGCCGAATGTCCTTGAGCATTTGTTGTTGGTGTTGTCGCAGAGCCTGCTGTTGCCGCATACGAATCTATGGAGCAAGGTTAACATGTCTTTGTAACAAAATCGATTCAACATTACGGAATGTGAAGCTTATCAAAGAAAGCAGCGGGTTGGTTTGTAACACCCCCGTCTCGCTCTTCTGTCAACAGTAAGTCACTCTCATCACATGACCAAAATGCATAGCAACAGTTGCCATGGACCATGTTGATGTTTCACAATAGCACATTGCACCAGATATTCGGTGCGTCTTCATCCAAGCTTCTGCGTTCATTTGGCGAGATATTTGATGGAAACAGTTGATTCCGATAACTAATTTTGCGTGGTTAGTTTAATTTTGCAACCATAATAAAATCATGGCTTTATGTCTGATTGTTAGCTACAAAGAAAACTGGAAGAAAGACAACTTTTATGACGTCAAATTATAACGTATGACGCAGCACGGAGGTGACTCGTGCGTTGAGAAATGATATCGAAATCGATTAAATGTACGAAACGACAAATTTTTTCATGCCACGTTCGTTTGTGATACCTTGACTGTCAACTTTGACTGGTAATCATGTGGGTAAGTTATGCGCTCTTTTTTCTGTCCGCGCGCAAATTTCCATAAACGCACAGATTCCACTGCTGCCAAATAAAAAACCGGACACAACCTACCTGCAGCTCCTTTTGAATCTCTTGCGTAGCGAGACTTGCGCTTGGGTCGACGTTGATGGTGTTATTCGCCTCCGTGGTCCGTGGCGCCGCCGGCGTAGGCGCTGGAGCTGGGAACGTCGGCTTCTTCATTGCGCCCGGTATGACGGCGGCATAAGGCGGTTTCACTTCCGGCTCCGGATCTTTCTTCGCAACTTCCTTAGGCTCAACCTAAAAAGTCGCTGGCAATTAGCTCTTGAGAGCGATAGGTTTTGAAAATGCCTGTGTGTATATAATCCAAAGTAAAAATTCGCGTTTAAACATGTATATTAAACCGCAGCTTATGTCGTTCTAGGCGGATTGAATTGAAAAGATATGTGCTAACGGTAACCAAAAGGCTGACTGGCCTCGAATGCAAGTGGCGGGAAAGCCGGCCCGTATACGAGGCTGCAATGGTGATTAAGCATCCCTTTGAGAACGCGGGAATATTACACGGACACGCGGGAATATTACACGGGAACGCGGGAATATTGCACGGGAACGCGGGAATATTACACAGGAACGCGGGATATCGTCAACTTTGGAGTGCCGTCCTGGTGAAAAGACTAAGATAATTGAGAAGCCGTATATCTTGACGGACCCAGCAACAGAAAAGGGGGGCCATAATGACCTGATTTTGTCCCATGTGAAAGATAAACTGTATATTACTAAATACGAGCTCGTACGCTATACAAGCTCTTTAATAAGCACAATGACTATGATTAACAGCGAATAACAAAGCTACAATGCCCGCCAAAAGTGTTGGAACAGTCCAATCATCTTTTCTTCTAAACGTCTCCCCTCCCCCATATACAGTGTTGGTTTCCGACTGGAAAATGACAACAAGTGTATGTTGGAGCGCAAATTGTGTATCCCATGTTTAGCGACATGTTCACCTACCTTCACAACATTGTTTAAGGGGGGGAGGGGGTTCTGTCTGCTTGAAATAGGGAATTGAAGTGAAAATATGCACTTATTACGAGTAGAATCTCGGTGTTCCAACTACTTTTGGCGGGCATTGTAGTTAACCATAACCGGAAAAAGGTTGTTAGGCCATAAGACAAAACACAGACGGAACAAAATAAACGACACGAATAAAAACAAGCAAAATTTCAAAGCCTGTCAAAAGGTAAGAAGAGAAAGGAAACGAACCTTCGTCTCTGGTCCATTTAGGCCGGCGGCATAAGTGGCAACTTCCGTGTTGGCCTTCGCTGCAGCTTCATTAGCCTTTGCCTGTTTCGACTGTTTACTGTGGTCCGACTTTTTGTGCTTCGATTCTTCGGAGGCCGCTTCCGTTTCTGGGAATCAGAGAGGAAGTATTTTACTTCCGTATCAAGAAGGGAAGTGATAATCGAAGGCAAGACGCAGATTGGAGCCGTTAACAAAGCAGATAAACTGAGATATAGCTTCTGTCGTCATCTCTACAAGCTTTGGCAATGGTAGTTGCTTTCAGAAAGGATACGAGACTAACAAGGCATTAAATTAGTGATCTTCCGGGCATTATTTGTTTATTGTAGAGATAACCTTAGCTTCGGTGAAGAACTATCTGGCAAACAGCTCTTATGTCCCAGTATTTCACTGAAACAATTCTGTTACTATGGCATGCGATGTTACCGTGTGACCATCGAATTACCTCTGCTACAACTTTGCACTCCTCTACTTCTCAAAGATAATAATCAAAAGAAATACGACTTTTAGTAAATCTGGCTTTGACGCCTAAAATTTCTCAGCCATTCAAGCTAGACCTGTCAATACAAAAATGATTTTCATACAAGACTGACCTTATCCTAAAATCAAATCCCACACTTTTTCAAAGAAGAAATATAAATGTTTTAAGTGAATTCTTAATTCGTACCGGCTTGTTTTCGTCGTTTCTTCGCTTCTCTGCCTGCCATTCCAATGGGCTGCTCAGTAATATCTAAAAGCTTTGAAAATGCAAATACAGAGTGAGCTTCTGTTACTCTTGAAAACCTCTTCGACTTGCAAAGATTCCAAAACACATTAAAGGGAATAGAAGCATATACCAAGCACTTTGTAAAAGTAGACATTACAGAGCCAGTGTAGTCACAATGTGACTGTGCACGTGAAGTATATTCAAAGGCAAATCGCGTGCAATCTACAGTGAAAGTGATCACGTGAAATGGTAGATGGAAACTTGTGATTGGCTGGCAGTTGATTGACAGTTCGATCCTGCTGGCTCGGAGCCACTTAAATATGCTTCGATTCACTTTTATTCAAGTTTTGTGCACAACGTGTTTCTAGGATGAATTTCTGTAGAAGATCCTATAATGCAATTAACGTAATTAACACTGTTTAAATTGAAGCCGCATTTTGATTTAAAGAGACATTTTCATAATCAGGGTCAAAGCTTCTTATTCATAGGAGCCATCAAGTTAAACCAAGTCAAGGTTT
This sequence comes from Nemopilema nomurai, assembly GCA_003864495.1. Lineage (NCBI taxonomy): Eukaryota > Metazoa > Cnidaria > Scyphozoa > Rhizostomeae > Rhizostomatidae > Nemopilema > Nemopilema nomurai. The sequence continues at coordinate 626,470 of ML133499.1, read as the reverse complement.
GTGAAGGTACCCTGCTATATGTTTATTGAACATTACTGGTATAACTAAACAATATATACTGCACAGAAAATGTTCTGACATCATTAAAATAGTTTATGCATTTAAGATTAATAATTCATTGGAAAGTACAGGTATTTTTGGCACTCGGGTATAAACTATGACAAACCTAAAAATAAGGAACATTTTGCTTTCAGACCTAAAACTGTTTCTTATAAAAGGAGTCCCTTTTGAAGAGAGTGAGGCCTGTTTCTTATATAAGGGGGCTTTTTGTTCACGGGAACCTACTGAAAATTTGCTGCACTTTTTCTAAGATTTTAAGCGATACAGGAGAGAATGGGTCACTACAGGTTACATAACCGGTAAGCATGCTCTTTGGAGAAGAACAAACCTTTGTTTTCTTAGGAAGAGCAGTCTCCCTTAGGGTGGGCCTTGTGTGTTGCCTCATTGGAATAACCAGCTGGGTTTGCTAGGAGCAGGGTGGTGCTTTTGGTTATCCTTCAGCAGACCTGTAACGAATTGGAGCGAGGCTGGCTTAGCGAGACTGATTCAAAAAGGCAAGTAACAAAAATTGACCGCAGGATGTCTGTCAGTAACTTAAACAAGCTGCCAAAAGTTCAAGGCTTGGAAAGTTAAGATATTATCATGAGGGTATATCGAGAGAAGGAAAAATTATTTTTACTGCCGGGAAAAGTTGCTCGTGACCCTTGGCCAGCACTCAATATCTTTTCCAACCCACACCTCAAATTTGCGAGAGCATCAATGCCCATTGTATGGTGTCAAGAGAAGTATAGCCCACACCTAAGGAGAGGGGAGTCAACTCCCCTTCACTGCAAAAGACTTTGGGCTAATGCAATTTATATTCTAGATGTACAAACTATATTCCAAAATCTAATTTCCATGAATAAGATTTCTACAGTGTGTAAAGGGGGATAAAGGGCATTCTCTAAAGGGTCAAAATAATCGTTTCTTTGAAAGTAAAAGAATTCCTAAAAATGTATCAACAGACAAGAAAAGGGAAAATGCACGAATTGGTGCGCCATAGAATAGTAGCATGCTATTTGGACAATGGAACACAGAAGGAATTTTTAGTTGCAAATAACCAAGGTACCTGTTCCAAGATTCTTTTTCAATGGAGAAAGGGGTGTTGCATGGGGTTGATTTGTCGACGATCTTCTATGATTTACAGCTTCAGATGCTGGAAAAATCGAGCAAAAATCAATCATCTTCAACTAAAGTATTTTTCTTCTGGCGTTACAGGTATATCGTAGCATTATGCGAGGCTGCAGTGAAAAAAAACACAATAAAAATGATCAGGTAAAAATCTTGAAATAAAATCGCAGGGTGCCAAGATTTGCGTTTGGTAGCATACAGTGCAGGCCCTGAGAAGAGAGTCGATCGAGCGCTTCAAACGCGCCTTAGCTAATTTACTGGCTTGAGTACCGAGCTGATAACTTCATTGCTTCTATCTAAAAATTCAATACTTTAATTGTACTTTTGTGAGCAGTTTTCAAATTCGTTCCACTCTATGTTGAAATGCTTCAATAGGCCTCCCAAATCCGCTTCGTTCGCATTTCGGACGCCTGACTCGGCTGAGAAGTTTGATCACCCAAGCACCTAGCTTCTGCTAATTTTAGGGCCTGGTGTTTGCTTTGGTTGAAACTGGATTCATTACTGGGACATCACTGGGGTGATTTCATCGACTTTGATTGAATGATAGTGTATGATGCCACCTGAATATAATGCCAAACAGTGGAAATCCCTTCCGTACGCCGAGTGAAACTATCAACATGACTTCTCAAGCACAGTTTACACATGCAACTTTCATATGCAACTTGTTGCACAAACATATGTAAACGTGCGTCTTACTGCAGCTTCCAATTTAGGATCAACATCCTATTTTCAGGTGAAGTTGCAATAGATTGCAGGTCACTGACCATGTCGTGCCACTCTGTGTTTTGTCATGTTACAGCAACCAGCAACTTGATACAAGTGTAAACGCGCCTTCAATACTACACATAATTAAACTTCAGTCTCTTAATAATGATGTCTGCATTTTTACGACCTGGCTGTGACACACATAATACTGAAACTGGTGACCAGGTCGTGACATAAACAAGATCAAATAATCACTCAATATACCTTTCTGTGTAAGATGAGCTCTCAGAGCTGCAGACTTTGGCTTTCTTCTCAATGTAAAATTCTTTGATGGAGGTGGTTGCGTCCCGAACGAGCTTACTAAAGCTGTCTTGTTGAGAAATGGGCATTCGCACGGAAGAGCTACCCAAGTACATGATGCATCGTTTACTAAAATGAAACGAGAACATGACGTATTACTAAGTGCGATTATACAATCAAATGCTGTAGTGACTTGTTTTTTACTTTCTGTTTTCACACCTTGTCATGCTGACACATCTTTGCTCGCTTCTCAGCCTAGACTGTTCCATCCTCATTGATCATTAGTTCATCATCCTCTCTCATCCCTCGTCAGCAAATTTATTATTAGAATAATCAATATAAATAGAATTGTAAAGTTCAGTCAGTCAGTTAGAAAAGAGTCATATTCATCGAATACAAAAGGCAATGTGTTGTCGTCTCTCTCTCTCTCTATCGGCCTGGCTCTGTGTTTTCTGCGTGTTCAATAAGACAACTATGGCTCCGATCGTCCATGGAGGTTGAGCAACGCAGTCAATAGGACCGAATCACAACTCGTTTCTACAATACCATGTGCTTGCTGATCGAAAAATCGTTCCTATTATCGCTTTAGTTAAAACTTAAACAAATTTTATGGTTTCACTAACTGGACCTAGCAGTCTTTCAAATTATTCACCATTAACTAAAATATGAAAACATGCTATTTTGTCTTCACTCGTATACACTTTTTATCACCACATGCAAATGCATCATAGTGATAGAAGCTTAGCTTCCTTTCTCATGTATTTCTTACTTACTCCTTAAAAAAAAGGAGCTTGAAAAATGTGGCTCAATGATAATGAAAATAAAAAGGCTGGACAAATTAAAAACCTGCACAATCTTAATATTATCTCCTTGGATTTTGTGGAGAAGTCTTTTGAAAAAAGGACTTTGCATCTAATAACTTCCTTAATATACATCGTTTTCCAAACAATAGAGAAAAAACAGTGATGCTGTTTCCCATATCTTGTCAAATTGACAAAAAATGTGTTGTTGTTAAATTGTTTTGGTTGATGGTGCTGTTGTGTCCAATATGTGGTAAACAGGAGGAGTACTATGAATAAGTTGCGTTGGTCAAACCATGTATACTGTCTTAATCAAAACAAACAATTCTTTGTTACAATCACTTCCCAAAACTACGAATTTGAAGCAATGATTTCTTATAATCCATGGAAGTTGTGTGAGCAGTCAATTTTACTTAAAATTGCATTTTTAGAAAATAAACAAATGGCTAGGAAAAATTTTTGAAACAACAATCTTTGTATAACAGCAAGCAATTTTGTTTTACTGCACAAACTTCTACACAACATTTACAAGTATAAGACTTGTTGTATTTAGAAAATAGAAACATTTGGTATAATGTTTCTTTAAACAATAAATATAGTATACAATAATCTTAATTATTTGAAAAAAAACATCAACACATGGTCAGAAATAACTTCCTTACTCAAAGGTTTTTTAATAGCATTAAGGAGACAAACTTAACAAAAAGTTTAATGACCAGTGAGTTACACTCAAAGTCAAAGCTTAATACAGGCCTCTTTGAGAGACAAAGCATATGCAAGTGGTAGCTTGTAAATGTACCAAACAGCACGACAATACAAATAAAAATGCAGACAATATAATTGAGTCAATTTAAAAAATATATACAGAAAGAAATAAACTATGTAACTAGGTTTGCATGAGTGCTGATGTGATTTGCTGCACAGGAGTTGACACTAACGCAACAAACAAAGTGTCAATTTTTTAAAAAGATGAAAAACACTGCAAGTATGGCATTCTAGGGGCTCCTTTATTGATACATAACCTGTCATTATGTGTTCTTGTGTATCACCAACTTAGCATGTCTCTCAAACAAGAGAACTTTTATGGGGAAAGTTATTTGATTATGTGATTACAATCCAAAACCTTGTCCAGCAAAATGAGCACCTTTTATGTACCAGGGCAATAACATACATTAATAGAATATATATATAGAGAAGCCTGGTTTAGCCCCTAGATTAATGAAGGAACTAATTCCCCTGCTTTATAGTGCACCCTTCTTTGGCCTTTTTAAATACCAACTTCTCTAGAACATTAACAATCTTTATAAGCAGTCTGACATTGTGGGTCAAAAAGACAACAATATAATCATTGTTTTAAAGCCCTTTAGTGGCACCATCCATACATATTTTGCTACTGAAACAAGACATATACCAAATCTGACTATGTTTATGTATTAGTAACTTTCACAGTGGCTTAGAGAGAAATGAAAAAGGAGACCTTCTCCCAGAAGCTTCACTGGATGAACAAGAAAGAACAGAAAACAAAATATTGTCACATTATACAAATTACAATTAGATCACAGCAAAAACAAAGATAGTTTAGCAAGGATTAGATAGTTAATGAATAACCACGCTTATTTTCCTATTTCATTTATGTTATTAAATAGGTGCTACCAGTGCTAATGCATTGGCTTAATCGCATCAAATGAGGAATATTGTCAGAAATTTTGGAGAACCACAAGGAAACACATGAATGCTTAATTTGAAGCAAATTGGATCAAAATTCTCGGTTAAGTATGTTCAAAATTGATTCTGCACAGCTCACTGGTACCTTTTTTGCTTGCTTACTTGTGAAGAATGCTGCAGTTGTTAAGTTAAAGACTGGAATGTGGAGCATAAATGTAACAGCAAACAGAACTTTATGAAATGGCAAATTCTGTTCAATTTGCCATCAATGGCGTGCAAACTAATTCCTCACCAATCATTTTGGAATTGGCTTTAAACTTTCTAAACAAAGTAAAATCAAACAAAGCAAATATGCCTTTTAAAAAATATCTGTTACGAACTTATAAACCATATCTACCTACAAACACATCTGTTACAAACTGTGGCCTTTCACTGACCAGTGTAGCCAACTTTTAATGATATGAAATGTATGGCAAGCAATTGCCTTTTCTTGCCTTCAACTAAATAAAGACTTGAAAATACCTCTTTACCTTGGCACTTTTCTAAGTTAATTGTATTAGGGCAATGGAGGGCTTTGCTGTAATTTTGACTTAGGTCATATACTACATACATATACAAACCCCACAACCACAACCATGTCTTCGCTCTCTTTGAAAAGTAGAATTCCCAAGAACTTCAGCAAAATATCTTGCTAAAAAACATCTTAGTAACAGTCTCAGAGCACTGAAGCATGAGGCACAACTGTTGCCCTTTATGACAAAATACCATGCAAAATATTGGGGATCCTAAAAGAACTAGGCCTGACTTACCTTGTCCACTGAGTTCGTGGACTAGTTGTTTAAAAGTTTCACTGCCCTCGCGGACATCAGGGTGAAAGCCGGCTGACTTTGGGTACTCTGACAGAATACATGCTACCAGTCTAACCCAGTCATCCTCGTCATCCAAGCCAAGCTCTATTACCATGCTCAACTCGTCCTTCAAGTTATCGAGGTTTCTTCGTCGTACTTCAAGAAAAGAGAGCAGCAACTTCAGACGCACCCGATGGTCCAGGTTTCTGAAGCATCTATAAGTGTTCCTTAATACATCGGCAGTAAAAAGAGACGTTATTCCACCTGCAGACCATTGGTCTTCATTGTCCAACTTATTCCGAAGCCACAGTGCCGTGTCGGCTTCAATGACATTAGCCATCTTGAATCCTAGGCCAGTTGTCAATTGAAATTAGTTCCCAGGCTGCGTGAAACCGCCACCGCGCGCCATCGTCCAGTTGGGCGCAGTCCTTCGAACAATTTAGTGTTCAAAATCATCGTAAAACAAAGCAAGTTATATTCTGTTTATATTTCTTGATATGAAAAAGGACCAATCAAAGCCAGCATGTAATTTACATGTGTGTCGTAATATAAGCCATTATCAGCTATCTTTTACATTCGTCTTACAACAAATTTTTATGTATCAGCTAAGAAAACTGATTGAAAATGAAACTTCCCAACCTGTCTTGGTGGCAGTAGACGCTTTTCATCGGACGAGAACTTGCAATTTAAAATTTACCATCCAAAATTAAGAAGTAAGAGAAGAACGATAACGAAAATGTCATTATTTGTCTCATATTTGATATTGGGCAGTAATATCTGTGGTGACAAGTATTGCGCCCAATGCGTGGAACTATACCATTGCATAAAAAGTGGGCACTTGCATGGGCATTAACTGTTTGGCAAACATCATCCAGCATAAATACCGTAAATTCTCTTTTTAGCTCCCCTCTCAATTAAGCCCCCCTTTATTATTAGCCCCCCTTTTAGAAGAACAAATTTAACTAGCCCCTCTCTCAATATTACTGATGTTGAAACAAGTAAACTTGACAAACAGCAGTTATTTTTATTTTATTCCTTGGTCGTTGAACGCTTCATAAGTTTCAAATTTTCAAGCAATTATCTACTGTAGATAAAAACGTCATAAAGACGACATGGCCCAAAAAGATATTGAAGAGTTAGTAATTCATGACGATTATGATGACAAAATTATTGATGTAGAAGCCTGATTTGAGATTATAGAGTAAATAATTGATGAAGATGATGATGACAAAATTATCAACATAGATGCCTGACTTGATGTTTCATTCATTGTGCAAATAACAAAAAATCACTGAGAATGATTTTTATTACAAAATACTTATTAAGCCCCCCTCTCTAATTAGTCCGCCCTCTCTGAAGTGCTGAGGAACAATAAGCCCTCGAGGGGCTAAAAGAGAACTTACGGCAATTACTTTTAAATGAAAAGAGGAAACGGGTGCGTTGCTTACACCAGAAACACGCCCCCGAAATGTCTCAGTCTCACCCCCGGAACCCTCAAAGTACGACGGAATTGAAATGCCAATACGCCAATAAACAGTCCCAGCCCAGCAACCACAGGACGTACTTCACTCAAATCTCTTCGTTCTCTTGATAGAGCGGATCCAACCGAGGAATATCCAACAAGCTACAAAGGTACTCTCTCCTTAAATACACGCTTCTTTTTATAAGAAACCACTTTATAAGGAACGTCTTTATAAGGAACCTACATGTAAAAGGCCGAAATATATAAAGAAATATATACTACTAAAAACGAAATCACTAAGGAACTTTTCGATTTGAAAACTTTTTATAACTGCAAGCATCAAGAGCTAAAAAGCCCGTCCCATTGCAGCCAATACTCGCATAGATTGTTTGCTATTCGTTACCCTGGGTACCAGCCCCACTTTGTATGTACCAACATAGTGGGGCTGGTACCCAGGGTAGCTATTCGTGTGTCAAGTGCTTCATTGAGTAGTTTCCGCATACTCTGTTTCGCCCCACTCTTCATTAAGTGTTAAGGCTTATTGTAGTCAAAGCACCGAAAATGAGAACTTCAGGAATTTTTAAGAAACTTTTGGTACTAAAATCTGATGATTTGAGGTCTATGAATAAGGAACTTTTGGAAATAGGCCTTGAGGTAGGTTCCTTATAAAAAAGCGTGTATTAGCAACAACACAGCGATTTTTGCAGTATTTTTCGGCCGACTCCTCAAGATTGTACAAGCGTCAGAAAATGACAAAAAGCTTACAAAATAAATGGGCAATCGCGGATCGAGAGACAATAGAGGGTTACAAGATGATGATTGGCTGTCTAATGTCCAATCAGCATCCAATTAAGAACTTCTTTAGAAGAAGTGGAAAGACGAACTCTTTCTGTCTTCATGGAATTTGACTTTGCATAGAAATGTAGACAGTATCTTAAGCCCCTCGATAAAGAGCTGACCTAGCTTGCCGAATAATGCGAAAAATGTCGTCATGGTTTTGCTGCAACCTGGATTCGAATAGACTGCGCCAAGGGAAAGTACCTTTTTCGTTTTTGCTAGACGGGTCACCCGTCAACGAAGAAATATGCTGCCATAAACGGGCTTACGCTTTCGTTGATGATATCATCTATGTTTAATGGTATTTCGCGACTTCCACATGAAGCGGAAACATGATTTTTGTATTCTATTTCGTATAGAGTGTTTTTCGCCCTACACTCTTCGGTGCTTGCTAACGTCGGAAAATGACCAAACGCTTTTAAAATAAAAACCCAATTGGTTGTTAGACAGCCAATCACATTGCAGCACCGCCAGGAATCCTGAGCAAGTTATGAAGTTAGAAAACTATGAAAACAACTTTGCTGCCTTACAGTTTATCTCACGTGACTGTTACAACTTGCTCTAGTGTATCTGCTATTCAATTTAAGGCTAGACAGAGTAAAGTAGTAAAGACTGGCTATCTACTCAGTTAATGTTCAATTACAACTTAGCACCCAAGCGCACAACTTGACTATAGAAAGCACCAACATTTCTTTCAAGACATTCTACAATTTCATTCGAATATTCAAAGAAATATTCAATGTTTTTAAGTGTACAGGAAGAAGGCTAAACCCACGTAGAAAGACATAACGTTCACCGTTTTGCGCCTTTCTAGGTGCAAACAATGGAAGGTGTTGGGGGGTTGGGTGAGCTTTCTAAGGGTATGGATTTTTTTTAAATTTCAACAAGGGAGCTTCCCCCTTTGAACTACATTGAATATCCCCCCCCCCCCACCACATCCCTGATCCATTCCAACGTTTAACTTCTTGCAATTAACACCAAAGAGAAATATTGCTATTCCTAGGGCTGCGCGGTTGAGAGAAAAACAAAATTGGCACACAATTAGTTTATCATGTCTCAATTAGCAATACTCAATATTAAAGATAGTTTTATCTGCCAGGAATACACGGAAACAGAGAAAATTTACAATGCACTGGAACTACACCTGTTGGCTACATTAAAATAATTCCTGCTTCAATATTCTAATGAAAACTTATGAAAGATAGAAAATTTTAACCACATTAATGAAGGAATGCGTTAGTCTCAACCGGATGGTTTAACAAAAAGGCAGGTCCTTTAATTTGGCGAGGATGGGACTGAGTTACAAGCTTCCTGTTTATATATAGTTATATAGCTTATCATAACCATTGCTTTGCAAGTCTTTGCAGATTTGCTCAACTATCACTTTTTCAGGTGGGGCAGAGTGCGGAGATGGGGGTACTTCTGGTAGTTGAGGCAGAAGAGTCTGAAAACCCCCGTGTTAGAAAACCCAGAAAACCCCTGCCTCCATTTTGGCAAAAATCAACATACTGTCTACCTAGAGCTTGTACAGATTCATTTCTAGGAAGCGAGGCTATCGAAGAACTTCCTGGTAGCAAAATCAATGACGTCACTGTCGATGACGTCACAAAGAGACTCGGAAATTCGCCAGGGGGTCCGTCAACATCTGCTGAACTTTCAAGGGACTCGCATTCCGAAAAGTTAAAGAAGTTGGCCTATAAAACGGAATAGCAGGGGGGACACGTCTTTGAAAAGAGCACTAACAGCACAGGCATCATATGTCTTTAGGCCCTCAAATCGTATGGTTAGACATCTACCTGAAAGGGTGCATCATCCCCCGTCCCCCCTCCCCTATTGCCCACGTCCTTGGGAACAATTATAGATTCCGTCCCCCCCCCCGTCACTAAAATTTATCAAACCTTCATTGTGTTATGACAGGCAGTTACTAACTAGCTCTTCGATCAAAGGCTATCACGTGATAATTCCTGTTTAGCTTCTCCACCCCACAGGTTATCGTGTGCAAAAATTATATAATCTTCAACCCGTTGACTTGGTTAACCTGGTAACTAGACGAACAGCAAATCGAAGCTATAGCAATAGATTCTGGAGCATTCTTAGAGTATTGTCTAGCGTACGGCACTCAGCGAGATCTTGATCAGCGAGGTCTCCCCGTATGATTTAATCGAAGCTGAATCATACAAGTTGAATCAAGCTCTTAACACAGAATTTCACTGATGACAATGTCACTGGAGTTGTAATTAAATACTTGCTATTATAATCTAAACACGAAGCAACTGGATATTGAGGAAAAATTAGTCTAATCAACTTTGACGGCTCCATAAATTTTGTAGACGAAGAATAGACAAGCTAAAAATCCAATTGTCCCTACGATAAAAGGAAATGGATAAGTTAATAAATAAAGCAAATAATGGAATAACAAGTCATTAGAGTCGGATGAAACAGCATTGAAGAATGTGAGTGTTTCGTGGAATGTTGGAAGAGTATCGCTAAAACCGGATGCATTCATGCATGCATTCAAACATAGAAATGGGGCAGTACATTTGCTAAACGTACTAGTCTAATAGCCCATGAAAGTGAATTTTCTACATGCGGGTATAAAGCATCAATTTTCAGGCGCATGCGTGTTAAAGCCACTATTCATAAAGTTACTTGCTTCCACACACTAGATTTGTAGGCGACTGATGGGGACACCTCGAATGCTTTAAACCTGAACGGATAAGCAAGATGGCCCCTTTTCAAGCTTTTTACAAGGACTTCAGGCTCTTCCTATCGATTGCTGATAGTAGAGGAGAGAGGTTTAAATCTTATGGCTGTTTATATTAATCTATAATGGCGGAAGCAGTTGAGCCCTAAGCAGTAAACTAATCAATCCGCTTTCTAGAGAGTTATAAAAACGAAAATAAATTCAAATGCAGAGCCGAGCAGATCCCATTACGTAACAAGAAAATGAATGCGCGCCAAAAGTGACAAAGCGAAAACAGAGAGACAGAACTGTGAACAGTTTGAGCCCAGCGAAAGATCTCTTCCACTATTGATTCTCTCATAAGATGTCTTTGAATTCTAATTAAACACTATTGAATCGGACCAAATTGGTGAATAATCATGACAAAAGGCTCTTCTGGTTTATACAAAAAGCAAGGCAATGAGCCTGAACAAACTAGAAGCATGAAACAGGAATTTGAATTCTTTGCATAAAACAAACGAAACACACTCACCTGACAACAAAGTGAATAAAAGAACCATAATAAAAGTGTAGCCAAAATAGAGAAGGGTGCTCGTGGCGCCAACGATTGTGAGCTTCGTAGCGAAGTAATGTATTGAGTAGATGAACAAATACACGCCAGTGAAGGCGCTCGTGAGGAAAGACCTCCACCACCATCTGTAGTCCTGCAAAACGGGTTGAGAATAGCTAAGACCAAATTGAATACAACCTGCTTGCTTAGATGGAAACACAACTAGGAACATCCGCCTGGCACAGAAAGTTATCTCTTAGAAATTCTGAAAAATTGTGAGATGGTTAGAGTCAGAATATCATACCATACCAAATATTTATGGACAATATTAGATGTTATTTTTTCGAAAAAGAAAGGGTAATGGTGAAGTATCAGTTTCTGGTGCAAAGACTGAGTAAAGAATGCTTGTTGCAAAGTCAAATTTTCACAAATAAAACGCGAATATACAACCTTAAGAAAGTTTTAAACAAAGAAACATGGCAACCTCACTACAAGTCGTTGCATACAAGACAAATGAACTGTTGTAATTACGGTTCGTGCGTGCTTACCTCTGCACACAAGTGGAAATAACACAGCAGAATAGTTGTTTCTGAGCAGGTTATCGCCAAGATGAGAAACACCAGGAACAGAAAACCAAACATGTAGTAAATTTGATGTGACCTAGCGAGTAAAAGATTTGAAAAAAGATGTTAGAAAAGTCTGCAAAGGAAAGTTACTGTAAACACTGATAAACATTCACGATGAAGAACAATTTGTAAGAGAAACGATGACAGTGACAAAAGGAATTCCTTCAGACCACTAAAATACTAGACGTGGGTGTGATAGATAAAGCAGCAACAACGACAAGGAGCACTGTTTTCGATTTAAAGCCAGCAAATGCAGCTAAGAGTCACGGTGAACAGTGGATGCATTATAAACTTAGAGCGTCAATATGACAAGAATGATGCGTTCAACCGGGGGTAAATCAAGAAAAAATAGAACAGGAACAAACCATATGCTATTGAGGATGAAAAAGAGCTGAATGAAAATGCAGCCAAAAGGCAGGATTCCACCCATTATGATCGACGGTAGCGGCCTTGTGTATATGCTCTGCAAGCAAAACGAAATAGGAATTTCAAATAGGATGTTAGACTTTTACAAGGACAATGAGGCTCTTCGTACACAGATTAGGGAAAGGCAAAAGGGACACTGATCAATTTTGTTGTTAAGAAATGCATGGCGCGCAGGCAAACGTGACAACGAGGTTAACCAGCCTCGTTCTTCGCGGCCCCCATTGTGGTATCAGCGCGAAAAGGAGGTCAAACTGGGCACATGACGTTTATAGCTTCTTCATGAATTTCTTCTATGTGTCCATCAGCTGAGCTTATTTTGCGTATTTTAAGTTGTTCCTTGTTATGTAATCTTTATTATTATTTATGATTGTATCTTAACAACTAACATGACGTACTTTATAATCAATTGATTTGTTGCTGAGAAAAGGTTTTGATTTGATTTTTTGATTCGATTTAGCCATGTCAGAATACAGTATACTGGCAAAACATAACTTCAAAGGGTGTCCTGTCCCTTTGCTATTCTGTGGCTTAGATGTGATGACGTATCGACAAACAAAAACCAACGTATCGATAAACAGTAATATTACAGTGAATTAACAGTTAAATAAGATGGATTTGACAGTCATCTGTAGAGCATATGGAGACGACAACATGCTGGCAGGCATTTTAGCAGTATAACGTAGGCCAACATAGGCTTAGAAGAAAGAAGATAAGTGGAAGTTTTAAAAAAGGGGCAAACGAAATAAGGGGGATTCCTTCAAGTCCTGTAGGCTGGTTAGAGCCATGCAGGGTGGACAGTCAGGTGTAACACAAACTAGCGACTCACCTGCTCAGGAATTTGTCTTGGGATCTGATTGGTCCGAACAGGTGGCTCGAGTGCCTAAAACCCGGACCGAGAATACTCATCATTTTCGAGGCCCGATCTACAGGCTACAAACTTTGGTAAATATTGTAAAAGCCAGGCTCAACAGCAAACCATTCTATATAAACAACTTCACTGAAAATATTATACTTCCTTACATTGTATATAAAGCAAAATGGCAAGGGTTGCCATAGATGGTTACCTTCTTTTTGAATCCGAGATATGCTCCAAGGAAGGTGAGAGGAACGGAGACCCCAAACCTAGAAATACAGGCGTATAAATGCTACAAAAATTCACCCGCATACAAAACATGCCGCGAACAAAAATTCACTAATCTAGCTTTTAATATTCAATGTCGTTGGGATAATGAAAACTCTCTTGAACGATTGTTCTATCATTTGCATACATAAACCCATTGCAAACTTTATTTTGACACGAAGAGCAAGCTATTGGTCAGAGACCTTCAATGTTTAGAAATAGTTAAAATGCCAAAGTTTTGTTCCTGCGCATAACGCTAATTTGTCACACTGATAAGCAGGAGAAATTTCGATCTCAGTCAGCCTCGGATTGAGACTGAAATCGGTGCAACTTACCACAAGGCCAGAAGAGCGACAAGAGTCGTGAAGGGAACCGCTGCGGAGGAGCCCTTTACCCACAGGGCCAAGTTGAGAATGAAGAATATGCAAAAAACAATCCTAGAAGAATTGCAAAAGTGGTAATTCAGTAGAGCTCCTTTCACTTTGCGCCATATAATGTGACGTTTAAATTCATTAAAATTATAAGAGAAGCAGTTCAAATTCACTGTTGCGGTGAACATATCACGTCGCAGAATAAATTTACATGAAAAATGAAAGGACGAAAAGCTGAAGCACCTACAATTAACATAATATAATATAACATATATATATATAATATTATATAGTGTAATATAATATAGTATATTATATTGTAACTTAACACAGCAAAATATAATATTGTTTGTCATAATGGTATGTAACAAATACACTAATGTAAAATTATAAAATATATTTCTAAATAATTTAATATAGCTTAATTATATATATTTATAAAATGCAAATATAGAAAATTTGTAAAAATATGATATAATAAAATATACAATAATATCATATTTATAATGTATATTATATAAAACAATATAATGCAAAACAAAGCATGCTCCGCAGAGGGAGCCGTCAAGAACTGTGGCCAACAACCACTAGACTACCGAGGCGGCTAACCCCCCCCCCCCAAAACAGCAAACTAATGCAATTACTTCAACATACCCTGGGAATAAAAATGACGTAAGCATGACGTTGGTTTTCCAGCGTTCACCTCCAATCACTGCAAAAAAAATGTATCATTAATCAGACGCGGTATGATCAGGCGAGAGCAAGCAAATGAAAATAAAACCGGACGCGGTATGATCAGGCGAGACAAAGCAAATGAAAATAAAAGCGGACGCGGTATGATCAGGCGAGACAAAGCAAATGAAAATAAAACCGGACGCGGTATGATCAGGCGAGACAAAGCAAATGAAAATAAAACCGGACGCGGTATGATCAGGCGAGACAAAGCAAATGAAAATAAAACCGGACGCGGTATGATCAGGCGAGACCAAGCAAATGAAAATAAAACCGGACGCGGTATGATCAGGCGAGACAAAGCAAATGAAAATAAAACCGGACGCGGTATGATCAGGCGAGACAAAGCAAATGAAAATAAAACCGGACGCGGTATGATCAGGCGAGACAAAGCAAATGAAAATAAAGCCAAAATCAGTACGAATAGTTGTAGCCGAGCAAGTTAAAAACCGGTAGTTGTTCCATCAGTGTCTGAACTTTATTTCACTTACTTTTGTACATTCTCGAGGATATATATCCACCAACGGTGCCCAGACAAACAAAAAGCACCTGAAACAGAAACAGCCCAAACTCCGGTTACTTAACATGAAGTTACAAGTGGAACAGACCAGCGTATAGGATAGATAATTCTTAACCTAATGGTTTGATAAAGGTCACTATCAGTAACAATTTCATATGACGTGTTCTTAGTGTTTCAGGCACGAGAGAAAAAGCAACTGGTTTCTGGGCAACTTGCAAAGCTATCATCGGCTGGAACTCTTGGCCTCTAGCTATTTCCTGCATTCATGAAAAAATTGGAGAAGAAGAGGATAACCCAACGAATATGTGATTGTCAAGTGGGCCAAAAGTAAGTCCAAAGTAAGCCACATGACATCATTATATAAAAGATTTTCATTAGAGAACTGGTATTGTTCAGTATACATTTTGCCACATAATCAGATTCAAGTTCGTAATTTTTGTTTTGAATGACATTGAAGTATAAGAATAAAACTGTTCATATTAAATATATATTTGATAATAACTGTGCACTAGAATGCTCTTCAGATGACTAGCGACAAGATCTTGGTCAAACTAGTCAACGCTGTGTCTTCAAGAGATAATGTTTGCTTTAAGATAAGATTTGCAGCTGACTGGTGTTCTGTATGCCAAAACAAAATGACACTTGGTGCAAAAATAGGTAAATTGGTTACAGACAAGAGGAAGACGATAAAAAGTTGGTGCATACCAAGACACAAGTCATCAGTGCTCCTCTGTTTGCAGGTGATAGGAATCCGAGACAGGCGAATACTGCAAAGGATGTGGTGCATTTTTATAGGGGATTCATAAAACAGCGGAAGATTTTGCTGGATGTACTGGGGAAATCTAGTTGCTCAAAAGAGCATGACAATTCCAAGAAGGACGCATCCTCTGAGACGGAAACTGGCATTCTGGGGGTTTCCGAGTTCATAACCCCTATCAGTTGTGCTAATACCCCATCCCAGCTGTGCCTACACTCCCTTGCCAGCCCATTCCCCTTCACGGCCAGGACATCCCCAGCTGAGCATCCCCAGGCCAGGACATTTCCTGGTTTCTTCCCTCCCCTGCAGTCCCTCATCTACAACAAATCACCATCAACGATGCCTTTGCCTACAAGAAACTCACCGAGGGTAACTGATATCATGATGGCGATCTGAGATCCCACTCCGACGCAAACAGACAGCAACATTCCGGCTCGCGGTGGGCGGAAGATGTCTCCATGAAGCAGCTTCCATCCAAATTCTTCGTGAGCTTCTTCCTGTTTCAAAGAAAAATATTCTTCCTTAATTGTTGGGGCTTGGTGGACACACTAACACATTGCCAACTATTATCCCTGCAAAGCCTGTGACACTGTTTAGCTCCGTTTGACCAATCACAGAGCCTTGATAACATGCAGTCTTTTGCAGGAAATATTCCCAGGATGCATGCAGTATGGGTAAGCAATAGGTAAACATCAAAAGGCATGTCTGATATTAGCTGGCATGATACGATGCTCAGTCAAAATTAGAAGAAGAGCGTCCCTTTTGTACCACTTCGGATAACTTCAATTCTAGCAATCTTCTCTAAAACAGCTTTAAAAATGTAACAACCCCTCGCCTACATTATTAACACAGTTAAAAAACATGATTGCAAAAGCTCTCTTGAGGTGTGTTTCCATCCATGAGCGATAATTGAAAATTATATAATCCGCGGGAAGAGCCTATTCTACGTTTACAGATAGCAACCACCCATAGTTTGGAACAGTGCCACTTTCCTAATGCACAATTTTACTACCGTACTGTAGTGTGAACGACATTAAATATATCACTTCTGTAGATGGTTAGACTGTAGATGATATCACTTCAAAAGCTCGTTACGTGTTCATTTAATTAAAATAAAATGGTTAAAAAATAAGGAAATAAATAAATAGACGAACCCCTGAGTCGGATAGCTGATTGTAGCGTGCGATGTCACGGTGAAGGGTTCTCAACAAGATCATGCCCACCATACCGGACAGGAACAAGACAATCACGAGCGAGTTCATGATGCTGCACAAAAAAACCAATATAGCAGAAACAGCAAATTAACAATGAATGCTTAACTAAATCCAGGCAGAAAAATATCTTCCTGTCGAAAAGTTTAATTCTAATCACAAATTGGATTTCCTGGCTTCCTAGTTAAAAGCCAATAAGACGAATATATAAATATATCATAACAAAGAATAAATAATACCTAACAAAGGGGTATATAGAAATAACAAATAATAATAAATCACTGACCAAAAAAGGAAACTGAATGCTCTTCATTTACTTATATCCTCTATTACAAGCATTAAATATTCGTGGAAAACTTTTCTTTTGTACAATGAATATATAATATAGACAAATAAATAAATAAGAGTTTCAACCATGAAGGACTTCAAAATGTTACCTAAACCAATGAATCCTTGTGTGAGGCATTGAGTCCAAAATATAATCCCATCGAGATGCCCATTTCAATTTGTTATCTTCCTGTCATAACGGAATAAAAAACAACAAGGTTTTAACAAACTGTATCACAAGAAAACATATTCCATCACCAACCTCTGTCATTGATAAACTTATCAATTAAAGTTTGAGTGTTCCCTTTATGACTAAGAGGTTGTCAGTAAGTATGTAGCTAGTAGTGGTGAAAATTATTTGGAGAAAATAAAGAAATTTCAGATAAGGAAAACAATAACATCTTGGCATTTTATAAGGTTTACAAAAGAAAAAAGATGCCAAAACCAAACTTATGCAAGATTCAAGACAAACTATTCATCTCTAATGATGAAAAGACAAAATTTAGCAAAAACTCTGAACTAATGATCAAAATGTTTGAATAAGCTCAGTTTTATTGAATGTAATAAAAAGTCCCTTACCAGGTATGTGATGGAAAAGGTGTACTTGATTTTTATTTCTCCTTCTTTTGGCAGCTCACCAGCTATTCCTTTGGCAGCCATTGCTTTAGAGCAGGTGGCTTTGTCGCCATGGTCAATACTAAAATACAAAACAACACCATCTCAATTTAACATCACAATAGCTATTATCATTAAAAAAATAATATTTGTGTTTCATACTTTGATCCATTTTTTCAGTAAATATTCAGTCTTCGTCATATGGAAATCACCATGCGTGTGGTTTGCACTCTTACATATCTGGCTTTTTCAGACCCTCTTTACACTACCCCCTTTAAAACGGTATCGTGGCAGTACAAAATTCGTTTCCGGATAGCAGAGGGCGAAAATTTGTTGTTTCTCCGGCAAATTTTCTTCACCTTTTAGATTCTGTGATGCTTTATGAAAGTGAGAAAAAGATACTAAAGATTTTTTGCCTGAATTTTAGACTTTTTGTCACTGTTGACCTGAGATGACATTTAATTGACAAAGAGAGTTTTTCATCAGTGTTCAGTAGAAAAATGATGTTAAAAACAAGCATGGGTTTTTAAAAGACTGCTTCGATCTATGAAGACCAAATTTTTCAGAAAATTAAAAATAGGCTCAATGGAAAAAAATAAAAAAGAACCTTGTACTGCAAAGGTTCAATGTCCAGGTCGCGCAGTTATGTTTGAAACCATGCTGGATTGACGAACTTTCTGATATAGCGTTCAATTAAGTTGAAAGTTGCTATGAGGCTCTATTTCTTCTCTTTCTTTGGCATCCAGTTTTTATCGTTTATGTTAATACATAATAGCATCTCCATCCCCATTGCAATAAACACACCTCCTATCTCGTAGCATCAAGCGTAGTGTACTAAATGCCCTCTCTACTGTAGAATTCGAGCCACTTATGGAAATAATAATCTTTGCACAGACAGGGCATTTTTAACATACAAGGTGGTGGGGGGATTGCCCCACGGGGCCCTACGAGTTTCCCCACCACTAAAGAGAAAAATGCTACATTTGGCCCAAATGTCGGCCATTTTGTGGCCCTTCGAGATAAAAGTAGCCGGTGTTTCAATAGGTTGGTAACAAATTTTGGGGGCTCCAATCGTTGTTGATAGCAATCTTTATATCACTATATTTCTCATCTATCCACCTTGTAACTCGATTCATTGCCCAATGTACCAAAATCTTAGTGTTTCCTTGCGTTTTTCAACTCTACTCAGGCTGAGATATTGCCTAGTGTTTTTAGCACATTTAAGCCATCAGTGCTGGTAGTGTTTATTGCTGTCAACAAATCCTCACCCTCGAGTAAGCTTCCCCCTCGAATAAGCCCCCACCCTAAAATATATGTTTGCAAAATAAGTCCCTGGATCTTATTCGAGGACTTACGGTTGTTTCATATCTTGGAGGCAAAAGTCTCAACCCTAAAATAGTTCAGTATATATCACAATCTCAAGCGCCAATCCGAAGAGTTCTGTATCATTTTCTACGCCATTTCTGGTAGTGTATAAGTGTGGGTCTTTAACAAAAATGCCCCACCACTCAAAAATGCTTAAAAAATGCCCTGTGCACAGAGACAAAGTTGGGGAATTCTTCGCGTTTGAATTTAAGTATTTTTGGCCACAAAGACCGGACAGTGCTTCCACGATAATAGGCCTTTACAAACGCCTTGAATGATTTCCATCCGAAGAAAACCTTTTATATTCACCATTAATTAACCTAAACGGGAAGGCAGAAATTTGAACAAAAGCTGACGACCACCATGTTTATGGGGGGATACGAACATAGCAAAGCGATTAGCCTATTTAAATGAAACAATTTCGGCAACTCGATCAACACATCATATCACAATAGGAAGACACAATAGGCACTATTAAAAGAATATGCCGATGTTGCTCAGCAAAATTTCCAATTTTTCGTTAAAGAAAACAACTTTATGAAGGTCGAAAGCAACGGTCAAGTCAAATATAAATCTCATGCGTGCGCTAAATCGCTCGCATTAGGGGCGCATTATCGCACGCATCAAACGACGAAGACTGAATATTGTCACTGTCTCCAGATGAGATGATGTTGGTGGAGAATCAAAATTAGTTGGCAATGAAGGGAAAATGCTGGTCATCTGTTGCTTGGCCCGTTGTCAAAAATCCAATTATGGAGAGCTGTGGCCTAGGCCACTACTCTATAGACAAAAGCAATATTTAATTAAAAAGCTTTTTCAACATGTCAAAAATTATTCTCCATTTATTTACCATTTCTCTTACTTTAACTTCTTCCAGCCCCTTTCCTTTTTAATAATTAACATCCAAACTCTAACTTTCAATTCAAATATCAGTCTTAATGTCTGATCATTCCACATGAAATTTCATGCATTTTGACAAATTTTGTCACCTGTGATCTTGGATTCTGCTTATTTCTACACCAACAATCGCAATCAAAAGAGACAGACCTCTACAAACATTATATTTTTAACGGTTCTCAAGATATCCTGTTAAAAATCATCCCAAAAATGGGTGTGGTCCACCTAAAAATTCTCTCTGTGTAAAGATTTTCGTTCTATGTGGACAGTCTTGCTTAACACGTTCAACTTTGAAAAATAGTGTTTTAGGGTTGAAGACAAAAATCTGTCATGTGCGAATCTTAAAGACAAAAATCTTCGGAAGACAGACAAGTAGTATCAGAAGGCTAGTGAGTGGTTATCTTTCATCACATGATGCCAAAAACTCTTGTTGTGAAAATGGAGCCTGTTACTGCAGAAGATTTGTGGACACAAGAGAGAAAGAGCTTTTGGTTAACTTATGGCAAGAGCATCTGTTTTTGCATGTATTTGCACCACCTGCTATGAAGACCAGGACAAGAAAGCACTAGTATTTGCTTAGTAAACAAAAGTGTTGCATGTTACCAGGTTTTTTACAACTCTTCTACCCTATTGTTAAAACAGTTTTGCTTCACAGACAAAAATCTGATGTGTGTGTAGTGTTCAAATCCAAAAATCTTTGAAAGACAAAAATCTTCTGATTATTTTGACACAAAATATTCTGATTACACTTAGACAAAAATCTTCATCTTTTAATAACAAGAAATCTTCTCTTAAACTGCTTTAAAAATGTAACAACCCCGCTGCATAATTAAAACAGTTCAAAAACTTTATTGCAAAAGCTTTCTTGAGGGGTGTTTCCATCCATAAGCGATAATCGAAAAATTCTGTGATCCAGGGGGAAAGCCTATTCCGTGAAGGCTATTATGTTTACAAATAGCAACCACACATAGAGGTGTACATGACAGGGATCTTGCCACCATGGTTGCTGTTATGAATGGGAAAGGATGAAAATAGAAAACAGGCACAAATCTAGATGATGTGTCACCACATCCTTACCTTCTTGGCTCAATCTTGGCAGACAGCAGCCTAGCACCTGCCCAGTCCTCCCCATTACCACTGTGGTACTTCACAGTTATGTCAACATGATTGAAAATATAGTATGTGTTTGGTTGGTTGAATTTATTCTGCAATAAAACAAGATAGTTGCAGCCACATCTTAAATTGAACACAGTAACAATATTCCTATTTCCCCTATGTTATTAGGGTGAAAAACATAAACCAAAAAGGGAAGAAAAATCATAAAAACAAAATTGTATATGTATGATTATTATGAATATATACTTCTTTGAAAAATTCCTGGATGATATAAAGGAAACCAAGAAATTCACTTTGCTTCTAGAATATCCATCTCATCATTAATACTACCCCTCCTACTAGATGCAATGACATCATCTTTCCTTTGGATATTCCTTTGGACACAACATGGCTAGTTAAGATAGATTGATTCCAAACAGAAATAAAAAAGGTTGGTTGCGATGTTGAGATATGAACTAAGACAACTGCCAGAAATAATTGAGGAGCTCTCACAGAATTATTAGCTGATGAAAACAAGTCTGTGAAAATTGATGCATCAGTAAAACTTACACTGATCACACATGCATCTCTTGGTACACTTGACTCAGTGACAAAACAACCAATTGGAAAGCTAGTTGAACAGTATCTCTGTTCCTCGTCTGCCACTTCATAGCACCACGTAATTGGCATATTGTCAACAATCCTTTGGATAAGCACAAAGATTAATCAATGACAATTTTGATTCATTATGTAAGTGTCCCAATACATTAACAATCATCTTAAATCACTTTGAATAAAATATAAAATATGAATATAAAATATGAATATAAATAAGAATGAAAATATAAAGCTTTCACATGTAGGGTGAAATAACAAACTGAAGTACATAGTGTGATTCATTAAAATTCTCAGTCTTATAAATAGAAAACAAGGACAATAAATCAGAATACACTTAACATACCAATGCTGCTGATAATTCTCTGCTATTCTTTGTTTCAAGAATTCAAGCTTCTTGATATCATCTTTATTTTTCAGGTCATATTTTTTGGTACAAACTTCGTCACATACTGAATTGTTGCCAAAAGCCAACTGAAATATCAAGAATCCAATAGTGAATGGTTTGCTGTACACATGTATATATATATAATTTTACTTTATATGTATATATATATTATATTATTATTTTATATATATTATATTACAAAAAAGCTTGCATGGCAAATCTTTCTATAATGGCTTGGCAGTTCTAAGAAATCTCAATTTCAAATGATACCAATACCAGACTGCAATATTCACATAAAATTATTATTACACTTACTTAAGTATATATAACTGAGAAATAATAATGCTCAGTTATATAAATATGGTATCAATCCTACTTCTGAGTTAAATTTCCTTTCTTAAGTGCTCTGCATTTATTTTAAAGCCTTGAGGAGTAATTGATTAAAGATTGAAGACAGACTTGATTGATAATGTATTCAGTTGCTTGAATAAAGCATGACAGAGAGGCAAGTTATCATGATCCTAAAATTCACAACTTTGAAACACAATTTAAGCTTCTTTGCAAAACAAGACATACCTTATAAGGAGATGGTCTTATTCTTTCTCCAAACACCACCTTAAATTGTAAGCAAAATTCTCAAGTTTTGACAAACCAACCATAAAGTTAAAATTAAATGCAAAATAAAAAAGCAACTTTAAAAATTGAGCATCTTCTCAATAAGAACATGTGCATGAGTTATAGACTAGTTGAAATGATTAAACTGATTCCTCTTACATAGAAAAAATTACTGATAGTGTACAAATAATATCATTCCAATCCTAAATCAAATTAAATTTATTTCACAAAAATCCAACCCAACAACCCTTCACCGAACATCAAACATCTGCCAGCAAATTGTAGCATAAATAAAGAAAAAGCATAAACACTTCTGTGCATAATACCAAACAGCTGGCCTAGTTTAAATAGCTTTTTAAAATCTATTTTCATTAAGCTTGACTCAAATATGTCCTCTTTAGGTATGCTGTAAAGTGTTTGTAGAAAAACCAGTTTTCAGTAATGTCAAGGTAGACATTCTGGTGCAAAATGGAATATGTAGGTGATAAACATTAGTGAAGGTTAAACTGCTAAGCTTTGGTTGTGCTTTATCTAGTTTCTAAAATTTACAGCTATAAATAGGATATAGGATGGAAAATAATGGGCCAGATACTTACCTGACCAAGATTCTCTGATGGTGAAGGAGAGTTTTTTGGAGTTTGGCAAAAGTCAAACCTATAGAATAAAATTTGGAAGTTGAAGTCCAGGACTAAAAATTAGACAAATAAACAAAAAGTAAATGGGTTTGCAAAAACTAAAAGTTACATTAGCGTCTTCGTGAATCATTACAGTAGAAAAGTTTCTAGGAGTTGATCAACAGGAGAAACAAACAAGAAATTGGTGGCAAAATTGATTACCAAACATCCAATATAACACCAAATAAACCAGAAGGAAGAAAATTCAAAAGACAATATAAATACTGTACTATTAATGGGTACTGACAGAAATTTGTAAATAGCACACTCACTTGCTATATTCATATGGGATGACAGACTCAACAGAATCCAGAGAGTTGACAAATAAGTGCACTTTGGACTAACAAAAAAATAGCAATGTCATGAATACAATCAAAATGATGCATATCTCACTTACTGCGCTAAAAGAAAATAGCAATATTTTAGGGAGGAACAAAACTCATATGTATTAAGAAGGACAAATATTGAACTGTTTTGAAAGGGACTTATATTTAACTGAGAAATGTTATCTAGCTGTACTGAGAAGAGAAATATTGAAATCTATTGAGAATGACTAATAACTAATTCTATTGCGAAGAACATACATTTAAATGTACTTAGGACAGCTAGTATATATACAACTGTCAGAACTCATTACAAACATTTCTGCCTGGAGGTTCATATCATGGAATGGCCAATGTTGATATATATATATACTGAAAATAATTCGGCATTTTGGGAACAATCAGACAGTTCTATTACTAGAATTGGTTCATCAACAGATTAGATTTAGTTAGATTTGGTTTTTCTTCTTCAAAGAAACAAATGCCTGTTTGGTATCCATTAATTGTTTTTAAAACAAAAATTCAATTTATGTATTTCGCTTACAATAGAAAATTAAAGCTATCCTGATTCAAAAACATCTCAAACATGTTTATGAGTAGACTGGCCTGGGACAACAGCAAATTCTTATCAACGAGGGTTAGAGGACCTAGTGTACCATATATTTCACTTTGGCAGCATCTGAAAGTGATGCCGCAAGCCTTTTCACAATGATCATTGTATATGCCATTATGCTTAACAACTAGTGGGTGGTAACTAAGTTGGTGCATCGATCTTGCAACGCATGACAAAGTCGCTCTGCCATATATCATGGCAACGTCGATGCCTCGCCCCACTTAACCCAGATGCAGACTTATATATGAATCTGAAGACAGCTTTTGAAAATCTTTCAGTAGAAATAAATACGAAAACTTATACCGTTTTCTACAAATACAATTATTCAATCGGAACCCCTAATCTCGCGAGGCGACATTCACACACCGTTGAAGGTTACCACGTACCCATAACATCTCATTGAGGACACTCAACATGGGTAAAAAAATCCAACCAAAAATCTACCACTTTCTGCAGCTGACAAGCAATAATCGCACGGAAATTCAATATAACGTCGCCGGCTTGTCAAATTTTATGTGGCATTGAAATGTTAGGCCTATTCTCGTACAAAATGTTGTACTTACATCACAGTTGGGTTGCTCGTGGTTCCCTTTGCAATATGATACAGGGGCTAACCCTGGCAAGTAGAAACCATAATTTGCAGATATAAGTGAAATGAATACGGCAGCAAAACCAAAAGAGCCGTACATCTTCAGTTTCCAATGTTGCCCTTTCCAAATTGTCTTCCTAACGGACTTGAACGTGACGCGCTAGGAATTCTGGGATACGTCTTGTCCACGTCAATTGAGATGGCCTGGCTCCTAAGTTCTTTCAAATTCAGAGATTTTTAAATTTCTATTAGGGCATCAGGTAGGAACAGACAAATTAGAGGTGGACATAATAATGAGTTTAAATAACAAAACAGACTAACAAACCTTGAAATATGGTACAAGATTTTCAAACATATAAGCCTTCAAGTAAAGAGTTAACAAAAATGCAACACGTTTTTTTATTATAAGAAACCGGTTTATAAGAAACCTAGTACTAGAGCCCCAAAAATCAATATTTTCAAGAAACTCCAAACAAGTAAGATGACTTTCTGAGCAGGAAAATAATACGTGCTGGGTGTCTCGGTAATAATACTAAAATAATACAAAAATTTAAGCACACTGTACAGGGTGTCTCGATAAAAAGTACCTCTGTTTCCATAGGAATCATGAACAAGGGGTACGATATCAAATCGTACTGTTGTGTTATAAACTTTAATACAATATATATGCAAGGGAAGGTGCGAAATTTAATGTTAAATGCTGATCTAAAAATAAAAAATCTTTTAAGAAACTTTTAGCTAGGAACCAAGCTAGGTTTCTTATAAAAGAAAAAACCTGTAAGAATATGTAACAATACACTCTTTTCTACGATAAACCGAATAATTTTCAGCTTTCGGAAGTTATGAATGTTTCTAATGAAAGATTAGACTAAGTTAAAAAAGGACAGCACAATTTTATATTTTCATTTGTCAATAGTGTTATATAAAGCTCTTCGATTCTTTTTTCAAGAGTGGGGCTGAAAGATCCTGAACACTATTTTATCTTTATTCTGAGCTTTTTGAAAGCAATTTCATTATTAAATTGAATACATGCGAGTGGTATAAATATTTATTAACTGCTGTTTTAAGGCAATCTGTCTTTCACAAAATTTGGATTTTAAGAGTGATGAAACCTAATCTCATGCATGAGGTGTTTTTTCTGATCACGAACACTTTCTAACTTATCAACTTGAAAACATATTTGAACGCATTTTCACTTGCTTTAGTAATCGCGGTGCGCTGTATAAACGACATAAGTCAATACGTCATACGAATATTAAAATTATATAAGATAATGAGCGCCCTGGATGAATTATTGTCAGTTGCCATAGGTCCCTAATGCTCTGTAACCATTATCTAAAAACACGATAGGCAAATAACATAACATAATATATAAAGCCTTTTGACTGCAAGATGGCTTTTCGAAACTGCTGCATAGTTCATTTGCGAAATTAATACTCTAAGCAACGCAAGAATCTGCAAAAAGGATGCAGAATTTGTGATCAAATCCACCTGCACAATATTTACATTTTTTTTATTCTAAAAAGGTTTATGAATCACATCAGAACAATGAGAGTTGCTAGGGGGCTATTACTGACAAAGCCGATTCTAATTGCCTACAATGTTTTCTGCAATACAAGTTTAAGTCTCTGTTTAGGAGTTAGTATTTGTCCATCTTCTATGGTCATTTTCTAACAAACTCACCTGCCGAAGAAGATTAATTGGATAAAATGACTGCTGAAGCAATCACAATAAAATCAATGAAAAACGGTTCTTCCTTTTAATTTGAAACTGGGAACTTCAATTTCCTCTGATTAAAGTCGTAATAGCTAAGGGGTGGAGCCTCTGGAGTTCCTGTGTCAAATGGTGACCAACCCCCGTCGCTGACAGCAAATGTTTCTGTACATACCCAACCCCCCTGTAATATTGCGTATGGTATTGAAGCAACTTTGTTTCGATAGGGCCCAAGTTTCAAGATGATCTTCTGGCAAAAAGGTCTCGTTTCCCTCCTGGTTGTTCTTGGACTTCTTAAAGGTAAGAATCATGCAGGATTTGTATGATCTTCTGATTTTAATGCATGTAGCAAAGTTTCAAACCTTGGACAAAATCGAACGATAATGTATGCTTTAGACTTGGTTTAGATCGGCCTCGCTGGATATTATTGATATCAACAAAATATACGATGTGATATTGTATGATTTAAAATAAATATTCTCTAATATCTTATAAAAATTTTACTGCAAGAAGTTACGTGAATTCGGATTAATTTTCCTTTAAAATTTCACAATATTATCCTTGAATGCGACATTTTCTAGACTTTACTTGCAACGAAGTTAAAGAAGAACGTAAAATTCAATCACTAAATTCAAACAGTCTTTAGCTGTTGCCTTTTGCAGGCTTCGTATAATGAGAATAATTAAAAAAGTGAATCTAACATTTTACTTGAGGACTCATTACTCTACTGCTAGCAAAGCTCATTTGTTTCAAAGCTTTCAGTGGTATTTAATTTCCAAAACTAATTCCGAAGGATCTTTTATTGACAAGGGAAGAAGAAACAGAAAGATGCCGCTTTCTTCAGTTTGAAGAAGAACAAGGTTTTTGCTTGAGCATACACAAAAGTCTAATTATTCACAGAACTCGTATCAAGTTCAAAACACTTCTTTTACAGAATAATTTTCAATAATCTAAAGTCCGATAAAGTTTTCAAGTAAGACCAATTCTTTAATACCTCAGCTGAACAATTGAGGGGAATGTGACTTTCTCTTAATGACTCTTTCTGCTATCAATAATGCAAGATGCATTTTTACATCAAAATACTAGGAGCATAATCCAATCGTCAGTAGCTACAAATATGGTATAAACGGATATCACTTAATAAAAAGCCACCAACTATATCACCGCAAAACTATGACTTCTTCACCGCAACAGAAATAGTTTCTTTTAACATTATATTTCCATGAATAAGATGCATTATGCATTTAACACTGAATTATTAACTGTGAAAAGCATTCAGCAATTCAACCATCAATGTATATGTGAACCTGCTGAACAAGTTCCATTGACACGTCTTTAGTAATTTAGTACAATTACTTGCGTTTTTTTATAAGAAACCGGTTTATAAGAGACCTAGTACTAGAGCCCCAAAAATTTAAGAAAATTTTTGAACTAAATCAACAATTTTAGGAATTCCAAAAAAATGAGATGACTTTCTGGGCCGGAAAATAATACGACAACAATCCATTTTTGCTTGATTTAAATTTGCTAACAAACATAGGATGTTGAGTCCACTTGTAGCAGTAGGTGGGTTTCCGATAACTTTGCCTTGAAATACTTTAGCAAAATTGTTTTCAGTAACAGTTTTTCAATCAATGTTCAGCAAGTAGTCCTCGTGTTTCTCGTGAAGTTTTACTTCATGGCGAAAAAAAACAAGCAACGTTGTTCAATTTCGGGTATTCAAGACGAGCATCTCACCGAGGAGAGTCCTATGCAAGAGAAGGCGCAAAATTCGATGTGAAATGCTTATCTAAAAATAAGAAACTTTTAAAAAAAACTTTTAGTACTAGGACTAAAGCTAGGTTTCTTATAATAACACTTGAATTGATAATGAATACAGAGGAATTTTATGCAGTAAAAAGCTTCAGTCAAAGTGTAACAGTGTTGTGTTGTGTTGTCTTGGCAAAAAATTAAAATTATTACTATCTTGGAAATGCCATTTCGAAACAATATTCTAACTTTGATGGTTTCAAAAATATTTGAGCCATGTCTTTATCGTCTAAGGGAAGGGATAATAATTTGGAGTATGCCTTGATAGACAAGCAGAAAATACCGACGAAAATTGACTAAAATGGCCATGAGAGTTTTATTGATAAAATTTGTCCTAACTTCTCCTTTTCACGAGTTTTGCTCCATGCATGATAATTTTGAACCTTCCATTTCAATAAATATTTCCTGGTTTTGACCAATGGTGGCTTTAAGGGACTTCGGGGCCAAAATCATCTGCGGGGCCCTTGTTTGAAAACTTTTCGTTAAGCCAAGATTATTCTTCAAGTTCTTTCTGTTAAAGTTGTTTTGCCTCAAGATGATTCCTTTTCGATTTCTTCTTAGGTGCGGGGCCTGTTCTAGGTTACTTGAAGCGCTGGTCCTGGGGCCATGCCTCCTGGCTCCCACTAGAAACACCACTGGTGTTGACTGGGGTTAACTACTTTTTGAAAAAGGAGCTTGAAAAGCTTTTATTGTGATTCACATCCCAACAAGGGGGGGGGGGGCAGGTTGAAGTAAGGAGCGTAAACCGGTTAATACTCCGACCAAAATTCAACTCTTGCTAGCCAATCTATAACTTATTCCACTGTTATATATGGTGAATCTGAACTGTTTTATCAATACTCTATTGTCAATTATGAGCAAATGAGATTCTCCCACGAGCTTTCACTGATGTTTTCATCTACAAATTGAAATGACGCTAGGCAGCATTATGACAGAGATGATAAGCTGACCGTTTAACTGGTGCTCGAATTGAAAAATATTTGCGAAGACCAGTTTTTCAATAACGCCAGATAGTATACGTATTTATTTAGAATCACCATAAACCTACGGTGGCCCACAACGGCCACGGCACAATCTTTTTCCATGGCATAGATATATATTTCTCGCGGCACACTTTCATATTTCTTACGGCACACTTTCATATTTCTTACGGCACACTTTCATATTACACAATATTGGTATATTTAGAATTTGAAATGACAGTAACCACCTACAATTACAAATAAAATCTATAATTGGTGTGCATTGCTCAACATGCAAAATAAATGAGTACAAACAATTAAGAGACTACAGCAAAACGTAATTATCCATTCCAGGTTGATTTCGTCCATTTTGCAACTTACTATCTACAGACATCTCTCAAAATGGCCTTCAGGGGTCAGGGATTTGGTCAAATCAAGATATATTTTAGCTCCCCCCCCCCCTTGACAAAGCCAGTATATGTTTGGGTAAGCCAGTAAATTCTTTAGTTGGCAATTTTCAATGAATGAGCAATTTCCATTAGCTTTTAGAGTCAGTGAATACTTTTAGTGATTTCTTATACACAATAGAATAGAGAGTCTTTAACACAAATGCAAGTATACAGGGTGTGAACATGGGTGTGGTGTAGCTTCTACAGCACAGCCTCCCTTTTCCATTTTTTAGTACAGCACCCCTGGTCGAACAACATGGAAGTTTCAACACAGACTAAGTTTTGGCAAACTAGAAAATAAAAAAATTGACATCTTTTTGGTGTGCACACGGCCGGCCGGCCAAGATTGAAGGTATGAGGCACACTGACTAAATTTAACTAATTCTAAATTAATTATCCAAAGATATAAATGACTTACAGAAAGTCCTGCTCCTTTTCCGCCATGTTTCCTTTTCTCGTTCCTTTCTCTCGCTACACGCCTCGTTATGAAAGTGTGCCGTGAGACATATAAAAGTGTGCCGTGAGAAATATGAAAGTGTGCCGTGAGAAATATGAAAGTGTTCCGTGAGAAATATGAAAGTGTGCCGTGAGAAATATGAAAGTTTGCCCGCGAGAAATATGAAAGGTTGCCGCGAGAAATATATCTGTGCCGTGGAAATATATATCTGTGCCGTGGAAATATATATCTGTGCCGTGGAAAAAGATTGCGCCGTGGCCGTTGTGGGCCACCGTATAAACCTGCATTTTCAGCAAGCTCTATTTGCGTTATTTAAAATGTTGCGCATCTATTTCGATGACATTCTGACTTCAACATCATGTCTGTTTTCTGCATAATTTCTCATTGTTGCTACAAACATTTGCCTGAAAATAAGTGATAAAATTTACTTTTAACTTCTGCTGTCCCTTGAAACCGATGGAAGTAGAGAAAGGATGGCTTAAGCGCCCCTAAGAATGTATATCTCTAGCATGGTGCCTCGAGATGGTTAAGAACGTATACGAGGCAAAAAATAATGCAAGAAGAGGCTGGTTTTCACATAACTAAAGTCATTCAAATTAAAATAAGATGTCATTGTCCTCACGTCTCAATATTGGTTTCTAATACGGTGCCTCAGGAGGGCTGTAAATGTATACGAGGCAGAAATAGAATGTATAGACGGTTCACTTGGCTATTGACCACTCCTATCGAAAACCCCAAATTCAGAACAGTTTCGGGTGGAGGATATATCAGCCAGAGATTTCTTGAAACTAAACTTTTTCGTAAGCTACATTTATTTATTTCAAAATTTCCCTCCAACTCAAATTATAGCATTGTATTCTTCCAGGGTCCTCTTCCATAAAGGAGCTGGACACGCCACAGTTCTTTTCTGACGTCACAACAAATGGCAAAAGGCTGATTGGACACATGGTGAAGTCAGCTCAGGCATCTACTCCATCGCAATGCTTCACAGAGTGCATTAAACTGGCTTCAGGGAATTGCATGTCGTTGAACTTTGCGAAGATTCTTACACCAGGTACTTCCACGTACCTGTGTGAAATCAACAGTAAAACGGCCGATGATGATCTTGCCAAATACATTGATGACAATAACTTTCTCTATTATGACGTCTATCACTAGCACATGATGACGCAGCTCAAAGCTAACATTATGTCAATGCACATTTCTAAATGATGCTAACATTGCATATAAAAAAGTGCACTCAAGCTCCTGATTGTACAGGGGTATCAACTCTATGTTTTCAGAAATTTTGCACACCCATTTCCATTTATAAACACCCCCTAATTATGCAGTTCAAGCAAAAAGTAATCCCCCTATTTCTTTAGTTACAAAGAAAGCAGAAAACATTCATCTATGGTAAGAAACTTCGCTGCCTCCTACTCATGCTTTTCAGAAATAGAATAGTTTGTAAACATTGGAGAATCTGCATATTCTAAATTGCGTTCAAAAACGAATTTGGAGCATTTCAAATCATGTTCGAAGCGAATTAATAGTAGTTTGTTGAATTCGAATTTGAGTTCCCAATCTCTCCCCCAATTATTAACGACTCCCCCCCCCAGTTCGAACATTATTCCTGAAAACCTAAGCATTTCAATCTATTATAACCCCTTTATTTCAGGTGTTTTACAAAGGTGCCAAAATTCCTCCTACACTTAGACTACAATTAGGAACTTGAGAGAAAAAGACGAAAACTCAATATTAATCTGAATCTAATTTGAACCCTTATTATATTACCAGCTTTTCCTTGATAAGAAAGATAACATTGTATAATTGATCCATGAACAGCAGCTTGTAACATAGCGGAAAAGGAACAGATCTGTGGTATATATTGAGTGTGAAAATGAACATGCAGCTCAGGTTAATAATGAAACTGTGCTTGGGATCAATTCACGATTTATAATAAATTCATTCTTATCTTATCCTTCAATTCTGATGTCGTGTCGTTCAACTCTGATATAACAAGCATAGAAACCAGAGCCAGAGAGGGAGCCCGGGAAGCCGCAGCCCCCCCCCCTTTTTGCTGCGTCAAAGAAGCCTGATTGTTTTATTGTTGTCACTTTGTAGAGTATGTGGTTTAGAGCCTCGACTTGATTGGAATCTGCTGTGTTCTAGCGGCGTGAGCAAGGATTATTACTATGATACTTCTTAATTCCTGCTTGACTTGGTACGCTGACAAAATATATTTAAAAGCAAGAGTTAGTTACAAATTTTGTTGAATATTGAGGCACTGGTTTATAAGTGAAGTATCAAAATCTAAAGAAGCATGCATTGAAATCATTTAGGCGGTATGTAAATTATAGTTCATGAATTGCTGTTTCATTTTTTGAATGTCGCAAGAAATGTTAAACATGCAGCTATTGGATATCAGATTCCGTTGTTAGCATCTGTCGGCTCCCCCCTCCCCTTTAAAGATAGAAACTAATGGATTTACACCCTTTGAGCTCTAATTAAAACGAAAAACAAAACATATCAAAGGAAAAAGTCCTTTTGAGTGGTATTTACGAATAAATTGGATTAAACCTTGGCTGGTAGGATTCCTTTGCGCTATGAAAAGTAACTTTAAATTTTTTCTGCATAACAAAATTATAGAATTTTTCTGATACCTCGCATATCTAACAGCAACTTGACGTCTTATATCTATTTATCTTTGAATATTAGCATTTTGAGAGAATGACCTTTACACCTATTCCATGTAAATGTAGTCAGTTTCGTTCCAAAAGCTTTCTTGGAGCTGAACCACTAGAGATATCTCTTATTATGAGCAAAGCATTTAATGACAATACCGTACGTTGTCTCTTTCTTCAATTAACCTTCATCTGAACATCCTCCTCCCACCATCCCAATAACAAAAGTCACAATGCACTATCCTGTCAAATAAAAAGCACTTTACTGCAGCATTCCATCTCGCTTGTTTCATCTAAGGAGAACAAGACCAGAAGAAATAATCAAGGAATCAATGCACGCAAATAACCTTTAATTAACTGAAAAAGAATGCATTTCATATTATTTAAATACCGTCTTTTTTAAAATTCATGCTTTATTGCCTTTTCCAAAGATGAGAAGCAAAGATAACGTGACTGAGAAACGTGACTTGATAAGAGCAGTTTATCTCTCTTGCTTGCAATTATCTGCAGTATTATTTTCCACGCACGCATTACAAGCCAGGCGTGCCATTAGGCAAATGCGATTTTCTTGTGCTAGGCCTATATACTATATATTTCTACGAGATAAATGGAAAGTACCAATTTGTGTGGCTTTATGATACAAATTCGATTAGTGTCTTTAGATCTAGGCGGTGATTCGCAATCTTAAAACACTGTTGCTATGTTAAACTCAAATTAAGCTCAGTTTCTAACACGATCGAACAATGATAAATAAGCGTGCGACCGAACTGATATTTCGGATGAGAGGTTCGTGAAAAAGAGGCTACTCATGATCTACCAATGTGCCTCATGAT
Organism: Nemopilema nomurai; assembly: GCA_003864495.1. Taxonomy (NCBI): domain Eukaryota; kingdom Metazoa; phylum Cnidaria; class Scyphozoa; order Rhizostomeae; family Rhizostomatidae; genus Nemopilema; species Nemopilema nomurai. Next base: position 592,685 of record ML133499.1, on the reverse strand, counting down.
AAACGAATCCAGGTTTGTCAATAAAATTCGCTGGAAAATGTCCAGCTTTGAATCTGTTAATTTGGCAAGAATGTTTCCATCTTCTGCTACAACCTCAAAATTGAATGATGAGCAAGAGAAATATGGAGTTTGCAGGCAAATCTCGACGCATCCTTGCAATGAAGTGACTTTTATTTCCTTCATCGTGTACCCGGTGAACTGCTTCGAAGCGAAAGCGGACTTTGTGGTCGTGTGTGGCTCAGCACCATCTCCACCTTGCAAAATGAAAGTTCTCGTATCAAAAACAGCTAGCCTTCACATCACAAAGCGAGCTTCTATGTCACGTAGAAGACACAAACAGATAAAATATCCATCTTAAAGTCTCCTGATGAAGCAAAAGCCTTTGTTTGAGTAACCATAAATGCGACAGAAAAACAGGGCATTAATGAATCTATAAACAAATGCGACAAGGATCCCTACTTGCTCCTCACTTGTTTAACATCTGATGAACCATGCAACTGACGTTTTCGTCCATTTTTCAGGTAATCACAGTCAACAAATTTGAAGAAGAATTAATAATAAAAGTAAATAATAATAATATTAAAAGTAATCAGAGTCGTTAATCGGAAGAAGTTTGGGTGTTCCAACAAACCTGGCAAAAATTGCCGGAAAACTGAGCTAGTTCAAAAATCACCCAGCCCCCATCCCCCCAAATCAATGTTGTTATGGAAGTGGTTGAAGGTACGTTCATCCCCCGTCATGAAACCCAACATTGATATATGGGGGAAGGGGGTATGGGCTACCAGCGCCTGTTTATTAAGATAAGACATTTGACTTTTTTTATCTTGACTTAAGATAAAAAGTCTCAGCTATTTTTTTGCCAAGATTACAGCCAAAATTCTGCAATTAATGGTCAAGGAAGACGTTTTTTGGTAAATGTACTGGTTGAATAGTATGTATACTGAAACGTAACTCCTTTCAAACGGCTACGACTATATTCAGTGGAATTGTTGATATGATAACGCCTCCATTCACATTACTTCAGTGAAGCTATCACAACACCCTGTTGCAACAAGGGCAACAAGGTTTATGTCGAAAAGAGTTGGTGTCGCGTTTTCCCGCGTCTTCCCGCAGGAAATCACATTGGAAAGATTCGCAGAATTGGACACTGCTCGATAAGCATAAAGGTTTAAAGTGCCCTAAAAACTACCTTCGGATTCTAGATAGAAACAAATACAAATACATTCTTTTACTTCTAATGCCACCCATTTTTTCACCATCACCCAATCCCAGTATATCATGAGCTCCACAAATATTTTCCACCTCTCTGTTTCTTTGGCATTCTGAGTATAACTACACGTTATTTTTTATAAGAAACCTAGCTTGGGTCCTAGTGCTAAAAGTTTCTTAATTTTTCGCTAGTTTCTAGAACCAAAGTTTCTTAAAGGTTTCTAATTTTTAGATAAGCATTTAACATCAAATTTTGCGCCTTCCTTGCATATTAATTGTATTCAAGTTTATAACACAACAGTAAGATTTGATATGGCATCTCTTGTTCATTGTTTTCATAGAAACAGGGGTACTTTTTATCGAGACACCCGGTACAGTGTGCTTAAATTGTTGTATTATTTTCGTATTATTACCGAGACACCAGGTACGTATTATTTTCCGGCTCAGAAAGTCTAGGAGTTTCTTAAAAATATTGATTTATTTCTAAAAGTTTCTTAAATTTTTGGGGCTCTAGTACTAGGTCTCTTATAAACCGGTTTCTTATAAAAACTTGTATTGAGCATTGTCTTACAGGCACACGAAAAGAACCAAATGTCCTGGATATAATCAGAGCATTCTAAAACTCACCTGCAAAAACCTTTCTGAAGGGTTGGGGGTAACCAGCGATCAGAGAGTTGTGCTGCATTTCGCCAGGGTCCCAAGCCCAAACCATGCCACTCTTGACTGCAAATAAACAGTGGCCTATGAAAAGTGCCGCCTCCATTTTCACCGGACATTCATGCAGCTTGCTTTGGCATTCTACATGAAACACTTTGGTAGCGGTAGAGCCGTTTTTAAAATTGATCCACAGCATTTTTCCGAGAAAGTGTAAAGTGTATTTACCGATCTGGGCCACAGCGTCAGGACTTGGGGGAACATCTGTTCCTTCTTTATTGTCTGGGTATGCTCTTTCATTGTGGAACTCTAAAGATACTGTTCTGTAGCGAACTCCATCCTAAGGATGATGAGAAGGGAAGCGTTCGATCCTAAAAAAATTCTTTACATATTGATAGAAAATGATGACATTTGATAAGGTAGAATAATGAAACCTGACAGAAAAGCTAATGCCGTGACTTTGAAGTGTTATCTTTCTGTGTCTTAAAAAATTTCTAAATCAAATTTCAAAAATAGGCTAAATGAAAAAAGTCCAATTTTTGAAAGGTCATAAATTTCAAAAGCGGTGCTTAATGTCTTCAAGGTTTCAAAGCATCTATAAGCAACCATAAAAGGATTTAAGTACTTTTGTACAATCATAACTAATTTTGGAAATCCTCTACATTAAAGACATTGAGTCATGATAAATGGAAAGCGTATACCCAAATTGCAAAAATTGCTGAGTCATTATGATAGCCCCGTTAATCTGATTGGCTGTCAAACAAACTGCACACATGATGTTTAAACCTCGCAGTTGATGTCTGATCACATGGAAGCCGATTTATCACATGAAAACAGACAACAGTCCGTGGAAAACCGCTTTTTACCATGACTCAATGCCTTTAACATTTTGTTGCTTTTCGAACACTTAAGTTTATTTCTCAGAAAAAGCCTCAATTATCATAAAGCAATTAGTTTCAAAAGCGTAATTATCACATAACTCTTGTCAATAGAATGCCCAGAATCCAGAAAGATTAATGGTAATTAATGATAAATAATGAAATTGCAACCGGAGGAGGGTTATAACTTTTTGTGGACTCTAAGGTTTATTACTAATAATGCTACTTACTCCAAATCGTTTATTCGATTAATGTTTTCCAAAATATCAGGCAAATTAGACAAATTCCTTTGCACTAATTTTACTCAACCTGGTTGGAGTCTCTTTACTAAAAATAAGGCTGATTCAGTATGTGCTTTTACGCATGAATTAAATCCAACTCTGTCCAATAAAAAGGTTTCTTCAAAATGAATAATTGACGTCATTGTATCGAGCTTGTTGCCACTAGGAAAATATTTTCACTACTCTCAAACAAATTGACATTGTCAACATAATATATGTGTATACTGCTTGATGAATGACGTGACAATTTGATATTCAGAATATCAAAGAACTAAATGCTAGAAACTGAGGACCCTTTGCTCTTTTGATGGGATGCTTTTCTAGTGGATCTTTCTAAAGAAAGGTTCTAGATTAGGTACTTCAGCATTAAAAAGATATGTAGTATCAAAATCAATCAAAGAAATAAAAGAAAATGTCTGCAGGTGATTGCCTTTGCAGGCACACTGCGCAGCGTTGAGTAAGGTAGGGGGCTTAAAAAAGGGGCGAATAACCGTATAAAAAGAGGCTTTACTGGTATTTATCATTCAATTTTTGGAATTTTTGCAAATGGTGGGGGAATTAAAGTCCGTCTAGCACCTCCCCCCCCCTCCGCGGTACCTCCCCCACTCCGCGCTACCTCCCCTCATTCCGCGGTACCTCCCCCCACTCCTCAGTACCTCACCTCACTCCCGGGTACCTACCCCCATTTCCTGGTGCCTGTTTTGTTGTTGATTATGGCGAGCAAGTTGCGATGCCTCAGAATTATTTCCTTCAAATAAAAATAATGTTATTGAATGATGCCTTCTCTTTGCTATGATGATTTCAGATGATTTCTAGTACTAACCTTTACAAAGGCAGCACTTTTTTTTTTACCAAAAATCTTGTAAGCTGCATCGAGATTGCTTGGTAGGAATGGGAGGCTTCGATTCATAGAGCCTTCCTGTTCAAAAAAGTTCAATCCACCTTGGTGTCTGCAGCTAAAAAATCTGTCACCTTGGAAGAAGTATGACTTGTTTTGGGACTGGTCGTAAAATGCCGCGTCAATGCTGATATTGCTGGCTAAAATAAGAAAGGTTGGCTAAAAGAAAGCTTAATTCTATGCTTTGTCTCGTTTAAGATGAACTAAGAACGCAAAGTCAACTTGGCCTGTATGCATAGTCTACCTGATAAAAACCATCAAGGCAATTTTAGTTCTTGAAAAATGCGCACCGTTTTCAAGTTTTGAAATGTCAGAGTTCTTCACCCAAAACCTTCCGATTAATTGCAAATTGATCCAGGGTTTGCAGTCAGTCCAAACATTAATCAACCGAAACTTAAAACTAAGATTCTACACATCATTTCCTACTTTATATAAAAAATCAGCTTTGCGTGTTAGTTCAACTTTAACCATTGACACTAAAGCATTTTAATATTAATCAAGAAATTTCAATTGGCCTAATTTCATTAGCAAAATCTTACGATCTCTAGTGAAAAGTCACCAAATGTGTTTACTTCTTAGAGTTGAACAATAGAAACTTGCAGATTGAAGCAAGTAGTTTCCAAGGATTTATGAAGAGCTTACACAAAAAGAAATGGGAAATGAATGCTATGGAATGATAGGAAACAGCAAATAGTACTCTCTCTCTTGGAATATTTCCTACAGTGAAAACAACTCATTCCTGCAGTGGTCATCAATTTCACATCGTAAAAACGTCTTGCGGAGTTCTACTCAATGGATCTAACTTGACACTCTCAGAGGCTGGCAAAGCAAGCTACTTGTTAACGATGTGCTTACCCGAAATGTACTCCAAGGCAAAACATAGGAGGACAATTGCAAATTTCATGTTTTCGACTCGTAAACTTTGCTTCTTTATGCTTCTGCGTCCGTGTTACCAACGCATGAAGTTTGGTGATAACAAAGTTGAACGCCTTTGCCTAAACGCCGAACAACGATCAAAGTTGATTTAGATATTATTAATCGCACAACAACATTGTTGTCGTCTGTCGTCGAGTCGTCTTTTTGCATAATTTGCTTCTAGAAACACGCATTTGTTTACCAAACAAAGATTGTGAACGCAGAAGTTTATTGAGGCAGGCTAAATGATCTAGGATTGATTTCTGTTGCAGATGCACTCTTTACCAGCAATGCTTAGTAAATTTGCAAGGGCATGAAAAGTTAAGTGAAGGATCAACTTTTACTGCTCTTTCGCAGGTGCTCCATTAAAACAGAACAACATCTCCCTAGCTCAACTATTGTCGAAGGGAAACAGTTTTCAGGAGAAAGGGGTAGGGTTCTCGTCCATCAAATGGTTTAAGAAGCATCATGACAACCGAATGCGGAGTTTGGTTGATAGCTGTAGATTTATCTTATAAGCCCCATTCCAGGGCTGAGGAAACAAACATTATTAACACTGAAAAGTGACTAGAGAAGAAGTAGTGCGAAGAGGAGGCTAGAGAAACGTAAGAGGCTGGGAATTTCTCCTCCGCAGAGATCAGTACAGTACAGAATTGAACTCAAAAACCACCCCTTATCCTAATTAGGACCTTTTGAAACATCGTTACAACCCGGCTGGACATTGTAAACAGAAATTCTCAGCTTCATGTTTTTAATTTACTGCTATGAATATTGTTGTGAATAGCTATCCTTAATCTAGTAGAAAGATTAGGCCACTCAGTTATCTCAAATCACCGGTAAGAGTTTGCTGTTGTTGCTGCTGCACGAATTATGCCTATCTTGGATGGTCGGGTGGTTTTTGCCTTCTCTACTCGAAAAGGATTCAATTTGCAAAATATGTAATTCCCTTTTCAGCGATTTATTCCCAAAGCTATTCGTAATCAACTGACATAGCCGATGTATATTTGCAAAAGAGGTTTAAGCATTGCTTGTACGGGGAACGACATCCAATGGAGACACTAGCCTGCGCAGCATGCTTCGCAGAGGTACAACCTCTGCCAAAAGTCTTGGAGCATTTGCTCTTTTTTATGCATTGCACAAGGTGCAAAATCCCCTCGCCCCTCAAACTATGTTGCGTAGCGCAAAAGTGAATAATCCTACAAACACAAGTGATAGATTCACATATAGCAATGGCTTTCACCTAACGATCCAACATTGTTTGAGGGGGCAAGGGGGTTGCAACCCCTAAGGAGATACGGAAATAGAACTGAGTTGGAGATTCACTAAATTCTCAAGGTGTTCCAACTACTTTTGGCAGAGACTGTAGACCTACAGGTATCGTTGGACTCATTTGAAGAGTCAACAGCAAATATGAGCCAACAATGGGTGGCTAACGAAAAAATCCAGCCATTTTGTTTACAGACACACTTGACGTCTACGATCTCATAGTGAAATAATGGGCTGATTAAACAGATTGCTTTACACAAGCTCGAGTTCTGCAAAGTTTGCCTTCCATTATTTGGCCAGAGAGAATATTCTACAAATAGAATTATACTTGGTGACAGAACCAGATGTGTACAAACAGACTTAATTCAAGCAAGTAGAAATGGAACGGGGAGCGAGCTTTCCATTATTTTGCAAATCACGTAGAGAAGTTTGACAAACTTTCTTCATCTACCTCCAAATGCATTACATTTGCCTTGCAAGTTGCAAATTGAAAGGACTTAACAAAATTTATCATGATCACTTATTTGTAGCTTCATTTCAGAGATGTTTTCCGTTGAGTAATGTATGAAGCACTTCAATTATTCGTTTGAGACATTCAGTGACAACTGTCCCATTTTCCGATTCGTTGAGACTGCATTTGTAATGAGTGGGCGAGACAGGAATCGAGTGGCTCAATGCTGCCATCGAATCGACTAATTTTGACACTCAAAACATTAAAGAGCAACTTAGCATCAGTTATGTAAACAATACTAAGTAGTTGACAAATCTAGATTCCTTGCTACCGATTGATATTTTGCAGAACCGACATTGCCTGGAGATATTAATAGCCAAGCATTTCACAGGGACACAAGAGCAGATATGTCTCAATTCCGATGAAACGCCGATTATGGCTTAAAATAGCTTCTTTGCCTTTTCCTGGTCCATGGTTTGACGGCAACCTCCGATGATCTTTACTGCAACTTTCACTGCAAGCTTTTTTATCACAATAAAGCCATTTTGCAACAGTTTAACTCCAGACTTTTGCATCATCACTTCAGTTTGGCCAAAATTTGACCTTTTTCCCAATATCTATCAATATTTTCTTAGAGTACATGCACTGATTTGAGATCAATTGGCTATTGCCATGTCAAACTGGAAATTGTGGTAAAAAGCCAATTGTCATTCATAACTTACAAATTGGTTGTACGTTTAGTGTGATAACAGGTGTGGCCAGTACGTCATCACCTTTTGTGGCTGATAGATGATTCTGTAAAATGTGATATTCTTGGCCCTAATGTTATTCTGCACTATGTGGGGTCTGATAAAACATTTTTGAAAACCTCTTTGACTCTTATCACAGCAGATAGAGTAGGCGGGCAACCATAAAATGGCCTCCTTCAGAAGACAGAAACCCAGCACTTGTATTCATTCTTGAACGAATTTCCTGGAGAGTGTAATGTTTTAAACTGTTCGTAAATTATGGCTAGAAATTGCCTTTCACATATGGGTCTTTGATACAAGATTTCAGTTTCATAAAAGCTTGTGTAGAAAATAACGGATTATTGGTACTGATTGTTTTGGACAGTAACGTGTCATACAGCATAACTTGACGTTACTCATAATATGATCCCCTAATATCATACAAATAAATTTCTCACTCTTTCTACAAAGTAACAATGTATCACAACTTGGTATCTTACCGCCTGCAAGGAGAGTACACACAACTCGACTCAATCAAAATAATCATCCTTAATAGAGTGACGTAGCTGGTCAGCTGATCACCCCTTCAACGCTACATCTAGAAATGGAATAGTAGCATAAAAGTCTTGTGCATTGACAATCCTACTTTGCAAGCCTGCGTAGCAAGTCTCACAGTGGCTTTAGTACGAAGTATCAACTCGAATGGCGGTTTTCCCAAAGCCTAAACGATCCCACCAGAGACGTTTGGGGGAAGGCTCTGCCCCCTTCATTTCAAATATGAAGCTGCGGCCAATACAGATAATCAAGATTGGAGGCTGGTCCCTGACCTTGCAGAGCCCCCAAAATCTTGCCCCTTCATCTTTCAAATCTAACGGATGTTCCTGCGCCATTCATCCTTTGTTTTTTGGGCTAATACAGCTTATCATGACCCTTCATGTTAAAGTGGTTTGCCTTTTGCATTTAGCACTAGATGCTTAGCAAGAGTATTTCTTAGCGTTGGGTGGAGCGTAAACCCTTGACCCATCTAAACACAACTTAAGCAGCCCAAAACATTTTAGACTGGATCAGCCTTTCTTTTTTATAACATTTCCTGAATTTATTTCAAGTTCAAAAAGCTTATTTAGAAAATTAACTCGATAACGTTTAGAATCATTGAATCTTTTGGGTTAAGAAACCACCCAAAAGTTTAGCTCTGTTGTATTTGAGTATCGTTAAGACTAGAACGTCTAGCTTGACATGTGTGTATTTTTTTGGGAAGCCAAATATTTCAAAGTTGATGATGGGAATTGTACAGTATGCACAGTGGCAGAGCAGGGGTAGTTTTAAGGAGGCTGGAAAGGCCATGGCCCCAGGCCACACGCATTTTGGGATCTAACAATTTTAAAGGAAAAGAACGTGAAGAATTATCTTGGTTAACAAAACATATTCAAACAAGGGCCCCTCAGATGATTTCGTCCCCGGGCCCCGAATTCCCTTAAAACTGCCACTGATTACGACGGTAGTAGGGTATTGATGTTGTTGATGTTGTTAGAGCTGTTGATGTTGTTGTTGATGAGACTTTAAGTTGTTGATGAGAGAAGTTACACGAGCATTAATTCGACAAAAGAGGAGATTGCGATTGGGGAATTCCAAAAGGAGATTCTGTGATAGAAATCCAAACCACTGAACTCTAGGTGTTTATTTATTTCGCAAAACACGAAGCTAGAGTGGTTGTAGTTGATGCATTATTCAGGTGGAAACCTCTTGCAGAGGACAGCAACTTTACGTAGAATGTATGTAATAAATCAATTAAATAAAAAGATTAAATTAGTATAGAAATCCTTGATAGCATCTAATGATTCACTATTGATATTAGCAGAAACACGAATCATCGTGTTTTAAGCTATTATTATAGAGTCTATTACTGATATTACAAAAATTATTGTTTATCAAGCTATTAAAAAACAACGGAACAAACGTTCATCCTTGTTGTAAACCTTAGTGAACGGTTTATGAAGGTTTTTCAAAGCGCTTGAATGATTGCTGCTAAAACTCTAGATTTTTCGACAAAATGAGGTATTTTTAATTGGGTAATTTAATATTTTTATATAATATTTAATATTTACTGTGAGGTATTAGTATTTTTAACTGTTACTTTACTGTTACTTTAATACTACTTTTCTGAAGTTCTTGCTAAGAATGGTTGAAGATGGCTCCAAAACTACAAAAACGAGATTTTAGAAACTTTTGCTTGTCTAATATTATATCCACAGGCCATTATGGTTAAAATTATAACGCATGTTTGCTTCAAATGTCGAGAAAGTCTTGAGAACAATTAAACCATGAAATTCCACTTGTACAAAAGACTTTGAATGGGATTATTAACATTAATTATTGCTAAAAACCAATGTAATTTTTTATTCAGAGTACTAACTCAGTTCAGGCTATCATTTTTCAAAAAACGTGTTATCAATATTTGCTAGAAATAGTTGAACATGTTTTCGCATACTTAAATTATTTTTTTCGTCCAAAACTCCTCAAAGTATGCAAACGTCGGAAAATGATCAAGAGCTGTCAAAATATATAGCCAGTTGTGGATCGAAAACACTAGACGGTGAATAGAAGAGCACATGATTGGCTGTAAATGACCAATCACCATCCATTTTTCAGTTCTCCTGCTTCTCATATAGGATGTAAATAAATACATTGATGTCTTATTTCTCACATGATGGAACATCATAATCACAATATAGTGATGAATGCGATTGTATATAATTGTAACAAGGAATGTCTTTGGACTTTGAAGACTGCTTTGATAAGGAACTTGACAGCCATTTCTGCACCTAAAATCCTGGATATTTTTATAAAATGAATACGCAAAACTACCCAAGAAAACAAAACAATCCTTGTAGAAATTGGCCTCGATTTTTCAAAGAAATATCTCTGATAGAAGTTGCTGTTGAGGCAAGTTTTATTGATTTCGTATAATAGGTAACATAGAATTTAATCGTTGCTTCAACTCTCTATGTATTGCCCGTTTCAATACTAGCTTTAGCATAAAGGTAGGTATCTGATGTAGCTAGAAAGTGTGTTTGACCAATAAGTTTTATGAATTCTTATGAAAAAGTCAGCAGCTATATTGAAAAAGATGAAAACTACTTCAATACCCATATTTTACAATTTTCGCTTAAGAAAGGACCCAATATCGGCAGTAAGATTCTTACTTTTCAAAAAAGTTTTTATGAATTAAACAGAATTAAATATAAAAGTTTACAATTTATGAAATTAGCTACGACTACAAAAGAGCTACCACACAATACTACGAAACAATACCAAGGGGAGTAAAATATCGTGACTACCCAGGGCCATCCACACGAAGAATCTTAATCTTAGATACAACTAAATATATAATTACGAAAAGCTACTTCTACTTATGAACAAACAAAAACACAACGAAATTGAAGTTCACGAAAATGAACTTGGCATGGGGGCTGAGTTACGTCTGGCTCAATTGAATCGGCTGGTTGTGTGAATGTACTGTAGGGTCCATTTGAGTATATTTCTGTTTACATCATTTGGGAGTTCTTTATCACCACACAATAAAAGTAGCCTGTGTTCCAGACCCTCTACTTCCAGGCTAAATAAAAGTTGCGTCAACACTTAATTTGAAAGATCGATATACCCAAACGGTTGTAGTTGTGCAAAAACCCCAGCGAGAAGGTTTTGACGTTGAAAATCAACGAAAGGCAATTACTCCTGTTTTCAAATTTACTACTGTTCTGGCTGCAGTTTTGCGAGCACAGTCTCCCTCATCAATGTGCCTCACCCCAAGACCATTCTCTCGAACCACCAAAGATTTCATTTGATAGGGTGAGAATGGAGACAGCGTGGTAGGGAAAATTTCTAAAATCCTCGGAATTTGTAAAATTGAAAGTGTTTAAATGAGGATAGTGCATACTAGCTTTTATTGTTTAATAGCTCTGTTTACATATGTATTATTACACAGGATGGAGACAGATTAAATGGAGACAGAAATCCTTCATAAAACTACCTTTCTGTTTGGTTTTGCAAATAAATAGCCCTGATTTTTCTGAATTCTGGAAACGCCTGCTGTTTTCAACTTACATGAAACGCAAACTTTAGAACACACAGTGACAAAAATAGACAATTGATTATTTCACTTAGGAAGTAGAGTCATAAATCAAACGCAAGTCAGTTCTTTTAATGAGTGATGTAAGGTATTTTGGCCAAAAACTTTGCTTTGGTTATTAGCGACTTTGTCAAAGCAAACTGAGACGTAAGCTTTCCTGTTTTTTCTGCAATTGCTTCTTGGCTTTGTAGCATGAAGAATCTTTTCATTTTACCCCTTAGACAGGGCCCCCGACGAAGGGGGGGGGGGGCCGTGGGGCCATGGCCCCCTATCTTTTTTGTAGAACAATTGAGCTTTTTTAAACATCTTTTGTTATAATTGTTTAAATCTCCCTTGGCCCCTCCACTTTCCAACCTGCGTCGGAGCCCATGTAGCAAAGAGCTCCCCTCAAATCTGCCCCGAGATTCTTGTTGCTCTTGACAACTTTACCCAAAACGTTATCGCTAAACGAAAATTCTAAGCATCTCCACGCTTTACTGTTTATTTCCAATGGTGAGAAGCAAATACGCAGTGTGAATCTCTTCGCCTGAAAATTGTGACTTCATACAGGCTATTCCTGAGCTCCCCGCAAATATTCACTCAGACCCCTGTTGCTCTTGACGTCATTACCAAAAACTGTGTCACGCAAACCCTCACTAAAGTGGCTCGTTATCTGAAGGTTTAGTATCTCTTCGGTTCAGGTTTTGCACCTTCAAATTATGATATTCGTATTGATAACCTCGAAGTAGGGCTTTCGAAAGATAGGCATGACAGAGGTGGCATATCAAGGCAGCCAACATGCGTTATTGTTTTTGGAAAAATTTTTTAACTCTTGAAGAACTTTTAAAAATCTTTCCCCTATTATTTGAGAATTTAAAAGCAGCTTGCTTGGCTGAACATAAAAACCCTGAAAGCCATAAAAAGGAGTAGTTTCATTTTAGGCGTTACACAAGCATAAGTTATATGCACACCTGGAAATAACTGCTTACGTTGATTCGCTATTTAATTCTCCCAAAAAGTGTATCCACTAAAATAGAAAAGCCATTAGGTTAATTTTAGAAAAGGCCTTATTTATGGTACTGAATAGGCTAATGTGTTTGCCCCAGTTTCCTAACGGAAACTTGGTTCATCAATGAGGCTTTGATAAAGGACATTCGAAATCAAAGAGGAACCATTTTAAATTGGAAACCAAGAAAGGAAGTCGTGACGTCATAGCCATTTGCCTTGCCAGCCATTTCCCATCATGCACTTCCGTGACGTCATATCCACGTGCTGCGAAACAATGCAGCAGTTGAATCCGACTAGTGTGTTTTTGTTCCCTCGAGATTTGCAGTAAACCGGAAAATGCGAGGGGATAAAGCGTGCGTCTCGAGCACAAAACAAACTCGTTAGCCAGCGAGAATCCAACGAGCAAATCAATTTCTCGCCCCTCCCTCGCATTCCACAACATTTCCGGCTGCAGCAACCGCAGCGTCCTATTGATAACATACCATGCTGGTCTTCTCATTCATATTCGATTCTTTCATCAATTCACAAAAGACTTTGATTACCTGGTTTTCACCTTTAAAGTGGACAACAAAGGCTGGGCAATCGACTTCAGCAGAATGACAATGCGATTTCGGTAGCAACAAGAGTTATCAATATAATTTGCAAATTTTAAGATTTGTTGACTAGAATCTCTTGAGAGGGCTATTTGGCAAAATTGTCTGCTTTATTCCATGACACAATCAGGGGCGGACTTACACACTTTTGTTTTTACAAGAAAATTTGTAAGAATACTTAGGCTTAAAATTGCTAAAATTCAAGAATAATTAAAGAATAATGCCAGGCTCAACCTTGATCAAGACTAAAGTCTCTCCTTAAATTGAGTTTTCTTCCAAAACAAAGCAACTCTTTGACTCTATATTTATAAACTTATATGTTTAAAAGTACACTCAGCTACTCTGTGACTAATTTATGATGAAGGAACACACACAAAAAGATTTCATAGTTTCTCTGTTGCTAAGGTGAATTTTTACCTAGTGTTGGGCAAGAATAATTTAAGAATAATCTTAGGCTCAAAATAAAAAATAGTTAAGAACATTAAGGCTCAGCATAAAATTAGGTATATAAAAAGTGTGTACTGTGTGGGCTCGACATCCCCTCTCACCAAATTTTTTTTTATCCTTTAATTCTATAAAGAATTTTTTTATGTAGAGTAATGATGAATGACCTAAGCTTCTTTCTTATTTGTTCTTTCATCGAGTCAATGTCTAGTTTTTCCTTTAATATTTCAACTATTTGAAGCCTGGTTGTTATTGGCCTCCTCCTCCAAATTCTTGCCTTTTAAATCCGCCCCTGGGCACAATGAATAAACGATTGATAAAAAAGAGATTGAGACACAAGTTGGTCATTTCACTCGTAGAACACTACTATGAGCCCTCGAGCTCAAACTGAAGTCGAAATATTTGACCCGTGCCACAAAATCAGAACAGAAACGAACAAACATCACTTCGATATTATCCATACTAACAGACTAATTTGAAAGCACTTTTGAAAGCCATAAAGTAGTTTGCACCAATCACCAATTCAACTGTATCATCAAGGCACTAGATTCGAAATTTTTTTCTGTTAATTTTTTATATGAATAATATCCTGTCAATCAATGTTTAACTTTATACCTTTTGTGAACATAACATTGTTGACTTGTTTTCAATAATTTGTAAATGTATATTGCTGAATTTCATAAATTTGAAACTTGTCATTTTTAAATCTATTTAAAAATAGTTAGAAAATATCTCCAGTAAATAATCAAAATGTTGCCAAATAGCCTGTTTTCGCATACATGCACCATACGGGTCTAAGGTTAGCGGTCAAAAATGCAAGACGCCTAGGGAGCTGTTAGCTAGTCTGCAGTTAAAAATTTAGGCTCAAAATTTAAATTTAAAAAATATTAAAAAAGCTGAAAGGTAGAGAAATTACCTGTCGCGTTAATAACGTAATACACTATATGTAGTATGTATAATAATAAAACAAAACATTTTGAAAAAGCAGATATAACATCATGGTCTACAGTATAATCAGTTCAATTCTTTGATTGATTTCAAACGAAATTCCCAGGTTGGGCTCGAGCCCCCAAGCCCCCACGTAGTCGGCGCCTATGGCAGTGATAGTGAAAATGGCAATTCTTTTAAACTTTCCGCTGTTAATTATGATCAAACTACTATGGATGTCTATCCAATTGTGCCTTTGTCATAGAAGCTTTCTACTTTTATACATATATTGTTTCTTTATAATGAGTGGCAGGTTTTATATATATGATTAAAACTTAATTCGCATCTTATTCTATCCATATGTTCAAATTTTCTTTAGGAAAGTCCCTCAAAAGCCACAACTTTAGAAATGGGTAACATTTAGAAAGAAGTTGGATAATTTGAATTTAGAAGATATTTCGAGTCTTTTTTCTTATTCATAAATCTCGATTTCTAGTAAGAGGCTTGCCTCAAACCTTATGATCATGAAACCATATATTGTTATCTGTATGTCGGTCTCTATTACCTTAGGCGAAAGGAATTTGAATAAGACAATCAGTGGCCCTGAATTCATCGAAGGAACAAGACCAGCTACAATAAAGCCTCATTCTAGGATTGTGCATTGTCCTTATAAATTCAAGGGTGAATCAGAGACAATTCTTTGCTTTATTTAGAATAATGGCACGATTCTTCAGATGTGCTAAAGAATATTCAAAGCTTATCGAGATTTTTTGAGCGGTAGTAAAGTGATGTAATGCAACAATTGAACTTTAATATTTCGCACATATCATAAAAGCGTATAATTGAAGTAGGCAATAAGCAAGAAAGGTTTTACAGTCCCTGTTCCATCGAATCTCAGTTGTGCATTATGGGAACTTCGTTACATTAGAAGCATCTAGCTTTGGCAATAATCAACTTGTCACTGTATTCAATATGGGGGTGTCAATACACCACAAAATGCGATATGAAGCTGTCAGAAGTATGATAAACTGGAAGCAATAAATTTTCTTCGACAAAACTGTTGAGAAAATAAGGGCAATGATATAATATTTAGCTGTTGATATAATGAGTACCGCCTTTCGGCTCTCTTTTCGATTCTTCACTCAGAAAATTAGCCAGGCGAATCAGAAAAATAGTTGATAGCCTCTAGAAGCTTAGCATCGTTTAACTTTGTGAAATAATTTGAGGATTTAATGTTCTATAATTTAACTGCCTAATTACCATGTACTGTAGGATCATTTCATGTCCAGGGCAAAATTTCTCAATTATTAACAATTCTTTCCCTAATTACACCAGGGACGCTTTAAAGGAATGCTTTTCAAGCTTTGAAAAGGCAGGGTAGCTTTAAAAGGAACATCAGATATCAGAAGTGGAAAAATGCCTCTTTACTAAATGCTAGTCTTGGTTGGGGGCGTTACTCTAAAATTGGAAAACTAAAAAAAAGAACAAAAGCTCTTAAACTCTCGTATGGTTTATGATATTTTTGTCATGTTACTACCTTCTCGTATGTTTGCATTCATGGGTCATTAATGAATTAATTTTCTATGGTATGAGTTTCTCGCTGCTATGACTTCGTTAGGTAGGATACACAGAGACTAAATGAAGGCGCAAAATATTATGTTTTCATGAGCATAAGAAAAAGTATGCTGCAGGAATATGGTTATGCCCCAATTTGTTTGCAAATTTCACCTCTTTGAGGTTGATTTCTAGTTTTTTCAATAATTTTCTTGGCATTCCTGCTGCTCCCCCACATTTTTATCTCATCGCTTGCCCTGAGAAAGAAGAGGTAGAAAAATACACGTTTTTTATAAGAAACCGGTTTATAAGTAGCATAGTACTAGAGCCTCAAAAAATTAAGAAACTTTTAAAACTAAATCAATATTTTTAAGAAACTCCAAATAATAAGATGACTTTCTGAGCCGGGAAACAATACGTACCGGGTGCCTCGGTAATAATACGAAAATAATACAACAATTTAAGCACACTGTACCGGGTGTCTCGATAAAAAGTACCCCTGTTTCCATAAGAATAATGAACAAGAGATACGATTTCAAATCTTACTGTTGTGTTATAAACTTTGATACAATAGATATGCAAGGGAAGGCGCAAAATTTTCTGTTAGATGCTTATCTAAAAATAAGAAACCCTTAAGAAACTTTAAGTACTAGAAACTAGTGAAAAATTAAGAAACTTTTAGTACTAGGACCCAAGCTAGGTTTCTTATTAATAAAAAACCTGTAATGGTTGTGGCAAAAATGCATCACAAAAGAACCCATCCTTTTCATAGAGTGAGTGAATGAGGTGCTATTGCCACTGCTGCCCTCTGAAGCCCCCCGCTGATCCCTGCTGCACACGTCCCCAAATAGTCCTGTTAGTTTGACGCAGAATTATCAACAAAGTCGTGAAAATCCAGCAAACAGAATGGAATATCGCCTGATTTATTTTTAGCCACGTCAATATTGCTTTATCATTGATAATTCTGCGTGGCCACATTCGATTTGAAAACACGACCAGAACTTGAGGCAGTGAAACCGGAGAACGAAATATCTCATTAGGGACAGTCGGGTGAGAAATAGCTCAGTGCTGTTTGATGGAAGGGTCTCTACAAGGAACACAGTGGTGCGGTTACCAGCAGGTATCAGGTTAGATGAGGCAGCAACCATTGCCAAGCGTACCTCCACGGAATCATGGCAGCACGAATGCACCGCCTCTGCGGGTTGTTCAGGTTGGTGAACAATACAGCAGAAAGATGGCACTCCGTGACGCACAGAGGCCGCAATCCTGTATCACGGAATCTGTAAAATAAGCTAAAGGTTGGGTTCCAGGGTCCGTTAAGAGATTAATGTCACCTAACAACTATAAATGAATCAGGATTTGCGAGCTGTTTTTAAAAGCAGGGTTTGGCTCGCCTGCTCAGCCTGCAATTAGTCGCCGCACGTCAAGGTGGTTAAGGGAGTCGAAGAAAACAGAGCGAAGCAGGGGATAGGCCCATGACCCCAGCAGCTGGTTTTGACAGAGAATGATGCCTCGCTTCTCAATCCTATCCACAAAATAAGCGAACCGTGTAGTGGCAACGCCTTGTCTTTTGCAAGGTGCTACTTCTAATCCATCATCTTAACCGTTCGTAATATCGAAGAACATGTTTTATTTAAGTCGCGTGACATGAGTCGATTATCACGTGACTTTGACATTTCTCCATTTCAAAATGGTTGAGGTCATAAGTGTTCCGCCTTGTGCTTCTTTCATTTTGGTTTGCAATAAAGGGAAGAGTTTCTGTTCTGACTCTTTTATGTTCCTTCTGAAGTGGCTTACATTCATTGTCAAGTTAAATGTCAAATGCTATTTTCGCTGCACCCTTGTTTGGGGGCCACACACTGCCCCCTTGCTCCTTTTTAAGTATAATTCTACTTGCGTTGTCCCCAAAAATTTTTTCCTATTACTTGATATAAACCTTGTACATCGTCTATTGTTCATAGCATACTTTCATAATAAATATGCGACACTATAAGTCGAAAATGTTTCATTTTATTGATAAATATTAATCATATGTTAAAGTAGAAGTAGTCAGTTAATATAAGTCGAGTTGCCGGATGAACGTAACGATAAAAAAGTTGAACTCTGGCACCGTGTGTTGTCTCTGGCACCGTGCTCACAACCTCCACAAACGCCAAACATCCAAGCCATTAACAGCTGTATTTGGTTTTGTCAAGATACACGAGTCAACTGTTAGGTTACGAGCGGTTTATGACTGACTGAAGTTATCCTTCATTAAGATACAATTTCATTGTCGAGTGTTTTGAAGACTGTTGAGTGATTTTTTATGCATTGCGGTTGCGCCCTCGCATTGCAGTTCAATAAACGTGTCGTTTTTGTAAACTATTATCTGTGGTCCATCCTGCATATTATTTCTTTAATAGCCGTATGAAATCCAAATTTCCGTCTTTACTATTGACCAAACTTCATCTTCTTTTACTATTTATTACGGCCTTGGGCAAAGTTGCCCAATGGATGGAACATTTGAATTCAAAAGGCAAAAAAGAGATTGCAGGTGCAATATGCAAAGGTTACCACCTTTCAACAACAATTATCGAGGACAAAAGAAAGATTTTGGAAATAAAATCACAATAATGTGATGACGACTTGGCTGGGGAGGGGACTTTGCAAATCTTCCAGGAACTTACATGATTTCAAAACAACTTTAATTACTGATGTGGAAACTATAGAGCTTCTGAGGCATCGACTGAAGCAATCTACAGCTTTCCCTTTTTACGCCCGCTCCTTTTCGTGGGAGTAGAGAATTTTTTTTCTTCGTTTCATTTCATTCTAGGATGTGTCACTCAAAGCCGAGTCTGACGACAGTAAAGGTTTGTGGTCTCAGCGCGCGCGAAATTAAATATCCCATAATCCATTGTGAAAACGACTCATTGGTTTATTGTCCCAACGGGTTGAAGTAGGCCCATTTATCCACAGCAGTGGCTAGAATGCGCCACGATCAAAGCACGTGCACAATGCAGAATGTCGTTAATGAAACCAACTACCGCTTTTAGATAATCTTCTATGTTCTTTTCAGAATCAAATTTCGATCTAACCTTTCTTGGAACAATGCTTGTGTAAACTGGGTTGATGGCTGGAAGCTTATGCAGAAGATGGTAGCAAAGGAAATTAAAAGACCGAGGATTTGGTCGTTTCTTTTGTACGGCGAGCAGCGCTCATTAAATATTGCCTTAGTGATGTTACCAACATAATTGGGGTTGATATCATTGTCATCTGATACTGTGAATGGGTTGCGAGATTGAATTAACAAGTTTACATTCATTTGGACACAAACCAGGGGGGGCTCTACCTGTGATATCTCTTGTAATTCTCTGTATATCTTCGAACTAATGTGTTCAATGCTGACGAAAAAGAGCTAATCCCAATTTGATTCCAAAGCATGTCTCACTAAACCTCTTCTCTCTTCCCCCATTCGACAATTCTGGAGAGGTACTTAAGCCGTACTGTGGTCTGAGGGAGCAGGGGGGTTAAAATGGATGTAACCGCGACCTTAAAAAATCTTTTGTATGATGAATGAATTCGATTTACAAATCTGAAAATTGAGGAGATTCAATCTCCACTTGACTGGATTTGGTACATAAAATGTCAAGAAGCTTTATGAAATGAACGAAGCGAAAAAGGACAATTTGTTCTTATGGTCGGAAGCCTAAAAAGTAGAGACTATTGCATAATCGATTTTTTCGAAAAAATTTTAATGGAGACACTGCTTGTTCAAATGCATTATTCTCCATCAAATCAAAGTTATTTTGCTCATACATGGGAAAATTGTTGGTGGGGTAGCTTCTAGGGAGTACCTTAGGCAACTCCACATGGCCATCGGAATCTTCTGTAGTGAAATCACCTTTCACTTACTGTAATAAGCAAGGCTGTGAAGGTGGAGAGCGATGACGTCAAGCTAGAGTATAATCGTCAATTTTTGGGCTAGATACTTTTTCCTGAAGTCCACCCACCCTAGAAGATCTGGCCATGCAAAAATCGTTCAGGGAATTAGAAACTTGTTATTTCCAATGGTCAGTGGTCCCTTCTTTCAAAGGAAATAATCCGCTGAAGATGTGAGAAATGAAAAGATATATGGACGTGTCTCAGTTTCAATGAAAAGTCTCTTGTTGTTGTCTTTTTCGTCACGATCCGATTTTTCGTATTCAAGACCGGTCCGTCTGTTTGAATCCTTTTATTGGTTGGCTTGTAATCACTATTGGCGCATTGGTATTCGCGATTGTGGGGTCCAAGTGAAGGTAAACCCTTCTGGGGGTAGGTACCTGACCACACATGGGGACCAGTTCAGAAGCTCTGGGAAGCATCTCTGCAAAAAAGGCATTAACAGTCATTTAGCTATACAATATATGTGATGATTTTTATTCATTCATTCATGTTTATCTTAGAGCTAATTTTAGGTATGTTGATTTCCCATTCATTTATGTTTATCTTACAGCTAATCTTAGATCATTGCTGGTTGAGAAGAAAATTCCGATGTCTTGCGAATACTCGTTTTTAGCTGATATAATAGGCAATGTCATCAGAGGTTATCGCCAGGACTACAGCCCAATGATATAAAGTCTTTCATATAAGTTAGATTAAGCAAGCTATTGGCCAGGTTGGGTACTGTAGCTACCATTATTATGTCAGGTGGCCTACCGTAGCGTGCCTAGGGGGATTTTCGTTGACTGTAAAGGCTTTCCTTATCAGATATTTCACATTTCATTCGGCTTGGGCCAAGTCTATTGCTTGAAATTCTCTGCATTTTGTCAACACTCTGTAGATTCCACTCTGGAATCAGCTCACATCATTCCAGTCGAGGCTAGCTCAATGCACCTAAAAGTTTACGCAGGGGTATTGGCTCACTGTATTCAATGCAAGACTCACTCATTTCTCGTGAAGACCAAGAAGATTGCTTCATTCCGATCGAGGCTCTAAGTAAATAGGAGGCTGCAGCAAAATGGATTTCTTCACGTTGCTCCTGACTTCCTAAAGTTTGGTGAGAAATCAATCGAAAAAGGCAAACAACCTTTTCACATGTTGGCATTTTTGCCTTATTTGCATAGTATTCTAGGTTGATTTGAACAATAAAAGTCAAATCCTACGGAAGGTCAGGACGTGCCTTGCAGAAAAGGTTTCATTTAGAAAAGCCAGATGTGCTTTGGATCACGAGTCAATCGTTCTGTAAGGATAAACAGTTTTGCGAACACACCCCCGGTTCTGGGTCTCCACTATCCTCTGAAATCCTCCAAGACTCATTGAGTGAATTCGATACTCTGTTCTCTTCAATGAAAACGGTTGACCTGAAATAAAGCCCTTGCACAGCTTCATGAAGTAATGTAATAAGCGACTGTAATCACGCAGGGAATTTCGCCCGAATATGAACTTGATGCCAATGGGAGGACATTTAGTCCCCATCTAGTTTGTTGCCCAAATTGCTAAATTTATCGATTAAGGCACACAAACATTGGTTAAAACCTCATGAAATGAAAATTTCCTTGTTCATCTCGGTCCATTTGAAATTGAGTCATGATTATTATATGCAAGCTTTTTGTTTGGAAGTAAGAATATAAAGCTATTTTGATATTTAATTAATGAAAAATTGGCTTGAGCACTTTAATAGTTAAGCATTAAAAAGCATTAATTTTCCATTTTTCCTTCCTAATGATTTCGGTACAATTATATTTAAATTAGTTATTTTTTCTCTTGTTGAAGGTAATTTATTCCAAGAATGAACAAACGTTAGCCAAGAACTATTTGAGATTGAAACTTTTTGCAAAGCCAGTAAAAGGTCATTATGCTAGCTTTTGGAATATGTTTCAGGATTTCACTTATCTTGCTACTTAAATCTGTAAGCTGAAATTTAAAGGAATCTTATAAACGTTTTACCATGGGGCATTAATGATCTTTGGCGATATGTAAAATTCAAGATATTTATATTCTCTAAGCTTGCTTCATCCTATGACAGGCTCACCCCATTTAGGATCAGAGATACCGGAGGCCATTGGAGCAATATAGAAGTTCACATTTCAAAATATCTTAATCTCAAATTGTTCAAACTTTTCCTAATTTTTCTAGGAGCACTTCAGTAACTTCACCTGTTTTTGTGCATTTTGCTTATTTGACACACCCTGAGCTGTTTACCATGACCCCCCTCCCCCCAAAAAATGCTTGTACTAAATAGCAGATTCCAGTCAATATTGGGAAAAAGCTGGGACCAAAAATGTTGTTTCGTTTTGTACCACAACAACATTGTTTGTAGGGGGAGGAGTTGGATATGTGCAGATCAAAGAACTCTCGTAAATATTCAAACAATTTTTGACAGGCATGTAAATATGAGCTTGATGTCTTCTTAAAATCACCAGACAGAAATAAAGGAGTTTAATCTTCGTGGCCTTTCTGTAACGTGCGTAAATGTTTTGCCACTGTAAATCTGTCCCATATGAAGGCTTGCACAAGCTGACAGCTGTCATTTTCAATCTAAGCTAAAACAGGCAAGCTTTGTTTTATGCATCTCGGAGACAACTCTCTCTCTCCTAAGTCGAATATATAATTTATGGTTTGCCTGCTCTTTGCACGAATTTCACCCATTAGACAATGCATGAAAGGCTTTTGGCACATTCTATTAACTTCAGTGGAAATTGTTTCCAGGCAGGCAGAGTGCCACGTAATCACAAAACACTCGAAGTAGTAGTACTAGAGCTACTAGACTAATTAGGTTAGGCGGCCTTCAAATTGAATTATGGCTCTTGCTTTGTCACTAATGGTCAAAATGAAAATGAACTGACTTTTGGATCTGTATTAAGGTCATATCTACTTCATCTGTGTAAAATCATAGTTCTCCAGAATTTCCACTCGATTTTCAGAATGCAGTCGGTTACATCAACATTCTCAGAAGTTCTCACCCCCTTGACGGTGTCGTCCCAAAAATATCCTTTGAAACAAAACAATGCTTAAAGAGTGCTTTATTGTTTAAATTTCAGCTGAAAGGACGCAACAGTTCTGCAGGACTCCTGTTTCGCTTTCGAACATGCGATATCATTTATAATTCAGATTGCTGCGTCTGCAGCTATTACCAAAATACACCTAGAAAGCACAAAGAAATGCAACCGCGATGTTCATTTGCTTGCGATCGAACCCCGAAATTGGACAATGGCCTTTTGTTTGAAAGTCTTCAGAGGAATATGATTGGCTTTGATTAGCTTGGATCTGATTAATAGTCGACTGTGCACGTGTTCGTTCATTTCCGGGGGTGTATCTAGGTGAGGTGAGTGCCGGGGGTGCAGCCGTCTTTCACCAGCTTCCATTGTATCTTTCGATTAAATTTGGCGCGTTGCGGTGGCAGATAAAGTTTGATGAGACGGGCGATCACATCGTCGCTGGATCATGCTCAGGTGAGATCGACTGATCAAAGGAGCAGCCATTTTGGAGCTGTTTCTCCCACAAATTTTAGATGGATCTATTTAGCTAGCTGAAAATGGAAGGGACGAATGATCGCTCGACAGCCTTTTTACGCGTGGAATCGAATGTCTCCAGAACGGCGAGTTGTTCGTGTTTTTCGCTGCGTGTAGTTGTTGCAGCACTTGTGGTACTCAATATTTTTTTCATATTTTCGTTTGGTGGATTGTTTTACTTTGTGTACGAATTGAAGCAGAAGTGTGAATTAAATGCTGCAGTTGCTAGAAACAGTCTCGTAACTGGTAAGTCAGAACTCTCGGGATATAGAAGTCAAGGCAGACCAAACACCACTTCTCGGACGGTTGATTGGCCTAGCAAAGAGAAAAACAGTCATGTTAAGATATCGAAAACGCTCAACAAAAACAACCCTGATAGCAGCTCGGATGACAAAACATGGATGACAGTAGCGCCAAAATCGGTGAGTTGGAAACAACTGGAATTCAGCGAAATTCGAGTTTGTTATTTAATCACGCATTTTGGGTTTCTCTGTGCGATTCGATACTCACTTGACGTATCCACTAGGGCCGATCAATGGGAGATCTCAGGCCGTGTATCAAAGCGTTTACCTGTAACAAAATGTTTCAGTTATTGTTGATTGTGTTTGTAAATGCGCAGGTTTTGTTGGACTATCGTTTTATAATTTGCACTTCAGGGCTTGTTTTATATATAGCAGTGGCGTTCAAAATGTCGCTTGTAGCACGTGAGCCGTATGACAGGTCCGCTCACTTTCTGTACGTGGCCCAAAGTTTTGAAAATCGTTTTGTCATGTTGGCGAACCAAACTTCCTCTTACGTTAATTTCATCATTGATAAGTATTACGCTTAGTTTTGCTCCACCATTCACAGTTCTCTGTGATTTTTACCAGAAATATTTGATTACAAGGCCTGTGAATTGCGAGGCTCAAATTTCAGTTTTAGCGAAAATTCTAACATTGCGATGAAAACCGATAGTGGTTTTTTAGGAAAGCAGATCGCAATTTGTGCTAAAGGAAGGAACTGAAAGTTTAAAAACTACAAGCATCTCGCAACTTTTCGAGAAAGGAAAGCAGAAAAAAGATGAAGAATGCTCATGTAAAGGTATGTTGATGATTTGTAAAGGAACAGTTTTAGACAAATTTCAACGCCTACAGCTTCATTATTTATTTTGATTTACGTATCTCTCAATGGATATATACCTGACCACTGAGGGGCCTTTCATTGAAGAACTCCTCGACACGAAACCATTGTTTACAGTGTTGGAGATTTAAAAGCTCAGCTTTCATTCACCAGTTGCCTAACAATAAAACCAATTCACGGGATTGGTTTTCTCTGAGATAAGATGGCAGTTTGTGCCGGTTTACAATTAAATCGGGTGTTTATGCACGAATTTCCCTCGTTCGTCTGAAGTTGTTTTCAAAATCGGGAGTTGATCAAGCGGAACAAGTCAAAAGCTTCATGGTGTTGTAAAAGACAAATACTCTCTTTGGTGTTTTTAAATGGCGAATCGTCGCCTTTGTAGTTCGAGGCAAAGTCAACGAACTGACATCAATTCTGGCTCGCTACCTAATGTCGTGAAATTGACGTAAATTATTGTTGTACATGAGAGCACACTAAATGGGGTCGAGGGAGGTTAAACATCAACCACTTCAGATTTTGAAAACAAAACTGTACCGACTGCGAAAGTTGATTGTCCTAAATGACAGTTTATTTTTCTGCAAAGTTCATGAGTTTAATTAATGAATTTCATGAATTCCGTATTTATGTCAACTGCATATTTGATTATTTATTTATTCATACGTAATTAAAATAAGGCATGTAAGTAAATGCGTTGAAACAGTATAACCAAATAAATAATGATAATTGTGCATAAAAACGAAATTAACTTCTTATCATTGTAATATTTAACAGGTTTTTTGTATTGCAAGTTATTAAAACAATATTGATTAAACATTGCATGAAAATTTGTAGTTTTCCAAAAGGGTTTCTATTCATAATGATATCATTTAAACTTATGAAGCATAGAGTAAAAAAATAGAACAGTGTATTTCTATACCTATCATACAGCTAAGATTGAAAGCCTATAAATATATGCTCAGTAAGTTTGCATACAGAGCAGTATTTTTATGTAAATTCATATATATATATATAAGTATATTTGTGTATAAATGCCTATGTAACTCTTGTTCATTATATACATAGATAAATATGTTTTCATATATATATGTGGGATAAGTACTTTGGCTAAACCAGGAGGGTTCATGTTAAAATAGGTTTTGAACATTTTGAAAGTAAGGACTGCTAAGTTGAATAACTTCTAAGGTTCAGTGCTACAAACTCACACAAAGATATAGAAAATTAAAGTAAAGCACTTGGCAACCCTTCAAAATATAAAGATATAGATTTAATTATTCTCAGTGCTTGTTCAGTATAATAAAAAACATTGTAAAAAATTTTGTTTTAAATGCAAAATTGTTAGAATATGTCAGCCTGTCAACTTGCTTTGACCCTCAATGTGATCCTCTAAATTCTCTGTTTTTGGTATGACTCACATTGTTATACTGGGATGACAAAATGGGTCATAAGTTGTCTACAAGTTGTTTATAAGTTATAAGAGTTAGACTAGAATATAATTATGAGAGTTAGGTAAGCAACTCGATGAATTAGAAACAGTTCAGTTGTATCTACCTTAAGTTTTGAGCAAAAGCATGGCACTAGTTAAAAAGTGGTTAGAGGTTTGTTGATGGGAAATTGATTTCAGGTCCGCACTGCAAACAAATTCTTGGTTTTGTGTGCATGTGCTAAGTACATAAGCTGGGTACACAGGTCCATGGCTGTTTGCACAGTTTTATAAATAGAAGAAGACAACGGATAAAGTCTCTCACAATACCAGCTTATGCTTTTTCTAAGAAGACTTTAAGTGGAATACATTTGGGAAATTTTTGGCTTTTCCTGTTCAAATGATGGTCAATGATAAACTTTCATTGTTTTCTGATGACTTTGATTTTTGACGGAATTGATGATCCAGTCAAGGTTCCTATAGTCGGTGCACCTTTCTATTGAAAAGAGAGACAACCTTGTACTTAAGGTTGCATTATTGGCTCCAATGTGAATCACAGATAACATTGACAAATCGTTTCTGGGAAATTTGAATCACTTTTCCTGAGAAGGAAAGTGAAGCAGCTCTTGTGGTAGAGTTCGTCAGTTTGTCCACAGCCAATTTCCTGTATTCAAAACAACACAAATCTACGTTGTTCTGTTCACCTGAATTGGTTAAAATACCTTTCAAATCACGCGAATAAGAGAATTGATTTCATATGTACAGATAGATTAATTCCGATTCTATTTTTAGTCTTTAATTCCACTCTTTATGCAGTTTGCAACCAAACGTCATTGACCCAACAAGCTGCATCACATTATCAAGTCGTGGAGTTCATTTATCATAAAGTCGGTCAGGTTTTGGACGGAGTTTTATTTCGTCCAAATCATTCTGTCATGATCAAATAACGCAACCGTTGAAATTGGATTTTCGTCTCTTTGGAATGTTTTGATTAAGTCTGTATTCATTAAGTGAAAAGGATAATCAGAGATCACTTTATCATAAAATCAACTGATCAAATTCTGCACTGCATAAGGCTTTGTTTCGCCCTGATGGATTTATCCAACTGTTTAAAGGCCACATCCGTTTCGCCACGCTCGTTGGGGTTCTACGTGCACACATTGATTTATGAAGTTTTGGGAACCGACTTCCAGTGTTATCGCCACGGCTATTGTGCGCATGGATTTAGTCATATTTAGCCACACGCCCTCGTTGTCTTTCTCAGTTAGAGAGTAAAAGAGCGGGTTTCCAAACTAAAGCTTCTTGTGCTTTTGTAGTCAGCTTGTGGTGAGTTAAGATGTGGTTCTTTGATAGCCCGTCGGTATTACAAGCCATTGAGGAGCTTGCATGCTTCTTGGCAAGCTTAATTTACGATTTGAGGTTTCGGCCTAATTCTCGGCTCTCCGTGCCTTTCTTTGTCGAGATAGTATCTGAAGGGGGTTCGCTCGGATAGTCGAAGTGCTTTCCAAATTTAGTTTACTTCTTGTCCACAGAAGATAATTCATCTGAGCGTTTCAAAATTGATGAAATACACCGTGAATGGAAGATGTAATCCAGATGAATGGTTGGCGGGAAAGCGTGTGGTTTTGGGTCATGCGCGGACTTCTTTGAGGCAATGCGAAGGTGTGTTCATAGTCGAAGGATGCCAAATCCGACTTCTGCAAGCACAGTGGCTCGCGTTATTCGGCCGGCCCCTACAAAACCGCTTTTCGTGCGACTTTTCTGTTATTTAAAACAAATTACTTGCATCTGTTGTCAATTTGGGCGTGGCGGGAATCAACCACAAGCAAACATTTATCCAGTGCCATTTATAATTTGCGATGTCGCTGCATGTTGTGTATATAGTTTTGGTTTTAGGTTTTGATAACGGTGTGGAGAGGAAGTGCTCTCATCATCCCATAATGGATTTCGGCATTGTCCAATTTTGGCGACCCCCGTCGTTCTTTGTCTTCTTGGCTTTTAATTACGCTGTAATGGTCAAGGCACTCGATTGAGTAATAAATAATACATCCATATCTTTCCTGGAAATCAATTTGCTTATCATCCGCTAAATTCCAGTCTAATACAGCGACCATACTTCAGTCTTCTACCAGTTCCTCTTTGCTATGAGGCAGTTACAAAAACACCAGAGACATACTAATTATTAGTTTTTGCATACTTATTATATGAGAAAATTATGTTTTGCCGTTTCTTGCAACTATGCAATTCTTGAAAGTTTTCTCCCATGTAACATTTACCCAACTCTTTTATTTAAAAAAGTATGATATTATTTTGAAAGTAAGCTTAGCAAGACTCCCATATAAAAGTTTTCAGGTAAAATTTCAGCTCAATGATGCTGTGTTCAGAATGGGATTCAATGCGTTGCGGGGTTTTGAATGGAAAACTGAATTTCCAGCGCCCCACCCCTTCTTGCTCACAACTCTCGTTTTCTCTTGGCATCTTTGTTTTAGCATCAATGGAACACCCGAGTTAATTGTCTTTTAGCTATAAAGCACCAACCTATTGCCTTATACGCTTGCAGAAGACAGTGACGAATAGGCCCTTTCAATTCCTATTTGTTACACGTTTTAAACTAGTGCTTTGATGTATGTTTCCTCCAAAGAAGGTGTGTCCCGGGGTCTCCAATTAGAGACAATTTGTATCGTTACCATTAACCCCCTTTTGTGCAACTCAATAATGCAACTCTTTGTGTGCGAACCGTGTTTAAGATTTTGGCCAAATACGAGCGTACAACGTATTGTACTCTGATGACTAGGACAAAATCTAGTGTATAATCCCCTGTTTATTTTCTTTGCTGAAGAATTAATCCCTTTTATTACTGTTTGCAGTGTGATCGCCAGGATAAAACCTCCGTATTGTCCCAGAGTTGTTTGTGACTTTCAGCTCTTTCAATTACGCCTAGCTTTCACGCTGTTTGCGGGTAACGAATGCAGCAGAATCGTCAAAAATAAACTCTTTGTGAACTTGTTGTTGTGGTTTTGGTGACGTCACTTAGCGAGCGTTTTCTTGCTGCCCGCGAGGAAACCCCGGAGACACGCGAGATTTAAAAGCGAGCTGGTCACAGTTAATGGCTGGATTTGCTGTCACGTATGATGCAGCAACGTACTTTCTCTTGCTTGTATGCCAGTTTTCTCCTTACCCTATTTGAAATATGTGATGACAACCTTCTTCTTCGCCCCTCCTCTGTCTCTAATGCTCCCGCCTCCGGTGCTCTGTTGGCATGACGACCATGATTTCCGTGCGACCCAGACTACCAGAGTCTGACGCGAGCTTTCTTGTTCGTGACCAAGCTTTCAGTTCAAGCGTGCACAGGTAAAACAGCATCAGCTTGGCCGGAGATAAGATGAGGCTAGGGGCTTTTGCAAACCGTGATCCTTGCCCTTTGAAAGGATCATTGTAAGCATTGTTTTCTTGGAACCCGTCAATCAATAATTGTTAATAACAATAATGATTATTCAACATGTGCCAATAAGGACCACACTCGGTCCCAGATCTGTCCCAAATCTGATAATACTCAGCTTTTACTCTGGGCTTTGCCAAAGGTTCTCGACTAGAAGGACCGTATGTAATTACTTGGCATCTGAAAGCGTTGGCCTTCAATAACTTCTTAACTTCAGATTTGTTTGTCTTCAAAATCTTGAATAGTCTCTTGTCTAGCTCATTTTACAATAAAAAACCCCAACCCCTACCACTTTTATTCATGCCCCTTCTTTCACTGAATGACATTTTTTTAGGACGATGTTTAGTCGTTCAACAACGGCTAACCCGCCTCTGAGGACGCTGTGATGCAGCACTCGAATGCTTTCCGTAGCCTCGTTTACATAATGCGGTGATAAACCGAGATAATGGAATAGTATGCGAGGGGTCTATTGAGCAAGTATAATGTCATCAAACAACCCATCCACTATTTTACTTAGCTCATTTTCGTATACTGCATTTGTGCATTCCCATAAGGCTAATAATTGGTTTCTTTTTTTTATTAAAATGGATATTATCCAGTGTTTATCTAATAAAATTCGAGATGTTCTTGTCTTTTGTCAATCAAAGTCGAGAGACAATGATTTCTAATCGTATCTCCAATCATCTTATTTCTATGACCGTAACCATTCTTCGTTCGCCCCTTAAGCCGTCCCAATTTCCTGTTTTGCAAGCTAGTTGGCCACTTTAATTTGCTTTTACCGCTTTCTCCCACTTCGCCATATTTATTGTTTTTGAACACTGCATCACGAATGTGAATGCAAATATCTTTCTGCGGACAAACGTTTCCCACCGGAGCATTTCAAAATAGCAAGGAATCGTGGAACCATGGCTTTTTCTTATTTCAAGCACTTTTGCTTCCGACACCCCACAGAGTATCGAA
The DNA here is from genome assembly GCA_003864495.1 of Nemopilema nomurai. Lineage (NCBI taxonomy): Eukaryota > Metazoa > Cnidaria > Scyphozoa > Rhizostomeae > Rhizostomatidae > Nemopilema > Nemopilema nomurai. The sequence continues at coordinate 562,364 of ML133499.1, read as the reverse complement.
ACACCGAGAAATGACCAAAAGTTAACGAAATACCCCCCTGACCCCAGGCTGCGCCACGCCTCTGTTTCGCGTCCCAAGGGATCCGCCAGGCAACCCCCCTGGGTGCCATCCTTGGATTTGTGATCCGGGGGTGAGCTTTTCCGCATTCATCACCTCGTTTACCAGACACCACCGCTGAAACGTGGTGGTTGCTGTTGCTGCAGTAGAGTTTGTAAGTGGAACCACAGCCTACATTTCGCAGCGGTTTAGCGGCTACTTTGTTCCACGGATAGTGAAACCATAAAATAGAGACGGATATGGTAGCAGTTTCTTGTTCTTAACCTAATTAATGGCGAGACCAGGTCACGGAGAATGATTAACGATATTGTTTAATTCGGGACATTTTTCGGGTCTTTCGCAGAGTATCTCGTGCTGGTTGTTGTTGCGGTGTCTTTCTATTGATAAGTCGCCGCATTGCAATGTCACATTCATTCATTTTCATGGCAGAGTGCCTGTCCTCTCTCCTTCGCAGTCGTTTAGGCTTAGACCCACAACATGCTACACCGCAGTTGGGCAACGGTCTCTTCATATATACTTCCATAATTCTTGTTGTTGTTGTTGTTGCTTTCTTTGTTCTGTGTTTTTTGGCCTGAACCCCGTCTTACCGATTAAGGGAAGTGAAGTATTCCGGAGATAACAAATCATTTATTATGTCGTAATTTGTTGACAACGCCTGTTTCAATTTCCGCTCCTTCCTGCTTTCCACTTGTGTGTGACGTCATTTTTGGTTTCGAATTGAGGTCTTTGTCTTTCCGAGGCTAACCTGCTTGGTGTGTTTTAGGACAGTGTTTAGTGTTTTGGGACTGTGTTTTGGAACAGTGCTGAGCTTTTGCATCTCGCCGAGAAGGGTATAGCTCGCGTACCGGGATTTTCAGTGCCTAGCTATATCCTTTTGAATACCTGATTTTAATTTAATGTCTGCTGACAGAGCTGAGCCATCCGCAAGACTATTTCACACGAGAAGCTTGCTTTGATGCGAACTTAAACATGCTGATGCACCTGAAAGCCTGATTTATGCTTCACGACAACCTCTTCAGTTCCGCTAGATCTCTTCATCCGCACCCTAATTAAAACCATCTTGGTTCACACGCAAATATAAAAATCATTTTATGACTCCTTCTCAAACATAATCACCAGTTTGCTTCAGTAAACAAAAATACATTCAAATAAGGCAGGCTCTGGCCGCCTCAGTATTCGCCATTTGTAGCTTTGCAAACTGAGATCAAATTATAACATATTATTAAAACTGCCCGGCTGGAAGATTAAAACTAATTTTACACCAGTATCGATTCTTTTTGTAACAGAGCGTCGGCAGCTATAAATTCCTGTTGTATTTGGATTTTATTATTAATTTTGATACCTCGTTAAGCCGTGATGGTACCGCTGTAGCAAAGGCAGGGATTGGTGATTATTGCAATGGCTGTAAGCTTACCCACACCTGACAACGATTGGAAATGCGCTATCTTAAAATAGATTCAGAATTCTGCTGCAGTTAGGGTGAGCTACAGCCGCAACAACAACTTCTACAACCACATCAGCATTTTAAAGCGTGAGTAAAGGGAGGCGTGAAAAGATCTGGTCATGCAAATAACTCACACATATTTGAAGGATCCGTTGCACATGGGACCCTTTGTGTAGTCTTCCATTAGAAAGTTAAGTTGAGTGGCCGTAAAACTTGTTCGGTTTGCCGCAAGATTTTAAAATGGCTACTGTCTGGTTTGGTTCCATTTTTTGTCATGAAAAGCGTCACAAGGATCGGCAGTAGATGGTCTGACGTCACTAGATCCCAGGCCTTTGGCTATAGGCCCGTAGCCACAACCCCTCTGTCGCCTACTTGTACTCCGGAAGGTTGTCTTGAAAACTTAACGCGTGGATATGAGTGACCGTCATCGACGCGAATTTTTGGCTCCGTTCCAGTGACCAAGAAACCACCGGGTTTCCTGGCGGTTTGTAACATATAGACACTGTGGAACATAAGTAGGCAGGGGGTTACTGTGCAAGATAGTAAAGGAACTTTAAAGCTAGTTGAGCCAAAATTGATTTAAGATTTCAAAACAACTTTTGGTACGTTTCTGTATTCGTTTCTCTTATGTATTACGCTACTATAGCGATCTAACAAAACTGTATGTATTGTTCCAAAGTTGCCTTACCATATAAAATTTTAACCCCCAGTTTTATGTTTCAGGGCCTCCGGGAGATCGTGGGGTGCCAGGACCCCAGGGCCCACCTGGTCCTAAAGGAAGCGCCGCAAGTAAATACAATTCTTATTTCCTATATTTGTCTAGTTTTTTGTCCAGCGAAGCAGTATATTTTGCAATTATTTCTAGCTGCAACTATTTTTTGTCTTGCATTTCTCGAAATATGCACATTGCTCACGTAGTTACGAGTGGGCCACTTTAATTTAAGTAATGCACCAGGATCTTTTCTGGCCTTTTTGAATGTGGCATCTTAATATCAAATTTTGACATATACCCTTATCACATACAAACATATGTATACATATACTCAATCTCCAGACAGCACTGTTTCGCCCTTTAAGGACTCATCAGTGCAGCACAGGGCTTGTCTGAGACACAATCTGGGCTATACTGCCAAAGCAACAAGGCAGTTTGACAGATTGATTCTATATATATATATATGTATATATACTTAGATACATCAACTATAACAATTTAAGTTTTAGATTACTATGGATAGTAAAACGACTTTTAGAACGTTCTTTGATATACACAGGCAAACTTTTATTGTTGTAGTTTGCAGGTCTGTCCAATTCTTAATTATTTTGTGTCATCTTTTTCAGGGAAGAAGGGAAGAAAAGGTGCGTTTTTTCTTCAACAGTTTTTAAATTAATGATAAATGTGCCTAACATTTATTTGTTTGTTGCTTTTAAGTGTTAGATGATAATTTTCTATAAATGCGATCAATAAGGACAAATAACAGAAGACTATTTCTCCTGTGTGTGTAAAGTTTTAAAGTCAGATATTTGGGTGTTGATGTCAAAATGACAGATCGTGTACCTGGGTTTTATTACTTCTAGAAACAGCTGTTATTTAAGCATTTCTTATTTTTATGATTACACAAATTACTCTAGTCCACTTGCTTCCAATTCATTTTGCAACTTAAGAAGGGCTGGGTAGCTCGGCCTTCGGGCGGTGGCTAATGACTTTGGCTAGGACCCGCCGGATCGACTAGAAATTTATTAGCTATTCTGACTAGGCCGTTTTATTTTCTAGGCGACCAAGGACCTCGTGGCCTACCTGGTACGGTACACATTGTTTTTATTGGGCGCTTTTGGTTGTTTTACCAACATAAACACACAACATAGGCTACAATGCAAATAACGTGAATGTCTTGATTTAAGTTTATCGGCGAATCTAAGCACTTTGTCGCTTTATACACTTTTTGTGAAAATGAGAACATTGAAGCTCAAAATTGCTAAATTTTAACAATAATCTAAAATTTATCCTTAACCTGAGTTTTCTCACAAAGAAAAGTACTGTCACTTTGACGCTATAAATATATATATATGTTTTAAAATACACCGAGCCGCTCTGTGAGTAATTTATGGTGAAGCACCACATCGAAAAAGATTTAATATTTTTCTGTAGTCTTAAGGCGAATTTGTACCTTTTGTTGGGCAAGAATAACTTAAGAATAATCTAAGGGCTGAAAATCGAAATTTTTGTAGAATATTGAGGCTCTGCAAAAATTAGGTATTCTCATAAAAAGTGTGCATGTATTGTGTTAAGTGCTTCGAGAACTTCACGCAACCAAATTAATGAAATTGGGGCTGTGTCTTGAAGTTGTTATCGGTTGACACTTCTCATGTACGTCAAGACACGATAGTTGACAGATGACAATTTGGTGACAATAATGACAATTTCTATATCACCATTGGTCAAAGCTAATCGCGTTCAATGTTTGTCCATTGCAGGACAGCCTGGGCCGAAGGGCTCTGATGGCCTTCTTGGGGGCATTGGCCTGCCTGGTAACCGGGGAGATAGAGGCCCTCCAGGTGACTGGCTTTTTGTTTATTTCTTTTTATGTTTATTTGTAATTGAATTTGTAGAATTATCTACTCGTTAAGCTATCACAGTGCTTGGTATGTCGAAAGATGACCTTTGCAATCTTGTCAACAGCAAGAAGTTTACAAGTACAACTCTTTTGTTTTAAAGAGAGACTAAAGAAGATATCTGCTTTCTCGTGTTCAGTACGTTGTGGTGAATCTGCTACTGCCTTGATGTTTTAGAGTCACCTGTCTAACTTTTTTTGTCCTGTTTTGCAAATAGGAAAAGCAGGGCCTAAGGGCTCCACAGGACCTGAAGGGATGACAGGCGAAAGAGGACTACAGGGGCTGAAGGGGCAAAAGGGAGACAAGGGCGATGGCACCCGCACTGTTAGGGTATGACGTCATGGCATTTGTTTAACCTGCTGCATTATGGTTCTAGTTTTCCAACGGTTTACTGCTTCATGTAATGAAATTCCACGATCAGGCCTTTTTAAGAGTTGGAATATGTTTCTGTTTTGTCCTGTAGAGCAGGGATCAGGGGGGGAATTGTCCCAGGGCCTGAGTGTCAAGTGGGCGTCATAAAGTAAGACCAAATGTCACCTGTAGGGGCTCGTGCTACAGCCTTGCCCCAGGGCCCCAAAATCCTCTCGGCGGCCCTGGTTGTAATACGTTACTGTTTGTACTGTGGGTCTATCATTGGGTCGATGGTCTTCTCTCGCTACTGTGTGGTCTCCTTCTTACGGCTATGGGTAACAGGAGCTGTGTTATCTGTTACCTAATAGATATATCGGTAACAAGGGCGGTTTATGTTACCCTTAAAACCAAGTTATTGTCCCCTCTCGACTTTTGATTCTGGTTTTTTCCAACCTCTTCGTTGCGAACTCAAAGCACCCTATTATTGAGTCGAGAGAATCTAGGAATCAATGAATGGATGTTTTTAAAAGGTTGACTTTTGAATCCCCATAAAAGTAAAAATTGAATAACTTATGAACAGCTATCTGTGTTTGCTATTTAGAATTTCGGTTTTTTTCCACTGTTTATTCAGTACCTAGAAAAGCTGTTAGAGAATGATTCTAGAATAACACTTTATATTTCCTCAACCGGCCTTATGTTACGAATACTGTCCCAATCTTTAACGCTTCAACATTGAAGGGACCCAAAGACGTTGAGTGTACCCTAAATTCCGATTGTTATCTGCGCTGGAAAAGTAAGCTTACATCAGTGTGCACTTATATTCGGAATCAATGTAACCAGTAATTTTACTGTTAAGCTGTATGTAGTGCGGTCAGTAATATTCATTTAGTTTCTACATTTATGTTTTTTTATAACATTGCTTGTTCCTTTTCACAGGATGATCCAAGGCCTTATGCCCATATCACTGGTACAAACGGTAGACTAAAGTCAAAACTTGAGCCAAAAGGTGAGCCACTTTTATCCTTCAATAATCAAAATGGCTCCTGCTTTATTGCGCGTTATGTTTCCCCTGGACTCCGTTGTCACTACGATCTCGTGTAGGTCTTTCCACGCCTCTTCATTTGAGCTTTTCCCTTGCTAACTGACTTTCTTTCAGGTTTTTTAAAATCAGTCTTCGATTAATTGACAATCCGTTGGGCTTTTATGTTTTGCTTGGTTTGACGTCACGATGCTAGTAGTTCCTCGATAGTGAACTTGTTTGATCTGTTTTGGCAACTACCTTGCTTCAACTTGTGCCAGGTCAAACGCAAATTCCTTGTTCTAATTTAACACAAAGCTGGCGATCCTTCTTTGACACCAATAATAGGAACTAAAATAATATTTTAGGCCTTGTGTCGATCGCGCCATAGAAAGTCATAGTTTTATTTTTGACTGTGGTTAGTGTGAAAAGCCTTGCCAATACAAAGCAGCGTTCTTAAAATGCTTTTTTTATCTTCCCCGCTTTCTATTCCGCGAGGCATTGGGATTGAAGATTCCAATGTATTCGAGGTTGCGTTTCTGTTAGGGATTTCGTTCAGGTACTTTGTGTTACGTTTGGGTTCTTTGTCTGGTCAACGGAAAGCTATCATTCGAATCCACCATCACTTTGCCTGGTCTCGTATCTTCCTTTTTAGTCACCCATCACGGGACGCTATTGTGGTCTTCCCTTTCCTCCAGTGTAAATTTTGATCATTTCAATTTTGGTTGTGGAGGTTTCCTAATTCCCACGATTATCTCTCTTTCTCCAAGTTGAGGTTCTAACCCTTTCCTGTTTGGAATTGGATGGGTGGATGCAAAGGAATGATTGTTGTTAATCCACGCTCGCTCATCATTTAAGGACACTCCTCCACACCGACAGAATTACTAAATGCGCCCTTTGACATTGTTTTGGTCTGCCTATAATCTTAGCAGCCACAATATGTTCTTTAAAGTCAGCTGCCATTGTTTAAAGACGCCCGCACTTGCGAATGATCGTTAAAAGTCTCACTGTTTATTAATTAAGTCAGAGTTACCCTAATGGGGCTACGTAAACAAGATTCTATCCGTGAGCTGTCTTTATTAGCAGGCTCCAAGACTGACCACGTGCAAGTAAGCTAACTCGTGTCTGGGGCACAAAACGAGCAACCCATGGAAGAGACCCATTTCACTCTTTTCTGTTGTTTGGTTTTTGACCAACACGTCAACTGAATAATCTTTTAATGTTTATGTAAGTCACCGTAGCAAGAAATGGTGGAAGCATAGTTTTTTATGCTGAAAGTATTTTTTCAACCGACATTTATTACGTGGGATTTTGCAAACAGTAGGAAATGACCAAAACCTGGCATAATAAATAGCCAGTAGTGGATTGAAAACTCTAGGGGGTTGTCGAAAGAGCACATGATTGGCTGTAAGTGACCAATCAAGGTCAACGTCTCAGAACATGTGACATTGGTCACATCTTGTAGTTTTCTGCTAGAATTGTTGGTTGGTTTAGATAGCTGGTGAATTTTCACGCTGTAGGCCAACCCTCAATCTCCATTTTGTTTCTGTGCTTTCCCACCTGGCTCACAACCACTAATATCAACCATTTTCGAAAATGGGTTATGGATGAATTACTCGCCAAATCTATGCTTGGAAGAAGATAAAGTGGAGCCTCCCAACACTGTCCTTTGAGTTAGGCCCATTTTAACGCACTTACTGACGTGTCCGTCAAGCGAACTCGTCATGTTGACAACAACTGGTCATTCATAAGCGAATGAAGAATGCTTTTGTGCCAGTGATGCTTGTCGTCACTAGCCGTTTGACTCACCCGGTTCTCCTGTCTTCCTGTTTTTGTCACTTTACACCCTGGCCCCTGGCAATCGCACCGAACAATGCTGATTTACCAACTTCTTGTCTTCTTTGCATGTTGTTTAACTCCAGGCCTGGCACGTGTATTTCTTTCATTCCCTGCCTGTTTACCGGTTGCTAACTATCTATCTTGTCTTAGTATTCCAGGTTGAACATATACCCTACATGTGATATAGTAGTCTCCCTAGTGTTGTGATTGTTTTACACAAATAGGCGATGTTTGTAGGCAGGGTATCTGCTGAAGTTAATAGGACAGTCTTCTCCATCAATTGGCCTACTATTTCATTGTCAGTGTTGGTAGACAATGTTGTTATACAAGTTTTCCGCGTTTTAGCGCTATTTGTTCCCGATATTTCGAGAGATTTCACTTTAATGAATCTCCCTGCTCTTGAAAGGCCTTCATTAAAAACAAGACCCGCGTGGAGCCTGGAGCAGTAATGGCTTCGGCTACGCTTATTATGTTGTCGCTGTGTGATGACACTTTGGAGCACTCTGCTTTGGTTTCCTTTAGTCCAATGTGATTTCTTTGCCCCGCTATGCAAGTTTCCCATTTTCACTTGGCAAACATGAGTACGTCACATCATAACACATTAGCTCGCAATTATCATTACACATCAGCATCACAGCACATCACAACGTATCACAACACAATAAATCATAACAAATCACATCCGATCACAACGCATCATGTCAAATCAGATCACAACACATAGGATCACAGCAAATCACAGCACAACACGTCAGTGCATCAGAAAACATCACATCCGATCGCAACGCACCATATCATAACAAGTCAAACACATGACAACACAACACAAAAGTCCATTATGCATCACCAAATTGCACATCCGATGACAACGCACCATATAACATTTGATCATAACATATTAAAACACATTACATAACAACGCAGCACTTTCGCGCGCACACGAAACGTTTCTCTGTTTATTCATTGAGTTTCCTTATTTGAGTCTGATAGCCTGCAAAATGCTCTTTCAACTTTCCTTATCCGGTTTGTGCCTGGACCACCTATCCCCATTTCGGCTTCCACTCTTACTAAACTCTAAACAGCTTGTGCCTTAGGCACATAGCGAACATTTACTGCAGTCATGAACTGCAAGCTTGCGTCACATTTATCGGAACGAAGCTGAAATTTGTCCAATCATTTGCGCTGCAGTCTGTTGCTATTAGCTACCTGTGCGGAAGTCTTGCTTCATTGTTGCCCTGCAGTGTGTTTTAAGAATACGATAGTATGGCCTAATGTGTACACAAGATGTCATAGCCGTTTTGTATGGGCCGTTGTTTGCAATTCAAATGGGATATTTTGAATGTGATGGTTTGAATGCAATGTTTTTGAACGGGATGCTTTTTGAATGCACTGTTATAGTAGCGCGACACACTGTGAAATGACAAGAAAGCCCACGCCACCCATTCACATAAACAATCTAACTCCTTTTAAACATCTTTTTAACGGCTTTATTGCTACTCTCTTGCCCGACTCAAAAGTCTCCCCTTGATGATGGACGACAGCTCGAAGTGTATTCAAAGGAGCCCATTCACCACAAAAATGAGGGATATTTTCGCTCTCCGTTTCATTAACGCTAAATGATCCAATTTCATTCAAAGAGTTAATAAGAACAATTTACTTTTCTTTGGCGTTTTGTCAGCAATCGGAGTCAAAGTATCCGCAGACCTCCTAGTACGGCCGGTCGACGAAGCACCATAATGGCACTAAGCTGTGGCCCTTCTGAGCCTCAGTATGTTTGGTGCTTCTTTGGCGCATCTTCAATTGCATGTTCGACTAATTGACTCCAGATCACACTATGCTGATAAAGTTCAATTTTCGCTTCAGAATTATTTAAGCTTTTGTATTTCCTGATTTGAGCTTCACCGATCGCTATCGTTATTTCGGATGCAGCCCTTTCAAATTGCATAAGAATTTAGTAATATTACGCATCTTTAAGCAGGGTGTATATTTCAACATAGAAAGGTGTCATTAAAGAAAGGAACAGAAGTAAAGCAAAATATATTACAGTAACTAGTAAAATCTAGCAATAATTACAATGTCAATTTCAAAAGTTTTGAATATAATATCATAATTTTTCGTTTTAATGTTTTTTCCTGCCGTTCCCCCAACTTATCCTACTTCTAAATTTGTGCTTCTGCCAACAACCCCTCCCCCAATCTGCTTCAATCCGAGCATTCCCCTAACCCTAGCGCATTTCTTTACTAACTGACCATTAACAGCTAGAAGCTTAATAGAAAGGTACAACCCTTCATTGGATCTGGATCAATCTCTTTGTATTATCGTTGTTACTTGTTACTGTATCGGACAAGCAAAAACCAGTTTGCGTTGTGTGGGTGTATTCTGCTTCCAAATATAATTAGTTTGACAAAGCTCTATTTTGTTAGCCACCCCAAGGCATATTTCAATGTTCCTGTTTTTTCTTCAGGAATCATCCGGAAAAATTGGCGCGACTATGGACTGTTTGCTTTCAAGAGACACGGGTTTACATTTGAGAATGGGGAGCTGAAGGTGCCTGAAGACGGGATTTACTACGTGTATAGCCAAGTCTACTTTTATCATAATGACATTAACGAAGACCCGAACATTGCTCATTTTCTGTACAAAAAGTCGGGCTCCGAAGGGGAGCGAATACTCACCAGCTTGGTAACAAGGAGTCAGCAGATAAGAGACAGTCCCGTATTGTTCAATGGCTACACGGGTGGGCAGTTTAGCTTGAAGAAAGGGGACAGACTCATGGTAGGCGTTTCAGAAGAACTCCTGCACATGGCTCAGTTTGTGGAAAGTCTGAGCTATTTTGGGGCATTCCTTGTTGAACGGTACTGAGTTATGTAAGCCTCGTTCGATGTAGACTAACGGCGCAGAAGACGTTGCCCGCAAGCCAGTACGAGGCGTTTGCCTGCCCAGGCCAACTACGCGAGTGCCTTGAAGAGCCGGTATTCGTCTCGGAATCAAGTCGAAGCACATTCAAGATGGTGTACATTGATATGGAAGTTTGCAAGTAAGACTAGATTTTTTGGTTAGAGTCCTAAAAGTGGTGTTGTTGTAGCGATTGACCAAGTGCAGTGTCCCGGGGCGATAGTCCCGTCCTGAGCTCCCGTCTATCTTTGACAACCTCAGAGTGATAGCTCGTGGAGATATGAGTTGTTTTATACATAATGGAAATTGAATATAGTTACCTTTTATACTTTCGTAAAATTTATTGGACAGCAAAGTAAACATTTTGAAATCAATGCTTGAAGCTTTTTGTCATTTTGTATCTAACAAGACATTTGATACTTTTTTGCGCTGACAACGAATAGCTGAAGGAAGTTCTCCTTCAAGGAGTCCCGTTTCTTCGCTTTGTAAACTTCATCTGTTTTGATTCAGAGTCAGTTATTTTAACCAAACTTGTACCATTTGCCAAGCACCTTGTACAGCTAATCTTTTGCAGCATGCGTTTTCAAGAATTTTTACATTAAATCATTCATATTTGCTAAAGCTTCTTTAAAGATTTTATAGATTTTTCAACGGTTGGATGTTATGCATTGCGATTGACAGCGGTCCATTCTCTAGATTTTGAAAACGAAAACTTTTTCACCTCCTCTTTTGTTTCCTTGTTTTTTTCTTTCAAATTAGCCCTTTACTGCCCTTGGTCCCCTGGAAACCCTGCCCATGTCTCCAAAGATATCTCCCGTAAACTAAAATCCACGCCCATCGTTTCGATACTATCCCAAAAGAAGTGACAACTTATCTTTAGAATGTTCTTTAACAAATCTTAAGATTAAAAAGCCCCTAACAGTACTTATTTTCAGAGTTAGTTTTCAGAGAAGTATTGTACGGACGAATTGATGAATGCTCCAGTGAGAGAGGCCGTACTCGAGCTAATTGTTTTATTCATGTTTTTTGTCATTATATTCGTATGTCGTTCGAGTAATAACGCTTGACCTTTGGTAGTTCCAATTAGATGCGTGGTCAGTAGAAGCCTCACTATTTTAAGTTTGTAGACTTGAGGGGGAAAGACTTCTTATCACAAAAACCCTTGACTCAACTATATATTAGATTTCAAGTTAGCATCATCTTATTTGAGACCCCTTGCCATCCATAAAAAGCACTCGATTAGATGACCACGCTGATACAGTCCGTTACTGCTAACTTGACCCAAAATGACATTTGATTACATGACACTACGGCGGAATAGGGTTCGGGCTATCTACACGTGTGGCCCCCGGCGTCTAAGACCATTCTTTCTGTTATTGCTCGCTGTATTCATAGTTTTAAAATTGTAAATTGTTATCGCTAAGAATGAAATTAGAACAAAGATGGTCAAAAGTCCTAAGCAATTTGACCTTTATTTGTAAATAAGCATCAACTTAGAATTGTGATAACTAGCTTCACTTATTATAGTCAAATGTCAATTTTAATAATCTTACGTGGTCGGCTCCGACATTATTTCTGTGAGGAAACTGCCCTGCCAACTCTCTCGTTATTTACTACCCACCTGAAGCTGAAGCTTAGCTCAACGTAGGCTCCAGTTGGTCAGACTTCCAATGAAGTCGGCCTATGAACAACCCGTACAATCGAAGAATCGTTATCCTTGCAGTTCTCTTGACTTTGTCCCTCATACTGTTTCCTCCTAACAAAGTTTTGTGACGTATTACCTTACCTTCGGCAACCCTTTTTTTGTTAGTGCTATAATCTGGTGAAGTGGACTCCGTTTTTAACGATGAAACTGTATTGATAGAGTATATGTTTGTACATAAAATATACTGAATGATGTTTTGTGTCGTCCGTCTCAATCCGTATTTTATTTCTATTTCTAGTTTTAAGTTTGTATGAAGAAAAGATAAGAAATGTTTTGCTTGCAGCTATCCAATCCCACGCTTTTTCTTGCTACTCCCTCATTTCTTGGCAATCCGTCGAACCTCTTCTCCGCTGGCCTCATTCGCAGCTTCCGTAGTTCAGGCCATTGGGCAGCGGGAACGAGGCTGCACGAACCAGTAAAGTTAGTGTTACAAAGTGCAACTTGTGTCGCGATGGTGTTGCATCTCTGTTTTTTGCAACGCAGCTTTTTTACACTCGCAACAGTCGCCTGAAGTAGAGTTTTACACTCTGTTCTACCTAACACAACAAGTGCCGGCATTTTAATAGCTATTGCACCGTCTAACATCGATCTTTGCAACTTGCAACGCTACCGGGCTTTGGGGCTTTGTTTAAAGATCGTCCCCAGCCTCCTTAAACTGTTGCCCGTCCTCTGTCGTTGCCAGTTAAAGTTGTCGTTGCTACGTGTAATCGAGGGGCAAATCACTCCAAAAGATCTCGTACATCTTTTTGTGAAAGTCCAATTGTTTTATCACAATATGCCTGGAAATCCTATTGTTTTCTTGGAAATCTCGTACGCTATTTGCAAGAGTGAATTTGCCCCTCGCGTGTAAGACAAGCTCAAACCTCGGACACAAATCGCCTCCTTTGCAACCAGGCATTTGAGATCTCACTGGCTTATATACCATTAGCCATTGCAGAGACACCTCAATGTGACGTCATTTCAACTCATTATTCCAATTAGCACTGGTTTTTTCAAAGAAGAAATCATAAACGTAAACAATCTTGAAATTTGTGCTGCCTAAAAAGATTGTGTTTACTTCAGGATATAAGTAAGTGATACACGAGGCAATGTGGAGGAATTCAATTTATGAAGACGACCAGATGAGGGCTCGAGGCTCAGCTTTGTACGTGAGGTGCCCCATAAGCCTAGGGACATACCCACCGGGAAGGGGGTGTAGGGGGCTGGTCATTGAATATTAAGGATTAACAATAGAAGCGTATGTTGACTTATGCAAGTATAAATATAATAGTACATTTCCAAGAAATTATGTTGTGGGAAACTTCCATGTTCCAAGAAATGTTGGGGATAGCTCGTAGAAGGATCTCATTTACCTGGAACGGGGACGGATAAAACAGTTACAATTCACAATAAGTAACTCTTAAATTAATGAGTTATACATTGACTAGCAAGAGTTGAATTTTGGTTGAAATATTCACCCCTTTGTCCCCCTCCCCGTTTCTCTCCCACTCCAAGTCGTGAAGGTACGCTCCTCAGGGGCGCATCTAAGGGGGGGGGGTTGTGGGGGTTACAACCCCTGCCCTTTTTGGCAAGGATGTGAATTTTGCCCTATTCCCATGAAAATCCAATGTCATTAGGCCCCATTTCTACCTCGAAACCCCTGCCCTTAAAATATCCTAGTTGCGCCCCTGCTCCTGCATGAGCATTTTACCTGAAAAACTACTTTACAGGGTATTAAAACTATTCATGATATTGCCAATATTACTTTTCTGCGGGTATTCATAAAGCCGGTACTCCCATATCGACTTTGAGCTGTTTATACCACTCCCCTCGGTTCCTAGGCCTCTTATCCCATCACTGATCACGTGCAAAGATCTCGTATTCTTCGGGGCACCGTTATAACGCCGCACGTGTATTGAAGCTTTAGGAGGTCATACCGAATATTACTGAGGTTCCCTTTTCTGCTGGTTTTCTCACCACATAGTCAGTCTGAACAAAGTGTGGTATAATGTTGAGTTGCCAGTCGAATATCCCATGGTAATTGTTCTAGCGTGCTTTGGGACGTTGTCAATAATTGGGTGAGAATTGTCGCGTCTTCTTCTTCGTTTCAGAAGCTATTTTAGTCGTCTAAGATCTGCGGCAGTTTCAATAAGAATGTCATCAGTGTTTACGTCTTCTGGTCGCTTTTAAAAATAGCCAGCCAATTAATCTATTGATTCAGAAATCATAACTTTTCACAATGAATCTTGACCAAGTTTTTCTTTGTGCTCGAAAAGCGTTCGCAAAAGCATCAGTGTGAAAATGATACAAATTGCAGTACAATGAGAGTCCATAAAATAGAAACCAGTTTTTGCAAAACAGCTTGTTTAGTTTTTTATTGGAAGGGCATTTATCAAGAAAGAGGCTGAAAGATTACTTATAATATGGTTTAGAAAAAGGGTTGGCTACCAAAAACAAGAATGAGACTGAGTATACTGGAAATACACTGCTGCTTATCAGAATTTGTGATTTTAAGATTAACAAAATGTACGTTCAATAAAATTGTATGCTTCTTTTTGAATTTACGCATTTAAAAACTGACACTTTTCCTATATCAGAAGCGTATAATTACTGCGATGTGCGCAGGGTCACGTGAGGAGGGTACAGGGGGACAGGGCCATAGCCCCGGCTCTCCCCTTTGCTAGAGAAAATTTTTTATTGTTTTATTGTTATCACTTTATACAATATGTAGCCTAGAGCCTCAACTTTAGTGCTGTCTGTTGTGTTCTAGCGGCGTGAGCAAGGATTATACTTATGATATTTCTTAATTCTTGCTTGACTTGGTAGATTGACAAGATGTTTTAAAAGCATTAGCTAAATTACAAATTTTGTTGAATATTGATGAACTGGTCTATAAGTAATAGCAAAGTCTATTGTCAAAATCTAAAGAATAATGCATTTAAATCATTTAGCCAGTATGCAATTTGTGGATTATGAATTGCTATTTCAGTTTAAGGATGTTGCCAAAAAATTTTCAACATGCAGATGTCAGATATCAGACTCCACAGTTAACGTCTGCTGGCTCCCCCCTTTCAAATTCTCGGCTACGTCCCTGAAGTACGTACTGTACTCTCCCTCCCCAATTACGTGCCTTTCATTTCAATGAAGTTTTCGCCGGTAAATGATGAAATTTTGTGACTGTTTTAAATTTTGGCGCACTTTTTAATAAAACGCAGAAAGGCTAACATGGAATTTTGTCTGAACGAAATAAGCTTTCTTATTTTTAGGAAGTTCACTGCCTAAGGTTTGTCGTTGTTGATGAAGTGTGGAGTCATTTAGGTTTTGCTAGTAACGTGGTTATAAATTAAGAATAAAACCACGCCTTCATCCGATCGTGCTCCAAAGACACACCCTATTGTCGTCAAATCTCAACTTTGTACCTCCCCCTTAAAATTATTTCTCTTGTAACTCTGTCCAATGCTTTCTTATGAAATTTTACAGTCAACCACCAAGACATTAAACGTTTTACAAAGTCTTAGGATTCCCGGGAATAGCTGGCATCAAGCTTATACCAGAACACAGATTAGAAGCAGGTCGTAGCACATTTGACAATCACTGTAAGAGCAAATACTTTAATTGAGTGGAATCAAATGGAACTTTGATAGATTTCAGCAAACGGTATTGTAAGCACTTGTCATAAAGGCTTGATTCCTTTTCTCTTATATGGCTTTTCAAACACAAGCCGATGATCGGTTTGGTTCAAATCCAACGCCCTTTCGTGCCTTTTCGTGAACTTTCTGAGCCACTGTGTTATTAACTTTCTGAAGCAGTATGTTTATAATTATGTGTACCAACGAGAAAGTCTGAGGTTTTCTCCTTCCTCTTGCTCTCTCAGTGCATGCTAGTAATTCCTATAAAATTCTACGTCATGGAGATATAACTCTAAGGAAGTGATGAAATAGACTATCTTTACTCCACTGCATGCAGATCGCTGATCATTTAGAAAACGACTTCCCAAAATAATCCAAATTGCCCAAAAGCAATGGTTATATAGGGACATGACAACGGACCAGGGTGTGGCTATTGACAGAGATCTAAAAATTCACGTTTTGCAACTTTTCAGCCTAGCCTGGTTCTCAAATTGCACTTCGATTTTGACAATTCTTCATGCTTGTGCTTCTGTAAAAAGTGTTGAAAGTGCATTGGTTATTTCGTTCTAGATTTAAGCTAAAAGTTGTCGGCTCGACATAATTTTCAACTTTTTGCATCTTTTGAAGATTTTTATGTAAAAACATTCCACATCAAACAACGATCCATTTCCTTCATGAATAAAGTTTCAAGTTAAGATTCCAAAAGTTTTATGAAGTCACAAAAATTTGTTAATATTATTTTGCTAATATGTTAATTTTTTTAATATTATTACGAGGTATTAGCTTTGTTAGTTCAGCTTCATTTTCAGATGCATTTTACTTGCCGGCATAGATTAGATATATTATTCTTAAGAAAAGAAACTAAAAGCCGTGTTTATGAGAATTTTTCCTGGTGGAGAAATATTTCCACAAGCAACACCAACAACACCAGACATTCGTAAATACACAAAATGGCGTCGAGTTAGGCTTCTCAAACGCTCTCTCTGAATGCACTTAACTAGCTTTTAGACAAACGCGCAGATCAACTCAGTGAAGCTTGATATTTAATATGAGACTTCAGTATGCCAAACAGTTTTATTAATTCCACCTTTAGGGCATTTTTACTTGGTTTCAGAGACTCCTTTTTAGGAGCAGTGGCGCTCTTTTCTATCGATAAGTCTCCGACGAGCGATGAGACATATCCAAAGGATGATGAAGATGCACAGCTTATACGACCGCCAGGCAGAAGAGGGCCAAGACCTAGGAGAAGCAAAGAGTAAGTCATTAATTCCAATTTGCCTAAGAAGGATAATGTTTTGAGCTCATCGGCTTTCTTCAATTATTACAGATTTAAGAAGATTATTAACTTGGAATTAGAGCAACTAGGTTGTCAAGAGTAATTCATCAATGATCTATGTTAGAGAGGATTACAGTATATGTCATGACAGATTTATTGAAGTAGGTTGTAAACTCCCTAAGTAAAATTATCCGTAATTTTCTCTGAAATAATTTGTACCCATTATATAGTGTCAAAGTGTTTCATAGATAAATTTTATTTCAACATTTGTTCAGTTAAAATTGTTCAGTAATGTGATGTTGTTTTATTGCAACACTTGAATATAGTGACAATGACCAAATGAAGTGCTTTGATGCTTAATTTAAACCTCCATGAAATGCCATTACTTATATTTGTTCATCTATAATTAAAGTTAGTCAGATTCAGTTGACATGTCACTAAAACTTTTGTTTACACGCATGTTTAGGGAGCCAAAGGTTTTGCCAATGCTAATGCAATGCTGTTTTCTAAATGGAGGTGTTTTTTTGGTAAGTTTCAGATTAATGAATAAGCAAACGAAGTTTAAAAGTTTACCAGGTTTAGAATTTAGCTTTAGTTTAATTAGAAGCTTGTTCTTTACTTTGTAAAAACGTATTTATAACTTGTTGATATTGATAAAAAACTTGTTAATTAATACCAACAAACTTGAAACCATTTTCATTCTTGTTTTCATTTGGCATCACCAAAAAATCTACCTATCAAGCCCATACTCATTTGACTAATTTTGCAGTTTTTGCGATTGGATTACTAAGAAGGGAATGCAATTAGGCTAACATTATTTTTGCTGGTGAAAAAGGCTGCTTTGAAAATGTTCATTTCAGTTTTTATGTTTATTTTCACATTAGAAGCTGCTTTTATGTTGTATTCATTTACATATATATCATTACATCAACTACTGTGGCCTATATTAGATTCTATGAGGTTGCAAAAATAATGAAAAACAGTTTTAAATTTTTATATGCTGATCTTCCCTATCAATCAATGTTCTTTATTTACTATTACTCACAAAATATGATTAGTCATGGTAAAAAACTATTGGTATCATGTTTGACTTCTTCATAAAATCATTTCTTTAACGCCAAATTCCATGATCATTGTGATCAAATTCCATTTCCTGTAACAGATTTCTGAAAATTTTGTTTACTTTTTAAAATGTGATTGATTTTAATAGTAATACAGCTATTTTATTATACAGCTAAAGGCATGCTTTTTCACAACATTTGAACACCATTTTTTCAATCTAAAGACATGATTGGGATAGACTTGGGCAGGGTTTGACATTTAGAAATGATTAACATCAAGTAGAACTTGTTTTATCCCTTTATCATTCCTAATCTGCAGCTTTTATTTTCATCTGAAAGATTTTTTAAATCCTGAAATTGCCTGATATAGATGAAATTTCATAAATTCTGAAGATTTGCTTCTCTTTATCTGGACTCTTTCTTGCTGAAAAATTCAACTGGTTTTGGTGAATTTCAGTTCACCCAAAAATTTCAAATGATCATAAAACTTCTCTTTTCAGCTTAGTGTTGTGATGTTTGAAAACTATCTAGTCCCAGTAGCAAAGTATTTGGCACAGAAGATTTTCCGTGAGTAGCAAAAGTGTTTCAACTTTCATTTCACCTACAAAAAAATTATCCCAGAGTAGCTTCTAATTCTTTTTGTCAAACTGTTTTGCAATGCTTGAAAAGTTTAAAATTTTTAATCTTAAAATTTGTCAGTATTTGGATAATACATGCTGCAATGTTACTCAAAGCTTACTTTGCAAATGCAGCTGCAAAAAGTTTTTAACTGGGAAATTTTTATGTAACTGTATGAATGTATGTATAGTATTAAAATGCTAGTGAAATTGTAAAAAAATAAATGAAAATATTCCTATATAATCATTGGCTGGCTGTTTTTTGGCTTACCGTGCATGTAATTGTTAGGATCCCATACCAGAGCACCATAACTGTGTGTCCTGATAAACTATGTCAAAATGAAATAATGTATTATAAGCAGCGTATCAAGCTTTTTACTACTAAAAAGCTACTTCTGTTGGGAATAGCATGATGCAAAGTTATATTCTTACGACTCAAGGATTGTTTGCTCATCAGAAGCTGGAAGGGGTTTATCAGTTAACATGGAAAGACCATTGCAATCAACCATACAAGTGAAATCAGAATCTCATTCTTGTAAACCTCTCCAAAGAGTGAAGAAATGTGCCCAACTACCCAAGGATCCTCTTCTTTGAACTCTTGTTTTGTTGTTAAAAATCATTGTAGTTTTGTAGACTAGAAACTGTCTAAACCTTTGAAACTCTTTTTGAGGACAATAGATGTTTTCTTAGAATGCTGGTATTTTCACTATGTTCCATTCTAAAAACACTACCATCTTTTGTAGTCATTTTGACAAGCAGAAGTAGCAGTGACAAGAAGGTTTGGCTTTTGATAGAACCAATTATGGCATACACATTTGGATCACTCTGGGTCATACCATTATTTTGGCTCAGTAAAATTCTGAATTCTATTTGGTTCTTGGTAAGTGTTGCTCTTGTTAATGTCAGGCCCTTTCTTCTAAGTCATGCCCTCATCTCAATGCCAGAGAAAAGATATATGTTGTTAGGGAAAATTTCAATTAGTTGTTTAGATGGAATCGAGTATACGAAGACAACCTTAACATTCAGTAAAATATAGTCTGTCAAATAGTAATAGAAGTAATTGTAATAGTAAAAGTAAAAGTCAAAATGCCTGTTATTCTGGGTGATCAATTGCTGAACAGAATCATACCATGCATACTCCACCACCTTATCTTAATTTATCAGCATGCAAAATCAAACAGTATTGGGAGGGACAAATATTCAACCACATTCAACTGCAAAATTCATTTTGTTGGAATTACTATTACGCAAAATGACTTCCTCCAAACAACAGTTTTTTGCCTAACTTTTTCAACGGCACCTTGAATAGTGTGGAAAGTGTCTTTGCATTATTTCTACCCTTTCTGTACGAGCAAAAGTTGTTTTTTATGAATATATCACTATATTATGCTGTAAGAATCCAATATAATTTTGTAATTGATGATAGCTTAGGGCAGAGAAGTGTTCCATTTTGTTGCCATTATTCAATCAGTTTTTAGCAACCAATATCTGGTCCACAGTTCAAAGCATCATCATTTCAGTTAGCAATGAATCTAATACTATCTCTTCCTTCTTAACTAATAATATGTTCATGACATTAGTTGGTCATAATATGTTCCGTGTCAAATTATCTCTGTCTATCGCAACATTACGAACATGCTTCTCTATTTTCACTCGCTTCTTCATCCAGTCAGACATCCTCCTGCTGTCCTCTCTCTCTCTCTCTCTCTCTCTCCCGTCCCTGCCAGTACTGTTTCTAATTTATTACTAATATCCCTTCTACATATCTTAGCAGAGGTACAACGAGGCTGCATCGTCTGAATCAAAGTGGCTTTTATTTTGGTAATGACATCATCAACTGTATATATTAAAGTTTGATACTTTTTAATTTTTAGGAAATTGCAGACGTAGCCTATAGACGGAAGCATGGGCGGCCATTAACAAGTATTTTGGCGTCAAGAACAGACAGGTTCGCTTAGAGTGATTCTACTTACAGGGCCTCTCTTTCTCCTTGTTTTTTTCTGTTGGTTGAGTATAATGAAAAAACATACCACTAGTCTTAAAAGAACCAGGCAAAACTAGGCCTCCTTCAAGGTCATCCACTTCATGCAAACGATAGCAATTTTTGATCCTTAGTATCTGATTGCTCCTGTAATCTACAAATATATCCCCATTAAAATCCCAGATCTCTTGATACTTACCTGTTTTGTATTCGATTACATTACATACTTTCCACACTACAGAACGTTTTTTCGACCATGATTAAATGCAGAGACTGTTGGTTGGTTTTTGCAAGAACTTTTCCGGTGGTTAAAAAGTGCTGTCTTTTTATCCACAGATTTTGTATTTCGATGTATTCGATGTTTTAAAAAACTACGGTGTTTATATTCAAAAAATCTTTCTAATGAAGAGGCTTATCCTCCTAGTTTGTTAATGTGAAGTAAAAAAGAAATTGACAGCCAACTAGACCTGCAGGTTTCGAAACGATTTGAATGGAGTGGTTTACCTGCATGTTTTGTTTAAAGATATTAATGACATTGATGAGTAGTTCAACAGAACAATGACTTGATTTGATTTTGAGCATGCTAGCGCGAGTTATGAATGTCTCACAGTTCCTAGTGAAATGACATAACAAGGTAAACAATTTAACGACTAATGATCATCAATTCTAATGATCATCAATACAGTGCTTTTTTCGAGAATAGTGAATCCATATGAACACTTTTAGTAATAGCTATGATGTTACTATTCGTCGATACGATACGAAAAGGATACTTAAGAATTGTTATTTTATAGTAACATTATATAGTATTATATAATAAAATTTTATTATTTTTATGTTTTTATTACCCTATTATATAATGCAACAATTTCTCTTTTAAAGCGTGTTTAAATACCTGAGCAAAATGATGTCAGATCTGTTGTTTAGCGTGTTCATAGAGATCATTTTTCTATTTCAGGTACGTATTTCAATGCCGTCACTCTTAACTAATGTTGGATACATGTATTTAATTGTTTTATTAACATAGATAGATAAGAGTAGAGAAAGAATAAGGTCTTCTAGCTCTATCTTTATATCGAATAACTGCGTTGTATTGCACGATAAGGCCTAACCCCATCTTGAAGTTAAGCTAATATGTTTGTGAAACATGCTGCATACTAGAGAACTTAAAAAAGAGGAAACATGTGCACTTTTGATGTTGTATTAGACCAGAATGCTGTGTCCTACATTATAACCTTGTTTTTGCGCTGATACCACTATACAAGGTACGGAGAATGAACGTGGTCAACTTTGCTTTCAATTGTTTAAAACTATGCTTGCTTCTGCCTATTCTCTATTCTGTGTTTATTCTCTATTTGCTACCACAGTCTGTGCAAACCTAAGTACTATTTTGTCAGATACTTCATTCATGTTTGTACAAGGAGCGTAGATCTGTGGCTCGAATGAGCCTTGAATGAACTCGTGTCATTAAAAATTGAAGACAAATATTAGAAAGTTGCAGCAGATGCTTATCCGGCATCCATTCCATGTTTTTTATCAACGACGTAGGTGTAAAACAGTCGGCCAAACTCAGCAGACACTGTTTGAATTTCAGGCAAATCTGATCGGCCTCGTTCCCGTTATCGGACCATCCTTTGCCTTCTTGCATTTGTCACTGCTCTACTCCCTGTATGCGTTCGAATACACGTGGATGAATCTTGGTATGTTGAGATTCTTTCGTTAGTTGCTTCAAGACGATATTTGATTATATTAAGTCACTTATGGTGTGATTTCTACGACAGGGATGGGTTCTCTGGTGTTGCTAATCTCTTTCTTAATATAATGTATTTTTCAATGTTAAAATTTTGATATTTGAATTTTTTTGATAATTTAGTGACCGCCTGGTTTTTTTGCGAGGTTTACAACTACAAAACTTTGGTAGTAAAACTGGTAGTAATAATGTAAAACTGATTAATTTCTGTTAATAATAAACAAATTAATACTTTTAGTATTTGTCAACAATAAACTTATTTATATCTGTTGATTTTGTTTGATTGTAAACTTATTGACACTTGTTGATCTTGATTGATAATTAGCTAATTTATTTGTGTTAATATTCGCTAATAACAAACGAATTAATATTTATTAATATCAGTTAATGATAAACAAGCTAATCTTTGTGAATTGTCAATGATTAAGTTATTAATATTTGTTGATATTCGTTAATGATTAACTAATTAATGTTTGTTAATGTTCAATAATAACAGGCTAATTAATATTTGTTAATATGATAAACTAATTAATATTTGTTAATATTACCTAATTATAAACTTATTCGTATCTATTAATATCCTTAAATGATAAACGTATAAATATTTGTTAATAATCATTGATAATTAGCTAACTAATACTTGTTGATATTCGTTAATAATACACTTATAGATATTAATTAATGATAAACTAATCAATATTTGTTTCAGGTTGGGGAGTTGTCAAACGAATCTCGTATATTGAGAATCACTGGCCATACTTTCTCGGTTTTGGCTTTTTGCTCGCTGTTCTTTCAACCAGTTCATCCACGGTCATCAGGTAGCTAAAGTCTTTTCTAAGTTTAATATTATAACTATAAGAAGTGTTATTGATACGGACAATACTGGATATAGATTTCATCTTAAAACCGTATTTTGAAATATTTCGGCATGTGTAAAAGCGTTCTAATTAATTGTCACAAGTATAGTCCCATGGATTGGTGCATTTGCCAACGGAGACAGAAATCGTTCGATAGACCTGTCTGGTGATAACGAGAACCCAAGCAAACTATACCCAGCTTGCTATCTTCCTTCCATAAGTCTTTCGATGGTCTATTAAAAGTGCTAATATAATACAATGGAATATTCATTTTCAGCGCATGTCTGTTTGGTGTTTTGTTTCCGCTGTTCATATTGAGTGGCTTGGAAGCCAAACCATCAGAGGACTGGTATGTAAAGTTTATCATGTGACTTTGATATTTAGCAGTAAGGTCTATTCTTGTCGTTTAGCGTATTACCCTGGGAATAGTATTGCTCTTGCCAGTGTTTGTGGGTAGAAAGAGAAGGTAATCAATATTCCTTGAACAAGGGTGCGAATCTGTCTTTTACGAATAGCCATTTTTACTGACTGCGTTCCGGCTTTTCGTGTAGCCATGGATGTTGTTGTTGCACCAGATAACGAGATAGAACAACTGTTTAAAATAGGATTTTATGCTGCAGTTTCGGCAAAATCGAGCTGGTTTGTCCGTAGAAGTAAAGAATGCGAGGATCGAGACTGGTCGAAATATTGTTAGGGTGAAGGATCGCTAAACTGTTATTAACAAGTGGAAGGATAGCTCGTTAGATGATGCAAGCACATTACAGGAAAACAACTTCTGAAAAATTTCATACGGGTGGTGGATGCTAGTTTTCTTTGACCCGGTAAAGCAAGCAATTGTAAATGCGTTGGTTCTTCCCTCCTGGTGTTAAAAGGAAGTGGACAATAAGAGTTTCGAACTGAATGTCATCGAAGACTTGTGCGAAAATTGTCAGTTAGGAAAGGTCTCACAGCAAACTAGTGCAACAGAAATATTTAACAACGTTCAAATTTTTGTTTTCCAATATGGAAATAGAAGTAGCTGCAGACATTATTGGGACAGCATAGTCTTTTTAAAGCGGAGGAAATTTTGCGAAGTATTTCTTTGCATTGATTGTTTCCATGTTTATCATAATCATGCCAATCAAAAAGGAACCCGAGCCATTTTCCTCGTTACGTATAATGTTGTCTTCACATTGTTTGTTTTCGACTTCGTTTTGTTTTTGATTTACTGACTCCATATTTTCATGCAATTCCTTAAAAACACCAGTGTTGACATTTATGCCCCAATGGTCTCTGGATGGGTTTAGCGCCAAGCTTATTTTGGCGGTACATCTACTCCTGATGATTTATAAAAATGATGCTAGAGCATGATGGGCAGTTGTTGCTTCTCTTCGTCGTTTCCCTGTACCAAGTGACGTCATCAACTAGGCCATTAGTCTGGTATTTCATGTCTACAAGATTACGAAAATCCCTGTTTCGATTTAACGCCAGATTAGCAACAGATTCCGCCAGATTGCCACCATCTTTCGACAGATTGACGCCAGAAGTCTTGCTGTTCGCGAAAGCAGAAGCTTCAACTGTATACTGTATTTGGTCTTTAGTAATTACTATTAAAAAGCTGTTTGTACTTTGTCGAACTTTTTACGATAAATTGTTGTTCTCGTTTTGTGTCTCACAATTTTTGTCCATCTAGTGCGTACCCAATCAAAGTCTTCTCAATGGCAATTTGGTTGACCAATAATTTGTTTCTTCGTTCGAAAACGCGACGAGCTGCAGCAACAAAGTCTCCCCACAATGCAACGGGCGGCACCGAGAGCAAAGTTGTTTCGAACGAGAACTGATTCGAGATTCTGCTGGCCATCTCTAATATGATGAGAATAGTAATAAAGACACTTTTATGCCAGATAACCTATTGTGTGTATAACTCTCAGTTGTGATTGTTTGCGCCGTTAGAATAGCTTCTAATCGTATTCTTGTTTATATGCGGGCATGGTGGAGGGTGGTCATATAAGTATTATGTCCGATAACCATACCACACTGTTTGATTTTAGTGCCATTCTTACCTTAATGTTAACTTTAGTAAGCTAATCGAAAGGAGACAAGACACAACAATAAACTGATTTAATAGATGCTTTAATAAATGAGTTTTCGATCATATTTTGATTTGTACGATTTTTAAGCTATTTGTTTCTATAAGATTGGTCAAGACTCTTCGCTGCCTTCTTAGTCCCGGTCTAAAATCTATTACGACTGTAGAAACTACAATCAAAATAACAATTACGCTTTTATAAGAAGTTTTCTCTGGTTAATGTGAGTCATTTGTATGTGCCCATTTCACTGGAAATACTCTTTCCAAGCTGTGAATCCTCCGAGAAGATGACGGGAGCTGCAAAAGAAACATGTTTAGATGATCAACATCAAGATCATTTTGATAGCCCATAATCAGCATAATACATATAGCAAAACGTGAAATCATGGCATGATGATTCCACGGCATCATCAAAACGCCATCACGGCCTAACTGTAGGATCACTATGGCATGATCATAACATGATAATTGCTTAATCACGGCATCATTGTGATACCAACAAGACATCAACCAACATCACTATGGCACGATCAATGCATAATCATTGCTTAATCACGGCATCATTATGGTATCATCAAGACATTACCACATCATCACGGCCCAACTTTAGCATCACTATGGCATGATCATAACATGATCATTGCTGAATCACGGCATCATTGTGGTACCAACTATGGCATGATCATGGCATAATTGATGTACGATTTAAGCATGATCACATCATCGTCATTAGCGCCTTCATTAAAACTACGACATCATCCCTTCAAATAAGGGCAAACTGAATTGTTAATAATTTGCATCGGTTAAAACCACGTGAAAGAACACACTTACCAGTACCACCCCATTTCTCTGGCAAGTGTTACCGCTTTCAAACTTCTTCCCCCCGACTTACAGTGAAAGATAAAGTTGCAGTCATTTTTGCTGGGCAATGGGATTCCATACTTCCTCTTGAACTCGTCCGGGGGTAGTGATAGTGTGGACCAGAGTTTCCAACCTACAAATATGAGTAGAACCGGATTTCCAATGATTAGAATCCTACATACTGCTGCGCATGCGTATTGGCGCGGGTTGTACACCTGTTTATCATACGCAGTAAAATGAACTATTTTTAGATTTCCGTTCTAATAATGGGCTTCTTACTAAGAACCTTCTCCCTTTTTCAAAACATTCTTAACAATAAAAGAAAAAGGGTTCTTCTGCTAAATCAAGTTGTACTGACTCGTTTGTCTACTTTTCATTGTCACACAATATCGTGTTGACGCATCTTTTCTCGCTCCTCAGCCTAGACTGTTGCATCCCCATTACATCACCATTTCATCATCCTCTCTCATCCCTCATCAGCAAATTTATTTTTAGAATAATCAATATAAATAGAATTGTAAAGTTCAGATAAGTCAGTCAGAAACAGAGCTATGGAATTCAACAGGCAACGCGACGTCTCTCTCTCTCTCTCGGCCTGGCCCCGTGTTCTCTGCACGTTAAATAAGACAACTATAGCTCGGCTTAACCATAGAGGTTGAGCAACGCAGTCGATAAAAGCCCATATAAACTCGTTTCTACAAAGCCACCATCTTCTATTACATTCGCGTTTTTACAATATCGCACCGAAATGCAAACGCAAAGTCACGCCTGTATTTTGATGCGACAGGCGTCAACTGGTTTCTCTTACTGGAGCTCCATTATGACGTCGTGGAGGCCAGGCTCATGCCCTTCGCCTTTTACCTCAATCTTGAGGTTGTCTGGGCCCAGGATTAGAATCCCGCAACTGAATAACCTATCGGTTCAATTACCAAAAACGATTTGACTATTAGCACATAGAAGCGTTGTTAAGTGCTATTGCTGGTGTTGGGGAAAAATAATCCACCCTGGCGTCAAACCAAACTAATGCGTCTGGAAAAAACCAAGTTAAAGAGTATAGACAGTAGGCCCATCCATAGCCCTTGCATAAAGCGATAAATACTCTGTAGGTGCGGCTCTGGGGTTCTGTTGCGAAGCGGTTGGCGGGCAAATTCACATGCAGCATGCCCGAGTCTCGTTCTGGTTATAAGCCTCGTTTGTGTGTTGTATCTCTCCTGTCTTTTCCACTTTTTGTCTCTTTTGACGTTTCACTTTTTACAGCCAAACCTTCTTCAAACTCAGCGTGTCCCTTGATGACTGTCGGCTAAACAAGTGAAAATTTCTAATTCTAAAGAACAATTTTCGCAAATATTAATGAATTACTAACCTGGAACATTAATGGACCCAGCAATTTTCCCCTCGGCTCTGAGCTCCCATGGCTGTCGTACGTCAATCAATGTCACATTCCGTTCCCTCATTAGGCCCAAAAGCTGCTCCACTGTCACGCCAATCGGTGCCTCGTTCTGGCTGCCTATTAAAAAGACAACGGCCTTGCGTTAAAATGCTAAATTGGCCTAATGAAGAGGTGATAAAAGGCGTAGTTTTGATTGGAAAACAAATGGTTGTAATTATAAGTAGTCTAAATGAGCATTATTTGTTGAATGGTAATCTGAAAAAGCTTTCCCGATTTCATCCCTATTAAATTCAATATTTTAATGTTGACAAGGACTTTTATTAATCCTCGTTTTCTCAAAAAATTTTCAACTCGACATGCAACAGATAACCACTCTAAATGTTGCTCCTGATTGCACAAAACGTTAGCAAGGGGAAAGGTTCATTAAAAGATCCCACGTAGGCTGTTGGGTATTAAAAATGGTCAAGGTCCATCAATTGACAAATCAAATATGGATACAACAGTTGTGTAATTTGATATCGATTTTTTATATGCGTCTTGTGTTTATACCTTTGTTCAATGTGAAATAACTGAATGACGCAGTTTTAAGCAAGATTGGTTGATTTACTTACTGATGCCATTTATTTAACTAGGAGTAGAGAGTTATGTCGAGTGCTAATAAACAGTTTCTAGGGGGTAGAGGGACAAGGGGGAGTGAGAAGGGGGTTTCTCCAAGGCTAGCGTTTTATACTCTCGTGAAATACAATAATATTCAATATCCTCAATTTCAGTGCTACGGGAAAGCAAACTTTCTGCAAGTATATTGGTCATATGTTTGAAAGCTTTTGAACATTATTTGCAGATTCGCTTTGTATAGAAATCTGGTATGATAATTTCTTCTTTTCATACGATACCGGAATCACTTTGTACCAGATTCCCGGCCAAATTTGATATGGTGCAAACGATACCGGATTTGAGACTGAATTTGAAGACGAGGCTGTCTACGTCTGACCAAGTTTCCAGAGCGACGATGAAGAGATCCAAGAATTAACATTAGGTCAGAAGCGATCCGGTATGAAATGTGATCCGATACAAAGTGAATCCGGTATCATGTTCACAAAGCCTCAGTGCCATAGTTTGTTGGAGATGGGTTGTTCCGATAGGGCTTCTTTTGCATGCGCTGGGGGCTGATTCTCCCTATTTGAGTCCCCCTTGATCTGCGGCTCTTGTATTCTAGTAACGGTCCATAGCAATCTCTGCTACAATGCCTGTTGCTGGGACACTAACGACAATTCTTTGACTCGCGTTCATTCATCTCCCTCTCCCTCCCCCATTCAACTTCCCAGGATAATTCCAGTTATGGTAGTTGATGGAAAGGGGGGGGCGTTACTTGGATTTTGGAGTCATTGGGTGGGGGAGAGAGGGATAGGGAAAAGCACCCCCAGTTACCGTGAAGTCGACAGTTCAAGTGAAACACTGAACATGCGAAACCGCACTTTAACGTGAACAACAAGGAAGATGGATAGCAATCAAGAGCTGCTATTATGGATGGCCAAATATTTCCCTAGAAATTTTCGACACTATATTCCAATAATATCGCAACACTATTCTTCTACTTCCACATCCCAGCTTAGAAAGTAAATTAGCAAGCATTGAATACGGTTTACCAACGAAATGGAAGGATATTGGATTCAATTTACCCAACTCAACTCTAACCTTTATGCAAAACAAATTGCTTTGCCGCAAAATATCATGAACACCAAATAGGCCGTGCGGCGAAGGATAAGAGCCGGCCATATTACTTGTGCGTTTTAATATAAAGACGGAGTACAAAATGACGTATAACAAAACGTAGCTCATACCATGTGCAGCCAAAATTAGGCCGAGCACGAGAAAAACTGTTTTGATCATCTTCCTGGCTTTGCCCTCTTCTGCTTTCGCGTGTTGTCGCTTCCGAACACCCGGCTTTGTGTAGTCACTGGGGTTTACAGCGATACCCTGAACACATAATTTCCAGCTTTTACCCCCAACATAGGTTTTGTCTAGAGAATTACCCTCAATATATACCCTCAATATTTGTTATACATTTACCACATCTTGGTAATGGATTTGAAAGCTTGGGGAATTTATATATGTTTTGAATTTAACTCAACATGTAGCTAGTTTGTAGCATTAAAACTACCTTGGCAGGGGGGTAAATGCGGTTAATATTCCTGTTGGGTAAACAGGACGCTATATATCGCTTTACTTCATATTCATCTCACCAAAATTCATTGTACTATTTACACTATTTAGGTACCTAGGGAAAAGTCCCACAACTTTGCAAGACCACATTCGCCTATCTACGTCATCGCGCGATGCCTTGGCAATCATAAACATCAAGTTTTAGGACGGCCGAACTGGTGTGTTCACATGCTAACTTGGATAGACTCAATCGTGGTCGAGCGACCTCTACTTGTTGCCAATGGCAACGAGCAACGAGGCCTAGCGACCCGTGACGGTCAGCAACAGTTTCGCGGGTCCTGTGAATTTGCGGGAAACTCACTGGATTCATCGACGAAGATGCCGTATTGTTAAAGCCCCACTAGTCCACATGAGACATTTAAAGGAGGGGGGGGGGGGGGGGGGCATCAATCTTCTAAAGGATCTTAAAGAAGAGGGCTCACAAGAAAGGAGCACTTCTTTCACAAGTCAGTGCCACCAAAGAGAGGGGTTTCTTTCCTCTATTTGCATCACTGTTTCAAAAGGTCAACAATCTTTTTAACCTTTTTAGCTGATCTAAGAGATAAATGAATTATCGATGGGTTAGTTAGAGGGCGTGAACGGAATATGGGGATTTTGGAAAGAGGGTTTTTCGCTGGAGATTTGACTGAATAGAGGAACTGAAAAAGACAGAACAGAAGCCAGATGGAAAATTTTGTGTTAGTTTTAAAGTTTAAACTGAACTAAAATAATTTTGAAGAAGAAAGGTACCTCGAGGAAACTGCTCCGTGTTTACAGAGTTTCATAACCTAAACATCAAAGGACCTAGAGTCGAAGGCACCCACAATAGTGAGAACGCTTTAAGCATGAAAAATTCAAGAATTGTTGCCTGGTGAAGATGAAATGATCCAAAGTATCTTTTGTTCTGACGTTCGCTTTTATGTAGCGTTTGAATGGGGGAAGAGGATAGGGGTGCTCTCCTCGGGTCATTGATGCCAATATTTGCTGTACATGCCAATGGTATTAGTAATAACAACATACGTTTCTTGAAATGAAAGTGCACACATTTTAGCGGAACAAGCAAGTTTAAACATGGCTGGCAAATAGCCAAAAACCACCAAGGTAGATATAATCGTAGATATATTCTACAATAAAGTTCAAGCACAAGCTCTTGAAGAGAGCTACACAGAAATACCAGAGGACAGGGGATTCACAAGATGCATTTAAAAAATTAGCCAGATTCATTAAGCTGAAAGTGCCTTCTTGGCACAATCGGTGTTTATAGCGTCAAAAGACCTCCTTTCAAAAAGTTGTGATTATTCTCTCTACTTGACTCTCAAAAAGATTTCTGTACACATAATGATTATTATAATTATTATGATTAGAATGATTATTGTATGACCAGTATACATACTAAATGAAAGGCAAACATTTTATGCCAATTCGCGACGAAAGGAAAAGGAGAAAGGGAGGGAACGTTGCTTAAATCTTTGATATTCAAAGGTAAAAGGAACCTGACAAAGTAGGGACAGGAGTGCAAAAAAAGTCTCCGGTCTCCCTTTAAAAGGAAGTTTACTAAAAATGACTGTAAATTCCCAAAATTTTTCTCCGTTTGCGTAAGAAAGATTCAAATATTTCTTCCGGTTATACACATTTTTTTCAAGAATACCTAATTTTTTGTCAAGCCTATCAAATAAAATCATTTTCGATGCATTTTATGAATTTCAACAAGAACATACACATATCTACATATAATAATACTCTCACAAGTTCATGCTCCGAGTGTAATGATAATGAAATAGACTTTAAAAAACACTTTCTATTAAGCACTAGTCTTCATCAGAAATAGAAATATATATATTTATATATATACACACGCTTTTTTTATATAAGGAACCACTTTATAAGGAACCTACATGTAGAAGGCCGAAATATATAAAGAACTTATACTACTAAAAACGAAATCACTAAGGAACTTTTCGATTAGAAATTTTTTACAACTGCAAGCATCAAGAGCTAAAAAGCCCGTTTCATTCATTTGCAGCCAATACTCGCATAGATTGTTTGCTATTCGTGTGTCAAGTGCTTTATCGAGTAGTTTCCGCATAGTCTATCTCGCTCCTTTCTCTATTAAGTGTAAAAGCTTATTGATGTGCAGTGAATATTAAGGCACTTTTAAGGAACTCTTGGTACTTAAATCTTATGACTTGAGGTCTACGAATAAGGAACTTTTGGAACTAGGCCTTGTGGTAGGTTCCTTATAAAAAAGCGTGTATTGAATGTGCGAGCTCTTTGATAGACTACATTTAAAGAGGTTTGTCCGAGAGAAGGGGAGAATTTCTTTCATGCAACGCAAAAAAGCCACGAGGTCAAAGTTTTCTCATTTCCCGGTTTAACCTTTTCATTTTCCATTTTACCTTGTCAAATTTTTCAAACTTCAAATCAGAATTCTCTTGCATCTTGTACAATTTGTACGCTTCTTGACATATGAAAACAGTCAAAAACCCCCATCATACACCCAGCTCTCCCCTTGGCAATAAAGTAAAAGTCCCCACGAAATTGTTATGTTGGTGAAATTTTCACGAACTGCGTTTCGTGTCGCGAGGGACGATTCGTACAAACATGGCAGTTCAATCGAGGCGACTCGAAAAATTCCCCATTAGGAGTTGTTTACGGTTATGCAACAAAATGTGTGTTGTCCAAAATGGGTGTGGCCAAGTAACTGCAGGCGACTCTTCTCATTCTGGAACCTCTGAAGAGAGGCAATTAGGGTTTCCTTCAGGACTTTCGTCAGTAAGAGGAAAAGACTCATCAAATCTTGCGGTTTTCATTTCTGTAATGAAATCCTTTTACGGTATCTGAGTTGAAATTAATGTTAAAACAGTGCAGTGCGCAATATTAACAAAGCTACATATTCCAGCCAGGTTAATAATTCATTAATCATTCAAAGGCGTAATTATCCGCTCAGTGACGAAGTTCCAATAACCGGATTTAAGTCAGGGTTGGACCTCGTGGTGAGATGATTATCAAATGTAGAAATAGCAATGCAGGCCGATCTGGCAAACACGGATCAATAAAAAAGGTTTACTTTTGAATAAGTCGCTGATCAAAAGAATCTACTTGGAGGTGATCGTGAATTCCTGCAGAAGTGTATCGATGCTAGAAATAATAAATCAACCACTCGTCATTTTTATTATATACGATTGTGTTATCAGCATGTTATAGGCCTAAAACAAAACTGAGAGAAACGTCCACCAAAGACGAAACAAAAGATAGCTCATTTCAAAACATCTCCAAAGTCATTTTCACGATGTTTCAATTTCACCTGTTTGTGAGTTTGTATTACTGCTGCCTCGAAATTGAAGCTGATTTTATATGATAAAATTGAACTGGAATACAGTACAGTCAAAACGAGCATTAAAAACTATTAATGGACAAGACTTAAGGCAAGGGGTCACCAAACTACTTGGCCTAGACATACTATAATGCTACAATGATCTGTATTCGAAAGGGAGGGGGTGGGGGTATGAAGATTAGGAAAGAGCTTAGTAAAAGCAGCCACCCCTAAATAAATAGATAATAAAATCAAAGTACTGGCCCTAACAAGCAAAATGACTTACAGAATATTTGACCTCCCTTCTTTCTACCTATAAACTTCTTCCGGTTTCTTTTTAGATAGCATCAAAAGTACTGTTCTCTAGAAAAAGGTGAGGGGACCATGGCACGTATTCTCAGGGGCCGAATAAACGAGGGGAAAAAATATAAATTGAGGAATAAAAAATAAGCAAGGTGACTTGGAAAATCTTGTAAAGTAACGGAATGAAAGTCTCGGAGAAAGTATGAAGACTTGTAGAAATTGGAAAAGAACGAGAAAATAAATAAGCAGGGGGGGGGGTGTCAGGGGGCGCTCATTGGGCACCTAAGACGTTTCCCTGGTACAGTATCCAAAAGAGGGAGGTAAGGCCTCCTTTCCGACACACAGTGGCAATGAGGTAGCCCCTATGACTTCTTGGGTGGTACGTCGACAGCATTTGTAATTGGTGACAAAAATGGACAGATGTGAAACTTGAATATTTTCCTACCCACTAACTGCATGTAAACCTCTGAGTTTAGATAAAAAGGCTGACCCCGCCAAATATGGCGGTAATTGCTTCGTCATTGTTGCTCGTAATCAAACCGGCAGTCATAGAATTTACATCGTAGTTGACCTCAAACGGAAAAGGCGTCATTCACCCACTATTAATTTGTTGACATTCAGAGAGAGATAAATTCGCTGGCCGAACAGTCGACAAGCGGATCCTTCTTTGTCAGACTCCACATTAGGTGTTTGATTAAGTAAGTGTTGGAACAGTTCGCTTCGCACGCAGGCGAAAACACAGTGAGGTTTAGTGAGGTTAAATACATCTGAAGGAAACTCCTTTGAAGGATAAACGCTTAGGAAAACAATGAAGCAGCTAAAGGAAACAGTTGGCCGATTTCTGGGAGCGATATTGCTCTTGGTTTTGGTTGAAAATGCATCTTCGCTTGGCGATATTTTGCCAACAAGTAGCAAAGGAACGACAGATGGTACCGAACTGAAACTTGAATCATCAAACCAAGAATTTGCTGCGAAGATTTACTCGCAAGTTGCCGAAGGGAGCGAGAAAAACACGGTCATTTCACCTCTGAGCATCTACACAGCTTTGGCGATGCTGCGGACAGGGTCTAGGAAAAAGTGCAAAAAGCAGTTGGACAACGCTCTGGGGCTCTCGAAAGTAAGAGACGTCGACAAATTTTTGGGAGATTTATCGAGGAATTTGCAGGGCGCGAGTTCGAATCTGGATATCGCGAACAAAGCATGGCTGCAGCGTTGGTTTTGTTTCACGCAATGCCGAAAATTCGTTCGTCAAATCAAGAATTTATTTGACACTGAGCTGGGAGAGGTCAACTTTTACGGGGATACCGAGAGGGCGGTGCACACCATCAACAGATGGGCCTACAACAAATCCAGGGGCAGGATAGAGAACTTGGTTCCCAAAGATAGAGTCAACTGGAACACAAGGTTAATCCTCACCAACGTACTGTTTTTCAAGAATGGGTGGAAGCAAATGTTTTATCCTGAATACACACGCCAAGCGCCATTCCTAACTCTGGGTGGAAGAGAACATGTCCACAAGGAAGTGACAACCATGTTTAACATCGGAATGTTTCGCATGGTAAGTGACCACGGGGCTGCCCTCGAGGCAATCGAACTGCCTTACCAGGACAACAACTTTGCCATGACAGTTATAATGCCAACCTCGACCAGTGTCTTCGGAGTCGTCGAGAGATCAATGAACACGGGCCTAATTAACCGGGTCACGAAAAGTCTCAGGGCTCAACCTGAGCAGGAAGTCTTGATCAGCATGCCTAAATTCAATATATCTGTTGGATTTGAACTTAATGCTGTTTTTCAGGCCATGGGTGTTACTGACATTTTTCTCCACGACCGCGCCGATTTAAGCGGTATACTGGGATACAAGGGATTGTTTGTTTCTGATATCAGACACGAGGCTGTGTTGAGTGTCGACGAACGTGGAACCGAGGCTGCAGGAGGCTCTTCCGTTTCAAGTGGAGATTTGACTGTTTCTGAGTTCAGAATTAACAAGCCCTTCATATTTTTTATTAGACACGAACCCACAGATAGCATTGTATTCATTGGGAAAGTTACCGATCCCACCTTGTAGCGTTTGTGATGCTAAGCCACTCCCAGTTTTTATGGGAACCATTGACTTTATGGAAAACATATGCACGACTATGCTACTTGATTTGACTCTAACTCAGGGCTTCCGACGAAGGGGGCCGGGGGGCCATGGCCCCCGCACTTTTTTGTAAAACAATAGAGCTTTTAAAACATATTTTGTTATGATTGTTAGAATCTTCTTTGGCCCCTCCACTTTCCAACCTGCGTCGGAGCTCTTGTAACTTGATTTGATTCATGAACTTGTTTTCGTTTTAAGACGTTTTGTGGATGTCAAAAACTTATTTTAGAAGTATTTGTCTTTTTAGGGCGTTTGTTGCAGATGAATGTTGATGTAAAAGGATTTCGCACTTGAAGTCATACATGATTTTTAGACTCTTTGGTAACATGACCATGATTTCGGGTTTTTCGGCCTGGAGGTACTTTGGTTTTTTAGTTCAGGAGACGCCATTTATGCAAGATCACTTATTTTTGAGTTTCAGCTTGAAAATATTCTCAAATACTTCAAATTTATTCATTTTGTAAACTTATTCACGTTCTTCATCAGCTTAAATTTAGTGGAAAAGAAAAGACAGTAGCCAAACAATAGCAAAACGTAAGAACTGAGTCTAAGGGAGAGGCAGCTGCCCCCTTCTACAGGGGTAGTGCTCCTTGCCAAGTTTTTTAACCCAGCTTTGAAATTAAATTCTAATGAATTAGAGTTGGCTGTCTTCGAGAGAGTGTATCTTCACACTTGATGATTTGTTGTGATTGTTGCTGGCTTCAATTGTTTCCATACCGTGGGCGTTTAAAGCAAACAAATTAAATTCGTGAGAGCTAGAACAAGCAGCTCAAGTCAACGTTGTCTCGAAAGCCAAATGTTTCTTTGAATTTGTCATTTCTTCTGCAAACCATGGAAATATTTGCAGAACCGAAAGGCAGTATATTGTATTTCCAAGGCTACAGTGAATGTTCTTCAATAGCTACACACCTACATCCAACCTCAATCCAGTTCTCCTCATAGATATTTGCCTATAAAATTTTGTTTTCTATGGGCTATATACTTTATTAGGACAATAGCAAATAGTGTTTACCAGGTGCTGCTCAAGAGAATCAGGAGTAAGAAACATAATTTTTGAACTTTTGTTAAAAATTGATAGCAGTAGCCTATTTACAAAATATTTATCTAATCTACTTGTAACGAAAGGCGTCAGTGGCTCCATCAAAGAGGCCTGCAGCACGGGGAAGCGGGAGAAGGGGAGGGTGTAGTACAAAATGGGCAGTTGAAAGTAGACGAAAGTAACTCAAAAACATTGTTTTTTCTCCGGTCACTAGGACCACTAGGAAAACAATTGCTGGACGGGCCTAGATTTTGCAGCCATAGAATTCCATTACCTTGAAACGTCCAAAGAAAAACATTCCAGTTGTGCTCTAATCAGACAATCATAAAAAATACAGATGCGCCTGGTAAATTGCTTCCTATCTCTTTCAACAGCTTTGCACCCCCCCCCCCCCCCCTGTCCATAAAATGTGCAGACATCTTGGGCTCAGTACTTTGGTGTGAATGCATCTAATTGGCTCTCCAGAGAGACCTTTACAACAATTAAACAGAACAATGCAGCAATTATAAGGGAATTTCAACAAGTCAATCTACGCAGATAGCTTGATTCAGCAGGACAATCAGCAAGTGGGCAGGCGAAAGCATGCCCAAGTATTTGTATTCGAAAAGGGGTGCATGCAGAGTACACTCCATTTTCAGCTCCTTGGAGAGCAGTTTGTCCATCTACTTCGAATCTTTGCTTTCCTCACTAGCTCCCGGGACCATTTCAACGACCATCCATTTGAATCCGAACGGGTCAACGAACGCCCCAAAGTAACTGCCCCAAAATTGCAATTCATATTCCATCTCCATCTTTCCTCCGTTTTCGATGGCCCTGCGCCAGTACTTTAACCCTTGCCCTTCTTCAAACTCCAAACAAGTCGCAAAGCCCCTATCTGATGTGCACTTTTCTGATTCTCCAGGCATGTAATCTGACATCATCACGCTGCCACCATTTTGTATCTTCACACACGTGTGCATTATTCTTGTTGGGTCCTCCTTGAAGTAGTGGGTCCCTCCCACCTCCACGTCAAAAACCTTTTTCAGCCACTCGATATGAGCCGCACAGTCACGAGAGAATAAATAAGGATTCACGTGTGAGCACATCTTTGTGGCTTTGCAGTCTTCCTCAGGGGCGTGCGAGCTTCAACTGGAAACCTAACAGCAACTGCTCAACTGAACTGGTCGCGGAAGTAAGCCAAAACAATGCTTTTGTGATCAAGAACGGGGGTATGCCAGCAATCAGCGCCGGCGAGTTTGTTTACATACAGTATAGCAAGGTGCAATAAACAAATGCTAATCCCATTATAACCCTCGTGCAAAGCAAACATACAAAACGGATGTTGCTTCGATCACTTTCCAACCGCATACTTTTTAATAAGCAAGAGTTCGATACGTAACTTTAGAGTAACCGAATAACGCGAGGCACTGCTGTAGCTTCGGAAAGCCACCAGGCAAAGCAACAAGTAAAATTTGATTCTGAATGTTTGCAGCCATCTTTGGTTCGTTTAATTCTAGTTGTTGTTGCTTTTGTGAATCCTTCGTGATTCGATCACGACAATGTCCAATGATGATGTGATGTTTTTTATGTTTTACTGTCCTCACATTCCTGTGAAAACAGTTATGCTATTTGAAATAGTTCCAGTGATTTGTTTTTTTAAGGAACATGTAAACTCTAACCTAATTTACTGCTAGTTCCATTAAACCGACTTCTAGTTTAGTTCAACTGTTGAATGTTGCCTCTACTCCAATTGTTTGTTATAAGTTCTGAATGTTATATGGAT
Organism: Nemopilema nomurai; assembly: GCA_003864495.1. NCBI lineage: Eukaryota > Metazoa > Cnidaria > Scyphozoa > Rhizostomeae > Rhizostomatidae > Nemopilema > Nemopilema nomurai. Next base: position 524,214 of record ML133499.1, on the reverse strand, counting down.
CTAAACTACAAGTGATAGGCATTATAACATTATTCTAGCTATATTTTCTCTAGCTCAAGTGACCTCGACTTCTCGCTGAACTGGCAGTCAGCCAGTTTTATTGGCCTGACGAATTCCTTGGAAACTGCAAAGCCTGATGGGATATTTATATGCTTGTGCTACAAGTTAGAAAACATGTTGCTACCAACTGCGCATGTGCCTTTTAAATAGATGTGACTAGTTCAATTATTATTTGTTGCTTGTTTACCTTGCACTTAGCCCTTTCATTCTTCTGTAGTCTAAGCAAATCTTGCTTTGGCTATGCCCCAAGAAAAGGGTGTTTTGTGTCATACACCCCCAAAAAATCCTTGGAATGGATTCAACTATAGTATTTAATATTATCTACAATACTTTCTTAACATCTATAGGGTACACGAATGACGTACTAGGTCTGCTTCCAAAATGAAATTATCGCCAAAGCTTCTGAATGCAGAGACATAGATCAGATAAATAAACAAAGTCAGCTGTAGTTTTTGGAAGGTCAAGGGAGAATGCTGTACTTCAGAAAGAAGACATGATTATGTTTACATGCGAAAGAATGACATTTTCAAAGGAAAGGACTGGGAAAAATACAATTCGACATTGATGTCAATCTAGAATGTTTTTTGGATCCACCATTGTTTCATGTGATGAAGGTCACAGTTTTCTATCACCACTTTTAAAAACATCTATATAGGTGCGCTTGGTAAGTTGTTTCCTGTCTTTTTCAACAGCTGTGCCCTCCCCCCTGTCCATAATATGTGCAGACCTCTTTGCTCGCCTCTTTGGGCTCAGTATTTTAACTAATTAGCTTTTCAGAAAACCACGCAAATAAGCAGCAATTATAAAGGAATTTCAACAAGTCAATCCACGCAGATAGCTTGATTCAGCAGGACAATCAGCAAGTGGGCAGGCGAAAGCATGCCCAAGTATTTGTATTCGAAAAGGGGTGCACGCAGAGGACACCCCATTTTCAGCTCTTTGGAGAGCAGTTTGTCCATCTATTTCGAACCTTGGCTTTCCTCACTAGCTCCCGGGACCATTTCATCAATCATCCATTGGAATCCAAACGGGTCAACGAGAATTCCAAAGTAACTGCCCCAAAATTGCAATTCATATTCCATTTCCACCTTTCCTCCATTTTCGATGGCCTTGCGCCAGTACTTTAACCCGTGCCCTTCTTCAAACTCCAAACAAGTCGCAAAGCCCCTGTCTGATGTGCATTTTTCTGATTCTCCAGGCATGTAATCTGACATCATCACGCTGCCACCATTTTGTATCTTCACACACGTGTGCATTATTCTTGTTGGGTCCTCCTTGAAGTAGTGGGTCCCTCCCACCTCCACGTCAAAAACCTTTTTCAGCCACTCGATATGAGCCGCACAGTCACGAGAGAATAAATAAGGGTTCACGTGTGAGCACATCTTTGTGGCTTTTCAGTCTTCCTCAGGGGCGTGCGAGCTTCAACTGGTAACCTAACAGCAACTGCTCAACTGGTCGCGAAGTATTCCAAAACAACTGCTTTTGTGATCAAGAACGGGGGTACACGCTTTTTCTTATAAGGAACCACTTTATAAGGAACCTACATGTAGAAGGCCGAAATATTTAAAGAACTTATACTATTAAAAACGAAATCACTAAGGAACCTTTTGATTTGAACAACTTTTATAACTGCAAGCATCAAGAACTAAAAAGCCGGTTTCGTTCATTTGCAGCGAATATTCGAATAGATTGTTTGCTATTCGTGTGTCAAGTGCTTTATTGAGTAGTTTCCGCATACTCTATCTCGCCCCTCTCTATATTTAGTGTTAAGGCTTATTGTAGTCAAAACGCCGAAAGTGAGAACCTAAGGAACTTTTAAGTAACTTTTGGTACTAAAATCTGATGATTTGAGGTCTACGAATAAGGAACAATTGGAACTAGGCCTTGAGATGGAGAAAAAAATGTATTTTAATAGTGAATGAAGGGTAAAATGAACAATTTAATATTGATGCCAATCTAGAATGTCTTTTGGATACACAACTATTTAATATTATACATGATCACAGTTTTTCTGTCACTATTTTGAAATATATCCAACCCTTTTCCACAAATGGTTTTACCAGTACCAGCTGTCTGTAGTAACAAGGATATGTTTAAGGAAAATGTGCATGCTCCAGAGAAAATATTTATGAAAATCTTCACAAGTCAAACAAAAATAATCAAATATAGGAAATAATACTACACATTTTCATTCTATGAAAAAAATTGGATCCAAACACACATGAATACAAAATTTATGATCTTTGCTATTCAAAATATATTTTGAAGTTTCAAGTCACCCCCATAAATGCACTAATAACTTTCATTTGTTTGCCCATTTGCACTCTTTGTTTTCTTTCCATTTTCCAGTTCCACTTTCATAAAGTTCCTTTTTCCAAATTGGCACGGTCTCCTTAAGGCTATCAATAATAATTCTCACTGCCTCAAGAGATTCTTTTCGATGAACAGACGAAACAGCTATTATCACACTTGCTTCCCCAACAGGAACTTCACCAAGTCTGTGGAAGATGCATATCTTTGTAACTTTCAGTTTATGGCGAACATCTTGGCAAATTTTCTTTAGTTCCTTGATAGCCATTGGTTCATAAGCTTCGTATTCAAGTTTAACTACTTTTTTATCCTCAAATGTGTCTCTTGTTGTCCCAACAAACACAGAAACAGCACCTGAGCAATCAGACAGCACCTTTTTATAAGCACTGTCAATAGATATTTCATTTTCGCTCAATTCAACAAAGTCACTAACTTCATTTTGTTCATTATTACTGCTGGACTCATCTAGAGCCCATTCCTCCATCTTCTTACCAAAGTTTCAGGCCACCACACCAACACTAAACATTTGAATCGATCTTTGAAAACTAACTCGATAAACAGCTATCCACCACTTATTGGCGGTATCACAGCTACTTCTTCGCCCCCTGATAGTTCGATAACTTGGTCTTTTTCCAAATATTCTTGGTTGCAGGACAGCAACAGATTTTCGTGTAGGATATGCAGGCCTGGAAATCTGATTAAAATCGTTCTAAGAAGATCGCGTCCAGATACAATCGAAGTGACATCAATATTCGCCTCGTTCGACCCAACAATCTCTCTACTTTTGGCGAAAAATAGCAGACGGACACTTACTTTTCTTGTCCCTTCCATAAATTCTCATTTCCCAGCCTACGTCTGTCTTCCACAACTTCGCCAGCTTGTAAACTCGTTTTCAGAATGAGGCTGTACCCGTAGCTAAGCGAATAGATTCAACAAAGCAACAGCTTCTTCAACCTGAATTCATAAATTGCAAGGATAGCTTACGATGGATGGTCTTCCTGCACGAAATTCGTAAGCCTGGTACGAGAAACGTCTATTGATAACTTTTGTCTGGGTTAGATAAATTTTTGGCACTACGGAAAGACAGAATACAGAAGTGTAAACATGAAGTTGAAAGTGGAGCTGAACCTAGGCAAAGATCCAAAACATATCCTTTCAACAATCCTTGATTGGTGCTGTATGATTTTGTTGTATTTAGGCATTCCTCATTTTAAATTAATGCTTATTTTAAGTTTATAGTTTTTGGAAAAGGACTATGCAGTATGCAGTTCAATTTTTATTCCAGTATGCACATATTTTGTGTTTGTGTTTGATATAGTCTTGTTCATCCTTCCGAATAGTAAAGACATTTGGGTAATAAATTGGGGCAAACTATTTTATTTGCTTATTTAACTTATTTAATTAGATTTTTATGCGTATTTGATTATATATCAAACCCTTATTGGCACAAAAACACTCAGTTTATGATATCAAGAGATATGTAATAGGATTTTTTATGAAAACGGAGCAGTAAAACTAAACAATAAAACGGTCACCACAAGTAGATGAAAGATTCCCCTTTGTTTGCTATAACAATATGCAATTTTGGCTTAAAATATTTTCTTGTGACATTTATAGTTATTTGTGCGCTCCAATAAATTTTGCCCAAGTCAGAATCAAGGTCTGTCATATTCTTCAATACATGTTAATCCATACAAAATTACAGCAAGCCACCAGTAAATAGAAGCTAGGAATTGTTACATGATCATGTTTAAATTGATTATGTTGGTATCTTATGTTTGAAATGGATAAGACTACCACTGCTACAACTTGAAAACCTTCTCTTTCTATGATTTGAGAAACCACCCAGCATTTTTTTTCACTTGAGGGTGCTTGTAAATGTATGAATAACTGGGAATTTGCACCAGGTTGTGACATGAAATAAGGAAGGCTGAATACCCATGAGTGTACTTAGCATCTAAGGGCATCTCCTACTTCTACTGTTGGTGCAAAGGATATGAAAACTTTTATGCATTTCTTGGATTTTGATCCTAGGTCTACATGAAAATACGCTACCAATCCTTTCATTTATTATAAGATTTTCTTTGCTTTTCAAAAACATTTTTTCTATATATAACCCACTAAAAATATAGCCTTGCAGTTGCGAATAACATCATTTTTTCAATCACAGACTGTAAGATTTTATTTGATGCCTTTTGATACAAAATGCTGTATTTGGTGCCTTAATTGAGTGTTTACATGAAGAACTTGTAAGCTGCATTTGTTGGTGCACTCCAGATGAAGTTTATTCTTGTGGGTAAGAAAAATTTATTCTTTTGATCCACTTTTTCCAAATTTGTATTTGCAAAACTAATTTATAGGTTTATATTCAGGTCAACATTGTGATCCCTTTGCATTTTTTGTACAGAGGATGCTTATCTAAAAAAAATTCAGCGTTAATACATGATATGAGAGTTGATGTTAATTTTTTTGTTTTTGGTAAAAGATTTCAGAGTAAAGTGGGTAAGCAGGGGCTTAGTGTTTTCACCTGTTTTTCAAGAAATCCAGATAACTTAAATCACAGAATCTCTGCCAAGGTTATTGGGTACTGTAGTATAAATGAAAGAGAAAGAAAACAGAACATTTGTACACTACCGTTCAAAAAAGTCTTGGGACAATTTGAATATTTGAAAGACGCTTATGATAAAAGCTTTAAAAAACATGCATTTGATCCTCTCTTATTAAGTACGACAACCGGCTATTTCCATGAAACTTTCATAAGACATTGTTCATGTTTGGAAGTATTTCAATTTTGCCACATTATTCGAAAAAGATTAACCATAAAATTTTTTAAGGCCAGAAACATGAAAATGGAGGTTATCAAACGTTGTGAAATATCATACAAGAAGGGTCTGAAAATAATCTTTTATAAAAATAATGGTAAAAGCTACCAAGAAACTTTATCAATTTTGGGCCGCTCAAAGAATGCAGCTTTTGCTGTATGCAAAAAGTTCTTTAAATTTAGAACCGTGAAAGATTTGACAAGGGTTGACAGACCGAAGAAGGTCCAGACGCCAAGACATGAAAGGTCTTTATTGAGAGATAAAAAACAGGATACATCTTAAATAAATTTGCCAGAAGGTCAAAGCACAGAGGTTTCAAATTCTGATAATAACTTGTTATGAATAAAAAGAGCTGAAATTTTGCAACTTGTTAAAGCTTTTACTGCATTATTTAGACCATTTTAAAGGATAATAGGAGTGTTTCAAAAGATACATTTTTTGATCACCTTAAATTGTTTCCATTCGCCAGAAGATTCGAAACTTCGAATTGTCACAAGACTATTTGAATGGTAGTGTACATTAATCTCTCTAAATTCTGCTTCATGTAAATCGAATGACTACAAGTTGTTAGATGAGCTTATAGCTTAATGCTTTGAATGTATTAAAAGGTAAATCCAATTTGGTGAGCAATTAGATGCAAAATTGTGAAAATTCCCAGGATGTGTTGAATGTATTTGAGTTTAAAATGCTCATTTGGAAGTCCTCCTTTGTTACAGGATTAGTTTGCCTGAAGAACGAAGAGCACATGTTAATACAAATGCATATAATTGGTTCATATCATGATACTTAGAGCTACTTTTGAGTTACTTCTAGTTATCATATAACAGATCTTGAATAATAGATATTGGAAATCTTGCCTCTTATAAAACTTTTATTGCTACTCATTTTAAAACAGAGTTATTGGTCTTTGACCATGTTTTGTAAATTGATATTTCTGAACATAACCCCATTGTGCCTCCTAATAGGAGCCTGCCATCTAAGAGATGTTCACCTCATTTTCATACCAATATTTACTTTTCCAAGCTCTTTAAAATGACTATAATACCAATACGACAATTATTACTTTATATGTAAGGGATACTTGCTGATTATAAGGTGACTTTATTTTCCAAGGGATGACCATCAAGTCGTTAAATGGAACCTCATTAATGGTGAAACCTCACAGGTTAGTAATAACTGCTTAACGTCTTTGCGCGCTATCAACCCACTGGCACTTCTCGATCAAAGAGCCAAAAGCTAGCAAAAAAGCGATTTTTCTTATATCCTAAAACAGTTGTATTTAGTCTAAGATACTTTTGGCATGGTGTTATTCTGATGGTCAAGGAGAAGCCAGCTCTATAGAGGAATATGACGGTGCATGACTGAAGTATGCTTGGGAGACTCAGGGTTGTTTCTGGTCTAAACATTATTTTGATAAACTATGGGCTCAGTCCTTTCGCTAGATAAATTGCTGGATTCTCACCGGTCTCTGTTCTACAGCTCTGTCTGCAGTATGCCCTCAGGTACAGAACATTCAATTGGGAATTTTCTTTTGAATAATCGGAACGAATGTCTGGTCATGTTGCCTGATAGGAGGGATATGAGCCGTTGGGGGGCATCGAAACATGCGTCCCCATTTTCAATATTCGAGATGCCTTTTAACAGCCCGTGGAAATTGTCCCTTGTCTGTCTACAGAACCCCGACACCCAATTTAGTTGATGCTTTTTATGCTTGCAAATAAGTAAAACTGAATATAATCTTCGTGGGGCGGTGTTTTTCCACACGCCGTTAATTTTTGCCCATTCGTCGCAGAATTTTTGCACGTTAATCTCTAGATACTCAATGTGGAGATTTAACACTTATACTAGACTGACTGTAAAATTCACTATATGATGCTTTCTTTAGTTAGTTAGAAGTTCTGGGACCTATAAGTTCTGTTTTTTTGTATCGCTCCATTGCCTTTATCAGCTATGCATTAACTTATAGAACAATCCAAAGTAATGCTGTAAAAAACATATGTACTCTAATTAAACTGATATAGTATTAGTATATTATTTGATCTACGAAAAATGTTCTTAAATTTCTCGTTTTTTTAGGCTGTGCAGCTGCCGAAGGAATTGTTTGCGACGGATATGCATTGGTTCCCGAGAAGTATTGGCGGAAAGAAGCAAGGACAGATCGACATCTTTGTACTTGCTGCCACCGATGGTAAGAACGTTTCGACTCAGTTCTTACTTTCACTAGATTCTGATTTTTGTCTCCACGCTAAAATGCTGACCCTTACCCCTTGACCCCTGACCCTGCTCATATCGCTGCTAGCTACCCCACTTCTTTGAAGTCCTGCTCAACCACAAGGAAAAGTGCCCCCTGTATTTTGCAGATACCCAAGACACCCCATTTAAGCTTTCAGGGCCTCAATGTGCGTCAAATGAAATTAGCATTAATACTTTTATTTTCTTTCTTTTGTACCATAAAGATTTTTGCGTAATGTCATTGCTTATTCTGTCTGTTTTCTAGGAAAGTTTCATTTGATATCACGATCTGGGCGAATCGAGAAGTCAGTAGAAGCGCATAGGGGAGCTGTGCTTGCTGCCAGATGGAGTTATGATGGAAATGCCCTGGTAACTGGTAGGTTTTCTACTGCTATGACATCTACCATAGATAACTTCAAATACTATCTTTTATATAACGTCATGTGTATTTCATTCTACCATAAATAGTATTCACCAGTTGCTGCTTTCTTCCAACTTTTCTAGCTCGGTGTCTGTCTAGACTTTGTTTTAATTTGGGTTGATATATATCGTATGTTCTTGATGAAAGTAGTATCATGACAAATGGAAAACGGAAATCTGAACCAATTCGCTTTGAAAGCAAGATAAAGCTCTTTGCAAAAACTTTACGATAACCAGTGTTCCAATTCATTAAATTTCGTGATTTTTCGGAGATGACACGAAAACATGACTAGCCTTCAGTTGATATGATTTCATCTTTATTTCTAACCATAATTAATCTAAATTTGTGTCATTTGTCATATTTTTTAGCTGGAGAAGATGGACAAATAAAAATATGGTCACGAAGCGGCATGCTCAGATCTACCCTGGCGCAGTTAGGTAATTCGGGTTTTATGCTTGAATTGAAATCATGGACGTTTCTATAACATTCTTTCGCTCCACTTATGCCTTTTACTTTCAAATACTCTTGTATTTTCCTCTAACATCTTACAGTAATGCGCTTATCAAAGCATCACACTATGTATTATAGTAGTTTGTCTACGGGGCCCAACCGAGGTTGCTTTGAGGTAGGCCTAAGCTGGCACAACTGTCTTATAGAATCCCTAGGCTTTTGGTATCGTCCGACTCTCTTTGTAATCAGAGCCCTTCCCCCTTGTTAGTTAAATACGAGGTTAAATAGGTCCTATATTTTTTGTGTATATTACGAAATGTGTGATTAAATAGATATGCTTTCCGTAAAGAGATCAGCAATCGCTTGATTATCTTGCAAACATAGCCGTACAATTTATGTGATTACTGCCTACATGATACACTCAACCCTTTATCAACCATTTATCGTTGTTTTATCTTGGTTGAAGCCAAACTGAAGCCAGAATATCTTTGCCCCATCGCTCCCTTTCCGTGCGTGCTTCGAAGGGGGACATCTTTTTCTCAAACTGCCAAGCAGCTGTACATTTAAATGAATTCAAATGTGCCAGTAAAGTATTCTGATATTAGTTAAATTTTGTGTCCCAATCCCCCCCCCCCTTCTCCCTTTCCTGTTGAAGAATGTAGCGTGCTTCCAAGGAGGACGTCTCTTTCTCCAACTTTAAAGCAGTTGTACATTTAGATGAATTCAAATGTGCCAGTAAATTATTCTGATATAAGTTAAATTTTGTGTCCCACCCCCCTTTCCTGTTGAAGAATGTAGCGTGCTTCCAAGGAGAACGTCTCTTTCTCCAACTTTAAAGCAGTTGTACATTTAGAATAATTCAAATGTGCCAGTAAAGTATTCTGATATAAGTTATATTTTCTCTCCACAACAGGAAATCCAGTGTATTCTGTTGCTTGGAGTCCGAACTCCAATCAGATTATTCACACAAACGGAAAGCAAATCACGATTAAGCCTCTACAGCCTCAAGCAAAGCCGCAACAGGTTTTTGTCTTCTTCGTCAACATTTTTCTCTATGATAAAATATGGGCTTTTGCGAAACAATTTTCGAAGTCCCGCCTTTCTAGGGAATTTCTATGTCTAAAAGCATGTTATTAATTATATGATGGTATTCTGTGCAGTACCTGCGTCTAATTGCCATTGTTATTATCCGCGTATATTGTCTGCGTATATTGGTTTGCACATCCCACAAGAGATGCTGTTTTGGCGATGAAGTGCATTTGATCAAATCAGTTTGCATCTATGGTCAAGCTTGTTATTCCACACTGCGATTATCATCTTTATCGCAAATATCGCGATTATGCATTCGAGTTTTTGCATTAATCGTGATGATAATCGCCCAGTGGAAGACAGGCAGCTCCGTAGTAAATCATAACACAGTTTCCGGGCTAGGGCTTCATTATTTTCTATGGATTGTACTGGCCTGGTTTGTCAATAAAATTGAAGATTACCAGCCATAAAGACAATTGCCATGGTCACGTTTGCATCTATGGTCAAGCTGGTTTTTCCACACTGCGATTATCATCTTTATCGCAAGCCCGCCTATTTGCTGTTATGAAGCAAGCCCGCCTCCACAGTTTTCCCTACGCACCAACCTTAGTTATCCCTTAACATGCGCTCAGAGCTAGATGAAATAGAGGACCCCTAAGAAAGGTACTTTAGAGATATCAAGGCTTTCCACTTTAAATATATACTTTATCATTTAAATATAAATCTTGAAACGTTGTAGTTTCTTTGAAAAATACACTGTCCTTACGTGGAGTCAAATTCTATCTAATCTTTCCTTGTTCTGGGGTACATTATATCCCAAACTTCCAGCCCATGGCACTGATTTGGGTATTTGGCGCCCAACGTGGAACTGGCCAATGCTTAGCAAGTAGGTGATTCAGACATGCATTGCACCTTCTACAGGTGTTTAAGTCGGCTGCTTTGTTGACATGTACATTCAAATGCTGCCGTTTTGTTTTTAAGTGGAAGGCCCATGATGGCATTGTTATGAAGCTTGACTGGAACTCACTGAACAATACCAATCATTTCTGGAGGGGAGGACTGCAAATACAAGGTACTGTTTTTAACATTGTGAATGTAATAGAAGTGGATTTGAATCCATCGCCTAGTGTTAGATTATATAAGTGCCTTTGCGCATGCCTTTGCGTGTTCTACAGCTGTCAGAAGAATATAGTTCTATATTATGTATAAACTATTAAATAAATGGAATGAAATATAAGGTATACAAATTTTATTTGAAATATATAACTTATAGGAAACACTTTTATAATCTGCATGTTTTACACGTAAATACTCATATGTATTATTCACATATATAAGTGGACTCAGAATAAACTCAGCAAAATGAACAGCAGGTTACAAATCCCCAATACAAAAAAAAAAAATATGCAATTGTAGAAATATATATTTACACTTCTATTAATCACTAATTGGAACGTAACAAAAATGATAGGGATATGCCTCCGGTTTGGACCAAAGTTAGCTTTTCAGAGTAGAACTGATACAGTTTGCTTTATCACATTCGATCCATCTAGCAAAGAGGTCCAAAGTTACGATAATAAAATCTTGATACGTGAAAGCCAATTATAAAAGGGCAACCAGTATCATTTTCCATCATCTAGCAAAATTGTCTAAAGTGTCCACTTTTTCACAGATCTAGGTATACCGTAGTTTCCTTTGCAATCCACCGATAATATGTATTACCGTAAGAAGAACTTCTATGAAGCATAGCACGAGGTCCCTCGCAACGTCTCGCGTATGGCCTTTACGACCCGCGGGTAGCCTAGTTTTTGCTATGATGTGCTTGCCGGTTAGTGATAACCTGGGTATGCTCATGCGTCACAATCACCATAAGTTTACAGTTGCCAATCGGTTACAGGTCTGGGATGTCTATGGTCGACCTTTATTCACAAGTCAGGTGCACGATTACCCAATCACATCTGTCTCGTGGGCTCCAGACGGTAAGGGTGATGTTTTTATTAGCTTCTCCAATTAGTCCTACTATATGCAAATCGAGTCAAAATTTAAAAATTCTACAAATAGATTTTTGATGACGTCACGCTAGTAGTGCTTTATGTTACTATTCGTATTAATCTATATAATGTAACTCTAGAGACTCTCACAAGTGAATATCGAAGTTCTCTTTAACCTAAAGAACCGCCTTAACATCTATTCATTCCTTAGTAATGCCCTTTCTGTGTTAACAATTCTATTAAGACATAATGTTTTATGAATTCAACAGGAGAACTTTTTGCTGTTGGATCTTACAACACCCTGAGGCTGTGTGACAAAAAAGGGGTAAGCGTTTTGTTGAGACAGTGTCCATGCCATTTCTACGATTTCACTTGCATTACTTCTGCAGCAAATGTGATGGACAGTTGCCTCCTCTAATCTTTGTTGTCTATTAATCTGCCCCAAATGAAGTCTTTGGTTCTAGCCCAGGTGTGGGCAAGGGACATTTTAACTTCTTCCTCACCACTTACCAGAAATTCGATACTTGGTCTATAGACCGGGGAAAGAAGAGGTGGCGGGTAAGCGAGATGAAACATGGGTCACCCACCCCAAATGTAGTATGACCTATAGAATAGTGACATCAGCCTTTTAGAATATTGACGTCAGGTATTGGTTCTCCTTTGCAAAAGGGTTTAAGTTCGTTGGTGTCTGAAAAAATGTGTTGTTAAAACACAAATATTTGACACCAATATCCTTCTATCGAAATTCTTCGTTACTTTAAAGAACACAAAAGAAAAGTTTTGCTGGGGTAGATGCCCTGCCTGAAAAGGTCGCCATTCAGTCTACAGGTGATTCTGAAAAACAAAAAGGCCCGAGAGACTTCAATTGTTAACGATGCTAGACATGCCGCCCAGATGGATCTTCCTCAACTAATTTTAATGTTGCAAGCCCTTTACACCCATTAGCGTGGCTTTCGCGGGATCTACTCTCTTGTCACAATCTCACACCGCACCCGCGCATTATCTGCATGATTTCCCACTTGCCTCTTTTTCTCTAATTAAAGACAGAATCTTCTCCCTCCTAGTGGTCCCACGCATTGGAGAAGCCAAGTACCGGCTCGATTTTCAACATTGCCTGGTCGAGCGATGCCACCCAGGTTGCGGGGGCATGTGCCAATGGCCAGGTCATCTTTGGCAATGTCGTCCAGAAGTAAGCACATGCTCTGGTTGATTGTATCACTTTTTCATTTGTTCCACGCCGGGGCGGCTGGCAACGAAAATAAACTGTTATTAGTCTAATAACACTAGTAACGCTGTAAGCTGCTCCAGGTCTTAAGTGATTTAGGCCTGGAAACAATTTAGAAAGAATGATTCTCCTTATGATATTATTACGTTCACGATTCTGGAATGTTCGCGATTGCAGTCATAATGATAAACTCATTTCACACTTACGCACCATCTGCAGGCAAAGTAAACCTCGAAATTCTAATGGTACAAGACCACTTCTATGTTCTCTTTAAATAGAAGTTTTCACTGCCCCTTTTGAATAATTTGTTTGTTTATTGAATTGCAGGAGGTTGGAATGGAAGAACTTCGAGGCGATCGTCACTGAACGGAAGCATATCAAAGTGAGAGACGTCGTCTTGGACTCCAAAGAAAACCTCGGTAGGCAATCATGTCCCCCCCCCCCCCCCCCCCCCAACGTACTAGCAGAAATCCCCCTTTACAGCCAAGGAAGTGCTCTTTTTGCCTATTTATACCTATATATAAACTTCCAAACCCTTCAGAATTTAGCGTCCGCTCTGACTAAATCAACTTTGATCATTTGCCAAAGTTCTACATTAGCTAAAAACAAACACGAAAGAAAGAAACACCTTCGTCCTAGTATTTTTGCATCTTCTATGGTAAGCAAGCTTTTTAACCTCAAAGTAAGAAATATTGTTTGTTTTTGTATAGAATCATAGACGTAGTAACCGGGGGTACAGAAAGCACACTTTTTCTCAGTTAACAGCGGATACCCCCTGTATAGCCAAGAAAGTGCTCCTCTTTTGGCTACATATGCTTTAAAGATGCTTTTTTGTCCTTACCTGGAATGGCTGTTTTTTAGATTTCCGAGACCGCATCATAAAGTTGGCTCTTGGCAATAACCATTTGGTAGTTACTACGTCATCACAGTGCTACATATACAGGTATTGCATATTGCTTGTATCCAGAACATGCAGCTTACATCGAGAACATCACCTATAATGGGTCAATTTATGCAACTGCTCTTTTGTTTTGATATGCAATTGTTTAATTAGCTCACTTTGCACTGACAAATTGCTGGCAGTGTTAGCCTCAAGTTCATGTTAGCCTCTTTTTAGTGTAAGCTTCATTTTCGTGCTAAAAGTGCTAGCCTCGGTTTCGTTTTCGACTCGTTATCGTGTTTGCCTCTTTTCGTGCTAGCCTTGTTTCCGATCTCTATTTGTCTTTGTTGTTTCATCACAATCTAGCATGCATCATTATACGACACTGTCTATAATAATCTACGATTTAAGTGCAGAAGATCTGTTTGTAGCCTGTAAGCTAATGGTTGCATGTTCGTTGCCTGTCCTTTACAATGCTTTACTAAGTATCTGATCTGTCCCATTCTCAATTGAACAGCGTTAAAAACTGGAACACGCCCATGATATTTGATCTGAAAAGTGGAGCGGTTTGCCTGTTACAATTAGCAGAAAAGTAAGTCCTTCATCATGTATTTTTTTCTCTGAAGGTGCTTTGCTCAATGAGATATCGTGGGATATGGTCTCTCATTTTGTATTGTTGTCTTGCAGTGCTGCAACTTGGTTTCAACTCAGCTTAAACTATCCGATTCTAAATGAGAATGACTTGTAAATCGTCATCATACTTTGAATGGTGTTTTTTCTTTGATAGTTAGTTATTGACCCTATATTTGGAACAAACTTTCATCGATAATGTAAGAACATTAAGAGGATTCGATATATTTTTTGAAGTATATACAAACCCTCGGTTATATGCAGTTGTATCATAGAGAAAGCTTGTAAACTTCTCTTATAAAAGTCTCTGACTTCAGAATCAAGGTTGTGACTAGATATACGCGCAGGGAGACTGGGGAGAGAATACATGAAGGCAGCTTCAATGTCGAGCAAGGGAATCCCCTAAGCATAGCATGGGCATCACATGCTGACTTCACAAAATTCTGTAAAAGTAATCCCGGACCAGCAGGACTCTAGAATCCTCCAAAACCTTCAGACATAATTGATTATTTCATTAATCTATATAAATCTTCCTATTTCCTTTCAGGCATTTCGCTCTTGTTGATGAAATGGGTATCCAGATATATTCATACGAGGTATCGTTTGATATTCCAACCTAAACCTCGTTCTCATGCTTCCCATTCGTTACCGGAGCCCTTCCGGTTTCATATCTTCCAAGAATCATGATTTATTCATATTTCCGGCAGGGTCGGTTGCTGAGCACTCCAAAGTACCAGGGGGTACGACCGGACATGATGAGTGCGCAAACCATTGCTTTGTGTAATGACACTTTGGCCATCAGGGACAAAACAGACGAGAAAAGTGGGTGACCATTCGTTCTACGTGTACTCTTTAATGCCAAATCGCCCCCCCCCCTTTTTATCAGTTTTTCGATTATTTCCAACCCCATTGCCCCACCCTCGCTTATTAATGTTTTGATTTTTTCTAATCTCTACAAAACTAAGTTCCCTGGGACTTTCATTACATTATTTTAGAGGATTTTCAAGCCCACCTCGCTTATTAGATATTCTAGATTTCCGAAATCCCCCCTCCCCCGTTTATTCAGGCACTTAAGAGTACTCTTTAATGCAAAATAAGTGCCCCACCCCCTTATGATTGTTTGATTTTCTCCAGCCTCATCGCCCCACCCTCGCTTATAAGTGTTTCAATTTTTCTAATCTCTACAAGTCTTAAAACCAAATTCTCCGGGACCTTCATTCCGTTACTTTATGGGATTTTCCAACCCACCCCTCGTTTTGGATATTTTTCAGATTTCCGAAATCCCTCCTTCAGAATTCCGAAATCCTTATAAGGCACTTAAGAGTATTTATCTGTGCAAAAAACCTGACCTTGTTCAAAGTAATATATAAACCCGAGTCAAAATATACCACCCATTGCGATTTGCGACGAGAATAAGAATTACGAAATTGGATTGATCACCTCTTGTTGAGTACCGATCAAATTCTAAATACAAATTGACGTCATAGCGTGCTGGGTGTAATTAATTCTTCGTTTATTAGGTGTTGCCAATCATACCAGGCTACTCTAATTATAATCATACTCGTACACACACAATCATACATCCAAACATAATCACACAATATGTATTGCTTTATTATGGATAATCTTAAAAGTACCTCATTCCTGCTGATTTCAAATCACTCAATGACGTTGTTTTACCTTTTCCGCAGTGATTTATTTGTTCGATGCAGTCTCGGGGAAGCCACTTGGTGATGGTAAGCCCATACAACACAGTGTAAGTCAAATCGGATGCTTTGCTAACCAGTTCACGCTCCTTTTTAACGATCAGACGTTGTGATTATTTTCAAATTGATCGGATTAACATTGGTTTGCTTTTAGTTTAACATCGAGATTACTTCTATGGTTTAATCCGACTCAGGCCGGGAAAACGCTAAAAATACCCAATCGGTTTATTGCTTTTGCGTCTCTAGATTATTAGAGTTAAGAATTACGCCACATGGTACTAATGATAGTTGGGTTATGAAGATTCAGTTGACGCGTTTTTACCAAAAACACATGGTATACTCGGAGCTTCAACGGCCTCGATATCATGCATCGCACGTCAAAGCCTCGCTACCAATACGAGGCCTAGAATCTGCCAGTAAATGGCAAGGTCTAACCCAGAGGAGCCTTGTTATTTATAGTTGTTACTCTTCAGGCAACATCCTAACAAAGAGGCAATCATGTATACATTTGCCGTAGGGATCTTGGATTTCCTCTTCCTTATGATTTGAGCTTTTTGACTTCCTTCAATGAAGATATAGCCTCCAGCAGCCAAACTGCATTGTATGAAGAATCATTCCTCGCTTAATGGTGGAAATCAAAGGTTTTTTATTCGTAATGGGAAAAGCGTACCGACCTTAAGAGTTATGGTCTGAACAACTTTAAAATGAATGCCTGCCAAGATCTAGTTTTCTGTGCAATGTAAAGAATTAGTAGTAGCCCCGGGTACTAAACAAAAATGAAAAAAATAGTTCTGATGAAGTGCATCTATCAGGATTAAAAGTGCATCATCAATGCTCAAAACACGACCATCTACACCAACAGTTGATTAGAAATCATGAAATTAAACATTTATTATTATTTTCTTATAAGGTTTTTCTAAGATGAAATAAAAGAACTTTGAGTTCAAACAAGTTTATATGAATTTGTTTTTTGGCTAGATCAGTCTTCATGCTAGATTTTGTTAAGGGGATTCATTTTTATATTGACTGCAGAATCCTTATTATAAAGAACATCAAATGAATGAATTGATCGATGATGTCTTGAACTAATTTATTGCAGGCTGAAGTCTTGGAAATCAGTCTGAATAATGATGGCCCAGGGACAGAGAGGAAGCTTGCGATTATCAACAAGAATAGAGATTTGTACATCAGAACTGTGCGGCAGGTCGGAGCACCAAGAATCACAAAGCTTTGTACGAATCTGTTTGCTTTCTGTTTTTCTTTTTGAAACACATTCAACTAACAGATTTGCCTGAATAAGATACTTCTCTGGTCAAAAAGGGGCAACAGCACTATGTGTTATAGAGTGATATACACATCCTATGTCTGCTGATATTCCATGTATTTTTAGCATTAGTAGTTAGTTGTCATTTGAATATCGACCCGAGAACGTGCCTTCTATTAACTCACCTCTACGACTATGAAACTGTTATATTATGTTAGCTCCAATATTAATTTACAATCTTCAAGCCTTGTCGCTTTTGCGTGTCCCTATTTTATGGTACATTTCTTTACAGCCACAATGGTCACTACGATGGCATGGAATGACAGTGCAAACATGCTAGCAGCAGTGGCTGACAACAAGGTCACCATTTGGTACTACCCCAATGTCGCCTTTGTCGACCCTGATATAGCTGCGAAGACTGTTTTCCAACTAGATCAAAGGTTGGTTCAGTGTGTGTCTTTGAAATCCAAGGCATAAAAACCCTTATGCTTAATTGGATACAGATACAGATGCAGACAGCCAATCAGCGGATTTGTTTACATTTGTTGTCAGCCAATCAGAGCGCCGCTTGAAAGACGACAGAATTATGCGGCCTAGCGGGAAATGGCGGACTAAGGCCCTCGAGCTGCGAGAAAATGGCTGTTACATCTCCGGGTTTACTGCCATTGGCCTTTTATCCAAACAAGTCAATCCAACAGTTTTTCAAAGTTCAAGTATTAGTCTAAAGTCTTACCATGTGCTATCTGAAATCTTCCCCCGATTTCTAGAAACATGGCAGGCTAAAGTCAACCATTATTCCCCCCCCCCCCCAACCTATATAGTGTTTTTATAACCTAACAAAGAAATGAGCCCATTAATGATTGTTTTAAGTCATCTTTGTCATCTTTGTCATCAGTGAATTTGGGAAGAATCTTCAGATCACGAATTTCGTTGGAAATGTTTGCACAATGAGGAGAGGAGATGGAGCGCTGTGCAGCTCAAGGTTTTTATCTTTATTTGATCCTTATTCTGTCCTTATTTGATCCTTATTCTGTCCTTATTTGATCCTTATTTTGTCTCTATTTTGTCTTTATTTTGTCCATGTTTTGTCTTTATTTGAACCTTATTTGGTCTATTTTGTCTTTATTTTGATTTTATTTTTTCTTCATTTTGTCTTTATTTGATCCTTACTTTGTCTTTCTTTTGTCGTTATTTTCCCCTAATTTTTGCACTGGCTTATATTTTTCTTATAACGTTCATTTTGATATTCTTCTCACGCTATCATAATTTGGTCAACTCTTGTAACTTTCTTGTGGACTTTTGCTATTTCTGTTGTTCTTTTCCTATTTTTCCAAGATTGAAATACCCGCGGAAATACTTATTTTCTTCGTGTATGCGTGTTATAATTTTGTGCCATATTTGTACTTGAGCAAAGCTACAATTTTTAGAAATATTTTACAATTTTATAAAATACTTTTATTTCGCTTAATACTATTGCGTGACATGCTTGTCGTAAAGCTTTCAGCATCCCTACTCAAACTGCCGTAGCCCCCTTGAATTATAGCACCTCACCTTAAACTATAGCATCTCACCTATTACAAAATCTCACCTTCAGTTGCAATATGTCTCCTTAACTTGCATTAACCCCCTTGAATAATAGCATTCCCCCTTAATTTGCAGCATCTCTCCTTACCCGTCCTTCCTCCATGCCTACGCAAGTGAGTCAAAATGGGATGATGCAGTTCGACTTTGTCGCTTCGTAAAAGTAAGCTCCATACTACTGATTTTACCTTTGATATTACTTATTAAATTTCGCTGTTTTTGACTATATCTAGGGCAAGCCTCTGTAATTATATAAGAATACCTAAGGCCAAATAAATGTGTAGGAAAATTTCCTCTTTTTAATTTGTATAATGATTTATTTATTCATTATTTGCTTGTCTTCTTTTTCAATTTTTGTTTATACATGGCCTGGCTGATCCTCAAAACCTACTAGAAATTGCTGAACTACCTTGAAAAAAGAATGACAGACTTGGTTCATTTAGATCAATCATGAAAGTATATAAATCTCCTTCGTCAGATGCACCTATTTGAGTCAGAAAGCTCGATAAATCTTTTAAGCAGTAGAACTGGCTTTTCTTACAAATTATTTCGATTTTTCAAGGACAACACGCTTTGGGCGTGCCTAGCCGCCATGTCGGCTTATGCGAAGGAGCTGTATACTGCTGAAATTGCCTATGCAGCAATCGAAGAGGTAATCGTACATGTTTTTATTAGAAAGTTTTTCAGCCCAACCGTTATTTCCAAATTTTAGCACGTAATCTTTCTAAGAGTAATATTGGAAAGTTACTAGACATGCGTGGTGATAGCGAAAATGAAATGCTATAAGATATGCTATACTTTTAAAAACCTTTAATGTCATAACGTTTATGAAGAACGAAAAAAGGCAACTTTTTTCGAAATATATACATAACCATTATATCTGTATGACAATAATTAGGAACATAGAATTAAAAATATCAACTTTCTTTGGTTCTAAAAATCCAGCTATGAACTTTCTTAACGTTTTGAAGAATCGACCACAACAATTATCAAGTACTTTCTTATAAAAAAACATGTAAATAGTAACCCCTTGGCTGGATACTGTTGCTTAACCGTCGCAAACTGCCTTTCTAGCTTCTTATGTTTTATTGTTAAACTCTGTTATTACAAGCTGGGCTGTTACTAACATTTTTCAGGCCGATAAAGTGCAGTACATAAACTACGTGAAGGAAATTCCATCGAAAGAAGGTCGTCTCGCTGCCATGGCACTGTTTTGCCGTCAGGTCCCGGATGCGGAAGCAATGCTCCTCCAAAGCGGACTCGTGTACCGCGCCATTCAAATGAACATTGACTTGTTCAACTGGGAGCGGTAATTAGACTTATACGAAGATTGGTTTTTATGTTCCACATTTTAGAGATGCGTGTCAAACCTCTTTTGTTCTCTGGCCTTATGCACAGAGCCTTTGATTTCTGCTAAAAAATTTAACCAATTTTTTTTCTGAAACTCAATCTGCGAATAAATTTGAAGAGATGTAGATAAGTTTAGGTTGTGAATAGGTTGTCTACGAATAGGTTGTTAATCATCATATCAGAGTTCAGAAAAGTTAAAACCTTCGACCAGTTTCATTTTTTAGTCAAAACCTTCCTCATTACTAACTCAAAACAAAAAAATCTTTCACTATTTGAAATGAAAATTACTAATGAACATGCCCCAAATATGAAATTAACAGGCAAAACCTTCCTCCGGCTCCTAGTCCTGGAGCCATCAATTTTTCTAGAATCATATCATATCTGTCATTTAGAGTTTTAAATTTGCAGCATATATTTTTTCGTAGATACCCTTGCTGCAGCCATTTCTCATCTTCTATCTTTTATAACGCAGTTTATGATTGGAACGTTTTTCTTTTAATGGACATGCATTATTTGATGTTTCATAGGGCGTTGGATCTAGCAGTAAAACACAAAACCCACGTGGATACTGTTCTAGCCTTCCGGGGAAAATACCTGAAAAGATATGAAAAGAAGGAAACAAATAAAAAGTTTATTCAATATTCCCAAGGGGTAAGCAGTTATAACGGTCTTACCAAATTCAACATAATTATATATCAAGAATATTTCATATCTTGTCAATATTTGGTTATTTCTTGCTGTCTATGAGGAAATCAAACGAAATTGCAATCTTTCTTGTTTCCTCAAAAAAATTTGCCAGCTTAGACTGTGTTACTAGCTACAACCATAGCTTCTGTAATGTTTTGGAGCCTGGTTTGAAGCCACTGATCGTGTTGTAGAGAATTCCTTCGAATCCTTAAATTATCATGTTTCTTAAATTTAGTGGCAATGAGGTTTGAGTGGTCATTGTCCCACCAAGTTTTTTCAAAGATGTAAATGTTTATTGTTCCTTTTTCATTTGGGCAGCTAGTAAATCATCTATATGTAATGCTATTATAAGTGTATTGTTAGTTATACCAAGTTATATGTCCAATTTCAGGAGGCAGTCATGTTTAATTGCTCCTCCTGGGTTTCGTCCTTGTAATGTAGTTCAGTAGTACTTACGTAGTTTTCTAGGTAACTTGTTTTTGAAAATTTTTATATTGAATAAAGAAAATATCATCTTGAGACAATGGTTGTTTTACATCCATAATAGAAGATTTAAACTGTTCTCTGGCAGGTTGAAGTCGACTGGGAGAAAATCAATACAAAGATTGAAATGGAACTGCAAAAGGAGTCCCAAAGAGGCGGAGCAAAAGCCTTTTAACGTGACAACAGCCTTGTAGCTTCCTGTTCCTCGATTGACCAGCAAAGTTCCTGCATTATTTGTTTTACCAAGGACTTCAATACTGAAGATCGATGGTTTATGATACTGGACCTTCAATCTTGGGTGGCTGCAAATGTTTGCCTAACTGTTAATGAGTCTCAAACTCAGTTAAAAAGTTGAAATAGAACCTTAATAGCTATTTGAGTTTTATTCTTAAAATTGTACATAATTTCTAATGGCATAATCGGTTCAGTAGTAAGTGATGCATTATGATGATGCATTTTAAGCGTTCAATCGCACTATGAACAGCACTGAAGATTTGTTTTTTATGCTCCTTCCACCTGCAACCAATTATTCATAATCGTCTCTGGACATAGTCTCGTATTGAAAAGTTAATACATTCAACCGCAAACAGATCAGGTGTTTCAAAACAAGCTTATCTTGTTACAGATTAATAATTCACATCATTACGCTGTATGCTAAATCCAAAATGAGCTAAAACTCTTGAACTTCTGCCTTCGAAATTCTCTTATTGGCACCTTAATTGGCTCATGCGTGAATCATTTGAAATGGCAGCTTGGAGAATCCTTTGTGACCATTTATCCATCCAAGTACGTAATGAGATACAGAAATCAGCAAAAAAGTTTTAACGTCGTTTGTAGTTTTATAGGAGTCGAGAGATCCAGGGTTCTTTAGGGAAAGATAATTTGATTTCACGTGCTAATAGGTTAATGCAAGCGTTAAATGACAAGTGATCAACTTGGAGATCAACTTCAGTAAGTGTGTCTCCATTTTTTGCAGCTGGCATCGTAGTACAGTAAGATACAACTGTACAGTGTGTGGGATCTCTTTCTTTGTCCGTGCAGGGAGCCCTGCCTTTTTTTCTTTTACTTCCTCGTACGCGATTCCAATTTATAGATGCATTTCGCATGAACTGACAGTAAAAAGTTTTTTTTCCGCATTCATACCTCATGCAAACGTATGTTATGAATCGGTCTTATATTTATGCCCTTTTTAATTTTCAAGTTCGTCATTAGGTTTTCTTTGGCATAAATCAAATCATGGGTACTACAAAATAATCCTAATTTACCGTTCCTACATCTTTATTTTCAATTTGTTCAGACCAATCGATGTGTAAGATGAATTCACGAAGGCAAGGTGACAATTTGGGTATAATGCACAGTGAAAAACAATTGGCTAGCATGATTTTTGGTGGCAAAATCTCTCTTCTTCTATATTATCTTTTACATAGCAAAACATTTAGAATATCCCCTTCTTCACAAAAACTTCAAGGGTTTTTAGCTCACTACTCATTCAAATACCCTTAAATTGAATCCAAAGAAACTGTTTTTAACTTCAATCTGACATTGAATATTCGTAGATTCTGTGTGCTCATTATCAATCGAATACTCGAGTTCGATTTAAGAGCTTCGGTTTTAGATTCTCTCTCTCTCATTTGATGTTACATACTTGACAGGATAATGCATTGTAAGAGCTGACCAGCATTATCAAATCAAATGGCGTTGATGTCACATTTCTTAGCGTTGATTTCATGTTTATTGATATCATTGGCGATTTCACAATCTTCATCTGGTGAGTTCACTACTGAATAGTAGCTTTTTTCAATTACTGAACGCGAACAGAAAGGTATTATAATAAAGAGATTTGTGCGATTTTACTGCAAATTAAGTCAGCAAACAATTGTGAATTTCACTGCCAGTGATGTATATTTCAGTTGGCCTAACATGTACTATCATTGACAGAGGAAGTGCTCCTCCGCATTGTCCCGTCCTCAAGACTCACCATTGCCAAGTTCGTAGCGGCCAACTTTCCATTCGACCCGCCAATCCTCGTTGAGGTTGTTAACAACAGAAGTGAGCGGATCACAAATGGCACTGATTCAGCGTTGGTAAGCATTTATCACTCTCTTTCTCATATTGATACAGCAAAGTATGCAAAGAAGAACAACTCTTTACATTTAAAACATGTGCTCTGGGCGAAGAAAGCTTCTATTTTGCTAGCATTTGTGTTTTGAATTTTCCATTGCTTCGCAGACTGTGTCGCCTGTTCTCTCCAACGCATCCCTGTGCAGCTCAAGCGATTCAAGTTTCGTCTTGAAAAGTGGCCTAGGAACCTATTCTGGCTCGATTTGCACACCAACATCAACTGTCACAATCACCTTTGCTGCCATTACAGCCAATGGTACGACTGTCACATCTGATGCCACCCCAGAAATCACTATTACTGGTGAGTATACCCAGGCATGTATAGCCTTGATTTACTCTCCTGGTTTCCTTTTCTCACTAGCATCTACTTTTCTACTATTGACGGCAGATTCAGAAACTTTGACGCAATCCAGTTCAGAAGCATGCTCAAATACTTTTGAAAGATATTCATCAATTTCATTATTTATTTAAGTTGATAAAACCTCTAGCTATGCATACTCTAATTAGAAAAAATCAGCTAATGAGAATTTCCAATGCTTAACATGATGTAAATTAAATTGTCAAATATAACTCACGTTGCATAGATTTTCCTTGCATAGATTCAAGTACAATTGACTGATGTAGATCCTGAGATCCTTTTCTTGAATATTTGCAATGCTGGGGAGTAATTTATTTCATTGATTGTTGTCACAGTTAAGGCTAGACAAAGTGCGTTAGTCTTATGTTCGATACAGAATAATGGGGAGTGCACTGTTTGGGATGCAGCATCATGGGTAACAGTATTGTATTATGGGATATCCAGTTCCTTCCCATACTGCCTTTCGCCTTCCTATTACGTTTCAACAAGATTTAGAGCGCCCAAACTTTCCAATCAAAGGCATTGAAATATAGCTGATCACAGTTCATCCTCCTCTGCTCCATTTTTAATTCACCATTTCAACATAATGTGGCTCAATTTTCTAAGAAAAAAGAAAATGGGAACGAATTTTGTTCTTGTTTGTTCCTCCAATAGGCGAAATACACATAGGACATTTTATAAAGGACGTTGAAAGCGAGGATGACGTAGCACGTGCTCTGGTGAGAGGGGCGACATCGGACATTAATGAAGGGGTCTCAAAATACAGCGATGGGACGTATATTTTGCCAGGTGAGCGAGAAAGACCTTTAATAATGTTTCACTTCAGCACTTGGATTTTTAAACCTAGATAATATAACTAAAAACACCCGACTATAGCGCCGACTATAGAAAATGAGCTGTCTATTCGTCGATCTCTGATTGGTCTGATTCTTCTGATGTCTATCGAGCCTGCCTACATATTGGCACAAACTACCTGGCACTTAACCACTTAACAATAAACAGCCTCTTAAAACCACCCAGTTTTGTTATTCCTTTCGTTCATACAGACTTCCCCACCCCACTAGGTTCAGCAAAATTTAAGTCTTTCTTTTCAATTAAAAATTTGAAGTAAAAGCTTCTTGAGATGTTTTTTGTCAAGCGTCAAATGTTCAGGATCATAAACCGACTCTGGTTCTATTTCACTTAGGACGGACCATAATTATTGACAACTACCATCACAACGCCAGCGCGGAAGGATGCATGAATGCTTACCGGAAAATGATGAAAAATCGAAAGGTCTCTCTTGCATTCTTGGCAGTCGCACTTACCAGAATCTTTAGCGATGCTTCGTATAGTGTTATAGACACGGAAAGGTATTTGGGAGGAGGATAAAGCATATTTCAACCCCTTAAATCAACGGAAATGGCCTTTAATTATATAATGGCTAGCATATTCCTGGTCATCTATGATCAGAAAGATTCGATTTATACTTAGAAAGAGTCAAGAATCTTCAAATCCTATTAAGTAAATGTTTAATAAAAGTCACTAAGCAATTTTCTCTTGTATAACATATCTTTCAATGTCAAAAAAGCGTTTTCATAATCCATGCTTCAACATCCTCTCTTTCAACAGCCTCCTTTTCAATACCCTTCTCCCATAGGTCGATCCTGCATTGCGGTTGCAAGCAATCCTGGGCTTCAACAGCAACCTCGCTTCCAGGCTCCTGCTTCCAATGACCGCAATAGATCAAATATCTGTCTTGAGCTACAGCAACGATACGCTGACCGAATTCTCTGATAAGGTAAGCAACATTGCTTCAACTTTTGCTTGTGAGCAAGAAATGATAAGCTTTTTAAAATAAGGCCTTCTTTATGTTATAAATTTC
This sequence comes from Nemopilema nomurai, assembly GCA_003864495.1. Classification (NCBI taxonomy): domain Eukaryota; kingdom Metazoa; phylum Cnidaria; class Scyphozoa; order Rhizostomeae; family Rhizostomatidae; genus Nemopilema; species Nemopilema nomurai. Next base: position 498,750 of record ML133499.1, on the reverse strand, counting down.
TGTCACCTCCTCTTTTCCTGTAAGCACCCATTTCCTTTCTTGTGAACTGCCTATTGTCTGAATTGGTCATACTATGATGAAAGCCGCTAACAATCCTCCCTCATTTTAGATCAAGTACCCCTACTTCAGTAGACTAATCCACAGCCAGGGCGCAGTGTACAATGGACTCCTTGTCTACCTTCTCAGCAGAAAATGGCAGGATATCGTAAGCATGATTTTTCACTTTCATCCACCAATCATAAATTGATCTATCCAGGGACGAAGGAGGCATCTAAAAAGTGGGAGGGGGGCAGATGGAAAGGGAGCACATGACAACTCCCATTCTTATATTTGAAAAGGGCAATTTTGGGTCCCACAGTGGCACTTTTGTATTTTTTGTCAAAAGGTTGGAGTCATGGCCCCACTGCCCTCGATCCCTACGTCATTGGATCAATCTTAGTGATGCATCCGAAATTTGAGAACCAAATTTTCAAATAACCGTAACCTCTAATTCTTTTGTATCTAGATTTTAGTGGAGACTGCCGATTCAATGTTTGGAAGAGAGTTCCTCGATCAGTGTAATGAACGGAGAATTCGGATTCGCTACCGGGTAAAGCAATCTTGTTTGCCTCTGCGAAAACTGACATTGGAATTGCTTACACGTATACCCCTGTTCTATGGTGTATGCGCCTTGTAGGATTTTACAGATGTACTGAAGAGTTTGTATTCTAAAAAACCACGGCGCAAGGGTCACAGCTAGGATATGACCAATGGGGGATGTGAGAGTGTAAGCAAGGGTAGCAAAAGTTGGTATCTCTTTATGGTAAGCCATCATTCCAGTTGGTTGTCGGCTTGGTAATTCAGCTGTAAAATAGAAGGTAATTATTACAACTACTTTCTACACACACACCATAAATGTGTTCGGTATACCCCCTGGAAACGGTTATTTCCTTGCATCCGTTCTCTATTAGTTATTAAGTCTTCTTATGATTTTCTCCAAAGCAAGAACAATTCAAGAAATTTTAACGCTCAACGACATGACATCGAATTGTTGAAATTGATCGATATACATTTGAACGCAATTTGGGGTGCCGTGCCCACCGGCCAATTGGCCCCTCTTCTCCTGCCCCCTTTGTCGTCATACCCTCTAAAAACTATGTAAGTATAATGATATTTCAATAACGAGAAGTTGCACCAAATTTCCCATGTGTTTTTAGCATCGAATGAACTTGAAAGAAACTCTTGATGTAACCTTTGTTTATATATATATGGAAATAATGTGACACAAATATATGCAATTTCATAGTTGACGCTTCCAGCTATCACGGATTTCAATAAAGAACCAGCTGGAAGATTTGCGAGTCACTTTACCAAAATCAGAACCATTGGCACAAAGATCATCGTGACCGTTGCTAAGAAACCAACCTCGTTCTACATGTTTGCGGAAGCCATGGAGTAAGAATGCCTCATTTGTTCGATCTCTCGGTTAAGCGAGACGTTTTCGGCCTAAGAATCACATGGTTGCGATGTTATTGTTGAATCTCGTTCCACCATAAATGCAAGCAAACTGTAAATATATATATTGTGCGAACAAGGTATACTTGTTTAAATTTTTACATATCTTCAAGACTTCTGATAAAAAAGCTCTTTATAGCTGAATTCATAGGAAAGAGTATGAACTTAAGTGCGTCTGATATACTTTTTCAGTCAAAATGTGACGTCACAAAATGGCTTCCAGTGGATCGGCTTCGACACGGAGGATGATTTTCCACACTCGAATGGGCCTAAAGGATGTCATAGAAACATGGTAGCCCATACTCATTAACCTTTAAATTTTTAACAATTTATGTTAGTGTTACATTATTTTTCTTTTAGTAATATGTTTTAGATTTTTGTTTAAATAATAGTAAAACAATACGCTGTATATAGGAACCCTGGCTTATACGTGATTTTGCTAAAACACTGACTCAGAAGACCAACCATAACTTTGCATTTGAAAGCGTATTTCTATCATTGATGCCAATTTTGTTAACTTACTTCCTTTTTCTTGGGGAAGTCACAATTTTAAAACAAGCAGAAAAATGTCTTGGAAAAGGTTATGATTTACTGCCTCTTTAAGCAATACGTCATATCTATTGTATTCAATGACCTTTTTTCAATATGGCATTGCTTAATCGTTAGTTTAATGCAGAAAATTCCAACTTTTTACAGGAAAGGCTTTGCAACTTTGCATTCAAGGGGATGACCTTTGTTTCCCCTCATCACAACATCAATGGCTACAGTTCTCCACAGTGGAAAAGCTTATGGAAAAGATACTTTGACATTGACACTGAACACGAGAAAATGGACGCTATGACACTGTGGAAGGTGTGTAGAGAGAACAAGCTTATTAATGTATGCTTCTTGTAGACTTGGCTTTTCAATCAGCTGTTTTTCATTCGATCGTAAATCGGATTTGGTCTCAAAGCTTCTTGCTACGCGCATTAATAAACTGACCCTGGCAACAAAGCACTGTATCTATCCGCCGAGCCCAAATAAAGTTCATCTTTAATTTCAATTCGACAAGGAACACCGTAACCATATTTTAGCAGCAGAAAGTACTTATATTTACTCCTCAGAGTATGTAACCGTCGGATAATGACCAAAAGCTGATGAAATAGAAAGAGCCACGTGAGAGGTTGTGAGAAAGAGCGCAGGATTTACTGTGTCGGTGGCCTCTTACACCTTACTTTAGAAAAGTCCGAATGAAAAACGAACGCTTTATGCATGCACTTTATGCTGGGCTTTGCGTTGACATGAAGAAAATTTCAAAGCTCGTGGATAAAGAAACGACATAGCTTGCCCATCAATACATACTATGTTTAGTTATGCTTAAAGCCTGGTCTCTATATTGATCGTAATTATTGAAGAAATTGCAACACAGAATCTAAAGAGAAATTTCTAATTGTACCGAAGGATAAGCTTGGATTCGAAACTGGTTCACGTGCAGAAAGCAAAAGTATCTTTAGCATTGCAGCCGTTTTATTTATGGCAACCAAGAAACAGGATTTAAAGACATTCAATGTTTCTTAGAATTAACGCCAAATTTACACTGTTTTCACTCAAGCTCACTTCCTTTCCACACTTTTTCATATCAAAATGACAAAATTGTGACATTAATATGCAGCAGTCCATAGTGTTGCCTTAGGTGCAAGTGTTACCTGTGTCACTCATTGAGACGATGTCTTAATTTTTCACAGCTATTTATCAGCTATTACAAACAGCTATTTATGAACTGAAAGTATTTCATGTATGCATTCTCTTGATTTCCACAGAGCGGAGCTAACGATGGCCTTGCATACGATGCTGTTCATATTTATGCACTGGCAATCAGACAAATTATCGACATGAACATGACCGTCACAGGCCCACTTTTGGCCCAGACCATCCGATCTGTGAGTTGATGCAAACTTCCTAGCCTCTTACCCATCTCTTATCTCATTTTTACGAACAACATTCTTCTGTATGCGTATATGTTGGCGATCTTCTGTTGCATGGCTGACATGTTCTGGAGTCTGGGCACCAGCGTAGCCTGGACCCTAACGTAGCCTAGGCCCTAAACCGGAAAATCATCTTGACCTTCGTAGATAACTTAGTCATCCGTATTTTACTCCTTGTTTCATTCAGTTTTTTCCTTTTGCACCACTTCCATGTTCATCGATTTTTACAGAAACACATTATGTTCATAGTTTTTGCCTCACTCTCTATCTATAATTTTTTCCGTTAGTTTTTGTCACAAGAAGTCTTATCTCACTCAGCACTTCACAAGGGCTCTTAGGCTAGGGGGATTAAGTGCTGTTTATTGTCTTTTCCGTCATTGTTAGATATAATTCACTTCTAAAAATTATTAGATATGTATATTACCACGTTATGAAATAAGAGTAGCTCCAATTCCTTGCAGATCCAATTTTCAAGCGGTATGCTGTCAAACCTCTCGATGACGCCAGATGGTGATCAATCTCAGTTTATAGGTAATGAAGTCTGCGAGTTTCTTTATCAGAAAGCGAGGCTGTCTTTAACCTATCTTCATATTGAGGCTGGCTTTATACAATCTAGACATTCGACTACATTAGCTAGCATCAGTATAGCGTCTTTGTACACTTATTGCCAAACTCTTCATTAATTTCTCCAAGTACAATTACTCCCAGTTGGCCCATGGGTAAATGTGTCACTGCACTCTAGACGTTCAACTACATTAGCTGGTATCATCAGTGTGTCATATTTATACACTTATTGCCAAACTCTTCATTAATTTCTCCAAGTACAATTACCAAAAACTTTTCATTAGGCAGATTGTCTCTTGTTTGGCCGAACAAAGACGCATGGGACCATTTCCACGGCAAAAAGGTGCAGGCAGGCCTGATAGAGCCATGGGACTGGAGTCTGGCTCGAATACTTGTGAGCACTTTTCATAAGCTTTCATTTATTCTGGTACGAATTCCCACAAAGTCATGCCACAAAGATCGTATTCACTAAAGCTATAGATGCCTGAATGATGATTCATTTATTATTCTTACTTATTATTATTATTCATTATTCTTATTTCTCTTGTGTTTAATTTAGGGATTTTTCCTTTCCTTTCAGAGCAACCCTACCAACGGTTATTTCGTAATTGAGCCACCGATGTCAAATTCTTCAATCGAGGTTAAGTCAGATGGAGGCCCGTATATGTTGCACACTATTGACTGGATGAAGGATGTTGCATTGAAAACAGGCTACATTGAAACTGAGCCTTCATCACGCAATCTCAGAAGGTATTCAACCACTATTGCAAACTGCCCGGATTTAAATTCTCTCTTTAGCTATAATAGAAAGCCACTCAAAGTTTCTCTGTCCTATTTTCAGGTATCGCTCACTCCGTGGCCTGTTTTCTCTCAGCGACCAGGCCCAAGTAGAAGAGGGTTGGAAGTTCTCCGAGCGCCATAAACGGCGGAAGGTCGGAGTTGTTGAAATTGAAAGAGAAGAATTTGTCCCGTTGCCTTTTCGTTGCCAGAGTGGATGCGGGGGTAATAACTCTAACGCAGAGGACCGAAATATGTATGAAAATGGGCAATGCATCGGAGAAAACCTGTGCGAGTAAGTGTTTTACGAAAAAGCAAATTTCTTCATACCTTCAGTAGAATTTTCCACCTGCCAAGTCGTTACGCCATTTTTGAAACAAAAGACAAGAATTCATCAACTTCATTCTGTCGTTTCACATCAATGCTATAATGATACCAACGCTTTTAAATTAGTAACAACATAGCAAGCAGATTTTTCCTTCTTTTAAATCTGTTTTCAATTATTCAAAAATAACGTATTCCTAATATACGTTTTAGATGCTTCAAGGATTCCGCCAGCAATGAATTGTGGGATTCGGAAACATGCAGTACACCTTTATGCGCTAAGGGCTGTATCCATGGAAACTGTACCAGGTAAATTAGTTTGTTTCTTTCCAGGATACGGTGATGGATGCGAAATAGTTCTGAAGTAGAAATTTAGAATTTTAAAAAGAAATTACAGAAAGCAGGTTTTGGGCCAGCAGAGTAGAAAATTTTTGCAAAAATGCTTGTGACAATGAATCAAGTTTTGGAATAAATAGACCTCTAGGCGTCTTGTTTAATATTCTTATGAGCTTGCAGGCTGATATAGACAAAGCGAAATAATTTAGGGCATCCAAGAGACATTCAAAATGAATAAGTACTCTTTGATAATATTCCTAAATATGGCAATAAGATATGATATGGATTGCCCGAGTGTGGTAGACAAAAACACTGAGAAATTGGTGTAAATTGCTTTAGATTGGAGCTATTCTTTCTAAATTAATTTAAAACACATTTTGTCGATTTGCTTTATTGACTTCTACCTTCAAGAGGGAGAAAGAGATTTTCTAGAATAGATGAATATTCCTAAGATTTTGATGCTTCTTGAACCCGAGGGAGGGTCATCTTTGAATAGCCTCTTTCAGGTGATGATAATTCACTTGATCTGTCAACAGGCCTAGGCATTGCGAATGTGCGAGTGGCTGGGAAGGAGCAGATTGCAGTATTCCCATATACCAAGTGGATTCATTGCGTTGCCGTCTATCCTTCTTTCTTAAACAACAAACGAATTAATGAACAGCAATTGCTTATAGAAAGCTTGTTTCAGATGTGTCTGCAGTTATAGCTTGATTTTCAAGCATTTCTATCCGTCAATGACGTCACAGTATTATAGTCAACACATAAAAACTGGGGTTTTCTCCTAGCACGTACTTCAATTTACTTCAGTAATCCATTATCTTTTGTAACCTCTAGCCCAATCTGCAGCTCAGAAGGAGGCTACTGTATAGCTCCATCAGTCTGCTTCTGTAGAAAGAACTTCTTTGGGATTGGCTGCACCAAAAAATGTGCTTGTAGAAATGGCCTTTGTAACTCAGGTATGCTTTAATCAACTTAATGTATTTTGAAATGCTACACATCATTCAAAACATCCTTCACCTTTAGTAATGGTTTGGAAAAGAACCAATAGCTGTGAAACGAAATGTGGTTTCGATCAGAGGAAACATCTAATAAGTGAGGGGGCCTGATCAAAAAAGGGGCACATGATCATTTCGATTTTTGATTTGGAAGGGGCACTCTATGATCTAGCAAGGGCACTTTCGTACGACCAGCCCCTAGCTTTCTACATCATTGTGTTTGATCTTCTTACTAGGGCTTTGTTATGCTTTGTAGTGAAGTAAACGGAAGCCTTGTTGTACTTTTAGGTTCTTAGATTTGTGAAGCTTGGCAAGGACTGACACTGTAAATGGTTTCGTTTTCTCATCAAAATAATTTTTTTCAAGCCATTAAGTGTCATTTTCAGTCATCAGGGAACGAATAGGGGTACCCCTAAACACCCAAAGAGTCTGCAAATGTTGCTTATGAGCACAAAAATTCGATTAAGAAATTGATTTGACGCTGTGCATTTTAATTAAGTAATAGATTATTGCAATTTACTGTCAGATTTAGCTGCACTGACCCGGAAATTTTTTCGATAAACCAGCACTTGTTATTAGATTTGAAACCACGTGTTCTTTAATTTCGAACATGCTGTATTACCCATTTACGTAGCCTCTGTCTCGATGTGTTTTCAAACAACCATACACCAACAATATCAGCTGAAGTTATCGCATTGCACACTCAGCTAATACTCAGCTTAGAATGACCTTTTTGCAAATGGCTTTGCAAGAATTAGCGTCAACCCTTCGAACGAAAATCCAGCATTTGTTTATTTCCATCGGCTAAGAACGTTCTAGAATGCTCGAAGTTGAATAAGCAATGATCCAACGAGGTCATTGACTGTGTGTAAACCGTTTAATTTGTCGAGGTGTGGGAAAGTCCATCAGCCTTGGTCTGTATCATCGAACTGCGGTGGCCACATCGATCTGCAGCCCTGCGGGGGCTGCGCAGTGGAAACCTCTCCCTCTCCATGAGCCTCTGACATTTCTACATTTTAGTTGTTTTGTAGCACATTTGCCGACAATTAAGATACATCGATCAAGTTTCAGTTTTCTGTAATTATTAACTCGCTGTTTTTTGGTATACAGAAGGTTATGAATAGGAAAATGTCCCCACCCGTCATCAAGGTTTTGGCCAGGACTAAAAGTTGAATGATCGATAATGATTTCATGATGATGATCAATGATTTCATTCATAAAACCAGCTTTAAAGTTTAGTTCAGTGCCAAGTTTACAAAAAACATTAAAAGACCTCTAAGGTTTGATATTATAGCCTTTTCTGGTAGTACTTCAATTCAAAGAGCTATCTATATTCTACAGGCTAGACGCGTTTTGCGTGGCTATTTAGTAGTACAACTAACATTTTGTAGAGCATACGTTCTTCCACATTATCCATGTTATCGTGAGCCTCTTTCCTTTCTCAGGCCCATCTGGGGATGGAACATGTCTCTCTTGCGACTCTGGCTACGTGGGTGAGAATTGTTCAGTCAGCATATATGCCGTGGTTTTTCCCTTGATCCTTTGCTTGGCCTTGCTGGCTGCCTTCGTGATGTCATGCATCAACTGCTACGTAAGAAGGTAAGTATCTTTTGTCGGCCCTTATTCATTTCATTTGTATGTGAGCTTTATGACAAATCACGTGTCTTCCTTGCACGCTTGATAGAGGATTGTTGATGATGCTGTGAAGTGTATTTCGTGATTCAAGTTCTTGGAATTCCACTACTTTGAATTCAACGGAAGCAAATTTGGAGAAAGAAAATAATTGAATAATACATATTAAGTGATTAAATATAAGATAATTAAATATTAAATAATTGAATATCAAATAATACAAGAAAATAATATATATCCAAAAAGTGCATATGCAACTTCCCCAGAACCACTTTGCGTGACTTCAAAGCTCCTCCACATTACCGAGCTGTCCTCAAACTCCTTGTTAACACCTAGGTCTAAAATAAAGGCCGAGTTGCTCAATGATGATTGGGTGGTCACGTGGTCTCAAGTCAAAAGGTCAGACAAACGCGCAGAGAAGAACATGTTCTTAGGCAAAGACACTGCGAAGGAGCCAGACGCTAGGTAATCGCCACATCCCTTCCAATTGCAACGTTCTTTTTGTCATCAACATCTTCCAACTGCAGAACTTTCGCCTCGCAGTTTTGCTTCATGGCTCTTCTACTGTTGCTCTTGACTATTGTCTTAGAATTGTACTCGTATCTCTTGAATTAAAAATCGTGTCTATTTTGATTCGTTCAAAGGCAAAAACGATTCAACAGCGGGACATGGAAAGGCGTTGATATTTTTTTCCAGGTACGGAAGCAGTATGCTTTTTGAGAATGCTTGAAGATCTTTGCAGCAACAAAACTTTCTAAAGTTGCTACTAAATATAAAACTTCGTCTAGCATAACGATTGCAAAGTTTAGCTATTTTAGGGTCCAATTTATGCTTCTCAAAAGGCTCATCACATTTATTTGGAGTGATTTCTTACCTGTCAACAGAAGTTCGATCGATCGTCAATGAAAGCAACAGAATCGCTGCGACTGGATGTCAAAATTTTGAGAAGTTTGGAGCACCAGAATCTGGTCCGTTTTGTTGGAGCTTGCTTGAAGTCGCCAAATGTCGCAGTTCTGACAGAGCTGGCTGCAAAGGTATCAAGGGAATTGGTTTGTTTGTAGCGGTGACTTGCTTTATCAAGAAAAAGACTACTTTTAGGAATAAATCAAGCAAGCAAGAAGGCTATTGCTAGAATTGTCTCAGCTGAATGGATGGAATATGATATAATAGAAGAGAATATCATGGAATAAAATGGAAAAGAATATAATAGAATAGAAAATAATAGAATAGAATAGATAAGACAATAACAGAATAGAGAAGAATAGAAAAGAATAGAATAAAATAGAATAGAAAAGAATAGAATAGAAAAGAATAGAATAGAGAAGAATAGATAGAGAAGAATAGAATAGAAAAGAAAAGAATAGAATAGAATTGCTGATGTTGGTGGAATCGTATACCACTTTGCACCCAACATTACTTAAGAGAAGTTAGTTTTGTCTAAGAAGAAACAAAGAGTACATTTCCAAGAAAGTGAACATATTTCCAAGAATTGATACTGTTCTACGTAGGGAAGCTTGGATAACATCCTCAAGAACAAGGAAGTAAAGCTGCCGTGGAGCTTCATGTACTCATTAATGAAGGTGGGAATCTTTTTCTAAATAGTTTCTGAGTTTGCGCTTCCAGCTTTCTGCAAATGCTTTCTGTGCAATGACGTAGGAAGTGTAATTGGAGTAGGAAGAGGGAACACTTAATAGGCAGAAATAAGGCACCTTCTTTGGTTCTGATTGAGAAGTTCATCTCAACTGCTGAAAAGTGAGAAGGACGCACCCTGTATGCTCTCTGTGTTTCTTGATCTACATCATTGCAGAATTCTTCCTTCACTAAACAGTGACACTGCCGGAAATTATATTTGGCAGGACATATGCCGGGGGTTGGAATTCGTTCATCAAAGTGAAATTGGATCTCACGGACGGCTAAAATCTTCAAACTGCCTCATTGACAGCAGATGGACTCTGAAACTATCAGGTGCAGATCATGTTGAAGATTTCTGATAATAGAGAAACATTTATGACAAAAATTCAGCAATTATAACGAAGACAATGCGACTTCCGTTTGCTTTTTGCAGTTTGATATCTAGAGCATAGCAATCATCCATGTCTTTATTTTAATCATTTAAGCATGGCAATCATCTATGTCTTCAATTTGATCATTCAAGCAATGCAATCGTCTACGTCTTTATTTTAATCATTTAAGCATTGCAATCATCTAAGTCTTAGATTTAATCATTTAAGCATTTCAATCATCTATGTCTTTGATTTGATCATTTAAGCATTGCTATCATCTAAGTCTTCAATTTGATCATTCAAGCAATGCAATCGTCTACGTCTTTATTTTAATCATTTAAGCATTGCAATCATCCATGTCTTTGATTTGATCATTTAAGCATTTCAATCATCTAAGACATGGCTATCTTTTAAGTCTGTAATTTGATCTAGTAGACATAGCTATAATCATCACTTTTCTTTATTTCTTCATTCGTAATTCAGATAAGCTGATTAGGACAATGTTTTCGGTAATATAATTTCTTCTTTCGTCGTCTTCTAAATAGGATTTGGGATGAAGAGTTTTCGAGAAGAGCAAAATGACATAGCCTTAATGAGTTCTGGAAATCAGCCTTATTGCGAATCTGAGACAACGGACAATGACTACTTGTATGTTCAACAAGCTCTTTCGGCTATTCTTTTATTAGTTTGACGTTAAAATATCAATTCTTGCTATATTTTTCTCTAAATCACAATTTCTAATTTTCTTTATAAGGATGAGTCTTTCATTAAAGATCCTAATCAACGTGCATTAGCGATTGCCATAGCTTTTTGCTTTTACGAACGTCTTCTTTTAATTAAGCAACCTATTGTGGACAGCACCAGAGATATTGAAAACAGGAGTTGTTAAGCTGGACCAAGTTGGTTATGGCACAAGAGAAGCTGACGTATACAGGTGATAACGAAGTCATTAATTTTCCTTCTCTTTGATTCAACCGGGCCCCATCACTACTTGACTCGCTCGATCTCTTTGGCACTTTTAACAGACTTCCTTACATCTTTTTTTCATCACTTCTTTACATCCTCTTATTTTCTTTATAGCTTTGCAATTATAGTTTCTGAAATATGCACACGTGAAAGTCCGTTTGAAAATTTGACACTAACTAACAAGGAAAAGATCGACTTGATCGCTGGAAATACCACGCCTATTATGAACAGGGTAAGACACTTGCTTGTAGAGTAGAGTTAGGTACCTAGCAGTTTACATTAATTGCTCAAGGCAATTTGTCATGGCACCTCCCTTGCCAAAAAATCAATTTTACTTTGCATTTTGCTCAATTACTTGAAGAAATTTCTCATATATATTTATAAAAAATTTGTTCCATTTTCAATAGTTCAATGCAACAGTTTTTTAACAGTCAAAATGCTTCTATGCAGCAATCTTTTTTGCCAAATTAAATTTCTTTTTTTTCAAACAAGATTTGGAATACCTATCTTGCAAGCAAAAACATCGAGGCTGGTTCCGCTGTGAGGCCGTGCATTGCGCAGGGACAGTGGCCCACAGAACTTGAGCAAAGCAAGCCCTTGCGATTGGTATGATTCTTGATTGGCTGATTCTTTATTACCTGATTTGCGATTACTTTGATTGACGCTACCAACAATGCAACTCTAAGGGTACCACTCTGTTGAGAAATGAGAGGCACAAAGCAAATGCAATTGGCCTGATGCTATTGCGAGCTAGTCTTGTTGTTTCCAGAACGAGAAGTTATTCTATCAAAAACAGCCTTTGTTTTATAGTTACCTTGACGTTTCTCTAACCGCAAAAAACAATGATTCTTTTGATACTTTCCCGGTGTGCTAGAATCCATGTCTAAAACCACCACCGTGGTCTCTAATCCAGAACTATCCAGCTGGTTATATTCAAACTCTGTCCCATTCTCAGATGCCAAGTAGCAGAACAATGCAGTGATTAATTATTTAGATTCTCTATATTCCAGCTTAATGCTCTTATTCTTAAGCCTCTTGACATGTTCGGTTTTCTACAACTGATGCAGACAGCAATCGAGTTTAGGATTCGCTTGCAGCATAAATCACCTGTGAAAGGTCGATTTCTATGTCCTTGAATGAAAGGTCAGGCATGTTGGGATTTTTTGAAGAGCTTTGGAGAATGATTAGTTTCCTGTTTAACACAATCATGAGGCTATTGAGCACTCTAAAGCATTTGAAAAGATGGCTGCATCGATTCTTTCAGTTAATCGATCGATGCTGGACAAGTGATCCATCTCTAAGGCCAATCCCGAAGGATGCACTAAAGAACATAGAAAGAGTCGACCCTGACCAAGGGCAAGCAATGGACAAGCTTGTTACGATGGTAAGTTGCTTTACAGGGCCTCTGCCTGAAACGGTTATTTATTTTGCAGGTAATTGTTCTACTGATCTGTGTGGTTATGTGCTAAAAGAATTCAATTATGCACTTGCTAGAAAATGGCATCACAATCCTAAGCATTTTTATCACATCGAAACGCAGATTCATCATTTGTAGTTTTTAGCTTGAACTTTTCTTCAATTAGCCTTCCTTCACTGCAAGCCTCACTCTTTCAGTTGGAAAAATATTCTAACAACCTGGAGGATATTGTCAACGACAGGGCAAAAGCGCTCAATCAAGAAAGAAGACGAACTGAAAATCTTGTTTCGCGTGAGTGTCCTAGTAATGAATTTGTGCAGAGAAAATTAAGGCACTTGTTGATGTTTAGGTAGCCATGTGCTTCCAAATTATCATCATTCGATGCAAATCTTAGAAAAATCTCGGTCAACGCTTCAAGCGTTAATCCCAAAGAACTCAAATGAATTGCACAGTCGGATTTGCGAAACCTTTTCTTCCCGATTTTCTATAATATTGATAACATTCTTTTGCATAAAGAGAGAATGGTTGTTAATAATTTGTATCACGAGATGGTTGTAAAGGGAGCAGCCTGCTCTGCTTAAATAATGCGGATGGTTTACGCTGTCAAATCACTCTGTAAAGAGATATTTGCGAACAGAAACTGGGGCTGTGGGAATGGGAACCCCCTATGCACCTGTGTTTCCGGCGAGATTCGATTGGCTAAGAGTCTAAACACGAGGCATTGCTAACCAGGTCAACCGGTCACGTGACCAGCTCAATCGCCACTTGAATCCTAAGCGAGGAAGATTTATTGCAATTTCAAGGAAACTATAAATTAAGGAGCAATGAGAAGGAAAGGCCGAAAATAAATCTAGAATTTGGTTGTTTGAGACTTCCTTTTACTTTTGGCTGAATTTTGAGATGGTTTGATCTTCCCAGGCGGGTACTCATTCTTATTTAGGTTAGTGGTACTCGGCTGGACCATCAGGACAAAGAATTAATTTCTTGCATAGAAATTGACCCAAAAAGTTCTTTTCTTGTCTTGCACGACCATAGAAAGCAAAGAAACACTACTCCATCGATGATCTTTAAATCACATGCACATCACAGACGTATATTATATGTTATATATATTATACATATATTATGCATATATACATATACTTTATTCTTCAAAGATTTACGATTTACATCATCTTGTAGTTTCACTTATGCTTTTTGACTGAAAATGTTTTCAGTTTTTTCACATTTAAGACCCTAAGAATAATTCAGCATAGCATGGACCCAAAGAAGTAACTATATAATTTGCTCACCCAAAAATTAATATTTGCTCAAATTTTAGATAGTTTTATCTTATGGCTAAAAAGTTTTGCTTTCTGATGTTATTTAGGTCTACTACCGAGGCCTATTGTCGAAGATCTGAAGCTTGGCAAGAACATTGAAGCCGAAAAGTTTGAGTGCATTTCCGTTCTTTACAGGTAAATTCTACAAAACTAATAACTAACCACAGGACCGATGATTTGTGTTTGCAGGTAGGATGGGGGTGGGGGTAAAATACGAAGATTAAGGGTGAATGTAATGTTTTGTTCAGCGAAAGGACGCTGGGGCCCAGACCCTATATATATTGTTATGTTTTAGAGAGTTAGAAAGGTCGCGTTCAAAGCACGCCGTGGCTTGAATTATCTACAATCTGCCTATCAGGCCACAGTAAACAGAAATATAACATTGGCGAGTAAAGTATATAATATAACAGTATAGTAAATGCAACTACCCCTAGAAAATTTAATGATAAAATCATGGCCATGGTCCTATCAAGCAGAATGATTTGCAGAATATTTGATCTCATTTCTTTCTACTTATAAACTTTATTATATTTCTTTCTACATGACCTTAAAAGTATTTTGCGCTAGAAAAACGCGATGGGGGGAAGACAACAGCCCCCACCCAACCCCGGTTTTGCCAGCCCTGTTACCAAGCATAGCATTCAACCTGCAAAGATCAGGCGACCCGACATTAAGTTTATTACTAAAAATGCCTCCATTGATTTTTCGTTGTAGTGACGTAGTCGACTTCCACGTGATCTCTGACCTCAGCAGTCCGCTTCAAGTTATCGAGACACTCAACGATCTCTACAACTGCCTCGATTCCGTGGTCGTCGAGTTCGATGCCCACAAGATCGAGACAATAGGAACCTCGTGTGAGTGGGGGCCTACGCAATTCTGTCTTCTTAATACATTGCAATTGAAGTAAGATCATCGGTTAGACGAATTGTGGGTGATTTGCTTTTGTGAGAGGGGGGGATGTGAGGTTTAGTGATGTCTATGAGGGTTTTGTAAAGGGTTTAGTAGTGAAAGGATTCAGTAAAGTCTATAACCATGGTTGGCGGTTAGAGAAACTTTGAACACACGGCATTCTAGGGGTTCCCTTCGAGCTATCCAAATAATACGATAGACTTCCTTCCTCTACTTATAAGCTTCTATCTTTTTTTTCTACACTGCTTAAAAGAATCTTCTACTCTACAGAAGTGGGGTGTAGGCATGCCCCCCTCTTTTTTACCGGCCCTAAGGCCTGTCGTATTCTCTGAAAATTTGTTTCTGTATTTTGACTTGAGATTCTTTGCGCTGCAGACATGGTCGTGTCAGGACTGCCCGTTCCAAATGGTGACAGACAC
Source organism: Nemopilema nomurai (assembly GCA_003864495.1). Classification (NCBI taxonomy): domain Eukaryota; kingdom Metazoa; phylum Cnidaria; class Scyphozoa; order Rhizostomeae; family Rhizostomatidae; genus Nemopilema; species Nemopilema nomurai. The sequence continues at coordinate 483,628 of ML133499.1, read as the reverse complement.
GCGGAAGTGGTGGCCAGTGTCGCTCTGAAATTCTTAGAAGTGACAAAAAGCCTGCAAATTCCCCATCTATCTGGAACACAGCTTCGCCTGAGAATTGGAATCCATTCAGGTTAACCGATTTCTAACTTGTCACTTTTGCTTTCTTTTGTTCAAGATTATTTTTTCAATATAATAATCCAGTATATATTTAAATAGAAGGGGTTCGTAATTTCACTTAGCCTCTTCTAAAATAAGGTTCGAAGTGGGCGCTGATTGGTCATAAGGCAGCCAATCATGTTCGCTTCTCACAATCCCCTAGTATTTTCGATCCGCAACTAGCTATCTATGTTGATAACTTCTGATCATTTTCCAACGTTTGCATACTCTAAGGAGTGACGTACGGAAAACTACTTGAGTATGCAAAAGTTAGATTTCCGCTGTTTCTTCCTATAACTATTCCTATCGCAACCTTGATAAATTGCCCAAATGAGAACTCATGTCAGGCTCCCCCCTAGAATAAACTTCTTTCCTCAGTCCTTTCAAGACGTAGACGCTGAAGCCAGGGGGATCGTGCTCGCCTCTACTTTTCAACATTTTAGATTAAGTGCTCCTTCCAGTTGAAAGAGTGTCCCTCTTCTGTACAATATAAAATAAGAGCCAAGTACGTTTAGGGAAAGTTAGCTAAGCAATTGTTGGATTATTCAAGTCCTTGCTATTTCATTTGTTCATTGGTATATCTCTAATGTTAATGAATTCTCTCATTTTTTAAAAACACCCACGGTTGTTTGCAATGGCCTCTATTGAAGCCATCAAAGAATCGGCGCAAGTGCCCTTGAAAACATGTGCTCCATGACTTCGAAGATGTCCCTGTTGAAGATGTATTTGTTCCAATATTGTGACAGTCTTTGCTTGTTGAACCAGGGGATGCTGCAGCTGGGGTTGTCGGTCTCCGAGTGCCTCGATACTGCGTCTTTGGTGACACTGTTAATGTCGCTTCCCACATGGAATCCACCTGCGAACGTAAGTGTCTACTTGTAGCTGCGTGGCAGCATGTAGCAAAACAGGAACCTTTAGATGGGAACAGTATCGGACGAAAAGTACATCAGTATGCTAAAATTGTTGTTCCACTGTTTCCTGCGATTGTGAAATGTTGTACCCCAAAATATTTAAAAAATTTAATACGTTGGTATTTAAACTGATTTGTTAATGAAAAGACTACCCTGTATGTTAGTTAATAGATGCTTTGAAATGGCCCGCATCTTTGAGACCTATAGAAGCGTTTCTTTTGACACTGTCCAGAGAACAAAATGTCAGAGTAAGGACAAAGTAGTTGCAAGGAATAAAGATTGAAGAGAATAAAGCGACAATGCGACAATGTCTGATGGCCTTTAAGATCATCAACATCATCAACAGCCCAGTGCACCCGTATCAGGTTTTTAATGTTTAATGCTGTGATGAGTTTCTGCCAAAAAGCTTAATTTTTCAGACTGTCACATACTTTTTTGAAATGGTGGTTTATGAATGTGTCCGAGATTATCCAGCCTAAAAACTTTCATTTTCAAAAATCGTAGTGTATTTAACGGAGGCAGAGAGAAAATGAATTGGTTGTTAGCATGTTTTTACTTCAGAAAAATAACAAATTACGATTGAATCATCTTGCTTTTTGCTTTTAGCGATGAGAATACAATTGACAGCTGATACGATGCAACTCATAAAAAGCTCAGGAAAATTTGAACTGGAATTTCGAGGTGGCTTTGATTACAAGGTGAAAACTGTAGTGTGGCTTTTTTACTACTTCTATATATACCTATAAAACTATGAAATACTACTAGAACAATGCTTGGAGAGAAAAAGCCATGACTATCCCATGGCCAATCGAACATAGCATTTTGAACCAGAGAGTAACTAATATATCTACACACTACGACACAAAGAGTTGAAAGATTGCATACCACACCAAGGAATGTCTGTACTCAATAAAATACTAAAGTGTTCATTACTGTTTGAAGGTAAAGTAAAAAGTATACAGCAGTCTATGCTATAAAACAAGGCAACCTTATTGCTTTTGAAAGGGGAGATAGGGAATTAATTCTCTTTAGAGCATTAGCTATATGGATCTGTTATCGGTAGCGCGCAATTTATGTCAAAAACAAAGTCATCATCGCAATATTATTTTTATTTCAAGCATGCTGCAACTTCCCTTCCACTGTAATTTTACAAAGAGCTGTTTTCTCATAGGAATACGGACATATCGAATCTTGGTGGCTAAATGGCCGGACATACAGGCCTGAAGAAAAGGACTCTTAGTAAAGGAAAGTTTTAGAAAGAACTCGATAAACCCTTTAGGTTGTAAAACTTTTGGAAAAAAGGATTCGAGTCTTGTAACTTTATCAAAACCTAAATGTTAAGCATTTGAATAGATTTATGTATTTATCATACAATACTAGTTAATAACCTGGGGAATATGAAATTTTGGATCTTATTTAATTTTGTCTGAACTTTCCTTTCTTATTTTGAAATCTATGATTGGCAACCATCTACATTACAATAAATCTATAAGTAATATGGTCAAGGTCAGACTTTATGTATGCAAAACTCTTGCCGAGAGTTGGAATACTTATGGAAATTCTTTGTCTCGCATTAACCGTCGCCTCTCCTACAAACAATGTCATCACGCAGTAAAACAACCAGGTTTTAAACGCCCACTGTCACCCTCCTACCAGCAATGTCTTGAGAGAATAATATGTTATTAAAATACCAATTCACTGAGAATCTTAAGGCTGAGTGAAAATAGCTTCAAGAACTTTTGTAAGGCATTGTAATGTGTTTAGTTATGGCAATAAAAGCTTAATGTATTGCAAGGAGCAGGTAGATAATCCATAGGCATGTTGCCCGGAGATCTCAATTGATGTCGAGAGATCAAATCATGGGAAACTTTTAATTGAATAATTCATTTATTGTGACAAAGACTTGTGCCAATATGTTTAGAAATAGATCTCAGTTATTATTTGATAAGACCTGCCACCAGTTTTGTGGCTTGGATTAGTATTCAAGAAAAAGTTTGTCCTCTGTTGATATTAGTGCTGGCTGAAGCAAAAGTTGATGGACATTTTATTTGGGATTGGCAGGTTTTTGTATTGGAAGTCATCTGATGTCAATTAATATTTAACACAATGAATTCTACCCAGCTGAGCTGAGCTGATTTCTTGCTGCTGGGTTGATGAATAATGTATAAAGGGGTTTTATGTGAATGCCATCATTGTAGGCTACAGAACACATACAGGACAGCAAGATGCAGAGCTCGAAAAACTCAGTGGCTTACAGTAAGTTGTCATTGGTTGGTTTCAATTCTGTCATTTGCTGAAATATTTCTGGCCGATGTGCATAGCATAGCACAGCAAATCGTATTGTATTGCATAGCAAATCCGAAACATAAGATGATATGCCAACAAGCCCGAAAGTGTAATATTATCTGTAATATTCGAATACTTTAAAGATTTTGACAAAGTAATATAACAGAACTTGTAGGTGATGAATCTAAATTAGTTTAAGTATATGTGATTTGATTGAAGTAAAGCTTTCAATTTGAAGAGCTTACAGTTAGCTATAGACATACCTGGCCTAGTCGGAGACATACGCGGTTCCACGAGTCCTTGCTATTTGAGGCGAAGCTCATTTTACTGAAAGTTACTACTTGCTGTTTGTAGAGTAACTTACAGGTCCTAGCCAAGAAACTTCTATCGTAACGTTGACGAAATTGCATGGTTAATAACCGGCAACCCAAGTCTTGGCTTGTTATTTCAGCTTAGATAAAATGCTGCTTGCCTATTGTAGATATCAAGTCAGAAGAGAACTGTCTGTCAAGTGCTCACGGAAATCAAACTTTTCTCTAAGCAACCTTGTGATGAAATATTAATGCTAGGCTTCTTCCTCTATTCAATTCATATTCATTTATTGGTTGACTACAGACTGGTGGAGAAAGTTTCCACAACAAGCTTTGAGTTACAGTTAATAAGTTGCTGTAAAGAATTTTAACCGAAGTGCGTTTGCTTAGGCCCTCGCTAAAAAACCTGGGCCTAATGTCCTAGTACATTACACTTGCTTCTAGCTTTATTTTTTGACTGGTAATGAACGAGTAATCGACGAAGTTGCACAGAAAACTTTTATCGCCGATTTTCTTTTCATTTCAACGGTTACATTTGAATGAGACAAGGCTTAACTAATTTGTACAATTGCAGACAAATCGTAGTTGCGAGCATCAACAACTTTATATAAACACTAGTTCTCTTAGAGACTGAAGAACTATAGGCTACCTTGCCATTGTATACACTCTGTTTCTTCATTAGTAGAAAAAGTTTGGCTTTTAGCCATCTTTTAGTTTTTAAACATAATAACTTTACCTTTCCAGAACCATGTGTTTATGACTTTGAGCAGCAATTGACTACATTTGATTTCATGTTCTAGATGCCAACCACATTGGAAATGGCCACACAAGTAATGGAAATAAAGGCAAAGAACTGCTGAACGAAATAACAGATGATATGCCAGTTTGGAAGAAAGAGCTGCTTACAAAGAAGAACATGGAAATTTTGGTAAGGACGCATAGTTGAATACTTAAGAAGAATATGCAAGCTGTACGTTATTGACATATTTTGTACAGAGTATGCTGTTGGATGTAAATGATGAAGATACCAAAGAATCCTCATTGAATTGAAGGACATACGAGGTTATGAGATGTAATTCTGAATAGTTTAGATAATTTTTTAATGTTTTAATAGCTAATGTTATTGTGTCATTTATTTACCAAAAAGGCACAAGAGCAGAGGAAGAAGGAAGAACAAGAAGCAGAAATGCAGAAGTATGCCAATTTGCCACACTGGAAAGCCGAGATATTAAAACGCAAAGATGAGGAAAAACGAAAGCAAGACGATGCAGAAAGGCAGAAGGTGGTGCAACAGGAGATGCAAGAGCAAGAATTCAAAACGAAACCAACATGGCAGCAGGAGCTTATAAAACGAAGAAATTCCTATCAAAATACAGCTTAAGGCTGAGAAAAGTTCCAGCATGTAAAACCAAGGAACTTGCTATTTGAATAACTCATCTTTAATGGTGCACAGTTTTGCAAAGATTGCACATCTTTTTCAAAGAAAACTTTATCGCGAACAGTCATAGTGTTATGATTATCATCAATGTTCTTCTGTGTGCTTTCAGTAGAAAAAAGCAGGTTTCTACCTAATTCTACAAACTGCTATAAAACTTATTCTCAGGCTTACCGCTCCAAATATACTTAGACAAAATGGAAACGAAAGAATTGGAATACAGCTGTTCACTTCAAGTCAAAGGCAGCTTTTCTTTTCTATGCCTAATCTAGTAGCATTAAGAAATGAAGGTCTTGTTCTATTCGAATTGGCCTATTTGCTTAACGTAGCCATTGTTAAATCCAATCATTCAATCCATCTTTTGGCTCCCAGCAAAATACTTCGAATTCCGCTTTTGCTGGTTTTGTCTGGATAACATATGTTTTCATTTTATGTCTTTGTACATGTCTATGTCTTTGTAAAAAATGTTTTGCGAGGAAAGGCAGATTCTTGGTCGAATATTAGCAAATATTGAAACCTTGTGACACAACTTTATAAGAAATTAGCTAGAGTTAACATAGACGATAAGAAGTTAAAAATTGTTTCCTTGGTGAAGCCTAATTTGGTTTGCTGGAATAAAAATAAGACAAATGAAGTAAACATTTAATTAAGGCTCTCTCCGATGGAGCACGATGTAGAGTAAAATAGCTGGGCGAAAACGATGTAGCTTTGAAACAATTGAGTTTTCACCAGCTAGGAACAAATTATTTTTCAATAAATTATTAACTTACATAAACATTAATGTTTTATAAAACAGTCATTATAATGTGGCTTGCTTTTTATTGCAAATCGCCACAGTCAATTAATCCATGCAACTGAAATAGAACATATTTTGACAATAATAGGGCCTTCTCTAAGGTTGCCACCAGTCCATAAACTTTATTTTGAGATCAAAGAGAAAATCTGGTAACTTGTTGCAGCGAAGATTTCTAGACAGTGATAAAAGTTTCAAATTAAAGTCCAAGGCTGGATTAAGAATCCACGTGGGTCCAAAAACCTTTCCTGCTTACATCCAAAAGCATGGTATTACTTTGTTGATAACCCATGAATATAATGTTGTATCAGCGACTACTTTATCTTAAATCAACATCTTGCTTCTTCCCAAGACACCTATTCTAGGAAATTGTCTCCAACATAACGTATGACACAGCCGCCGTGAGATATCATAAAATCATCTTTTTCATAAACTCTGATTTATAAACTATCATAAACTATTTTTTTCATCTGACTTCACTATTTCCTCTCCATATCATTAGTTTAGTTATTCTATTTCATTTACTTTATTTCATTTTGTCCTATTAACTTTGTAATATTCTTTTTTTCTTCTATTCAAATCTTTGAAACTTTTAAATGTCAGCTTGTTCTTTTTACTTAACGCCACATTCCTCTCTAGCTCATCTTATTTTCCTTTTTTCATTTCTTTGTATTTATCGCATCATTTTCAATTTTTGCAATCTTATTTAGCCTTTTCAATTATATCGATTCTTTTTATTATAAAACTTTTGTATACTTTAATTAACTTCCTTTTGAATTTATTTATTTTGCCTGTTTCGCGCTATTCATTTTTTTATCATTTCATCGTTACACTTTCCCTTTTTTAATTTTCTGCATTTTTTCATTATTTTTATAATTTTTACTTTCGTTCTTTCTATTATTTTCATCATTTGTGTTGATTATTGAATCTTGCTTTTTCTCGTTTTCATTTTAATTTCTTTTTATTCTTCAAATTATATTTACTTGCTTTAAAATTTTTACACCATTTACATTTTTCCCATCTTTTTTGTTTTAATTTCTTTATCTTGCTTCATTCTGTTTTTATTTTATTTGCTCGTTAATACTTCGTTATTCTTTTTTTCTCATTTTGTTATATTTCATTTTTGCCATTTGTCATTTCTATTTCTTATTTTTACTCTATTTTGCGGCATTTTCTTACTTTACATCGTTTTATTTTCCTTTATTTTCATTTTTTCTATTTGTTTTACTTTATTTTTAAATCTTATTTCAATTTATCTACTTTTTCCATTCTACTCATTTATTTCATTTTATTTCTGTTCCTTTTTGTATTCTATCTCCTTTCTTACCTTTGTTTATTCTATTTTATCAATAATATTGTTCATTCTAAATTATCGTGACCTTCATTTTGATTATAATCACGAACAGGCATGGTCTATAAGACCTCACTTATCATCCTCAAACTGCTTCATTTTTACATCAAATTGCAAGATAAACGACTTCACGTAACAAAAATGGAAACAGAAAAGCAGGATAAAAAACGAGTCATGTTGTCAATAAGAGTTTTCTTCGACTTGTGGCAGTAGAATTACAAGGTGTCCTGCTAAGTGCAGACTCAAATTTTGCACAAAAAGAACAAAAGGCGAGGAAAACTCCGGTGCTTCGACAGGATCATGGCCTCCATGCAGAAAGATATTCATAGTTAGCAATCTGCATCCATCAGTAAATGATTGCGTCATGCACAGAGCCAATTCACACAAGAGTTCTTGCTTCTTCGCTTCATAGTCCTGGCTTTATGGAGCAACTCTGATGGGAACAAACTATGAGCACGTGGGCGAAGAATACGTCATTACGACGACTAGTACCCAAACCACCATTGCATGCTAGCATTTGCGTGGCCACTAAGTCGCCAACAGCCGTTGATACTCCGAAAGAAGTGAGGATTTCTTTATGGATTCCCAAGTTCTTGCAGCGTAATGAAACCTTGAAATTTGAAATAGATATGTGTTAGCTTTAAGGCGAAACACGGAAGGCATAAATATTGCCGATGTTTGAAGTTTTCCTATGAAATAAATCAGTATAATACACAAGCGACATTAAAAGCGCGCCTTGCAATAAAAGATTAGGCTCTATATATCATTTGAAAACAGAGCAACTGCAACAACATGGCTTCTAAATCACGTGATAGAAACAGCTTTATTATTTTGCGTTTCAATCGTTTTTTGATCCGAAAGAGCCATGCAGTCATCGAATGGAGGAAGATGTACAGAGCAAAACAACTCTGATGGAAGATTTTGCAGGTTTCTTCAAACAAAAAGTTATTAAATTAAGGGAAATAAAAGCTATAATTCGAAAATACTGAAACTGTAGAAATATTGAAATTATTGAGCTACAAAGAAGGCGCAAATGCACACAAATCAGGTAAGGGTGAATAAAACTTACCAGTTGCACTCGGTGAGTGGATGGTGAGTTAAATGCTGCCTAGGAACTGACAGCAATTGGTGACGTAATGCTGACACCAGCAATGAATAGCTCGGATGACCGCGGTACGTCGTTACTAGCAACCTTGGGTCTGGAACTGAGATAAAGAGTCTGACGTCACTAAAAGAGCATTCAACTCAAAACATTTGCTTAACTAGGGAAATGAATGATTTGCTCAACTCAGGTGAAGAATCAAGTAATCTATAACTAAAGCAACATTTAAATTATCTTACATTCTTTTTCGTCGTCTTCCGGTAACAAAAATAAATTGAGATCTTGGAAATCATTGAACATTTTCAGCTTGGTACACGGGAGAAGTTCGGTCCTAATTATTGATGCACTGCCTGCAGAAATGACAGAAATAAATGATGTTGCATAAAAACAATTGCAATCAAAGTCAAATAAGGATGCAAAAAGCTAATAGGGTCTATCTAGAGTCCAGAATAAGTTATAACCCTCCTCTTGCTGTAGTTTTTATTATTCAAATGTTCCACATTACCAACTCAAAAAAATTTTTTTTGCAGTCACTTTCATTTATTAAAATAAAAATAACTAATAATAGACCTTCCTCAAATACGAAATTTACAGGCAAAAACTTGATCCGGCTCTCAGCCGTAGAGCGTCATTTCGCTGGACTCTAATAGGTGCAGCAATGAAAAGGTCAAAGTCTCACCTCGGAGTTTTAGCCTCGATCGGCAAAAAAGTTTATCAACAGTTTGACAGAGTTGACTCAGCTGTTTTGCATCGAACAATTTATGATCACAACGGTTATTAACCAGAACTGTAAATGAAAAAAACAATCTTTTATCAGGTTTTATCCATCTCTGGCTTAACAACGACTTCTAATTGGGCAACAAAGAAATTTTTTTAACAAACATCAAACGAAAAATTGGTACCTTTTACTGTGCCTTCAAAAGAAGGAAAGGACAAAAGATCATTAGGTCCCTATTTCGGATGACACAATCTAGATACTTGAACAAAATATAAATCTAACCTAGCTTTGTGTTATAAAATAATACAAAATTCTTATATTTCAAATTTGGTATCCAATCTGGTGTTAAATAATTTCCATATTGGAAATTTCATAATACAAGGTGCAATGCTTTTATTGTAAACAAAAAGAGCTGACTTACCGATATGCGGGAAGTACTCATCTAGATTCTCAGCATTTGGCCTAGAAAAGAAAACATGGCCTAAATTATCCGTGTATAGATAATTTTTAGTCTTACAGTACGTATAATCACGCTTTCCACAAATAAATTTCTGGCCTCAAACTCTCAAAGTCTGGGACAGCATATTATTGGCCAAAATTGGAATTTTTGAGTTGCATCATTGATGGCCATAATGGCGGGATATGCATTGAGCTAATAGCGTTGTATCGAAAGTAAACACAGGTTTTAGGATTTCTGCGGCAGCAAGGTCCTGAAATTAAATGAAGATGCATGGCAAAGTGATGCATGTAGAGCTAGGGAGAAAATAAGAATATCGTTGAGTAGAAATCGTAAACTTACGTGGAGGAGTGTGCATCATGACCCGAGTGAGCAACAGTTGACAGTTTTAACATTTCAGCTGTTTTTAAGAGCCTATAGGGTATAAAATTATGAAATAAAAAAACATAAAAATGGTAGCTTTGTTATAAGGTACATAAAAATGAAATGCAAAATGGAAGGTTTTTTCATCAAATAGGTGCCAAAATAACATTAACTCCTGCAATGACAGAAATATTTCAAACTAGACGTACAGAGAAAGGGACACAAGAATGAGTTTAATAAATGATAGTTTAATAAAATAAAGTGGGTTTCAAATATCAAAATTAGAGCTCACAAATAAGGGAATATCATCTACGAAATAATTCTAGACAACGCAAATCATGTTTTGAAAATTATGATGAAAAAGATGAAGGGCTCACTTGAACAGACTATTATCTGCAACATTATCCGTGACAACCAATACAACATGGCACACAGCAAAGAGGAAGGTCAAAATCTGTAAAGACTGAAACATAAAAGCTAGTTTTTATAGGGTTCAGCAAGATTCACAAAGCCCTAACTGCTTTATAAAAATACACATCTTTCGGGGCAAAAGCAGAGAAGGTTCAAAAGATGATTGACATTCTTCACATGAAGATTTTAAAAACGTTACTTGCAATAAAGGATGTTTTCTAATGATGTGGGTACTGTGAGGTATGACTGATGACAAAACTGTGAGTAGCAAAGCAAAATCTCAAGTAAAATTTCATAGAAACCAGTGTCAAGCGTATGATTTTTGAAAAAAACCGTAAATCTAAACACAGTGCTGTGTACACATCGTTTGTATCGATAACGAGCTTCGATGATCTTGCATGCAAATAACCATGTGTGCTAACTTCATCTGAGCTTGAAATTCTTCTATATGTATCTTTTAAGCCTCTAATTATGCCTTTTATAAGAGAAGGAATTTTTATTTTAATTCTTGAGTGAAATGCCTACCTGTATTTCAACACAGGTTTCAGCCGTGCCAAAGTCAGAAGGAACTTTTCTTTCATGTCGCAAAAACCGGTCCAGAATTGAAGGACTCAGTAGAGGCTGGGAAGGAATCAAATGTAGACAGGATGAATTTCCTAAGCTCTGTCAATAGAGTTACAATTAGTCTAATAAATTCAGGAGGATTCAGATGATGAGAAAAAGGAAGGGATTGAATATCAGATACACCTGCCAAATACCTGGCTATCCAAAAGAATTAGTCTTTCTGGCGTCACAAACATATCAATCCCTTCTGTTCTGTGAAGGGATTTTTCCTAAAAAGAAACCTGAAATACACTCAACATGGAATTTTAAATAGTGCAAAACAGGGAAAACAGTACGTCAAAATAAAAATAAATTTTCATCCAGCTACCATGCAAACGTCTGAAAAACAGAGCGTGTGATTGGCTACCTGTTGTGACCAATCAGCGGTGGCTGATTACCGCTTACATGGCCCGAAGAGTCTACATAAGTAATTGAAATTTATGGTGATTTAGTGCGAAGGTTTTATCAATATCTCAAATAGAGTTACGAGGTTTTATCAATAGAACTTAATAGAGTTACAATATCCAGAAAAGATTTCCACGAAATCACCTTGAGCAGAAATGAAAGCACACCAATTTTGGCAAACAATGAACATAAGGAGTATGAATGTATAGTGAACTTTTACAACGACATTTTACTTGCATTTAATCAGCAACATATTCAGCCATACATTTGAACATATCAACGCACATCAACTAATACTGTTATGGTACTATATTCGCTTTGTTTTAGTTAATCTTCTTTATTGAGTTGTTTTATTACAGTTGTGTAGATAGTTAAATGCTTATTCGACATTTGGTACTGAGAAAAACAAGTCGTCTTGACTACTTGCATCCACACACGCTAAGGTGAGAGATTATACACATATAATCATAAGTTAAAGAACCAACAACGTTTTTACTAAAAATGAATCAGTATCGTGCAAGTGACAAGCTGCACTAAAGGCCTTAGCAAACATTGAATCTGCAAGGAGACCTGGTATATCAGTATAGATAGGGAAAGGGATTTATTCGCACTTGAGGGAAGCATGAATGAATAATCAAAAGTAACATTCACACTTACCACATCTTGCTTACTTTGCAGCGGAAAAGACAGCTTTCTAAATGGTAAAATTACACTTCATCAATAATATTTTATTTTAGTTAGATGCAAAAATACACTAAATTAATGTTACACAATTTGAAACTATATTGGCGACTCAATGTATCCCTAAAACAATTTGACATTGTCCCTTCTTAGACTGCCACGTTTAGCTTTAGGCTGATTCACTACCTCTGATTCCTTTTTTAAGAAAGGACTTAAAGTAAGCTATGAAAACGAATCTTCTGCAGGTGAACCTTAAAATAAACAACTTTGCCATGCTGTCTTTTACTATTTAAGGCTATAAGGAATGAAAGAGAATATGCTTGAAATGCAAGAAAAAATGTTAAAGAAATTTAGATAAATGCAATTTCTGTTAAAACAACCTCTTTATAATTTCGTCTGCTCCAATCATTGACATCACTGTCGATTTCCCAACACCTTGATAACCAACAACACCAACAACAACAAAGTCTGTTTGCTCCAGAAGTGACTGGTCAAAACAAGAGTCTGTTCTTATTATGATAACATTTACATTGGTGGCATTTCATTTTATGCCTATTTACCACTTTTAAAGCATCTAACTGACTTGGATGTGACAATGTGGCAATCAACAAACAAAGGGTTATATGCAGTGGAAAAGTCTTTTACTCAAAGGGCCATTACCAATCTATATAAAAATTTTGGATCACATTTGGGATCATATATATATATTTATATATGTTGATAACACTAGAAAAAGAGGCAGACACTATTATACATCTCTACAAGCCTGATCTGTGACATTCACTCATCATGACAAAACTAACTACTAACTTATAAATACTAATATGTACGGTATTTCCTCTAATATTCCCACTTCTCTTTTATTCCTGCCTTTCTAGTAACCCCGCTTGTATTTCATAGATTGAAAGAATACTACTGCCTCCCCAGTAATCTGGCATGTGGGATTGAAACTTTTAATTGGCATTTGCTATTCTTTATACACTTTGTGTGGGCTTCACAGTCAAAGATTGAAACTTATGCTTAGAGTAAATGGGTTAAATTGCTATTGTTGAAAATTATTATCACTATTTCTATATTGTTCAAAAAGTTATAATTGTTGTTGTTGAAATGGCATAATTTTCACTCTGACTTGCCACACTCACATTTAAACGGCATCCTCAAGCTAGACTTCAAGGCATTGAAAAAATAATCCCGCCTCTCCAATATACCTGCCTCTCCAATAATCCCACCTTTTTTGTTAGATTGAAACGCTAATCCAGCAGCGGGAATATTAGAGTAAATACGGAATATGGTTAGGTATTTATGTAGCTCATGTAGGGAAACAAAATATAGTCTTTATTGCTCTACATGCAAATGTTTCGAATTCATATATATTTATTTACAGATAGAATGTATTCATATGAAATAAGGTATATGATAGTTAATAATTAACTTGGCCCTGGTGAAGATACAATGCCAAAACAAAGAAAATTAGCCTCCGTTTGTGACAGCCAGACAAGAAAAGCGTGTAAATATTTAAATATGAGTTGTTCTTAATAAACATCTTATGGCAAAATCTTCTAGCAACAGGTTAGAAATGTTTTTTTTTTAATTTGGTTTAGATATATCAATAGTGACCAAAATACAAACATACTCACAGATAGACACTTGTCACTCCAAAAGAAAGAGTCATCAATAACTTTGGCAGAATCTGTCATGGTCACACGCTGTGTTATGTGCAATGCTGCTAGCCCAGTTACTACTTGATCCATTTTTGGAACTTGAAGAAAAATATCCTTACCATTAATTGGTTCTATAAGAAGCTAAAAGTATATGATAATAGTAACTTTATACATCATGTATCATGGGCTGGATTATTTGCAAAATCAAGAACACACTTATGCTAAAACTTTTCATTTCTGTAACTTTTTTATGACTTCTTTCGGACAAAAAACTAAATGCCCTTGAAAAGCAACCTGAAGTGCTAGTCTGTCCACCTGAAACAGCCTGGGCTTTTCCTTGATGACTTCTGTCATCATGGTGTGACAATGTATCTCCAGTTTGAGAGTGACTCAGCGACGAAGCAATTGTTGATGGTCTTGTTGCACTATTGCTTGTTGACATAAGCAAGGGAGGTGGCTTGCTTTCATCCCTAAAATAACAATGACAGCAAAGGAAATATCAGGAGCTTTAATAATACCCACTTGGGAAAATACTGATACAACAAATAAGACAACAAAATGTACCTCTTTTGAATTGCAATGACAACTGGTTGTTGATCTTTGCCCTGGGCCTCTTTGCTTTGTGCCTCTTGCAGAACCTTGAAAATTCAAACGACAAAAGCTTATTAACATCAAAAACATTAAAAACAGTTTAATCCTTTGTATTCACAACTTGTCATTGCACCATATCAAGTTCATTTTTAGACAAGATATGGTTAAATAGCATTTTTAACTTTATGACAGAAAAATTTGACAAACAATCATAGCCTCCCTTTTAAGAAACAAAGAAACTTGAAAAGATGAAACTATAATCATAAGTACCTTTTCAGCCATGGGTTTTGTCAAAATTATTGGCTGCTTCATCATAGTAGGGGCCTGTGAATCTTGCTTTTCCTATAAATAATAGAAAACAATGAAGTATAGAAATAGAACATAATAAGAAACTTAGCATCAATTTGCCAGGGCATACTCAGATAGTGACAATAGAAGTTCTACATTCTTGTGCAAATACTTTTTCTACTTAAGGTTTTTTCTGTATGGATTGATGAGTCTGCGAATTAAATAATTGTTGGCTACAGAAGCTTCACAGATGTGGAAATAAAACTGACCTGGATATTATAAGAATTATGATTTCAATTTGAAAACACATTGTGATTGCTATTTTCCATGGCAGTCATGGTTTAATGCTCAGAATAGTTTCCTTGCCTCTGCAACTTTGTTAATTTATGAGTTGCTTATAAACAAGGATACCATCCACAACAGGCTTGATCTTTAATAATTGTCAGACTGCAGTATGTTTCCTTAATAACCGTGTACTTAATGTGAAGGAACACAATAGGCAGCCAGCACTGCATATAATTATATGTCATTGCTCTTCAGAGACCTTCTGATCTCAATTGTGGCCAGAAATATTTCCATACCACCCATATATAATACCAATAATGCACATTCTCGTGTTTCCTCTAAAAAGCTCTGGCCAAATAGCAGCCTTTCTTTCAGTAAGGAAAAATGGCACTCTTTCCTTACAAAGTTCATACTTTGGTAAACAAATATTGGGTGTACATAACATATGCATAATAATGAATCAAAATAATGCGACTAAATTATGAGAATTTTACAACGAAAATTTAGAGCAATGTAATGTCTCACCATTGGGCCAGGCCGGCTTCTTTCCATACGCTTCCCACGGTCTTTGTCTCTACTGTCCCTGCCCCTTCTCTCCCTTTTCCTACCACCCCTCTCTCTTCTCTCGCCTCTTCTATCTCGTCCATCGTCTTCTCTCGACTTCCCTCTACCTATATTTTCATCCATTTTGCCCGGCAAGTTACCTCAGTTTTCCAATTGAATTGAATAGCATAGCCTCTTTTCAAACAACGGGTTCACATTTGGGGATGACAAAATTAGCGCCCGGGGTGCTTATTTAAAAATAAAATTTTTACTGGGGGCGCTTATTCGGCAGGAGCGGTTAATTCAGCATGGGCGCTTATAAATTTTGTTCATACCATGTATGGGAGAAAAATTATTTCTAGTGTTTTCCAGTTCTTTTTCTAAAGAAGATTATAACAATACAATCTCGATAAAACAATTGCTTGGGGGCGCTTATTCGACAGGGGCGGTTATTTGGCAGGGGGCGCTAATTTCGACATTTACGGTATCTTCAGTTCTTTTTAAAAGAACAATTTTAGGGACCATGCAATTTTTTAATACATGGCCAGTTCAAAATGCAACGGGGCCAGTACTTTTTTTACCTTTTGAAGAAGGGAGCTCAAACTATTTATTGCAAAATACAGCACCCGGGTCAGTAACGTTACCTGACATATACGGGCGTGACATATACGGGCTTTTCTGACATATACGGGCGTTCAGAATAAGCGATGAAATTCATTAAATATTCACCCTAGCTTTACCAAAACTGAATTTTATTCCATTTTACGATGTTTTTCCTTGTATTAACGTTCATAAGAAAGCGTTATCAATACCAACTAATATATTACTGGCCGACCTGCAGGTTTCCACAAGTAGGCCTGTGAAGTCAAAACACAATTCTTGGTGGATTAAGCATTTATCGACTTGAAAAAGTAAATGAAGTTCAAATCTCAACGACACTTTCGCTAAATGTCATATAATTTTTCATAAACCCCCAAGCCGGCTAGCCCAAAACATTAGGCCCGTCTGCGGCAATTCTGATCAAGGGCAAAGCCCGAATTGACAAACGCTACTTGTCAGAAGGGGATTCCCAAACATACAGCTTTTCATTTGGGTAGTAACGGCGCTGCGGTGAATCTTACATATACGGGCTTTTCGTTTCAAGGCCAATAACAAGAAAAATTGGGTAGTAACGGCGCTGCGGTGAATCTTACATATACGGGCTTTTCATTTCAAGGCCAAATAACAAGAAAAATTGGGTAGTAACGGCGCTGCGGTGAATCTTACATATACGGGCTTTTCGTTTCAAGGCCAAATAACAAGAAAAATTGGGTAGTAACGGCGCTGCGGTGAATCTTACATATACGGGCTTTTCATTTCAAGGCCAAATAACAAGAAAATTGGGTAGTAACGGCGCTGCGGTGAATCTTACATATACGGGCTTTTCGTTTCAAGGCCAAATAACAAGAAAAATTGGGTAGTAACGGCGCTGCGGTGAATCTTACATATACGGGCTTTTCATTTCAAGGCCAAATAACAAGAAAAATTGGGTAGTAACGGCGCTGCGGTGAATCTTACATATACGGGCTTTTCATTTCAAGGCCAAATAACAAGAAAAATTGGGTAGTAACGGCGCTGCGGTGAATCTTACATATACGGGCTTTTCATTTCAAGGCCAAATAACAAGAAAAATTGGGTAGTAACGGCGCTGCGGTGAATCTTACATATACGGGCTTTTCATTTCAAGGCCAAATAACAAGAAAAATTGGGTAGTAACGGCGCTGCGGTGAATCTTACATATACGGGCTTTTCATTTCAAGGCCAAATAACAAGAAAAATTGGGTAGTAACGGCGCTGCGGTGAATCTTACATATACGGGCTTTTCGTTTCAAGGCCAAATAACAAGAAAAATTGGGTGGTAACGGCGCTGCAGTGAATCTTACATATACGGGCTTTTCGTTTCAAGGCCAAATAACAAGAAAAATTGGGTAGTACCGGCGCTGCGGTGAATCTTACATATACGGGCTTTTCAGTGGCGGAAATTCGGGTTTTTATTTTGGGGGGGCTCAGGCTCACGATTTTCCGACAAGTAGACAGACACAACAAAGTTTCATTGGCGTTATAAGACAATTTCAAAACTTTAAGAGCAAACTTTTATTAACAAATGCAGCTAAAATTAAAGGATATTCAAAATTATTTGAACCCCTGGTTGCATTGGAAACACAAGAAATTAGTAAATCAAAGAATGTGGGGAACTTAAGCTAATTACAAGACTGAACAATGTATAAATTTCAAGGGCAAAAATATAAAACTATATTTGGATAAGCGATCAAAGAGAAAATTCTTTTCGTCGGTGCATCACTGATTCAGTAGACGTTCTGGGATCAAACATTGGATAGACCGAAGGATGTCCCTGTGGTTACTGAATCTGTCAATCATCTGCTGCTTGATCATATCTAATGCGTAGTAGAACACATCGGTCTTAAACGATTGCTTAGGGTCTTTTGCTGTTTCGTCAGAGGAAACTTCATCAAAATGTCGCTTTCTCTTTTGAGGCCTTTTCTCTTGAAAGTCGGACTTTTCCCCGGCATTGGCAGCGACATTTCTTGCAAGTTATAAAAATTCTTCCAAATTTCTGTTTATTTCTCATTTCACTGAGGTTTTTAATACTTGAATCTATAAGGTCAAACGCTTCACCCAAATCAATGTCACTTTCCTGCAGAGCTTTATTTACGATGTTTGTTGTCTGAAGAATTTCCTTGAAAATGATTGTCACCAATGTGAATTCAAATTTTTACAGAACCTTAGTCCGCTTGCTCTACTGACAACCTCTGTTTCAGTTTCCACGTCTACTACATTTTCTAACATGACAATTATTGCTGGGTAGGTCTCCATCCCCTTAACAACTTGACTATGAGACTCCCAATGTATAAGTGTGTGGCGTTTTAATTTTCTGATGGTGTCGAAACCAAGCTCTTTTTGGACCCGCTGAAAGTGCTCGTTGCACCTAGGGCTAGCCTCTATAAAGTTGTACAGCTCTTCCAGGTTTGCAAAAAAAATTTAAACTTCACATTTCCATCTAATGCCAAAAGAAGGACGAGGTTAAGGGCATGACATGCACAATGTACACTTTTGACAAAGGGGTTGGCACTGATAATCCTTGCTTTCAGCTCTTTATACTGTCCTAGCAATTTAGCGGCTCCGTCTGTTCCAATTCCTCTCAAATCTTTCGAATTTCAACCAAATGATTCGAGCTGCCTTTTAACTTCAACAAAAAACGACTCCCCGGTTGTCGAAACAATATCTTTAAACGTGAGAAATGTCTCATTAATTTCACCTTCGAGAGCATACCTAAAAATAAAGCTTACTTGCTCTTTTTCGAAGCATCTACAGTTTCGTCTAACAGCATGGAAAATTTCTGCAGATCTAATCTCTTCCATGATCTCCCTTCGCAGCACCTCAGCAATTGTGTGGACCATTTCATTTTAAGCAGCTGAACTTGTGTAGCATTTCATTTTAAGCAGCTGCTTTGCAAGAGTCATATAATACATTGCTAAAGTTCCTTTAAGTTTGCATAAGTTCCACAAGTTCTTCAAAGTTTCCTCTGTTACGAACATGGACCTTTATTATGACCTCTGAATGCAATATTTTGGCGTGCAAAAAATAGTGACAGTTGTAGGAGAGAAAACATTGATTTTCTGTTGGCTTCCATCTTCTTCTTTCTTTGGATGCTTGCAATTTTTGCACTTGATGAGAGGAAATTCTTGATATTCTGCCCTGATATGTAGGTTGAATACTTAAATGCTGCCGTTAAGTGAATGTCAGTGTTCTGGTATTGCCTTATTTTTGTTAGAGCTTTATTCCAATTGATCACGCCTAGTTGTGTCCAGTTTTTTCATAGTATGGCATCATTTCTGGGATGAATAAAAGACACCAAAAACAAAACATGCACTTTCGCCTTGGTTATAATGGTGTGCATGCAGCATCCCAAGAAACGGCCCCTATTGTAAATTAACAAACCCTAGTTTTCAAAGTGTGGGACACAAAAAATGTCAGTCAGCGCCGTTACTACCCAATTTTTCTTATTATTTGGCCTTGAAATGAAAAGCCCGTATATGTAAGATTCACCGCAGCGCCGTTACTACCCAATTTTTCTTGTTATTTGGCCTTGAAATGAAAAGCCCGTATATGTAAGATTCACCGCAGCGCCGTTACTACCCAATTTTTCTTGTTATTTGGCCTTGAAACGAAAAGCCCGTATATGTAAGATTCACCGCAGCGCCGTTACTACCCAATTTTTCTTGTTATTTGGCCTTGAAACGAAAAGCCCGTATATGTAAGATTCACCGCAGCGCCGTTACTACCCAAATGAAAAGCTTTGTATGTTTGGGAATCCCCTTCTGACAAGTAGCGTTTGTCAATTCGGGCTTTGCCCTTGATCAGAATTGCCGCAGACGGGCCTAATGTTTTGGGCTAGCCGGCTTGGGGGTTTATGAAAAATTATATGACATTTAGCGAAAGTGTCGTTGAGATTTGAACTTCATTTAATTTTTCAAGTCGATAAATGCTTAATCCACCAAGAATTGTGTTTTGACTTCACAGGCCTACTTGTGGAAACCTGCAGGTCGGCCAGTAATATATTAGTTGGTAGTGATAACGCTTTCTTATGAACGTTAATACAAGGAAAAACATCGTAAAATGGAATAAAATTCAGTTTTGGTAAAGCTAGGGTGAATATTTAATGAATTTCATCGCTTATTCTGAACGCCCGTATATGTCAGAAAAGCCCGTATATGTCACGCCCGTATATGTCAGGTAACGTTACTGACCCCGCTCAAATACAGAGCCACTGACGGGGCAAAGACTTTTCTATGAGCTCAAGATGGAATCAGCAATAATACTAATTTGGGAACAAGACTGTAACTCATCCAATATGAAAATCCATTAATTGTAGAAGTGATTGATATCAAAATAATGGTTTTGTTTCGAAATTTAAGCTTTTCAAGAAGAATTGTTTATTACAAGGCCTCTATACACGATTAGGTTCATTAAGCATGTTGGTTATAGATTATTTCAAATAGCATCATCGTAGTTTGTTGTGTTTCTTTGAGAAAAACTAGAATCTATAAAATAATGCTAGTTATTTTTATCAGTTATGTGATACTTGTAATATACTTTAAAATACAAGAGAAGTGTATTTTTTAAGGAGAGGATGACAGGGCAATTGGTTTTTGACAGACTTGATACTGGGCAGGCGGATTCTTTTACAAGAATTTTTTCTCCTCAGTAGTAGCAAAATATGGCCATGTAGTAAAATAAAGTTTTTCCATGTCCCTTAAAGGGAATTGAAGCATATTTAAATGGCTCCCAGTCAGCAAGCTCGAACTGTCAATCAAACATCAACCAATCACAAGTATCCATCTACCATTTCACGTGGTCACTTCCACTGTAGGTTGCACGCAATTTGCCTTTGAATCTACTTCACGTGCACAGTTACAATGTGACTACACTGCGCAGGCTCTGTACTGTCTACTTTTAGAAAGTGCTTGATCTATGCTTTTATTCTCTTTAAAACACAAACATCACAAGGTTGGAAGTTAATGCAAAAACCCCTTTGATGGGCCTAATTCGGCCTAGGTTTCCAGATAATGGTTATAGGACATGAAAAATCACTATATTATTGTTAGCTAGCTCTAGAATGTACCAACTGTTACAAACCTCCCCAAGAAGAATTGCACGTGTAACCACTGGAAAACTTTTTTGGAAATCATAACTGCACACTTGGCAAGTTGGCTAGTGACGACAAGAGTGTTGTAAAATAAATTCTGCATGATTATAGCAAAAAATTAAAATGCATTCGCTTTCGAAACATTACGTAGGGTAGACGCAATGCTGCTCCGGATTCACTAGGATAAATTTTCAGCAGCTTCTTAAATGTTTCATGAGTTTCCAAAAAATTATGTGTTTTCCCCCAAAAACGTCACATGAACAAAACGATAGTTAGCTAGAGCAAAGTGATATGGTTTCATTGAACACCTGGGAATTTCGGAGGCACACCCGAGATCTGAGTAAAAAGTGCCAAACTTTCTATTCAGGTCTACAACTACAACAACATTTCAATTTGCCATGTCACAGATAAATCAGATGACTTCTCAATCACTAGCACGTTGATAAAACCTGTTGAGTCCTTCTTATTCCAAAATGGCCTAGTTGTACGAAAATGCATTTCTAGCCTGATTCGATTTCAAAAGAGTCTTCAGAAAATTAAAAAAAAACAAATAAAATTCCAAAGTAAACCTAGATGTAAAATTTGTCAACTCTGCAGACTATTTCTCTTTATTGCTCAACTTTGCAAAATAAAGGTCCATGAAAATACATTACGTACAGTTAATAAGAGCAGACAAGAAACATCAAGAAAACCAGAGAAAGATAAAATAGAAAATAAAAAGACCTAAGTTTATTGTTCTGAATATATAAATGTGTCTTTAACTTCAGTCCACTGAAAAACAGTCATGACATCTTGAACATCATCATCGTCATCATTATCTACTTCGTGAGCCACTACGAGACCTAAAGTTGCGTCGCCTAGGAGACCGGGAACGAGAGCGACCTCTTCTTCTTGGAGGAGAGCGGCCAGGAGAGTTTTCCCTGGAAACAGGAAAAGCCAAGACTAAGGATACATGATCAAATAAAACAAAAAAGGAATAACACAGCTTCTGATTCCAAATTTTGGAAAAGCAATCAATGTTATTGGAAAAATGCTGGGACAAGAATGTAAAAGATATTCTCAGGTTACAGAAACAAAGGTAGCTTCGAAGAGCAGAAAAGGTTTTAACAGAGGGGGAGAACTTTGCAAAATGAAGATTGAAGAAAAGAATGAAAGACCTAGGGGTAGACTGTGTTTCTTTAAAATAAAACTATGGAAGCACACAAAACTTTAAAAAAAACACTATTAAAAAAACATGAACATTAAATCATCAAAATGCAGCAATGAAATGCAAAGGTGCAATGAAATTCTGTCATGGACAACACTGCAGTCTAATTGAGAAAGTTGAAAAGCACTAACATTGGTCTCCCTCCACCAACTCCAGCACCACCGCGCCGTCTCCCATACAACCGGCGTCTGAAAAATAAAAGGTTATATCACTGATAGCAGATAAATGCAAATGATTTTACTGCTGGAGCATAAATTATGAACGAAAAATGATTTCTCAAAAATAAAGCTGCATTCACTGGCGTGTAAAGGATCGTGACAAACAATCAAACATAATCTTAAAAAGATATTAACAACGACTCCGTGAGAAGATGGCTTCATACCTTGGTATGTACTTACCAAGGTCATGATCAAATACAGGATCAAATAGAATTTTAACTAGATCTTAATAAGATCGTACCCACACACGCGCAAAGGTTTTTTTCATCACACGCGCAGAGGTGTTTTTGCAGTTGACATAAATTTCCCACGGTCTCATGGTTGTTTACCCATTTTCCTTATTACTTGACTAGCACTTTTGGCCATAATACGACTTGTCCAAATTTCTGAGTGATGTTTTGTATTTGTCTGAATGCTGTTTTCAATTCATTGGCTCATCTTTCACCTAAGTCGCTATTAGCATGTGGAGTGTGATAACAATTTTCCGTCAAACGTAATTGTTCCATGAACGCAAGTTGCTGTCGGAAGTAATTTTTATTTCCTCTTGAAACTTTGGAGAGGGACAACGAAAGATGGTTGCGAAGAGTAAAAACATTGAGTTCTATACAATTAAAAAAGGTATGTCAAGTCAGAATTAATTGGTTCTAAAAAGTTGAAGAAATTGGATGAAAAGAGAAAAACGTATCTTAGAGTAAACTATGTGCCAAACACAAAGAAACCATCCTTGCAAATTCAACATTGAAAGGAAGCGTAAAGGCATATGAAAACAAATTTTAACATCTTAGCGGAAAGAGTTCCCAAATGTGTATTTACTTGCAGAAATTATTATTGCTGTCGGTGGATCAAATTGTGGAGCATGCTCACAAACAGGTTGACACATGAAACTTTTTTCTAGTGCGATGAAATTCCAGGCACATATTTACTTGCGTGTGTGATTTGCCACACACGTGTAATTTTGCTTACGAAAAGGACTGAATCTTATAAGATTCACTAATTCAAATGCTTGAAGACTCTCACCTTAGCTCCCTTGAAATTGGTTTCAGATGCATAAAATTGCAGAAGCCACCACGCGTACACTCTCTGAAAAAAGGCACAAGAAAATGGACCATGCAGAGTTTTGGAATGCAAAATTCAAATTACCTAAGAAGCATGACAATGCAGCAATAGCAATAATTGGTTCTAATTTTATTTACAAGTATTTGGTCAAGTATTTACAACAACAAGACACAAGTATTTGGTTATGCACTCTATCATATGCTTTTTAATTGAAAAGGTAGACAAAAATAAAGGAACAGCCATTTACTCACCCCATTTCATACTGTCTACAGCAAGCTTCCCTGAAATAGCAAAAAATGCAAAAACTAGTTAAAATTACATTTATAAATTTGATTCTAAATATATAGGTTCTCATTTCCAATATCAAAATTGATGAAGTTGGCAAATATATAATAAAATCAATTTATCCTTCATATTATGGATTAAAAGCTACATGTAATAGCAAAAACAAAATAATAAGAATATGAAAATAGTTTGGACCAAACCTAATGAAGATTTTGAAAAAAACTTTATTTAGTCTACAGTAAAAATTAATAGGCTTGTTATGCTTAATACACATATTCGTTTTAATCATAAAATACATTGTAAAATTGAAGTAGGATGTAATTCATCCCAGGCAAAGATAATTATAATCCTCTTCAAAAGCAGAAAAAAGTGACCAAACCATCTACATATATACTTCTAATAATGTTTGGTAGCCTAATTTTAAAAACTTCTGAATGTAAACAAAACTATTTACATAGATCATTTTCCTAAAAATTTCTTATATATAGTCTTTGAAATGTAAAGAACAAACCTGAAATCAGTTACTGGTGAAAGTTCTGCATAAATCGGTTGAGCTGGAATAGGAAAAGATAGTGTGTTAAAATAAAAACACCCATTCTCCATTGAATGTATGCAGAGGAAAACTTGCCATGAAATAGCATGGAAACCAACAACCCCCACATAAAAAGGGTCATATATTAACAAACCCTTTGTGATACAATGCTTTACAATATCAAGAAACAGCTGAAACTTTTTGACTGGCCAGGCTTACCTACTCTAGGGAGTTTCAGACAAAAAATAAGTAAGAATGCCAAAATCTTGTTCTGCTGTTTCTTGCTTCATAGTGATGAGGACAGACTCCAGATAGGGAAAAAATTTTTCTAAAAAAATTGCTCAGTTTTCCTTTTTGACTTACATGCATTGTATCTGTGAAACCCATTGATAAGGGAAGATTTCACTTGCGCTTTAAGTATCTTTGATTATAATAAAGAAACAATAGCCACTTTGGGTTGATACCTCAAGCAGAGTTATATAAATCATACTTTTTGAAAGTGCCAACCAACAATGACATCATTATTCATACAACAAAATTTAAAAATTTTAAAACAGATATTAAGTCAGTAGAATTGCAGACGTTACATCTGTGGGTTGGTTCTCTTCATTATACATTTAATGTATTTTATCTACTGTCATTACTATATCAAAAGGCTTTACCTTACGTTTTCAAGCCATGGCCAAATCTTACAAAAAAATAAGAATAGAAAATTAATTTTTGTTTTCTTGAAACCATGTCCCTGGAAGGAAGTACCTCACAACAACCGTGGCATATGAACATATGCATGTTTATATGAACATATGCATGTTTATATGAACATATGAACTTATGTACTGGAAAAATGGTGAAGATATAACAGAGTGATGAACAAAAAAGAGAATTAATGCTAACTAAGCCTTTGATTAGAAAACATTGGCAGAATATATTCCGCTTGTCAGCTTCGTTAGAATACCTAAATTGAATGGCAACATCACTAAAATTGATTGATTTATAATCAATTTAGCAAGGCATTCAAACAAATATCCCTGCCATCAAACTTTATGAATGTTCCTTCTCTCCGTGGAAAATAAAGGAATAAGTTAAGAACACACCATTGTACCATCGGTTGTTCAGATCTGTGACTGCCTTCTCTGCATCTTCTTCATAGCGAAATTTGATGTAAACATTTCCCACAAGATGATCCCCCAAGTTGTCACAAACATTCATTTCTTCAACATCTCCATACTGGAAACAAAATAAAGCATCTCAAAACCAGAGCTGGTCTAACATACTGGAAATAAAAAATATAAAAGAATAGTTCTTTAAAATGGATTGAGATAAAACAAAATTAACCTTCTCTTCCATTTCCAGGAAAACATCTTCAAAAAATCTGTCATAGTGCTCTTGGGCTTCTACATCAGTCATAATGCTTGCTAAAAGTAGAAAACAATCAAATCAGAAATATTCTCAAGTCAAACAGTTACATAACTTGGAACATGTCTAGTACAAAGTAGCTGTTTAGCTAATTATATTGGATATATTAATTAATTATATTAATTATAATTTAGTAATCTGATAGAGCTGGTCTTGTAATTTTAGCAGGTAAAATGGGGGGAAGTCTATTTGAACAAAGTAGCCAATTAACC
Source organism: Nemopilema nomurai (assembly GCA_003864495.1). Lineage (NCBI taxonomy): Eukaryota > Metazoa > Cnidaria > Scyphozoa > Rhizostomeae > Rhizostomatidae > Nemopilema > Nemopilema nomurai. Next base: position 457,665 of record ML133499.1, on the reverse strand, counting down.
CTATGCTTTTAATTTGCCTAGATATTACTAATATAATATAATAAACAACAAGAGCTCTATATGTAAGAATTAAGTCATAAGTATTAGCCCCTTAAGCTTTCTTAAAACAATTCAAACTTCAAACTTTCAATTATATATATATACATCATAGACAGACTTAAATACAAACTGGCCATGCTTAAAAGTAAATTTTGATTAAATGTAGCTCGATAAATTTGAGCATTGAAAAAATTCCTTAAAATGTAAATTGTGAATGATGATACATAATTATACCTCTGAAGAATAATATTCAATCAATTATAAGCTTTTTGTTCATAGAATTAAAGGTAGTCTGGTCATTAATCTGGTCAAAACAGTAGCTAAACAAAAAGAAACCACTTCTCACTTGAGCCATCTGCAACTGCTGCTTGGTTCTGTGGATTTTGATACATGTTCTGAAGCAGAATCGTCTAAAAGATATTGTGACAAAATTATATACATATACCCCAGTTCCATTGCACAGTACATGGTACATTTGGGTGTATGAAACAAAAATTGTTCAGGCAAGATGACCTATATTCTAAATCTCTAGGTGTAATCTCATTTTTCATGGATAGATCACTTTTCAGGAGATTCCTAACTATAAATACCCTGTAATATATCTATGTGGATTACAGAAGGAGATGAGACTGATTAAATTTGAAATGTATCAAGCCTCTATGTGCAAATGTATCAAGCCATGACTCCATATACATTGAAATTTATTCTGATCTGGGCAACTTTTATCTTAAAATATGGTAAAAATGGATCATACAATTGAAATCTCAATGGAATTTCACTGCAGCAGCAAATTACCATCAAACCTAAAGAAATACCTAAATATTCAAAATAAACTTGTGACCATACAGTCCAAACAATATTAATTTTTCAATTTAAACCAATTTGAAGATAAAGATTTCAATTCTGAACTTCATTCTTGAGAAAGATCCATGGATAGTGAGATATAAAATTGACGACATCAACCTGGATTGGAGATACATCCAAAAAGAGCAAAACCATGATTTTTTCTGCAAATTTTAAAAGCTTTTACATATAGCTGAAAGGTACTTTGCATACCTGACTAAAAGTGGGCTTGTTATGCAGTCTTGAACATCGGTCCCCATGACGACAGGCACCAATTTTGAAGTAGAATGAGCAATTTACCCTGAAAAAGTTGCCATCAAGACAATCTATACATATACTCACTTAGGTTGGAACTGTCAGCATTTGCATAGCATTTGTTGATTCTTAACAATGTATAAACGAAGAAAATGAATTAAAGACCAATTGGCATAAAACTGGTCCACAAATCAGGGATTTTTTATGTTAGTATTTATTCGCACCATATAAGAAAAACCAACGCAGTGTTGGGGCATGTGGCGCGAATCTAACACATGCGCTGAGTTTTCTTGCAAGTTTCCTTGATGTATCTTGCAAGAGCTTGATTAAATTATATATCTTTGAGATATTTTAAACACCTAGAGCCCCCAACTCACGTGAAAATTCGTGTATGTCAATAGATAGAAACTAGAATTCAACAGATGCATCAGCGAAAGTGCTGAGATTAATGGAAATAGGTAGACTCGTGTGCCCGGTAAATATGAAAGCCGTAATTTCAAGTTCTTTTGCTCATGTAAATCAAGTAAGCCATTGTAGAACTACCAAAACATGCCGGTAGCTAAACAATTCAATTTAGTAGATTCGTTAACAGTTTTTATTCCTTACTTGTCCTTCTCTGTACCGAAGATTGATGCAAGGTATTCCGCCATGATGAACAACGACAATGTGGGAAGCAGAAGAATAAAGAATCCCCAAGCGAGGCTGCTTTAAAATGTGCGATGAAACGAGGCCACCGGTTAGTCACAAAAGCCCCTTTCATGGTCCCCCTTTTGAGAAAGAGTGGATTTCTCTTCAGTTTAAGTTAATACAGAAAAAATCAAGCAGATCTATATTAAATGCCATTGGTCGAGGTCACGTTAGAAACCTTCCACGGAATCAGATTTCTAGAACTCTTCTTTCCACAAGTGTTAAGAATTCTAAAAAAACAAGAGTCAAGTTTTACAATAACAATATGCTTGATAATAATAAATTATATGGCTAAGCACCCCTACCCTAAATACATATGAGTACCCCGACCTTCCTCCCCCTTGGGACATGAAAACAGATAGAAAATACAGCAAGGCTTGCAATTATGGCTCTTTGCAATTTCAACATCTTTTTATGTTACTTTATTTTAACTGAATCGTTTTGCCATTTTCAAGATCCCAACCTTTTCAAATCTGAGGGTTGACGGCAGCGGCGGCGCCAGCGTGAAAAAGGGGGGGGGGGGGTAAAGGATCTTCGGGGGCTTAGCCGGTGAAAATTTTTTCGTGGACCACGCCCATTCAAACATACCAAATTGCCCATTTTTGTAATAATTTAAATCATGTAGTCAATAAATGAGAAAATCATGTGAAGAGTCACTGTCTACGCAATGCAAAGGAAAGTCACAGTTGATAAGAGTCACATTTTTTATCCGTTTTTAGAAGAATTAGGTAGACCACATCTTGGAAAAAGTGGGGGGTAATTACCCCCCCCCCCCATACCACCCCTGGCGCCGCCACTGGTTGACGGCTGACTTCCTCATAACAATACCGTTACTCCTTTGAAACTTCCTTGAAATATATATGCTAAGTTCAAGTTAGCATGCTGAAAGCGTGCCCTTCCAGGAAAACCATTACGTTCTGGTCTCGAAAGTCGAATCACTCGGTTCTAGCACGATTTATGCAAATATGTTGTGAATGACCATAGATGAGTCGCTTATGAGAATTAGCATTTTGGTCTAGTCTTTATGCAAATAATCAAACATGGTATTACACAAATTTCATCAATAATGAGTATACAATTAATGGAATGGTAAATACATACAAGCAATAAATATTGTGTGCATAGGTTATTTCAAACGTTGTTTCTGTGCCTGTATGAAAAGTATGGCAAATGAAGACACGGGATATCGTGTGGAAACGAACATTATGAGGAGGATAGTGTTAGCGAGTGTTGGAGTATCCATTTTGTTTCACAACCAATTGGCATCTAACGTATTTAACTGCTTCCTAGTTGAAATCGAGATAATTATCTTTCTCTTTTGTACACGAACCCATTCGCTTGGTGCTTGAGAGACCAAAATAGGTGCAATATTGAAAATTTGAAGTGCACAGATCGTGGAATTGCAAAATTAGGGTTTTTCAGCCGTACATCCGAGATTTTTGGTGACAAGAGCCACACTTTCCATTCAGGTTTCTGGGTACAAATATAAGAGGGATGCTTGCGTAAAAAGGGACAGGGGAAAAACCTTTAAAAAGGGTACAAAAATAGCCAAATATGCATGCATTCTCTTTATCTTGAAAATCACTACAGCAATGGTTTCGTCGTGAAATCAAAGTATTAGAATTCTAAGCCCCAATTCTTTTAATTAGAAGTTCCCTAAAAAGTGCATATATCTTTCTAGGAGCTTCCCTGGTGCCGACGTCCGTGAATACAATTATTATAAATTATTGCAACAGGAAGATGCTATTGTTGATATCATAGTTAAAAAAATAGTTGATCCAGTTTTCAGTCATACTGATCAATGCCATAATTACTAAAAATCAAGCCCACAAACTTCGCGGCAATAAAACCGCCGTCTACATAACAACGCAGCCATCTTCCTTCTCTTCTTTCTGGCCAGCATAAACAGACGCCCCGAACATCTTAACACCAAACTGACCATCCGAAGACTCACTATCTCTTCCTCCATCTTCAAATCGCACATAGCGAGTTGTTTCCGGGACTGGAAAGAAGGTATACTCAACATGGTCCCATTCGTCATCGTAAGCTCTGCTTGTGTCAGTATTATAAGAGTATCCTGGTATCTCTTCGTGATTTTCGTTAAGAAGACAAACTCTCATGAAGTATTGGCCCTCGTTATCAGTTCGTGATGCAAACCTAAAGAAAGCAAACCAACATCAACCAATCTATTTAACAAGTGCAAAGCAAATGCTCGTATAAAACAACAAACCATTTAAAGTTTGTTTCAATATCAACAAAGCTCTTAAGAATAACTTGGTTGCACACAAGAGTAGCTACAGTCTTATACCTTGGGTAAACACTAGAAAGCATTTAAGAGCATTTAAAAGTCATTGCAATTGTTAGATGCAACACCACTACACAATTTTTTATAACAAACAACATCTTTTCATGTCTTAATAAGCCTTAGGTGTAGAAATCGAGTAAAGAATCTTGAAATTGAAAGTTGATCAAAGAAAAAAAATATAAGTAATGAAAAATATACCATTCGCAAATGTAAATCATTAAGTTTGGATTGTCATAAAAATGGGGGACGATTCCATTCTCCAAAAGGCCTATTGTTTGTCTCCTCTTAAACCAGCCTTTTGATGTAGCAATGCAGTGTTGGTCATACCCAGGTGCACTCGGTAGAGGCCCCACGTCAGTACCTAGCGAATCAAATTGAGGCTATAGTTCTTATGCAAGACAGGCAGTATGAATGGAAATTCACCCAGCCATTAGTACTGGCTTAAACAGGAGTGGCTGTGAATTCTATGCAAAGTATCTTGATGGCAAAGAGTGAAATTAAGCCTACATTTTTAGTCAAATATCTGCTCAGAAACGCAAAATTCCTCATGATTAATAATTTATTATGAGCATGGATAAATGTTTGCTAGCATTTGGGAAAATTTGAAAATCGTTTTACCTTGCTTTATCAAAAATTTACAAATGGCATCATATTAGCAATTGAATTAAGATATTCGCATACACAAGAGAGTGTCTAAAGAGCAATGGTCATATCAGCATTGTGATTTTGTCAAGAAAAGTGAAGAAATCCTACATACCACTAGGAGACTTCTCAAGCACAATCCCATCTCCACCATTTTCAATTATTTCCCATGGAGCAAAATCAATGTCTTTACATATGTTGCCTTCCCAATCACTTTTGGGCCGCAGGCTTCCATTTTTGAGGAGATTTTCTGCAACAAATATCTCTTTTAGTATAGTATCATAAGCCATATCTCAGTTAGAGCAGATCATCTTGCTAACTAAAGAAGTCATTAACTCTACCATCTTCAAAGGAGTTAAAAAAAGATAATTTAAGAACTAAAAAGAATAAAGATTAGAAACTAACTGGGCTTAGGCTTCTGATCTTTGCCATCTTGCTTTTCTGCCTAAAAGAGTTGATGATGGAAATATTAATGCAGGAATGTTACAAAATACGACAAAAGATACAAAAATGCAAAAAAACAAAACTTTTTTATTCCATTTGCATTTCAAAATTTCATTCAAAATATCTGCAAATTAAAACTTAGGCAAACTATGGACCTTTCAGCTGAATATAAATAACATAAAATTAAGCGTTTGAAGAAGTCAGCTTCTCCAGTTTATATGCAATTTACCACATAACAATAAAACTAAAACTTTCAAAGTCCTGTTCTTCATTGATATGATCTTTCCTGACACAAAGAAAAGTGTGATTCACTATCCAAAAGCCCAGAAGTAGAAACAGATTGGGTTTTTATTGATTTCATCATGAAATAAAATCAATTAAATAGTACATACAAAAGCTGCATTTACATAAAAAATTCTTAACTCTTCTTCAGATCGAAATAAGAGAAAAAATACATGCTTATTTACTCACAGACATTTTCTGTAGTAGGATGTGCACCCTGAAGAAATTTTGTATGCAGCCTGGTAAAAATAATAATAATAATGATAATGATAAAAGAAAGTTGTTTCAAAACACCCTGTGCCTTGCCTCAATCAGAAACAGAACTGTTGAAGAGGTAACACCAACTAAAAATCACTGACTATGATAATATAAGCAGGAAACACTCAATGTCATAAAGAAAATTATCAGCCCCATGAAATTTTCTAAACAGCATTACAAAAGGATCACAAAAATGGAGAAATTTTTATCTGCAATTTCCTTATGACTTGTAAGTATGGTCTTTGTTTTCTATCTTGGACCAAAAGCATAAGATGTTCTGAATATACTGCTTCATTGGTAAACTCTATCAAATTATATAATATGCTATCTTTTGGCAATCCATATATATCACAATATCAAGATTTAAATCTCTCTCACTGCAATATTTTCTCAAGCTAAAACCTTTCAATAATTATTTATAAAGGCTGTGCTTTATATATCATGACAGAATCAATATTGAAAACCAAAAAATCCACCCAAAAAGAAACCTCACTTTTGCCCAAACAAGACATGTACTTATCTCATAATGAGAAAACTCTTATAAATTCCTAAAGACACTATCCCTGCAATGCAATGACCCATACAAAATGAAAGATATTTCTCACAAAATTTCACTTCAGTTAATGGAAAACTATCAATTATCTAAACCTAGCCTCAGCTATCATGTGAATAACTGCAAGAATATTGTTGGCAACTAGCTATTTTATAAGCATGATCACGTCCATTTATATATTTCATTTCTCCGAGATGGCACACCCAATTAACTTAACAACTTGCAATGGTCAGGATCAATCTTAAATCTAAAACTGCTTTATTTACAACTCATTTGAAAGTGATAATCTGGAATAGGTAGCTCATGCAGTTATGCATTGCCTTTTGTTAAAAGCCGAAAAGCACAAATCTTCAGTGTTGTATGGTATGGACGATTGAAAACTATTGAGGTTATTGAAACTCATATTGGGATTTCTACAGCTCTCTTGCAGCTTAGGAAGGTGGCCTTCTCTTTCTACATCTTCCTATCTTATTTTGAAAGATCTGTCCAGCATTTATGATATCTTTTATCAATAAGGTGCCTTACCTTGAAGACAATCGAGGAAGCAGACCAGCCCTTAGTTCAAACGCCAAGAAAGGTCAGATCAAAACAACATGAACAAACTGATCCAGAACGAGGCGGAAGACGGAGGTCGGGTCAAGGTCAGGGTTCAGAAGATGGGGGAAAGATTTGCAAATAAAATATTAAAGTCATGTTGAAATAAGGAATAACATGATAAATACAAAATAAGGGTAGAATAGTGTAGGGATTTTGAACAAAACAGAGATATCTTGAGACTACTTGACATAAAGGGGCTCTGATCCAAAAAGTGGGTGGGGCAAACATTAATGCAAAAAAATAACATGAATAAGAAAAAAGTAAGAAAATTTATAATAACCTTCAAAATGGTCAATCTGCAAAGAATTGGTGGGGCTTCTCTTCACCCCTTCCCCTTTGTCATCTAACACACACACGCACAACTGCAACAACAAAGGGATTGTGCATGAGACCCATTCCTTCTTTCGAGACAGTGTCCTCCTGTTGGTGCAAAGCAGTGCTGCAGTACGCCAAATACATTGTCACAAAAAGCAACATGCAGGAAGTTTCAAGCAATAGAAGCTTCGGTGGCTACACCAAGGTCTTCTCTCACAACAGGTATATGAATTTTATTGTTACTAGGCCTGGGACAGATTTGGGACGGCTATTTGGGTATTTAATCCGCATGGTGATCCTGATCTTTCAGTGACAATGTCCGATGTGCAAGTTGTGCTGTCATATTTAATTTACTTTTTAATATAGTGAGAATCAGGATGCTTGACGACAGCACAGAAGGATAATTGGACTTTATGTAATGGGGAACGGCGCTGTTTTGTTACTCAAAACTGCATTGGTAAATGAAAGGTTTTGTGACATTTGATACCCCCAATGGCTCAGTTGCCACAAATGCCAACTATTGGTTGAGTTCAACTTTGATTGACAGTTCGTCATTTGTACGAAGCCCTAGAACATGCAAGGGTAGCATCGTCACAATCTTTTGCTCTCTGTAGAGAAAGTAGGGAGGGGGTGGGAGAAAATAACAGAACATTGGGGCATTTTTTGTTTTCTGCAAGTTAGAGCATGGTTTAGATTTTGGCTTAATGTAAAAACAAAGTATTTAGTTGATGTCGTATCAAAGTCTATAAACAAGGAGCCTGCTGTTAAAATCAGTAGCTATCAATATTTCTTGCATCTGTCACAAACATAGACTAGTAAGTTGGTTTCCTATTCATTTTCCAAAATCAACCTCTTGTTACTAATTACTTATACCAGTATAAGAAGATAAGAGAACCACTGTCAATTGAAGCTCTTAAAAGCAACTTTTCTAAAGTACTTGATTTATTTTAGTGATGAGCTGAAGTGTGTCATGAAGTTTGGAGTTTTTCTTCCATCACAAGCAGAGAAAGGAAAAGTTCCAGTTATTTACTGGTTATCAGGTAAACACTTTATCTGTCTACTAGCCCTTACCCTGTGCTTATTGTCTTAGTTAATCCACTTTGGCTAATGTTTAGTGTTGTGCTTGCTAGTCTGTGGAATGCTTTTGTTTAATGTCCAACTTGCTAATAGGAATCACTAGTGGTCTTCCATTTAGTGTGGTCTTCCTTGTCTTCCATTTAGTGTGGTCTTTCACTATTGAAATCTGCTATGATTGAATAGGGTTGTCATCTCTGCTATTGTTTGGAACAACCATTGATTATTTTCTCAACAGGCCTTACTTGCACTGAACAGAACTTCATCACAAAAGCTGGTGCACAAAGAGTGGCTGAAGAGCTTGGAATCATGCTTGTAGTCCCTGATACAAGCCCAAGTATGTGATACAGTAAATCTTTTGAGGCCATGATTCTATTAAGCTGAAATCACACTTGACCAACTCCCCCCACCCCCTTGGTATGGCACTTCACCTATCGTCATTAAGCATCACTTAATTCCAATCTTCGGACTCTTCACATACAAAATGTCACATAGAGCACATCATTCCATGTCTTCACAACACAATGTCTGGCTATCAACAAGACAATATCCTTGCACTTGCATCACAGAAAACCAGAGTTTGGCATGGCTGCAAAGCATGGCTGCTACTTTTTAAATATAGGGGGCAGCATTTTCCTAGCATATGATTTTGCTATAAAGCAAGTTTAAATGAGTCATTGATTGTGGCCCAAGCATGGACATAGAGGCCTTTGAGAAAAAGTGATTTCCAAAAAATGTGCTGAACAGAAATGAAAATCCTATCATAGGCAATCATGTTACTTTCCATGCAAGTATTTGTCTATTGCTACTCTTTTGTATCAACTTTATTTGTACTCATTCCATGCTTAGTAGCCTGATGATTGAAATATATTTCTATGATTTCATTTGAGCCTAAAGATTAAATTAAAAAGTTTTATGGTTTGGAGATGTAACAACTTTATATAAGTGAACAAGTGCTTTGTGGTACAAACTTCACAATTGCTAGAAAAAGCGGAACTATTTTTCGCATACTTAAAAGTACTTTTTTCGTCCGACACTCCTCAGAGTATGCAAACGTCAGAAGATAACCAAAACTGACCGAATAAATAGCCAGATTGCGCCAAAACATACAGTGACGACAATTTTCTTATAATTGGGCAAACTAGGTCGTCCTTTCACCTAGGTGTTTTGGAGTCTGTCTATATTTCAATGGAAAATCCCATTCTTTGTAGACAGAAAGAGTTCGTCTTTTCCTTGGGCTCTTCTAAAGTGAGGTGTTAAGTAACACAGATTGGTCAATTATAACCAATCACACGCTCTGCTTATCCCCCTTTATGTTTTTGATCCGCATCTGGCTATTTATTCGGTCAGTTTTGGTTATCTTCCGATGTTTGCATACTCTGAGGAGTGTCGGACGAAAAAAGTACTTTTAAGTATGCGAAAAATAGTTCCGCTTTTTCTAGCAATTGTGAACTTTATATAATTTTCCATAGGAGGATGCAAAATTGAAGGCGAGGATGATTCTTATGATTTTGGGAGTGGTGCTGGTTTTTATGTTGATGCCACAGAAGAAAAATGGAAGACAAATTATCGTATGTATTCGTACATCACAAAGGAGCTACCAGCAGTGATAAATGCCAATTTCCCTGCTGAAGTAGGAAACCAATCAATATTGGGTCATAGGTTTGTATACTTTGTTTTTATCAATTAATTCAGAAATCACTTTAAAGAGTTATGTACTAAGAAATAGTTTAAAACAGGATGAAAAACAATAAGAATGCTTGGTAGTTTAACTGATCAGTACAGACAATGAGTCATAATGCCCGAAAATACTCGTTTCATTATATAAATGCCATGACACCTATTTATTGAGCTGTACCCATTTTGGCAGCAAAGTGTCTTTTGTAAGTTAGTTAATTCAGATGCAGTGTCAATTCCCAAGGTGATGGAAATATGACGAATGTCATTAAACATCAATTTTTTAGCATGGGAGGTCATGGTTCATTGATATGCTTCCTGAAGAACCCAGGAATGTACAAGGTTAGTATTATTACATGTTTCAAAACCTTGAGGCATTTTGCTGTTGCTGATGATAGTATTAGTATTCCAGTATTTAGTATATATTTCTACCAAGCATCTGTAGGTAGATTTTAGGATACACTGAGAAGCTTTATGATTACCAAGCAATGTCCTGGTCCTTCCTTTGATGTTACCACACCTCATGATTCCTTATGCCTGAAATTACAGGGAGCTTGATGCATAGACATGGCCCACTCCATTGAATGCTCATGCTATAATTGAAAGTAGCATTTCATTTCATATATATATATATATATATCACGGCTTTAAAGATTTGAAAGAACAGGTATACCAAGAACTTTGATGTTTTTCTTACACAAGCACCTCATCTTCCTGATTCCCTGCATCCTGTAGTTAAAGGTAGCAATGGGGTGCTCTTGCTCCTCTTCCCTTCGTCCTAGTTCCTTGCTTATAAAGTTGTTTGATCTATACCTAACCTGTAATATGAAACATCAAAAGTAATTGAAAAAATTACATTATTAAAAATTGAAAAAGTTTTCATGTTTCTCTCTTTTAGTCTGTTTCAGCTTTTGCACCAATTTGTAACCCCATGAACTGTCCATGGGGGAAGAAAGCCTTTACTGGATATTTAGGTTCTAACCAGGAAAATTGGAAGGTATTTTTACTGGAAACATTGTTATGCTATTTGTGCAAATGTTTTGAATAAGCAGGTTACTGCTGTTTGTTTGTTTACTACTGTTTTAAATGTCCTGTCAAAGAAGACTTTTGCAAACCACACCAATATAAATCAAATGTCTTTTTTAGATCATTACTTGTGTGTTTTATCCTAATAGGAATATGATGCCTGTGAATTGGCGAAAAGTTATTCAGGACCAAAATGTGATATTCTGATTGATCAGGTAAGCAAATTTGAAATTATTATATTATTTATTTATTAATCATGAACATTGCCGTTGTCAAAAGCCATTTCGATAGTAATGCTCCTTGTAAATGTCATCATTGCTACCATTGTGTTTACAATAATGAATAAATTGTGACTATACAAACAATACATCAAGATACAAACTTCTATAAGTATTAGACAAAAGAAATCATGAAGACAATGCCATTCTTGGTTCAGAAATGCCTGCATGTGTTTGAGTCAAGGGGGAAGGACAAAAGCACAAAGATAGTGGCAAAACAAAATAGTTTAACACTTTTATAAAATGAAGGTGGACAAATAGCCTGGCTACAAGCACCAAGCAATTCGTCTAAATTTGAATACAAGATTAAATATGACTTGAAATAATAGAGTGCAACAGCATACTAGTTCATACTATTAGATGTGGACCATATTCGTTTATCGCCATCTTGATGCGTTGAATGCTAATGCTCTAGGAGAATACAGCTCTAGATGTTTATAGTTGTAGTAGCTTCTTCATAAAAGATTATGTTCTCATGGCTTCATTACTGTAACTGGTATTCTTCTGTTTTTTGGTAAGCTTTTCCTTAGGCAAGTAAAGGCAAGTGAAGCCAAGTAATCATGTCAATTTGTCTGTATTGTTGTATCATTTTTATAATTGATTTAATCTTGAAACTTTTCTGTATATTGAGGGTGACAACAGTAGTTTTGTTTTAATCCCATACATGCGAAAAGCATCACAATTTTTTGGACTAGTGCTTTGAATTTGTTTCTTGAACAGGGAGAAGGTGATAACTTCTTTGTTGATGGACAGCTTCTGCCAGAAAACTTCTTCAATGCATGCAAAGAAAATTCTTCCTGCAGTGTGACCTTGCGAATGCAACAGGCAAGTTGCAATCCATTTTACTAGATGCTAATTAATTACTGATATCTATGAGGTTATAGTCAATCTCATGAGATGTTTCTGTCTATTTATAGTGAAACTATTTTTCACTATCCATTCTATCTTATGCTAATTCTTCAAATTTTCCTTCCTTCCTACTTGAATCATATCTCACAAATCAAGGAACAGAACTCCAATCAATCAGCACTCTGGTGCACATTCACAATACTTGGTATTCCAGTGAATGGGTTAATTAGTTGTTTGCAAAGTTCATGTGTTTATAACCATAACCATTCTCTGCAAGAGTGTTTGCATTTGGTTCAACTGATCCTAGATGTGGAAGTTTTACAAAGAGGTGCTTCTTTGTAGCAGAAAATTGTGAAGGAATTAAAAGATTTTCTGTTTAGTATCATTGAATGATATGATATTGTCTATTTTTAAGTCAATAACCTTTTGAGGATGTGTGATAATTATGGTATGAAGTTTCTTATATAATATGCCACAATACGGCACATATTTCTCAGCTACATCTTTTCTTGTTGCAGGGATATGATCATAGTTTCTACTTTATATCAACATTTGTAGAAGATCATATTAGGCACCATGCCAAATATCTAAAGAACTGAACTCGTTTCAGAGAAGGACAGAAAAACAAACAGGCATTGGTTTGTGATTTGTTAGAATGAGTACTTTTGTTTCTCATAAGGTAGATGATCAGGTATGGTAAGGTTCTTATGATGTTAGTGAACACAACTTGTATTGAAAATACAGATTGATTTCTAAACCAAGTATTTTTGTTTGTTGTTGTTTCAATGTCTGACTCTTCTGCTATCAACATTATAATAACAACAATAAAAATTGCAATGAAAATACTAATCATAAATGAATAAAGCAAGGGTGATCATGATTACACTAGTATACTAATAAATATATAATACTAATTTTTTGGAACTTCGTCGTTTGATATATAAACACCAACATCTCTTAGAAGTAAGAAATTTGTATTTTACTGGCCTATCTACGCATTTTTACTAAAAATATTGAACTGTCAGGTGGTTAGAGAGATAGAAGACCGGGTTAGTCACGTGTTTCTTGTGCATCCAGTATAATGCGTATAATGCGAAGTTCGAATTATTATGGTGATTTGTTTTTCGCGTTATGTTATTGAGATTTTTCTTGTCAATTGACAAACCTAAGCTTTCTAATAAAATGAATCACAAGGTTTTCCAAAGATTCAGATAAAGCTAATGAAACGGTTTTTTAGGCCAATACAAAGAAAAGTCTTGATGGTTTAAGAAAACACACTACACAATAACTAGAAAAAGCGGAACCAGCTTTGCATACTAGAAGTACTTTTTCGTCCGACTCACAGCTAGAAAGGATACTAGAAAATTCGGAGCAGCATTGTGCCTCTTTCACTTGGATAAGAATAGTCAGACTTCTGAGAAATATTGAGTGCTCCGACTCAGAATTGGCCAGTGGATATTATAAAACCTTGTGAAGTAAATTTGGTTTGGGATTTCAACCTTCTAAGACCCGTTTGATATTTTGTTATACATAACAATAAACACTCATTCTGAAGTTACTCCTTTACATAGATCTAATGGCTTTGTTAGAAGAAGATTCGAGAGCAGTTAGTAGAATCATCTGGTGTTGTTGAAATTTGGTTGTAGTTAAAGAGTTTTACTTAAACATCGTTCCTTTGTTGGAAGTTTACAAATTTTCATGCTGATGTGAAGCTTGATATGTATGACGCATTATTTAAAAACTGAGTAAAATCAATTGAAAAGCATATTGCTATGAGAATAAGGAAAAAACCTTCAGCAGAAAGAGAGCACCCGCATCGAAATTTTAAAAGACGCAATGCCCAAATTAAGTATGATTCGGTTCCAGGTAAACTTCTTTTATAAAATCCAGATTATGCTAAAACACACAATAACGACAAGTTTCGCTATTAAGCAAGCTAGGTCGCCCTTTCACCTAGGTGTTTTTGTGTCTTTTTACACGTCTAAAACTAAAAAGGAATACAAGAATTGTTATAGTAATAAAGTGCATAAAAATCGCTGCTTTTCCCCTTCAGAATGTACTGCACTGAATCAATCTACGTTTGTTGTCATAAAAGTGTGTACCCTCAACGCTAGGCCTTGCTGATGTGAATGACAGGAGGTGGGTGTGGCTTGTATGTCAAAGCACTCTTTCCTCTGATGTCTGCCGGCTGATTCTTTCCGAGCTTGAAAGTAAACTTGTTGAGCAGCAAAGCCAAAACAACCTTCAGTTCCAGCTTAGCGAAACGATACCCAATGCACATGCGCGGTCCACGCGAGAAGGGAAAATAGTAATATGGGAACAGGGGGTCGGGTTCGGCTGCAAAACAATATACAAAATAATAGTCATCGTCAGACTTTCTACTTGCATAAGATATGTCTTGTGTGTTATCAATGTATGTTAACATGTTTCTTGGCATTCTTCATATGCTGTGTTGGAATGATGTCAGAATGTACTTCAGACTACACCACAAAGCACAGAACTTCCTTCCAATGAAGCAACAATTCCAAGCCAATATATTGCGTGGAGATACTGTCTTTTCAGAATGACTTGAAAGCAATGTTTTATTGATAATTAAAAGTGTTCAAGGCTCTGATCATGATTGTCAAGTCAATTGAGTCGCTTTACGACATTACGCTCTGGTTACTATTCCATGCTCAAATAGAAGCAAAATGCATCTATGAATTGAGTTTATTTATTCTTGCTACAAATTAACTTTCATATTTAGCTAGTATAGAATAAATACAGACAATAAGATGAATGAAATGTTCTATGGCCATCATTGTTTCTTGGCACTCCTGTATCCATCTTTTGTTTTGCTTTGATATCAAATTGACTGAAGGATGTAAACAGTTTCGAAAAGTTTATATCTAATGAATTGCTTTAGGATTTTTCTTATTTTGACTGAATAAGTCCATTAAATAAAATAATGTTAAACAGTTAGGATTTTGCTGCATCTGTTCGACATAAGCCCCGGCAAAACGACCTGACATTTGCACTGGTGATGCACTGAACATTGCTCACTTGTTCAGTGTGTGGACATCCAGAAAATTTTGGTGGTGGCAAAACGACTGAACATTGTCCAGTGAACTTTCACACTGTGGAAGAATGCGCGCGGGAAAACTAGCTACAAAACCTGCCAGGCTCGTAAAAATCGCCGTACTCGTGCTCTCTGTCATGACTTTCCTCATCGGAATTAAAGTTAATATCTTCAGAAGACTTGTCGTTACCAATGAAATGCCTTTTCCTGCTCTTTATCGAATTGAAGTTTAATGTTGATTCCTTTTTTTTCCACGGTGTTTAAAGCTTGTTGAAGATTTAAATATTGGAAATAAATTCGCGCCAAATCCAATCCATTACATTCATAGCGCGTGCGCGAACTGGACAATGTTCAGTAGAGTGGCAAAACGACTGAACATTTCTCTACAACATCTATGAACAAAAGAATTTTAATCCTGTCCACTGAACATTTTTGATTACCTTCAAAATCGACTGAACAACACTCAACATCACTGAACAACACTGGACAAGGTGGCAAAACGACGCAACATTTACGCTGGACATTTGTCCAGTGCATGTTTAGTGAAAATGTCCAGTTTTGCCGGGGCTATAGACGCTTAACTACATCCACCCTGTGGTATGAAAGAATTTTTATGGATTTGAAAAATTTGATGCAATGCATGGGTCTCTAACCTTGATTGGAGAATCTGTCCGGATCGTACTTCTCTGGATTCTTCCAGTACTCTGGATTCTGATGTAGTGCACTGACATTTATTAAAAGTCTCTGCCCCTTTGGAATAGTATAAGGTCCAAGTTTGTCCTCCTTGATACACTTGCGACCATAAGCAATCACAACTGGATAAAGCCTAACTGTTTCCTTTATGCAATCTTCGAGGGTCTTCATTTTGTCAATGTCATCAAACGTGACATCCGTAGCACCATTAAGAGCATCCCTGACTTCCTTTCGAACCCTTTCCTGGAATTCTTGATGTTTGGCAAGAAGAAAGATCGTCCAGGTAAGCGTCAGACTTGTTGTTTCGTGGCCAGCAAGCATGAACGTGAAGACTTGGTGAAAAAGATCCTTGTTGGAAATTGTGATTCCTGCTTCTTCATACATGGTGATCAAGATTTGTAGAAGGTCATTCCTCTCCAGTGTTTCTCCTGGGTGTGCCCCCATCTCCCCTCTTCGTCTTTCAATTACCTACAATTCCAGAGTAGATACTTCAATTCAAGAACTCTCAAATTAGATGGTGACATTTTTAATAAGACCTGTTGTTTTAAGGGATACGACCTAGTCAAGTAAATCAACCTTGAGGCATAAGTTGTGTTTTTTTTTCTTATAAAAAAACAACTTCGAATTTCCACAAATTGTGGACGCAGCAAATTCATAGTTTGAAGAGCCCGGTAATAATCACATTTTCAAGTTACAATTCGACAAAGTCCAGAAAAATTGACAGGTCCAAGGCTAGGAAGAATGTTTGCCTGCTAATCTCATATTTGAGAAAGATTGATGAGTATTTTTTATTATAAAAAATGAAAGTGATTGTAGAATAACTTTTGTTTTGAGCTGGTAATGAGGAAGGTATGAATTATGCCACCAGAGGAAGGTTATAACATTTTTGGACTCTGCAATCTAATTGCCTAGAATATCACCCGATGACAACTTGTGTTTCTTTTCATTATCATGGAAAATTAGCTCTTTTCTGCAGAATCTTGATTAATTCCTAGCTTTGCTTTCCTTCAAATGAAGCTTAAGGCCGATACTTTAGATAAGAATGAGATTTAAATTTGCAATTTAAAGTCAAGAGCTTTGTTTAGAGCCACGAGACCAAGAAATCAACTACCACTGCTGTAATGCTGATGCGATGCAATGATAGAACAATTTTTATTCCCTTTGTTGCTTAAATTGTTGAAGTTTTACTTCATCGCTGACAAAATGAGAAAGAAATTTTGGGCATCTCGAAGTCGCTTCCAATATTATCTTGGTTAGCCACTCGAATCTATTACATGAAGTATTAGGGTTAATAGCAAACAGGGATTAAGCCGATTTGAAACATCAGCTTTGTAGGTACAAAACATCAACAATTTAAGAAATAGTAAGAAGTAGTTTAGTTTTCATTTATTAGCTAATAAAGGCCATGGACACACTGAACTTTATAAAAACGCTTAAAATGAAGCTGAATGTTTGAGAGTAGCCAACCTTCTCGATTAGGCCAAAAAATGAGTTCTCTGCATCTTTTAGTTCTTCTCGTTCTTTTGATGGAATGTGCTTGAGCAGTGGAATAAGCTCTTCGAATGATCTTCGAACAATGTTGGTGCTGGCACTCAGAATATGATTGGTTGCTCTACTTTGTTTGCTGTCCCCTTCAAGTGTGGCATTGAAACTATACCCAAATGCACTCAGACCAATAACATCTACTGTCATATCTGTGAACTTTGTCATCATCTCCATTTCAATCGGCTCTCCATTGTTTTGAGATATCTTTTGCTCGTAAAACTGCAGAAATGTCAATTGCCTCAGTTAGAAGTAAACAGGCAAAAGAGCACATTATAGAATAAAGAAAAGGTAGGTTTTCCACAAACTTCAATTCAAGCAGATGTTGAGACAACGTTTCTCGACAATAAAGACGCTTGAGATAAAAACTTTGTACTCGAGACAATTAGAAAAAGGTCAACAAAGTGATCACACACTATCAACAACCATATGATATTGTACATACCTCCAGTAGCTCATTGCCTTTTTTATTGAAAATGGGAATGAATTTCGTTACGCTAGACAAAGTGAAGGCTGGGTTGAGTATCTTTCTTTGGATTGCATGTGCTTTTCCAGATATTGAAAAAAGCCCTGTACCAAGAGCTGGTAGAAATTTGATAACCAAATCGTCTCTATGATAACTGGAACTATTTGTCACCAGTATCTGCTTCACATATTCTGGATCATTGATAAAAACAGCGGTGCTAGCTAGAAGAAGACATGGGTGAAAAGATGAATGTCCAAAATGGCAAAATTGACTGTTTACAATGTTGTTTTAACATAACTTGGCAGTACAAGATTATTTGATGCAGCATTAGCACAAGGGCCCTTGAGAGTAGCCAGAAATCAGTGACTTGCTTTGAGTTGTATGAGACTATAGCTGATATAAACAACAATACAATTATACAATGACATGATACAATAAGACGATATGGTAGATGTATAAACAACAGAAAAACATATTTCTTTGAGGAAGAATCTGATAAAAATAATATCTAACAATCGAGTGCGAGAGAGCCACTCTCTTTACTTCATGTCAACGAATCCTCAATGGGGGCCTATTATAGGGTGTCCAAAAGCCGCCAAACCGTGCAAAAATCAGCCAAAAGCCGCAATCCGCAATTAAAATAACGCGCAAAGACGCAGCCGCGTTGCAAAACACCCAGAGATACCAAAAGCTAGTTAATTTCTAATAAGAATAAAGACTGAAGTGAAGTTGAGTGAGGACCTGGCCGCAAGCCGTTATTGCGGCCTGAAGCCGCAACCGTACCATAGTAGCCAGAAGCCGCAACCGTACCATAGTAGCCAGAAGCCGCAACCGTATTATGGTGGCCGTAAACCGTCGCGATATTACACCGAAAGGCGCTAGACGCATCTCTTGCTGGAGCCGCAATCCGTAGGAAAATCATTCCCCGATCCGGAGGCTGCGCGTAGGCCGCCCAAATCCTCAAGACCGGAGAGCGTAGTGCGAGATAACGCTGGAATGCCAAATGTGGCGAGACGTTCTCGTCATGTATCCCGGAGGCCTGGACCCAAGTAAAGATTTTCTATCTCCTTGGAAATATGACCAATGGAGTTGTTGTTCACTGACACTTCTCTAGGCAAATGTTTTCAGCTTCCTCCTTAAAGATTTTCTGCACGACCAGATACTACTTCTTATAATGATTACGTGAACAAGTGCTTTGTGGTACAAAACTTTACAATTGCTAAAAAAAGTGGAACTATTTTTCGCATACTTAAAAGTACTTTTTCCCTCTAGTGTTTTCGATCCGCATCTGGCTATTTATTCAGTTTTTGGTTATCTTCCGACGTTTGCATACTCTGAGGAGTGTAGGACGAAAAAATACTTTTAAGTATGCGAAAAATAGTTCCGCTTTTTCTAGCAATGATATAATGATTACCCAAAAGACAGTCTGCGATTTGCAATCTCATATTGCCGCTTTTAACTAAACGTTACTATTAGTGAAAAAGTACTTCGTAGTTCAAAGCTTCACAGTTGCAATAAATAGAGGGAACATGATACAAAATTTTTATAAGAATACCTAATTTTTTTCCGAGTCTCAATATTCTGAAATATTATCGGTTTTGGGCCTAAGACTTTCTTTAAATTATTCTTGCCCCACATCAAACTTTAATCTGAGTTAAAATCGTAGAAAAATATCAAATCTTTTCTGATGCGTTTTTTCGTCATAAATTTCAAATATACTTATATATTTGCTTTCGTAATATACACTTATATTTGCTTTGGTTGAAAACTCTGATAAAGGAGAAATTTTAGTTTCGATGAGGGTTGAGCCTGGCATTATCCTTGAATTATTCTTTTATTTTGGCAATTTTGAGCTTCAGTACTATTATAGACTTAATTATTTTAAAAAAGTTGTATTCGCATACTTGACTTAAATTTCGTCCGATACTCGTCAGAGTATGCAAACAGAAACTCTGTATAGACAGAAAGAGTTTAACCTTTCACTTGGGTTTTTCTTTAGAGAGCCAATCATTCTCTTCCATAATCCTCCATTGTTTTTTGATCCACAACAGTTTATTTATTGTCTCTTATTTTGTTCACTTCCCAACAATTGCACACTCGAGGTAGTGTCGCACAAAAACATGTTTTAGATGTGCGAGAAACATGTTTCTGCTATTTCTTGCCATTGCGAGGGTTATTACTAGAATTCATAGGTTTAAAAACAAGAAACGCTTTCGTTACTTTCACCTTAGCATGTACAGAGTTTTTTAAAGGGGGCTATTAAGACCCTAGATGGAAAATACGATCCCTGCTAATAAGATCCCTGTTATAGGCTCTTTCAAGAACTTTTCGTTATGAGAAGTAAGACGATGCGAGCATTTTGAAATGAGAAGGTTGAAACTTGAACAGAATAACGAAATTTTAATTCTCACGATTCTGATTTAGGGGCCTCGACCAGAACGTATTTGCTATTTACAAAAAATTCGTACCTTGGTAAATGAATATGCCTTGGAGGGTTGATGGAATTTCCTTTAATCGTTACTTCCCATTTCTGCTTGCCTTCCCTGGTAGTTAAACAGCCATTTTTAATAACAAATGCTACTTACTGAAAACTGAGTAATCCTTGCAAATTTTTCCGTACGTTTTCCCATAGCCAAGCAGGACTTGATGTCTATCACCAGTCGTGGAATAATCCAGAGTGTTTCCAATGAATGGATAGCCGAGCGGGCCTGGAATTTTCCGAAGTGGATCAGTCAGCCATTTCACGACTTTTGTTACAAAAAGTATAGCAAATATGGTTGCGAAGGACTCCCATCTCGTCAAAAGTTCTCCTATAAACGTCATTTTTGTTGCTTACTCCTATGGCTCTGGTAAAGCGGTTGACGAATTGCTACCCACTTGGACGAAGCTAGAGCATGTACTGACTCTAAATAGAGCCCCTCTTCCCCCCCCAGTCACAATGTGGGTTTCCAATCTTGGTTTTCTTGTTGGAACGTACAATGCATTATTTCCATTTGCGGTGTAATTTCACAAGTTACGGGCTATTCCTGCGTCACGCACGCGGTGTTGTGATTGTCGGTGCGGAACATTTATTATTTGTTGTGAGTTAGAGTTAACTCAAAGATAACTTGCCTTAACCATCTCTAATCAACTTACATACGAAATTTATAATACTTTTCAGCATGTTTTCACGCAGGGGCGGCGGGGAGTGAAAAAAATTGTTATTACCACAAAATATGCGCTTCGTGAGTTTTTTACCAATAGATATTTAAATGATTGTTTTACGTCACTTTCCATTAGAATACTGTAAACAGTCAATCGTGAATGAAAGACATGGATTTCTAACGGAGTTTTTTATCTTTTGTAAATTTGAAATCGAATGATGACCCCGAAAGGGTTCAGTGAGATTAACAAAAGAATCCAACAATTACCAAAAAAATGCGATCGTTCCAATCCTAAAATATACCATAAAAGTTACTTTCTAGAAAATCCTTCGAAACGTCGCTGGTTCTTCCCCTTGAATCTGGTCACGACATTTTCATAAAAAATTGGTTTTTTGCTAGTGATTTTAAAGTTTCATGCTCAACTTGCAAAAAAAACCAGTTGCTCTTTCCGTTCTTGAAGCATCCACGATCTGGAAGCTGAGATGACTCGTTTCATTCGGCTAAACACTCGCTCGCAGTGTACACTTGATTAGACATCAGCGGCTCTTTGCAACCGGGTGAGGCAATCAGCGGCTCTTTGCCATCGGGTGAGACCCCTTGCTATTAAAAGTACACTTTGTAATAGCAAGATGGCCGGTGAAGCATTTGTTCCTTGTTTTAAGTGAAATATTTGTTTTCCCGTAAGAAACTTTGGTGAAAAATTATAAAATTAGAATACTTTTTGGTGTGTAGACAACTCTACCTTAAAAATATAAATAAAAATATGGAAAACAAGTGACAGAAAAAGAACTTTCTAACGCGGTAATATTGCAAAACCCAGCAAAAAAGTTAATTAAAATTGAATAAGGACACAAATCTATCTGAATATGTATCTGATTATGCAAAAATATTTATTTCTATCTGAATCAACACAAATCCAGGAAAAGCTTCTGTAAACGGCTTCGCATGAACGTCTTTTAACTTTAACATCAGGACATGGACGTCCATCGTTTTTAAGGCGAAGGCGCTGTTCATAACTCAATTTACTTCCTTGCGTAGATAAAAGGGAAAAACCGTTGAAACACCCCATCTTACGCCAACTGAAGCGATTTGATTCATTTTGTATCGTACAAATCAACCCTTTTTGTGCTTCTCTTGAGTCGTGATAAGCACGTACCTGATCTCTTGCTATTAAATCTGAGATTTTAATAGCAAGGCGATAAGATTTGCGTTCCTTACAAAAGCCAGTTGCGTCACAAACAAAGGTAGTTATGATGCAATGCACTTTTGTTTTCCTTCATTTGCTATTAAAAAGGCCAAGTTAATGTGTTCGTGACAGGCCGTTGCAATTATTTTCTTTTGTTCAAAAGCAAACTTAATATAGTCAAGGTATAGTTTAGGCCGGCTGATTGTAGCAGTGAACTACTAGAGCGACAGGTGTAAATTCCGAGGATGTCACTTGTAGCAGCCCTTTTGACGAGATGGGAGTTCTACGCAGCAATATTTGTCATAATTGTTGTGACTAAAGTCGTGAAATGGCTGACTGATCCACTTCGGAAAATTCCAGGCCCAATCGGCTATCCAATCATTGGAAACACTCTGAATTATTCCACGACTGGTGATAGACATCAAGTCCTGCTTGGCTATGGGAAAACGTACGGAAAAATTTGCAAGGATTACTCAGTTTTTAGTAAGTAGAAGTTTAAGAAGACGTTGGCTTTATATATCGCCTTTGACATCTCTGCCCTTCTGGGTCATTCAATGACAGGACACTATTGACCCGACATAATGTAAAGCCGCTCTCATGCGGTCAGATTTTGTCGAATTCGATTATCGTATTCGACAAAATCTGACCGTGTAAGAGGAGAAATCGAATGTCGAAAGCCATCGTCAGATTGTCGAATTCGATTTTTCAAGAATCGAACGTGTTCTATTCCATTCGACAAATCGAAAGGTGAATGAATGAAATTTTTTCTCACTCACGCGTTCACACGTTTGGCGCGCAAAACATCATTTGGTTGTAACAACACCAACAGCATTAGACTTATGAGGCCCTTTCCTGCCCCAAAATTAATTTTAATTGATTGACCAAATTATTTTTTGAATGATATGCCGATTTTGATATGTTTTAAAGGGTGTTCAGCCGCCCAATCGCTTGTTCTTAGGGTTTTCTTGGGGTGTTCTTGGAGTGTTCAGTCTTTTAAGGCTGGAATACACTAGGCATTTAGTTGCCGCATTTAGTTGCCGCATTTAGTTGACCGGCAATAAAGTGCCTAGTGTATTCGCAGAGGTTGCCTAATTATTGCCATACATTTTCAAATTATCAACATTCCGGAGTTTCCGTTTTAAAAGTTGAACATGTTCAACTTTTGGGCAATAAAATGCCCGAAAGTCCTTTTTGTACTAATCCCCACTGATTGCTATTGTTTAGTAAGGCGCCAAGAGCATTTGAAGGACAGTTTCCAATAGCTCCTTGTCTATTTGTGAACCGCATGAAAACGGCGTACAAATCGCAGCGATCCGAAGTCATTCAAGAACTTATTAATGCATGGAGAGAAGAAAATTTGTTTGTTATCAACGCCCAATTCTTTCCTACGGCTTAACCATGGCTTAACCCACATCGATTGACGCCTTTTTTTACGCATTCTTTTTCGTTTTTCAATAATTGCATAAGTGATTAATGCTGCGGCAGTGCACTCTTCATCTGAGTCCATGACTTGAACTCTTACTTTGTGAAAGCGTTTGAAAATGTTTTAAAAAATTGGGCTGATAAGAACAAACAAACAGCTCAATCCCTATGAAAAAGAGGCAATGGCGCAAAAGTGAATTACCCACTTGATCATCGATGAAAGGCGCCTTAATTGGATTAACAAACAGGCTTTTAGTTGGCTGGCAATAAAATGCCTAGTGTATTCCTTTAGAATCGACGATCGTATGTACCGAAGAAAGAACGCTGTTTCAGCCATTCTTTTGTCCATTTCGAACATTGTCTCCTATTTCTCCGTCCAAGGTGTTTGACTGTTATCAATGCGACAAAATCTTATCATGATTCGACAAAATCTGACCATGTAAAAGGGGCTTTTGATTCGACAAATCTGAAGAAAAACTTGATTCGACATTATCGAATTCGATCCTACCATGGGAGCTAGGCAGGGGTGGCGCTTAAAGGTATTGGCGTTATTAGTCTAAAAGCTACCACTTTTTCTGAGGCATGAATTTATTTTTAGATGCGTGCTCTTTATCTATTGCGCACTGTTCCTGAAAGCAATGAAATATTGCATCTTTGTTTTGTATCTGCTCCGCAAAGAAAACTGATGACAGATCATTATATCCTGTTAATCCAACATTAATTATCCTCATTGTTATCCCACTGAGATCTCAGATGTCTTATCAGTTTGAAAGTCACGGTATTAGATTCCAGATCTTAATAACGTTTCAGGGCAGTGCCATTGTTCGAATGCCCTTTCGTGACGCATGAGTCCATTGTTTTCGATGGTGCACACAAAGGACTGAGGCAGCCGCGTTATTAGTTTTCAATTCTTAATAACGTGGCCGTCAGAGGTCTTGTTTTCGCTATTTGGGTGTACATTTTTGAAGTCGAGATGAGTCGCTTTTTGCGAAATGAAGGAAACGAACACCGATGGGACGTTCGAGAAGTGTTTTCTTTCGTATGGACTTATGAAAAGCAGAAAGAAGAAGGCAGACCTTGTCCAAAAGTTACCACAAAACAGAGCGACTCGGTATATGAGTTATTTAAATGAAATTGTGGAGATGAAGAAAGAAACACTTTTGACTGTTGGCCTTGTTTAGTCATAGGTGATTTGTCCACTGTGAGTGAAAATATTTCACTTCTTAACTTTAAACTTTTTTTCGTTTCACATCTGAGAGAAGAAAGCATCCCCGAGGCACCTGTGCCCGCATTATTAGAATCGCGAATAACGGGGCTGGAAAGTGAGGGCTTCCAGCCGTCTCAACTTTCTCAATCTTAGCGGCTACACCTTTCCTCTCAGCCCCTAAAATCATTAAATGTTCTTACTCGTATGAAATGTATCCCTTGCAAAGTTTTCTTTGATCAGGTAAGTTTAGGCCCTAAATGCTGGTCTGTTCTCAGGGGACACACGCTAAGATCTATTTTTCTTTGCAAAAATGTTTGTCTGAACAAAATCGTTTGTCTGAGCATTATTAGGGCGTTTCCCATCTAAAAAAAGATGTGGCAAAAAACTCTGTTATTTTATTTGGATAAGTAATACCACTCCAGCAGCGCTACGCACCGCCCCTGGAGCAAGGCTTCTCCATGTCATATTATCCAGGCCATCGAGCCCCCATGTCATTAACTAATAAAAAATTTCGGCATAAGAGTTTAAAGTGTTTTCAAGTAAAAGAGTTAAAGTTTTTGCTGAATCAGCTAATACACCATAATATGGTAGTGGACAGTGGCAAACTGACCTGTATGTGAAAGAGTATTATATTAATCCACACACATAGTTAATTCACTAAACCAATTTTTTTCTATTTCTTAAGGTTAATTTGTAGTGGTTCTTTATTTGTTAAATTTATCAATGCTGTTAGTTTCCAAAATTCTCCTCAACTTTGAATTGTTATGCTGCGACATGCTGACTCATCTTCAAGGGCGGATCCCTTATTTTCTATCTCATCAGCATAATTCATTATTTGAATAACAGTGTAAGTATGATAGAAGAGTTTAGTGAAGTTGCCCTCAGAAACCCCTCCAAAAGCCCTCTAAAACCCACATTTGAAGCAATAAGTTCCTTTGTATTTGAATGTTACAAATGAAATAGAATGCAATAAATTTTTGACGTATCTAGACAGACTGTGCAGATACTACTGAGGTTTTTCTAATTCTATATGGATAGGTATAAGTAGAAATATAACAAGAACCAACTAGCAATGTTTCTTTCATCAAGATATAAAGCCAAATATCTCTCTTAAGATAAACAATGCAATAACTAGAAAGAAAGTCTTCAATCAGTTATTTTGAAAATTACAAGGAAAAATTAGCAACAGGAGAAATGAAGCAATTTGCGATTTCATGAGCAGAACAAATGTAGGACTTACTTTTTTTGAGCTTATTAAATACTTAATTTTTTTAAAAAATCTATAAGGTATAAAAAAATAGAATGATATGTGACAAGTGGGTGTCAAAACTTATATTACAGTTTTTATCATCTTTCTTTTAGCTGGCACCATAATTTTTGTCAATGATCCAGAATATGCCAAGCAAATCTTGGTGACAAATAGTTCTAGCTATCATAGAGATGATGTTGCTCTCAAACTTATACCAGCACTTGGCACGGGGCTTATAACAACATCAGGGAAAGCACATGCAATCCAAAGAAAGACCCTCAACCCGGCCTTCTCTTTGTTCAGCGTAAGGAAATTCATTCCCATTTTCAATGAAAAGGGCAATGAGCTACTGGAGGTAAATGAATGAAAATATATATATAATATATGATCGATCAGAGATTAGAGTCAGATTATAATCGATCAGATATTATAGTCAGATTATATATACGAAGTAATTCTTTTAATTTTGTCTTGATTTGTCACAGGTTAAGAGGTCACCTGGTCAAGCAACTTTATTGTAGAGCAACTAGTTTTCAAAACTGTCAACATGGATATAAGGCTGGTCCATACAAAGTTATAAATAGTTAATATTTCTTGCTGCTAATTTAATTGGCATTTTTACAGTTTTACAAGAAGAAAATCTCAGAAAACAACGGAGAGTCGATTGAAATGGAGATGATGACGAAGTTCACAGACATGACACTTGATGTTATTAGTCTTAGTGCATTTGGGTATAACTTCAATGCCATACTTGAAGGAGACAGCAAAGAAAGTAAAGCAACCAATCATATTCTGACTGCCAGCTTCAACATTGTTCGAAGATCATTTGAAGAGCTTATTCCATTGCTCCAGATTATTCCATCAAAAGAACGAGAAGAATTAAAAGATGCGGAGAAATTGTTTTTTGTTTTTTGTGATTAATATGGTAAAAATTGTTGCTATAAAATTTCAGCTTTTGTTTTATTGACTTACTGCTGGCGCCTGGGATTCGAATCTGCTTTATCCAAAATATGTCATTGACATTTATAAATAAAATTTTATTAATAATATATCATTTTACATTGAAAAAGTTGGGTGTTATATTACAGGTAATTGAAAGACAAAAGGGGGAGATGGCAGCACACCCAGGTGAAACACTAGAGAGGAATGACCTTCTACAAATCTTGATCACCATGTATGAAGAAGCAGGAATTACAATTTCCAACAAGGATCTTTTTCACCAAGTCTTCACGTTCATGCTTGCCGGCCACGAAACAACAAGTCTGACGCTTACCTGGACGATCTTTCTTCTCGCCAAACATCAAGAATTCCAGGAAAGGGTTCGAAAGGAAGTCAGGGATGCTCTTAATGGTGCTACGGATGTCACATTTGATGACATTGACAAAATGAAGACCCTCGAAGATTGCATAAAAGAATCAATGAGGCTTTATCCTGTTGTGATTGCTCATGGTCGCAAGTGTATCAAGGAGGACAAACTTGGACCTTATACTATTCCACAAGATTCTTGTATCTATATCAACGCTAGTGCACTACATCAGAATCC
Organism: Nemopilema nomurai; assembly: GCA_003864495.1. Lineage (NCBI taxonomy): Eukaryota > Metazoa > Cnidaria > Scyphozoa > Rhizostomeae > Rhizostomatidae > Nemopilema > Nemopilema nomurai. The sequence goes on along the minus strand of ML133499.1, from coordinate 430,032 downwards.
GAAGTACTGGAAGAATCCAGAGAAGTTTGATCCGGACAGATTCTCCAAGCAAGGTTTGCATTTGTTTTATTGCATCCTGTTTTTTAAATTGACAAAAAGAAGTCTATCCCTTACTCGGTAAGCAGTGGGAAGAGAAAAACCAACGATATATGATATCAAAGCAGGAAATTTTCGATTACCTTAAGTTGATAACACCAAACAAAGCCAAGCAAATGCTTTCAATGCAGTCCTACTTGCAAAAGGAAATCTGACGATTATTATTATGTATATTGTTTTGCAGCTGAACACGACCCCCTGTTCCCATATTACTACTTACCGTTCTCGCGTGGTCCGCGCATGTGCATTGGGCATCGTTTCGCTATGCTGGAACTGAAGGTTGTTTTGGCTATGCTTCTCAACAAGTTTACTTTCAAGCTCGGGAAGAATCAGCCGGCAGACATCAGAGGCAAGCTCATCATGACGTACAGGCCACACCCACCTCCTGTCATTCACATCAGCAAAGTTCTATGCTGAGAGCAATCTTTTCATTACGAAAAACCAGAATTTTTTAATTCGATTTTTAAAAGAGGACAATACCAGTAGCCTTTAATATGGGTGGAAACTATTATTCAAAAATATTCTTTTCGCTTCAATCCTTTACAAGTTCTTAACCAATTTGTCAGTGAATAAGATGGATCCCGCAAACCTTCACGGACTGCTTAACAATAAATTAATTGCAAGCTGAATGGATATTTCCCAGCTAGATGTAAGTAATTTTCTACCAAATTATGTTTTACTTTTTTGTGTATTTGTCTTAATTTCCCTACACTTCTGTTGTCTTCGATTTGACTTGATAATGTCCTACCGTTTATGGTTGGCGGAAATCAAGGTCCTCGCGCACAAACGGTCATGTGTCTCCTTATGTTGGCTCGTTTTGGACTAGGCCCCAGCACCTGCACACTTTCTTGCCTCCATCTTGAAGGCCAAAGGTCGAGGGCCAAGGGTCAAAGGCGAGGCAGGCAGATGGCCGCCTTGTTTTGCACTTGGAAGGGCTTGCACAAAACACAATATCTTTCCCATCAAAGACCTACCGACATTGCCCATTGTTTGGACAGGCTCAGTTTTCGTCTGAAACAAACTTCATCAGTTGGGGCCTAGCTTTGAGCGACTAAGTACGGCTAGGAACTGGCTTTACTAGAAAAACGGAGAAATAAAGAAAGATGATAGTGGAGCTTTTGGCAAGATGGGAGTTCTACGCTGCAATATTTGTCATAATTGTTGTGACAAAAGTTGTCAAATGGCTGACTGATCCACTTCGGAAAATACCTGGCCCAATCGGCTATCCAATCATTGGAAACACGCTGGATTATTCCACGACTGGCGACAGACATCGAATCCAGATTGACTACGAGAGAACTTACGGAAAAATTTGCAAGGATTATTCAGTTTTCAGTAAGTAGCATTGTTTTCAGAATTGATTGTGCATTTGCGGGGAAGGCGGACAAGAACTCTTACTCTACCCGAATGTGCGTTTCAAGCTGTGGAAAAATCACTCATTTAATAGCAAATTCTGGTCGAGGCCCGCCCCACATTCAAAGCCCTTCCCTCGGATGGCTTTCCCAGTGTCGCTACTGACGAGGGTAGTATAGCAGCCAGCACGGCGTTGTGTTCGATCGCCAACTGACAGATTACCCTGCCAGCTTTCAGTCGTATTTCGTTATTATCGTAAAGTAATTTCCCGTCCAATATACCTTGCAAGCATCCGAACACCAGTCACTGCACTGTCATAATTCCCTTTCTGCAAACACAAAACAGGGATTTGTTTCGATGTGTTGACAGCCTGGCCGTCCAAATTATCCGTCCCGTTTCTTATATATATATTATTCTGATGAAATTCTTGAATGCGCCCAAGACGATTCCCTCCAAAGATCCCCAGGTTTTCAAAATAGAATGAAATACTATCACGTTTTTTATTTACTTTGCTCCAAACATTGAAATCCAGGGAATGGCAAGTAAAAGAGACGAACCTGGCGATTATCGTCCGACGTCTCTGAAATGTTGAACAGTTTATGTTTGGGGGTCATCCATAAATTACGTACATATCTATGCAAGGGGGAGGGGGGCTAAACAAAGTTCCTCCCAAACTGCGTATGTACTTTATTGATGACCACTTCTGATGTAAGTAAAAAACGCACGCTATTTCTTTCTAGCTGGCACCTTTGTTTTTATCAATGATCCAGAATATGTGAAGCAGATACTGGTGACAAATAGTTCAAGTTATCACAGAGGCGACATGATTCTCAAGATATTGCCAGCATTTGGCACAGGGCTGATAACAACATCAGGGAAAGCACATGCAATCCAAAGAAAAACACTCAACCCAGCCTTCAATTTGTCCAGCGTAAGGAAATTCAATCCCATTTTCAATAAAAAGGGCAATGAGCTACTGGAGGTTAGTAGAATATTATCTGTTTGTGAGATGCAGTAAATTCTGTCTCCAGATTTGAAGTTTCATCCCAAAAATATTTATAGAATAACATAATTTTAAAGCATGCTTGAATTGACCAACGTTGATGGAAACTCGGATTTGTTCCATAATAAGCTCTATTGCCTGACCCCATTTAACTGAGCCAATTGATATGTCTGCAGTTTTACAAGAAGAAAATCACAGAGAACAACGGAGAGCCGATTGAAATGGAGATGATGACAAAGCTTACAGACATGACACTAGATGTTATTGGTCTGAGTGCATTTGGGTATAATTTCAATGCCATCCTTGAAGGAGACAGCAAAGAAAGTAAAGCAACCAATCATATTCTGAGTGCCAGCTTCAACATTGTTCGAAGATCATTTGAAGAGCTTATTCCACTGCTCAAGCTCATTTCATCAAAAGAACGAGAAGAACTAAAGGATGCTGAAAAAATTCTCTTCGGCCTAATACAGAAGGTAAAGCTCACCACACTCGTAACGTAGCTTGGATTTCTTTAAAACAGGAAACGCTAGCCCTAGAAGATGAAGTGGAATAATATATGCTTGAACCGAGTAAGATTTTCCTGGGGATCCCATCGTTCCGGCAGGGCTGTTTAAGAAAGATTCTGAAGTGAGGATTGGCTTTGATGATGAAGACAATACGCAAGTTGTCATCGGGGGATACTTAGGTCATTAATTTGTAACTTGAAAGTGACTGAAACAGACTGCTTGCCAGTTGAGATGGTGGCCTAGCTCTTCAAATGCTGCGTCTACAATTTGCTGCAATTCGAATGTGTCTTTGTATAAAAGAATGAAACCTAGCTTATGCCAGCCATATTAGAAATCATTCATGCCTCAAAATTGAAACCCTTGACAAGGTCGATGTCCTTTAACACAACAGCGCCAGTTGAGAAATATAGCTTGCTATTTGAGAGTTCTTCAATTGAAATATCTACTCTGGAATTGCAGGTGATCGAAAGACGAAGAGAGGAAATGGCAGCCCATCCAGGTGAAACACTCGAGAAGAATGACCTACTACAAATCTTGATCAATATGTACGACGAAGCAGGAATTACAATTTCCAACAAGGATCTTTTTCACCAAATCTTCACGTTCATGCTTGCTGGCCATGAGTCAACTAGTCTGACGCTTACCTGGACGATCTTTCTTCTCGCCAAACATCAAGAATTCCAGAAAAGGGTTCGAAAGGAAGTCAGGGATGCTCTTAATGGTGCTACGGATGTCACATTTGATGACATGGACAAAATGAAGACCCTCGAAGATTGCATAAAGGAATCAATGAGGCTTTATCCTGTAGCGATCAGTTTTCATCGCGTTTGTATCAAAGAAGACAAACTAGGACCATATACCATTCCAAAGAACCAGGACATCTTAATCAATGTCAGCGCATTGCATCACAGTCCGAAGTATTGGAAGGATCCAGAGAAGTTCGATCCGGACAGATTTTCCAAGCAAGGTTTGCATTTGTTCCATTTGTATCGTGTTTTTAAACGACATCTGAATGTGAATTCTGTATGGCAAGCTACGTTCTTCGAGATTTCATCACTTAAAAAGGCTATACTTATGCCGGACGGATTTGCACTTTGCCGATCGAGAAATCAAGACTATGGTTTTGCTTGAAGTACTGGCTTTTCTCTTTACAAGATATCCTGAAACATTAGTAGAATGAGGGGAAATTTATCTTTCAGCCTATCATGCATGCACACAGTGAACGAATAGGTTGATAGCTTAAGAGGGTTTAGAAATTGTTTTAGGAAGGTGAAAGTTCAAAGGGCAATGACACTATAACAGTGGTGCAGTTAACTGATTCCTTTGTCTTCAGTTACTAGGCATTTGGCTTCCTTTTTGACCTCTCATTCTTAGGGTAGATGTGCAACATGGCAGACTTTTGAACTTTCCACGTGTGCAATAAATCATTTAATGAATCATACAGCTATGTTACACCTAATCAACCCAGCGTATTGGACGAGTTACACCAAGTAGTCAAATTTGATAAGATGCCTTGATTTTCGGTTGCCGTTTAAATGCAGTCTTTATTTTGCAGCTGAACACGACCCCCTGTTCCCGTATTACTACTTTCCGTTCTCCCGTGGACCGCGCATGTGCATTGGCTATCGTTTCGCTATGCTGGAACTGAAGGTTGTTTTGGCTATGCTGCTCAACAAGTTTACTTTCAAGCTCGGAAAGAATCAGCCGGCAGACATCAGAGGCAAGCACATCTTGACATACAGGCCACACCCACCTCCTGTCATTCACATCAGCGAAGCATAGTGGTTTGAGTGAAATTTCCTGACAAAAGTAAGGATTTTCTGCATTGTTTCAACACATCAATGACCTTGAATATTGACGTGAGCTGTTACTTGAAAGTTCTAGGTGAACTTTTTCATCTTTACTACGTTCACCAAAATGATCTTCATGAAAATGATTTGCATGACATATAAATTAAACTTTTATGCTAGGGCCACATTATTATCTTTTTTACTTTGATCGGAATCTTCCCTTAATCATCTTATCTACCTCGTTGTACCTGTTTAACTTTTGAAATGCCTTTTAATGTGATACTTTTGTCCTCCTTCCATAATTGTTTCCTAGTTAGAAATTCAAAGATTCCATAAATCTGACAAAGTCTGAATCGTTGAAAATTTTTGAAGCTCTTCTTGTCTCAATTTGCTTTTTACCGAAAGTGGGATTTTGTCTATTCCCATCTTTTTAACCAGTAGCTATACTTTTTTAACCAGGGGCAGTTGTGATAATTCCCCTTATCGATGATCAATTAAATTCTCTACAAGTTCAAGGCTCAACAATGAAGCACCCATTAGTCTGTTTGGCCTTTGACCTTTAGCCTTTTATGAAAGCCAAGAAAATAACATGCAATGCAAAACCAAAAAACAGATGTGTCGTTCTAAATTTATGGATAAACGGTTTTCTAATGTGAATATTTAATTACCATTCTTTTTGCCTTTTTTAAGTTAAGCGCTGTTATAAGGCGTTCTTCATTACGGCGAATTTCCTCTGAAGATTTCGTCGTTGCCCTTTTGTCCTTTTGGACTTTATTGCCCTTTTAGGTAGAAGCAAATTTATGACATGCATAGTGGGGCCAAACAACAAATAAATCATGTCAAATGTCATGTAATATGAAAATAGGTGAAAGACAGCTTGACTTATACCCTTCGCCGATTTCTTCCCATCGGAGAGTAACACGATTCAAACAAAAATATGTAAAATTCAATCGTACTCTCTACTGGGTATAACAATGAAGTAGCCATCCCTCTGTCTGGCCTTCGGCCATTGACCTCTGGTCTTTTGACCTCTGACCTTTTGACCTTTGTTGCTATAATGAACTTCTTCTCGAGATTTGTTTTTTTTGCGTCTCTATTACTTGAGCTCAGGATTGTAATAGCACTGTAATCTTCGCCGGAAAAATAATAGTCCTATGCATTGCATTGCGATTAGTACTATTCTGTTCTATTTTAATTCCCAGCAGTTTTTTTTGTAAAAAAGTTTTTTTAGTGCTGCGATATTCTTTATCAACACGTATGTTGTCGTGGTCGTTATCATTGTTTTAATACTATTCCTATAATAACTGTTCTTTTCATAATTATTATTACTGTTAATACCAATAACTCGGTGGTTTCTTCAACTTTGTCGACCACTTTTTCAAATTTAATATGGACATTCTTGGCAGAATTTTCGCTCTGCACATCTACTCTAAATGCAAACTTCTTCTCTACCACGCTATTTTGCCTCTACTAACTATCCTGACACCTTCCCTGCTTCAGACATAAGAAGTAATAAAACCATTGAACGGCCATTTAATCAAATTCTTCAAAACATGCCTAGATCTTCAAATCAGTGTTGAGTTCAACTTTCAACAATGCCAGACTATTGATAATTGGCGTTAACAATTTCCATTTGACACTTGGCAGAGGAAACATGAATAGGCCATAAAGTTTAGTGTTGTAAATTGATTTAATTGTTTTGCGTTATTGGTTGTAAGAATCTTTCGCTCTTTTGACAGAAGCTTACAAAAAGTTTTATTTATAGAGCAACATCACCTTCCAAGCATTCTAAAATTTCTGGTCACGCTTTTAAGCATACAGCTATAGAGTAGTAAAGTAGATTGTGCTTTATTGGAAAGGTGCTTTATTTTGGTGCTTGTTTTTGGTGAATTACTTTGTTTAGAATATTTTTATATACAATGCCTGCCAAAAATCCTTGGAGCACTTCTTTATTTTCTCTGGTTTTTATATTTTTCGTTGCTTTGAAACGCCAATGGCTTTTTATCTCCCTCCTCTCCTTCAAACAATGTTGGTAACAATATATCGTCTAGTTGGTCTGGGGAAAAACGTTTGGCCCAAAAATGACGATTTGGTTAGCAGCAGGAGGGGGATGGATGAACGCGAGTCAAAGAATTATCGTTAATGTTCCAACAATTTTGGCATGTAGTGTACATTTCCACGCTCTTTCGTTGTTTGTAAACCATTTCTATTGTTCTTTGTTCGCTCTCCCCCGGCGATTTGGAGGAACAAAATCGAAAAGTCGATATGTTTCGCAAGAGATGACTGTCCGCGACCGTCACTTTAAAGTCATATGGAAACCAGGCTTAGGAAGAATGCTATAATTTATGAAAGAAATTTTTTGCGGAAATACATGATAGATTTTAAAGTCTGTAAAAATAGATGCCGTGCCAAAAGATTCAATTTTTATCTATATTTATTTATCCAATATTTATTTATAAGTTTTTTCATGTTGTTTCAACAACACATTCAGTAGCAAGAAAATCTTAATCAAGATCAAACTGAGAACTTTTAATGTCTATTCTATGTGTCTTTTATAATAGCGAAATTTAGACACTAACGAAAACGTAAGGAAACACGATCGACACTTTCCTACGTAGGTCCTAAGAAAGATCCTAGGAAATAACTTTTGAAGAAATATTACCAACAATGAGCTCTATACCAAAACAAAATGTGAAATGACACAGTCAAATACCAAGAGAAAGACGACTAACATGGCTAGAACATCTCATGTGCATGTATCCAGAAACAGCAGCAAGGAAAACCCTTAAGGAAAGTAAAACAGCCATAAGGAAGACCAAAGACGAACTGGATGCAGGCATAGTGCAAAGAGTGGTGAAAATATGCGGACATTAAATTACAGAATTGTTATGGAAACGTGTAGAAAATTATATCAGATAAAAAACCAGGCAACTGACACTCAAATGATTTCAGCAGCTGATTTAGCGAAAATCGCGCATCAATTCCTGGAGATAGATTTTAGTTACGATAGAAACTTTACGGACCTAAAACTGCGAGACTGTTTACCTTTTAGGTATCTGCGTTAACATTTTTCAAGCACGAACTCCTGTTCTTGTTGCAATGGTGATGGTGCGTTTTGCTACCTAAAGATTTATTTCCGATTTTTCCTTCTGGTTTTATTTATCCATCGCGTAATGTAGCGAAACCTGACGCATATCTGATACATCAATGATAGGGCTTTTTGTAAGTAACATTGCAAAAAGTGCCGGCCAAAGCCTTCTTTTACTACCGATAAAATTTTCATGCATCTTCCAGTTGGGAAGAATTGGTTCAAGACATTAGTTCTCTCGATAAACCAATATTTCAAAAAAAGGTTGAAAAAACGTGACGCTGACTTTATTTCATTGGTTGTATTAGCGAAAGTCACGTGTACAATATCTCTAGATAGATAATAATTGTTAAAATTCATACAATCATTGTGAAAGTTAAATAGTCACATGTGCAATAGTTTATAATTGTTTAAACGAACACAATCGAAATTAGGAGCCCAATCAATAATTGCGTAAATATGTGTAAGTGTTTGTGCACAATGTACTGTCCCTTTGAAGTCAAGCTTTAAAAATATTCATTGTTCCCAGGACCATTAAAAGGAAGATGAATAAACGTTGCCAGTTCTCGTAAAGAGAAGTTTTCTCAACGCTAGGCTTCGCTGATGTGAATGACAGGAGGTGTGTGTGGCCTGTATGTCAAGATGTGCTTGCCTTTGATGTCTCCCGGCTGATTCTTTCCGAGCTTGAAAGTAAATTTGTTGAGCAGCATAGCCAAAACAACCTTCAATTCCAGCATAGCGAAACGATGCCCAATGCACATGCGCGGACCACGCGAGAACGGTAAGTAGTAATACGGGAACAGGGGGTCGTGTTCAGCTGCAAAAAATGTACATAATAATAATCATCATCGGGCAGGCTTTTGCAACTAGCATTGAAAGCATTTGCAGAACTTCAGGCTTTGTTTTCAATGGTGTTATCAACTAAAGGTAATCGAAAATTTCCTGCTTTGATATCATATATTGTTGGTTTCTTTCTTCCCACTGCTTACCGAGTAAGGGATAGACTTCTTATTTGTCAATTTAAAAAACAGGATGCAATAAAACAAATGCAAACCTTGCTTGGAGAATCTGTCCGGATCAAACTTCTCTGGATTCTTCCAGTACTTCGGATTCTGATGTAGTGCACTAGCGTTGATAAGGATACAAGAATCTTGAGGAATAGTATATGGTCCTAGTTTGTCTTCTTTGATGCACGTTCGTCCAAAGTTTATCACAACAGGATAAAGCCTCATTGATTCTTTTATGCAATCTTCGAGGGTCTTCATTTTGTCAATGTCATCAAATGTGACATCCGTAGCACCGTTAAGAGCATCCCTGACTTCCTTTCGAACCCTTTCCTGGAATTCCTCATGTTTGGCGAGAAGAAAGATCGTCCAGGTAAGCGTCAGACTTGTTGTTTCGTGGCCAGCAAGCATGAACGTGAAGACTTGGTGAAAAAGATCCTTGTTGGAAATTGTGATTCCTGCTTCTTCATACATGGTGATCAAGATTTGTAGAAGGTCATTCCTCTCCAGTGTTTCACCTGGGTGTGCTGCCATCTCCCCTCTTCTTCTTTCAATTACCTATAATATAACACCCAACTTTTTCAATAATTTGTTCAAGTTAGAAATATGTCCAGCATCAAGAGCATATACTGCTGAAAGTGCTCTTGTAGAAACAAGGCCTTTTCCAGAACAGCAGCTGAATTAGTTTTCCCCTAGGAAAAAAGTTATCAGTAAATAAACATTCACCAGTAGATGTGTTGGCAGAAATGAAGAAAAAGTTGAAAATGAAATTGAAAATCCTTGACACATCTAGGGATCATCAAAAATCTCCGTCTAAATTTATTCAAGAAGAGATTTGGTAACTGAGACTAATATTCCAAATTCCAAATCTCAGATTAATAAAACTATATAAACTGATATATTACTAATAAAACTTTATTTATAAAGGTCAATGACATATTTTGAATAAAGCAGATTCAAATCCCAGGTGCCAGCAGTAAGTCAATAAAACAAAAGCTGAAATTTTATAGCAACAATTTTTACCATATTAATCACGCCAAAAAACAATTTCTCTGCATCTTTTAATTCTTCTCGTTCTTTTGATTGAATAATCTGGAGCAATGGAATAAGCTCTTCAAATGATCTTCGAACAATGTTGAAACTGGCACTCAGAATATGATTTGTTGCTTTACTTTCTTTGCTGTCTCCTTCAAGAATGGCATTGAAATTATACCCAAATGCACTCAGACCAATAACATCAAGTGTCATGTCTGTGAACTTCGTCATCATTTCCATTTCAATTGGCTCTCTGTTGTTTTCTGAAATTTTCTTCTTGTAAAACTGTAAAAATGCCAATTAAATTAGCAGCAAGAAATATTAACTATTTATAACTTTGTATGGATCAGCCTTATATCAATTTTGAAAGGTTCGAAAACTAGTTGCTCTACAATAAAGTTGCTTGACCAGGTGACCTCTTAACCTGCGACAAATCAAGACACAATTGAAAAAAAATTACTACGTATACATATATATAATATTTCTTATTTCGTATACATATATATATATAATATATATACATATATAAAATTACTACGTAAACAATATTTCTTTATTTTTAAGCATATAATTCTTTCATTAATTTACCTCCAGTAGCTCATTGCCCTTTTCATTGAAAATGGGAATGAATTTCCTTACGCTGGATAAAGAGAAGGCCGGGTTGAGGGTCTTTCTTTGGATTGCATGTGCTTTCCCTGATGTTGTTATAAGCCCCGTGCCAAGTGCTGGTAAGAATTTGAGAGCAACATCATCTCTATGATAGCTAGAACTATTTGTCACCAAGATTTGCTTGGCATATTCTGGATCATTGACAAAAATTGTGGTGCCAGCTAAAAGAAAGATTATAACAACTGTAATATGATACTTGACATCCACTTGTCATATATGCTTCTATTTGTTCATACCTTATAGGTTTTTCCAAAAAAAAATATTAAATATTTGAAAAGCTCAAAAGAAGCAAGTCCTACATTTGCTCATGAAATCTCAAATTGCTTCATTTCTCCTGTTGCAAATTTTTCCTTGTAATTTTCAAAATAACTGATTGAAGACTTTCTTTCTAGTTATTGCATTGTTTATCTTGAGAGAGATATTTGACTTTATATCTTGATGAGAGAAACATTGCTAGTTGGTTCTTGTTATATTTCTACTTATACCTATCCATATAGAATTAGAAAAACCTCAGTAGTATCTGCACAGTCTGTCTAGATACGTCAGAAGCTTATTGCATTCTATTTCATTTGTAACATTCAAATACAAAGGAACTTATTGCTTAAAATGTGGGTTTTAGAGAGTTTTAGAGAGGGCAACTTCACTGAACTCTACTATCATATTTACACTATTATTCAAATAATGAATTATGCTGATGAGATAGAAAATAGAGGATCCGCCCCTGAAGATGAGTCAGCATATCGCAGCATAACAATTCAAAGTTGAGGAGAATTTTGGAAACTAACAGCATTGATAAATTTAACAAATAAAGAACCACTACAAATTAACCTTAAGAAATAGAAAAAAATTGGTTTAGTGAATTAACTATGTGTGTGGATTAATATAATCCTCTTTCATATACAGGTCAGTTTGCCACTGTCCACTACCATATTATGGTGTATTAGCTGATTCAGCAAAAACTTTAACTCTTTTACTTGAAAACACTATAAACTATTATGCCGAAATTTTGTATTAGTTAATGACATGGTGGTTCGATGGCCTGGATAATATGACATGGAAAAGCCTAGCTCTCATCGTAGGAATTACAATACGTCGGGTCAATAGTGTCCTGTCGTTGAATGACCCAGAAGGGCAGAGATGTCAAAGGCGACAAATTAGGCCGACGTCTTCTTAAACTTCTACTTACTGAAAACTGAGTAATCCTTGCAAATTTTTCCATAGGTTTTCCCATAGCCAAGCAGGACTTGATGTCTATCACCAGTCGTGGAATAATCCAGAGTGTTTCCAATGATTGGATAGCCGATTGGGCCAGGTATTTTCCGAAGTGGATCAGTCAGCCATTTGACAACTTTTGTCACAACAATTATGGCAAATATTGCTGCGTAGAACTCCCATCTCGTCAAAAGGGCTGCTACAAGTGACATCTTTGCTGAGTTTTCCTATACGCCGGAGAATAAATCCCAGTCAGTTTGCCAATCTTCTTGACACTATAAGTGACTTGACTTTTGTTTACGGATTTGCAGCAAAATCAAGCTCATTGGTAAGAAAAGAAAATAGGTTCTTGGATGCCCAGTTTGCAGAACAATTGATTTCACAGCTGGAGTCCTATGCTGTCCTTTGTGTTGGGAATTTGTGTTTGGTATTGGGGAACTTGTTCGTGGCTGGAAACGGTTGGTACTGACAGTAAATGGGGTGAAGTGTTATCAAAATAATAAGAGGGGCTTTGCAGAAAATATTGGGGAGAAAATAATAAAAAAGTAATGGGGGAATGAGCCCCTAATTCTAAACCCCTGGGTGCGTGGGAATGGTCGAACTAAAAAAGACATCAAATAAGGACATGTGATTTATATCAGAAAGCGACGAGGGGCAAAGTGCGAAGATTATGACCTTCCTTCTATTTCTTTGTACACGGCCTAGAAGATATCTTCCCTCACCAGAAAGTAGGGGGCATGGCCCCTGGCCCCCTGGCCCTGATTCTCTTTGAGTGCACAATGTTTCTCTTTCCTTGCTGTATCTGCTTCTGATGTTACTTGGCTACTAACTAACTCATGACTCATGATCTGTTTTTGCGTTTGTAAAGGAGTAGTAGCATGACTATTATTTACCAAGGCCTGGAGCCTAATTTTAAATATATCTATACGCTTTTTCTAAAAAGCCAAGAAAAAGCCAAGAAATTTTGAGAGCTTGGCTGAAAAAAATTTCCTATAAAATGGACTAGTCTAGTAAAACTAAGTCAAAAAATGGTCGAACCTCAAATGAATTGCAACAGTAACGAAATAATGGTTGTTTGACCAAAAAAACTATGCTCAATAACATATAAAAAGTCATAAAGAATCCTAGAAGTTGGACATGTCCAAATCGCCAGCTAAGTTAGGGTGGTTTAGCTAAAAATATTTAATGGATTTTAAACATAGAAGTCGAAGTCGAGAAGGCATATGGGTTTAGATTAATCCTCCTAGTATTTCAATTAAATCTACCAAGATATTTACCCTTGAAACAGATATTTATTCAACATCGTGCTTACTCAATTGTGATATTTAATTTATTTGGGAAAGTCCTCTCGAACCATTTCAAAACAAATATTGGTGAAGAAGCCGTTGTGGTCGAGCATATGATCAAATTGCACGTTACCTTGAATCTTGACCAGAAAACCTGTCCGTTGCTTGCGTAATTTCTTTTTGTGCAGAGAATACAATGCAGGCTACAACCGGCAAAATAGCATACGTGTCAGTTAGGTAAGATCGAATGTGTTATCTGCAAAAAGCCAATCTGGAACATACCAGCAGGTGGCGCTCTTCGTCAGAAAGGTGCAAATAGAATCAACAACGCAAGTAATGAGCGAGGCGACGTGATTAATGTTACTGCTGGTCAATCAGTTCACAAGGAATGTCGCGCAAATTTTACAAAGCCACAAAGTATTGCAGCGGCTGCAAGAGAGACCTCCCAAGCAAGGGGCAATCGTTTACTTCGATCTGAAGCTTAGAAATTCAACTTTAAAGAGCACTGTCCGTTTTGTGGTGAGTGGGGACTGCTACCAAGGGAAAAAGAAGGACTTTTCTCTTGTACCGGTGAGGACCTTCGAATTTCAGAATACATTATCCGAAATATGCAATGAAAGAAATGATGAATGGGCAAGAAAGGTGATTGAGAGAATTGAATCGGCGATTGATCTTCACGCTGCAGATACTTTGTACCACCAAAAGGAGAACCAATTGATAGCCCTTTGCATCAAATAACTTTGCGACTTTAAGTTTTCATACAGAATTGAGTTTCCTCAGAGGTATTTGATATCTCATGAGTCAGGATTGCAAGTATCTCTCGTGCTTATATATACTGATAATGTTGTCCCACATATTCTCATAAAGCTCCCGAGCAGTACATGGCCATATGTTACTCGAAACAGCTCTTAATGCTATTTTGTTACCGAAAGCCTGTGGTGTACCATTGCCTACAGATGCCGACAGAGAGCAGAATGCTGCCGATACAAAAGGAGAGGCTCCAGAGGCTCAACAGCGTGACAGAGGTACAGAGGCAGCTGCTGAGTTGGAAACCCCAGAAGTATCCAGTAATTTGAGGAATTTGAAAGATATGTTGGAGTCACTGATACAAGGAAGTGTTTCTATGCGATATATTTATATTTAACTTTTTATTGTCTACTCTATGTGTTTTGTATAATAGCGAACAGTGGACAATAACGAAAACGCAAGTAAACGCGATCGACAGTTTCCTTCTTAGACCCTAAGAAAGATCCTAGGAATTAACTGACAAAGAACTCTGTACCAAAACAAAATGTTAACTGACACAGTCTAATATCAGGAGAAAAGAGACTAATTGGCCCTTCACATGAGGATTTTCAAACCGGTTTGAATCTCACGCCGGCCTGAGTTCAGTTCGGGTGTGCTAATTTCCCATGCGTTAACATGGTATTTTCAAACCGCTTTGGAATTGCTTCAACAGCAACAACAACAAAACCACGGTCTCACAAATTCAAGGCAAATGGCGTCAAATGATTCACAGCAGAGATTATTATTATCATTTTGTTACAATCTCTTATATTGATAACAAGTACAGCCTTGCAACTTCATTTAGTTTTGATGTTAAACATTCTTGTACGACATCATGCGCTGAAGCAAGAAGTTCTTCGAGCAATTCAGAGTAAAAACGCAGCTGAGAAACAGGTTCAGGAGGAAGGAAAACGATATTGGAAGAATCGTGGACGCACAGAGGTGGTCGAATATGTGGGATGGTTTGATGTTACCAGAGCAATTCAATATTGATTTTGCAAGTTCAGTTCGCCCCGATTTGAAAAAATCCTGTTCACATGGAAATTTCACGCCGACCGGAATTTTCAAACTCATGGCGGTGTGAGTTTCAAATCGCTTTTCTCATGTGAACACTCTAAGGGATTTGACCACACACCGAACTGAACTCAGGCCGGCGTGAGATTCAAACCAGTTTGAAATTCCTCATGTGAAGGGCTTCTAACATGGCTAGAACATCTCATGTGCATTTATCCGGAAAACGCAGCAAGGAAAACCCTTAAGAAAAGTAAAACGGCCATAAGGAAGACCAAAGACGAACCGGATGCAGACAGTAAGGCAAGATTCGGCAAGCATAGGAATTAAACTCTCAAGAGAAGCAAAAACATTAAATAGGTTATCAGAACTGACACAGGATAGAACGATCTGGCGTGGCATTGTGAGGCGAATTGGACAGCATTAACTGCGCGTGAAGAAGAAGAAGAAAAAGAAGAAAGAGATGAAGATAAAGAAGAAGAAACAAAAGAATAAGAAGATAAAGAAGAAGAAGAAAAAGCAAAAGAAGAAGAAAAAGATAAAGAAGAAGAAGAAAAAGAAGAGGAAGAAGTAAAAAAGAAAAGAAAAAGAAGAAGAAAAAGCAAAAGAAGAAGAAGAAGAAAAAGCAAAAGCAAAAGAAGAAGAAAAAGAAGAAGCAAAAGAAGAAGAAAAAGAAGAAGGAAGAGAGAGAAAAGAGAAGAACAAAGGAAGAAATAGAGAAGAAGAAGAAGAGTAAGAATTTCATCAATATAAGTATTGC
Source organism: Nemopilema nomurai (assembly GCA_003864495.1). NCBI lineage: Eukaryota > Metazoa > Cnidaria > Scyphozoa > Rhizostomeae > Rhizostomatidae > Nemopilema > Nemopilema nomurai. The sequence continues at coordinate 414,433 of ML133499.1, read as the reverse complement.
ATCATAACCGAAAAAGTTTTTTGTCTGATGAAAGTTAATCGCGAAAATCACGCGTCAGTTCCTGGAGATAGATTCTAGTTGGGATAAAAACTTTGCGGACCTAAAACTGCGAAACTTCTTACCTTTTAGGTATCTGCGTATAAACTTACGCTTTTAAAGTTAACATTTTTCAAGCACGAATTCATGTTCTGTTTGCAATGGTATCGGTGCGTTTTGCTACCTAAAAGTTAGTTTCCGATTTTTCCGTCTGGTTTTATTTGTTCATCAAGTAATGTAGCGAAACCTGACGCATATCTGATACATCAATGATAGGGATTTTTTGTAAGTTACATCGCAAAAAGTGCCGGCCAAAGCCTTCTTTAACTACCGACAAAATATTAATGTAGCTTCCAGTTAGAAAGAATTGGTTCAAAACATTAATTCCCTCGATAAACCAATATTTCAAAAAAGGTTGAGAAAACAAAGAACGTGACGCTGACGTTATTTCATTGGTTAAATTAGAGCAAGTCACGTGTTCAATATCACGTGTAAGTACTCTCAACGCTAGGCCTTGCTGATGTGAATGACAGGAGGTGGGTGTGGCCTGTATGTCAAAGCACTCTTTCCTTTGATGTCTGCCGGCTGATTCTTCCCGAGCTTGAAAGTAAACTTGTTGAGCAGCAAAGCCAAAACAACCTTCAATTCCAGCATAGCGAAACGATGCCCAATGCACATGCGCGGTCCACGCGAGAACGGTAAGTAGTAATACGGGAACAGGGGGTCGTGTTCAGCTGCAAAACAATATACGTAATAATCATCGTCAGACTTGATTTTGCAACTAGGACTGCATTGAAAGCATTTGCAGAACTTCAGGCTTTGTTTTCAATGGTGTTATCAACTTAAGGTAATCGAAAATTTCCTGCTTTGATATCATATATCGTTGGTTTTTCGCTTTCCACTGCAAAGTAAGGGATGGACTTCTTTTTTGTTAATTTAAAAAAACAGCATGTAATAAAACAAAAGCAAACCTTGCTTGGAGAATCTGTCCGGATCAAACTTCTCTGGATTCTTCCAGTACTTCGGATTCTGATGTAGTGCACTGACATTTATTAAAAGTCTCTGCCCCTTTGGAATAGTATAAGGTCCAAGTTTGTCCTCCTTGATACAATTGCGACCATAAGCAATCACAACAGGATAAAGCCTCATTGATTCCTTTATGCAATCTTCGAGGGTCTTCATTTTGTCAATGTCATCAAATGTGACATCCGTAGCACCATTAAGAGCATCCCTGACTTCCTTTCGAACCCTTTCCTGGAATTCCTGATGTTTGGCGAGAAGAAAGATCGTCCAGGTAAGCGTCAGACTTGTTGTTTCGTGGCCAGCAAGCATGAACGTGAAGACTTGGTGAAAAAGATCCTTGTTGGAAATTGTAATTCCTGCTTCTTCATACATGGTGATCAAGATTTGTAGAAGGTCATTCCTCTCCAGTGTTTCACCTGGGTGTGCTGCCATCTCCCCTCTTCTTCTTTCAATTACCTATAATATAACACCCAACTTTTTCAACAATTTGTTCAAGTTAGAAATATGTCCAGCATCAAGAGCATATGCTGCTGAAAGTGCTCTTGTAGAAACAAGGCCTTTTCCAGAACAGCAGCTGAATTAGTGTTCCCCTAGGAAAAAAGTTATCTGTAAATAAACATTCATCAGTAGATGTGTTGGCATAAATTAAGAAAAAGTTTAAAATGAAATGGGAAATTTAAATGTGAAAACGTAAGTAAGAGGAAAAACTGAAGTGAGGGGAAGTACAAGACAAAAGGCAATAATGGGATTATATGGGAAGAAGAGGCTATGTTGTAAAAATCGCCCCCCCCCCCCGAGAATTGGGATATCTATCACTAGCTACCTAGCTTGACGCATCTAGGGATCCTTAAAAATCTCTGTCTAAATTTTTATTCAAGAGGAGATTTGGTAACTGAGACTAATATTCCAAATTCCAAATCTCAGATTAATAAAACTATATATAGTGACATATTATCAATAAAACTTTATTTATAAAAGTCAATGACATATTTTTGATCAAGCAGATTCGAATCCCAGACGCCAGCAGTAAGTCAAAAAAACTAAAGCTGGACTTTTATAGCAACAATTTTTACCGTATTAATCAAGCCAAAAAACAATTTCTCTGCATCTTTTAATTCTTCTCGTTCTTTTGATGGAATAATCTGGAGCAATGAAATAAGGGCTTCAAATGATCTTCGAACAATGTTAAAACTGGCAGTCAGAATGTAATTGGTAGCTTTACTTTCTTTGCTGTCTCCTTCAAGGATGGCATTGAAACTATGCCCAAATGCACTCAGACTAATAACATCTAGTGTCATGTCTGTAAGCTTTGTCATCATCTCCATTTCAATTGGCTCTTCGTTGTTCTCTGAGATTTTCTTCTTGTAAAACTGTAAAAATGCAAATTAAATTAGCAGCAAGAAATATCAACTATTTATAACTTTGCATGGACCAGCCTTACATCCATTTTGCCAGGTTTGAAACTAGTAGCTCTATAATAAAGTTGCTTGACCAGTAAACCAGTTGACCAGTAAACATGTGACAAATCAAGACAAAATTAAAAAAATTACTTCGTGTATATATATATATATATATAATATATCTTTTCAGGCATATAATTTTTTCATTCATTTACCTCCAGTAGCTCATTGCCCTTTTCATTGAAAATGGGAATGAATTTCCTTACACTGGATAAAGAGAAGGCCGGGTTGAGGGTCTTCCTTTGGATTGCATGTGCTTTCCCTGATATTGTTATAAGCCCCGTGCCAAGTGCTGGTAAGAATTTGAGAGCAACATCATCTCTATGATAGCTAGAACTATTTGTCACCAAGATTTGCTTGGCATATTCTGGATCATTGACAAAAATTGTGGTGCCAGCTGAAAGAAATATGATAACAACTGTAATATGAGACTTGACACCCACTTGTCACATATCATTCTATTTGTTCATACCTTGTAGGTTTTTCCAAAAAAAAATTAAGTATTTAAAAAGCTCAAAAGAAGCAAGTCCTACATTTGCTCATGAAATCTCAAATTGCTTCATTTCTCCTGTTGCAAATTTTTCCTTGTAATTTTCAAAATAACTGATTGAAGACTTTCTTTCTAGTTATTGCATTGTTTATCTTAAGTGAGATATTTGACTTTATATCTTGATGAAAGAAACATTGCTAGTTGGTTCTTGTTATATTTCTACTTATACCTATCCATATAGAATTGGAAAAACCTCAGTAGTATCTGCACAGTCTGTCTAGATACGTCAGAAATTTATTGCATTCTATTTCATTTGTAACATTCAAATACAAAGGAACTTATTGCTTAAAATGTGGGTTTTAGAGAGTTTTAGAGAGGGCAACTTCACTGAACTCTACTATCATATTTACACTATTATTCAAATAATGAATGATGCTGATGAGATGAAAAATAAAGGATCCGTCCCTGAAGGTGAGTCAGCATGTCGCAGCAAAATAATTCAAAGTTGAGGAAAATTGTGGAAATTAACAGGGTTGGTAAATTTGGCAAAAGAATCACTACAAATTAACCTTAATCAATAGAAAAAATTTGGTTAGTGAATTAACTATGTGTGTGGATTAATATAATACTCTTTCATATACAGGTCAGTGTAACTTTACCATATCTTGGTATATCAGCTGATTCAGCAAAAACTTTAACTCTTTTACTTGAAAACACTATAAACCAGGGGCGGCTGGGAGAGTTTTCGAACTGCTATTAGTGAAAGTCACGAGGTTCAAGGGTGTGGTCACCACAACAAAAAATGGACACACCCTTTTTGTGGATATGCCTCTACGGCAAGTCTTTTCCAGTTACGACTGTAGGCTTTGGTTTCAACGGCCTTCGGCTTGCAGACAAAGACCACCAGTGAAAAGCCCCCTGTCCGTAGCCGTAGCCTCGCTGTTTGTTGCTATTAACGGCCCTCTTTTAATAGCAAAATCATATCGGCAAGCAAAGAACGTTGAAAGCTCGCATTTTGTGGACATAAATTCCTGATAATTACACATTGTGAATTCAATAAACCAAAGCATCAAATAATTTTACTCGACCTAAGTGCAAAATTAACTTTACGATAAATCTAGAGTGAAAGCTCGAGAATAAAACAAAAACTAAATATAAAACTAAAATTAACTAAAATATAGAATATTCTAAAATCTTAATTTAGGAAGATCTCCCATCACCAAACACGGCCAGCAAAAATAGGTATTTTTCTCTTTGTCTCCACATATCCAAGAGAAAGCCTCACAATCAGCATCTGATGAACGGTTTTTTAGAGAAACTTTAGGGCACGGCCTTCCAACGTTTTTTAAACGAAGTCGCTGTTGGTGTGTTTATTGTCGTTACGAAGAGAGAATTGTTAATATGTCGTTTACACCCCCAACGTACACTAGAAATGGCAACGCGATTCATTTTAAATGCAATATGCCACAAGAATTGAAGAACGAACGGAGGAATCTTGCTATTAGAAGTTGCCCGGCTAATAGCAAGACCGCATTTGTTGGGTCTTTCACAACAGCATAATTGGCCGATTTACGTCACACAAGGAGGCATAAACAAAGGCGGTTGAGAAAATTGCTATTAGGATCTGTCAACCTAATAGCAATATTTTAGGGCTGGGGCAGTAGTATTCGCTAGCGGCAGTCAAATGAATGCGTCACAATAAGCGTCACGATAAGCGTAGGAGGGGGCGGGGGGTCTTTTTCTTGAAAGGAACAATTTAATTTGAAAAGTTACCGGCTTCCGCTCACTTCACCATGGCCATATCTGAGCAAAATTGCATGAAAATTGTTCGCTTTTTAAATAAACTGATTTCGCCGAGGGTTTTGCAGTGTTAGTTTCGTTTTCAGAAAATATTGCCAGTGGATTATGAGAGCTTTCACAGAAAAAAAACTGCTATTAGACTAATAACACTAATAGCGCTACCAGCCGCCCCTGCTATAAACTATTAGGCCGACGTCTTCTTAAACTTCTACTTACTGAAAACTGAGTGATCCTTGCAAATTTTTCCATAGGTTTTCCCATAGCCAAGCAGGACTTGATGTCTGTCGCCAGTCGTGGAATAATCCAGAGTGTTTCCAATGATTGGATAGCCGATTGGGCCAGGTATTTTCCGAAGTGGATCAGTCAGCCATTTGACAACTTTTGTCACAACAATTATGACAAATATTGCTGCGTAGAACTCCCATCTCGTCAAAAGGGCTGCTACAAGTGACATCTTTGCTGAGTTTTCCTATACGCCGGAGAATAAATCCCAGTCAGTTTGCCAATCTTCTTGACACTATAAGTGACTTGACTTTTGTTTACGGATTTGCAGCAAAATCAAGCTCATTGGTAAGAAAAGAAAATAGGCACTTGGATGCCCAGTTTGCAGAACAATTGATTTCACAGCTGGAGTCCTTTGCTGTCCTTTGAACTTTGTGTTTGGAATGCACTGTGGTGATATTAATTGAATCCCTTATTGTTAAACCTTGTTTGCATTAACCCAAGTGTATACTAATTGCTCATTGTTTTCCGCTTATAGCTAATGCTCATAATCACATGCTAGAGATTCTGTTTAGTTCTTGATCAACAGAGTAAGCTGAAACATGACGTCTGCCTCTTGCTTCAAACCGTCTTTGTTGAACCCACATTCGCAACACTGGTGACAGACGTTCAGAGCTGAGAAGTGAAGATTATCAAGCGACAATGGCTACATCATCTGTTCAGCCCGAGAAATTTCATTCTGGCGAGTTTGTTTCATGGCTCCGCCAGTTTGATGTTGGCGCCGCTGCTAATTTGTGGGATGACGAAAAGAAGTTGCGGCTCCTACCTGCTGTTCTTCGTGGCCCAGCAGCAGTATATGTTCATTCTCTGGATAAAGAAAGATATGCTGCTCTTACGAAAAACCTCAAACGCCTGCTTTGTCCCGCTGTCAATCGAGAAACGTTTTTTACCGATTTTGAACAGCGATGTTTGCGCCCCGTCATTTTTCTATGGGATCTGAAGGACATTTTGTCGAAAGCTGATCCTGATCTTACTGACGCTGCTCGTGAAATTCTACTCACACGTCAATTTATGAAAGGGTGACCAGCTCTTATACGATAAAACTCATTGAGAACAACCCAAAGCCCACGTTGAAGGAAATAGCAGAGTTTGTTCAACTAGTTCAACGCTTTGGTGCGGTTCATCGCCCTAACGAGTCATCTTCTTTCATAACGACATCCAGTCAATTACAGGATGATTTTGTTGCTGACAAAGGCTCTTTAGAAGCATCATCTGTTGCCGCCCTTGCTATCCACGTGTTGCTGCCTCTCCTCCGCAGCCGATTCCACGCAGTGCGAGTTCCCCCGTGTCTTCCACGCCCACTTGTCGGCTCAATGCGCAGGGAAGATACGCCACAATGCAATGGTGTTAGAACTGCAACCAGCTAGGACAGTTTGCTCGTGACTGCCCACACCGTAGATCAGATGTGAATCAAGTGAGTGAGTATTCTTTAAACCTCAAAGGGGTGCCTCAATAAACGGCTGGGTTGAAGGTCACCCCCGTGTTTTCTGTGTTGATTCAGTCTCTTCCTCACCCACACAGCCTCTCATTACATATTATTTAAGTGGGGTCGCAGTCCAAGCTCTTATTGATACCCGGGTTCCATGAAGTCCTTTGTTTCTCGGGATTTATTTGATAAGATTAGGCCTAAAAACAGATGCAGGCGACTCACCAAAGATGCAGGACAATCACTGGAGAGCCACTCAAAGTAAAAGGGATAGTGCAAGCCAGTCTTTCGTTCTCTAGTAATGATTCCGTGTTATATGTTGGAACTTTTCTAGTACCTGGTCTCTTATTTTCACCACTACAGTGTGTTTTAGAATGAGACTTTCTAACTTCTAATTGATTAAATTTGCTTTTTAAATCCCCGTGTGCATATACATTTGAAGGGCTACACGGAGAAACCTCCCTTATCCCTCAGTCTGGGTCTGATTCCCCCGTCACAGACGCCCGCTTATCCACAGACTGTAGAAACAGAAATACCGTGTTTGCTTGTCCAGTCATGTACACGGGGGCCCGCCCCTGTCTCTTTGCAAACCAGTATTTGTATTCTAGGTAGAACAGAAGTGTTAGTTGCAGCTCAGCTACCGAAGTGTTATAGAGAACAGTTAGGTATGAAAACAACTCTCCATAACAATGTTTCCTCTTTGCCATCCTGTATCTGCTGGTTCAGGGATTTAATGTCAAAGTGCCAAGAGAACACTAAAGAAAACACACCAGTTGTACCCAATCCTTTCTTCATTGTACACCGTACACCTCGGTACTGATTTTCTCTAAATCGTAAATCGTACATCGTATACCCAAATAAATATATATATCTTTATATATCTACCTTTATATCTTTTTATATATATTGTAATATGTTCAGCGGTCTAAGGACTTATTTCCAGAATCAAACGAAAGAACAACGACAAATTTCACGGAACAACAAGATGTATATCGACAAAATGCTTTTACAAGTAAATCGTAATTTCAAACTAATAAGAAAACCTTTTACCAGTCACTTTGTTGGCGTGGGTTCGAATCCCACTCCTGTCACCAGTGTATTATGTTCAGCGATCTAAGGACTTACTTCCAGATTTAAACGAAAGAACAACGACAATTTCTCGGAACAACAAGATGTATATCGACGAAATGCTTTTACAAGTAAATCGTAATTTCAAACTAATAAGAGAACCTTTCTCCGGTCACTTCGTTGGCGTGGGTTCGAATCCCACTCCTGTCTCCAGTGTATTATGTTCAGCGATCTAGGGACTTATTTCCAGAATTAAACGAAAGAACAACGACAAATTTCACGGAACAACAAGATGTATATCGACGAAATGCTTTTACAAGTAAATCGTAATTTCAAACTAATAAGAGAACCTTTCGCCAGTCACTTCGTTGGCGTGGGTTCGAATCCCACTCCTGTCATCAGTGTAATATGTTCAGCGATCTAAGGACTTATTTCCAGAATTAAACGAAAGAACAACGACAAATTTTTCGGAACAACAAGATGAATATCGACGAAATGCTTTTACAAGTAAATCGTAATTTCAAACTAATAAGAGAACCTTTCTCCGGTCACTTCGTTGGCGTGGGTTCGAATCCCACTCCTGTCTCCAGTGTATTATGTTCAGCGATCTAGGGACTTATTTCCAGAATTAAACGAAAGAACAACGACAAATTTCACGGAACAACAAGATGTATATCGACGAAATGCTTTTACAAGTAAATCGTAATTTCAAACTAATAAGAGAACCTTTCGCCAGTCACTTCGTTGGCGTGGGTTCGAATCCCACTCCTGTCATCAGTGTAATATGTTCAGCGATCTAAGGACTTATTTCCAGAATTAAACGAAAGAACAACGACAAATTTTTCGGAACAACAAGATGAATATCGACGAAATGCTTTTACAGGTAAATCGTAACTTCAAAGTAATAAGAGAAACTTTCACCAGTCACTTCGTTGGCGTGGGTTCGTATCCCACTCCTGTCACCAGTGTAATATGTTCAGCGATCTAAGGACTTATTTCCAGAATTAAACAAAAGAACAACGACAAATTTTTCGGAACAACAAGATGAATATCGACGAAATGCTTTTACAGGTAAATCGTAACTTCAAAGTAATAAGAGAAACTTTCACCAGTCACTTCGTTGGCGTGGGTTCGAATCCCACTCCTGTCACCTGTGTATTATGTTCAGCGATCTAAGGACTTATTTCCAGAACTAAACAAATAAACAACGACAAATTTTTCGGAACAACAATATACTTCCTATGTAACTTTGTTGGTAGCAACCATTAAACTAAAATGCTGAGCAACACAAGTAAGGCGTGGCCGTGCGGTCGCTGCGAAGCATGACGTGTGTTGCAAGGCAAAGCACAAAGCAGTATTACAATATATAAGCAAGCAATTGAAAGAGCTTCCTGTAATTCTTCGTTCAATGTATGGAAATCAATGGCCTGCACGCGAACCGGATTGTGTAATAAATTACCCCACAATCGGGATATTTGAATAACCAGGGGGTGAAAATGTTTTCCATTTTTTATCATAGTTCTTTGAATCTCACGAAACTGCATCCAGAAGAGCTCACACAATATGTCTGACTGAATTTCAATTCCCATTGGATATTTTCACCCTAAAACAAGTCAAACATCGTACCACAGTTGGACCACATTCTTACTCCCTTGAAGCTGAACTGTAACTGAAACAAATGCTTCATATTTATGGAAAGGTTAATACTCATTGTTAGATTTATTCATACAACTTTATGATATTTGAATTTTTTTGGAAATGGTTCTGAAACTGTTTGCAAGTGACTTATAGTAATAGTGACTTACATTACGGCCTTCTTGGCCCCCGAGTAACGATAGTGAAGAAATAGTGAAGGGACACAAGACATAAAAAGAAACACGTTTTTGGCTTATAATTTTTTTATGAATTATTAGAAATAAAAATATTTTTTATTATTCCTCCCCTCTTATTTTTAAATTTTTGTTTTTTTTTCATATCGGTTCTGGGAGCCTTGATCTGGGTTCTTTGATCAATACTAAAAAATTAATAGTAATAGTTAGTTGACTGCAAATGCTTGATGAATAAACAAATAAACAAAACTTTGATGAAAAACATTTCTCTCTTTCCATTATAGAATTATGATTAACGTGAAAACAGCACAGGATAATGACAGGGACTATGGAAGCGGTGGGACCAAGGGGCTTAGCCAAGTGTTAAACCCCAAAGTGTACAGTACACTTGATATGAATTGCTGTAATTGATATTGCTGAAAATGACTTGCTGCAGCCAACTTGCCTAGCAATTTCCGAAAATGAGTTTCCTGCATTTCTCAAATATTTCACCGCTGCTCGTTCGTTTTCCGAAAACTCTCTGACTTTCACGATGTTGATAGAAACGCCTTTATCAGTATTTATTCCAGCAAAATTTGGCGAAAAATAAGTTTTTTGAACAATGATATGATATCGGCCCATGGGGGTACGCTTTGTGAGGGGCTTTGTATATTTGGCTAGAATGATTTTCCGAGCGGTAGAAAATGCTAAATAAACAGCTACTGTTTGGTTTGACTATGCATCTCTGGATGGTATGCAGGGTGTTCGAACTGTCGTCTCGTGAACAGTTGTTCGTCGCCTTCCATCTTGAGGTACATGTCCTAAACTGATTCGTGAATCTGGCTGGGTTCTGGTCTGTTTCCAGCACCATAATATCCCACTCCTGTCACCAGTGTGAGGGGCTTTGTATATTTGGCTAGAATGATTTTCCGAGCGGTAGAAAATGCTAAATAAACAGCTACTGTTTGGTTTGACTATGCATCTCTGGATGGTATGCAGGGTGTTCGAACTGTCGTCTCGTGAACAGTTGTTCGTCGCCTTCCATCTTGAGGTACATGTCCTAAACTGATTCGTGAATCAGGCTGGGTTCTGGTCTGTTTCCAGCACCATAATATCCCACTCCTGTCACCAGTGCGAGGGGCTAGAATGATTTTCCGAGCGGTAGAAAATGCTAAATAAAACACAAGATTTGCTTCTCACGAATACAAATCATAAAGACGTTAACTTTTACAAGTTTGATAGCAGTGGCCTTTCGCAAGCACCACGCTTCTCTATAACTAACCCTGTTTCTCCGTACTCTACTTTATATAGCAGCATTACAATACAGCAGACTAATATCGATAATTGCCGGTGTTATTGTCGGTATCTATCGTGCAGTGCGTAAATTAACGAGTAGGAGGTGTTAGATATATTAGGATACGCGAGGGAACTTTGTAGAGCAAAAGGGCATGTAAAATGTTACTATGCCGGAAAACATGGAAAACTAAAGCGCGACAAGCTAATATATCCCAATCAAAGAGAAGCATGAACAAATGTAAGCATAAACGCAAGGCTGACCTAAAATGAAATAAGTACCTATATTACAGCTTCATAATTCTAACACTCTGTGCGTCTTTTCTTAACAATTCACCTATAATGGCTGCATTACGTTTAGATCTACCCCTTGGCTGAAATGGTAATGCAGTAGATGTTGCGTTTTGCTGCTGGGCAGGCATTGTGCTCGCATGCTACTGCGCGGGCGTGCTAGAAGGCTGGGCTGACTTGGTTAACTGCTTGTCAGGAGGCAAGTGAGAAGTTTCAATTTCCAAAGGAATCAAATGTTTTAAAGATCTTACCAATACCTTCTTATTCCCGTCACTTGACATTACTGAAACCTTGGCTGATCTTGTTGAGCCATCAGCTCCAACTAGAAGTTCTTCTACCTTACACAGCTTACCTGCTCATTTCGAATTATACAAGTATCATTAATGTTTATGTTAGGATTGAACAATGAATTGTTACGAGGTTTATACTTACCTAAAAAAATTAAAGGGTATTCCTTCTTCCAACGATTAGTGAATTGAGACAGAAGTCTTCGGTTGTACTTAGCTCTTTTGGATAGTCCTTCTCGTAGGTGATAGTCCTTCTCGTAGGTGATAGTCCTTCTCGTAGGTGATAGACCTTCTCGTAGGTGATAGTCCTTCTCGTAGGTGATAGTCCTTCTCGTAGGTGACAGTCCTTCTCGTAGGTGATAGTCCTTCTCGTAGGTGATAGTCCTTCTCGTAGGTGATAGTCCTTCTCGTGTTAACAATTTCAAAATACGCATCGTTAGTCGCAGATGCCTTGTCTCGATTACCAGCTCAAAAACTGTACACGTGCACCACATATGAAGCCGGGTTTTAGCCTTGTTTTAGTCAGTGTCCTTAAAATTATGTATAAAACTAAGTACCCATGCTATTATGCGGATACATTTTTGGTAAGAACCAAACCTTTCAAAATTTACAACGTTGCCAACTTTGGCGTTTTCCTTTGTTGCTAAAGCATGCATGATATTGGGGCTACACTTTACTCTTTCCTGTAAAGCAGAACTGGGTTCGAAAATATCTTCTTGCTTAGGCCATTTTGTGGGTGGCTGTTTAAGAAACCCCGGACCCTCCCACAAAAAAAGATTATGCTCTAATTTGCGACCAAATATACCCCTTGACGGTAAATCAGCTGGGTTTCTGGGCGCCATTATGTTGTCGTAAATGAAGCGCAATTGCTTCACGTTTTCGTTTGGGCAGTTTTGTAGCCCAATGAGAGCCTGCATGTGCGTCGAGATTATTTGTTGTTTTTTTCCAAATCTTGTCTTTAAATTTCCACCGCATTTAAATAATTTTGTTCCGTCAGTTCAAGTCCTGATACTGCACAGTATGCTGGACCTTCCAACAAATTCACCAAGTAGTTGAGCTTATCAATTGCAGTTATGCCTTCGTTTTTATCTATTGCATTTTCGAAACTCTGCCAAAAGGGCATAAAAAGTGTAATATCTCCGTTAAATCGTGGGAGCGTTATTTTTGGCAGACGAATTGCAACAGAACCCATGGTGTTCGAAAAGGCAGCAATTTGCCCTTTCGGCGCTGAGTTCGACGATAAGAAAATGAATAAAACCTTGAATAACAAAACTGGTTATGAAGAAATCTTCAAACAAATGCGATGCATTGCGTTGCGAAGGTTACATAAAACGTTCTCTCGATAAAATTTTCAATCTGCTTACTTTCTCAATCTATATTCTCTGAACACTTCAACAAAACGAACTTCATTCCTGCGCTCCTTCCGTCACTCTCCCGCTAAATTATAATTACGAGTAAATATAGTTAAGTGAATACAATAGGGAGGAGAATCTTTTCTCCCTAAAAATGCTAAGAATTTAAATACAAGTGCATGTGCAAAAGCCAATATCTGAGTGCAATATAAGCGTTGATTACTATACAAACAGCTAATTAACATTGAACAGCAAGCTTGGAAACCCTTTTTAACACATGGTAACCCCGTTTGTATTGAGACCATGGTCGTTTTTTGTTGCTTCTTCAACGTTTTCAGCTTCTCTGGAAGGCGTTGACGTAATAAAATGTGTCCTTCCACTCCCAACGCCGAATGCATTGGTCTGAGAGTATCGACCGTCTTTAAAAGCTTGAATTCTTCCCAGAATTTAATCGATTCTGAATTTCAGCTCTGTCGCTTCATCGACTTCTTTTTCGATGTTGACATCTGGGCATAACTCCAGTATCTTTTTGTTTAGTCCGTTCACGTACGTTTGCTTTTCTCGAAGAGACTTTTGTATCGTTTCTAGACGAATCACCTTCTCGACTTGTTCTCCATTATCATTAATAAGTTCTTCAAGAAGAGCTGTGGCTTGTCGTTCAAGCTTCGTAATGGAGGTTCTATTTCCTCCTCGTATGGCTAACAATTTTTTTTAATTGTCCACTGCTACCTTCTTCTTCAGTGGCTATGATTTCGTCGTATTCCGTGCCCCACGTTGGGCGCCATTATGTGTTGAACGTAGGTTCGGTAGAGCGTAGACGTGAATGAAACTCCATATCGTTGATTTTATCTTTAAATATATACAAAACGTGACTCTATACCACTATAACGTAAATGTAACTTGTTAGCCCATCATAAATTTGTAGCGTGACTTAATCGTAACTTCACTACTTCAGAACAACTTGACCTTACAATATAGGGCGTGAATATTGTAATAAGTTCCGCGGTCTAAGGACTTATTTTCAGATTCAAGCGAAAGAACAACGACGAATTTCTCGGAACAACAAGATGTATATTGACGAAATGCTTTTGCAAGTAAATCGTACTAACCGGAGAACCTTTCACAAGCGCTCTCATAAAACGAACTGAACTAATTGTGTAAGAATCTAAATACAGAATTGTGCAATGCAATAGTATAGCTCAAGGGACAAATAAATGATACGTGAAGGTCTATTTAAAATCTGTAAGGTTAATAGGATTAAAAGATATAATGCGTGATGAGATGAGATAAGATAAGATGAAATAAGTACCTATATTACATACCTCCCTATCAAGGAAAGTGAATCGTCCTCGATTCTTAAAGTGAATCTAATGAAAAGTTAATTGAACGTCCAATGAATATTTGTGTCCGTAAAATAGAAATCGACAAGTCCTGTGATTGAGATATTTGCCAGCTACTATTTGGTTTGACTATGCATCTCTGGATGGTATGCAGGGTGTTCGAACTGTCGTCTCGTGAACAGTTGTTCGTCGCCTTCCATCTTGAGGTACATGTCCTAAACTGATTCGTGAATCTGGCTGGGTTCTGGTCTGTTTCCAGCACCATAATATCCCACTCCTGTCACCAATGTAAAATTTGCTACTGGTATATATATTTGTAAAACTTCTGACACCATTCGTTGTTTGAGCGTTTCAACAATAAGTAGATAAAATTTCAACTGAACTTGAAATTCAGGTATTTCGATATTGTTTTTGCACCAATTGATGTTATTGATTGCGGTGAAAACTGATGGAGGCCCCTAGTTACTGGGACTTTTGTAGCTGTCAGCCGTTTTTCAAGATTTTTTCGTAGCAAATTGTTGTCCACCTTTGTAATGGGATAGAAGTGGATTCGTTTGACTTCTGTTTTACAAATATCAAATAATGCCTAAACGGAAGTTATTTGGTTAGACATTTGCCCTTGCAGGCTGGCTTGATCAGCCAAGTGCTTAACAGTATCTCCAATCCCATCATATGGGGATTTACCATGACTGGTGGCAAAAAAATTCCATTGACAGTTCATTGCAAAGTCTTCCTTATTGTGACACAAGTTCAAGAAATTCTTACAGTTCTTAAACTGGCTGGCACAACCATCAGAAAGTAATGGACAACTTTTATGTCTGTGGAAATCATTTCCTTGATATGATGTGCAGTGCCTTTCAATACATAATACACAAAATGCACATCATGTTCCAGGTCATTGGATAAAAAGCATAGTGATGTTGATCCAATGACTCCACCATTGCCCTTGTGCGCTGCTGGAAAGTGACTGAATCTTGAGTAAAATCAGTAACATCTTCAACCACCTTGACTTCTTCAAATGCTGTCTATTTTGTGAAGATATTGCATAAGCAATCTTCAACATTTCCAATTCCATGACATTGTGCACATCTGTGAATCATACACCCTCTGGAAGTCCTGTCACAGACTACCATATCAACGAGGTCGTGGTACTGGTGTCCTAACTTTGTAGCATCAAGAAGAAGCTTCGGATTTTGATGAGAAGTGCAGATACACACATAATGTGCCCTTTGAGGCCAACTGGGATGCACTATTTTGGCCACAAACTTTGAAAACCCAATACAGGAACAAGGGTTTTCAGACTTGAACAGAGAATATAGATCTTTTATGTTACATAAAAGAGGTCATTTTTGCACACATATTTTTTGTCCAAGACTCACAAAATCTTTCTTTACTGTGGCTGTTTTCATTGCTACAGTAAAAAGATTGAACAGAATTTAACAACTCTTCTTGGATTTTCTTTTCAGTCACTTTGTCTGGCATACCAAGAATCCTTTTCTCTTCTCTTATTGCTCTTGCCTTCCTGACCATGCAAACAGGTACTTGAAATACGTCTGATGCCTTACATATTGACCAAGATTTAGGAGTCAGTGTTAGAACTTAGACGTTCTGCCTGTGACATGAAAACTCAAATTGTTCTTTAATCAGGCTGAAAAGATAGTCTCAGTTGATGGCTTTCTGGATAAACATCTGCGTGTTTCCCTTTATCTGACTCCTCTAAATCATCTGGTTCCACATTTAGAACTGCCACAACCTTCTTTGAAGAGGGTTCATTTATACGCACAACATACTTTTCCCTCCTTCAAGTTTTGATCATTTTGGGTGTAACATCAAGAGTAGTCAGTGTTTCATGTAACAACTCCTGCTCTACTTCAAGAGATGGATGTTGCTCTAACTTTTCAGTTGGGGACTATATTGCGTGCAGGTATGATAAACATTGCTGGGTTGGAGTGACTATTGAAGTTAGTATAGAAAACCGAGATGTTGCGGTGAAATTTTTGCATCCACATTTGCCATGTGTATCATTTATGGGGCCAAGAAGGCGTGGTGACATACGTTGAGTGCCAACATGAAACATTCTTAAAAAGGTACAACCACTAAAAACATCAACAATGACTAGAAGGCAATACACTTTTAAACCAAATGATGCTCTCAAAATAGAAGTGTAGGCACTATGTAGATTTTGATGTTATTTGTCAAATAACTGAAAAGTTTAGTGGACTGATATAATTTGGTATTCAATAAATATAACCTTTTTAAATCATAGATTTTTTTTAGATGTTGAAGCAAAGCCTAAATGATGCACAAAATTCCATTTTTAGATTTAGGGAACACTCATTGCTTAAAAGAGAGAGCAAATATGTTACTTCGACAGCGGCACAAAAATGCCAATTAAGAGCAACTTACAGTATGTAATATTTTGACAAAGGAAAAAAACACCCTCACAGTTTTTTGTATTTTGTTAGTTCATTAAGTTATCTAATCAAATTAAGAAACTCAAATCATTCTAACTTAAGCAACATGATGAAATTCACACCATTATCCTCACAGGTCGTTGCCATGGCAACAACCTACCTTTCTTTTTCTATTTTTAGAATGACTTTTGTTTGTGTCTGGAAATTTCTGATCATTTTTTTGACATCTTCATAGTTGATTGGCATTTCTGGTTTATTTTCATTTGAGATGCATCATATCTTTATTGGTTTTAATTCATGTAAATAATAGCAAAAATTCAAAATGGCGGATCATTGACAAATGTACCGAAAATACCAAAATTTCAAACCCGTCTAACTTTGCAATATTAAAAGGTATGAAGATGAAATTTTCAGCTTATGTTCATGTCATTCTGACATGTAATGACCCGCATGTAAAATATTACTATACCGGAAAACATGAAACTAAAGCGCGACAAGCTAATATATCCCAATCAAAGAGAAGCATGAACAAATATAAGCATAAACGCAAGACTGACCTAAAATGAAATAAGTACCTATATTACAAGAATACAAATGTGTTACTGAGTTAATTAAAAAACATGAACGTAGAAAACAAGCAAAATGAGTTCGAAATAAACTTCCTATGTAGCTTTCTTGGTAGCAACTATTAAATTAAAATGCTGAGCAACATAAATAAGGCGTGACGGCGCGGTCGCTGCGAAGCATGATGTGTGTTGCAAGGCAAAGCACAAAGCAGTGTTACAATATATATAACGTGAGAAGACTGGGACGAGTAGGAATCCCCCATGATGGCGTGGGCTGCGAAATATATTGACTTCACAACAAGCCTCTAACAAGCGCAGCGGGACGATCCAGCCCAAAGTAAGATAATTGAAATAAAATCTTCTGGTCTACCTAAACCTCCCAAATTTGTTTGGTCCAAAGATCCACTTTTACGCGCACTATTGGGAAGATTTATCACTAGCAAATGGAGTTCTTGTCAAGCACCTTAATAAGGAGGGGAAATATCCCAGTTATGCTTTTGTCATTCCTGCTTCCCTGGTTCCCTCTGTATTGACAGGTATTCATAGTAACCCTTTTTCTGGCCATCTTGGGGGTAATACGGACATTATCACGAGCAAGAGCCGATTTTACTGGCCTCGAATGACCATCAAAATTAAGGATTTCGTCGGTAACTGCTCTCAATGCGCACGTTAGATCCAAACCACAAAAAGGCTCCATTAAAAGGCCCCATTAAAATCGATTGACGTTGGAGAACCATTTGTTTTCTGGGCCATGGAAACAAGATCAACGGTCGGCTATTGATTAGCACAAGCCGTGTCCTCCACCAAACAGTGGTAGAGTTTTATTTTTCATTCAGTTTCACGCTAAGGGAAACTCAACTTTGTAATTTTCACCATATTATTAACACACAAATATCATTACAAGATTATAATTCTTACAGTGCTTTTATACTATTTACAGTGCGCATGTGCAATTACAACAATAGAGTGATAAACAAAGTATTAATCCTACTACAACAGCCCGGGGTAATCGACACCTACTAGTTGTCATGGACCATTTCACTAAATTGTAAAACCTCTTAAAAGGTGGGTTTTACAAACGTGAGTTCTTTGTTGGCAATAAATTCTCAAAAATACGGCAACGGCGGAAAAGATCAAAATTCTCCTTTTTACGGCAATGATACGACTAACGGCTAACAGCAAGTTCGACAAATAACGACACGGCTTCAACAGGCACGACAAAACTAGCGACAGAGCTCCTAGCAGTACGGCAAAACTTTCGACAAGCCTACCCCTAACTTATGACATAACCCTTTATATAACCTGAGCAAACCTTAAAATAATAATTACGTAATACAAAAAGCATCTATACAGACGCTGATGCAATCACAGCGCAATGGTGCAATTGTCACGTGATACTGTCCGAAAGGGAACCCTGTGTCGTTACAAAATGATGTGATGTATTGGCTACCAAGGATCAGCATACCACTACAGTTGCTCGGTTGTTGATTTCACGCGTCTTCAGTAGGTTTGGTTCTCCAACTGTCCTTCATTCAGATTTTTTAGACCTCTCAGGATTTATCTTGCTGATTCTTTTTAAACTTTGTATTCCAGAGAAAACACTGAAGAAAAAGTCATTTGAGCCTTTCGCATTTCATATCATTCAGCAAATCACAGCTGGGTTCGCACAACCACCCCCAATTGCACGCACGCAATAACAAAACTTCAACGTTCTATATATATACTGTAAACTAATTAATCCAAAATAAACTACCAATGACGATGCTCTATTCAATTTACGTCAGTTGGCTCAAGCGAAAGTGTAATTATTATAATCGAAGCAATTAAAAAATATGGTAAACAGAAAAGCTGCGTCACCAAGTCACAAGATACAGTTTAAGGCTTAATTACACTAAACCAATACCTTAATCGACTACGCAATGAAAATTTACGTGAAAACCCGAACATAGATCACGGACGTAATTTCGAGAGTAATCTCGTACAAGAAATCTGTATTGTGGAGAGTATATAACAGTAGAGTTGGACGAAATATAAGAGCCTGAGATATCCATGAAATATGTACATAAAACCAAATCCACTCTATTTACAACCGACTTGAATATAGATACTACTACTCATCATGGTAGCCATGAGCGAATGCCGTTGCACTTCTAGGCAACTGCATTATGATTACCGCTAGAACAAGTCACTCATTAGTTGATAAGATAAGATTGGTCGTTACAAAAACAACTACACGCGTTTATAATAACAAAGGGGACTGGAACGAGCGTCCATTACGTTACCGTAACAACAAAAACAAAAGATGCTAACAATCTGCAACCTCATGGGGATGCACACCACAGCTTATCACCCCCAATGTGATGGTGTTGTAGAGAGACAAAATCGTACATTACAAGACATGCTCTCTACTTTTGTATCTGAGCACAAGGATGACTGGGACCTGTGGGTTGATCTGGCCGTTTTTGCATATAACACGATGTTGCGAAAACAATGTTGTTCTAAGCCGTTCTCAAACTTTGATTTAGGTCAGAAATGAGACTAGAGTGACTGTTGTACAACATGCCTTTCAGGTCATGCTCTTTTGCTTCCTGTGGAAGGGTACGAATAATGTCCACAGGAGAAGAAAATAAGTAAATATAGCACGATTCCACCGGTTTCAGCCCCTATGAACTTGTTTTTGGGAGAGTTGCGAGAACACCAGTTAAGCTTGACCTAGGTTTGCCAATAACAAATCCAGCTAGTCAGTCAGAATATTCAGACTTAGTCAGAAAGCGTCTGTTTAGCGAAGAGGAGTTAGCCAGAAAACGTCTAGCTAAGAGTAGATCTACCCAGAGAAAACTAGGCCCTCCTCAATCTACCTGGGTACCCCTTCGTGTAGGCCAGTCTATCTGGCTGCGACGCCCTAAGACCTGGAAATTTGGAAAACGTATTTGGCCCATATATTGTTTTAGAAAGACTGGGGTCAATTATAGAATTAAGCCTAAAGATGGAAAAAAGCTTGTTGTTCACCACAACAATGTTAAGGCTTGCTCTGTACCTTTTACAGAAGGTGAATTCCTTTACCCGGTTAAGGAACTGCCAGGTATTAAGTTTCTTCCTGGGAGAATTGAAGGCAACACAGAAAATGTGGGGGAGCATAAAAACCGTGACCTTTAGCTTTTCCGTCGTCCGGCCTATTCAATACAGGGTTTTCGACCCCCTTTGAGGTTTGGAGAGTATGTTTCTCACTGACAGGGATAAGCAGACAAATAAGGGAGGGGTTAGTGTAACGCATTGGTGTGATATTGATTTTATTCATTATTGTTAAACCTTGTATTTTTATTAACCCAAGTGTATACTAATTGCTCATTGTTTTCCTCTAATAGCTAATGCTCATAATCACATGCTAGAGGTTTTGTTTAGTTCTTGGTCAACAGAATTAGCTGAAACACGATGTCTGTCTCTTGCTTCAAACTCTCTATTTGTTGAACCCAGACCTCAACACGTGGTTGGAAAAGGTTGGTACTGACATTGAAGGGGTGTATGCAGAGGTATAGTGCTATCAAAATAACATGGGGGGGCCTTGCGGAAAATATTGAAAAATAAACAATAAAAAAGTAGATAGTTGCCAATTTTCGGAAATAACAATGAGGGAATGAGCCCCTAGTTCTAAACCACAGGGTGCGTGGGAATGTTCGAACTAAAAAAGACATAAACTAAGAGCATGCGATTTAATCAGAAAGTGAGGAGGAGGAAAATGTGAAGATTGTTAAGAGAGTTTAGTGAAGGCAGCTACCACTTTATATTTTAATAATAAATCACAGTCAATGGCTTACTAAGCAGAATAAATTGCAGAAAATTTGACCTCCTTTCTTTCATCTTATAAACATCTTTCTAATCCTTTCTTAATTGCCTTAAGTAATGTTTGTTCTCCATGTCCCCTGGCCTCCCCCCGGTTTTGCCAGCCCTGAGCTTGTGTCTCTTACGGAATTACAGATAGCCAGAAGAATAAAGATTTCAACAAAAGTTGCCACTCTGCCAAAACAGTGAAAGGAACAAGTTAAATGTAGTCGTCACACGTAGGCCTGCTTAGTTCATTTCAACTTCAAAAGACAGGTAACATTTAGATTCGGGAACTTGAGTAAAATCCAATGGATTAACTGCAACGGATAGCCTTACTTTTAGTCTTAGAGACGATCAAAAGATCAAAAGTTAGGATTAAGATCTAACCCAAGGAATTTGTTTTGAATTCGACACTCGTGTCGTCAGTTCCTTGTTGTTTATCGCCTAAAAGTCAAGTCAGATTATGGTATACTGATTTGAGCATGCGCAATGATCATCAGTTTCGCGCCAAATTGCGTCTGCGAAGTCTGTTCTATATGTAGTATAGGGCATTTATGTGTGCTATACAAGCAGGGGCGTGCCGAAGTGAGGGGTGTGGGGGTGTCAAACGTGAATATTCCTGACTTGATTTTCTTTCAACCTGTCTACTTGATCTTCCCATACTAAATCAAATTGCTTGAAAAACAAAGCACAACTTTCCTATAAAATACTTTCTTTTAAAAAAGCGTATAGTCATGTTGAAAGAGCTGGGTGCTTGAGTTGGGTGCACAGCCCCCAAGAACGCAAGTAAAAGTCAGTCCGCTATTAGTTATGTTTGAGCTTTCAAAAAGAGCTATTTCCTCTGCTGTCCTTCATTTTTTTCCGTGTCATTTTTTATCCTAAACCACTCTGTTGTCACTTTCGTTCTTCGCTATCCTTCGTTCTTCAAACTCTCACCATTCATCCCACTTTTGTTCCCTGGCCTCTTTTTGTTCCAAATCCCCCATCTTCCTTCCATCTTCTCATCTCTATCAGCCTTTTCTACTTGTTTCTGCTAATCCTATTTCTTTTTCCCATCACCTTCTTCAATATTAGACTTTCTGTGCGAAGAACTTTATCATGCTATCTGGATAACTTTGAACTCATTTCCGTGCATGATCTGATATTTTAAATTGGCTCTTTGTGGGAGTAAACAGTGTTGCAATATCTGCTCTTTTTGAGTAACGCATTTTGGAGTGGCCTTAAAAAGACAAAAATCAAAGAGAATTATATTTAAAGGGAAGTAATAATACTTCTGATGGACTTGGACTGTAATTACATCATTTAATGACGTTGGAGTGTCTGGTTTATAGCCCTTGATAATGTTGGTACATGTGTCTAAGTAACGTTTCTTAAAACCTTTTAAATGTCTGACATAAAAGATCTTGAGATGAAAAGCGAGAGGTACACAACTTCTTCCAAATTCTTGGGACACATTTGCCAATCTATAATGTACCATTCTACTGTAAGGGCCAATGGCCACTCCCAAAAGTATGTAATACTAGATATTTCTTTTTTCTACGATCCAAAATGTCCGAAAAAGGTCTTGACGAATAGCACTTTTGAAAAATCACTTTCATAATCAAATTGTCGTTATTGCGAAAAAATGATACCTTTACTTTCCTTTTGGAGGTCGTTCAAATTTTATAATTGCGTTTAAGGTAAAACATCTATCGTCTTCACAAAGATGCGAAATTTAATACCGTGTTTGTGAGTAAGTGTTACTGCTTTTCAACAACATTTGCTTGCCCTTGTCAAATGTTATGATTTATTCAGGCTGTGAGATAAGTTCTTGCAGAAATATCCTTGCTGAAAGCTTATTGAACATTTTTAATCGTCATAGCTACTGCGCGGTAGCTGAATGTCTAATCCTCTCAAAATCTTCTTTTGTATGGGAAATTGTCATCGCATATTCGGAAAAATTTAACGTCGTTAGGTCAAATACAGCAGCGATAGAAATGGCGAATCAAGGAGCTGTCACAGTTCTATTATTAAAAAGAAATTCAATCCAAATTACAGTCTATCAGTTTGCCAGTCAATCATAAGATTATTACGATGAGTAGACTATTGGAATCTATATAGTTATTAGAAATTTTAATGTGGCTGAAACCAACATAGAATTATTTAAGTTCGTGTATTTCAAAAATACAAGATTCTCTGGGACAGACTCATTTCAAGGATTATATCATTCTGTACTAAGTACATACCTTTGCTCTACTTTTAATGTTCGCCTATTCTACAGTTCCCTTCTAGAGTACCGAATAATCAGGTTTGGGGTTGCAAACAAAAAATTGGCAGAGGAGCTTTTTCATAAGGAATGGGAGGCAAAACGCACTTCTTAAAAGCAGGGGCGTACCGAAGTAGGGGGTGTGGGGGTGTAATTTTTGCCTGTCGGTAAAAGTTGAAACAACTATAACAGCGTGTCAGTATTTCGCGGAGGAAATAGATTTGCACTTTTGTTATATCCAGCTTTGATACAAATTAACTAATATGGCACTAGAGTGTAAAACTTGTGTGCTATGATTAACTATCTGTAATCAACCCTGTCGGTAAATTTCGCATGTTAAACCCCTCACTCAAAAGCCCTTCGGCACGCCACTGCTTAAAACTTTCAACTCTCGATTTTTAGACTCTCTAAACAAAATAAAAGGGGAGTTGGATTCAGAACAGAGCTTCAAGTTGGGACAATTTGTCAGTCTTCTGGATTATTACAATAACTAATAATCTATGTGTAAAAGAGGGAGTAACGTATAAGCATAATATATGCATGTCTGTTTATAAATACTTCTATGTATAGCTTAACTAATGCAACGCATACAATCGGGTGTATTCAGGGATAAGATCTATTTGCATTGGTTTATCTGGAGGTTTCTAAGTCAACTTCTCAAATCACCTCCGCAGTAAAACCACTTACAATTTATCACTAAAATACATCTACGCTACAAATGACTATTTCCACAAATTCTAATTGTACAACTAGTATATACAGCAGAATACAGAGTGACTGAGTATATCAGCCTAATGAAAATCTTTTTCACTAAATAATTTCTAAAATCATTTGTAAAAAATATTCTATACAATAATATTTTTTTAGTAACAAACAACTATCTTGACACAATTCCGGATTAAAATGCTATTTAAGGAATTGTATTTAATTATGAAATTGGGAAATTCTCTTGGAGTAAATTTTGTTTAATCTGTTCAAGTATAAATATCATTTCATGTCCTTTTGACTGGAGCGAACTATTTACTTTTGGCTCATCAGTTTTTGTCTTGAATTGATGTGCGTAACTCTAGATCGCATGCGCATTAGCAAATAGTAAAACGTGTTCTGGCAAGTGACTTCTAAAGCATACAGACACATTTGAAGCCATATTCACAGGTTTGCCCCCCTCCCTGCCCATTTTCTTGCAAAGGCGTCCTAAGTAGGAAGTATGCAATTTAGCAGGGGGTTGAATATTCCCGTTAATTGCCTTTTTGGTTTATCTTTAATTTCAGAGCGTTGATGCCCTCGTGTTCCCGATCGACGAAAATACAACTTCGATCCTTGAAAATGCCTTTTCAACGTTATAACTCGATTTCCTTTTTGCCTTCTTGACCATAACCAAAAACTCCAAAATTTGCACAAGTACGAGTCTTAATTCAGCTAAGCTCGTTTTGAGAAAAGATATCTCTTACCTACTCTAAAACATTCTAGGCCTTAGCTTAGCACCACAGTAAAAAATAATAATCTACACTCTCCCTCTATGAGAAGCCAAACAAGAACTTAATACACAGCTCATTAATTTTCTGACTGATTTGGCTCTGAGATTTTTAAAATGTCTTGTCTGTAGCAACACCTTTTTTTGGGGGGGGGGCCATTTCAGATACTTCTCATGCTAGATTAATGGACTTCTTCAATTTCGCGAATCCAGTGCTCAAAATTTGGAGAGTACTAGATATCCACCTTACCCACCGCATGGATTATAGATGTAAAAATTTGAATGCGTCTAGTGCTCAGTTTTCTTAGGGCATGTTTCCTAGAGCGTGCAGTAGCTTGCCTCTAATCATCCATCAGACCGTCCGCTTCCGAAGCATCGTCTCCCCCCGACATATATCGTTTGAAGCGCCTTTTCACGGTTGTTGGGCCATTGCCGCCCCCGTTTCCACTCTTACTCTCATCATACCCTGACAACCTTGCCTCCCTTTGTCGATCTTCGTATTTCTCCACTTGCTGTGCGCTTTTGAATGTCTTTGACATTTCCAAATACAGCGTCGATGCCTCGATTTCGTCGGAGCACTGAAAAACGTTGCAAGATGTCTGATCATCTTCGCTGTAGAGGAAGGCAAATATGCTTGGGAACTGATCGCTGACAAAGCAGAACGGGATCCTTCGAATGTCATACCTGGCAACAGGCTCGTTCCTGTTCCTGAATGTTTCTATCCCATTTGCGACGGACATTCGTACGCTCACGTACATCGAGTTGTAAATGTTGCCACCGTCTATTACCTTTCTTACAGCTGTCTCACACGAGTCCATGGCTAAATTTGGCAAAACTGCACTTCCAAGGCATTTGACACAGAACTGTTGTGTCTCGTTCTTCAAAGCTTCTATTTTCTCTCCAGCGCCAAATTTCAGATAAGAGGCAGTACGACCCTTCGAAGTAAACATAATTTTGCTGTTCCTTTGTGTAATGGCGTTCGACACCCCACTTGCTGTAAAAGTCGATTTTTATGTCCGCATTCAATGGTGTTTAGGTGTTGTGCGTTGGATGTAGCTGACTTTTTCCAAAATGGTGTCGCCAGTGTTTCATTCTTCTGAAATGAGCCGTTTGCTGGTTTACCGCAGATTCCGTCCCTATATTGTATTCAAATATGCAGATCATAACCATTTGGGTGACACAATGGATTATTTACTACATTACACAATGGTTTCCGTATTGTTTGTCTGGAATACCGGTGTAGGAAGTTAAATTGGGATAATGCATACCAAAACTTTGTCACACTTCTTACCCATCCTCTTCCCCACCCATTTTGACGCTCCTCCTTTCCTCAAAATTGATCAGTTCAGAACTTGTAAGTTGCGGATTGGTTCAAAATTCGCTACTGCCCAGAAAAAACTTTGGGTGGTTCTGGTGGGTGTGTCCAAAAAGTAAGGGTGTGGTCAAGGGCCAAATTTCGCTATGATCGATTTACTTCTAACTTACATAATATGTATGTAGTAGTTATTGTTATTATTATTGTCATTACTGTCTGACGTCATCTGCCTGCGCATATGATTTGATTGGATTCGGATGTAAGCAATCTCCCAAACAGACGTGTTTTATCTCTTGTTTACTAAGTTCACAATGTATAACATGAATGACCTGTCAATTACAAATAAACACGACGGTGGAACGTCAAAGAAAACACAGGTGCTTCGCTAAAACGGGGCCTTATTTAGAAAGCCAGCCACCACTAGTTCTAATTAAATATCAATGTTGATCGGGGGGAGGTAGATGGCTGCTCTTTAAGCAAAGCTATCTGTGTTCAGACAGGTGTTAAAGAAGCAAAGCACCTTTATTAATGACCCATGACTGCCTGACCAATTGTTGGGGAGAGGGGGGGTTGGGGTTGGAGAAGAAGAACTGGACACGGAAACTCTTCAGCAGTTAGGAGCAGTACAGGGGCTCCGACGCAGGTTGGAAAGTGGAGTGGCCAAGAAGGATTTTAACAATCATAACAAAAGATATTTAGAAAAGCTCTATTTTTTACAAAAAAAAGTGCGGAGGCCCTGCAGTAGCATGTACAAGTTGGCCCAAGTGCCAAGGGGGAAATTGGTGTTTTTACGATGCTGTTCTTGCGATGAGAGACACTCTTTTCGACAATCAATGCATGATGCAACCTGTTCTACGCTTGAGCACATTTTTATCTGCCTAGACTATACTCTCTCAGTACAACAGAGAGTATATGTTTTTGCAAAAACCAGATTGTAATCCTTGTACGCAAATACTTTCTTTGTTTGACTATATACCCTGTTTAAAAGACCTATATGCCCTTTCCCAACTCACGAATATACCCATCCATCATAAACCATGTTATTTCTCGAATAAGTTTAGGACGAAATAGCATAAAGAGACACTGGTAATAATTCCCTAATACAACTATAATATTGAGTTAGAGAGCCTGGAAAATCAAAGAAACCTCATAACATGAAACTGCCGAAGTTTTCTATTCTGATGTGCATGCTTTCTTCAAATTAAACAAGAACAAATTTAAACAAAAGTATATACAAAGAATGCATCACATACATATACCAAAATTACATTAAAAATGACATCTACAATGACACAAGTTTAAGATATAAAGGTCTTTTTTTAAATGAATATGAAATATCCTTAATTTCTTTCTGAGATTTCATTTTTAAAAGGATTCAAACATCAATTTTTGAAAATTTGTTTCAGGAGAAATGAACCAAAACATAGAAACCTGATAGAAATACATACTATGCTCTCTAAAAGCTCTCACAGTTACAAAGAAAGTGCATCTATTCTGGACTTGCCTAAATAATAAAGTGCTCTTTTGATCAAATAAATAGTCACAAAACATGTTCATTGTTTTACAGTTATAACTAGTCAACATTAAAAAGCCCTTGGTCTTCCATGGGTGGGGCACTTGGCATGCTTCTTCTTTGCTGGGGCATCTGCTGATACCTTTCAAGGTTGGGGTAGAGGTTTCCTGGCTGATCATCACTTGAATACGGGGGTTGTGTTGTGGGTTGTGAGTTGATGGTATCACCTGGCTGTGATGCAAAATGTGCATCATGCTGTTGAGTATAAACACCAGGAATATTCCAACCATACTCAGGGTATGGGCCATTTTGGGATTGACTCCCTTGTGAGCTGGGCACTGACCCAGTGAAGCTTCTTTCTTCTAAGCTCCTCCTTATTGCCTCTCTGAGTTCCCAGGCCTCTCTGTCATCCATATTTTGCTGATTTCCTGCTTGTCTGTTTCGATATCCTGCCAAGCAAGAGAAACATTAAGCAAAAGCTGAGAGTCAAATATCACGAAATAATTCCTGAAAAACTCAACTACTATAAAGAGAGACAACTTTAGACCTGTCTCAAATGAATCTGCAACCATACATATTTAATGTCTCCCTTTAAGATAAATACAAAGTGTTGAGAGGCAGCCTCTAGTTATGTTATCATTTTTAGATTGTGTATTGTAATGGCTCACAGTCAGTTGTTTGCCAGTTTTGCTTGCTGCTTCCGTCAACATTGCAAAGTATCTTGTTGTGCACTCCTAAGGTTTTGTGTATTGTTGTTTATGAAAGTCAGGTTGTGTATGTGTATAGTGTGTTTTCAAAAGAATTATAATTTTGGTTGAAACAATTTTGCGAACAAACAACACATGAAATAGTTTATTTGAAAGGGAAGAAGATTAACACTATGTACCTGATGGAGCAGCTTGGGATGAAAAAGATGTGTTTCTGTTCCCAAAACTCTGTCTCCTTGGCTCCTGACCTAAATTAAACAAAGAAAGAGATTGCAACTTAACCAGTCCTGTCACATCTCCATTACAGGCATTATACATCAAACAACCTACTATGCATCAAAGAAACCACCACATCTGAGTATCTATTGCTTTCATACATGATATAGTTCTGATGTAATATGGTTAAACATACAACTTTGTATATCTCAAGTTTTAATCTATTGTTGAAAAATATTTCTTTCTTGATCACTCAGGTTTGCTTTTTCAAGTACTCATTGGTTGCCCTGTCATAAAATGTTTAGTTAAAAAACTCAAACACATACAAAAGAAAAATTTCCCACCTATAAAATTTCCAACAATGTGGTCAATGCCATCAACCAAAAGTGACAATGGACCATGCAGATATGCAAAACCTGTCAATATCCCAGCCAGGTGTCCAGTAAAGGAGGCATTTGGTACCAATATCTGAATCAGCACAAGCTCGACCCAGCATGCAAACTGGGCCGGAACAGTGATTGGGAGCCCAACAACTGTCACAGATTCCTGCCACATGTTATCGGTTGTCAGAACCTTGAGGCCGAAGATAACAGCAGAAAAACCTGCAGCACAGGTTGTGATGTAGGACGAGTTCCACAGCATCAGTGACAGTGCACGGTTAATGAACAACATGGTAATTTGCGACACGATTGCAAAGACCATGATGATGATGAAGAACTTTCGACTGCCAAACTTTCTTTCAAGTGTTCTCCCTTTCCAGAGGAAAGATACCATATTGAAGTACAGGTGCATATCGTCGAGATGAACAAATGAAGCAAGAAAAAGCCTGCGGTATTGCTTCAATTGCCAAACAAGCCTAAAACTCACACACGCGTCCGTTACATGGCGGACAAGCCGAAGTATCTTCATGTATATTGCACAGTTGAAAGCTAGGAACCCAAGAGTAACAGGCGGGATGTTTCCTAGCCCAGTTCTGAATACCTCTGATGCCAGGAGGAAAACTCCAATACCTAGGCCACCCCCTTGTCGCCTTAACACCATTTTGTGCTGCTCGTATTCTCAAATCCAATGTAAAGCCGGTTGAATCCCTGCTGGCAATAGTTGGGGCTTGTGCCTACCAGGCGTTTGACGAACGGACAACAAACTTTGTTGGCCTAGTTGTTTACTTCCCTGATATATGACTGTCTGACCTGTGCGACTTCTGAAAAACTTGACTTCAACTTCTTGAAAAACTTAGTTTTCTGTGCATATGCTCGTCACCAACTTTGAGAACCATCTATTCGCAAAACTCCTAAACTTTCCTGCCTTCTTTGCTGTGCACTGATATTTATTTCTTTACCCTTCATTTCGGGAGCCTCTCTTTCCTCTACACGTAGTACGAGGTAAAAGTGGCGCATTACGTCATAGTATATTTCTTCAAATGATGCAATGTTTCATAGCCATGAAAGGGCCTAAATGCGAAACAGCATGACAAGAAAGGGCAAGATAATTTTTTTAAAAAGACCCTGACACCTTTTAAAGAAATTTCAGCTTTTTTCAAGTCTCTGGTGGTTAATCTATAGTACCGGCGCTTTGTATTAGAAATGGGGGGGGGAGGGGCCATAAAGTGAATATTTGAAAAGGTTAAGGCAACAGGATTTCATACGAAGGATCAAAGAGAGTGCGGAAAAATAACCGACCCGAGCGGGACTCGAACTCACAACCCTTGACTTTGTACGTCAAGTGCTCTACCAACTGAGCTATCGGGTCATGCTTTCAAGCCAGCAGTCGAGGCCAAGCCATTTATCCGCACTGCCCCTCTCTTTTACCGATTGCACAGGGGAGCCATCGCAGCTCCATCACAAAGTGTAAGGGACCTGCTGAATGAGATAGGACTGCCCACACCAGGAGGGCCATCGCAGCCCCAACACTGGGTAGGATTGAGGAAAGTGAAAAGGTTGAGGCAACAGGATTTCATACGAAGGATCATAGAGAGTGCGGAAAAATATTGTGATCTTCTTTTTATTTCTTTCTACATGGCCTTGTAAAATATCTTGCTCTACAAAAGGTGGGGGCATAAGGAACCTTTTTAAGATAGGCTGATAAATATCGAGCTCATCTAAGATAATAAGGCTACAGACCTTTTTCCCCAAAAGTTTTCAAGAGAAGAGGATTTGTTATTTTGGTACTGAATTCTTGCTATGTTTTTGCATACAACATTTGGAGGCTGCAATTTTGACGCTCATTCTCTAAGGTCAGTCTGTCAAAGGTGTGAATTATGGTTTAGTAGCTCCAAGGAACTCTCCTAAGGCATGCAACATTTTTGGAGCAAGATGCTTGAGAAAGGTATTGTCGCCTACTCTTTGTTTTTAAAGGGAATTGAAGCATATTTAAGTGGCTCCGAGCCAGCAAGCTCGAACTTCCAATCAAACATCAACCAATCACAAGTATCCATCTACCATTTCACGTGCTAACTTCCACTGTAGATTGCACGCGATTTGCCTTTGAATATACTTCACGTGCACAGGCTCTGTACTGTCTATTTTTAGAAACTGTTTGATCTGCGCTTCTATTCCCTTTAAGATTTCTCGCCTATCACTAAAAAGTATATATTTAAGATGTATCTGCTGTCGAAGACCTCTGGGGTTACCCCAACGTCACCCTCTGAGGCTACGTCTAAATGTCGTTTGTAGCGTGTAGTGTAGGTTGTTTGTAGCTGCATACCAGAAGAAGGAATACTCTTTATGCAGATTTACGCCTTTTATTCCTTGGCCATCTTCTATATTACATTAGTAGGCTAAAAATGGGTGGGGTGTACATCTACTCATACAATTCACTTTTTCCGTTTTCTTTGCGCCATCCCGCGCGGTATTAATTTCACTGCCGACTGAGATGAAATTATTAGATGGGGAGCCAAAAACTTATGATTACCGTAAATCCTCGAATTGACTCCCCCTTCGAAAATTCCCCCTCGAATAAGCCCCTACCCTAGAACTATAAATTTTCAATAAGCCCTCCCCCCTTGAATAAGCCCCCCTCGATTTGTTGATTTTTTACTTCTGCGGTTGCCTTTGGCATTTTAGTGAATTACCACAAATATTTTTGTTGACAATGTAATCAAATGTTACTTTATACTTAGATTATTTTTTATATTATGAAAAGAAGGAAATTTAAAAAATTATCTTTTCATGTGGCATGTTTCAGGTAATTTTATAAGCCCCAAACCCCATGGGTAGTGGGTATAAGAAACTTTCAAGATTTTAAAGGGGATCGAATGGGACGATTATTATTCGGTATTATAGAGCAAACGATGAAAAATATTTTTTCTTCCAGAAAATCAAGTTTAAAGGGCAGAGAGCTAGTTGCCCGGCGACGATGTTCTGCAGCGGGAAAATGCAAGTGAGGCTGCGATGTGGCCTAGGAAGGGAATTTCATGTCGTGCGGGTGTCTTCAAACAAGCCGAGGTGTGCACAAAATGACAGCCGTGTACAACGGACACATACTTACTGTACATTTCTACATTTCATTGGGAACAGTTCGTAATAGATCCTAAAATGGATGTTATTTTGTTGGTGCTATTTGCTGTCCAATTCGATGCAAGCTTTAGTGCAAATTTGGATAGTATTGTCAGAAAATCAGGTGATCATCATGGTAAGAAATCGGTGAACAAAAATAAAATAAACCAACAAAAAAGTGTCGCGGAAGACCCATGCACAGTTCTTGGTTTGAATCAACTATTCATTCTCAAGCATCGTGTAGAACTGAAGCTAAAAGAGGCTTTTAGAGCAGTTGACGAAGGCAAGGATATTCATAAAACAACAAAGGAACGTAAGATTCGAGCCATAAATCTATTCCGTAAAGAAATTAACGAAACAGAGACTCTTTTGTATGAATCTGTGCAAAGCTTGCAGCGAGTTCTCAAGGGTGACTATAAGTCCTTGAGAAACCTTGAAAAGACTAGTAAGCATAGACTGGAAGAACTAAAGAAAGCAACGTTAGAAGAAGAGCAAGAATACAATGCTATTTTGCAGGCGGAGAAAGAAGAAATTTCCGAGCTGAAGAAAAAGGGCTTTGATAATATATCAAATCATAACGCGCCCATAAGAAAGTTTGTTGAGAGTTTATTGGCAGACATTGCTAGTGCGGCTGACAAACTTGAACTTCAGTTGGATGATGGCTCGTTTCACAAGAAATATCGTTCAAAAACTAAAAAATATGGAATTGAGACAGTTTTACGTCTTGATGAAGATGATTCTAAAGTTTCTACTGACAGTAACAGTGTCACTGTGTTGATTGACTCCCATAATAATCAATATGTCCTTTCAAAACCCAAGGATGGCACGGTCACCCACGTGGACAGTAATCTATTAAAAGATATAATTTATATTATCATATTTTCTTTAGCTTTTAGTATCCCTTGTGCCTGGCTTAAGTTGCCAAACATGGTTGCATTTATATTAACAGGAATTGTGCTAGGCCCCTCTGGAATAAATTTTTTACGGGTAAGTACAATTGCATGGCTTTTTTATGTAACCAAAGCAACCAACTATTGCCAATGTAATTTGGTTATTTATTTTACTTAAGAACTCTGAGCACACTTGCAATTCAATCTGAACTAGATGTGGTATGGCTGTGTAGAATAGTTCTAAGATTCTTTTTACAATGAACATAGATGGTGTATGAATCAGCCTTGATAGTTTAATGTTGCCCCTTTAATCAGCTGATAGAAATTGTTGTAAAACACTAGAGAATTTGATGGCCTTAACATCTTTCTTTCTAATCATCCTTATTATTCTCAATTTATCCTACAACCATATCAAGCACCTAAAACTGCTAAATGTTTGCATCACATCCCCAGTTTAGCTAAGTTTTATGAGAGTATGAGCCACATCAATCACTGGACACTCTGCCTTGAAGTCCTTGAATTTCCTCTAATAACAAAGCTGTGCCTAGTTTATTTTTTACATTCAACTATGCTTTTCTTGAATAATGCTTTTGATCTTTAGTTCAGAAAAATATATTTTGTTAAAAACTAATACAAAGAATGCAATTGGTTCTTGCTCTAAACGTAAAGAATTACTGGTAAAATTGTAAAGTACAGTCAAATTTTTTCAATATTATTTTATTGATCAATTTTTCCTTCAATTTTCAGTGCATTGTACAAATTGAAACACTTGGGGAGTTTGGTGTCTTTTTCATCTTATTTGTGCTTGGATTGGAGTTTTCTTTTGAAAAAATTAGACAGGTTTAGTTCCCAAGTTGATTGTTTGATGTCTCTCTGTTTGATGTAACACAAACCATTTGAAAATAAAATGTAACTGATTCATCATGACTTCTTGTTCTGTTTGTTAATGTTTTGAAAGAAAATAGTAGATCCAATTAATATTTCTCAGTTTTTTCTAGTAACTCTAGTAACTATAAACTTTTACTCAGTTTTACATCATAATAATCACCAACTAGTATAATTAAATTTCATGCATGCTCATTTGACATGTTTCCAGTTGAAAAAAATTGGTTCGTAGAAAGTTTTCTTCTTTGAACATGACAAACACTTATTTTTGGGAAGATCCAACTTTCTTTTTTATCATAGAGTACTGTTCACTCAGTTTAGCTCCTAGTTTTTGCAGAAGTACATATTCCTATTTTTAAAAATATTATGGAGCAGATTGAGTGAATTCTGTTTAAACTATTGCTGTAAACTTTGTTCTCTTAGGTATGGAGAACTTCATTTACAGCAGCCATTGTCATTGCGATTCTGCTCAACACTATTGGATTGATCATTGGAACTCTGTTTGGGATTAATCCTCGTCAGAGCCTTTTTGTTGCAACCTGCTTATCAATGTCAAGCACACCAATAATGAGTAAGATAATGGCTGTCAATAGCAACCAAAACAGAGGTACCTTTTACTTTTTTTAAAGTAATGTTTTTTAGAAACGATCATTTATTATTTGTTTGCTTTTTTCTTCGATCCTATTCTGATGCTATTTATATTGGATAAAGTTATGGACAAGTAACTACTTGAAATATGGTAAAAGAGTGATAAGGATGCATGCAACCTTTAGTTCTTGAGCATTCTGTTCCGGTCTCCTATTGAAGTAAACTTAAATGCAAAAGCTGAGAGAATTACAATGACAAATCCTTTCTTAATTTCTTTACAGAACACCTCACTCTAGAAAGTGGTGATGATTATTTGAATATTCTGGTTGGCATATTTCTAATGCAAGATGTGCAAATTGGTTTGGTAATGGGGGTACTGCCCATTCTCGCAGGACACTTTGAACAAAGCAAAACATCATTTGCAATATTGCCAAATCAGGGTGTCGTGCATTACTGGCTGCATGGTGCAAGCCATGCTGGATCTAAAGGTTTGATATTTATTGACTGGAATCTGTTCTTTTACCTCCTCGTCTAATGTTGGTTAATAATTCAAGATGTCAGCAGATGATTGCTTCTTATTCCTGCATATATGGGAACAGTATCTCATTTTTACATCATCAATAATGCAAAAAGTGATAATATGAAATAGTATAATATATAGATGGTGCATGGTTTATTTTGCATGGTATATGATTGATAAGATATTTGACAAACAAAGCCTAAATATTTTTAGAGCTAAACGATAATTTTTGTTTTTTTTATCAAGCATTTATTGAATGTAATATTGGAAAGTAGGTTCAAATAGCTATACATGTTAAATCAAGACACATTTATCTTTTAAAAATAAAGCATCTTTTCAACCCATAGACGTTGTTGATAGCATTCTGACAACATTCTGGTCATCATTGGAACTTATTGTGGCCATCTTACTCATCACTTTCATAAGTGGGTTTTTAGCGACACATTTCATAGGAAGATATTTCAGGTTAGGGTATTTTATTTTCAAATATAAGGTCTTTCGATGACATATTCTATTAAAGCAGATTTTTTTAAAAGAAATCTTTGATTTTTCTAAATCCTATTGCTTCTTTATTATTTACTTTTCTTAACAAGAAATTCATCTTGGTTTTTCAACATTGTAAAGAAACAGGAAATGGTTTAACAAGATTCAAGATTCAGTATTCTTCCCTCCTTTCCAGGCTGATAAACTTCATTGGAAAAAGTGAAGTTGGAGTTGTTGGTACGATAACAATTGTGTTTTCAATGTTATTGGTAAGTGCCAATCCTTTGCAAGTAACTGCATTCGACTATTTCAAAATGGCCGGAAAAGCCCAAGCGGTTTTGCTATAAAGATGAAAATCTCCCTATAACCGACCTATCTATCTTGTTCTGTCATGTATCGCTTTCTTGGACGATTTTGTGGTTTTTTTAAAAGTAAATTCTTCTTGATTATGGTTACAGTAGATTTCCTTGAAAAAATTATCTGAACAAATGTTTTGTGCTACAAAGCTTCACAATTGCGAGAAACAGTGGGACCATAAATGAAGGTGTAAAGTGGACGCTGATTGATTGTTTACAGCCAATCAAGCGTTCTTTTAATATTTTATATCCGCAAATGGCTTCTTATTTCGGCAGCTTTGGTCATTTTCCGACATTTGCATTCCCATAGAAGTGCCGGACGAAACAGTGCTTTAAGCATGCGAAAATTATGGTTCCTCTGTTTCTCGCAGAAAATTGTCCGATTTAGTGTTGTTTTTTAATCCTGACAACATAAAATAAAAGGGTAATTTAGATGTCAGGTTTTCTAACGAGCGTTAACTTCAGTGTAAAGCAACGAATCGAGTTAATAATCAGTTTATTGAAAATAACAACCTAAGCCTAACCATTGCCCCAACCCAACTCCAACCTAACCCCAACCTAACCCCAACCTAACCCCAACCTAACCTACCTAACCCCAATTTCAACCTAACCCCAACTCCAGCTTAACCCCAACTTCGGCCTAACCCAACTCCAACTCCAACTCAACATATAACCGTTGGTTTTGAATTTTAGCCTTCATGGTTCTCTTTAAGCTTTATAAAATATACTTGTTTTGTATCATAAGTTTTGATACAAATAATGTATCACTGTCACAGTGTGTCACTTTTTGTAGGTGACAGACCACCTTGGTATTTCAATGGAGCTTGGGTGTTTTATTTGTGGTGCTGTCATCAGTAGTCAAGGAGAACATATTTGTAAACAGGTAATAACTAGATGACAAGATAAGATATTCGGCGATATATAATTGGATTCGCCGATTTGACCGAGGAAGTGTCTAATGTAACATGGACTTTTTATTTGTCGTCATCCTTATCATCAAGTTCTTAAATAAGCTGCGTTTCCCGAAATCTAAATCCATCAAAACATGTAATAATTCTCTCAAAGATACAAAGGTTTTAGAATCGATAAATGGCATTCTTGTTTACGCAGTAGCAACAGCCTGGTAATTTGTTGTCAAAAGGGAAGTCAATTACCACTGTAGTGACTCATTTTTTTACCTTTTTATTTCTACACCACGTCATGGTGACACATCTGTTACTCGCTCCTCAGTCTAGTCTTTCGTGTTATGTGGTTAAAATTCAAGAATTCTAAGAATAGCTTTTTGTGGCGTCACACTCATGAACTCTATGAAAGACATGAATTTAAGAAAATAGAAAAAGAGACATCTGCTAGATTAAAGATTTCAGTTTGATAATAATTTTCTTTAGTTTTATGCAGCCCTCCTCCATCAAAGCTATTTAGAAGTCGCCTGCTATTATTTTTTTGTAATGCAACTAGCTAAACAAAATATGCAATTCCTCAAGTTATTCCGTTTTCTTCTCTAGGCGTCTTCCTATATCGAAGCTGTTCGCGATTTCTTCTCCTGTATTTTCTTTGCATCGATAGGTTTGTGTTTTTAATTCTAATTCTGTCTTTCATGCAATTCATGTTTTTAATCACAACTACTTTTGATATGATTTATGTTTAAGTTTGCCAAATGTTCAGTATAACTTGTGCAATGTTTGTATCATGCATTTTTTATAATGTTTCACTGCTGAGTTAATTTCACATTGATTTATTTTGTGTGTGTAAAGTACTACAACCTGAATAGGCCTTTTTCCCACTCAGTCGCGCAGCAAAAGTGCCTTTTACAACTAGCTAAATGCTCGTATTGTGCGATTGAGTATTTCATTAAATTTGGCCCGATTGTTGAATTTATATTCTTCTGCAAATTAGCCGGTGAAATTAGTTTCCTACCCAAGTAAAATCATTTCAAAAATAACTATTGAAAAAGATTGCAATGGAATTAAGCTTCATCTATCTAAGCTGAAATATTACTGTTAGCATTAATGAACTATCTCATGTTCTTGTGGTTACAGGCAGAATCACAGTGCTGAATTGTAAACTAGTTTACGTGTTATGATATGGAATTGTGTTTTCTCGATTTTATCCCAGTTCCATTCTCAAACATGACTCAGTGTTCAACCTCCTAACGTAAGGAAATTCTTGAGCGTTTTATCCTGACTGCGGTGTTCAGAATCTTTCCGCGATAACATAAGTTATTTGCCGATTGGCATAACATGGATTTCACTGGCTTACGTAATAACGCGCAATTCTATTGGTTTGTTGTCTAATTGACAGGGTTAATTAAGCCAATCATGGCTTTTTGGTAGCCACCACGTGACAGCGAATCCACTTTGGGTCACTCAAGGCTGAAAATATTCAGTCCAAAAGCTAATCTCTTAGCGGAGCTAGCCTCGTTCCTAATTTCAGGCCTCTTTTTCAGGTCTTCACGTCTTCCCTGCCTTTGTATTCTCCGAAATAGCAATCATGATTCCAATAACCGCGATGGTGGTACTGCTGAAGGTAACGCGTTAATTTAAGGTGTTTCTTTTTGATTTGCATATCTATGAGACCCATTAATCGAAGACGCTGACTTGATAACTGTGCCATAAAAGCTGTGTTATATTTCTTTATTTATATTCTACGTCTTGGTTGACGAGTTGTAACCTTCTAATTTCATATAATGATTCGAATTGAATGTGAAAAACTTAAGCAAAGAAAAGAGTTGACTCGAGCTTGCAATTTCCTTTTCAGTTTTCCGTTGCATCTCTCGTTCTGGGATACCTTTTGCCGGAGGGGAGTCAATCAAAATGGCTTGTTGCTTCCGGTCTTTTGCAAATCAGTGAATTTTCATTTGTACTTAGCAGCAGAGCAAGGAGATTTGCGTTGATATCAAGAGAGGTCAGAGAAGTATTTCTTCGTAAAGTTTCCTATTTGTCTTGCTGTGGCCTTCTTGGATGTAATCATGTTTCACAGAAGATCTGTAAGATGTGTGCTCCTAACTTCTGCTGAGAATGGCTAAAAATGTTCAGTCGGTGTGTAAATTGGTTGGGTCGGGTTGGGTTCGGGTTGGGTTAGGGTCGGGCTTGGTTGGGTTAGGGTCGGGCTGGGTTGGGTTAGGGTCGGGCTGGGTTGGGTTGGGGTCGGGCTGGGTTGGGGTCGGGCTTGGTTGGGGTCGGGCTGGGTTGGGGTCGGGTTGGGTTGGGGTTGGGCTGGGTTGGGGTCGGGCTGGGTTGGGTCGGGCTGGGTTGGGGTCGGGTTGGGTTGGGGTCGGGCTGGGTTGGGTTAGGGTCGGGCTGGGTTGGGTTGGGGTCGGGCTGGGTTTGGTTGGGGTCGGGCTGGATTGTGTTAGAGTTGTTTTGGAGTTGGGAATGGGTCAGGTTGGGTTCGGTCGGAGTTGGGTTAGGTTGAAGTTGGACTGACTCCCACTAGACTGTTCCTCACTTTTCCGGAATCTGAAAATCGCCATTTTTAGCAAGCGTAATGTTCTTTAGAGGAATTTCTATCATTAGTAATTGGAAATGATATTTTTAAAGACCTCTGTGTTTATCGATTTCAATTTCGTTATCATCATGATTTTAATAAGTCGAGAAGCTTCTCTTTGAATCTATGACGAGTGTTGTTGTAAACTCCCTATAGGTTTAGTAAATCTATCTTGTTATTATCAAAATAACATCGGATTACGTCTTTAACACATCTCTCCTTTTCTGCAGGTGTACCTAGTTATCTTGTCAGCAACAATGCTCAGCCTATTAGTCGGACCATTTTTCTGGAAAATCATGACGTCAAAGGCTAGCTTCCAGCCCTTTTCCCTTGGCAGAATACGGCAGCTTGTTCCATTCCTTCCCAAGCCCCTTTGAACGCGACTTTCTGATGTATAGATTTCTTGCCCAATTTCGCTGTATAAATTCTTAAATTATTATTTCTGCATTATCGATTCATATATGTTTACAACAAACAGGTTATTGCCATTATATGTGTTCAAGTTTGTTTGCTTCAGTGTCTCTTTTGCGGCCAGTTTCGAAACAAATTAACTAAACATCAAAGAAACTGTAGCCCACACTTCCAAGAGCTGTTTATTTAATTGTTATGTTACTCTATCTATCCGAGTTAAATTAAATTCAAATTAAGTATTTATCAATATTTCATTATGTCACCGTTGTGAAAGTAAGGCCCCGTTCATACGGGAACGCAATCGTTCCGTTCCATTTTATTTCCAGTTTCTGGAACGGAATAGTATACTGTTCACACGGTAACGGAACGATTGCGTATCGATTTTTGTTTATGTTCAGACGGGAACGCAATCATTCCGTTCTGCAATTTGCGCGCCAAAATAAGCAAATGATCTTTAATCTTTCCACCTTTCGTATCACTTATTTCATCATTCCACTTTTTGGAACGGAACGATGTCATTTGAAGCGTTCCCGTGTGAACACAACCCCTGACCACCGGTACACGTTTCTGAACGGAGAAGAACGGAACGATTGCGTTCCCGTGTGAACAGGGCCTAATGTCAAATGCTTTTTGCGAAATTTCTTACAAGAATGTTGTAGTATTTTTTTAATCTTTTGTAAGATGGCGCTGTTCCTTGTGGACGTTTTACTATTTCTTGCAAAACCTGTTTAATTTTTTTGCGAAAGTCCGTTTCCAGCAGTTTTCAGCGGTAGCATTGCCTAAATTGCAAAAAATGTTACTTGTGCTGTTCAAATTTTCTAGAAATTTAATGCCTTCAATGCATACGATTCCCTAAGACTTCTGTGTACCGAAAGATGGGCTATATTCTATGGAACCAATCATTATTTGCTTCGAAAAATCAGATGTCGGATGACATGGTAAAGCAGTTTTTCTCTGGTGCTTTAAAATAATTCTCTTTGAAAATAAACTGGATGTCTGAAAATTAATTACAGATCTTGTTGTCTTTTATTAATGTCGAGAATTGTTATTAAATCCTCAGAAATACATATCTCGGTTCACTTTCCTAACAATCTTTTTAGAAGACAAAACTAAAGTTCCTTTGCGTTTGAGACAAAAAGAAACCACTGCTTTTGGAAGAATTTAGATAAATTCTACTGGTTTTTTAAAAGTGTGTGGGAAAATTACGAGCGATGCTGATTCCTTTAAAACAACGCATGGTCCTGGCTTTACTCTGCTGCTAATTTTAGTCGTGCAATATCTTGCCTTATTCTGCTTTATTTTTATGAGTTAAGAATTAATCTGTCCAGAAATTCTCCTGTTCTACCACATGTGAGCTGACGAATTCCCTGAACATACTTCCTTGGACATTTAAGGCTGTCATATTCATCCATAAAAGGCGAATTTTCAGACAAGCAAGAATTTTTATCTTTATCATTACGATACTGTCAGTCTAGATAACAATAGAGCGTAGATTTGTCTGTTTCACGCGAATTAACTCCCTGAATTAATGTCATAAACTGTATTTTCCAGGTCGAGCGCACGCCAATATAAAGGCCTCCTTTTGAAGACCTGTGTCACGTGTCATGTTCTTTCGATCGGCCTTGACCCGCTGTAATCTATAACCGATTAATCGAAGTTATGCGTTCAGACGTTCAATCTATTGCCAAAACGGGTTAGTAATAAACCTTACAATATTATATACAATAAAACCTTACAATAAACCATTCCGGTCCCGAAAGTTCACATGTCCTATATAAAGTACACGCTTTTTTATAAGGAACCACTTTATAAGGAACCTACACGTAGAAGGCCGAAATATATAAAAAAACTTATACTACTAAAATGAATTTTTTTTTATAACTGCAAGCATCAAGAGCTAAAAAGCCCGTTCAATTCATTTACAGCCAATACTCGCATAGATTGTTTGCTAATCGTGTGTCAAGTGCTGTGTGTCGAGTAGTTTCCGCATAGTCTATCTCGCCCCTCTCCCTATTAAGTGTTAAGGCTTATTGATGTGCAGTGAAAATTAAGGAACTTTTAAGGAATTGTGGTACTAAAATCTGATGACTTGAGGTCTACGAATAAGGAACTTTTGGAACTAGGCCTTGTGGTAGGTTCCTTATAAAAAAACGTGTAAACAAAAAGTCTAGATACAGTATGTAGTACATTTGGCGAATAAACTTTGTTTCACTATAATTGGCTTTCTTCTTAGAGCGTCAAGAAACAGTGATATTCAATCTATTTATTCACTTGCTTATTTATCTTTTTTTATCTATTTATTTTGGACCAAGCTTTTGAAAATATACTGAATTAAAAGAGCAATTTACAACACTATCGCCGACTTGGGGAGTTATAGACAAAATCCCACAACATGCAGGGCTAGATGGGGATAAGACCCCCCCCCTCTCCCAACCAATGAAGGTATTTGGACTTTAACCTGCTTATCTAACGTCTTTAACATTTTCAGGATCATCGCCTCACATGGAAAAGGTGCATGCCTAAAATTATGGTCTGTAACTCTGTGCAACTTCCATGCTAGTCATTCGCATGATGCAGTTGAAATATTTTTTGTCAATAAACAAGAAATGAAGGAGTCAATTAGCATATATCAGGGTCTCCGATAAATCCAGAAAAGTAGGGGGATCCCAAACATTGAAAGAGTAAAAATGAAAGAGCTAAAAACTCTGTGATAAACGTCAAAAGGTATAATTAGAGGTCATAGACCCCCGGCATTTCTGTCGTGCAGATGAATAATGCCACCAAAGAGTGAACTCGACAGGGGTGCACATTGTGGATGAGATCAGTGGTTGCAGGTTGTTTATGAGAACGAGGCTTTTATGGGACAGCGCTTCCACTACAAACACTGGGAAATGCAGTTGAATACATATTCCCACATCTTTGTTTCAAATGAAGAATGAAACAAATATAAACTGTATATTTTCTCCCCGCTGTTTTTTAAAGCTTTTTACGGTAATAGTATTGAATCGCATTTGGCTCCAGCTAATTAGAGAGTGCAATATGAAAATTTGCTGCGAAACTGCAATCAAACTATATCATGAAGTGTTTTTTCGACTTTATTTGAGGTCATTATGTGTTCGTGTATAATGAATAATTGAGAGAATGAACACTGACAATTTCGTAGCAATTGTAAATAAATGCAGTTACCATAACATATGGAGAAAATGCTGAAATAGGTTGCAATTTTGCAGTTAATGTGGGCTTTTTCATCAAGATAAGCTTAAACAACCTCGTAAATTACGGACCAGATGAAGCAATAGCGTCAGTTGATTGATACCCTGCTACAGTTCTCTTTCTTTCCATTGAAAGCTTCTGTTACAGTCGGTTATTCATAGAGGCTGCAAAGAGGAAACACCATAGAGGAAACGAAAATTCCACAAGGATCAGTCAGGCAAATCAAAGGGTCTTCTCCCTTTTATAACATACATTAGCAGCATTGATTTTTGCAAACGTTAAATTGTTCTTTTACAGTTAAAACAAAATAAAGGATCTGTTCAAATGCAATTGTAGAAATGACCAAGGGCCTCCGATATGACAAAAGAGTAGACTTTTGTAAAGAGTATAAAAGCAAAACTAGCAACTGTTTGTATATTGCAGGTCTTAAAAAGGGGGCTTAAAATGAGGTTGGGTGAGCCGGATCAAAATTGACCATTTTAGGAGTTGAGCTACAAACCCACCCAGCCAAAGTGAAGTTTTGGGAGAGGGAGAAGTCGGGAGAAGTAAGGGCAAAGGTTGATTAGTGCGAGAAATGAAGGATGGGATATCTGCTTCATAAAGAGCTTCTGCTCGCCACATTCATTTTTGAGATGAGCTAGCAACCCCTGAAGGACATGGAAAGCGAAGTAAGAAAAGGTCATTCACTTTATGTATTCTATATATCGTACATTATATTATATAAATCAGGAGTTTTGTTATGTTTTATCATTTTTCTTTCTTTCACTATATTACCTAAAGCATTTTCAAATTACCCCCAAAAGGAAGAACAAGATCTAAAGCCTCCCCCCCCCCTTGAACTGGAGCAAAAGGGCAGTGAATTTCGGCCATATCAGGTGAAATGCAGGCGCAATAACTGTGCGTTGTAGGTGGGCGTGAGTTGAGCAGGCTGGACCAAAAGCCCCATTGGCTCACTTGCAGCCATATTTGACTTGAAGCCAATCCAGTGGCTATTATCATGCATTTGTCAATGGCTTAAAAATGAATCCACAAGTTTATTGGTTTTGCATTCGATGCATATTTTTGTTAGCAAACACACTTTCACTTTTTAATTAATCTCGTCGGTAAAAAATCCTTCATCAAAGGCTTCATTTGTCATTTAAGACATAACATCGATTGTTATCCCGTACATTATATAAAATCTAAATAGAATCGTTATCACCGTTCTTGCTATTAAAAATCAGAATACTTTAAGAAGTCCAAATGAGCAGATTTGTTAAATGAAAGGTTTTAGACTTTTTTTATAAAATTACCATTGTGGCATTATTACAAAATTCTAGGGTCGAAATTAACAAAAACACTGCTGCGCTAAATTCTTTACCGTACTTGATGCGTGAAGGAGGCCCAACTCAGTGAAGAAAGCCGGCGGCGACTAAGATTTCAAGGAGCACGAAAGTTAAGCAGGTTTATCGATCAATATTAAAATTAGAGAAAATATTTCAAGGGCAACGTGGCTTTGTCCTCAGTCTGAAACATTTCCGTTGAAATACCATGATGAGGTTACCCTTGACTGTGTCTCGCGGGATGCGTGCGCATTAGGATCTGGGCTTAGCCCAGCAAATCACGGGGGTAAACAGGCCCTGCTGACCACATCGGTGGATGCAGATCCACATATGCATATCGACAAGTTTATTTCAACTCACTAAGATTTAACACCACATGGCAGGACATAGATTTTTTTCTTTCTTTTTTACATCTTTTTGCAAATGCCGTATCCAAAAATAGTTGGATCAAATCATAAATGCTTTTACGAAATCAAGATTTTTTCAAAATCCAGTTATTTTCCCCATTATCTAAGCTATAAGAACCAGTAACTTGCAAAGAACTTTTTATTAAAAATTTGTTAATTTTTTGAGCTGTTTTTTAGCTTTTATGTTTCTAAATTTATAGCTTATTAAGATATTTTTTCTAAAAAAGACTCTGAAGTATTTCAGCGGTGATGCATTGAAGTAAAGTTTGACTTTGAAAAATCTTTCATAAAAATTCGCTTTTATCTTCAAGT
Source organism: Nemopilema nomurai (assembly GCA_003864495.1). Taxonomy (NCBI): domain Eukaryota; kingdom Metazoa; phylum Cnidaria; class Scyphozoa; order Rhizostomeae; family Rhizostomatidae; genus Nemopilema; species Nemopilema nomurai. The sequence goes on along the minus strand of ML133499.1, from coordinate 369,838 downwards.
TGTTGTCCCACAAAAATCTGCCTTGCCAAACTATAAAAGAGCATACCAATTCATTTTCACACAGTGGCGCTTTTTGCTTTGTATTAAGTACCAAGAGATTTACATAGAATTGAGTTATTTGGAATAATAGTTTGGATCATCTTGTTTTTTTAATGGAGATACATTAACTTTTTTCTTCATAAGTTTCTTTCAACGAAGTACAACTTTTAAGTGAGTCAGTCTGTCCACAGGCTCTTACCCCCCGAAATCCTCCTCGTAGAAGTGCATGCTCGCCGTGAGCCTAACCTACCCAATGTGGCGGACGAAATACTTGAAAGGGAAGGGAGGTGTGTGAGTAATATTCAGCTTAAAGTTAAATAAGATAGGTATGGATGCGATTTGGAGGAAGCCATATGGATAATACAGATTCATTCACAGTAAAATACTTCGTGAAATGCCTACTCTTTCTTGAAAGGCAGCTTCGAAAAAGGAGGCACAAGTTGTCAATGGCGAACCCGGTCGACAATTTGCACCCGAGAGATCCTGCTTTTAAGTCAACTTCGAGTAATGTATCGCTGTTACTTGGGTCAGTTGAGAGTGGACAAAGCAATGCACAAGTATTGCAGGAGAGAGGAGATATGTACGCCGAGGCGAAGATAGCTAATGGTCAGGAGGGAAGTCGGCCTAAAAAGAGCCTATTCGAAATAACCAATGTTGAAAATACAGAAAACAGAGGGGACAGTGTTGGAAATGAAATTGAAGATTTGGAACTGGACGAAACTTTGTCAGAAGTACACGAGGTGTTGAGCCCAACAGATTTGGCCGACACTAGCCGTACTTCTTTGACTCCCGAAGAATCGGTTGGGGACATTGGGGAAAAGATCCCCGCCGTAAGTGCAAACGGAAGTGAAGCAACACAAATTCAGTCTAGCAGCGTAGGCCAAACATCTAGATTTAAAATCGTGAAAGTTGCTAGAGCTGATCCTTATAAAAGGGGTAGATGGTCCTGTCAAGAATTTATGTCAGAAAGTAAATTGGATCGTAATGTATCTGAACCCAGAATATCTACTGGAGGAAATAACTATGCAAGTTCTCAGGTTCCTGAAAGTAGAGAGCATTTTAGTCAAAGTCTTGTCTTCAGTAAGCAAGAGAACACAAAACAAGGAACGGAACAATATGTAGCACTAGAATCTAGTCAAAATGGAATTCTAAATAAAGTACCATCGACTTTGAATCCTGAAAGTGTACCGGAAAACAGAGACGAACAATCTGGCCTAACTACTGGCCCTGGAGCTGTGTTACAACAGTTGGAAGCACATGCTGATTCCCTCAGTGAATTTGCAGACGGGTAAGTCTTTCGCAGTTGCCAAATGTACATCTACAATTGGCATTCTTATAGCTTATTAAAAGACATTTTTCAAGCTGATTGGATTTATTTACAGTCCAGCAATACACCCACGAAATTGTGCTTCAGTGATGTTAGCTATAGCACTTCTTGCTAAACTGCTTCAGTGTTTGCCAACTGCTTACCCTTTTGTAGTTTAAAACTTTGCCTATACACATACTCATCACCAAGGGCTTTCATGACAGTGTTCCATTAGTTTTTCTTGAGAAAAAGACTGAATGTTTTGTTCTTAGTTATGGAGATGATATATGTGTTTGTACAAATTAAAACCACATAAGACAAAAGGCTTTCCAATCCTTTGCTAGAAAGCCTTTCTTCTTTTTGCCACTGGATATGTTTTCCTACAAGTGAATGAATGATATGATGTTTAGCTACCTTTCACGTTTTTGCCCAATTTTTATGTGAACCAACTAGAAATTGGTCATTGATTCATGAAAAAAGCTGGAATGGGCTATGTATTTAAATTATCAACCATCATGTTGGGCAATTGTTGCATTGAAAGTTTCACTAATATTATGGTTACGTATTGCTAGCCATTTTCTCAGGAACCATTTATTTAATTTGCGCCAGTGACTAGAAGGGGCTTTGAGTAACCCAAATGACCACAACGATGGGCCCTGTCTATGAGTTGATTTATTTCTGCAATTTTCACAATTCAGGTTTTATTTGAAATACTTATCAATGTGCTCATGCATGCTACACATCTCTACAAATTGGATAGAAAGTAGTTTGCAGAGTTTTGATACTTATGTTTAGTTTTAAAAGGCCATTAGGTGCTTATTTTCCATGGAGATTATATTTAACTGTGAGGGATATACTAGGTCAGTCCTTAATTAAGCCCAAAACATAAGCCAATACCTAGACTTGTCAGGATGTGAAAAGCCACAGGTGATTTTGGCAATATCAAATACATGTTAAAGAGCTCATTTGGCACAGTGTCCAATTATTGGCTCTTGTCCTTTCTCATTTCAGTTATTTGTTCCCTTGTAAAGGACATCAATTATGGCTTTGAACATAGCATCATTGATCCTGAGGCCATAATATAAGATCCCAGCAAAAAAATTATTACCAATGTGAAGTCTGATACCCAATTAGCTACTTTAATAGTCTAGCTAAGTTTATATATGGGGCACATCCTGGACATTCTGGTTAATTGGATTAAGGGAAAGTGTGACGAAATAAAGTTGTTACAAAAGCCTTGACCCCCACCTGAGATAAGTTAATGTCACTTTGAGACTTACTACTATGATGAAAATTATAGAGTGCATATTATTGGGACAGGAAACTGGTTGATTCTGTTAAAGCCAACTTTAGCTGAAGTCAGTACAGCTTACTATTTTGTATAGCTCACAAAAAATTTTAAAAGTCAAGGAAAAATTTAGTAGTTATCTAAAGAGATTTAGGCCATGTAAAATCAATGATGCGAGCCAGAGCATTAGGTAAGAACCAGGCCTGCCTTAACTCTGTTAAAAGGTGGACATTTTTATGTTGGGGAGGATGTATAGCCACCAAATGCCAATTCAAATTTATGATGCCATTAGGAATTGATTTGCAGCAACAAGCATGAAAAGTGAATTTAAGCTAACTAACTTTTTGACAGAAAGATACTGGCTGGCACTAGTTGTGGTGTAAAGCAAAGGATTATGGCAAAACAAAACTTAAGATTAAACACCCATATCCAGATTATATTGCATGTGACTGAAATTGATTTTTTATCCATTCTGATCAATTAGATGTGGTTCCTTGCATAGAATTGGATTTCTTACTAAAAAAGCGTTCAGCTTATAGTGCATTTTGACAGTTTTTAGAGTTCAACTTATTTTTATCATATGTTTTATGCTTCATTTGTTTTTCTTTATTTTGTTTTTTGTTATTGTTATAAAAGGAACATCTGGTTGCCTGTTCAAATGAGTAAAATTGTCATTGTCTTATTTGTTTGACTTTGTCTTTGCAATAAGCCTGAAAGTTTTTTAATAAGTAAGATAAGTGATTTTAGTTTTCCAAGCAAATCTCACAGCACCCAATATCACCTTAATATGTACTATCACAGCAAAGCATTATTGTGTATTGCTGGTACTCTCTATTAAAAAGTAAATGGTTATGGGACTTTTGGAGAAAATGGTCACCTGTAATTCTTTATGTCTTTAATAATAAGTCGCTTTTATTTGTTTCTCTTTCGAGTTATTGTCTTATGAAATCATCCCTACAGGTAACAAAAATATCATCAGGTATCAAAAGCAATCAATTTGATAGAAATACTGGTAGTAAAATTTACAACCCTATATTTTTAAGATATTGCTGTTCTATTTTTAACTAGTTTCCAAGTAACATAAATGTCCCTGGTCCATAAATTTTAACAGTTGCATCATTCCTTAATTTGTGTAATATAATCTAATCCTGTATCAAGAGACCCAGAGGTCAAATTGTGGATAGGATGAACAGTCAAAGCTAGAATCTATGGCAAGGATTTCAGAGCATCTTGCTCATAATATTGTCCAGACAAGCCCAAGAAAGCCTCCCACTGAAAGGTGTTTTGTGGGGAACACTGATACCAGTTGGAATTCCATCTGCTGCTAGTCAAATAGGATAGCTGATGTAATGTACACAATGTTATGAACTCAGTTGAACATGTTTGTAAAGCATGACATGTCTCACTGCATAGCACATTTCTCTGTGTTTACATTCTTTATTTGAAGTTCCTCTTGTGATCCCGGTTTGGATGGTGTGGTTTTTATTGCTTTCCCTTTTTTCACTTTTTCTTCATGTTTATTAAGTTTAGTTTAACATGCTATCCCACCTCGTGTTATGTTCAACCAAGATCTCTTCTAGGCTTTTCAGATCTCTTCTAGACTTTATTCACTATTGAGAATGATGCCAAGACCTGCACAAATTTTAATCATCATCAGGCATTACCAAATTCATCTTCTTTGCCCTTGGTATGCAGTATTCTATCTATTTTCGAATTCCTTTCTATAAACGAGTCCTCAGTTTGTACTGCTATTATCTGCTGTTCCATTGCTTTTAAAGTTACCACCATTTGCACCTGTCCATTAGGTTGAGATGCACATAGAAACTATCCCCTCTGTAGTCTAAAAGAGATGCCACTCTCAACTTCCTAGATATTTTTGAAGCCAGGAATGTTCTTCTGTCTTGCCAATTCTCAACTAACTTCATCCTTTTCTTACTAACTTTACAACCATATTGTTGCTGGTCTTTGAACATGATTTTCATTTTATAGTAAACTTTTGAATTCTGGCTCATTTTTTCAGTCTTGTCAAATATGTTTTTCAAGTATTTCTCAAACCCTTAAAAAAAGAAGGTTTATCTGAAGTCTGTAGGTTTGCATTTGAAAATTGCTAAATATTCTTTTTGCGAGACAAGTAGATTGACGATAAGCCTGTATGTTTGCATTGGTATTTTGCTGATTAATGGATAAAAGGGAAATGATGTGATTCCATACAGACTGCTTGTTATCTGAATGTTAATGGGGCTTTTGCAAACTCCCAGAATGTGTAAAACTGTTCTAAGTGAAACCCCTGAATCAGGAGTATTTAACATTGCATTGTAGAATAAGATATCAAAACTTACATTAGCTTTCAAGCTCCAAGGCTTTCAAGTAAGAATCATTTCAACCCATTATTCAAGTCTCTTTGCCAATGTTATGAGCCCTTCGTTTAGAACAGATCAACATTATTATATTAATGGAATGACTTCCTTGAATTGTTTTAGTCATCATCAATGTTCTATCTAAGGTTGAGATAACAAAGGAATCTGCAATGGGTTGCTTGATAATGACTGCAATCATTCCTCTCAATTGATTATTGACATCAAAAGACTACTGAAGATGACTTAAGAATCCTATGTGTAGGCATCTTTGTATATTCAAATTGGCTACTCAGGGCTTTTCAGAATTGTCAAGAACTGCATACCTACCTTGTGCAAGTTTGTAGTTAGATGTTGTTGTTCTGCTCTTGGAAATATGTTAGATGAAAATTAATAATTGAATCCAATTTCTTGCAGCTGTATGCAACAATAATGATTTTATTAGCTCAACTAGCTTGTACCAAATATTTTTTTTATTTTCAAGTAAGACAAAACTTTCATGACAGTTTATATGAAACTAATTTGCCCAGAAAATGTTAAGACCATTGGAACTTCAAAAGAGAAATGATATTAGTTATGTAATTCAGCCGTTTAAGAGAAACACAGACAAAACATGGCATAAAGAGATTGGAATATGAGACATTAAAGCTTACAGCAGCTGGGTTTGCTAGTAACATATTTTCGAGAGTCAGATAGTGCCTCACCTAGATAAATTTGTCTCAATCCCACCATATAGGCACATTGCCTAGTCATGGTTTTGGGACAGCTTTGCTACTGGTTTTTCAGCAACAAACTCAAAAGATGCTTTAATCCTGTGAACAGTGGAGGTTGCATTTCTATCTTGGCTTATTAATGGTTAAGTTTAAGGTTGCATTTTTATCTTGGCTTAAATGGTTAAGTTTGAGGTTGCATTTTATCTTGGCTTATTAATGGTTAAGTTTGATATAGACATTGATGAATTAATCACATGCTCTAAGAAGAGAGTTTGTTTAGTGGCCCAAATGACATGGCTACTTCCAGGATGAATGAAGTATCCTCAACATAGATAGGGAGACATGCCATATGAAATGTATTTGGGTAGTGTCTAGCAATGGGGCTCTGAATAGCTCAAGGTTAACCTGGGGCTGCCCCTCTTTGAAAACTGTTGCTAAAACCTTGGAGCATGATGCATCTTAATTGTATAAACATTGCATCATTATATTTTACCTTGGTGTAAGTGTCACTATTTAGAAATCACAGATCTTAATCATGATCACAGATTTTCATTAGACTAAGCTTAGAAGACTAAAACCCTCTTTGTTGTACCAAGTTTGTCTCCAAAACCTTTTTCAGCTTAACCACTGTTTGTTAGAACTTTCAGTGTTTTCTTAGCTGGGACTAACTATCTTTGGTAAAGAGCTTTTTCTTTCTTTGAGAATTATTCTCATTTTCGTTTTTAAATCACTAGAGTTGAACTAAGTTATGCGTGGCTCCCTTGATGTTCAAGCTGCATTCCTTGCAAAGACATTCAAAGCATCTGCTGGGTGAAAGAAGGGTGATGCATTCTGCTAGACATTTTGTGCTTCCCTTCGATGTCTAGTTTGAAGCTAAGTCTCTTTGCCATCATTTCTTTTTCGGGTTTATGCATGTTTACCTAAGTGCTTTTCGAATTGTTTTAATTGATAAATCAACAGAATTGCTTGGCGTGCTTAGATAAACATCACCCTTTTAGACCTAGAATATTTGATATGCTTTTAAACTATACACATATTTTGTTTGACAGTTTTGACATACCTCTGGCTGCACTGAAAAGGAAGCTCTTCAGTGTAAAAGAAGGGTCTATTTTCGAAGTTTTACAGCGAACGACAACGCTCTCGTTAAAGCCATGTCCGAATGGGAATCGCAAATGAGGACGGCTGCAGCTTTTGTGGTAAGACGACGAAGGGCTCGCGCGAGTTGTTTGGGGAAGCATTTGATTTGAGCCACTAAAACGTGATTTATCTTGCCTTGGGCTCTGATAGACAATGGAAATTAGATTCATAGAGCAAATTGACTTTATATTTGGGCTACTGCATTATTGACCAGTGCACTTTATTTGCAGTCATTTTGATCGCCCTGCTAACGCCTGAAATGCACTTTCAACAAAATTAAACTTCAACTTGAAATTAAATCGCTTTTTCCAGTGAACCTGAATCCAAATTTCCGATTTTCTTTTCTTCCGACGGTAGACAGGTCATCAGCTTGTCTCTAAAAATTGTCTCTGTTTTTCTCGAAAGTTATGGACCACTTCTCTTGGCCGTTGTGTGCGAGTCAAGCCGATTAAGAACGTAAATATAAGCCTGGTTTAAAACATTGTTTGGACGATTGGTTGGGGGTGGGCGATACGGGTGTTGGGTTTCTAACCCCTTTCGTTTGTGACCCTAAAACATCCAGTAACCCCAGCAGGGAATACAGTTTTTTGCGGATGATCTTTTGCACCGCTGCTTTCAACTCTAATTTTAAGGACATGCGAGATTTTCCTGTTATCCATTTTGCTTTCATTGGGTGTATATTCGCTGCCAACTAGCTTTACTGAAACCTCTGTTGTAAGAAACTAGGTTGCTTAATTACCTGTCCTTGGTGTTTTAGCGAAAAATGCTTCGACTGGAAAAAATTTTCAATTTCAATCAAATCTTGCGTTTACTTACAGACGTTTTGTATCTTTGAAGCTCCTTATTTTGCTGATAAAGTCTCTTTTGTTCAATTATAAACTTGGCCTTTTTACATTTTCTCGAGAAACTATACACATGCTAAGACTGAAAAATTTCATACCGAATTAACTGTTTCAAAACGGAACAAAAATGCGACACTAGTGCAGAACTGCTCCGTGGTCCAGAACTTTTCAGAGTATGTAAACGTCAGAAATTGACCAAATGCTGACAAAATAAATAGTCTTAAAATTGATTAAAAAAAATTTCGTGATTGTAGGTTGTCTTTCCACCTAGGTGGTTTAGAGTCTGTCTACATTTCTATGGAAAATCCCATTTTTACAGTTAGAATAGCCCCCAAACCCGCTGCGCGGATTTTACCCCTCCTGTGGAAATAGAATTGCCTCTTTAAACTACCCCCAAAACTTCCTTAGGCTCGTCTAAAACGGTGGCGTGAAGAGACGGTGATTGGTCATTTCCAGCCAATCATACGCTCTTCTTACAACCCTCTAGTGTTTTCGATCCGCAACTAGCTATTTGTTGTGTCAGCTTTTGGTTATTTTCCGTCGTTTGCATACTCTGAGGAGTATCGGGCAAAAAATTACATTAAGTATGCAAGAACGGCTTCCGCTATTGCTAGCTATTTTGAGGTATTCCTAGCTTGTAGCCCTTGAATCGTGATGATAATGATGATATCAATTTATACAGGTTAAGCTTGTTCAGCAACAATTCAAGGACCTGTCTAACGATAATTACAATAGATAATACCAATATCCATTAAGAAAATAAAAGGAGAAGAACCAAAATTAAACTTTCGGCTGTTGCTTCGGGCATGGCCTAAATTGTATCTAGATCTATACCCAGTGATTTCACTGAAAAATCTGTGACGCAATCATTAAGGCCCAAACCAACCACAACAACATTTGAGTGAACGTTGTTCCACAACATTTAACATGCCTTTTGTCAGACACACCCGGATAGATTTTAATAGCGTGAATAATCGACTTACTCCAGTTTTAAGGCCTCATTCAAGCTGGAGATTAGAGCTTTTTCTCCGAAATAGCCAGAATTTATCCTGCAGAAGAATCGTTCTTTGCCTACTATAGATATAATATGGAGAGAAATTTGGGTTTATAAGGAATAATACAGATATTGCGACCTATAGACTGTTTTCAATGTGGTCAGTTTCTTGTGAGGTGATAAAGGCATGCGAGGTCTCTCGCCGCGGTAACTGTGAAGTCCTAACTCTGTTTATTAGTAGTGCAAAGACGCAGTTGTGTTTGAGTCGACAAGACGTATGTTGCGAGATTTCTATATATTTTTACCTTTTCTTTTGGTTTCCTTTTACGCCATCTATAAAACGAGCGATGCCTCGTCCGTCTTCTAACTATGAAAGTCGATAATTTTAAAGCGAGCACAAAGAAAACAGTGTTAAACAACATGAATGGAGTTGTTTACTCTTCCGGAGAAGAGAAAATACCCTCGTAGGTCAAAGTTTGTACGTTATTTGTGTGTGTTTGGTATCGCTCTTTAACCCGTTAGAATCTTGTATTGTAATTGGTACGTGTCGTTTGACTGGTATGAAAAGAAGCATTCTCGCCTTGCGCTATTGCATATACGTTGTCAGGCCACTTCAGCTAGAGTAGCTAGCTTTTCTTGCATGGACATGCGTTTGGTTGCCTCCTGTTTGCGTGGTCGTTCCGAAATATGACTTCGCTCCTTTCAATCGATTTCCAGTGCCCTTAATTAATCGCATAGTTCCATGAAGCATCGATATAAGGCGTTCTTAATCAATGCACAAGCCATGCAGATGCTCGTTGCGTCATCAAATGGCATCAGATGCCCTCGTTGCCTGCCAGTCTTTCTTCGAAAAACCTGTGAATAGAATCTTGCATTGATAACCAACTCATCAGCGTGGTAGTTAGTGTTACAGTTTTTCACATAGCAATTTCTCCCCAATTGGTTGATTTAATATGCTGCGATTTATCTGATGATACCTCTTACCTTATTTTAGCAGCAAAAGAGGGGCATCAGCCACCGCACCCTTGTCAATTCAGGAAGCATTGGTAAGTGCAGAGTAACGTTTTTTCCTCTCTTCAATAAAACAACACAGCTGCAATGATTTATAATGGTGATGTTGCTGCATAGTTTTCAGTGGTAAAATTCAGCTGCAAGTGAGCGTAGTGGCCTTCTTCAATAATAGAGGCTCGTTTTGCCGAGTTCATTCACCAAGGTCATTCATAATCGAGATTGTAGTCGACCAGCGTATTGGCTGCCTCTTCGGTGGTCATAATAAGTAGAATGCAAAGGAAACAAATTCGTTTTATAGATGATAATGATAATTGTTGTTGTTATTGTAATTGCGATGCTAGGTGCTGAGCAAGTTTTTGGGTTTAAATTGATCCAAGAAGGGGCAGGAAATTGAATACCTCTGCTGAGGTATGAACAACGTTGTAAGGCAAGGCTGGCACGCAGAAGCCAACCCCGAGAGTGGGGCAAAGTCTGCCGTTTACACGACATGTTCTAGCTTTCCGCCGCTAACTACGCTGGCTAGAGGTCTCAAAATACTAAGGAGAAGTTTTTTGGAGCGAAAATATTTCCTCTTAAGTTGCCCCCCATAGGTCCATCGACAGCTGCCTGCTTGAAACTAACTTTTTTTGTGTCCATTCTTAACATCAATTAACAAATACCCCGCCTCTCTTTGGAATATCAAAGTTTGTTCAATAGTTGCCTCAATTTTCCCCACAACTCCCCCTCCCCCCATCAATTAACAAATACCCCGCCTCTCTTTGGAATATCAAAGTCATATCTTCACGTGATTCATTCGGGATGTCACGTGACAACCCAGAAATCACAATAAAGCATAGTCGCCGTTTTGTCTCGAGATTAAACAAGGGTGTCACGTTACGACTATAGTGTATAGTGTAGTATAGTGTATCCTGGCTTGTCATTGGAAAGGTGATTTTATACAGAAACGACCCTGAACATTGTTGACGGCTTTGATGTCTCCCTTGAACCCACGTTCTTGCGGAAAACATCCATTCTAAGTATTCTGCTTTGCGTTTAAAATTGTTTGTCGCATATGACTTTAAATTAAAGATTCTGACTAAGATGGTTCTAAATTTTAGACACAAATCACAACGATCCAATCGACTCTTGAGAGTGTTGTTGAGACGTTAAAGGAGGTAGAGACACTGAAAGAAACGGTATCGACATGGACTGATGAGAATCAGCGACTGAAGGAGGAGAACGAGCGCCTAAAGCGCCTGTTACTGCAAGATAAGGACAGCGAAAAGAAGGATTCCTCGTAGCACTGGTGGATGCGAATCGCCGCAAAATTTGTAGACAGAATATCAGCATTGTATTATTGTGGGTGGCAACGTATTTAACACAGTTATGGCCGGATTGACATCTGTTGCATTGTTTCGCGTAACCCACACGTTGTAATATGGTACCTAGACAGACGTGCTAGAGGCTCCAGTCTGATTTGCTTCGACACAGCCAAGGAGATTCTCGATGGATCGACTATGGTCCTGTATTTTTGTTGTCAAGCTTAGGACGTCACTGTTGATTCGTGAAAGTCTTAATGCTTTTTTCCATACTTTTGCCACCTTTTTACGCCTTTTTAACATCTGGCCTTTGCGCCATGTTTTGGAGTTCTCTGATCAGATCAGGGCCACTCCGCATTATGTTGTATTCCGTAATTTGCATGCTACCCTCGTTCTGCTCGGGGAGTTGGGCACGAGTGACGTCAATAAGAGCAAAGTAATTTCTGGGCACGATTTGGTAATGGTTTGATTTTATAGGCTCTGTTCTGCATGAAAACTTTGAACTTTGGGTATTTCTTCTTACATTGTCTTTGATTTGGGAACTGGGCACAAGTGATGTCAGTAACTACAACAGCAACAACAAAAATGTCTTCAAGAGAGGCTGTCTTCGTTAAGCAAACAGTCTGGCCCAAAGGCCACGTGAGCAGGTTCGTTAGTGATTTGGTGCTTTGGTAGTTTGCCGTTGTCTCTGTACATTTTCTTTCTTGAACGCATTCATTCCTGAATTTGGACAATAAATTTTCAACAGAGAACAAGATGTAGAATCATAGTTGAATTAGATTTTGAATTAAACCGCTAGTTGTAGCCACGTATTTTGAAGCACATTTTTGAAATATAATTTAATCCATTCTGTATCTCTGTTTGCCTATTAGTTTCAGTTTGTTTTTGCGCAAAGTATTCGTAATTTATCCTAAAACTAATGTTACGCTGCACCCTATTCAGTTTATATGAAATGACTTTTTGAACATTTACAACCCAATAAAGAAACTCAAGTTGTGACTTAATGGTAAGCGGTGGATTGAACTTAGGGGTAAGATGCCAAACAATGTCTCAGAATCTTTTTGCTTTACAGAAAAGAGTGACCAGAAAACTTTATTGTATACAATATAAAAGACAGTTCTTGTAAAGGTTTTTATCGTTGAAATGTCAGGAAAGGTCCCTTAATGTTTTCTTTCTAAGCATTTTGCACACCAATCATGCTTTTTTGGATCAGCGAGCTCTCCCTCCCCTTGACAAAAACCCATCATATGGTGCTAATTAACATATCCCATGCCGATTTTTGTGGAGTAATTTCTCGTCATACTTGCCAAAGATTTCCTGCCGTATTCCGGTCAACTGCTTAATTAAAGTTCGCTTCTTGCCCGTATCAATTATATATATATAAATATAAATATATATATATAAATTTGTTGTTAATCCCGTTTATAAGCCGCTACTGGTTTGTTTTCGAAGCAAGAATTGATAAAGCTGATTGTTTTATCAACTACTTATTCAGCGATGCGTCAGCATATCTGCCATAAAAGTCGTGTTTTATCAGCTCACCAACCTGCGGACAATATGCATCATAATCACCATATCAAGTCGATCACAGTAATGATCACCGTATCAAGTCGATCACAGAATTGATCATGAAGTCAATCAAAGTGATGCTCACCATATTGAGTCAACCAGGGATGATCACCATATCAAGTCGATCACATTAATTATTGCCATATCAAGTCAATCACAGTTTTGATCACCAAGTTGATCATAGTAATAATTATCATCTCAGGGCAATCACAGTGCAGATCATCAAATCAATCACAACAATGATTGCCATATTGAGTATTATTGATTATCGCCATTTCAAGTTGGTCATTATGTGGAGCTTACACTATGTTGCAAAACAGTCCATTCTCAAATTTGTCAGTTGTCAAAACCAGAAAATGGTCAATTTTTATATATAAACTGTCATGTAGTGTTATCTACGTTTACAATTGCAGTGGTTTCTATTTTGAACTTGGCTATATGCTGCAAACCCACTGTTTCACTATCTTCAATGTTTTTATAGTTCTTATTGAACAAAATGCGAACTCAATATGACATTTTAATCTAAAAATTTGAACAGATAATGAAATGTTGTGTATAACTGCTTCATTTAACTATGCAGCATTTGTCTGTTTTGTTTCTGAATCAGAATTGAAATTCTTACATTTCAACATCAATTTACTTTGATTGCTACCTTTGCTGTTGTGTTCTGCCTAGTGCACAGCTGGTACATTTCAATAACTTAATTATCATTGTTACTTGCTAGCATAGATGTCTCAGCCAATAGGCCATATGAAATCTCATATATCTCAAATAACATTTAAGTAAACACATCATGCACAAAGTGCTTTAAGAAGAAGGATAGCAAAGAAAAAATTAAACTGCAAAAGAGTTTCTTGTGGACTATGTGTTTCTTCTTGTGTTAAACTGATGTAATCTTTTGTTTTGCTGGTGCAAAATATATAGGGCTTTATGCCCAGAAACAGGTTTAGGTGAAAGAAAAGCTGGAAACATTCACGTTTTAATTTTGATAGGTTACTAATATATAAAAGTTTCCCAATTTCTCTCTGCATAAGCAAAATTTGAAAAATATTAAACAATCCCCCTTAATCACGAGGATAGTCATATTTACAGCACATATTTTAAATGATAAAAAATACTGGAATTTATTGCCAAGCTTGGGAATAGCATCCTGGAATCCTTGCCATAAACATTTTATCAATTGTTGTTATAAGATCAGGCTAGGTCTTTAAACCCATATTGTCCACATTTCTTTCCTGCAATTTGACAAGCAAAGGATACAGCTTCACTTACAGAGCTGCCAGTAGACAAAGAAAATATTACTCCGGCTACAAAAGTATCTCCAGCTCCAAGAGTGTCAAGAACGTTCTTTGGAGGATAGGAATTTGAATGAAAAGTCTTCCCATGTTCATCTATTGCAGATGCCCCAAGCTCACCCCAGGGGCAAATGACAATTGCATTTTCCTTCAAAGAAAGCTTATCCTTGGCATTCAGGACGGTATCATCTGCATCACTGAATCCCAAGCGCTTTGCAAAATCTTTGCTAATGAACAGAACGTCCGCAACACTAGCAATTTTTGACGAAATGAGGAAATCGTGTCTTTGTGGCTTTTCAAATTCAATAGAAATCTTAAAACTGAGTCCTTGGTCCTCTCTAACTTTTACTGCTTCGTAAACCATGTCTTTCAAGTGGGGAAAACCCCTCCCTTCGAAATGCACCCAGCTGTAGCCAGATGCTAAATCAATCATTTTGAAGTGCTCAAGAGTCAATTCTGGCATCATATTCCTACCATGCAAAATGGTTCTTGAGCCTGTACTCTTTGAAACTATACAACATGATGTTGGAAACCCTTGAGACTCTAAGGCAACACAGTGCTTAGTAACTACATTGCTACGTACTAAGGAGTTCTTCGCGAAATCGGACATGACATTTCCCGCAGCGAAGGCACTAAACAGATGCACCTCGAAGCCAAACTGGGTCAGAACCTCAGATGTGTTGGCTGCATTTCCACCTTTTTCCCAATACTGGCTCAGGACTCGAACATCTTCATCCTCTTCTGGAAACTTTTCACAAACGTTTATTATATCCAAGGTAGTGAGCCCGTAAATCAAAACAATTTTCTTCTTCGGTGCTGTCGATAACGCCATAACACACCTTTCACAGAGCTAGGCCATTTCACAAACCAACCCGAGGCTGCCACGCCCCCTTAAACCCCAAATGCTTGCTTTGAAAGAAATAGAAATAAGTTATAAATGTAGGTAGAAATAAAGGAGGTCAAGTCTCATGTAAATCATTTTGCTAAGTAGGGTCCTGGCTGTGATTTTTTTGTTGAAATACTTAGGGGTGACTTCCTTTACTAAACCCTTTCATAATATTCAAATTCTGGATTCTTTTCACAAACTCAACCCAGTGAACAGCTTTTTCACATATGGAGAATGTACTTATTGGCAAGGGTGCATTTCAAATTAAAATTTTGATTTTCGTGCTCAGAAGCCACCTATTTACTTTACCCATTGGATACTTTACAAATTTATTCGGATTCCCAACCCAATCTAGAGTGGTATGGATGGCTCCGGAAAGAATTCTCCATCGTGCAAATTTTCCAACAGCCTTACTTCTTACTGTCGTCTCCTTCAGAGATGAACTGCAGAGATTGAATCACACTGCACTGTTGCGTTGTACCAAGACTAAGAGCTCCGTGTCTCTTCATAGGAGCTTAAACCATATTCTGCTATCATGGGAATAGCTTTGATGTAAAATGTAGCGATTAGGAAAACTCTGAACACAAATCTTGATTGGCTTTCATAACAGGCACTTCATAACCCGAAAATGTTATTTGAGGCTAAGGAAAATATTTGGTACAGAAAGTTGGTTCTGTTTTCACGTCATAAAATTTGATGCATGATGCCCAATTGCCAAGATTGTTTGGAGTTATATCAGAAAAACATTTCTGAGCATTCAATTAAAAGGAAAGGGCATTTCTCTTACAACACACTCCGAAGCTTGTAATGCAAAATGATGCTTCCTTACCCCGAGGGAGGCACTTTTACACAGCAATAGGACAAAGAAATAGCACAAGATGAAGAAATGGCAACTACATGATTTCAGAGGTAAACAAAGACACTAACGAATTCAACAAATCGTTTTCGTTTACCACAAAAACACTTTAACTAGAATTTGATTCAGTGTCATTGGCCCCTTTAGTAAGTTAGTTTCAATCTATTTCTATCCCACTACATAAAATCTTTAATAGACAACATTGTCAAACAATTCAATGACAATTAGATGAAATCATACGGCAGAAAATAAAAAATTCACAAAATAAAAAACACAAAATAAAACTGCTAATAAACAGACAAGAAAATTGTCTATCTCATTTGGTAAGGAGGCACTTAAATGACTCTTAGGGTGCATTTCCTCTAGGTCTAAAGAAACCTGAAGTTGCGAGGCCTAAGGCAAATGCTTTGACGTTGGAACAATTTTTTTTATTTCTTGTCATATTGGCGACGGATCGTGGAAGTTTTCTCCTTGTATCATTGACAAAAAGTAACGTAAGATATAATCGAGTTTAAATTTTGTGTACTACGCAGAAACGTTTTAGAGAAGTTGCCCCTTTTCTATGTGTCAATTCTATGGTACTTCTGTATACCCTCCTCAATCTTTTATTAAGCGAATCACAAAAAGAAAGGCATTAAAAAGGTACCTGCGAACATTGGCGTATAGCTTAACCCTTCTTCTTAAATCCGGCGTAATTATAGAGAACCTAGAGAATTTCTGACCTAGGATTGACACGAGAGCATTATGTCTTTGCTTTGTGTAAATCAAATGAAGTATAAATGCATGTACTATTTTTTTATTAATCATTTGCAAACATTTTAAAGGCATTTTGAAAGTCAAAAAGTCGTTGTCATTGGTGACTATCTTAAAAGGAATGCCTTGAAAATGTGATCATGTTGTCGAAGCTTCTTTTGCCACAGCCTCTGCAATGCTCTTCCCAAAAATTGTGACATGAAAGTTTGTAGAAAAAATGGCCTTTATCCGAATATTACTATTCGTTTGAGCATTAAATTAAAACCAAATGATTAAACAGCAGCATTGGCGTTTCAAACTACATACGCCAGTTTATATATTTAATTAAAAGTTTTACAAAGTCCCATACTCGAGTGTGAATATGAAAGCTTGAACTATTTTGTGCGAATAATGAGGATTCAGTCTTGGCTGTATAACCCTTTGGCACATTACTTCGCACACCACTTTTTCTACATTGTTCTTACGCCTCTTGAAATGATAATACTTTCTTCTTCCCGCTGGCTCAACCAAAGACTCCTTTGTTTATCGCTCACAAAGCATCAGGGCTCGCTTTCTTTTACCTCGGTGCGATCTCTATGAGGCAGCTGCACATTCTGGGGAGTCGTCGAAGAGCGAAAAATTCCGATTTTCTTCAGAACTTCGGTTTTGATCGCCTTTGTTCGTAGAATGTGTACGACTGGGTTGATAGCGGCGTTGACTGCCAACAATAGGCCACTCCATCGATGACAGTGGTACGCGATCGAAAGTTTGTTGTTACTCGCACTTCTCGCAGCGACACACGAACCTTTGATCACCAAAGGGATGGTATAGCAAAAGATTAGCAGTAATGTAGTGAGGATGCGGTTTTTGTCATCCTTCTCTGCTTGCAAACGCTGAGCATCTTCAAGCGCCGATAAAACGCTTGCTGTGATGCGTCTCATTTTGCGAAGCCTTATCAACATTGTCACATAGACGAAAACTAACAACAGAAACCAGGTGCAAGAAAACCCAATTATAGCTTGCCGCAGGTACTGGTCATCAATGATACCCAGGTACACCAATACAAAACCTGATAACCATGTAGTTGTTGAAATGCCAAGAAAAGCTAAGTTGATTTTGCCTTTAGGAAGCGTTTTCGATCTACTAGGAATGACAATAGCAATAAATTTGTCAAAGGAAACGGCTGTGGTACCAAAGATAGATAAGCCGTGCATCGCAAAGGCAAAGAAGGATGATACAAGCTTCAGCAAGCAGTTATGAATGTTTTGGAGCTCTTGGATTCGGACGGCAGAAAGCAGAGAGTTTGTCAACAGACTGTTTAGCATCCAGACAACCGAGGAATAGGCAACCAAATAGAACGTAGGCGTGTGCAGTGTCTTCGTAGACACAATGGTGTAGAGGACGAGACTATTACCTACCACTGACACAAATGTTATAGCAGAACTTAATACCACTGATGCCAACGCAGTGATTTCAATGGACGTTGATAGCTGGAATGCAAGCTTCTCCAGACCATGGCACACCAAGGGTGGATTGGTTTGACTTGAATTAGTCGTGTGGTTCATACTGCCATTCATTCACCAGAACTAGGATCCTGCAGAAAGAATGAGATACTTAATCAGGCTTATTGGGGCGATTTTGTTAAAATGAGACCAATAATCCACATAATGAAAATAACAACAAAATATAACCATACCAAATTGCTATTTGCTGCAGTAAAATGCAACACAGAAACAATTTGCAGCATGAAAGTATACGAAAATGTAGGTGTTTGTCTCCATCTTGATAAAAACACCAACTATGAGTAATGGCATTGAAAATAAGCATCTTATTTTTGCGATATAAATACTTACGTAGGAACATGAATACACAAAAGAACGATTTCAGCAAACCAACATTGTTACATCTATATGTAAACCCAAACGTCCAATTGAAAATTTGCGACTCCGCAGTTTTGTCAATGAAAGTTTATGACTTACTCAACTATGAACCACTTGTCAGAATCAGCTCTACCAATCAACTCTTGCGTTGAAATCACATGAAGTCTACCACAAGGAGCAGTCTTGGGCCCTCTGCTATTCATCATCTACATCACTGATCTTAATAAGTTTTATTTTTCATAACGAACTTTCACTTACGTTATTTAACTGGTGATGAGACCTTACATGTGTTTAACTCAATCTAGATAGTGTACAAGAAAGCGTCTACCAGTGCAATGTAAATATTAGGCCATCAGAGCTTTTGGTCAAGGAGAAATCTTCAGACACCTTGAAAGATAATTGACAGAAGGTCCATTTATTCTTGACACTCTTGGTATTGGCACGAGACTCAGACAGTAACAAATAGACACAAAGCTGTACTTGTAAGACTCTTAAATTCAAGGTTTAAGTCATTTGGTGCAATTTTCAAGTGGTAAGAGTAAACTGTGTTTTTTTAAAGAGCGCTGTCAAATTCAATAGAGATGGGCAGGAAATTCTGTTCGTGTTTAGAGCAAAGGGGGTAAAAATGTGAAAATAGCGACAAGACAAAGTAGGCCATGTTGTTGCCTGATACAAGGGTACTGATGTGATCATTGCAAACAGCATCAATCTAGCACCAAATCCAGGTTTCCAGTTGAAATACCTCTTCGTTTGACAGCTTTGGTGGGACTATCTTTGGAAAAGCTGATGGTGTCAAAAAAGGAAAGAGGAAAAGGACGATTGCTTTTATGCACCTCAATAGTGGTTTTGATTCATGCAACATTCTTTTTACTTTGCACGCATTCACGCACTGCAAAACTTGATATCAACGTAAACAGTGAATGTAATGCCAGCTATTGCCCATGGGACTGCAACACTACTTTCAGACTTTGTACGTTTCAAACACAAAACTCCATTCACGAATTCAGAAGCACTCAATTTGATACTGAACCACCGTTTTGACGATCCTTCATTGACAATGAAACTTGTCTGGTTTGTTGCTTGAGAGTTCTTTGTGGGTTTGGTTGCTCGTCGCGGTATTGCTGTGCCAGCGAAGAAGACTTTTACATTCCCACGGGTCCACGTTTGAAGATAAAGGCAAGACGCCCAATGGAAATTGTTTTTGGTAGCATTGATGGTGCTGAGTATAAGACATTTAAGTAACGGCGGCATAAAGGAAGTAAAAGATGAATTGCAGCGGGCGTGACAAGAATGAACTATAAAAAATTAAGTACATCATCCAAAACGATTCTTTATACGTGTATAGAGGCAGTGCCTGGGGGCCTGGGGCGAACGTGCTTTTATTTTACAGCGATTGAGGCCAAGTTTTGTTAACGCCCTCGATGGTGCCCCTCTTCTGTCTTTATGTGCACCCTCTTCCACCCCTTCAAAGATGTTCCCCAAATTCTTGGGTATATGAAACTACTTTTGCATGTAGCATTACCAGTTTATTTTATTCGTTATTGTGCTATGCGTCTTACTTACGCGTTTTACTGAAATTAAGCTTAGTGAAAATTTTACTGTTGTATTTTTGCCAAATAACAGTAGCAATACATACTAAATGATTGCTAATTATTAAAACTCGTCCATTATGAAGCCTTTTCTCGCGTGATGTTGGGGAAACCTTGGACAAATACGTTAGACGTAAACAAACTATCAGGTTTCAACGCTTTCAAAGAATCAAGTCGTATTCTGGCTCCGTACTTAAGCAGAAAGACCGCTTGGGGTCGCCCCACGTACGCAGCGAAACATAAAAAAAAATTTGGAATCCATTCGGTTAAATATATTTGGTATCTTTAACGGTTAATAATCAGATTATTTTATGTAAAAAAATTAAAATGAGCTTCACACCCCTGAAAGCTGCCGGATGGATGCATTTGCCCCTGGACCTAACATCACAGCCACAACAACAACAAAAAAATATGCTGACATGGCCTAAATTGACATTTCAAATGTACGCACATGGAAGTCAGATATTGTAAAGTATGTAGAGTGCATTGTGAAGATGGTAGAAAGCACAAATACAGCAAAAAACATGCTATTTTGTTAAAAAAAATCGTCGAGAAGTTTGCAGATAAAGTGAGTTTTCTTTTTATTGAGTTGAGAAAGAATTACCTGTCAGTAGGTAATAATGTAAACATATACACATGTATGTACAATACATATGTATATTATCAATAGATGTGTTGTAGAAACGTTTTGAGATGTTTTTCTACCGACTGCGTTGCTCAACCTCTATGGATGATCCAAAGTTGTCTTATTTAACGTGCAGAGAACACGGAGCCAGGCCGAGAGAGAGAGAGTTGCCTGTTGTTTTCTGTAGCCCTGTTCTGACTGACTGACTTATTTGAACTTTACAATTATATCTATACTGATTATTCTAAAAGTAAATTTCCTGACGAGGGATCAGAGAGGATTATGAAATGGTGATGTAATGAGGATGAAAAAGTCTAGACTAAGGAGCGAGAAAAGATGTGTGATGAAAAGTAGAAAAGCGAGTCACACAGTGTGTTGTTCGTTTATTGCACTGAATGTGAATTCTGGATATGGCTTTTCTATGAACATTTCATCTTGCTTTGCAGGTAAGCGGATGCAAAAAGTTCTTAGATTCCCCTGAGGTAATAGATGGGGAGCTTGAACCAAATGCATCATTTTGGTGCCATTTTTGTGACATGAAAGTTGCTAAGCATATCACAAATGGAACTGTTTCAGTTAAGTTTGGTGGTGTCTTTGAACATTTTGCAAGGTAATGGCTGTGTTTGAGTACAATTTAGAATGTCCAGCTGTCAGCTTTATTTAAATTAACCTTCTTCAAGAATCAAGTACACTGATAGAAATTTTAAGTGTTTACAGAAGGTGACATTAGCTAAATATATTTGTAGTATTTTTAATGTTTCTTAATTGTTTGGCATCGCGCAAATTGAATTGTATGCAGTAAAGCTCCAAGAAAGTCACCAAGTGGTGTTGTCAGCTTTAGTGGAGGCACCATCTAGCCCCAAGAATCCAGGAATACTCACAGATATGGAAGTGAAGAAGGACAAATTATTAGAAGAAGTGAAGAAGGAAAAATTCTGCATTCAGGAAACACTTAAATTTTCATTTTTCAATATTTTTTCAAACATGATAGCAGTGAATGTTATATCTTATTCCTATCATAACTTATTTTTCATTTAGTACTTAGAGATCTAGATTAGGGTTTTGCTTGGCAACCTTAAGCTTTTCAAATTTGAGTTTCAAAATATTCATTTCAGTAGCAAATAAATATTGAATAATTGCTAGAAAAAGCGGAACTATTTTTTGCATACTTAAAAGTACTTTTTTCGTGCGACACTCCTCAGAGTATGCAAACGTTGGAAGATAACCAAAAACTGACCGAATAAATAGCCAGATGCAGATCGAAAACACTAGAGGGTGATAAGCAGAGCACGTGATTGGTTATAATTGACCAATCTGCGTTACTTAACACCTCACTTTAGAAGAGCCCAAGGGAAAAGACGAACTCTTTCTGCCTACAAAGAATGGGATTTTCATTGAAATATAGACAGACTCCAAAACACCTAGGTGAAAGTTCCTGCCCTCAAAAAAAGTTTGGTTAAAATATTGTAATGTTTTTTGCTGTATCACTAGCTCTATGCATAGAAAAAGGACACATGAATTCTGGAAATTGAATGGAGGTGATAGGAATCGGAAAAAGGATTTCCTCATCTCAGATGAAGATTACCTCAGGTATTCCATTCTATTCATGCTGCAGTTTTTAGCAATATAATATTATATCAAAGTTCATACTTTCATACTTTATATAACTTTCATTTCAAAGTTTGATGCCCAAGCAGTAACATGTATTCTCTCAATTATAGTACCTAAGGTCCCTGTAGCACCACCCCCTTGGAATCTTGGGTTTTTTGAGACAGAAAAGTTTCTATTCATGCAATGTGTAATTTTTATGCCGGCCCAGATCTTTCTTTGTCAGATGCATTGACGAAGTAATTTTAACAAGAAACAGGGAGTTTTTATTTGTAACTCACAGTAGGCTTTTATTTTCTTACATTACGCTAACGCTGGCTATGGTTCACAATTTTGTGTTCCTTTGCTAACAAAGCTTCAATTCTTTTTTAGTTACAAAGAAAGGTGCAAAAAAGCTCTTGATGCATTTTCAGTGCAAGAAGATGTTCTTGAAATGCAGGTTTGAAGCAGCATTATAATTCGTTGTTTCTTAATGGGTCAAAAATTCAATCATGGCATCAACTTTTTAATGAGTTGTTTTCTCTTAGGAATATGAGTTTTCCTGCTTAAAATTATGGAAGGCTTTCCTAAGTAAATTTTGTCACTAGCTATTATAAACACAAGATTGAAGTTTATAAACCTTCCAAACACTTCAATATGTTATTTTATGTTTCCAAACCTTCCATTGCAAAAGATAGCCAAAATGATACTTCTCGGTTAATAGCTGTATTAATGCATAAATTCTCTACATGCATGCATTTGAACCCACCTTTGTCTACGTTGATTTTCCAAGTGTCACCATCATCTGCATAAATGATTGAATCATAAAAAATCTATGGTGTTTGCCTTAAATTTCCGCAACATTTTACTTTTTAAAATAAATTTGGTACTATTTAGATTGCAGATGAGATCAGAAGCAGAGATGCTGAAAGATTGAAAATAGTTTCAGACCAGGTGTGGAAATTAAACTGTATCCATTCACAGAAAACGATCATGCTAGAGTCTCTATTTGTTACCCATGTAGCTGAACCCGTGATTTGCTGGTTTACAATTTTGTAGACAAAGTGATGATACCTTGCTTTTGGTGATTCGCATAAAAGCTGATAACCCGGGTTAAACTGGGTCTCCTTTTGCCTTGAATACGATTGCTGGTGCAAAAGATGTTTGGTAATAATGTGATTTACGGGCATAGGATATGAAAAAAGAATCAATTCAGATTCTGTTTCTGATAAACAAAGCGTTATAATGGTCTGAAGTTGTGTTTGAAATCATTGAACATATTCGAAAAAGTAGCGTGTAGGAAACTGCGAAGACCATTTTCGTTTTGTTCGAATAGATGATACAGATGTTAAAAAAGAAATGTTTAAAAAAACCTATTAAAAACTAGTACGGTGCTATCTTAGAACTGTAAGATTTTTTTAATTTATTTGCTTGAATGTTTGAATCTCTTTGTAGAGAACTGCACATTCGTTTGGCCTTGCGACCTGCTAATAAACGTAACAAGACCATGCTTGTTGTTTGTTGAATAGGCGAGGCAAATTCATTTTCATGCTAAAGCGCTTTCCCGAACCCTGGTCCCCCACAGAAATCATTCTAGACTGTTTCATTATCTCAAAGAATTCTCCACCCACACGGACAGTCGTTCTTCAACAAGACTGATTGTGTCCCTTGTGTTTTGGGGGTAGCCTCTGATTCTTGTGGTTGGAAATTACCAAATTTGGTAGCCCGTTAGGCGCTGGTGCCTTAACAGGGTAATCAAAAACATACCCCCAAGTAGAGACATCTGTTTATGTTCAGGGCAGAAGATGGTGAAAAAGCAATAAAAAGTCATCGGAATCAAGGTATTGAACGGGGGGGCGACTGCTCTTCCTGCTCTCATCAAGACAACGCGGTTTTATGGCCCTGCTATTGCTTTACCTCCACCTTTTACCTTAAATTTACCGGCGTCTTAGCTCAGGAGTATGACATTTTTACTAAATTGTATATTTGTGCCTTGTCACTGATCCCCAGCGACCAGTAAGCCAAATACTGTAGTTACCAATAAGTGACATATTCTTGAGTCACACTTTGTAGAGTTTCTTTATCAAACGGTAGAGACAGTCAAGGCCAGCAAGCACGTGTCAGAACAAGACTGTTTCCAACTCACACGGTGTGATGCAAAACCCCTCTGGCTGGTTTGTATACATATTCAATTTCCTTTGAAAAACTAATATGCTGTCTGTTTTCTCGCTATACTGTCCTCTCTGCCTTGTGTTTTGATGTTGACGTTCTTGTATCTACATTTACTGTTTCTGGGAGTCAGAAGATGCGGATTCGATTTTTCTCGCTTTTGGGCCAACATTCCAAAAAATACAATTTCAAACTAGGCATAAAAAGTTATGCAAATAAAATTGTTTATTTTATTTTATTGTTTGTTAAGCTTCAAAAATTACAAGAAGAAACAACCATACTCAATATATAGTCTTAAAAGAGACGACAGATATTCTAAACTGTAATCCTTTGCATCCGAGTACGACTAAATGAACCCACCTGCGATCGTTAACTTGACAAATTCTCGTGATTAGGCATGAAGAGCGAAGAGTATGGAAAGGCGGAATCGTCAGAACAGGGTCTGTTCCCATTTAATCGTTAACAGTTTTCCTTTACTTTTTGCCATGTCCTGTGCAACCAGTTTGTTTGTTATAAACGTGCAACTCTTAGCAAAGCCTGTGATGAAGAAATCCATCGAAGAAATATATAATGCCTCAAATACAAGTAAAATGTATATCGTTGTTGAAATAAAGCCAGTATCTTACTTGAATGCTTGATTGCTCCGTCGAGATTTTCTACCTGAGCTGTGTTTGCTTTTTGACCCAAAGAGAATGAATGCCCAGTGAGATTCAACTCCTTAAGTTGTCGCTGGACTAGTAAGATTTGGTTTGCAAATTACATAACGTCTTAGATGACCTAAACAGAACACCTGCTTTGGTTGAAAACGACAGTTTCAAAATTTAATCCTTTCAGATCAAGAAAGACAAGCGTCATTTCACAGTGGAAAGGAAGAGAACTCTCCCGCGAGGAAGTTGAGTACTTTTCTGTTTTGATTGTAGAATCTGTCTGCAACAATTATTATGCATATAATTTTGACTTTGACTTTTAAATTTTAATTTATCTCTTTGTAGTATTAGTGCGAAAAAGCAAGTTAGTTGCGCACATTGAGTTGGAAACTAAGCGTTTGGTTGGATAACCATCAGACTGACTGTCATATCAAAGGAAGGCTTCGCTGTGTTTTCATCTAGTTTGAACCTTTTTGTTAGATCCGATTAGCGCTTCATGGCATCTTACGCGTTTTGAAGTCGACGTTTCCTCGTTTTACTTAGCAAGGAGAAGAGAAACGAAGATTTTGTGCCGTTATAACGATCTTGTGTGATAGTCCCTGTCTTACTAAGTGTTTTGTGAGGCTGGTTGAAGCTGGCATCGAGTTTGTGAATTTGGTGTTTCTAGTTCATGAGAGAGTAATCAGTGTTTGTATTCATAACAGGCTGACAATCGATAAAGTGCGCGAATAATGAGCGCTTTTGCAAAGTAATATAGCAAAATATTTGCAATGTTTAAAAGAATTAACGAGATACAAAAGTTTAAATGTACTGAAACCTACACATAGTGCACCACTAACTATATAGAAAAAGCATTTAGGTGAAACATTGTGCTCTGTCGACGACCCAGCGCAAATCTAAAGTAAATGAGAGAAGAAGTAATGAATAAGTCAACGTGGGATTTCGATCCTGCGAAAACGACAGATGTTTCTTCCATTTTGAATGGTCGAAAGGCCATTTTAAAACGCAAGGTTTTCAACCCATCAACGGAGCTTCTTGTTTTTTCAAGAAATTTCTAAAGTAATTTCAACAGAGCATGAGGTATGGATGAGAATTATTCAGGCTTCATCGACCATCGAATGTTTCAGGATGTTCGATTAATCGACTTAATCAGGCTTAATCGACCTTTCTGATTTTGTTCACCATTCGTTCATATTGACTAGTTGCTCATTCAACAGGTCGTGCTGGACCAAAATATTTTCAGCAATTTGTAATTTGAACCGAGTCGATTTGCTAATTTGACATGTTTACAATCTACAGACTTGCAGCATTTCAAGGGAGCCTATTCCTCTCTTCCAGCACTGTCCGCTGTTATCCCTCTGCAAGCAAATAAAAGTGTAAGTACTTTAGTAAATTCAGAGTACGCTGATATCACCATTATTGTTTACTGTGTTGTAAAGTAAGGTTGCTGCGCAGCGGCGGCCAAATACAACCCAGCACGTCAGCAATAAATTAGATTAGATGGGAGTAGGAGAGGAGAGAGATTGGAACACGCGGCAATCTAAAGTGATTTCGGTTAATATATTAAAGTTTTGTTGATATGAAAAGAAGTTTTCTCTCTGAATATCGCCCGATCCACGGTTTAAAGTTTACAACATACTGCTTTCTCGTTTGTTTGGAGTTGGCATTTGCACGAATTCACAGCCTCTCTCTCATTACTAACATCACGTGTTTAGTCCAAAACAAGCTTATTATGCAATGGTATTCTTTCTGAAGGTTGGGAAACCTGTCGGAAATATTCATACTGGTAAGTGATAAATAGAGATGTTTCATTTAGTTTCTGAGATGTTTCGCAATAAATTAAGCATACCTATGTGGATTTATTTTTTTTCTATTAATTCACTTTTAATGTTGGCCATCTTCTTTCGTATCTATTATGCATGTTCGTTTCTAATTTTTTCTCAAAAGTTGCTTTGAAAGTATTTTTTAACGACACTGAATAGATGAGCCTTTTAAATACACCTACATCGTTCAAAGAACTTTTTAGAGGCCTCTGTATAAGAAAACCCATGATTTCGAATTTTTAAAAAATATTGAAGTTTTCCATTGCCAACGGTCTTCAATTGACAAGCTTTCTTAAATATTGCTTCTTTGCAACATTTTTGCAATACACCTTTGTATACCTGGCTGTTTTGCGAATGCGAGGCTTTTCTGAGTATGAGGATTTTGAATAAGGCAGAGCTTCAATTGGCTTTCTAGCTTTTGGTGATTGAGAGACCAAAGCTATATTCTGGATGTTTTTAATTGATGTTTTTAATGTCTATTTTGCAACTCCACAGAGTTCCCTTTCAAGAATACGGTAGTTTCGTTTTGTCTAAATTTCAAATTTTGTTTAAATTTTACAAAGCGTAATAATGCCAAACTCAGTTTTGTGTACCCATCGAACCTGAACGCTCATTTAAAACCAGTTATATGGACACTTTCGGATAACACACTTTCATATTATCCATTTGCTTAAAACCTCGGAACGGGTTTAGTGTGCGTACTATGCTACTTAGCAAACCTTGTTTACTTTAGGCGCTGTTCCGCCATGGTTACAGAACGATGATTCAAACGAGGTTTTCCTTTTACACAAACATATTTATAACTTTAATTCATTTACTACTCAGTGTCTTTTACTACTCAGTTGCCACGCTCCTCCGTGGTTTCGTTTACCAGCGCCCGCAATGCTATACTAGTATCATCGTTGCACTAGAACCTAAAGAGTGCACGTGTTTCGTTCAAGGGCCTAGCCCTAAGCAGATATTCCTTTGGATGAAAACACTGTGTTGATTGTGATGTGATGATGATCCTCTATCGATCCATCATGGGCCTAAATCCCTATGAATAATTGCATAGAAGGTTTCATAACGATAAGGACAGCTATATCACATGCTTTATCACAGGCCTTATGGAAATGTGGCCACAGGCCTTCCCTACACGACTGGCAATTTGATTGGCTTGATTCGATGGGGACTCCCGCTGCGGCGATTCCTTTCGCAGCCAATCAAGATTTGACGCCTATGCTTTTCATAACGATAAGGACAGCTATCTCACATGCTTTATCACAGCTAGCTTACAATGCTGCTAATAACAGCAGGCTCCTGGAAGAGAAGTGCACTACCGGCAACCACGATTTGAACATGATTAGCAAGCAAGCTGAAACCTACTAAGCCATATATGTCTCTTCGCGTTTACGAAGTGCTCCATATATTGCAAACACACCCCTCCCTCTTGTGATCGACATCTTTCTTTAAAACAATTTAAATTTTTTCGTAGTCCTCTGCCCAACCCGTCATTGGACCATCCCACGAAGATTTCTTACGTCACAGTAAGTTCAGTGATTATCAACTATTCCTCTCTTATTTAAATCTTATTTCGTCTCCTTGTATTAGGTGTCTCTTTATCAATGGCTTAATCAGTACCTGTGGTTCTATTAGTGACGAAACATCATCGAGACAAGGCCCCGATGGAGCAGTTCACCGAGTCCAGAAAAAGTTACAACTTTCCTCCGGTTGCAATTTTTATAATTCAAACCTTCCTCGTTACCAACTCAAAACAAAACTTTTTTCACAGTAACTTAAATTTTTTAAATTAACTAACAAACCTTCCATAAATATGAAATTAACAGAAAAAACCTTCCTCCGGCTCCCAGCCGTGGAACCATCAGTTTTTCTGGACTGTGCCAGGCATGAGGTTATACACCCCGACAGCGATCTTAACGAGCCCCCATCATTTAGGGCCTCATCCGCCATTTTTGATTGCTGAATATCTTTCTAGTTGATGGAAGCTAAGTGAATCATATATAAGATACCGTTTGCCCAAGTGAAGCAACCTGTATATGCGAGCCATGCTTCATGTGGGTGGATCTCACCCCTTTTATTACGTCATCGTACCTCCAACTTCACACATAAACCTCCAATTACGTCACTGCAGATTAAGATTACTGAACTGTTATCTTAGTTGTGTCTTGGTTGGTGTATCGTATGCCTACTGAACCGTGAATGTGTCATAACTGTTTTGAATGAGCATCGAATGTGCTGGATGACGCAATAGAAAAAGCCTAGGCCGGCTAAGGCTTGGTCTGCAAACGCTGAACGCTGAATAGGATTTAAATTAACAGACTGACAGAGCTAAGAGCAGGATGCTCGAATTGTTCCCCGGAAGAATTCCATTGAAAGGTGTGCCTTTGTAGACGACAGCGTTTCTTGATAATGAGGGGCCTATCTTCAACAGCTTGATCTCAAGTGAATGACCGAGTTAAGAAGGCATCCGGATTGTTCGTTCAGTGTACTTAGAAACCGGACCCGGAACATAATGCTTGTATTTTTGGTACAAGATTTCTATCATTCTCTTATAATCCGTGCATTGGCAGGGAGGCAGTCTCGGTTTAACGTAGGATCGTAGTGCAAGCCTTGAGGTCTGTCCTTAGAAGCTAATGAATGTGTGAATCTCTTCCTGTTTGTTGGAGCTGAGGAAAAACCACGACTTTCCAGATGACGTCTCAAGCTGAGATTAATGGTCCTAGACGTTATCATTTGAACCAAACGAGCCTAAATCTAGTTAGAATTTTGATTTAGAATATCCATATTTGATTTTTTAATCCATTTCTGATTCGTATGCCATGCGCTGAGAAAAAAGGTTTCCTAATTGTTTTTGGAACTTTGTTGGGTGAATCAATTACAAGATACTAGCCTCAAGCATTCTTCCAAGTGGTTCTCGTAACATGCTATTTCGGTAACTAGTATCAGCGTTTTCAAGCCCTGCATTACATCTTTTTGAACTTTTCAACTTCTGAGCAGAATTAACCCGCTTTGGTCCTTTGAGTTGTATGGAGAGCAGATATTAAAACTTTGGACGAGAAAAGAGTTTAGAATCGAGACTTTAATTGTTTGCATCAGCTTCTAAACTCTAGTAAGATTCACGTTTGCTCGCTTAGGCCAAAAGACAAACAAGAAAAAGCCAAACATGAAAAGTGTGGGTGCAAATTTTGATCACTCTGCAGCTACAACAGACGACTGGTGAGTCACCATTGGCCTTTTTTCATATTCCATGTTCTCGTATTATGAATCGGACATTTCCTTTGTAAGGAGTTCCATAGCCGAAAAGCTGTTCGATATTCTTCTAATCGGTGATGCATTCACTACGAGTATCAGTCGAGTTATGTTTTTGCTTTTTTTCTTGATTTGATCGTATAATATTATATTTAATTGGATTATATTATGCTATATTCTACTTTATTGAATTATATTCTACTTTATCATATTACATTATACTATATTCTACTTTGTTACATTATATTCTACTTTATTATATTGTATTATACTGTATTCTACATTATTATATTATATTATATTAAATAATATTATGTTATATTATATTATATTATATTATATTATATTATATTATATTATATTATATTATATTATATTATATTATATTATAAGTTCCTATGTTGGCTATTAACAATTTTTAATAACATGAAACTGTATTCTATTCAATTTTTTTTCAACCTCTATTGGTCTGACTAAGCGCTACGAAATTGAAAAACAATAATATTAAATGATGTGTAATTGTGGCAGTATGTTTGGCCTGTATTTTCTGAGTAATTATTGTCGTTTGTTTGTTTCAGGCTACCATCCTTCGGAAGAGTGTGGAATTCAGGGCCCCGGTGGCAATCCAGGTGAAAGTTCACGTGACTCTGTCACGAGGCAGTAGAATGACTGGTTGATAGCATAGCGAAATCATCTTTTGATTGGCTGCAGCGCTACCATTTTGAATTTATGCAAATTAGCTTGTTGCTCTGGTTGATGGATTGTGCTTATCACATGTCCCGTTAGTTCATTCAATTCAATCAACAATTCATCAGAAAACACTTTGCATAAAATAGGTTCCAGAAAGAGTTTTGCATACCATCTATACTTAGTTACTTAATGCTTTTTCCATTACTTTTTATTGTGGAGAATCCCGTATACCCATGGCTTTATCCATCAAGAACCGTCGCAGCATCATTTCCTGTTTCCTTTAAAAGTTAACATTCCTTGTATTCATGAACCCTTGTAGAGGAAATTGTCAAGTATTTTCTCCCCAACATTAATTTTTTTTGTAAGTAGAATTTACTGTTTTCAGAAAAGAGTATCGTAACGAGAAACAGAAGACTGGGACGAGGAGCCACCAGGAGGAGCAGTGATTGACGTGTTGACCAAATGTTGGCAGGAGTACAGCTTTTGAAGCAAAGGACAAAATATCAGCATTTCAATAGCTTATGTCATTTTTGTTGTAATGTTATTTGTGAAATTTGTTTATACTATTTCCATTTTCAGTATTAAATGGGTGTTTAGAGGGTTCATTTGGTCTTTAGATTTCAGAGAGCTTTGGCATTGCAAAAACAAAACAATTTTCGAAGAAGTCATTCTTCTCGTCAAAATTTTAGCATTTTTGTAAAATATATTTAACCAACTAGAAACAATTTCTACGACTTCTAAAACAATTTCTAAAACAAACAACTTTATTTATAGATTCCCAGGAGTACCAACTCTTATGCGTGCTCAGTTTTATGCGAAAATGGTTGCTTTAAATGAAAAAGTAAAGGCTTTCACAGGAAGATTTGAGGGCACCTTGAAATTGATGGAAAGCCAAAATCCTGGGTAACCAACTTTACTCCATCGGCTAAAAGACCTTTGCTTGTAAAAAAACTGTTTCATTGATTTAAAAAGGCACGATTTTAAGCAAGTTCACGAGAGTAGTTCATGACTAATGATATACTATACACAATGCCTACGGAACATAACATTGATAGTTTCTAACTGCCATCGTTTGTAAGAAAGGAGATGTGAAATGGGTGATAACTGCCAAAACTCACAATACAGCAGCAAGGTATCCTAGCTGGGAAATAAATTAACAGATAAATTCAGTTTTAAAGTAGCAATACGTTCTAATGTTATGAAAAGCCAATTCCTAAAACTCAGATACTATTCACGTTTAACAAATAAGGCATTATTGAAGTGGTAGTTCAAAGCAATAATTAGTTTCATAAAAGTGATACAAAATTCTTATAGACAACAAAACTTAAATAGAAAGCGAATATACTCTTAAAATTGTGGTCTAATCGCTTAATTTGTATGATTAAAGTAGCCAAGTGATGTTTAGAACAGACAATATGAGAACGTAGGAAACACTACATAATTACAATATTCTTAAGTAAGTTCAATAAGTTCTAATTCACAAATAGTAGCAAATTGGAGGGAATTCAAGGGTTTGACAAAAAACTTAGAAGCAACAGGGATATATAGACATATTTGATGTGTAGGGGGCACTTTCGGGCAACATATTTTAATAAGTAAAAGCGGGGGCATGCCCCACGGGTCCCCAGTCTTTGCCCCCGCTGTTGGGTAGTTCAAACTCATGAATCAATTCATGATGACTTTTTCGACAGAATCACAATTCAGGATGATATATTCAACATCATTTTTGAGGCAGCATCATTATGACTGTCTATAATAAATAGTTTACATTCCTATTAGAGTCTTATGTGTGAAAAATTAAAATTGCGAATTTCTACGATACCAAGACTTTGTAAATCCAAACGATACTAGCTGTCGACGGACTGGTCTTTAGTACAGAGGCCAATGGCGAATTGGGCTGTGCGGGAGCTCCCAGCAACAAGAGCCGCCATCTTGCTCGCGATGTCCCGGGTCTGGCCTTGCTTTTCCAGCAATTCTTCGACTGACTTTCTAGTGGCCTTTTGATCCGGTGGTAAACTTTTGTGGAGGGCGGTTAACTGTTCACTGGTCGTACTGTAATTCGTTCTGGGGAAGACATATACGCATGCGCTGTTAAATGGTATACAGCCAGTATTGTTATTGGTGATCTGTTCACCAAAGAAAAGCTCCAACGCATTGGGTGCACATTTGAGGCAATCAGTTAAATTCTGTCTAACAATCTGACTCGGATTTAATTTGAATTTTTGTATGAATTGATGTTTGATCCTGATACTAGATACTGCTGATATATGAACGACTCAATAAGGACCGCATTTGAAATTCTTATTGAGATCAACTCATAGAAAGGTTGCCTTTAGTATGCGAATGAAAAAAGTGCTCAAAAGGGAGAGGGGTCTAATTGGAGAGGAGCTCTAATTGGGGAGGGAGTATAATTGGGGAGAAGTCTGAAGATGGCAGGGGGCTGATGGTGAAGAAGTGAACGAAGTTTTACGCGGTTCAAGGGTCAGATCCCTAGTTTATATCATAAGCAACGGCAAAAGATCCTTCAACTCTAAGCAGTTAGTACAACAAACCTCAAGCTCTCCACCATGGCCAGAACTTCGTTTAACGAATTCTTGATTTGCTTTGAGCTCTTGTGAATCTGGTCGAGGCGGCCCCGCTCCGCAACGAAGTACGACTCGAGCTCATGTCTCCCCTGCTTCTCTGTGTAGACCTGGGCCTGCAAATACTCCACGTACGCATGCGCCTTGGGTGAAGAAAATTACATAAACATTAAAGGGACAGCATTGGTAAACAACCAGTTGGTGAACGCAGAACGATACCAAGACTGATAGCGACAAATGCGGAATTGGAAACAGAACTAGCCTAACTAAAAGTTTGACAAGTGATACAATTATTATTTGACAGGCTTAAGAATAACATAGATCATGAAATTGATTCTTGCATTAAAAAGAGTTATTAACCAACAAATGCAAACCGATGAAAAATAGAAACAGTGTAGGAGCTTGAAGGCGTAAATTCAGAACTCGTTGTGCTGTGTTTGAAAGTTTGCAGACAATAATTGCCATCAAGATTCTAAGTCATGCTTTCCATAGGCTGTAAAAGTACCGAGCCCCATGGAGATATATGAAGCACTACGGGTGCTGCGCACAGGGGCATCACAAGTTCTGTTGGTTATGATAGAAAGAGAAAGCGAATCACCTGCTGGATTGCAGCCTCAGAGTCAGCATCCGGTTCCCCGTCCTAGAAATGACGCTATTAGAAATCATAATCAGGCATGT
This sequence comes from Nemopilema nomurai, assembly GCA_003864495.1. Classification (NCBI taxonomy): domain Eukaryota; kingdom Metazoa; phylum Cnidaria; class Scyphozoa; order Rhizostomeae; family Rhizostomatidae; genus Nemopilema; species Nemopilema nomurai. The sequence continues at coordinate 335,999 of ML133499.1, read as the reverse complement.
TTTACTAAACGACAATTCACGGGTGTTCCGTCACAAATTTACTGAAACTGCAGTAGTTTATGACTTAGAATAAAATACATCTTTAGAGCAATGTCACCCCAAAACAGACTCAGTTGCTGGTATTGCACAAAAATGGGGAGACAACTTGCATATCCTTTGCTTACCGTACCGTGGTTGTGTTATTTCTGGGGTGGCCAAGGCAATTTTCGCACCCCTACTTGTGTATTCTGATTGTACAGTACAAACAAAAAATTGCAAACAAACAACTTTGGTATCCCTTCTCTCTAATTGGGCTCCTGCTCAGGCCTCGTTGCCTCTCTTTGTTTATGCCCAAAAATATCAGCATCCAAACTGTTAACCTTAAAGCGTTGATGCGTGCACACGTTTTTGCAAATACCAACAGGCAAATCACTTTTCATGTCACTTGCTTCGAAAGGTAATTCCCATTAACTACAGTACACAAGCCTGGATGCCCTACCGCCTAACATCCTCAACGAACACTTTCTAAAGACACCAAACTGTACCACGTGGTTGTCCTTCTAATTGCATCGATATTAGCTTAATCTTACCGCTTTTTCCGTATCTTTATCGTTCCTCTGCTTCGAGTTCTTCGATATGAACGTTAGTAGTTTTTTCCTGGGTCCAAGTTTGCTATGAAAAAATCGCATTTTTTTAAAAAAGAAATAGGGAAAGCGATTCCAAGAAATAATGCTGGCCCAATTGACCTAGATCATTTGTAACATTATTCATCGAGCCCCATGACAAATATCCTATTAAAAACAAACAAGCTTTCGTTTTTTGGTTTCACAACTTTGAGACTGCATTTACTCAGCAGTCAAATGAGGGATAACCCAAATATCATTCAAAGGTGATCCAGAAAGCGGGTTTTACGAAATGGAAAGCGACAGCTGCATTGCTGCACAAAATATTCGCGAATTTCAGCTTTGATGATGTTAGCACTCAGTGGGAATGCATTGCATTTGGAATAAACTGTTGTCTAATAAATACAAGCATGTGCTCAGAGCAAACGCGGATATAAATTCTTACTCAATGCCAATATGCTTCAGTTCTTCGTCCGTTAGAGTCAGAAATGTGTCGACATCAATGTCCTCGTTTTCAAAACAAGCGTAATACTTTGACAGCTTCAAGTTCTCAAGAACACTGGCCAGAGACTCGATGCTGGCCTTCCCCTGCGAAGGAGACCACACTTGTTGTTTGGGCGGTTCATAACAGATTCGGCTGACCTTCTTTTTTCTGGAGGGTATAACGATGCTGTAAGGGAAAAGGAGGCTGTTCTAAAAGGGTAAATCTAATCTGAAAACTCTAAATCAACATCGATAAGGTTTTGAACTTTGAAAAGTTTCACCATTGATATGTTTTTATCTAGTCTTACTTATATGAAGATTTAACTACAAGCAAATAAATTTTGCGTCTCTTTCTTTCAACGTCAAATGGGTTCGATATGATAGGAGGCTAGAAGACTAAATAACGAACCTCGTTTTTTAGTGTTATTACAGAGAATATATTTAAAATCTAATTGCATTCCTTTTCTCAGGATTGGCTAAACCTTGAATTCATTACCAAGGTTCGCCCTTTCAAAAACACACTATACTTACGTTTGTGAAATATCACCTTTTATTCCAGCTAAAAAGAAAGGAATATTGTTAGAACATGGAGTCACGCATGCAGAATCAAGATCAGCCCACAAACCGCAGCTCAATGGAAACCCAGCGAATCGCAAAGAACGCGGAAATGAGTGCTGAAAGTCATACTGCAGCAGGTGAAAGAACTTGCACCTCAGCTACACCATTGAACTAAACCACAAGCCTTCTCCCGTACCATATCAAGAGAACACTTAAACAGGATTTGAAATTAAATTCGAGAGGAAAGCAGGCAAGCACACCCTCATTACTGCGCTTGGTATTCTTTGAGTAGCCAGAAGATATTATATTTATTTTAACATTGAGTAACAAAATGTGGCGCGTTCGTACAATGCCGCGAATGAGGCGAAATTTTGCATCCCTATAGATTCTGAGCATCAAAAGACGAAATTTTGTTCAAAATTGATAAATAAAAACAAGCCATTTCATTGTGTATTTTACATTGAAACAAAAGTTTTGTATCAAAAGTCTCGAAATTTTATCATTTTTGCCCAAGACGACATTCATCATAGCAGTGGTTGTATAAACACAACTTTTAAGTATCTTGTTTTCATTGATCAATGTTATCTTAAGTATCCTTTAACATAACCCAGTAATCTAAAAACTACAACTGGCCTAGCACCTTTCGCAGAGCTTCTTCAAGCCACAAAATTGATTCAGTGTCCCCTGGGTCACTAGCAAAAAGGGAATCCTACTAAGACAGTCATGTCACCGAAACAGCGGAGGCTTGGGATGAGACGGGGGTGAAAGCACTGAAGAAAACACAATGGGGTTCTCACCATCGTCCTTTGAGACTGTTCTCTCCTTCCCAGGCCCATTGCCAACGAGCGCCTAAAGTAAAACAGCAGCAACAACATTACTTCAAATAGCATTATGAAATACTGGTTATATACACCGCTGGGCATCTAAATTGCAGCATACGAGGAGGAATAGAATAAAAGTGAAAAATCATAGATTAGCTTCTGAACACAACTCTGTAAAGGCCTACGAATGAGTGAATTGCAAGAGTTTAAGTGATGAAAATCTCGCAGAGTAAAAAGATGCGGCGTGTGTTAGGGTCACCTGTTTACCCTTTACAAAAGAGTTGTTGTTGTTGTTGCCCACTAAACTCAGGCACTGATACATATGAAATCGTGATTCCTCAGAACATCTCGGTACTTTCTTCTGTTTTTGCGTTCTTCACCTTTTGATGCAAAAATTGACCCCCCCCTCCCCTCCTTCTCCCAAAAATAATGTTGGTAATAAAATATAGCATCCAGTCGATCTGGGAGAGAAAGTTGGGCGCAAAAATGTCGCTTCGTTTGGCAGCGGACTAATATATATATTGTAGGAGGGGGAGAGGGGGAGGAAGTAGAAGATGAATTCGAGTCCAATTTTGGCAGGCATTATGCATGTTTAGAGAATTTCTGTTGTTCCCGGGTACGATGATACATATTGGGAATGAGTTAGAAAATGCGATTTGGTGGGTAAGAGGAGGTTCCGTTTACACACGGAAAAGGAATCAACTAATTTAATTGACAAATAAACATGTATACGACTACACAACAAAGAAAAATGTAGATCTGCAGATAAATGTATTTCACATACCATTTCTGCTATTTCCTTTTCCAGAGAAGAAAATTCTAGAAAAAGGATTCAAGCATCAAAGCATGATGCGCATATAATAAATGTAAGAAATAACGAAAGTACGTGTTTGGTCAACAAGATTAGTGAATTAGATTTGTTATGATTTGTTATAATTTTTGGGCAAAAAATGTTACACGCAAGCACATTTCATTTATAGAAATGAGAAAAACGTCCAAATCTTTGTTTCTCAATTGGTGCTGCCTTTAAAAAGTTTCGAATATTCTTGATGGACACTGTGTATTTTATGTGATGCGAGGAACAATAAACTACTCTATGACAACAATAAAAGGATGTCTCGTTTGCATTGATCTCACCAGAATGAGGCCATGACGGCTCCACTGGTTCGTAGTCACGTGCGTCGATTGGAGCAACCATGTCGCGTCCCCTGATGTTTTGATTGCGGTTGTCAAGGCTTGCTGCAGCTCTGTGGCAACATGGGAAGGTTAAGAACTACCGTAAATGACGAAATTAGCGCCCCCTGCCAAATAACCGCCCACTGCTTGAATAAGCGCCCCCAAGCAATTGTTTTCGCCGAGATTATAATATGTTATAATCTTTTTTAGAAAAAGAACTGGATAACACAAGAAATAATTGTTCTCCCTTACATGGTATGAACAAAAGTTAATAAGCGCCCCTGCTGAATTAACTGCCCCTGTCGAATAAGCGCCCCCAGTTAAAAGTTTATTTTTAAATAAGCGTCACGGGCGCTAATTTCGTCATTTACGGTAATAACGGTCGTTGTGGAAAAACAAATGACGTCATAAACAAAGAAAGCCTTGCTTTTATCCTGTTACGGCGAAGGAGCACTAGCTAAAACTCATCCGATGAAGCAGAACCCTTTGGTGGCTGAAAAAAGCCTGCGTAGCTGGGTCCGTTAATAGCAATGTCCGATTATCTGGTTAACCTATTAAATAACGTGGCCGTAAAATTGCTTCTCTTACGGCTGAATAATTGTGTAGACTAAAGGAGCCCAGTGCTTTCAGTCTACACAATGAAGGTGCTTATTGAAGCCTTATGAATAACAGTAGAGTGTTCTTAAGTTTGATTTGGGTTAAAAGATGTACATTGTGCTGTAGAATCTTTATGCTTTTTTACATTGCCCTAAAGAAGGTAGGAAGTGGCAAAAGCAAGCGCAAAAGAAATAGAATGGAATAGAAGATACGCAGAGAGGGAACATGCAGCAAACAGGAATAAGAGCTTGAATGAACTGCATTTGAGCTGTCACTTTTAAAAAACATTTTCCAACATCACGTTATTGATTCCGCGATCTCTGTTAAAAACAACGCAATCTTCTATGTTTTCAAAAGTTTTTTTGACGTACTTCTCAGACAAAATAAGGTTGTGCCAATATTCATCTACATAAACAGGAAGATCAAACCCAGGATCAAACACATACTTTGCCTCTCTTGTCAGTCTTGCAATTTTTTCCGGGCCATCTCTTATGCCACTGTCACTTGCAAACAACCCTTGAAAGAAATTGAGAATTGTCCGTGAATTTCATCAACTTCACTCATCTGACGAAAAACGTACTCTTCTCGATACTTTGGAAAACACCTAATTACAATCTAAATGCATCTTTTACAACTTCTCTGCTACCAAAGCTGTAGTTGTATATGAGGCCTTTGCATAAATTAATACAAATGCACAAATTCGAACATGCCGAGAAAAACTCTTTGTAGAATTAAGTGATCCTGTACACTGCCTTAATGAGGCAGAACTCAAACTGGAAAATCCAAACAATAAAACAGTTTTGTTTAGTCATCAGACGACTACTTTCAGAGAGTGTTGACTAAATAATTGTTGGTCTGAGCAATTAATCTTCTAAATTGTGGCGGATATCTCCAACTTTTTTCTGAAATTTTGAGAACACTGGATATGAAACTGTCAATAGTTTTCTTCAATTAAAACCAGAATTACAATAAATAGCAGAATACAAGTTCTGGCTAAAGAAACGAGTACCGAATGGCAACAAGAGCCGAACGTAACTTCATAAAAGGCCAAACTTGACATCGTTATCAGGAAAAAGCGACTGTTTACTGTAAGCTATCTATAGCCAACAGTACATTGAGGTTCATTGTACACATATTTATACACAACGCACCTGGTTCCCCTCTTAACTTTGCTGCATCTGTCTTCTGGCACATATTCTCCACAATATTTATGATAGTGATGTTACCGAAACTCTGGGCCAAACTGACCGCAGTCTCTCCAAACTGGGACTTGGCGTTCAGGTCTGCTCCCTTAAAGAAACAGAAAAGCAAAGTCATCATTCTATGGAAAGAAGTTGGCAAAAGATTATCAAGGGAAGAAGAAGACCTTCCTCAGTTCCTCTTTAGAGCTGCTTCTATGTAGTTCACAATTGCAAGAAAAAGCGGAACCAGTTTTTGCATACTTAAAGTAATTTTTCGTCCGACACTCCTCAGAGTATACAAACGTCGGAAAATAACCTAAAGCTGACAGAATAAATAGCCAAAAGTGGATCGAAAACACTAGAGGGTGACAAGCAGAGCGCGTGGTTGGTTATAATTGGCCAAACTGGTTCCGCTTTTTCTTGCAATTGTGAGTTTTGTACCACAAAGCACTTGTTGTCTGTAGTTGCAAAGTCCATTCGCACTGCTTCAATCTGCGTCATAGTTCAAAGCTTGTTGGCAAGTGTTCAGATATGTTTTACTCTGAAACCCAACAAACATAATCGTCGTGTATTGGAGTCAGCCAGTGGTCATTATAGTTTACACAAGCACGCATGACACATAAACACTAATGCCAGTGCCTCAAGTCTGCATGAGAAAAGCGCTATTGATAACGTTTAAGACTTTCTAAGTATTTTCCTTTTGTTTGATACATTGGCAATGCTGAAAAACGATTGTCCTTGCTTAATCTTCCATCTTATAAAAATGCATGTTGTAATAAGTATGGTTAACACTGGCTATCATGACTACACAATTGACAAGCATTTAGCATGTTGAGCCCATTTAAGTTCCAATGAAAAATATGAAATGATATTATAAACATTTATTGTCTGGTAAGCTTTCCCATCTTCTCTCTAATGAGATTATATGGAAATTTCACTTGCCATCTTGAACACCCGTTGTCCTAAAAACTGTAGTTTAAGTATAGCAGATTAAACTGAATAACGAAAAAGCTGCTTTAGCGTTGTTTTGAGCTCAAAGGTATGGAACTACAAAGTGGTAGCATGCAAAGAATTGTTTTCCCAGTTTCTTGCTAGTTTCAAGCTCTGTTCAGTACAAAATAAAAACAAGCAAAACTTGAAGATCGTAGAGCTATGACTTCCAACAACAAAGTTTTTGTGAAAAAATAAGCATAGCTAGTCCTTTTTCATTACTTCAGATGTTTGTCATGATAAAAATTTTACTTTCTGATTGGGACTTCAAAAGAATACACATATTGAAATCAAAGTAAGATGATACAAAAGTAACCAAGAAAAATGCATTAAACATTGTAATGAAACATTATAAAAAATAGCGCATTGAAAAATGAGTATGCCTAAAACAAAATGATCTGATCCAGATTAAACTTACATATTCGATCAGCATGCTAAAGATGACGGCATGGCCTTCAATGGCAGCAACCATAAGGGGTGTTAACAGTGTATGGGCTTGTCTAGAAAGGAAAAGTTACTTCACTAGAGAGTTCTGACAATTACTCCAGTGTAACCTGAAGTTATATCATCAAAAGAGATCTTTCCCCCAACCAAGCCTGAACAAAATAAGCATTTGTTCTAGATAAAAGACTAGTGATGTGCTTTTCTTCATTCTCCATGAATGAGTCATTGAGCACACAAATAGCAAATCTTTTTCGTCCTTACTTTTTCCTTTTACTAAAAAGTACTTTTAGTATGCAAAAACCAGTTCCACTATTTCTTGCTATTGTCAAGTTTTGTACCACAAAGCACTTCATTTCAACTGCAAGTGGTAGCACCTGTGCTGCTATGATGAAACACCTGCTTTCATATTTCATCAAATACTAGAAAACTGTCAACAACTGTCAACCGTGCATGATGAAGATAAACCAGGCCAGGAAAAATATGATTTTTTATAGAACATTGAGCCCTAAAAATGCCCATATTATAAGCTCTGGAAAGAAGAAGCTTCAAAATTTACCTTGATTCAATATCTGCTTCACATTCCAATAAAAGTTTCACAACATTATTATGTCCACCTTCAACTGCGTGGAAAAGTGCACTCTGACCTTTCCTGTCTTTTTTGTTGACACATGCACCTTGCTACAACAATGTCAAATTTCATCAGATACACAGATGTGACATGGTAAAAATCTGACAAACTCATGCACATGAAATTAGAAGAGGAGGTTCTTCTACCAGCAGATTATAAACAACACTTATGTACTATAAGATAATTCAAAACCAATAAAACTGAAAATTTAAAAAAATGTAGAAAACAACATGACAGTAGACTTGATGTTAAATAAATAAATAAAGCTCTAGATAATGTTTACTGACACACAATTACATTTGGGTTGGATGGGACAATAAATAATCCCTTCTCTCACAGACATGTTAAACATAATATTGTCAATTCCATTGTTAGTTTATCAAGAGACACAAATTAAAAACTGCATTGACCAAAAGAGGAAATTTATGCATCCATCTGATATAACATACTTCTGCCTTCTAAGCGTATGTATTTATTAATCAAGTGCACAAAATTTAAAGAGGCACATTTTGAAAGTCAAAAATTCAAATTGATTTTTTTCTCAAAGCAACTAAGAGTGAGAAACCTAGTTGCTTAACTATTCAAAACACTAACTGGTAGATATTTTCCTTCATAAAAATTACTTTTCCTTGTTTAGCTTCTGTTTCAACACTACGCAATGTACACTTATTGTAGACTCATTAAGCTAGCTTGATTCTAATGTGCTAATTTTTGTTGGACACAATCCCTAAATCTGTTATCTGGCTTTTTCATCATGGTTCGCTACCAATTTAGATATCACTATCCACATTTTTCATATTCATTTCTTCTTTATTCATTCTAAGACATTATGCAGTTGAAAAGGTCTTCAGAGCTTCTCTTACTTATCACCGACTGACATCATTGTCAGTTGCATGGCTTTATCATTACAATTATTTCTTATCACTGGAATTTTTTTGTTGAATACCCTCAAAACTTACATTTACATTCATCGTCCTCAAAAACAACTCCCCCTTTAAAAACGACAGGTGCCAAATGTTGCTTTGTAAAAAACAGATGAATACCAAATGCTAGCTAACCTGTATAAGGAAATATGCTATGGATTCATTACCACAAGCCGATGCAAGCATTAGAGCAGTCGTGCCCATTTTAGGTGTGCCTATTTTCACATCTGCTCCTGCTTCGAGAAGCAAATTAACGATGGTATCTCTTCCAACATAAGCGGCGTACATAAGAGGGGTCCATCCTCCATTCTTATTTCTCCTATCAAGTGCAGCACCGGTTTGGATTAGCTGCCTAACTGTTATGAAATCACCAATTAAGCAAGCTGTGTACAGATCGAGTGGGACTTCTTCATCCTTTTCGAGGCTCTCAATCAAGGCTCGTTCCAATGGGTCATGGTCCTCTTCGACCGTTGATGTCATCTTGTTGTTGTCGGCACAGTATCCAGATCTGACTGGCGTTTTCCCTTTTGGAACGAATTCTTGTCCAATTGGCCTACTTTTGTACTACTTTTTGTTTCATCTAGTGTGTCAGAATCACAGTTTTTCCAGAGAACACAACGAATTTACTGAAGTTTAAGAATATCTTCATGTGAGGCAAAATGCATAACATCTTATTCATTTGGCAACAACAACAACGCCGCTTATCTAAAGCAACGACAACAACATTCTGCAAGGGATATCATTATCCACTGGAATAAGGAGAGGGGTTGCCATATTTTTTTAAAAATACCCTAGAATGAAATGGTCATAGAGTAAAATGCGTAGATTCTCCAAAATTTGTGACTAAAGATAGGGGGGTGACTTTTAGCATGAAATGCATAACTAGAGGGTATGTTAATAAGTGGCAATGGATATTGAGTTAACCCCCCCCCCCCTACAATTAGGAACTTAAGAGTTAATACTATATCTATCAGAGGCTTTCCTGCCAAGTACCCATTTCTTACATCTAACTTCTTATAAGAGATTAGTTTTGTCTTTGGCGAAGGAAAAGTTTATCAGCTTTACCAGACACTGGCTTAGAAATCTGATTGTCTGATTGTATTGGGCAAAATAAATAGCTATATTCTTTCCGAAATAGAGAGGAAAGTTTTTGATGAAAAGTTGAATAAAGTCCCTCGGCTCAGAGGCACCGGACGCTTCGTGATACGACAGAAATCCCAGTAAAGGGTACTTTATGTTGTCAAAAGTAGCTGCTGAAACTTAGCATCTCCTCTGTACAAAGTGTGATCGTGGTCATGAGATAAAAAGCAATCGTCCATCAGTGTGATTTCGGATGGGAAAGAACTTGCTTTTGATGTCTAATAGATGCAAAACACTTCGATTCAATTCTCACGGTATTGCCAAACAATAAAACAAAGGGAGTTGTGGTTTCTTGAAGAGGACCCGGAAAAGTAACCATAAAGGGGCCCATTCTTTCCAGAAAACCATTTTTGTTATTGGTGCTAGCAGAGGGGTTTAGGAAAAATACCCCAAATTGTAATGACGCCAAACAGGTTTAGTTTTGAACGAGGATGAGCTACCAAATTGAAACTGGGAGGAACTAAGAATAATGTTTAATGACATAAGGACCAGCCATGGTTGGATTGGACGCGAAAGAAAATTTTGAAATCAAGCCCTTTAGAATTGCTAAAAATGCATCTCCTGGACCAAATTTAAAATTATTTTACCGCTCATAATGAAATATTCGATGAAATACGATCCTAATACGATCATAATGACAGATGTTTAGCTTTTGGAGAAAACTTAAGAGATAAAGACGAAATAAAGGCGAAATTTTAGTCTAGATAAAGGTTAAGCATAGCATTATTCTTAAATTGTTCTTAAATTTGAGCAATTTTGAGCCTCTATGTTCTTATAGACTTTATTCTTATAAAAAGTGCGTAGATTATTTCACAAATGAATTTATTCCCTTCTATTCCCTTTGCTCCGGCGTCAATGCCTCGATTTGGGGTATTCCATAAATTTTCGGATAAGTACGTCATTGTATTTTTATGCATTTGTTTACTACCTAGCACCCAAAGGTATATTTAAGGACACTGAGAAGCAGTGTCCTGGTCCTTCCTATCGATGTAAACACATCTCGTCATTCCTTGTGCCTGGTATTACAGAGAGCTTGCAACTCTCCTCACTCTAAGTGAAATTGGTCATGCCAGGGACTTCAAGCACGGACCCTGGAGTCTGTAGTTTGCGCCTCTAACCACTGAGCCATCTTCGCACATTCTAGTCAACAACTGCCTCACTAAACGACCTTACTATTTACTTTGTTCAAATGGCTAATGACTCATAAAAGATTATAGTACAATCAAATGTTTAGACGTGTTCTGCAAAAAATCCTTTGAAGTAGGAGAAAATTTTTTAAGCAATCGAAGCACCCTGTAAGTAACTTCTTACATCTTTAAAATTTTTCGTAGATGTTTAGTTTTGTTTGTATCATGTTGAAATTTGTTCCAGTTATTTATAAATATATATTTATTTATTAATAATTTGTAATTTGTAGTATAGAAGAGTATAAATATGTATACAGTTAAGTGCCAGCTGGGTTTAGATACTTGAATTACGAAAAGAGAAAAGTAGTACACGCTTTTTTATAAGGAACCACTTTATAAGGAACCTACATGTAGAAGGCCGAAATATATAAAGAACTTATACTACTAAAAACGAAATCCCTAAGGAACTTTTCGATTTGAAATTTTTATAACTGCAAGCATCACGAACTAAAAAGCCCGTTTCATTCATTTGCAGCCAATACTCGCATAGATTGTTCGCTATTCGTGTTTCAAGTGCTTCATTGAATAGTTTCCGCATATGCTGTCTCGCCCCTCTCTCTATTAAGTGTTAAGGCTTATTGTAGTCAAAGCACCGAAAGTGAGAACTTAAGGAACTTTTAAGGAACTTTTGGTACTTAAATCTGATGATTTGAGGTCTACGAATAAGGAACTTTTGGAACTGACCTTGAGGTTCCTTATAAGAAAAGCGTGTATGTGCGTAGCTGCGCAGAAGAGCTTCTGCGGAGGCTGCCGATTTGAAATACGTCATGGGCCCGCCCAAACGCGTCTCAACGGTCATCAACGACGAACGGTTTTCGCCACAGCCTCCATTTGTGAACAGCTGATGTGAATGGCGGGAGCTTCGTTTACTATGGTACTACATCGTTGCAAATACTCCGATGCTGGTCTGGTTCGTGCAAAAATTTGGATCAACTGTTCGTCAAGTTGCTAGAGATCATCTGGTAGGGCTTTTCAACAATGGTTACTACAGAGGAACCTGATAATCAAGATATCCTTGAACTACGATCGAGGAAGGTGAACAAGAAGGTCTGTAGAGCTTTATGGGACGTGAATCATGAAGAGATCCAGCGAGATCTTGACAATGAGCAGAGGTCGATGGCAGAAAATTTCACTGCAAAATACAACTTCAATGTCCAAGGTGGCTATCCCATAAGTGGTCATTACGAATGGGAACAAGTTGCCAGCAGAATTGGTTCTCTTCAAGCTAGGCCAGTTGCACGTCACAAAGGCAAGAAACGAAGGGGAAAGACAACAGTCAAAACTAAAGTTATCAAAAGCAAAACGGCCAAAAAGGACACCAGTTTAGTTCGCAGCTCGCAGAAGGTAAATAAAACAAAAACAGATGGAACGAAAGCGGTGAAAAGACGTTCAAAAAGGTTCAAATCTGGCACACTGAATACAGCTTTAGGACAGCAGGTATGAGATCTTCTCAGTGAAGCGGGCCACTAATAAATGGAATTGTAAATTCAATAGAAAGAGCTTAGCTTAAACGAACTATAAGAATTTGTACCAAAGGTGTTTCAATAAATTAGAAATTAGTAATAATTCTGTAGTATATGAACCTTAATAAAATTTTAACTTCATTTAAGACTTATAATTTTGTTAATTTTATTGGAGAATAACTGGGGCCTGTATCAGGCTTCCCCTGCAAACCATTTTGCATATTTTTTCTGTTCTTGATTATTGACATTTATGTAGCTAGTTAATGTTAAGCACAAATCACCATCATTTGAAAATTCCAAAGCAAATTTATTCTGTACGATTATGGTCTGAGCTTTGTTATTTTTGACACAATTTCAATGTACAAAAATTTGTTTAAAGATTACCAAAACAGTGTATCAAAGTTGCAGTTTGCTTGCTTTAGGTATTATTTTAAATTAATTTTTTTAGCTTTGCCACAAAGTTTTAGCTTGGCTTTGGTAATTTCTGGTTTGCAAGAGAAACTTAAACCCCAAAGTTTACCAGAATATGTTGAATATGCATCATTTATTTGAATCCTTTCAAAACAACTCTCGCTTTTAAGTAATATTGGCAGACTGGTTCTTTCGTGTTGGTGTATTCTTAAGGCAATATTGCATTTATAAGTAGAAAAAGTTTTCATGGTAATAGTTTACTAACTCTGACCACTTCATGCTACTGTCACCAATTTCATGCTAGGAATATGTTGCTATCAGCTACATTCTAACAGCCAGGTTAATAAAACAATTGAAATAATAAAATTGTTAGGGAACTTTGGAGCGAATGTTTAGTGTTTATAAACACATTTTACAGCAGAAAGTTGCTGAAAAACAAAATCACAATGGTTTTGTTTTTCGCACAGAAAGAAAGTAATTATCTAACAAACATTCCCCTTATTAGCTTTAACAAGCAACATAAAAGAAGGCAAAGATTTTCACTGTAAAAAATTTTTCAAACTGGAGTATCTCCAGTGAGCTGTTTATGCAAAGTTTTTTTGAATTGCCATCTATATTCAAATCTTGAATTGAACACCCTTATTTTTAGTTTAGAATCATATACCCTAAGATAGTCATTATCTTAAACTCTATCCTTTCCTCTAACTAGTAGTGTAGAATACCTTTATCCAGGAAGGCAGATAGAAATCCTTCTTTTAGACGAACAGTATATGATTGTACCATGCATAGCAAATTTTTTTCAGAGCTCTATATTTTGTGACCTGTGTATAATAGGTGTTTTGTAGATGGTGTAATTATTTTTGTAACAATTAATATAGTTTGTATTGGTGAGAGTAACTTTTTTGTAACAAAACTGACACACAAAAGGCTCTGTTTTTTCATGTTTCCTTTCTCATAAATTCAGTGCACAATTTGTGCCTTGTCATATGAATTAAGAGAGAGTGCTTCTAATTTTTTGAGATCTTGTCCTTGACAGAACTACTTTTGACTCAGATTAAAGAGTCTTGAGAAATGAGAGAATAATATTGTAAGTGACCAGTTACATTCCCCTTTGAGTACACTTCCCTTCTTAACTATAAAGTAAGACAAAACAAAAACTGGCAGTTTGAGTTATTTTCTTTTAATAGTTGATGTTCTTAGTTAACAATAATTTAAGGTGCCCATATTTCCAACTGGTTATGCTCAGTTACTGAATAAAATACTATCTAATGATGGGTTGTGACATTAAGATTCCAAAATACTAGAAACATGTTGAAATAAAGGTACAGATAAATCAAGATATCATGCTTAAAAAGTTTCAGAGACAAGGTGCATTAGAAATAATTACAATACATGCTTGATATTTAAAACACCAATAAAATAAACTGAATAAGATAATTAAGAGTGTCGCTTCCTGTTTTCTAAAAAACGTTAAATGCCAGACAAATAATGAGCTAATGATAAATGTAAGATCAATATCTGTTCATTTATGCTAAAAATTCCTTTCGTGAAATTTGCATCCCTTCTTTCTCATAAAAAAAATTGATAAAAATTGACTAATATATCTGCTAATGTATCTCTAACTCTTTAAGTTTTTTTCATTCACTGTAAGCAATTTTCAATATAGACCTTGAAGAGATTAAGAAAAGATAGAAAATAATTCTTTTCGATATCAGGCTACTACAAATAAAACTTGTTCATTGTTGAAAGTTACCAATGATAGGTCATGAAAAATGCCAAAATTTTAGAACTTTCTTGAAGAATCATCACCAATTCTCTGTCCTGTCAACTTTGGTTAAATCTGTTAGTTACTCAAAACACAAAAACTTCTAAAATTAAAGAAAAATTCACATCAATCTAGTATGATGAACTTTTACTATAGAAAAGTTTCAGTAAGTTTTTTGCAATCCCCAAGACACATCCTTTTTAGCTTTGATAATTAAACATCTGAATCTGCATAACTTTGTCTGAAGCCTGAAATCAATGAATCCATAGATCCTGCCTGCTAAAAAGGATAAAGAACAGATTTGAATGAAGGCTATCAGTTGTATGATTTTCAAAACATTTCTGCAAGAATTAAAAATGAAAACACAGTAAACTATCGAAACATAAAAGGTGTGGACAAATGAACAAACTTTTGTGGGCTGCTTCACAAAACTGAATAATTAACAGGGACTTTAAAGAGCCCAAATGTGTTTTCAATAAAATTAGAAATCTATCAGAGGTAGTAATCATGGTTTTTAGCTGAAAGGTGGAATTAAAAAGTTCTCTAACTTTGAAGTAGCAAAAATAATGGTTCCATTCTTCGCTTGGTAAGATTTTTTTACTGGTGCACATTCAATAAACAGAACCTAACTCAGAAACATAGACAGAACACAAAATGTATGTTTCTGATGTGTTTCATTCATCTGAGAAGTAGAATGTTTTGAATAAAAACAATTTAGTTGAACAATAAATAAATAATTAACAAACCATTCCAATAAATGGAGCCAACTTCTCCTGAAGCATTTCGTATTTGCTTTTTAAATCATCCTGGTACATTGTTTGATCTGGTTTGATTAGAGCAGCATTTAGTTCCAGTGCTCTTCCGCAGAAAGTGACAAAGTCCCTGCAAACAGTAACAGAGAAGGTGAAAAAATCTCAAGGTACTCAGGCAAAGGTGCCAATTATCCAATAAAATGACCATAAAATTTCAACAAAAAATGTAAAAGCATATCTTTAGTTTTTAAAGTGACAACAAGTTACAACAATGATTGACAAACAATTATTGGGTATTGCTCTACTGCTGAGAGCAACAATAATAGTGTAACTTACCTATAAACTGATTTGAGTGTCTCTATGTGTTTTGGTGGGTACTCTTTTATCACAGAGGTTGAGAGAAACGTTGTGGCATATGCAAGAGGACCAGCATTTACCTGGATAAAAATAAAAAATTAATAGCCTTCAAGCCCAGTGTGTTGAAAATTGAACATAATGCAATTGTATTCAACAGCCAAGTCCATATGGCTCTAAACAAAACTGCTGACTCAATTGGTTCAAATGATGGTAAAGCCTTAGAAACAGTCTTGAGTTGTGAATATCTAAAGTTCATTTGTCTCTGAATTCTGTAAATGAGACCTTCTTCTAACTCAATTGGTTCAAAGGAAATGAAAAAGTGACATAGTATTTCATTGTTAGTTAAGTTAAGTTGCAACAGGCACATCAATTCTCTACTGAAAATATCTCCACATTTTATTTCACTTAGAAAGCATATACAAACCATTTAAAAAATCATTGATAGAAACTCAGCAAATGAAACTATAAAATTATGATTAAAACTGCAAATTTTTTCCAATAAGCTGCATGCTAAAAGCTTATTTGCTAGTTTCCAGACAATTAAACCTAACCTTCCATATATTGACAATTAATAAATACATGACCCCACATATTTTTTCAACTACCTTCTAATAAGTAAATGCTGAAGTTGATTGCAGATCACATCACAATTTGTAAAATTAGAAGCTGCAATACACAGAATATCAAGTTTGGGGGATCAAGAGTGCTTAACTTTGATTGTTGTTATTAGCAAATAATTAGGTTAAAACGTTGTCTACAACTGATAATGGGAAAAGACCTAGCTACCTGCACACTGACACTTCCTTGCAGTTTCAGCTGCAGTTTCTTCATATCAGGGGGGTTGAGATTTATCACATGGTCAAGTTCCTTCAACCGGGTCTGCATTTCCTCTATTGCCACCTACAATATTAATTGGTGCAACAAATATCATTAACCAAAATAGATTAAAAACAAGAGTGGACAAATGGTTTAAGCAAACTTTCGAAATATGACAGTTTATTTAAAGTATTTTAAACTTGAAATTATTCAGGGGATCTATTTAAAAAGCAGTGTGGAGAAATAGAGCAAGTCAACATCATGTAAAATAGCAGGAATAAATAGCTCACCTCCAAAGGAGATAACTCATACATCTCTTGCTGGACTACTAAAATCCTTTTCTTGACGTACGGGAAACAGTGTGATGCTGAAAGGGAATTCAGTGTTCAGTATCCTGGTATTTGGTACCCAGAAAGAGTGCTAGATGAAAAAAGCTAGATGACTTTCTTTACATTTATAAAGATTTTATGATTTATCCTAAGGCAATCTCACTTTCGTTAAGTTTCCTATTTGTATTCGACAACCTTCACAAATGTCCACATTACTGACAGAAGCCCTGAGGGTATGAGGGTTATGGCTATTTATAACTTGGTGCTTATGCCTTCCCGTTAGTAGAATTTCGTTATTAATTTGGGGTTCAAAACCAATGCGATATAATTGCAGAGTATGGAGGAAAAGGACAATATAGCATATATCATGATGGAAGGTAGAGTTAACATCGAAGTACCCTTTGCATTGAAGGTGGACAATAAGAGAAGCATCATAGTCTAATAAACACTTAAGCTTTACAGAAGGGCCATATCCGGTTACACAGGGATAAAAGAGAGCTTGCTTATAGAATGTGTTAGAGTCTGCCGTTTTGTTTCATCTGAGGCTTTAAACAGTGTTAGGGAAAATTGATGTTTGTGCCTTTTTTGTTTATTATTCCCCCCTCTCTGTTCAAAAACACCATGAAAAATGGAAATCAAAGAAGCAACATCTTACTTGTTAGAATCGTTTTTCGCTTGTGTTGTTCAGATAGCGCGCCATGTGCTTTTCCAGATAACGTAAACGGGGTCTCGAAAACGAAGCGTCGAATGTTGTTTTCTCTCTCGAAATCAGTTGGACGTCTTTGCAGCTCATCCTCGTCGAAATATGGCCTAACGAAAGTTAGCTGTGGACAAGAGAACAAATGCAAAGAAATGAGGGCGAATGTTATTTCTCTAACGGTATGCAAGCTAGAATGATCGCTTATTTCAAGACGTAGGTAAAATGCTAGGCATCTAGTTACAATATAGATTTGTAGGTATAGGTTACGATATAGGAAGATTTTAAATATGGGTTTGTAGAACAGGATAGCTCAAGCTATTGTCATTTAAAAACCGTTAAGCCAAGAGCAGTCAAAACGGTTGCAGAGGAAACTCCAAGACCAAGAAGACATTAATTTCCTTAATTATTGGTGACAATGTTTCTGATGGCAAAACTATGGGTGCTGTGCTCACGGGTCAGTCAAAAACCTGGTGACAGCAGAATCCTCCGAAGAAAACTACCATTAGCCACTTTTTGTAGGTGACCATTTAATTACACAATTGCATCTTAGTTACTGGTCACACGCTGCCTCTAAATTGACAGTTAATTTATAGGTTACAACACGTTAAAAGTTCAGATAGTTGTAACGCCAGGACTACGTGCAAATTTAGGACAAAAATAAATAGGATTGGAATCTAGTGAATAACACGTGACCCACCTGAATGTAGTTGACGGCAGGATTTAGCTCTTCTGCTTTGACCTGACGGTTGAACGAGAGAAAAGCACGTAACGCGTTGAACATCCGAATCATGGGTAAATGGCGACTATAGTACGCCGTGTTTTATCTCCGTGTTTTAATAAATGTGGAGGCTGGAATAACTTCATCATAAGACAGTGAATTACTGAGGCAAATGGTTGAAAACTGGTTTTGGATGAGTTCGTGTTCGTATGCGTGTTCGTGTGGGTGTGCGTGTTCGTATTCGTGTGCGTGTTCGTGCGTTGTACAAAGAAAGGCAAGCTAGGCAAAGGACCACTATGACAGAGTACCCACCTTGGAAGAGTCTTGCAAGATTTTGACATTTCCATACTTGTTTTGATATTTAGTTTCTAGTCGCTCGCTTATTTCAGGCAAAGACGTGAGTTTAGGCTCCTTGTAAATATATTCTTTGCCGTCGTCATCTTTGAAGGCCTTTGGAAATTGAAAATATCACATAAACATACAGTCAAAATGGCGATCATTGAAACTGAAAATGAAAAACGAGGCACAAATTTCCGAGTCACAAAAGTCATAAAGTCATAAAGTCATAAATCAATAACAGCAAAAGTTGCCAACTAATCAAATTTTTTTGCTCTTTAGCTGTCGCTTGATCTGTACTTTTCAGAATTAATAGGAGGCAAAAGTTGTTGAAAAAATTTCATGCGTATGTTATCTTGAAAGTTTATCTTGTCTAGCCAACCGCTGAAAAAAGGCTAGGGTACCGAGACAACGATTCACGGATCAACGCAATCAAAAGATGCACGCAAACTTACCCTTCCGAAAAAGGCCACTCGATAAAATCGTCCTAAGAGTCGCTTTCCCGACGCCATGACTTCCACGATCTTCTCATAGGCACACTTCAGGGAATCGTAAGCTAAAGCAAGGCGCTAGAAGAGCGAAGGACAAACCCGTTAGGAAAATCGAACACAACTTATCTACTAAAAGCAACTTTTATCACTAGAACGTACCACCTAAAGGGGAGGGGGGGGTGTGTAAACGATGCGTTAATGGGCATAGAGAAAGTATTTACGTTGCCACAAACATAGGTCGTTTTTTACGAGCTGAAATTACAGCTAGCCTACGGATCAACGCTACAATGTCCTTGTACCTGATGATAGAATGCAATTTAACACATGTAACGAGCTTGTGCAATAGAAAAATAAGGGGAAAAGGGGATTATATCCCAATTATTGCATGACTTCTAGCTAAACATCTACTACAAACTGGAACCCTTCGAGGAAAAAAAACCAGCCTTATTGCTTAACATACTATCGTCTTTACAAGTTAAAAGCAAAGCAGAGAGAAGCTTGCCATGGCTCTTTGAAAGAGCGACGAAGGTTTCAAATCTGAAATGACATCTGTTATAACACAAATCGAAAAACGAATCTTTTGAAGGTATGATCCTCTATATCATGTGAAAAAGAAGCCAGTGACGTAATGGACGAGCCATTTGCGCAGGGGACGAGCCATTTACTCAATGGACGAGCCATTAGCAAGGCAACAGTGTTACTTACAGTGAAGTCTCTTTCCTCTTCGTAAAGTGGAATGGCAATCTTGTACACTATTCCCATCACTTCATAGCGCTCAGCCCTTTTTAAACGCTCGATTCCATTCTCTAGCAGATTGATCAAATTTTCCTGAAAAAGTTCAAACTATCGTCAGATATATCTATAAGGATTCAGTCGTGATCGAAACAAAGGCAATATATCTGTTCTTAAAAGCACTGGGCCTTTCTACAGTGTTTTGCAGCAAAATTCTGATTGATTAACAGTAATATTTGTTAATGGCGCAAAACTAGCTTACATTTTACTACAACAAGCATAGATAAACAAGATCTAATTTGCATTCCTATCTCTAGACTTATGCAGTATTTGCTTCTTCAATAGCAAGTGCTTTCGCTGTCATGGCCAAGAAATTTTCTTTGAACTTTTATATCAATATTTTCAACAGAAGACGCACAAGGTCGTTCTTCATCGGTCACTCTCAAGCAAGCAGCCGTTAAAAGCTTGCTGCTATCATTTAGGCCAACTCGACTTGAAAGGAGAGCGACGATTCCGGCTTTGCTCACCTTGCTGTACCGGACTTCATCCGAGTTGCCTTCGTCATCGTTCTTCATCGCGCACTCATCGGGAACGAGGTTGGGGGAAATGGCGCGGAATGCTGAACAACCATCCACGTACGAGCCTTAAGGACATACAACAATCATGTCAGTAAAGACACTCGGTCGAAAATCATGAATCAGACCATGGCACACACCGTGAAACATACACGTCAGTATAGCTTTAAGCATTCACTACCAAAAGTTATCAAAGTTCTAGGGATAAATGGAATCAGGCCAAAGACCAAAGCCAGAGAACATCTCGCAACAACCCAATGAGACGCATGGTCACGTGACTCCATACGACTATGCATAAAATTCCCTTTGTATTCTCGAACATTTCAAAACCTTAACTTCGAATGCATAATTGATGCAGACATTTTAAGTCTTCAGTTTTACTCAAACTCGGTTACATTTCGAGTGAATAAAGATTTCACTTCTCTTCATTAATTGGCACTTCAAGTAATAGAGAGAAAATTTGATTTCAAAACTCTAAAGTGAACACTTGTCAAATGAATAGGTCAAAGCATTCTTTTTGCTATAAGAAACGTATGAAACTCCCTTACACATTGCAAATGGCTAAACTCAAATGAAAAGTAGTGTTACTAGGTTGATGGGTGTTGATTTCTTTAAGAATACCTTAAGATGTTTACTTTTCTCGCAGCAAAGGGCCTTTTTATGCGATACAACTATATCTAATGTACAAAGTCTAATATACAGCATGTGATAATAGAGGCTAGTCTCGTACTCGATATTGAATGCTGAACAATGGACAGGTTGAGGTACAGAATCATAGGCCACAGCATTACATTGTGGGATACCGAATCCCTTCCCATGCTGCCTTTCGCCTATCCGCTATTTAATGTCGAGCCCAGGACGCTAGTATGGCAAACAAGCGCCTTGCCAGCGTACTGGATTAACGTAGCCGCCCACACCAAGCGTCATACATGGATCCCAGTTGAAATCACAAGCTATGTTTACCTTTTCGCTTCAGGTATTCCGCAACCAATGCTGCAGCATGGACGTAGCACATTGCGGCCTGTTGATGAAACGCGCAAAAACATTCACTTGAAATTCTTGCATGTGCATATCCTTAAAAGGCCTAGAAGAGGCTTGCTTTACTTGCAATACCATATACACAAAATTGAGAAAAAAATGTTTGGCGTAAATCTTGTTCGAGGTGACTGAAGTAGAAATTGCTTATTCTTCAAATATTGTTGATTTTTTAATATAAGCATGGAAGAAAATAAAGATAAAATCCACTCGTCATTATGTAGTATGCAGTACAAGCTGATAAGAGCTTATTGAAAAACCTCAGAATAATCTCCGTTTTTTTCGTGCAGTTCTGCCATACTTTGCAGCCATGTTTGCCGCAGTTCCGGCGTGCTGGAATACGATTTCGCCAAACTGTATTCCAAGTCAACAAGAACTTCCATGTCATCTTCATGCTCCTACGAGAAAAAACAGGTTAAGGCCATTCTAAGAATACCAAGGATTTTTTACCACCTAAAAAGCACAAATTTCACTAATGAACTTGCTGAAATTTTTTTCTGTGCTATAATCGTTATGAAAAAGGAAATGACTCCTAATTTTATCGAGCTTCGTCAGCCCTAAAAGATTGTTTGACCGATTCAACTAGGATTGCTTGAAAGATTAAACTGGGATTGTCTGGCAGATTCAACTAGAATTGCTTGACATATTCAACTAGGATTGTCTGACAGATTCAACTAAGATTACCTGGCAGATTAAAATTGGATTACCTGGCAGATTAAAATTGGATTGCATGATCGGTGCCACTAGGTTTGCCTGGCAAGCTCAACTAAGATTGTTCGACAGTTTCAGATAACATGTTTCGATGGATTCAAATGCCTTGCAAGTTTGACCTAGATTGCTTTACAAACTGAGATAGGATTACCTGGAAGATTTAATGATCATTTAGCCTCTACAACCATAAACATCCCCTGTATAAATTGAGCATATTGAAGAAAAAATAAAAAATAAGAGAATAAAAACCTTCATTTTCTCTGTGGCTTGAAGGACAGTGTGCACTTTCTTGATCAAATCTCTCACTTCAGCAGGAAACTCAGTGCTCTAGCATTAATGTAAAAAAACCAAGAATGAAGGAATAAGATTGAACTACAAATTGGACAGACTACCGTGTGGTTTATTCTAATCCTATTGACACTAGGCCGCTTATTTGGACATCGGCAGCAAACAAAGGCTGACCGGGTTTATGAAAACCTCAACAGAAAATTGGATTTGTAGCTAGGAAATTGGGGGCATCAATTTTTGAATATAAAACAGTATAACGGAGTTAAATCTTGTAAATTTCTAATTCTCTTGAAGGCATCAATTGAACCGATCTCAGTTAGTGGGCCTCAAAACCAAAACAGAATTGACTATATTTTGATTGGTGACCTGTGCCTTTACTGGAAACAATAAGTCAAATACAGTTCCATTAACGCCGACAAAATACATAGGAAATAAAATTGCTAATAAGTTTTCTACAGTAAACAAAACAATGTGATCTGTTTGGATCGACCAATGAAGTCTTGGTTGTAGGACGTACCTTCATGCCTTTGTCATCAACTGCATAGTTCTTGACGATGTTGAGCGAACTATTCATGGCCGAACGATTCATTCCCGATGCAATGAGTTTTGATACAGCGACAATCACCTGCAAAAAACCCACAGGTCGATTTATGCATTGATGAACAATGTAAATTCTAAATTGTTATTGATGGTGCTTGAATGTCGCAAAAAACGAGAGGGACCTGTATACAATGAAGCACTAAAGGAGTAGGAAGGTACATTCTTAAAATGTAAAGGATACACTGTCAGAGAAGTAAAAACATATTCCCACAAAGGTAAAAATATATTCTCACAAAGGTAAAAAATAAATTTCTAAGAAGATAATAATGTATTTTCAAAAAGTTAAAAAAATGTTTTCAAGAAGGTAATATGTAATAACATATTGAAAAAATTCAGATAAAGTTCAAAATGGTAATGGATCGTATGCAAATTGTCAAATACCTCTTCCCTCAACAAGAAAGAGAAAAGAAAGAGACACGACAGAGACACAACAGAGGCAAGAAAGAGACACGCAAGAGCCGAGAAAGAGACAAGACAGAGACAAGATAGAGACTAGAAAGAAACGGCAGCATACCTGTAGGTGCACACGAACGCAGCCAGTGCCACTGAACTCGTAATTATACCTCATCAATAGATACATGAAGCAGCAAGCCTGAAGGTAAAATCATCACTCAATATTTCGTTGCGGTGTGAAACAAAGAGGGAACGAGTGGCGCATTGAATTACATTGAAAAGAAACTTGATTAAGGGAAAGCATCGGCAAACTTCAGTACATTTTACAAAGATCTCAAGTAGGTAACTGAAAATTTATCTATGCTGTTACAAGACTTTCTTCTACTGTATTTTTCACATTCGTGTAGAAAAGTCGTGATTTATTGCTACAGGAACTATTATGTGGATCTCTATTTACATATGACTGATATGCGTGCTTAGTTGCCTTGTGTCATCTCCTATCCAGCTTGCAATGTGCTTATTGCTACTGGCCTATAAGCATTAATTATTTTTGCGAGCGTCTAACCTACCGCTTGATTGTGCATTCCCGTCTTCTGGTATTTGAAAGAGGATTGTATAAAAATTTCCATTGAAAGAGGACTGTATCAAAATTGCTTTCAAAAATTGTAAAGCTGGTTAGTTGCCATAGTAGAAATTAGATAAAAAAAATATAAGCTTAAGGGCCAAATTTAAGATTAACCTTTCCCAGAGAAAGAGTTTCAAGAGATTGATTATCCGAAACACGATTTACCTGTGTGCGAACTGTCTCGATCTTTGAATTGCACATCTTTAAAATCTGAGAAGTAAAAAACATTGCACATGAAATGGGGCTGGGCAATGGCGAAAAATAAAAAAAAACATTGAACACGTGGTCTCTTTGCTGAGAAGTGCAATCAATGTGCTATACCCGTTTGCGATCCCAGAATCCCTTGTCTCGTCACCAAGCCTCTTTCTGAAGAATGATGATGTAACAACCTCGTTTTGGCTTACTAACCATGATAGTCTTTTATCAAACATGCCTATTTAATATTTGCTTGAAAGGTTGAGAAAAGACTTAGACCATATGCTGGCCAAACACTTTTCTATGAGATTGCAAAGCTTTGAATACCTCATAGTCAGAATGCTTTTAAATATAATGAATATAATTTAAATATAACTATAATGAGCTTCTTCACAAATAGACCAAGGACGAAAACAGCTTCTCTTAACTGATTATCCTCGTTTCTCATAACCGCAACAAGTCACCCTGTAGTGACTCGTTTGTCTACTTTTCATTGTCACACCATGTCATGCTGACATCTTTTCTCGCACCTCAGCCTAGACTGTTCATCCCTATTACATGATCATTTCATCATCCTCTCTCATCCCTTGTCAGCAAATTTATTCTTAGAGCATCGGTATAAATTATGATTGTATAGTTGAGTTAAATCAATCAAAGTCAATTAGAAACAGAGCTACAGAACACAACAAGCAACACGTTGTCTCTCTCTCTCGGCCTGGCTCCGTGTTCTCTGCACGTTAAATATGACAACTTTGGCTCGGATCGTCCATAGAGGTTGAGCAACGCAGTCGGTAGAAACCTATTACAACTCGTTTCTACAACCCCTTATACAACCGGGACAACCAAAGTGGGTCGCCTTTGCATTAAGCAGATCCAAATATCCTCTACAGGCATCATGCTATCTGCAGCACACATTGCAAGCTTAACAATAACACACATAATAAACACACATAACGCACACATAATAATAACAATCATAATAATAATGATAATAATCATAATCATAATGAATAGACCCTAACCAACCTCATAACAGAGCAGTCCACATAGATTGGCACTTCCTTTGAACAAGGCGCTTGGAAACTGTTTAGAAAGCATCTCTTATTAAGCGACATTGAAGATGAACAACATTTAGCACAAAAGTTATGATCTCAAAATGACAAATCAATGTTGTAAAAGGTTCTGTCTAATTATCACAGAAAGCATATTCGGAGCTGTTGTGCTTTGCAGCGTAAGATGGTAGCGTTATCAAAATACAAGCATGTATCGAATAAGATCTTAATTATCATGAAGTTTGCCACAATCCGTACATAGGCCAAGATGGCCTTTAACCTACTAGAAATAAATAACAATCAAAGACAAGAACTCAATTGGAAAATTTCAGAGAACCTTCCCAATTTTTTCTGATTGTGTCTTTATCGTGAAAAACTGAAAACTAAAAGGTGTGCGCAAATAAAAGACCTTTTCAGAAACAAGGTGGAATATGAATACACTGTGAAGTTCAGCCGTTCTATCCGTTCTAGTAGTATTGGGTTTAAGCTTCATTATTTCATTTGGCGAAAAAAGCATTTTAGCAATTTTGTTCAGGCTTACACTTACCTTGTGAATGAAGCTTCGCAATGATGCAAACACGTGCTTCAGGACGTATTCTGATTGGTTGGTTCTCAAGAAACCCATTAGCACGTTGAATATCTACGACCAGCAACAGCAACACGAAGTCAACCAACAGTCAATAATGCGTAATTAGGCCATTTCAATAAATTTTGGAGAAAAGCATACATACAATAAACGCATTGATGTAGCGCATGTAATAACAATGTAATATTAATTTAATGGTCTGATTTAAAGAATAATTTGAAATATATGAGGCTCTTAGATAAAAACAGAAAGAACCTTTTTCATGAGGATGTTATCACCCGCGTCTTGTTCAAGATAGAACTGGAAAAATAAATATATGAAAAGGTCATAATATAGAAAGGCAGTGAACTGGAGCTAGATATTTAAAAGGCCATATGAAAATCTATGGAAAAGGTTTGAAATTTAAGCAAGCCTGGTGGCTCCTTTACAATAATAATACGAAGACAAATTACTTGCGAAAAAACATTCAAGAAGAGCAATGAATTCAACCTTATTTCATTTTTTTAAGATTTCTGTTAGCTTCTAAACACCCATATTTTTAAGACAGTTTGTCAATTTTTTTTCACAAAATAGTTCTTATATTGTCCAAAGTAACACTGTAACTTTTTCGAATAAACTCATCTACATGTTTTGCTGTTTATTTAAAAATCTGATAAGAGCGAAAGTCATTCGGTATTTACCTTGAAATTGGCGCAAAACAACTCGAGGGTATCAAGAACAACGATGGCAACTTCGTTGGCAAAGTTTGAGTCAAGCATGATTCTTCTTTCATGATCATTTTCAGAATATTCCCTAGCTAGAGCTAAAACAAATAACAGATATTATTGTAAACGACCAAAGTCCAACAAAAGGGTTCAGAGTCCATCATTTGGGTTCAAAGTCCTGTTCAAAGGCTAGAACCACAAAAAAGCAGGACAACTTTACAAACAAGATGTGATGCATCTGCGAGTAAATGCTTTGATAAAAACAAATGCTAGGCTTCCACGAAGTCACAACCAAGACAAATATAAATGAGATGTTCGCAACAAAGCGAAAGAGAAAACGTTTTGATTACTTGTACGTTACATTCGACCATTTCAGTATAAGACCTAAGAAAAAATGTTTAGCCAATTGCAGCCTACAGTTTTGTTCAATCGCACATGTAATGATGAAATGCTACCCATAAGATACAGAGTCTTACACAAAGCTGCTGAACACTATGGAAAACTTAATTTTACAAAAATTAAAGACAATTTCAAAGGAGGTTAGCTCTAAAACTAAGCCTTTGGGGATGCTTACTTTTCAAGCAGTTTAAGTCGATTCTTCCTTCGCTGGCTGACTTCGAGTGGCCTTGAGAAACTACTTGCTGAAAACTGGTGACGGTTCTGTACTTGTTTTCAAGATAATGTTTCGTACTTTCTGAAGAGGTGCTACAGTTACAAAACAGAATTGTCAATTGAAAACAGATAATTAATTTTATGTGACAAATTAAAGTGACAAAATCTCAAAACATGGACAAAAATCAAATACAAACATTGTCGATTAGTAACTTCGTTGAAAAGCTAATGGTAAATTATCGTTGATTAAAAGTGTCATTAATTTTTTTACTGAATGGACAAAATTGTTTCAAAAACCCATGAAAACTACCGTGAATGAGAGTGCCTGTTTACTTATGTTTACTGATGTTTACTGGTGTTTACTGGTGTTTACTTATGTTTACTGGTGTTTACTGATGTTTACTGGTGTTTACTGATGTTTACCGGTGTTTACTGATGTTTACTAGTGTTAACTGGTGTTTACTTATGTTTACTGATTCTTACTGGTGTTTACTAATGTTTACTTATGTTTACTTGTGTTTACTGATGTTTACTTATGTTTACTGGTGTTTACTGATGTTTACTGGTGTTTACTGATGTTTACTGTGTTTACTGATGTTTACTGGTGTTTATTCATGTTTATTGATGTTTACTTATGTTTACTGGTGTTAACTGATGTTTACTGTTGTTCACTTATGTTTACTGATGTTCGTTATGGAAACTCTAGCGAATACCTTGTGTCTGAAATTGCCTTTCTGCCTTGGTAAGAGAAGCACTGCAAACAGCACCTAAGACATAAAGACAAATATTCATTCTCGACGTCTCGTATATTGTTACAAAGAATGAAAATGTCTCAAAGGATAAATTCTCATTTTCATTCTTGCATGAATAGTAAAACCACAATGAAAACAGGAACCTATTTAAGAGAGGCTTATTAAGATTCTAGAGTGGACATTTTCAAGTCATCCCAGGCTATGGTAAATAAACAGAAACTCACTCGATGATATCGAAGAAATCAATGACTGCTGAAAACTTAGCAAAGCTTTTGTCGTGAACATAGTAGAGAGATGTTGGTGTCCAGTGAGCTCTCTTCAGAATTGTGGTAAGAATCTCTCGCCACCAATCAACAACCATTCCTAAAACAAACACGCAAACCAGTTACCAAACACCCCAAATGGTACGGCATCCAAAATGGGGGGTCACAGGGTGCAATGCCCTTCCCCTATTTTTATGCGAATTGTTTTGTATCAAAGTTTGCCCCCTTCCCGCCATTTTTGTCTTTTCAGAGGCTTTGGTTAGGCTGCAGCGAAGGAACTGAAATAAATTAGAAATATGCCCCTCTAAAAATGGACGAATCTTTTCGAATTTAAGTGCAATTCTGGACATGTGATAGGTACTAAGGGGGCAAGGGGCGCACAGAATCATTAAAAATAGAAATCACATTAAAACAATCGGCTATTGTTTGAAAACAATGCCAAAACAAGTAAATATATCTCTCGATATAAGGTCGCATCCCTGTAACTTCTTGTCCACCACTGTGTCGAATTTTACAGCTCGAATCAAAGCCTGTTTCGAATACTGTTGGAAATTAGATTCCCTCTCGCGGGGAAAACAACGAGGAAATTTGAATGTGAATACCTGGGCTCAACCTCTTCAGCAAAAATACCATGCACAGAAGAAGCTCTCTTTTCTCGTCGTCATCGAACGGCAAAACATTGTGGATTTTACCCCCTGAATCATAAGAGTTTCCAGTTTGGTTGACGGGTGTGCCCATCATTGAGTTTCTAGAGGGGGCAGGGGATGCTCGGCCTCCATTTGGGCTGACCACGTGTTGGCGCGTGGAAAGGAGGCCATCATCGATGAATGGCCGGTCCAGGTTTTTGTGAAAGCGGAAAGCATGCTCCAGTATGGTCGTTAGAAAAGGGATGTACAGAGCCGCGATTCGTGCCTGCTTTTCCTAGGAAAATAGAGAATGACGTCACGACTAGAAGGAAACTTTTCCAGCTCTTTGTCAGGGAATAGCAATAGCCAAAGATGATTTGGTTTTTATTTAAGATATAGATGGTAAAAATATAAACAAAAAGTCATGGGGTATGGTGGCACGTCATATTCTACCCATCTTTCGTAGATAACCATGACGATTATCTTAAATCGTTGGTAGAAGATGGCCGCATAACTACCAAAGGCCTAAATAAACGACAATAATCTAGTAGAGGTTTTGGAAAAAATGTCCTTGCTAGACGACACTTTCCTTTAAATAATGTTCCAGTAAATAGAATCCTCTAATTAGCCCAAATTAATTCATTTTTAATATTTCTGGATTGGGGGTATTCGTTATTTTGAAAAAAGGGGGCTTTTCGAGGGGGGTCTTTTTCGATGGGAGGAAGCTTCTTTGAGAGGGGGGTCAATTCTAGGGGAAGGAGCGTCAATTTGAGGGGGATGGGGGTTTTCAAGGGGGAGGGTCAATTCGAGTTTTTACGGTACTGGTTTCCCTTGAAGTTAAAACTGCAATTTAACAGTAAAAGACGGACTGCAGAACTGGAAACCCACGAACTGGAAATCGATGTTTGAATACAGACGCCACTTACCGTCGCTTGATACCTTTCATCCAGTTCGTGTTTTGCGAGCAGATTCCGAATCAGTTTAATAGCATGTCCTCGAACAGTTTTGCCTTCGTTGAGGGCGGATGCAATCTGAGTTGAGAAACGAAGCGAAGCAGTTAAAGACACGAAGTCAGGTTGCATTGCTGTACATCAAGGTGAATTCACACGTGCAGTAAGAATGAGAAGATGGAGCGTAGACATTGAATTGAGAAGCGTAGATACCTCTTTTAGGATTAGGCCAACTAGGAAATGCTTCTTGCAGTAGGTGTCATTAATAGTGCTTTCGTGGACGCCACCAAGGGCTGAAAAGGAAAATGTAAATGGATCGAAATCAGAGGGAAGACACGACTCTACCCTACAGAATCGAATAATTTGGGGGTGGGGGGGGTGTTGTGTAACAGTGTGGAGAATAGAGAACGCAGATTGATATCGTATATCCTTCAAACGAAATCATCTAACTATAGGCAATTTATACTTCGCACGAATTAAAAGCTTATAATTAGGGTATAGGACAAACAACGGGGTGATTGGGAAAAATATGAATTTTAATGATTCTGATTCGATAATTCTGATTAGCGCAAGTCGAGGAAGTAAAAATGGAAAACAATGAGACTTTAGTTGGTTTGAAGGTTAACAGAATCTTGAACCCATTGATGACTTCTAGTATCAAGCTTTGTGTAAGGAAATCTGAATTGAAAAACAATATTTTTGGGAAGAAATAGTGCTTACTTTAAACAGTGAAGTACAAAGTTCAAAAGAACGTTTGGCCTACAAGAAGACGTAAATAGAAGCAAAGCTATTGGCAATGGTAATGAAATCACGCTTGAAGAAGTTCCTTCGATTATCGTACCTCACGTGGACTAAAGAACATGGTTAACAGTTCGTGATTAACTGTTATTCGCGCCTTTAATAAAAAATATCAGAAGACTTGTGTTTTGGTTTTTATTACTCAATGCAATGTTGAAGCCGCCCTAACGCTCAAAGATAGCACATTCCATGGCTAAAAGTAGGGTTCAATGTTGCAAGGTGCGGGTAAGAAAAAGGCAAAAACCAAACAGCTCTGGATACCTCTGATGTCGAGGGGCATGTTCAATGCAACATAGTGTTCATGCTCCGATATGGCACGCAGAAAGTCGAATTTCAGTTCAAACATCTGCAAACGATAACAAGAGCTCATGCTAACAATTGCCTGAAACTTTGTAAAAATTATCCGAATAGTTACAAAATAACATAATTTCTGATTGAATTAAAACTCAAAATTTTACTTTCAATTTTTGAAAATCTGATTGATGAAAATTTTGATCAAAATCCTTCAAATGTAAATACAACTTTTCAGATTGTAATGGTAAAACCTCAGTACCTGAGGGTCGGGGGATTTGAACTGCTCCTTTACATAGTTCACCATGTGAAAGACGAAACCACGGTCCATGTGAGTGAAGCATTTCTGCAATCAGAAGCAAAAGCAATCACTGCAGGGCGAAGAAGAGGTTTGGCAGTGAATCGACTTTAACGCGAGAAATAACGGATTTTGGTACAGGTTTTGAAATGCAGTCTTTGA
Source organism: Nemopilema nomurai (assembly GCA_003864495.1). NCBI lineage: Eukaryota > Metazoa > Cnidaria > Scyphozoa > Rhizostomeae > Rhizostomatidae > Nemopilema > Nemopilema nomurai. The sequence continues at coordinate 304,883 of ML133499.1, read as the reverse complement.
AATAGGGGACACGATAAAATTATTGTTAGCGACAGATGCGAATCAGCATATAGAAGCAATGCAGTTCTACTGTTCATAATACTAAGTATCTGAGTATGTGTCTTCTATCTTGCGACAAACAAGACGAGGTCTCATAGAAATGTTTTTGGAAGTTACGTGCTTTCATGAAAAAGGTCCCGCATTGAAGATCCCGTAAGCATTAGGAACATGGACCGAATCTAATGTCCAAAAAGCCAAACGTAAGACTCACCTTGATGAATCTTGCTAGGCTAGTATTGGCATCCTGAAAACAAAATTTTATCATTGCATAGAGGATTCAAGTTGATACCATAAGGTCTTGTCAAAACATTTGGACGAATAACCAATCTTTACATTGACATATGTAGCTGTTTATTCTGGAAAAATTATTTAATATCATAATCTACGGCATTAATGCTAAAACACTACTTTTTTACTTAATGCTAAAAAAGTAATTAACAACATGTAAAAAGATTAAAAATTGGTATACAAATAGATAATTAGGAAGATGCCCTACCCATCAAAAGCTACCCTTTAAACTTGATAAATTCATACACTTTGATGCATTTTTACAAAGGAAACACAGAGTTCGCTTCTTGATGACACAAAAAACATGAAACACAGTAGCATCTTAAATGGTAGGCAAAAAGAAAATTACTTATCATTCAAACCTTTGACATTTGGAATTTGTCCTGCCTCTTTTTGACGAGCTGCGTCACAAAAAGCTGAAGGAGGTTCTCCAAACTGGTGTGATACTCCGCAGAATACCTCCCTTCTCTTACGTCAAACATCTGTTATGGTAGAGAGAAACGCTAACTTACAGCCAGGAAAAGCTGGGTTTAGAATATCGTGCAATATGTAAAAGGGACAAAATGGTATCTTTACTTTTTGTCGACATACTAATGATGCAAAATACTATACAGCAATATGGATACCCTATGTCTGCTTATAATCCCCGTATTTGTAGCATTAGTAGTTAGTTGTCATTTGAGTACCGACTCGAGAACGTGCCCTTTTCTTCCGTCCGACAAAAAAAGAAATCGCAACAAGGCTAGACATTACTCCAATGCCAATATTTTGACCCAATAAGCACAAGGCGGCTTTTTGAAAACTTTTGAAACTGTGAAATATTAAACACACACATCATCTGCGAATCGAAAAAAGCTACTCTCCGATCACAGTTTTACAATCTTCAAGCTTCAACCTTTCTATTGAATGACCACTTTAATAGACGAGCTGGCCTTAACAGATATCACGAATGGTAGAAATTTCATCAAGCCTTCGATCTTCAACTAATAATAATTACTTGAATCAAGCCGATGTCAAAGCACAAAGGTTTTATGTCAATCATTAAAGAATTAAAGTGTAAATGATGCATGATGATGAAAATACCTGTCTTCGCTTGCCACCATTTTGTTTACCATTAACAAGATGCGACTGGGCCATGCTTTTGACGATGACATCGAAGAAGAACCAAGCACGCTGATGACAAGACAGAAAAATCCAAAATCAAATGTCTTGATTGAGTTTAAAACAAGTGATTCGATTGAATCCAGAACCAAATGACTTGATTTAATTCATAAAGAGAATCGTTATTGATAACGTTGTCAAAACCGCCTGAAATGGGTCCTGACCAGAGGGTATTTCCCTTAAAACATAACCCTCCACTATGATGATGGTTCTAGAAAAGAACTCTGGTGCCATATTCAAAAACTTATATTGATATTCAAAATCTTAGATTGTCACATCGAGAGGAAGGACCAGGACACTGCTCGATAAGCTTAAGCTTCTCAGTGTCCTAAAACTACCTTCGGATGCAAGGTACAAACAAATACAAATACATAAATACAAAAAAAACGTATAAAGCTTCAAAATCAAATCGACAAAATCCCCATTCACAAACGGTCACTTCGTGACTTTTCCCGGAGCCCTACTCTATAACTTCACCCCTCTCACCTCCCCCCCAATGATACTGTTCTCAGTTGACCAACCTGCAAAATGCAATCGATGATCGCTGGGTCACTGCCAGGTTTCAGATAAAACCTCAAGTGCTTCGCCATTTCCTCGTGAACAGATTTCGGACGATCATTTCCGCATCTAAATGAATACTAAAACAGAAACATCTTCAAGTAAGAAATCGAATTCCGTTTAAGTTGAAAACCTAGAAATAAAATAAAAACAAATTTTTGATCGCAAGATTAAGAACATTTTTTCATAAACCTCATAAATCGTGAGAGCCAAAGAGATTTCTTAAAATTAATTCGACTGGTAAAAATACTTATGGCCATGTGAAGTTCTACTACACTTTGCAGTATGCGAAGGAGATCCCCAATATGGTGGTCGATTCAAAAGGCATTTTTATTATTTTAATTTTATAAAAGATTTAATATCTACTTTTTTGAGTATGGTCTGCTTAAAAAAGACTTGAAATACCTTCACAAATGATTTCAGAAGAGCTTCTTTGTCCTCCTCGTGAATTTGTGATATCAATCTAATCAGGGTGCTTTTAAAGGAAAATATTACAACATGAAACAGGTTCATAGCAAAATTATTAATTAAATAAATCAAAAGTTAGTCAATCGGTCAAATAAATCGTTTCCAATTGTTCCTACCTAATCAAACATACAGTCCATTCTTACGCAACCCGCTTTTACAAACTATGAACTTCGCATAAGAAAGACAAGTTCGAAAATATCAATTTCAAAAAGTGTTGACACGCAAAACCATTTTTTGCTATAATGTAGAAAAATGCCCTGATTGTTTTAAACAGATAGACTATCCACGAAGACCAAATTAATGTTGCGTGTCAGTTTACCTTTACGTTTTGCAGAGATTTAAGCTATTAAGTATAAAAAAAAATATCGACTATTGCTTAAATAATGAAAAAAGTAAAAAGTAACATTGAGCCATTTCGAAAAAGTTACAGTGTTACATTATCATTCGATGCGAAAACTCAGCTGAAAAACGTGCTACATGCTGGTAAAACCGTCAATATTCATATGAAAAGAATGAAATCGTTACTTGCTACTTACCGGATAACATTGACCGAGACATCATCGTTTCTGACACTCAGTAAAACGTCAAAGAGTTGGTTAAGGATGACAGGCAAAAACCGAACAACAGTCGTCACTTCGATTGCATGCATCAGCTAACAAAAAAAACGATTAAAACGCGATTAGTGATAACTGGGATGCTATCACTGAGTTATTCAAAACATTTCACATGCCAAGTCTCTTCATGTACCAATACACCAAAGTGTCATATGAACATAGCAAGTAATAGTGTCACTAACTAAATAGAATGATGACAGCGATACCAAAAATAGCTTTACCAACCTTTAGTAATCTTGAGGTCTCGGTTTCTGATCCAGGACGGTCGTGAGATAGTTGCCAATGGGCAAAAAAATTGTTGATGTGTTGATCCTACAAACAGGAAGCAAGAAATAAATGTAACTTGTAAAGATGAATAAATGTAAAGATGAAGTGTTGTGCCTACGAAACAAATATTGGCATGGGTAAACTTCAGAGTTATGGAGGGAAATGTCGGAAAATTTAAGTATGGTGCTGGTCAAATGAACAGACATCATGCAAAACGAGTTTCGAAAAATCCCTACGAAACAGCACATCCAACAGTCAAAATAGGTATGGATTATGAATACATTGATTAGTTGGTCGATACCTGAGTGTAAACTGTTGAAACGAGCCTCGTGTTGATTTTGAATACTTGAGCACCCTTCCCATCAACCCATTTCATCTCCGAGCCTCCATGCTACAAAATAGTAAGCAATTTATTGGGAACGAAGGAATAGAAAAAGCCACAATTATTTTGAAAAGGATATTTTGAAAACATTTTGAAATAATTTTCCACAAAGTGGAAATCTGCAAAATGACTCTAAATAAACAATTCGCATGAAAATGAAGTATGTCTTTGTAACTTTTCACGTCTAACCTTATCGAATGACAAATAATTTTCAGGTAAGAATGAGGCCACAGCCAGCTCGCTTCTGTCTCCGCGAACGCTGAAAAAATGATTTCAGATTTTATAACTAACTATACTTACAAAGTTGAAAAGGGTCAAATTTCGATAAAACGATAAAAAAAACTTTCAAAAGCATGATAAAAATTGTCATAATGGATTTAAATAGAATATTAATAGCTAATGACTATATCGATGCCAAAAACATCTATGAACGGCTTTTATGGGCCATATATTTGCTTTAATTCTTATGCCTCTTAATGATCCAAATCATTCTTTTTATAAATGCAAGTAAACAAACACAGCATATCAATAAAGACAGAAGAGGTATCAATAGAAAAAAGGAGCAGAAAACAGCACAGAGGATGATTAAACTTAACAACTTCAAAAAGAGTTTCAAAAACTAGAGACTTACATGCCATTTTCGAGAATCTTCATCCATGCATAACCAGCTAAAGAATTCGTAATCACGAGTAAATACAAATGGTGGAAAAACGTGCAGGAAAAGGTATCACATAGGTTGTAACCTAAGTGGCTGTAGAAATCAATGGTTTTGCAACTGCTTTGAAAGAACTTTCGTTTACATTGCATTCTAAATTTGAGCAATAAACGTTGATATCTTTACTCATCATTTGCATTTAAAACAGTTCACAAAAAGTTGTATATTGAAACCTTCTTCCTTGATTAACGCATTAGCTCCTAATTAAGGTAAACAAGTTTAATTTGCACATCACAATTTGCAGCTAACATTGTCTCAGTAAAAGAAATGAAAGAGGAGCGTGCACTTGGTTAATAAATGTTCTGTATATATGCTGGAGATTATTAATCTTGTATCATGTCAATTAAAAAGCAGACCAGGGAGGTGCTCAGTGAAAACCGTAATATGGAGTAAGATGCGATTAAATGAAAAAGACGAGAAGACTTTGGTTTACCTGGGATTTCTACATCCTGCTTTTTCTTCAAGTGTGCATCGTGTTTCGGTTGTTCGACACTCACGTGGTAAATTGTAAACAAAATGTGGTGCTTGTTGTGTATGTGTGTTGGGAGTCGTATCTTTGCCTGTGAGAAGAGGCATGACATCATTAGCCTTATAGAATAAAACAACAGAAGAATATCGGATGAGGACGAATTCCTGGAATGTAAGCAATATTCCGAGAAATCAACAACAGGGTGACCAAGATGTGGAGAACCGGAAGTAATCCATGCAGGTGTTACTTGACTGCAGCAGAAAGCTTGGTATGCAGAAATCAAGACGATGGACAAGCATCAAAAGGAACAGAAACGTATTATATTATTCTCAGACTTAATGATTCGCCAACAAGATCTGGCCTAAATATCGGCAAGAAAGTTTAACCCAGACAATGCACATGTCACGTTACAAGCTCATTTCCAGCAACTGATACCAGAAAAAATAGAGAAAAACGATCACTTCCAACTCAGTAAAATACTAGCTTTACATTCACGGAATCCTACCTCTTCATAAAACATTGGCGTTGTGTTGTGATAAAGAATTGGAGTGATCAAAGAGGTTGTCAGAGTGCAGGAGCCATCTTTGTTGTAAATGCTCTTCAAGGGCTTCGCAATTAGCTCATCGGATTCTTTGAACTCTATTTTAATGGCAAGGTTTCTAGCCTACAAATGAATTATGGATAAACTAATTTAGCAGCAAATGAGTAATCAAAGCAAATTAGCAATAAGGATAGCGGATGTCTGTGATCAACAACAAGTAAATGCATTTACATTGCTTCACATTAGTGTAAGAGCTGGCCTATAGGGACAGCCAGCTGCCATCATGTAATAGCCTCAGCTGTACAAACCTGGGATAGTTAACTTTGGTTCAGCCTCTATCTGACTTAATTTCGAAAACCTACTGTCCCGGGAATTTATGCGTGCAAAAACGTCCAGTTACAACGAGGTGTTATCCTAAATTGTGTATTATTCTATATGGGACAGTTCCCTCCCCCATTATTCCGGCGAAACACTTACCTTTGAGAATGTCTTCTGGTTGCTGTAGTTCAATGAAATAGGGTGCACATAAAAGTGGTTCAAGTACGTCGTGAAAGGGCTCGCCAAATCCGGTCGGTCAGAGATGATTTCCTGCACTTCCAAACTGCTTGGAATGTCGTTCGTTCTTGAGAACGGTTTCAGAGGGACATGCGCTGGCGTAAAACAGTCTGCAGAATGGGGAGATTATGAATAAAAAGCTGTAAAGGCGCGCAAATAGTCTACAGACACTGGTTATGCTCAAGGGCCTTAGGAGCAAATAAACCCTAAAGTGAAGACAAATCAGCGTACAGCAAGCATCAAAAGCTAAGGGCAGGCATCAGGAGCTTAGAGCAAACATCAAGTGATGGGAATGGAAACAAATGCGAGGTGGATAGCAAGCATTAAGAGCGAGCCTTAAGCGCAAAAAGCAAACATCCTGCGCTAAGAGCAAACATCAAGTGATGGGAAGGAAAGCGAATACCAAGGTGGATAGCAAGCATTGAAAGCCAACCCCAAGCGCAAAAAGCAAACATCGTGCGCTAAGAGCAAACATCAAGGGATGGGAAAGAAAGCGAATACCAAGGTAGATAGCAAGCATTGAAAGCCAACCCCAAGCGCAAAAAGCAAACATCGTAAGCTAAGAGCAAACATCAAGGGATGGGAAAGAAAGCAAATACCAAGGTGGATAGCAAGCATTGAAAGCCAACCCCAAGCGCAAAAAGCAAACATCGTGCGCTAAGAGCAAACATCAAGGGATGGGAAAGAAAGCGAATACCAAGGTGGATAGCAAGCATTGAAAGCCAGCCCCAAGCGCAAAAAGCAAACATCGTAAGCTAAGAGCAAACATCAAGGAATGGGAAAGAAAGCCAATACCAAGGTGGATAGCAAGCATTGAAAGCCAACCCCAAGCGCAAAAAGCAAACATCGTGCGCTAAGAGCAAACATCAAGGGATGGGAAAGAAAGCGAATACCAAGGTGGATAGCAAGCATTGAAAGCCAACCCCAAGCGCAAAAAGCAAACATCGTAAGCTAAGAGCAAACATCAAGGGATGGGAAAGAAAGCAAATACCAAGGTGGATAGCAAGCATTGAAAGCCAACCCCAAGCGCAAAAAGCAAACATCGTGCGCTAAGAGCAAACATCAAGGGATGGGAAAGAAAGCGAATACCAAGGTGGATAGCAAGCATTGAAAGCCAACCCCAAGCGCAAAAAGCAAACATCGTGCGCTAAGAGCAAACATCAAGGGATGGGAAAGAAAGCGAATACCAAGGTGGATAGCAAGCATTGAAAGCCAACCCCAAGCGCAAAAAGCAAACATCCTGCGCTAAGAGCAAACATCAAGGGATGGGAAAGAAAGCAAATACTAAGGTGGATAGCAAGCATTGAAAGCCAGCCCCAAGCGCAAAAAGCAAACATCGTGCGCTAAGAGCAAACATCAAGGGATGGGAAAGAAAGCGAATACCAAGGTGGATAGCAAGCATTGAAAGCCAACCCCAAGCGCAAAAAGCAAACATCGTAAGCTAAGAGCAAACATCAAGGGATGGGAAAGAAAGCAAATACCAAGGTGGATAGCAAGCATTGAAAGCCAACCCCAAGCGCAAAAAGCAAACATCGTGCGCTAAGAGCAAACATCAAGGGATGGGAAAGAAAGCGAATACCAAGGTGGATAGCAAGCATTGAAAGCCAGCCCCAAGCGCAAAAAGCAAACATCGTAAGCAAATGGGAATGGAAATGGAAAGTGACCGGTTAAGTGCAAAGCAAGCATTAAGGGCGAGCTTTAGGTGCAAATGCGTCATGCTGTCAAAGCGAACATGTAAACAATTTGTAAATAAAATCTCTTTTTGGTGGACGACTTCTTAAAGTGCAAAGCGCAATACTCTTACTGGTTACGCATAATGCAAACAAGAATACCACAAAATTTAAATTAGAAAAATCAATTGAGGAAAGGAGACAAAAAGCTGCAAAAACAATCAGAGCTGAAATATGTCTCTCTTACTTGGTTGATTGACGTTAAGTTTGTTGACAGTGCATTTTATTTGGCCGGGTATAACTTGCTGCTTCGTTTTGTCCCTAAAAGCACAAAAACATGTTCCTTACTTGACGCAAACAAACTAAGCATGTAAAAATATAAATTACGTTTTAAATAAATAAAAATTTGCATAAATGAAGATTTGCTAACAAAGTATAAAACAAAGAAATGTTATCTTGTCAGAACTTCGTATTGGGTTACTGCTAAAGATCCAACACATCCAGGTATCATGTATAAAATCACTACACAGAAATTAATGAATCGATCAGCATAGATTCTTTTAAGTGACTTTAGCTAATTGAAGGACTTACGCTTTGACGTCTGTTAAGAGCTTTAAGAAGTCTTCATCGCCAAGCTTGGTCGTCTCCTAAAATACAGTTGTTAAAATACAATCAATGGAAAAGGAAGTAAGGTGCAATAAGTCGCAGCACATGATGGCTTCGCTTCCGTGTAGGTGAACATCGACATCGGGTGCATTTATGAAACATGATTTTCCCGAGAGCATAAAAGTTTATTTTCCATTGTTTGTATGCTTGGGCAACTCCTTGGGCTCCTATTTTTAATAATTTCCAGAAAATTGCAATTTGGTTTTTACAACCCAGTAAAGCTACACAAGGAGGCGGCGTTATGGGCTTTCTTCGTGACGTCATTTTCATGCACCACAAAATTGAATGTAGCATCATCTGCTTCTCAGCGGGAGGTACAACGCATTAGACCCAAAACACCTCGAGCTTACCTGCTTATAGATTGAAGAGAATTCTGCTGTGGTGTCGATTTCACCGTCTCTGTTCTTGAACAGCGGCCTGAAAAACGAACGACGCATTGAAGAGGTACAGACTCGCATTGGTGCCACCGAATTTTAGATTAAGACCTGAATAATTTGCAAGGAAACATCGAGGGAACGCAAGCGCGCCTCTTAGTAAACACTGCGTTCGCTCCATTGCAAAACAGAAGAAGTACTTCACTGTTGATAGCATCATCTGATTACGCAAAAAGCAAAAGCTTTCCATCGTAATGGTTAAACTAAAGAATGTTATTGTTCAATAAAATTAGCAATCAAATTGGAAGACAACCTAGTTAAAAAAAAAATAATAGTAGGTGACAAAAAATTGAGTGAGTGAAGTCTGGTGGGAAAGCCGCAATACAAAACTGGTATCAATGGCAAATCTGTCTTCATAAATCTGTCCTGGTTTTTCTCTTTGAAGTAGTTGGATTGATTAAGTGTATTTCAATGAAATTTCAGGCCGATACGAGATCAGTGATAAAATGCAGAACACCAGCTTATTATCCAATTAGTTGAATGTATCAAAGTCAACATTTTTAGCTGTATTCCTGAAGTAATGACATTAGCTTTTTTATTATTCCCTTCAAAACCAATACACCGTCCCAGATGTCATATCTAAGTATAGCAAGTTGGCAAGCATGACTTGAGTGTCCACAGCCAATGGCCTAGATTCATAACGCTAGTGCTGTACTCTTATATATAACCATATACTCTCACGCATTAGTGCTATAACCTCACTAACTAGTCCCATATTCTTACATGCTTGCCTTGAACTCTTACACGCTAGTCCTATAATCTTATCAGCTAGTCCTATAATCTTACACACTAGTCCTATAATCTCACATACTAGTCCTATAATCTCACATACTAGTCCTATAATCTCACATACTAGTCCTATAATCTCACATACAAGTGCTATAACCTCACGAACTAGTCCCATATAATCTTGTACGATTGCCCTACAATCTTACAGACCAGTGCTGTACTGACCTCATCGCCCAACCAAACGGCATCATGTACTTGCCAAGCCTTTTGCAGCTCGCAGCAGCGTGCCTCTGGATCTTCAATGCAGCTTTATTACTGTCCGTCGTCTTCATATACGGCTCCACACACTGACTTATTCCTCCTTGCAAAATCTTTGTAATTCTCACGATGAGGTACACCTCTGAATGAGGTGACGTCACAGAGAATATGGCCTACGAAAGAAAATCGATTATGGTCCTGCTGGTTGATGCAAAGGGGACAATACCATGGTGCTGATGACAGCATGGCTTGAAAGGAGCGTAGCAAGCATCCAAAGATTTGGAGGGTGCGGATCAAGGCATATGAACACTACCATTTTTGTGTTTTGAAGGGGCACTTTAGAGCTTCGCAGGGGCACTGTTGGGTTTGGTAGGGAAAATTTTGCATGTCTCCTAAGAAATTGGGGGGCAAAGCCTTTCTGGGCCCTTCTGCTTCCCACGACACTGGCAAGACATTTATAGCATAAAGATGGAAAGAGATATGTGAATAAACACATAGAAATCTATTAAGCGCCTAGATGCAGAAGGGTAATAATTGCATTAAGTGCTAGACAGAGCACAGGGCAGGAGAAACTGTATAACAACGTTGAAATACATTCTTCGTCGCCAAAACTTGATACGATCTATTCTTCTTGGTACGTCAAGATTCTTCATTATTCTCACCGTTGTCATTACCCAGTTAATCTTGGATATTTTGTTGATGCTAATAAAGTAGTGTAGAGACTGGGATACTAAACATGAAACTTTACATTGTTGTCCTTAGAGATGACAGTTATTAGCTACTCATAGAAAATACCTGCTTGGGAAACATGACTTTGGAGTCCTCCTGGGTGAGTTTGTTAGGTGAGCCACCAATCGGGGTCAGCATTTCTTTTAAAAAGGGGTCATTCAAATCGCAGCAGAAATCTTCTGAGAGCTTCCGTCCCTCCCTGACATCGAACAAGCACCACGTGGTAAAGAATGGTTCGCACTCTATGCTACGTCCATCCTCGTGCAAAATTGCCAATCGAAACTGCAAGCTCTGGCAGTTAACAGTGAATCGCGTCGTAGTAATATCCTTAAAGGGCTGCACTCCTTCTTCAATACTGTCATTCACATCATACTTGCCTCCGAGGTCGGAGTATATTGGGAACAACTTGTTCCGGTTCTCCTGCCTCCGCTTTGCATTGGAACTATCCGATTCATTCGCATACTCAAGAAGAAGTGGGTGATTACTTTGTCGTAGACTCTCTTTGAAATTCGAGTGCTTTGCTTGCACTTTTCGGCCCCCAAAGAACGACCTGAGCGCCTTTTCCTGCCCAATGTCTATCCCTGTGGCTTTGCACAGGGCGGCCACCCACGAGTTCATCTCTGCACTACTGTCAGCGGCAAGGCCATATACTTTATCTTGTATGTGCAGTTCGAAACCGTGCATTCTACCTTTCAGGCCCTGGAATCAAAAGATAAAGGTATACTATCAATTAATGCACAGGTGATGATATTAACAACAAAGGCTACTTGTCATTGGTCTTATGATAAAACCATCGTAACAATTAACTCACAGATAATATTAGCAATGAAAGCCTTAGGAAATTCATAGGGGCAAATAGTAACGAGTCAACTGTGATGAAAAAGTTAAGCTCTTAAAGAAATTTACATATTGAAACTAGTCTAAAATTAAAAATCGTGCTATCTTGGGTGACTTGCTTGACTAAATTGAAATGCTTGGGTTTCGCAAAAACAAAAAGGCTTTAGGTGCGATACAAACAAGCAAACAAATAAAAGAAAATAATAACCAACAATTATAGTAATCATAAACATTTTTATTAAAAAAGCAATTATAAAAATCAAATCGTTATTTTCTATGTTTGATAACATCAATAAAAATAGAAAAGAACTATATGAAATATTCGGTAATCGTATTTCATTAATAGCGGATAAGGTATGTGTCTAATTTAAGCGTATGCCAGCTCTACATAAACCGAAATGAAGTTCATCTATATAAATAGGCGAAACACAGGTTTTATGATTTTGCTTAAAGAAAAGACACGAGATTTTAATGGAGCAATATAGAATAAACCAGAAGACAACGACGCAATGCGAATGTATACGGGTCTTTCAGTAATCCAAGCCCTAGGAGGTCGCGTTGGATCTCAATCAAGTTCTAACCTTTGTTATGTGGCTACACGAATCCAAGTAAAGTGTTCCTTTCGCCATTGTGCTTGCTTCATCCTACGATAAACGAAAACTCAAATTAGCACCAGCCCTGTGACAGGAACGCAACAATGGCAAACGGTGTGAGGCCAAGAGCCAAAACAACCTATAAAGAAGAACTCAGTACCTTCTTATAGTAGTAGTATAATTAAATCAGTACCTTTTTGTAATCAAGAAGATACGACCCATCACTGGATACTTGCTTGAGAGTAAACCAGCGTCGCTTGTATGTCTGGAGAAAATGAAAGCATCGTCATCTTAACAACTGCATCACGCAAAATACTCTCTTGAAGTTTCAGGCCTTGAGATATAGGATAGAAAATAACAAATTCGCTTATAAGTGAGAATCTCACAGTTGCAAGGAAAATAAGACGAAGTGGCAAATAGACTCTGGTGGTCAAAATGACGAAGCATTTGTGTTGCTCTTCATATGAATAGTGTGACTTTTGATAAGAAATCTTCCAACTACACTTTAAAGATAGGAGCAATATAGGCCTGGTAACAATCAAGGACTCTCCGAGCCACTTGGCTCCACTGCCATGGTAGACGTAGGTCCCTTTTAGACCGATTTGTCAGATAGAAACGAGTTCCAATATCACACAGAAATATCAACAAAGCAAGAGCCAGTAAACTTGCCTTAGATCCATACATTGAGCTGCCCTCAGCATGAAATGGGGCCTTCGTTAAATAACCCTCTTTAAAAATCCCTTTCTCTCTCTGTAAAACTAAGCTCGCGTCCTATTTGGAAACAAAAAAATAACGGTTAACTAAAATTAAAAACTTAACATGATCAAATATATTCAATATTTGAAAAAAACTTATCAAGGACCTTCGTTGAAATATGAATGTGAAATTATTTGCTCAATGTACTATGCAGAGCAAGCAGACTACCTGAATTTGAAAATGCCACTACCCTTTTTAAAACATCGCTCAAAGACTGGTTTTACAAAAAAAGAGCATCAGTTCTCATAGTGTAAAATTTCAATGATGTTAAATAGGTTGGCTTTTCAGTGTCAAATATTAGATGATTTTTATCATAGGCCGTTGTCATGGGCAACGATACCTGTGCGCCATCAACTTCCGACTCTTCGATGTCAACCTCGAATATCTGACTGTTCAAGATCTTCATCACATCTTGTTTGCTGAAAGAAGCAACAAATTGGAAGCTGAACAGAAAGCAGAAAGAAAGGCAACTGAGTACAAATCCACTTTAAAAGTACCTTGATTAAATCATGAAAATCGATCTAATTCGTAAAAGAATTTTAAAATTTTCGAGAATTTTGTTAAGAAGTAAGCCTACTGCAAAAGTGAATGGGGAAATCTGAACACAACGGATAAATACATGGCGAGATATTGGGCTCCAATTTGCTACGTGATTTTGGTGTAAAAATATTAGTTTCTTACCATGGCAGCTGATGATAGCTCCCAGAATACAGTTGGTACTGACTTTCAATAACAAACCAGTCCTGTGTGTAGGCTTTGATACACTGGAAGTAACAAAAAATAAAAGACGCTGAAAACCTTGACATTAAGGAAATTAGTGAAGGGAATCAAGCAAGGAGCAAAAATCTCAAAAAACCAAGAGCTATAAACTTAATTATTCTATTTCTGCAACGTTTAAATGTTCAGGAGGAATTTTGAATTTGAAAAGATAAAGAGGAAAAAGGACAGAAGCTGACGTCTTGATACTGCGGTTACAGTTAAAAAGTAATCACTTTCTTCTTAATGTTTTGAAAAGCTATATCATGTGGAAGAAAAAATTAAACAGTGGTCAAGGTGGAAATGTAATTGGTGTTCAAAACAAAAAGAAATTGGAAGAATAGGCCTAGTGGACTTAAATAAATAAAAACGACGTTTTACGAAACATTAAAATTGAAATGCATAATAAAATAACATGAAATCAAGACATTCTCAAAATTAATTTTTTTGGATAAGACTTTAATCCTCTATCCAAAATTTGTGAAATACGGACATAGCAATCAAAGGTCTTCGTATCATTAAAATCTCATATAATGCATCATCATTACAGAGAGGAATATCATTTGGTTGTCATTCTTGTGATATTACTAGAAGGCCTGTGATTGATAAGGGTGCCAGTGCCACAAAATTTCGAGCACGTAAATGGAAAATCAAGCAGAGAAGCGGAGGAGCGTTCGGTTAAATGCACAAAGTGATGCGCACAAAATGGTCTGCTACTTAAGCACCATGACTTAAACTGCACCGCTACCAACCTTTTTGACGTCATCGGTTCCCAGGCCCCGACAGTCCGGCAGTAAACATACACAGTGCAATAAAATGATGTATTTTTCAGCCATGCATCTTCAATAGGCACATCCTCATAGAAATTGGATAAAGGCTTTTAGGTAGAGGTGCACTTTAAGCTTCGGTTCCCAGGCCCCGATAGTCCGGTCGTAAGCAAATTAACCGCAATCTGCGGCCAGATCATCTGGAGTGGCTGGCTGATCGGTTTTCCTCGTCGGTTTCTATGAGCTTTCTCACGAAACTTTGTTATTAGCTTCAAATCCCGACTTGTCAAAAATTCTAAATCCACGGTCTATTTATTTTCTCAACTCATCAGAATGCACGAGGAGATTTCACCAAGTGTTTGTGGTTGTGATTCGTGGTTTTCGTCCGTAGAAAAATTTCTGAGGAGAGTGATGCAAATTTGTGCAAAGTCCACACTCTATGATCTATGACATTCGAAATCTATATAATCAAAAATCGTCTTGTAACTAAATTTAGTGGATTGAAGCCTGATTGCCTTTTCCTCAACCAATGTGAAAAATGTCGACTTAGCTAAATTTAAACATTACTCCAACAAACTTGTCTTCGTGATAAAAAATCGGATGACACAGATGAGGTGAATCGCGCGAATCGTATCGCGTCATATATCAGCATCGCATTTCACTAAACAAAGCGCTTCGAGATATAGCACTCCGGTTTCCCCAAACAAAGTCTCGAATTACGGGTGTTTGGCATACAGAGCGTCTGATTAGAAAATCCATTAGCACGAATGATGAATGCTTGCTTTTGTTAAAATCAGATAGATGCATAAAAAGGATTTCTAATCGGCTTTTTTTAAAAGAGGTGGAGAATCGTTTAAACATTTATTCATTCATACAATCGAACATCCAGAGGCTGTCAAAACAAGAAAAATTCATTGAGACATCACTTCCAAAGAAACTTATAAAAATGAATAATTTATCAGTTAGAACAGCGCAAATTTTTCCAAGAGCGGTGAATGGACCTGATCGAGTTGAAAAGAAGCGACTTGAACAGGAGACTAAGAATGTTTCTCGATGCCAAATAATGAAAACAGGCCACCTTAACAGCAATGGGGATCACAAAAGCCTTGCCTATTAAAACAAAATATCCAAGAAATGAAATACAAATCCTGGGTTTGGACACTGCAAAAGGATAAATCGAGTACATCACAGACTGTCTAAGGCATTTAAGCTCTTAGATATATTCTTGACAATACAACTCGTGAAATTTAAACAAATCATTCGTAAAACAAACTGCTTATCAACGAATAAAAGAAAACGGCGTCTTTTTTAGTATTATTCATAGTCAAGGCATTTTCGCATTGTTTATCCCTCTAACAGACCCGTTTTCTATAATCCTCTTCTAAACTTAAATTGGCTTTTTCTATGATCTCCAAGTTTTAATGTTTTCAAATGAACCGTACTCTTGTATAAGTACGAAAAACAAACGAGAGAGGGATAACCCCATCCTAACAATAGCATTTTGAGAACATTCCCACGAAGTTTTTATTACAATTCAACGATTGACAATTTCAAGACTGATTGTGCCATTATGGTTCGTTCCCCTGGAAAGCAAGCGGGAGCCAATAGGATTGACGGATAGACACTTTGATTGATGGATCGCCACTTTGATTGATTGAGCTACTTTGATTGATGGATTGCCCCTTGCTTGATGGATAGCCATTTTGTTTGACACTGTGGCCTGGTGACGCAAAGGTGACATTCCAATTCATTAGTGTGGGGTGTTAAATACTAGAAATCCCCTGAACTGTTTCTCGATGAAAAATAGCAGAAAAATGTCGCACAGCGTGACCTGTTTTATGGCAAAAACAATGAATAAACTTTCCAAATAATTTCATAAATCTCTGAGAAATACCACCGTCTAACCCTTAATTCTTTAAAGCTATTTCCGCCTCCGCAAGGACACAACGTCACGCTGAATAGCAAGAACCAATAGCTAAATGACTTGGTCGATATCGAATTCCAATAACTGTTTTTCAGATCTAATTCAAGTGGTTAACACAAATTTCCTGTCCGCTGATGTTATGATAATTGCCTTGGATTCAAACTGATGAATCATTCGTCATTGCTACGTCACGTGGGCACATTCCTCGTTTTTTCCACGACAGAGCACATTTCTCGTAAAAACAGATTCTGTCCTTTTGGAACAACCATTTTAGGACGAATCAATAAATAAGAAACGAATCGCCAACGAAGGTAGTTAATCTCGTTATCCAGCATAGGTGTCGAGGGTGAACCATCCAAGCAAATGAGAGAAAAAGAGGCTCCTTAATTCATGGGACCTCCTGAATGGCCCCCTTTTGTGTTCCACTATCACCTCACATGGATCACTCTTCCATATTCCTTCGCTTAATTACTTCCATGCGATATAAAGTCATGAGACATTAGACAAAACTACTCCAACATTATTATAATCTCGTCAGAAGAAACCTCTTGAGATATTTTAGCCTTAGTCCAACTCGTCTCTACTTAATTATTCTGGAGATTCTTGGGCAAGATCCAACAACACCCAAATTCATAAAACATAACATCACAGCAAATCGTTCAAGACTACCACTAAGATTGGTTTAAGATTGGTCAGCTTCATTTAATTAGAGCTCGTTCACCCCTTCTGCCTGCTTGAAAATTGATTTGATCTTTCGTGACGTCATTGTGCGATAAAAAAATTTCAAAACCACACAAATGATAGGAAATGAATTGGAAAATGTAAGATATTTTTTAATAAGCGTCATCAAAGACCAGCCCATGTTGCTAATCATTTCTCATTTTCAGATCTAAAACGTAGGTTTTTTCTTCGACTAGAATACTTTTCAAACAGTGATAAGTCGACATTAGTAAGAACCCTGACCATTAGCAAACATTACCTTCTTTGTAAATAAGCCAAGAACGTATTATAGAATTTGGCTTTTAATTTGCATTATGGCTGGTACGTACTCTGTCGGGTTTTCAAGTAGAACCATTCCAGTGTGCTAGGCTACAATTGTCATGTGCCCCTAAGTTTCTAATTTACCGTTGGAGAGAACAGGGCCCTTTTTAAAGAACCTCGCACTTTTTGCATGCCAAAGCATCAGGCTTCAGCATTATTATTCTGTCGACGCAAAAAAAGAAGCAAATGAATCTGAGAAAGTTCCAATTTCTAGGGATGCAATGTCTTAGTATATTCACCTACCTCCTTGACGAACAGACTGTTTGATTCGTCTCTCGCTTGTGATGAAACAGTTGAGTATTCTGTCTTTAACTCCCTGGGAATTTCATAGACCTTGAAAAAGAAAGATCCGTCAATTAGCTAATCGGAAAGCCAATTTAGACATTGAATATCAACACACCTTTTTTTAGAAATCATGACGTCATACATTTGGTGCATCAGCGGTATATTTTGCGAATTCATTGAGGAAGAAACAAGCAACATCTTGGGAGCAGCCTTCGATCAACGGCATTGCCTTTGCTCTGGTTGTCGGTAATCAACTACATGATGCACAGCTGTCTCTATCTTTCAGCTAAACTCAAGCCAAGTTGCAGCATGTAAGTGGAAAGATAGCTCCAACATGCAGCCATTGCTTTGATATCAGGATCCAGTTGCGGTGAAACTTCCGCAATTCAATCTGTTTCCGTGGAACATGAACAACTGTTTGTTGGTACAACGAGGAAGCCTCGATTGAGCAAGATGTGTTGATTTGGTAAGAGGGTTATGCTTCTCGCAACTGAATTAGAGGGCCTTTCGCAGCAAATGAATGAAATGAAAAAAGGAATAAACAAAGGGAAATCCAGCCCTAAAGTGAGAATCTTTTCTACCCTCGTCTTTTCAAACTTGAGACGCCATGTCAATTTATAGCGCTAATACTTGGATGATGGACCCAACATGCAAAGTTTTGAGACTTGAACCAAAAATGTCTTATTAACCTATTAGGTGACAAAAGTGCCATTCACAGTTCTTGACAGTAAAGAGCAATTAAACGCAGTAGCCATTACAACCAACCTCGACTTTTTGGATGCGGTAAATGTATGTTTAACTTTTGACAGCAAATAAGACTTCAAGCAATAACGAATTTTTTCACATATCATGTAAATTGCAATTTAATTAGTCCCTGCAGAAAACTTACAATGACGTCATCATCAGGAAACAGTAGCATGTCACTGTGCTTGTCCCTCTGGATCTCGGCCTTCCTCTGGACCAGTTCATCTTCGTAGCTGTTTGGTTGGATGCCAGAAACTATTTCCTATGGTAAGAGTCCCAGTTTACAAAATTTGAAAAAATGGCAAAATTCTACGGACAAAATTTAAGATAACATTTTGCAAAAATAAAGATAGTTTCATATATTTGTAGCCCCATTTGGATAAGAAAGGAGTATAACAATATTGAGTGGCAAATGCGTTAAATAATTAATTTCTAATCTCAAAAGGTCAGAGTAAAAGATGGTACCTAGTAAAGATCAAATTTTGGATACAGAAAAGAAAGGCTCTAACTGACTTTCTAATGTTTATTTGACAATTGTTGTTGCTGCTTTCAAACCAATAAAAAAATATATATTTACCATCACATTTAAAATGGCTTCATATTGAATGAAATTGCCATTAGCAACTTAGGAATAATGAAACAACTTATACACAAAATTGCATAGCAAAGAAAATCTTGGCAATAAACAACAGAATTATGGAAGTACACTTGAGGCTGAGTTTGGTTTACAGATATTTCATTGTACAATAGTTTGTTGGCATGAAAGCAGTCAATATATTTTAAATAAAGCATGAAATGTTGTATTGTAGCTGAAATAGTTGCAATACACTATTTTTAAATAAAAGTTTAAACTGAGCTGATAGCCACAACTGATTCAACTCAGTACAACTCTCTTGAAATGAAATAATCAAAGGTCTACAAAACTTATCAGGTAGATCTTTCTGGGCTTAAAAATTCTCAAAATTATGGAGAGACATCTGCATTGACCCACCCTAACATAATTCATTTTGAGGGAAATCTTTATTCAATTTCAACAGCACTTGGTATGATTTAAATCAGTTTAAAAAATTTTTCAGGTGCCCCTCTCTAAAAAGTCAAAGCTTATACAAAACATTATTCCCAATTGATCCATGAAATTTTGAAAACAGAGACCTAGCATTTGTTTATTGATTGGATTAGAAAAGATAAATGCATATTGTGCAGTTGAATGATCTTTCAGGATGAAAGGCATAGACATCTCTATGGTGATATTATCATGCCATTGAAAGAGCCAATGTTACAATATAATTGACAGACATATGGCAGGAAACCAATATCACCACAAGAGGTTAAATCCTTATACTAGTGATTAGGTACCATGGACTGAGCTGTGTCATGTGCAAAAGAATTTGGGTTCCAAGTTCCTTTGATAAATAAAATGAAAAACCTTCCAGTGTTACCAAATACAAATGTTTGCATTAGTATTGAAATAAGTACATAACATTTTGCATCAGGCAACATTGGTAAACAAGCAAGATAGTTCTGTATTCATAGGGAAGTAAAAGGATAGAGACCCAAAAAATCGTCAGCCTTCCCTTGATCAACTGAATACCACTGTTGCCCAACACAAAGATTTTAATGACCTTAGAAGCTCAAATAGAACTTTACTGTGTTCTAGTTTAGGACAGTTTTTCATTCTCAAATCACAATAAAAAAGTGGTGGCTATAAAATAATTATAATGAAAATAGCTCATTGATGATAAAAGTTTCAGTCATAATAATAATGATAAATTATGAATGACGGATCTTCATGAGATCTGTGTTTATATTTGTGTGGAGATCTATAACCTAATGCACACAGCTTATACTAACCAAACAGGAGCAAATATGCCACCATATGAATCTCCTGCCAAACAAGACAAAGAGTATGTCTGAAACTTTTCTTGAGAATTCACAAACTTCATTAATCTCTCTTATTGACCTCTAGCTGTACAGAAAACTGCCCAACAATTTCCTAAAAGCTTGTTTTATTCTATTCATAGTTTATCAACCTAATCAAGCCAAGTTCAAATTTCTAAGTGATGGTGAGATTTGCAATTGTAGATCAGCTTCAAAAGCATGATATTTTCCAATATAAAAACAATCATAGTGATTTTGATTATAACGAGGATTGTGAATATCAAAATCATTATAATTAGCTTTCCATCAGTTAGCTCGGCATTTTAGTAACTGAACCACCACTCATTGATAGTGAACTTCAACTTCAATTGAATTTCATTTCTATTGACAAACAACATAAAAATTACTTCAGCTCCAAACTGCTAACTACCTCTTTTCATAAAATAAAATACTTTTGAATTTCCATAATTTTTTGTGATCTTTTCTTTTCACCACCACAACTTTAATAGTTTACTTTGTAGAATAGGGTAGCCAGGTTTTTGTTACTATTACCACTAAAATTTATATTACTATGACATAATTATTATTATCATCATCATCACTTTTATCACCATTATTACAATATCTGGCTGTCAATTAAAATTTTCAGTACACTGTTTATTTCTTTAAACTACAAAATCGGTTCATGTATCATGTAGTATATTCATCAATGATTTATATTTCTACATTACATCAAACTTTCCCTTTAAAGATAAACAATTTTTCTTGATTTCTTTAAATCAATCTAGTTATTGTGCAATTAACTTTTTTTTAAATTCTGATTGGTCCAGGCATTTTCCCTTAAAAGTAATGAAAATGGTTTATTCTAAATGGAGGCGTTACTAATCTGGATTTTGAACTCTTTCTCAACTCAGCAAAAGCCTTTTCTGGCTATGAAGACAACAAATATTTGTATGATATAAAAAAGTTCACATTCTTAAAATAGATACAGTTAGCATAAGGAGACTAAATTTTACTCGAGAAGTGCAACTCCATCCATAGTAAATCAGTTTATGCTGGGGCACCTGGCAGTAAAGGATTTTACCTGCCAAATTTAATTAGGCTTCATTGTGAACCAAGTGGTCGCCTCGGAAAACCACACTTGTGCCGGTGCGACGCGAATTCTCATTTGAGCACCAAATGACAAATCTCATAATTAAGAAAGATTGCAGAGCTTCTGAAATTAACGTATGGGTTGTCAAGAAGATCTCATGGAAACCAAGACCCGCCCTAAAGTACATATTCACACCTCGTACCTTCTTGTGCAAATATAAAAATTAGGCCGCGATGTCTCTTAGGTGTTATTATTTGGAACAAAACCTCCACTAAATGCAATTGAGGGCCATGAATCTTTTTTGAAAACAACATGAAAACCGACACCGTTGTTATTCAAGCTGGGTCGTTTTCATAACAACCTGAAAGACAACCTACAATACAAACTTGTTTCCATGTGCAAATGAAAAACTATAGTTTACCTTTAGCGGCTTGGTTTCAACTTCAGCCGAGCTATCATCAATGCGGATGCTAACGCTACTGAGAGTTCCCTCCCGCTTGGACTTTTTCTCTCTCTTCTCAGACATATTCAATGTGGGACCATTGTCAATTTGTAAAATTTCCACCAGGCGACTCCATTCTGCAGGATGACTGTAACCCTTGATCAACTTATTTACATGCAGATAATGTGCACTGAGGCGCAGGCACAGGGCAACCAGATTCGCGCACAGGGTGCCTCCCGAGAGCAAAGGGTCATGTGGGAGTTGCGGAGGAGTAAGCTGCACCGCAGCCAAAGCTGATTGGCAGATAGCAACTGATTTGTCGTGGAGAAATTTATCAGTTTCAAGCAAAATTATCATTCTTATCAAAGCTATCAGAAGCTGAACTCACCATGACGTAGAAATAACACTACTCAACTCAAATTTAAATGATTTCAAAGTATGAACTCTGCTTTGTTGTATATAAAAACCAAGCCAACAATTGCATGCTCTTATTCATGTTTTTCTGCCTTCATCTTCTTTCTGTAAAATCACATTGTTGAAGCCCAGAAACAAACAAGGAAATATTAAAGGTAGTGTCATCAAGCTATTTTGAAGTCAAAAATGCTAACCTTCACGAAAACAGTCTATGACTTAATAGCTACTATTTTTAGATGATTCAGCCATTTGCTAACTTCACTTTATTCTAAAGATTTCTCCAAAAAATTAAACTTCTCTGATATTGAAGAAAATGTATAACTTTGATGAACATTTTTTGATAGTTATCAGCCAGTCAGACTGGAGATGAGCTTCATTCTTTTTTGCAAACGCCAATTTTGGAGAGTATCGAGAACTACATCAAACCACAACACTTTTAAAGTGCTCCTCTGTCACTCTATTTAAGTCTGATAAAAAGCAATATAATGAGTTAACATTGAATACAAGTAACTGTGCTGTGAAATAACTATTGTTATTGCAGTCTATTGTCAGAAAAGGCCCATTTTACACACAAATGCAAACATTAGATAAAGATTAATTCTCCTTACCTGTTGAGTCTATTGCATGCAAAGTGTCCTTAGTTGATTAGGCTGCCCTTCCACTGAATGTGTCTGGTGTCTGGATATCAATTTACTTACATGCTGTGTTAGTGTACAATGTATGTAATCAGATGTATCTGAACAATACTCATAAGTGAGCAAGAGAAAAATCGTATCTGATTTGATTAAGATGAAATGTCAAATTTTTCATGCATTTCACTTGACTTAATTTAACTACCCTCTTAAATTTACAAATAATGAACACAGCAATGAATTATACTCTTGGATAAATCCATAATTGAAGTAGAAATGTATCTGCTCTTTCCTAAGGGGACACTCTTTCTGAAATAATTCAAACAACATTTTTCCAAAAATAAAACCTGGGGGGCTGAGGGTACTACACACATGTGGCATTATCTAAATATAACCATACAAATTATAGAAAAAACAATAACATATTTGACATGTTTCAAGATCATTTTGAATCAAGGTAATGATACAAATCAAAATATCAATTACAAAGAGCCAAATTATTTTCATCTTTGGTCATTTAAACCATCAGAAAGGCTACTTGAAAATATTGCTTGTAGGACTTTCAAAATGAATACTATTTTTATTTAATTTCAAAGTAATTGTTGTTCCATTGGTGATGTAGATGTATTTGGCACAATGCTGGTTCAACTGCACCAGCTATGGGAATAAATCTGCTGCCACATTGGCAGGTATTCTTTCAGTGGTTGAGTGACCATCTTCATACCAGGAATGGTACCACCAAGCACATCAAGAAACTTGAATATTTTTGCTTTTGAATATTTATCATAAAAAGGAGACCTTAGAAGATACATCAATAAAGCTGCTTTTCTCCTGAAAATCTCATCCTTTTCAATGTCTTTTAACAGTCTTTTTGAGCTTAGGTGATGGAGACTGCTCAAGTCAACAGCCAGTGACAAAAGCCATGGCTTCCAGGATTTTTCTCCACAAACAAACATACTTGACAGATGGCAAAGGGGTCTTAGGATATAGGCCAGCTCTGCCAACTTTTCTGTATAAGTCAGCTTGCTTTGTGCTTTGTAATAGTCAACATTATCATTTTCATTCTCTATCTTCTTTGGCACCTTCCAGTCCCTGAATCCTTTAGGCAGTGCTGATTTCAATGACCTGATTTTTCTCCCAGATCTTGCTCCTTTCCAGACCTCACAATTATTGTCGTCTGTGCTGGCCTCCTGCCAAGCGTTTTCTAGATCTGTTTCTTCCTGGACCATGCTGTCACTAACAGCAGATTTGCTTTTCTGTTGCTTTTCCATTTTTATCTTCTCTTTAATGAACAACAAAGACGGTGAATGCTGAATACCAGTGTCATAAACAAATAGCAAAATAGTCTTTAAAGCGGCTTTTAGCGCCTGGAAACAGAATACAACCAGCCACTTTCCAGGTTCACCCCACAATCGTGCAGCACCTAACTCCACAAATGGGGCCAAGTATTCGAGGACAGTTAGAACCGACTCCAGGTAGGTCTTTTCAGTCCAAAGAAACTTATGCATGGCACTTAGCTCTCGTCTGTAAATTATATCATGAATCAGTGCCAGCATCTTTGTAGCAAAATAAACCAGCTCTGAGACAATATCCGATGATCGAATGTTCCCAGGAAGAACGAACGATATCCAATTCAGAGTCGACTCAAACGTCGCAACCTTCGCCGGATCATCCACTACCATCCTTCGATAACTTTCTGAGAGATCCTTAAGTTTCTTCTTCAAGAGCTCGAAGGTTGATATTATTGCGGGCTGAGCCCTAGCTAATGCCTTCATAGCTTGCGAAAGCGTGTTTTCACCACCTTCCGAAGCCATTTTGTCTGCTAGTGTTGGCGGCAGAATTCCATTTGCTGGACAAGAGGTCACCCTCTCAGTTTTAAAACGAGGTCAGCTTTCTCTACTTTTCATAAACTTTGCATACCCATTTTTATTCATTAGTATCCCCCTAATTATTTATTTCATGCAAAAAGTCTTCCCTCCCTCACTTTTTAGTTACAAACTTGGATAATCTAGGCATTTCAATCTATTATGAACGCCGCCTTTTAGGGTTTTTAAGAAAATGCCAACCCCCCTCCCTATTAGACCCCCTTTATAACTTGAGAGTAGCAATTCACCGTGAAATATTTTCCCAAAAATCTTAAAAATCGTGGTTCGTAGTGATCCAAAGCAGATGTCTGTTTAGAATGGCCTGTTGCGTTATGAAAGGCACCCTTACTATGATTTCTTCCATCCACATTCTCTCGCTTTTCATGCATATCTGACACTTTTGGTACAAAATTTTCCAATGTATCACGTCCCAGACTACTTTTATTTATTCTTTTTAAAAATTACTATGTGTGGGATGTTTTCATAATCAAACGTGGGAGGTACATGACGTCATAAAGACACTCGTAGGATGATGACATTTTGCTCAGCGCTTCGTTGGTGGATGTAAATTCTACATTGCACAGTTTAAGTTATCGGTCAATAATCATTCATAAATTTTAGAGGCAATGATGGAAATTGCTATGGATCGTGGTCAATGACAGCATTTTCTTTAAAATTTTAAGGTAAGTTTTCTCCTGCCCTAAAAGATAAGCGTGGGGCATTTGATACCCAAAGTGCGGCGAAGCCATAGACGTAGAAACTAGGGGGAGACGAAGTGGGTGTATTGGAAGTGTAGTGATATGAATTTGCATGTTCGTCACTTTATTTGTCGTGAGTTATACGTTTGTCGTACTAATATCTGAATAACGTGATGTTTGCTTAAGTATAATTATCGCTTTAAATTTGTAATGTTTTAAGAATAGTAAGTTGATTAGAAGAAGCACTCGAGGAAACACGTTGCCTATCTCTCTCTCGTCTCCTTGCCGAACCCTCAAATTAGTTTAGTAGTATTATACATTTCACGCATCTTTTTTCCAAACTCGTCAACTGCAACCCGCGGTCTTGACATCTCCCCTGCTTTTAATCTCTTGTTCTTCAGCTTAATGTGTTCTGGTGACTCGTGCATTTTACCGCGTACAATTCAGCACCAGATTCATCCCCAGATTCGTAGTCATAGGGATACCAAACGACCACAGGGATTTTTATATTGTACCTCAAAACTTTAATTATTTTTCGAATTTGATTCAAATTAAATTATGATTCAATTAAACTTGAAATTCGATTCTTTCCATTATTTTCTGCCTCAATGAAATAATGCATTTTTTTCTTGTTCCGACACGAAGGTCCTTGCATAGGTTTGGCAATGGCATCCCTATGAACGCGAATCTGGAGATGAAAAGTACTGCCAAGGCCAACTAGCAACATTGAAAACGAATTTTAAGAAAAGTGACATTTATTTAGAAAAATTGATGGAGAACCGTATATTATTGCACATTCTCTCAAATCATTGTCATTTTGACACTACTCGTGTTATTTTCAGACCCGTTCTTTACCAAACGCAAATCTTGGGATGGAAAATGCATGTGCCTAGGCCCACAAAACATCAACAATGAATTGGCAAGATTCAAATAAAATGAAAGCATTTTTTGAGTACAAATTTGAAAAAAACTCCCGAAATAACATACATACTTATTGTTCATTGTCATCTCAACATATTTCGAGCAGTACAAGCAAGTTTTCGTATCTGGGGATAAATCTTGGATGAATCTGGTGCTGATTTGTACGCGGTGTGCACTTTAATGGTTGTTTTATCAACTCTCGGCTGAGCAGCGAAAATATTTCCTGCGCTTCGAGAACGGTCAAGAATGACTCAATTGACGTCACCCTCTTGTGTTCGATCCAGGCCACTTGAAAATAACAAAAATGTTGTTGTAGTCCAAGTTCTGTTGTTATGGCTACTAGGCCAATTGAGAACAACGCTCGCTGAACGAAACGGGAAAAACATTTGCGAATGCACCAGGTGAGATGTTAAAAGCTGTCGATCTGTCCGATCTTTGTGGCTTAAAAGCATTATAGATGTTGGCTCTTGGAATATTAAAACTGAAATCAGTTTTATTCCGTGTACGACGGCCTCCCCCCGTGGCCCAACATGTTTTTAATGAAGTTATAAAAATTACAAGTATAAAAGTTACATGTGTTATTATCTAAGTTAAAACTGGTTTTCAAAGCTGAAGGGAGTAACAGCCTAGCAAAATAACATATGTTGTCGTGCTAAGCTAAAACTTTTTCCAGAGGTTTTTGTTGCAGATTTGAATTAATATCTAGATAGATACAAATTTGAGAACAGGAAGAGAGGAATCAAGAATCGTTGTACATCTGCTAGCAGCACCAGATCATAGCCTTGCCTCATGCTGTAGAAGTGTGAATGATAACTGTTGGCAAATTGCACTGTACTAGTATATTGAGTCAAGTGGATAATACCAGAAGTCAACAACAACAATCAAGTCTCACTAGAGTTACCCAATTTCGACAACTATTTGTGACTAAATTAGTTTTAAAGAATTTTATAGCTGCAACCAAAAATCAAATAATCTTCATGTCTTTAGACTGTCAAAACTTTTTTAATAGAAGGAGATAGTATTCAAAATGTAATGAAAGATATTCAACATCTGCAAGACTCTTTATAGATATTTTCAACATAGATCATCTCAATAGTTTATTTGTGAATCTAATGTCCACAATTGAGAACTAATGTCTATTGTTGGCATTGTTTTGATTTACCAATGTTGTTTTCCCTCTAGCATTCACCTTGATCAAAGTTTAAATGAGTTCCAAACTCTCTGCTTTGGACACTATCCATGTGTCTGCAGTTCTTGAAGATTGTGTCGACCAGTTGGCAATCCTTGGAAGCATCTTACCAGTGTCTTCAGAAAATCACAGGGGACAGGTAATTAAGATTCAAGTAATGCATAAATACTGACCAAGATGCAGAAGCCAGTTTTTCCTAAAAATCAAAAGATGGAGAAAAGCATTTGCATATTGCCAGAATTTCTCACATTGTATTCCCAAGGAACATCTGGTAACATTAGACCAGTTATGCTGACATAAAGTAGAAGACATAAGAAATCAATTCCAGAGGCATTTATAAATTTCTATTTAGTTTGTTAATTTTCAGTCAATCCTGTATAACCAATAATGATTTCTTGTAGCTTGTTAGCAATGAGATTCTAAGCTTGATCGAGGGTCAAGAAGAGCTTGAAAGAAAGTATGAAAATGTGAGTTTAATTATTCATTCATAATGAAGACTAATTGTAATTTGCCTGTTACTTTCAATTGAATATGAGTGCTTATGAATGGATTTAAATATGACTAGCAAAACAATCCCAAACGAATGTACCAACAAGACTTTTTTGTTGTTTTTAAGCTGGTTTCCAGTAAAGCAGCAAAGTCGCAAGAGCTGGACAATGTTTCAAAAGCTTTGCAAAGCCACACTAAAGGTATTGAGTGTTTCTTTTGATTAAAATTTTTTCTGAAAAATTTGCTCAATGAATTTTCATTTTAACAAAATGAGTCTAAATATGTATTAAGTGCTCTTTCTTCTAAAATGTTTTGTTTTCTTCGCAAATAGCTTTAAGCAGAACCTTTCGCCAAGCTACAGGGGCTAATGATACTCTTCAAAAGATTCAGGCTGACAGGTAAGTTGCTGAAATTTTGTTCTGATAAATCTTTAAGCAAAAGATTGACACTGACATATCAAGCCCAGAATCATTTCAGCATGGGACAATATCGAAAATCCTCTAACACCAAATATTTAATACTGCATAATTTTTTGCTGTTTATAGAAGAACTAAACCTTAAAAGTTTCCTTTGACACAAATTTTTTTAATCTGGAATCATAGCTCCTGTGAACATAGTTTTGACTATATTCAATTTGAATAACTAAAACTTTTGTTTGCACCATTACCTTCAAATATGTTTGCACAAAATGCTTTAAAGTTTTTTATGTATAATAACATCTGTTTTAATTACAGAAAGTTTCTGCTTGACATTCTGAGTGAAACTATGAATGAGATCAAAGAAGAGCAGACATTCTCAGCTCTAATTGATGCTGTTAGTGAAGAGAAAAGGAAGAAAACAGAGCTTCAAGATATAATAATTAAGTAAGAGATGAAACATTATTCTTGTTGTGATTGATTAAGTTATCTAGCAAAGCATATTTCCTTGCACTATCGCTCTTCCAAAATTCATATTACTCTAACTGTCATAATGTTTTCAAAAGACTACTTTGACAATATTTTCTAGACTTTCTCTTTCATTGTCACCATACCCATCAAAGAATGTGCTGGTAATATCAAACCTGCATCATTTGCTTTTACTTTGCAGGGAAGAACAAAGCAGAAAGAAAGTCAAACATTTGCAGAAACAGCTCTTAGAAGTCAAAAAGGAAAAGGAAATTGAAGTTCAGGTATGCCAGTTTGAAAAGTGAATAGATGAATAGCTAAAGAGAAACTGGTTTTGACTGATTGGTCGCTTATACAGGTCAATTATAACCAGATTTGCTGTTACAAGTTTTTAATTTTTTAGATTCTTTTATGTTCTGCTCATATCCTTCATTTATTATTCATTTTCCAAGTATCACAAGCTAGCTAAAATTTCTATATGCCTCACCTGTTTCAATCTTAATCTGAGACTCTAACTACTATTTTAGTTAATGGGGAAAAGCAAAACTGTAATAAAGAGTAGGTAAGAAATAACTTAGCTATGGGCATAAAACTGGCTTGCTGACAGATTTTATTGTTTTTTAGAAACGTAAAGAAATGATTGCACACTTGAAAGATCAGTTACAAGAAACCAAAGCAAAAACAAGTATGGAAACAAAGTACATAAAGAAGGATGCAGAGGTTGGCTTTGAGAAAACTAAACTTTCTTACTCTCTGATATGTTTTTTGATCCCAAAGTGAAAAGTATTTAGTTAAGTTTCTGTACTTGAGCAGAGCAGTGGGCCCTTTGTTTGCATCTTTCACAATTTGGACCTTTTGTGCCAATTTTGGTCCTTATGTGCCCATTTTGGTCCTTATGTGCCCATTTTGGTCCTTATGTGCCTTTCTCCTGAGAACAGCTAGTGGATTGCCCTTGCAGCATCAGTGCTGCCAGTCTCTTTGATAGCACCTTGCTAATTTCTACCTTATTTCTAAAGATGGTAGAAATCTAAGTTTGGCAGGAAATTGAAATTTTTACGGAAAAGCAAAGGATGAGAATTGTGACGAAAAAAAATGTTATGAAGAAATATTAAGAAGCTCCAAATAAACAGTTCCAGAATTTTGTGTTTACCCATAAGTTGGGTTAGTCCAGGTTGAATATTTTTAGAAGGAAATTCAGATTGAGTAAAAAAAATCCAGGTGATATTGAAATGAAAGATTCTAATATTTGCGTTTCGAAGCAGATACACTGTTCTTAATCATCAGAATAACATTAGTAACAAGTTGTTACTTTTATTTTTAAAAAGAACCAAATTACATACACAATACTTCAAGTACATGATGGCATAATGGTAATTCAGTGATACACACGTGTGGTGTGACGCACAAAGGAATACTAAGTTTGGGCAGAGTTTTGGGGTCGAAGACTGTTGGAGTTCAGTCAAGGCTGAACATAATTATGGTCGCAATTCTTGAATCTCTACAAATGCGTTACGTTCTTTGGTAGAAGGCCCAGATTATCAATAAGAATTTCTAGTTTTGATAGTGTTTCTGTTAGATTATTTTATCCTTATTTTATGGCAAGATATCAACCCCCCTGGAAGACCCTCAGGTTTCTGACTATGTTCATCAGCAAATAGACTGGCTGAACGGGGGAGACTTTCTCGAATCTTTCATAGCTATGTCTGCTTCTTATAGCCAAAATTATAAACTCATTCTTTTCTACAGAAATATTGGTAATAATCGAATTCTTACATCACTGTTGTTAGGTAAGAGTTAGCTGTGCGCAAAAGCAATGTCAGAAAACTGAGACGGAGTTAAAAGAAGAAATCGAAGTAAGTTGCTTGAAGAAACTTATTTATGCGTCAGCTTTCTTAGCTAAACTATGTATTGCGCGGAGATGTTTTTACTTCACTGTCATTAGATATTACAGAGATGCGAAATACTTCTTAGGAAGTGCAGGTAAATATTTATCACCAACAAAAGGAAAGCATTTATCAAACGAGTTTCTTTCTACTAAAGGTCTTGAAGCAGAAAGTCGACGAAGAAGCACGCGTAAACAACGAAATCGAATCATTCTTGAGGCAGCATTACCAGGTAACGTGGACCCGAAATTGAGCCAATAGAAGGCTGTATTTATTTGATGTCTGATGAAGCTGGATGATAATATCTAAATTGTCTCAGGCTGATTAAGAGTTACTGTTCAAAGACGATTCGATTTTCTCGAATTCTCGTTAATTTTTAGGATTTCCACTCTTTGCAATCTATTTCCAATGTCCGTCGTAATGCAATGTAAACAATCTTTTGTCTGGGAATTATGGATATAAGTATTTGATTTGATAATGTGTCCGCCTGCATCTGCTTCAATAATCTATCTCTCATCATCACAGCCTTCTTCTAAAGTGCAAGCTGTTACCAAATCATCTTTGCTGTTTCATTTTTGCTTCTCCTTAGCTTTGCAACAAACATGCTTGCTCAGCAATAACACGCTGCAAATTTTAAATTAAGTTTTGATCAAATTAAGTTTTTCTTGAGGTTTACATCATATTTCCTAATTAACGAGAGCTGGTTTTGTTTGCAGATGCTGGAAGAAAAATTAGAATTCTGGATGGAAAAATACGACAAAGACGTCGAAGCAAAACAGCATGAGCTGGATTTGCTAAAAGTAAGTAAACACCGTTTAACTGAAATCCACTTGTCAAGCCTAGGCCGCCAGTTTTGGGCCAAGGCAAGCTTCACTTGAGTTTCTTAGAATACACCATTGCAACCTTTGTTTCTTCCATTTTAGGCCAACAAGTCACATGACCTGGCACGTCTTCAGGAGCTGACTCTCAAGGTCAGTACCTTTCAAATAGCTACGACGATTGGACGATAATGTTGCCTGTTTCTTCCATTAAAGGCTAGAATTTGGCTATGGTGTTTGTCACTGTGGAGGTGTGAAACTTTCGTGCTTCTTCGTATTAGCCTCCCAGCTTGACGAAGTAGCTCGAAGAAAGAGAAAATAGCTTTAATAGACCACTATGTTCCATTCAGATGGAGAACATAACAATTAATTATAAGCATATTTATAAGGATGCATAAGTGTTATACCAATGGAACGGTACCTTTGAATTATACCAATATTTTCCAATAACTTTTGTAGAATGCTGCTATGACTTTAAAGTGCCTACCTTAAGAAATGAGAGTATTTTGTATCCGCACAAGTTATTTTTGCTTTGGATTCCAGCATTTCCCTGCATGATTTGAAAAACCAGTTGAAATTCTTTAAGTAAAATCATGTCTGATTTTTACAGTACAATGAGTATGATAAAGTTGTGTCGGAGGACAGAAGGGAAAAGGAAATCGAAAGAAAGAAAGCCGAACAGGAGCTGGAAGAACAAAGAGCTTGCACCAAGGTAGCCATACCATTTGTTATTTACTTTTGTACGACTTGTGTGGCAAATGTTTAAGGAAACCTGGCGCATTTGTTGCAAAGAGACTTACGATTGGGGCATTTCAGTTGCAACACATCATGCACTCACTATTCATGGGCTCTGAATTTCAACTATACTTCTAGATCGTATTTAGGTCAAATGAGATCTTATTTGATCTAATCTTTTCATTGAGAAAATGAGAAAGATGCTCGAATGTTTTATGAAATAAGAAGATCAAGAAGCCATATAACCCCTTTTTCTGTTTGGAAGCCCCTCCATTGTGGTGGTCACTGTTTCAAAGGATTTTTATTATTTTGAGAAGCACGGTGTCTGTGACTAAGACATGTTTATTTCAGATCCAGTCATGGTGGCGCGGTGTTATGGTTCGACGACATCTTGGCCCTTACAGCAAAAAGAAGAAGAAGAAAGGGAAGAAGGGGAAAAAGTCTGGTAAAAAGGGAGGCAAGAAGAAGAAGAAGTAATCAATTAAAACATCCCTTGTTTGTAAATATACGTACATATCAATTCTCGCAACTCCAGTTCTCTTCATTATGGTATCTTCTGCTTGAGTGGTATCCGTTTGTGGCGTGAGAATAAAGCTATATCTGTAATAGAATGAAGCTGAAGAGAATTTGTGGTAATAAAATTCACAAACAAAGTATCCAAATGTCAATTCTTCTTTGGCTGCAATTCAAGAGTAAGCATCATATAACGAGTTGTGAAGACCCATTATAAAACGCTGTTTGTCCCAGCTTTATGAGAAGTACGACGGAATCGCCGTTAATTACAGAGACATACATTGGAACTAGCATAAAGACACATGTTGAATTTGGGTTGTAACTTCTGCTGCCGGTAATACCAGACATGCATGAACAGATATTTTCAAGAGAGACAGTACTGTTGATATCTTAACCATCATACACTTGTTGTAATTTGTTGCTTACTTCGCATTGCCACACCACGTCGTTCTGAGTCAACTGTCATCGCTCCTCAGCCTAGACTTTTTTCATCCCTATTACATCATCATTTTATCATCATCACAACCCATCACATATTAACTTTTAGAAACAGAGATACAAGACAGGGTAAAACAGGCAGCTTATCACCCCTCTCTCTTTGTCGCTTTGGCTCTGTGTTCTGCACGTTAAAGAAGGCTGCAACCCTGTCTCTATCTCAACCTAGGACCCTATCTCAACCCATCACTACAAACTAATGCAGATAACAGTTGAGAGATGCTCTTTTCAAATACTTCAAAGACTTTACTTGCTAACAATTTAAATGGGACAACGTTGATGTTGATTAAGAAGACAATGAAGACAAATAAATTCAATCTTTATTGCAGAATTCTAAACAAAGTTATCACTAAACACACTGATCTGCTTGAAAGGTACAATCTAAAACAACACAGAAACAATGAGGATACAAGGACAATTTATCACATCAACGTGAAATTACCGAAGTTACACAATCTAATCTGCAAAATGGTCTAGCAGTGATATATCTCGATATGACGTCACCAGATAATATAAAGATAATCACGAAGAAGCTCATTTGAGGACAAAACAATGCAAAATGTACAACTGAAAAATAAATCTGATTACATGATTACATGATTGAAAAGAGGGGGCAACATCGCTTCACATTTAAAGGGCCGGAATTGAATGCAGAGAAAGGCATCAAGACCTACAGAATAAATTATACCTATGTTTTATTGTTTTAGAGGAAACATGAATGGTAACAAAAAAGGGAATTCAAGCTACGAGTTCCTCTGCATCGATCGAGCTATAGGTGGAGGGCTGTGGGGCTGTAATACATTTTATCAACACGTGTTTGACCCTCAAAATGGAGATGACCTTCAAAATGGGGACAACCTTAAAAATGGAGACGAACCTCAATAGGGGGCGACCATAAATAGGGAGACGACCCTCAATTGGGAGTTGACCCTCAATATGGAGAAGACCCTCTTCTGCCAGCGTCACTCTGATCTAACCATCCGGTCATGGCAAAAAAGTGAATCAATTGCGTTTGAATCAAAACCAGCTGCCCTTTCTTTAACAGACAAACAAGTTTCTATACGAAGAATTGTAACTAGACGATAGAAATTTTGAATTCACTACCGATTGCTTCTTTGGTCAAATTTTAAATGTAATTACCCCACTAAAGTTATGCAGATAATTGATGGCGTTTGTTTGACGTTGACGTGAAACAAATTTAAATCTCAGGTGCAAACAGGATTGGAGCGAAATTAATTCTTTAGAAGCTCCTTGCAAAAGCTTGCTCCGTCTTCAGGGTATTGCCAGCGATTTTGCTCGATGCCATGCTTAAAATAAAGAACGAGTTAGTTCATTGTTAATTCGTACACATTCGCCCCACGAAGCAAACACTACCACCTTTGAAACAGAAGCTCCACTGCCACAGGTTGTCGAAGGTACAATGCACCAGAATTCACATGAAAGGGTTCGTAGACTTCTGCTGGGTCATGCCTGATTGGAGATTCTACGCAAAAGAAATAAAAACTGTATATAGCATTGTGATTCCCTTTTGTTACACTTCATACCAAGTTTTTTTGACAGGGTTCATGATGATCTTTAACATGGGGACGACCTTCGACATGGAGATGACCCTAGATATGGTGATGACCCTTTATATGGTGATGACCCTTCATATGTTGATGACCCTTCATATGTTGATGACTCTTCATATGGCGATGACCCTTCATATGGTGATGACCCTTTATATGTTGATGACCCTTTATATGTTGATGACCCTTTATATGGTGATGACCCTTTATATGGTGATGACCCTTCATATGGTGATGACCCTTCATATGGTGATGACCCTTTAACATGGTGCTGACCCTCTTCGAAAAAAACGAAACGAAAGTCACTAAGCCATCAAAAATCGCGTTTTGCATCATGCATCGAAAAATCATATCATCAAACCAGTATTTCACAAAACAAGGTTTTCTGTTGACCTGTGTCTATAGAGAGCATAAATCAATTAACTGCCAACAAAGGGACTTAAGATGTCCTTTGACAATGGGTCAGGCCTTCCTGATAGAACTCTTTCCTTACCATTCCGAACGTGCCTGTGCCTCCAACACTTGATTGGTTCCACGTTCCGAATTGTTTTTGCTGTTGCTGCTGAGCTCCAAATAAACCAGCACTATCACCACCCAATTGTCCACCGAAAGCTTGTTGGCCCCCAAATCCTTGTTGTTGGCCCCCAAAGCCTTGCTGCTGACCACCAAATCCTTGTTGTTGAGCCCTAAAACCTTGTTGCTGGGCACCAAATCCTTGATTTTGGCCCCCAAATCCTTGCTGCTGACCCCCAAATCCTTGTTGTGGGCCCCCAAAACCTTGTTGCTGACCTCCGAATCCTGGTTGTTGCCCAGCGAATCCTGGCTGTTGCCCTTGGAACCCTTGTGGCTGTCCCCCAAAGGATTGCTGCTGACTTCTCTGCTGTCCTCCAAACCCTTGCCCTCCAACAGACTGCGTCCCACCTTGAGGTCCACCAAAATTCTGCCCGGCATTATAAGTCGGTTGTTGCTGTTGCCCACCAAAGAGATCTTGCTGCCTGCCCACCAAGGCATTCTGCTGTGCTCCTCCAAAACCTTGCTGCGGGGCAGTTCCAAAGGCGTTGCCAAAAGCATTCTGCCCCCCAAACGCATTTTGCTGCGGCGCCCCAAACGCATTCTGCTGCGGCCCCCTAAATGCGTTCTGTTGCTCCTTGAAGGCACTGGGCGCCCCGCCAAAACCCTGTGCACCCGTGTTAGGCCGCTGGCCTGCGTGGGCAGCAAACTGTTGGTTGGGCATGCTCTGGCCTGAAGATGACACGAACCCTGCTTGGGGGTTGCTGAAGTTCCCCCCAAAGCCGCCTTGGGAGCTTGAAAAAGCCAAACTGCCGCTACCCATCGACGTTTCTGACACTGGGAATCCGCCTTGCTTCTGCGAAGCCGGGGGTGCACCCCATGCCCCCTGTTGTTGGACGCCGCTCTTGGTGTCGAACGGGTTTTGAGCCATTTGTTGCTGTTGCTGGAACATGGCTATACCGCTGGTACCTGTGGCTGGGCTCATGAAGGGATTCGGGTGCTGATTGGTTGTTATTCCCAAGGAATTCTGACCACTCGTGGAAGAGCTGAAAACGCTCTGTGTGTTGCTGGTTCGAAATACGTCATCGAGTTCGGACAAAGCCTTGTATGGATCCGAGCCACGTTCTCCGCCTACAAGATTGAATGATTTTCTCATATACACAGAGAGAAGTATCACGGGATTCAGGGAAATGCGAGAGCAATTAGAAACTCGTGTTCTCAGGGTAAATCGAAATCGATCTCGCGGGTCAAACGGAAACCCTGACTTGGAGACCAAACGCTGAAGGTTCCCTTCTATTTTTCCACTCGCATATCTACCATAAATTCAAATTTGGCTTTGAGGAAGAGCTTGAAAACAAAGCAATCAAATCCCGAAGGAAAACCGCGACGTAAACGTACCCCCGGAAAAGTCTGCGAAACCATTTGATGGCTTTGCTGCCGGCTGTTGAGCAGAGCTTTGACCGAATGCATCAAACGACAGTGAGGAAGAGGACGCGGCAGCCGGGGGTCCGAATGGGTCCGAAGCTGCTGGGGCTGGGGAAGAAAAATTGGCGAAAGGCTGCGTTCCAAAAGGCTCCTGCGAGGGCGCTTGGTCGAAGGCAGCAAAGCCGTGAACTGGAGCTAACAAAAAGAAATATAATACTAGGTTAATTTCAAAAATACAAATAAATTCAAAATTTTGCTTGAAGTAAAATCCCATCAGAGATTATGGCGGAGTCACAACACAATCAAAAAGTCATTTTATTTTGGATCATCAACTTAACACAATTATTTTGCTATCAAAAGCTTCCTCATGTTTCTAAAATTTCTTAGGTGATAAATGTGTTTCAAAGGCAAATCGTAAATAGTTCACTCATAGTAAAAAAATAAACTAATGTAATGTGCTAATTGGAGAAAGATAAATGATGGTGAATAAAGTCCCTTGAAAACTAGCCCCACACACAACTGATATCAAGAGCAGTGTTGTAATATACAATGATCTTCAAAATCAAGCCTGTTTCAAGGGCCAACTCAGTAAAATAGACCTGCAAATTATAGAAGTTTCTCAGCTTTAAAAAAAATTCTACATGTCTAGCCCTGCTATGAAGAGCACAGTCAGTTGAATGGTTGTGCTGATAAAAATAAACACTTGTTTACATGAATGCCTACAACGATTTAGCAATCAGTAATCAGTCATTGGGCACCATTACGTGATTTTACTGACTTTCATAAAATACCATCTCAGTAAACGTTAAATAAACACAATCCACTGAGCAACATGTGTTTTTGTTACCTTGTGAGGCTGTGTTTGACCCAAAAGGATCACTGCCAAGGTCCCCTAGAAGATCAAACCCTGAAGAGGGGGCTGCCTTCTGTTGCTCAAATGGCTTTACAACTGGTGGTTGATGGCTCTGATGAGTTGGCTGAAACATAAATATACATTCAACATTGGTCAACCATTATCATTGAAATAACCTGTAACTTCTAATCATTGATCTTAGAAGAAGCTAATATCAAATGCCTTTGAAACTGAAGGCCTACCCTCCCTTCCAAAGATAGAGGCAACCTGATTGGGGAGTTTGTTTTTGACAAATCAAAGTCATCTTGGACATTTCAATCATAACTGATTATGAAAATCATTAATTTTCAGCCCTAAAAATTGAGGTTGGTATTTTGCATGCTTTAGTTGGAAGATTATTATGGCTGCCAGCATTTCTGAGAATATCATTTTTTCCAATTTCAAATTTTTATATGAAAGAAAATGAACGATATTTGTTTAGAGAGTCCTGAAAACATTCAAGTAAAACTGTTTTCTGTTTCTCATCAGCTTGGTTATTGAAAAAAGAAGCTTTCTAAACTTCCTAAAATGTGATTAAGTTACAGGTATATTATGAGGCCTGGCAATAAAAATTTCAATAGGCAGGTTCTAGATGGTCCTTGCATGTAGGGAGTACTTTTTGTTTTGGTTTAAATTCAGTATGATTGTTATCACTTAAAAAATCAAGCAACAGATAATGACTATTACATGAAACACAACTTATGCAAAGGGATGTGAAAACACAGGAAAGTGTTAGATTGCCAAAGGGAACAATAGAAGGAAAATCAAGACAGACGGCTCTCTTAGCAAATGATCATCAGGATGGATGATACATCACCAGTCAATGCTGGGAATGGTGTGGGATCCCACGCCTTGGCACGCGCCTTCCATTGCTCAGGAATGCTGGTCATCGCACGCCACAAATAATCTGAACACTTCATTCTAGAGTGATCAATACTGCCCAATGTTGTGCTTTTTTCATACCACAACAAAGTTTGGAGAATATTAAATTTCCTTACGTAGCAGGATAGTCGCCGCCTTTTCGATTTTCTAAGCAAGTTATGACAAGCTTGAACTTCAGAGAGACAGTTGTTGTGATATGCTGGTTTCCGTTTTCCGTGTTACAAGGCAGAAATATGCAGTCAGTTAAAACTTATCAGTTTTAACGGACAGACTTTTTTCAACAGCTTTGGCTTATCGATGCACCCGTTTACACTATGAGTCAAAACTGACAACTTAGTATTATTTTCCTTCATTTTTTGATGGTGACGACACAAAAGGTGTACTAGTTATAGCCATGGTTTCAAAACAAAAAAAGAGAACGTCAAAACGAAAGGAAAAACTTTCGTTGGAACAAAGACGAGCATAGATAGGTGCTATCAATTAGACCTTTCAATTTATCTACTAGACCCTCCAAACTTTTGTTTTATTCCCTTCCAATATTTGTATAGACTAGCCGTAACATCCCAAGAACTTGGTTCTGCCTCCCAAACACTGATGAAAATTAAGTTTGCTCGATGCTCTTTGCTTTGCGAATCCTTGTTTTCGAAAAAAGACTTCTCTGTATGAAGTTCATAGAGGGGGATTAACGCCTGCATTGCTTTCAAGGGAATTTCTTATGATACAGTTAGGTTCTCAACTCTATTTACATCTTTCTATGCTTTTAAGTAATTGCACACCATTGCACACCAGTAAGTAATTGCACACCATCACACGCCTTGGCACCACAAGGAGTGTGATTCATTGCACCCCTACCATTTTATTCCCAGCATTGCTTGCATCACCCACCAAAAGCAATCAATGCAGGCATAGTGGTACTTCAAATTGCAAACTCTGATATTTATATCTATAAATATGCTAATTATGACTTTCCTTTTGACTTGCAAAAAAGATCAAAGCATAATGGCTTCCAAGCATTCTCAGCAACATTAATAAATTGAACAAAATAAAAACTTACAGTTGAGGCAGCAACTTTTACTGGATTATCATCAGCTTTCTCTCCAACCAGATTTTTCAAAGGCTTGACTTCTGGAAGACTCTGTGGGGCTGGCTTTTGCTTCGGTTGGCTGCTGTACCATACTTTCCTTTCATACTTCTTCACCAGAAAATCTTTCACTTTTTGCTCATCCCTAGATTCTGGTTCTGGGATGTGACTTGTATCGCAAAGTGCTAGCCATTTACTTCTACAAACCTGTTAATCAGTGAAGAGATATATTTAATGACATACACTTTCGCAAAATCTTGTTGTATATCAACAGAAAAAGTTTTTCTTTTAAATTGGACTCTTGAAGGTGTGAGGGAATGCTGATTTATCATAATACAGACATTTATGTACTCCTTCTCACAATCCATCAACTGATTTTCAATCTGCAATTGGCTATTTATTTGCTTTTTTATCATTTTAAATGTTTTCATTCTCTGAAACCATAAGCTGATATATAATTGACACATATTGATTGATTGAATATGTGAAGTAGACGTATGTGAAAATTGTGGTTCCCCCATGTTCCATGCTATTTTGAAACCATACTCAAAAGAGTTCAAATAGGAGCGAACCTCATTGCCATGCATCTGAAGAAATTCTATTTCAGTAGCAGAAAATGTGGCCATTGATATTGATTTAATCCTATGTGGTGGGTTCAGCCCTCTCCTGCAAGCAAGAATTCATAACATAAGTCATAACAGAAAACGTAAGTCAATCTTTCAGTACTACGAGAAGCATTTGAAGCAACCAATCGAAACTGTCCTGGCTATAACCCAAATTTATTGGACAAATTTTCACAGCTTCTTCCTATTTCAAATGTAAGGGCTACACAATTTTCCAAAATTGACCACAATGCTCTTCTACTTACAATGATGTTGTTACAATCATACTTTTATTGCTTCTACAGAAAATTTGCCACGCCCATCTTATAGACTGGTTATGTTCCCACATCTTCAGCGATATAAATATCTTAAAACCAGCTTATTATTCATGGCTGGGTTACTTTGATGTCCTTATGTAAGTTACTTTCATGTGGAAAATCACTGTGGAGAGCAGCCTATTAAAATATGAAGAACAAATTCTTTGTTACAAAACCAATCAAACACCTGCATAAATAGTGAGATTTAATTTATGTAGGTTAAATAGGTCAAAATCTTGAAAGTAAATATTTGCACAAAATAAAGCATTTATCAGACCACAACATTTTCTAATAAAACAACAAAATACCAGCTAATACTAGAGTGCTATTGGTATTGAAGAAATACACTCTTCAATGACTACTTACCCATATTTATATATATCACCAACACAATGACAAGTTTTAATGGTAGCAGGAGACGTTTATGAAGAATATCAACACTTGCGCGATTTTGCGCGAAATGAATGCCTAGGGCCTTCTAAAGATATGACAAATCATTGATTAACATAATATCATAGACTGAAATAGTTGATTAACATAGCTCCCTGGTTTGTGCCCACTGATAATATCGCTTTTTCAAAACTTAAAGTGACTTAGCTAAAGCTTCGGACTGCAAAACCAGTGATTTATACAAGAAACACCCAAGTTTTCTCTCAAGTAAACATAGCAAAAACTCGAGACCCTACCCTAAAACATCAGTACTATAATTTTACTCCGCAGGTAAAAATCAGGAACAGCTCCTTCTAGTTCACCGAAAATTAAGCCAGGACGTTTATTTTGATTATACTATAAGACTTTTTGCTTCTGTCTTCCAATCAGTAAAAAGAGTTAGGGGCAATACAACGGAAATATAGAAAGAAGTCGCCCAAAAATGGCCTAGCCTGATTAGGAAGTGAGAAGGTTGGGTATACTCACAGGAGCCCGCTACAAGACGTACAAACAAAAGCTCCTATTGTCATATTCACATAGGTAGGCCCTCGCTGACCACAGTCGAAGCATTTTTTGTTTGGAGGCTGTCCCACTAGTTCGCGTAGTATCTTGAGATGTTTATCCTCCTGCTTTTTCCTGTTCGCCATTTTTCAAGTGAATGACGAACTCACGAAGTCAGACATTGGAACCTCACCACTGCCTGCGTGGG
This sequence comes from Nemopilema nomurai, assembly GCA_003864495.1. Classification (NCBI taxonomy): domain Eukaryota; kingdom Metazoa; phylum Cnidaria; class Scyphozoa; order Rhizostomeae; family Rhizostomatidae; genus Nemopilema; species Nemopilema nomurai. The sequence continues at coordinate 263,273 of ML133499.1, read as the reverse complement.
AGCGCAAAATTGCGCAAATTGAACGGATGCGAGGCCAGTGACGTAGGGCGCACCATGTTGGATGCAGCTGTGGCCTAGTCACTGAACGCTGGAGGTTTTACACTTGCTGACCCTGAAAACGTTAAATACGTAGGCATCATGACTCTTTTTCATTTTGGAAACTGTCTGGCTCTCAGCTGTGGACCATACTTCATTTTATATTGGTCATCAGGATTGTAAGTATTAATTGTAATAGCCAAAGTTATTTCACCATTTGGTGACCCCAATTGCCTGAATGAAAAAATTCTTATGAAGATATCAATTTGACCAGCTAATATGGTCCTGTAGTTTATTTTTTGACCTTGGACTAGATGAATGCATTTATATTTAATGTCTATGCTAAGCCATTGGAAGCTTTACTGATTTGTTTGTAACAGTTCAACGCTAAAAGACAAATTTTGGGGCTTGAATTGACAAAATCTTTGGCAAAAACATCTTGTTAAACTTGTGTCAACAATGCTTAAAGTTCTGTTGGATATGCATTTTAAGACCAAGGCGAACAACCCTTTGTGCTTATGAAAAAAATTAGTGGTCAGCTGTGGTCTTGAGTCAGGAACCAAGTTGGACAATGTACTTATAAACTTGATGATGGTTGTCTTAAAAGTTTCTTAAAATTCAAAAAATGCGCTGACAAAAATTGAACTGGATTGTTTTCCTATCTAAATATGACATTTGCTCAAAACCTTGTGTTTGGTTGCTCACTGCCGCTAACATTGCAACTGTTTGTGCTTGTATCTTATAAGCCTTTTGCTTGCAACCCATTAACTTGATCAAGAGAATTTTTAATTTTCATTCACAAATTTATTCTTTGCTCTAGGTCAGAGTATAGCTCCTTTTGGAAATGCATGAAAGCTGGAGGGGCATATTTTATCACACAACTCTGCAAGGTAAAGAACAAATTATAGTACTATTGGGTTTTTTATCAATCAAATTGCATAGGAAAAACTTTTTTTATATGAAGTCCGATCAGAAGAGTTACACTATTTTTAATTTGGATGTTTTGTTGTCAGCAAATATCATATTGTCTGTATTTCATTATTTTCAATCTTTTTTGTTTGTAGATGTTAATTCTGGCAAGTTTCTTTCCAATGTCGGATATGAATGAAGATCAAATTGATATTATTGGTGTGAGTATTATTGCATTATTTTAATTTATGAAAGATGGCAAATATTGTGTAATTTGAGATATGGAGTATGTGCTCATCTTTCAAAAGCTTCAAGTCATCATGTTAACAAAGTAAAATTTGCCAAAAAAGGCAACAAATGTATCAGATAAAAGCCTTTGATAACTAAAATCTTTTGCATTTGCTTGTTTTTGTTCCATTTTGATTCAAGTTTTAGTTCCTCAAAGTTTGCTACATGAAATGTGTTGGATCAGAAAGGGAAAAGCAGCCATTAGATTAATCCTAAATAGAAATATCTTCAAAAAATTTTCAGTTTGATAAAGTATAATACAGGATGGTTTTATTTTCAAGTTGATATATTGTAGAAATAGCAGACTCATAATAGAACCACAAATATATTATAGAATAATGATGGCACCATAGATATTTAAAAAGTCGAAATGTGGCTGTGCATGAAAATCAATTTATTAATAAAATGGTTGTAATGGACGATCTCACCAATCTCTGCCTTAGGCCATCGACAGAATAAAAACCAGTCTTTTGTTCTTTTGGTCGTCTTTTCTCCAGCAAATCGAAGAACTAACTAACTAACTTTATTGGGCCTGTGTATACATGATATATGAATCATTACGTAATGTAAATAAGTTGGCGTGGGAAAAAGGAAGGGCTAGGTGAACTGTGAATAGCTTATGAATAGAGGTGCAAGTAGATGTGTCCGATGGGTGAAGGTGTAAACAAAAGAGAGGAAATGTTGTCATAGTTGAGAAAGGATAGTGATGCAAGGAAATTCTTATAGGTGAAGTAAACAGGGTGATTATGGATGGCTGGATGAAGAATAATAGGAATGAATGGAATCACTACAGATATATGTTAGATTTGTTCTGCTCCACAACAATTTAAAGGAGCTTTTGATGCTTCACAATGGTCTAAATTGCAATTCAATTATTATTTTTCTTAGGAAACAATGAAGTCAACCATGGATCTTGCTGATCTGGTTGGTTTTCACATAATAATGAGCAAAATTCCGGGCAGAGGAGAGTTGAAAGTTCTTATAGCTGGTTTAGGTATGATCACCTTTTGTGAAAATTATCTTATAAAAATGAGCTCTTTTTGTTACTGCTTAATCTCACGGTTCATTATCTTTGTTTTTCTCACCAAATTGTTATGTCTCATTTTGTAGGATGGGCAAGTGCTGAGTTCCTTACTACAAAGTTAGTTCCACTTTGGGTTGGTGCAAAAGGAATTGAATTTGATTGGAAATACACTCAGATGAGTTTAGAGTGCAATGTTAATCTGGTATTGTCTACAAATTTAAATTTGCTTTCATCCTTTCAATGTATCATCCATTTGTTGTTAGTTAATTTTATGGCTTCATTTCATGTTGAAATCAATCTTTATACCAATATATTGATTGTTAAGTATATATTTTTGCTTATAGCTGGAAATATGTATCTCCTCTCAAGAGAATTCAAGAGTAGATTTTTGCCTAAAGACAATAATCTTCTATTTACCAAAATTTTTTGTAAATTAACATGTTATACTAAATTTTAACGACAGGATGCAACACATGATACTTATGTTGTGTTTATTGAAAACTTGTATTATCAAAGAGTCGGTGAATGTCTGAACAAAAGAAGCAACCGGAATTATCAATGTCAAGTCATCAAGTTATGAATCAAATTTACTTTTTTGCAAATAAGCATATCATTGTACTGGTCAAATTGTAAGCAAAACTGGTCATTCAAAAGCACCAAACTTTCCTGAGATCATTGCAAAAATTATCAATGCATGCCTTTCAGGTGTAAACTGGGTTCTTTGATACTTGCATCATATTGCTTTCAACATAAAATTTTTTTGACAAAATGAGATGCTTTTCAAGCTATTCACACTAAATGAATTTTAATCAGCATGTTTTGATTTCGATCATAAGGCTTGTAATGACGTCATGTGATGTCTTTGTATTGCCAACAGCTAATGCGTTTGTTTCAACAGGCCCACTACATTGGTATTGCAACACTCATTTGGCTTCTCAGCAGAACGGACCTTCAGAAGGCCTATCTACCAATTGTGATCCTATTACTTGGTCTTGCATCCTACAGGCCATTGGTTTTGGAGTGAGTACATTTCTCTGTGTACAATTATCATTGTTATTATATTGGGTCAGCTGGAGGCGGTTGTCTGAGTGGCTATGAAGGAAATAGGGTTTGGCCTGCCATGCTGCTTTGAGGATATACAGCTAAGAGATATTCAAGTATACTGTATTTTAGTTAGGTCGACCCATTCGTTAAGATTCCACAAACACGCCTAATCAATTTAACAACAGTTTTGTAAAACGAAGGCAATTATTTACACTCTTGCGCGTGATATTTTGTGTTCATAAAAGTATTTTCGAAGCGATTCACCTTCATTACGGTTTTTTGGAACTGCGTATCTCTCTTTAATCTCGATCAATTTGACATATGAATAGTTTCGTATGTAGACAGTCAAAATATTTTAATTAACGAAATAGTGGAAGGCTATCAAATATTAATTGGTTTCCCGTAAAGCGGTAATGGTAAAATGCTCAATCCTTCATCTTGAGGAATAGTTGTTTGCCATAAAACCTGATGTCGCTTGCATTCGACCGAATTCTAAAGGATGTGGCGATCGCTAGACTTGGAGAAAGCATGCTTTCCCTTGAAACCAATTGCCACAAAGCAACTTTGTTAAGTCTCAAGTAAAATAAGGATAGCTTCACGTGATTGGTGCTTCAAATGAACTAGAGCCAATCACAAAGCATCTGCAACAATGGGCTACTAGCTGAGGCTAACTATCGCACCGAACCGATTAACTAATCGTAAGCAAGGATTTGCAAGTTAATTTGCATACGCTGGGTACATGCCATGTCTCTGTGACGTCATAAAACCATGAGTCCACGCAGCGTACCTGCGTTTCGTTCGAATATTTTGCTGTCAATCCTCATTACGTATACTATATAGACCTAACTCTCGTTAAAATTAGCCGTTGGTTGATTTTGTTATTTGATGTTGAGCACCACAACCTGTTCTTGGCTCCTAAAAGGCCTAATATTTGCGAGGCCTTATATTTGCGAGGTCTGTTGTACCCGAATCAGAAACCTGTTTAACCCGGTTTTCTTTTTTCAGGTTGGTTAGCTACCTTTTCGGCATTACGTCATGGACATTGCTGGCCCTGAAGGCACTGTACACAGGCATAGTGGCAACTCTGGCCTTACAGTTATACCTGGGACTCGTCAAGACGTTCAAGACTTATTAATGCACCTTCGCATTTGCCATCAAGCCTCGCAGAGGCTTTTATGACAGAAATTTTGGCTATAAAAGTCAAAAAGACCTGGCAGAGAAATGAAGATGAGAAACTTTATCGTCAAAGGTTTATTAATCATTTCTCAAACGCAGCTACTTGTTATTTTGGATCATATTTTTAACTCCACTAGCCTGTGATGGATAAGAAGGAACATTTAAAGGTTTCTGTTCATTGCGCCACTCTTTTCCTTCTAACTGTGCTGAAATGAATCATGTGGAAATGTTTTGATTGATAAATGATAACTTCTTTCAAGTACAGTGGTCATTTTCTGATCTGTGCATGGTCTGAAATGTAGCAACACGGTACCATTTATTTACAGTTTTGTCCCATGTGTCCCAAATGATGACTTGCTTTCACGTGTCAATAAGTGCCATTGGTGTGTGTACCTTTGACAGTGCTTGAGACTCTTCCAGCCTGTGCATCTTCCAGCGTTATTTTGCGAATTCAATCTTCGTAATGCCAGCTTCTTTAGAAAGGCACCCTGTCAATCAAACAGCGTGCCAACCTATGCCCCTCTTCGATTGCCGCCTTAGAAGAGCTTTATTATTTTGTCCTTTCCAGTCGTTTCCTCTGACTTGGGGGCTTTTATCTTGATCTCTGGCTTGGCCATTCTCTGGAACTCTACAATCCAAAACATGACGTATTTACTTCTTATTTACAGTGGTCTCCAGCTGCCCACTGAAACCATCAAATACCTAAATTTAATTGAGAGCTCAAGAAGGATTGACTCTATGAAAGATTTTCCTGTAAAGCCAAGTGTTCTTTGCGCTAGTACGCTGCATAATAGATCGTTGCAGCCAAATGTCGACCTATTTTATCTACCTAAACAGCAAGGCTATTTGCACACTACACTGAGTTCTCTCCCGCGGGCTGTTCAACCGAACTCTATCAATGCAAGTGCGCTTGATAAATCCCTTGATGCCCTGTGCTTAATGATTAAGCTAGGCCCAGATTCCATAATCCTGAACTGAAAATAATTTCTACCTGTATACATTACACGGCGTTTATCTACGTTGCCAGGCAGTTACCCTTAAATGTATACAATATATCTTAGTTGCTAGGCAGTTACCCTTAAATGTATACAATATATCTAAATTGCCAGGCAGTTACCCTTAAATGTGATTTTCCGGTTGATGTTTAGGCCCGTATCTGCCAGCATTTCCTTGATGTCTTCGTCTGTTACCATCGGGTCGTCCATTCGCATGAGCACATACTTCAGCTCCGCTGCATGCATGAATCCTTTATCATCGGAGTCAAATGTCCTAAAAGCTTCCTTCAGGTCTTTTTCTTTCCAAGCCATCTGGTCGCCTTGCAGTACCATCATGTTCACGAATTCAGGGAAGTCTATTTTGCCATTTCCTGCAAAAGACATTTACAACCTATCAACAGCTTTTGCTAACAAACAATCCCTTAGTCATTGATTTGTGGGTTTTGGACGAAAATCAGATTTTATAAACCAAGTTGGGAGTGTTTATATAATAGTTATCATCAGTTGTAGCCTATTCTTTGGAAGCAACTAGACTTCCATAATGTTTCGATTATTGCTATGATATTTTTCATGAAAGTAGATCCAGCCAAATTCAAAGGAATTCCATCAGTCTTCGCCCTACGCTTACTCATGTAAGCAGAGTCAACTCGTCAAAAAGACGTCTCAAGACCTTGGTTTATTCATCTTTCACTCCTGACCTCGACATGTCCATAAATACCGGTCCTGTCTAAACATGCTTAACAGCGACTTTTTCATTTCAACTTATATCACAAGATGCTATAATAGGCTTGTACTAAAACATTATTAACTCATTCTTCATTTAAAAAAATTGTTACAATCTCATGGATGCAAACAAACATTGGTTGTTAATCATGGTACAATACCAACATTCGAGAAACAAGGCGAAACATTCCAAACAAGAAATTCCGAAGGCAATAGGAGTTGCCCTTGTATAGAGGCCGCCCTTGAATAGAGGCCGACTTTGAATAGAGGCCGCCTGTGAATAGGAGCCGACTTTGAGCTTAAGTTGCAATGTCCCTTTAGCAAAAACTAAAGGCTCGGCTTGTACACAATAAAAGCTACAATACGCATGTATGCATTATCACTTTTGATATATACCCGCTATCATGGGCATAGACAAAGTGCTGTTTTAGTTAACCGTTCATCAGAAAGACCACCATCATAACGCCTTCTCAAAATCACACAAACTTTAATGCCCGCTTCTACATCACAGCTATCTTGAGTGCAAGTGTGAGAATATGCTTTATATTGCTTTGTTGTCCATCTTACAATAGTTTTATTCGAGTGTACAAACTAGAAACTTATTGAGTGCTCCATTGTCCGAGTATCTGCGTAGGATGTTCCGTCTAGTAATAGGTTAATATTTTTTATTTAATTTGCCAACTTACCGTCAAAATCGACTTCGTTGATGATGGAGCAAAGTTCATGTTCAGTCGGGTTTAGGCCCAGTGATCGGAGCACAGCCGCAAGCTCCTTTGTTGTGATATATCCGTTGCCGTCTTTATCGAAGGACGAGAACGCATCCCGGAACTCTGTGTGGACACAAACCGTAAAGTAATATAACTTATTCATGCATTCGTGACATGTAACAAATACAATTGCCTGGAAAGTTTAAGGAAACTTGGCTACTCAACTAACTGTTTATGGAAAGAAGTATTAATCGAAGGACGAGAACGCATCCCGGAACTCTGTTTGGACACAAACCGTAAAGTAATATAACTTATTCATGCATTCGTGACATGTAACAAATACAATTGCCTGGAAAGTTTAAGGAAACTTGGCTACTCAACTAACTGTTTATGGAAAGAAGTATTAATCGAAGGACGAGAACGCATCCCGGAACTCTGTGTGGACACAAACCGTAAAGTAATATAACTTATTCATGCATTCGTGACATGTAACAAATACAATTGCCTGGAAAGTTTAAGGAAACTTGGCTACTCAACTAACTGTTTATGGAAAGAAGTATTAATCGAAGGACGAGAACGCATCCCGGAACTCTGTGTGGACACAAACCGTAAAGTAATATAACTTATTCATGCATTCGTGACATGTAACAAATACAATTGCCTGGAAAGTTTAAGGAAACTTGGCTACTCAACTAACTGTTTATGGAAAGAAGTATTAATCGAAGGACGAGAACGCATCCCGGAACTCTGTTTGGACACAAACCGTAAAGTAATATAACTTATTCATGCATTCGTGACATGTAACAAATATAATTGCCCAGAAAGTTTAAGGAAACTTGGCTACTCAATTAACTGTTAATGGAAAAAGGTGTTAATCAGTACAATTGAAATTGAAAGAGGTATATGCAGTATTTTGATTTTCAAAGCTATATTTTGGCTGAAAACATTGACACCAAGAAGGCCATCCCACTCTAATTAGAAAATCTTATCAACATCAATTTCTGCTAAATGCAAGCAAATGAAGTTTGATAATACCAGTCCTATTTTGGTACAATTCATGTGGTACCGGAGGACACAGGGATGTCACTCATTCTTCTTGTTTAACTTTATCCTCCTACCAATCCGTAATACAACTTGGCATTTTAATGTTGCCCCAATCTTTCCTTAATGCAACCGCAAGATCTCTTAGAAAAATTGCCTTAAAATCTAATTTCATGCTTAATTTACAAAGCCATCGATCAAAAAACGACCTCAGCTGCTTTTCTTACCTTCAATCTGTTCATCTGCCAGTTTTTCCTAACAACAAAGATAGCGTCAAAATGTCAACTGATTCGTGAACAAAAACATAAATACTTCTTACAATAAGTCAATGTTGATAAATGTGTTAAGCACTACAGCAATGTCAACATCAATCATTATACTTAATTTTTAAACACGTTAAGTAAAAAGTTTTCATTGCAGGACAACAGGAAGTCTGATTTGCTTTTAATGACACAGCCAATAATGCAGTATTGTTCTGTGTAAATATGCGTCAATCTAGAGAATCACTCGTAACAAAGTTTGGTCATTTTACGACGTGTCGTGTCAAGAAAATAATCGTCGAAGGTAGGTCATCATTAATTAAGACAGTACCATTTTACTCTTGACAAGTATGTGTCACTTTTTATCTTGACAGGAACTCGTCGTTGAGTAGTGATTGCATCCGTAAGTCATGAAATGACTTCTACCAAATATCATTTTGCTTAAGTGTCGACTGAAAACCAGCTGTTGGAGGCGTTCGGATTACCTAAGCATTCTTTTATGCATTATTCATTACAATTTGTGCTAATTCTAAATAGAACGATGAGTTTTTATTGATCTACAAACACCGCTGGGTTGCGAAACATCGACAACAAATCGATGTTATTAATTGTGGTCAGTTTCAAGCAGCACTTTAGGACCGTCTCTTAATTCTCTCGATATCAACAAAATTTTTGAACAGATTTAAATCAGAGCTCTCAAGATTTGAAAAACCTGGTTCTTGTTAGAATTCAATTACCTCGAGAATACATAATTAAAAATATATTCAACTTTGTTAGTTTTGCTACGTGATGCTGTTGAAGTAATTTAAACCAATGCCACACTCAGCTTAGGAAAATCAAATAAGCTTCAATTTCATTGACAGTACAATCAGTGTAAGAAATTGGATGTAATTATCCCAAAGGTCAGATCCATGGTGAAAATCAAAGAGCGGTTTCAAATGCTGTAAAAGCTTTATGAAGAGTCATATAGGCTGTTGGGTGTGTTTGATCTCTTGTGCAGTAACGAGGCTGTTATACCAGCTGAAATGTTCAAGTAGATTAAAACTCTGAAGGCTAATTTCGCAGTTTCGCTTTTTCTGATAAACATCTCCTCTTATTCCTAAGTCGAGTGAGCAATATTCTCCTAAAGTTTTCTATAGGCTGTAAATTTTCCGGAAATTACACTGGCGTAAATCAAGATAAGCTAGCCAAATAAGAACAGTTTCTTCACGATTATGCAAGCCGCTGGCTTGTTGTCCATATTTCGATCTGGTAGAATCTGGACAGACTTTATATGCGCAAAGTAACATTCTCGAATTTCAGTTTTAGCTTCTTTTAAAATGGCTCTCAAATCCCTAGGTTGGTGCTTCATGAAAATGTTTTCATCAAGTAGAAGGATTGTGGTTGTTGTTGTTAACATATCTCTTCTTTTTGGGGAATCGAAAAGTTGGTAAGAAGTGACTTGAATGGGGGTCCATTAGAACCCTCTACGACAAATTGACTGTAGAAGCCAATACCAATGAAGCACTAAGCATGTAAATGAAACCCAGTTTGTTTCATTCTTTTCTCTTCCATGTTATCTATCTAAATTAATTCACTAAATGTATTCAAATTCATATTAAATGCAACATTATACTTAGTTATAGAATCCTTTGAGCCGCATTCTAGAAAAACTAAGCCTGATATATATTAACGGTGGCTTAAATGTTATCAGTTTAGCGCAATTGTGCTTGAAAATAATTCATCGAATTGGAAAGGCTTTACTCTGGAAAATTCTCACTGCTTTTGAGCTGATTTCCGACCAGCCAGACAGCTAAACATGATACAATGTCATTATTAATGGCTAAAAATCATTTGTCAGTGCTCTCCGAAGACTCCAATATACCATTTACATTTTCAAGTGATGAAGTGGATCCTTCTGAGTAGCGGCGCAATGGTGTGGAAGGGATTGACGACAAATGCAGACAACGCCCCCTTATTACAAGGGTGCAACTTATGGCATGCAGAAATATCACTTTTAGAGCAGATCTCAACGTCATTATATACCGTCATTTACAGAAACTCGAGCCTTAATTCTTCGTATTGAGATTCTTACAAATTAAGTTGTGCCTTAATACAAATTAAGTCTTTGTATACTACTTCAAACGCTTATTTCGTTACATCTTGTGATTTTGTGGCCTTACTTTTATTTCATTTTATATTTTACGCCATTCTATTCTTTTGTCTTCTTTTGCAATTTCGTTCATTTAAGGTTCTTTGTTTGTAACTTGTATTTATCAGTGCTTACGACAGTTTGATTTGATAGGCTTACATTCTTGCATGCGCAAAATATCTCTCTCGCGTGTTCTTGTTTGTGTCATGAAGGGCAATTTCATAACCATTCGGTTCTTAGCATAAACTGAGGTTTCTCCATTTTTTACATTTCATTGTCTATATTTCTTAATTTGGTAGAAATCGTTCTGTTACATAGAAATCAAGTCAAATTCACAAGACGACGATTGGAAGAAGTTAAAAAGTGGGTATATCCTCTAGACTATTAAAACCACGCTTCCTACAACATAGGTAATTAATTTTTCAACTTCACATTTTTCATAATTACCTGCTTAAGTCCACGTTTCTCAAAAATTAGATAATCGGTAAAAAATATCGATGTTACTTAAACGAATTCTTGGAAGACCTGTTCCTTATAAGCCGACTGGTCGTACTTATTTTGGGAATAGACTGCATAATTGTATAAGCTCTAAGGATGATAAAAAAGATGGTGTTAAACTTGTTGAAGATGACATTAACAATAAAAGAGTAGAATGTACAGAATGGTAAGCTTGTATGACACTTTGTTCTTATTTTTTTTTAAATCTAGAAGTATCACCTTTGCGTATAGATGTTGAACAGTTTATACGTTGTATTGGTTCAGAAACATAGCTTAACAAAGACATAAAGAAAGATGAATTATTTCAAAACGACATATTTGAGAAACAAGGAAGGATAGAATTGATGGATATGAAGGAGTGCTAATTGTAATTTAAAGACACCTAAATAGTAGGAGTCGAAATAGAAAAGACAGCTTTTGGTGAAAATAATTCGGACAAGAATCGTAGGTTTTCTGAATAGATCACCAAAATCTAGTCTAGTGAAAACTTTGAGACAAAATGCTTAATATGAGTTTGAGATCTCTCGATCGGAGATTTTTATTTGTATGATATTGTGTGGCCTAGCAGCACTACTACAGGAAGTTAAACATTGTAGTTGATAAATAATAAGTTTTATTCTTTCTAGCAGAAAATGCGTTTCATCAGGCCATAACTGATTAACAAATGTGAAGTTAGTCCAGGCATGAAATTGTTTTTATCAACAAAAGGATTGAACCATACAAAAATTTACAGCAATGAGGAATATCTGGAGAAAGGCTGATACTGCTAAGAACCAGAGCCAACTTGATGTGATGGGGGTTACCTACAAATTTTGATCAATCGTGGAGAAGGAAGTTCTGTAGTTCAAACCAATTGTAAAAAGGTCATTGAGAAAAATTTTTCAATTAAACACGTACGAAGTCGATTCAGCCAACCACGGCTGAATGCATAAATCAAAAGACTCACTGAAAGAAATATCGTCAACTTAGCTTAGAAATCATTAATTGACTAAATTTTTTAGAAAATAGCAAAGGGTTGAATGCATAAAAGTCCATAATGATTATGTATCAAGAAAAGGTCCCTGGATTAGACTCGAAGCCATGTAATGCGGATAAGACTTATCCCCTAATAGATCTTCACAGCAAGATCTTTGGAATTTACAGCAATAAATAAAAAATGGGTAAAGAACTGGCTAGGCCTAAAAATATACAAAGCCCTGTTAAAATCTCTCCAAGAGTCCTTAAAGAATACGAAGATGTCATATCACCAGTCCTCACAAAGAAATTCCAAAGATCACTCAGTCTAGGAGTTATCCGAGAGGAATGGAGAAAGGCCAATGTTACACCAGTTATTTAGGAAAGAATGAAAATGAACCTAGCAAATGCAGGGCAATCACATCCATAGCATGTAAAGTACTGGAGAATATTGTGACAATTTAAGGGTATTTTAAGAAGCCCAGCTACGTTTCAGGAATCATCGTTCCTGTGAATCGTGCGAGCTCCTTAGATGAAGGCAAACTAATCGACATGATACTCTTAGAAATTCAGAAAGCCTTTGACAAGGTGACATATAAAGAGCTTATTCATAAACTTAGGCATTGTGAATTAAAGGGTCAGCTGAACAGTTTGATTGAATATTTCTTGTCTAAAAGACTCCAAACTGCTGTACTACTGGATGGATTCGACGAAGTCAAGGTAGCATTAGGCTTCCAACAAGGATCGGTCCTTGGCCCTCTTCTGTTTATCTCATTCATCAATCATCTACCAAGTGAATTCTAGTCATATAATCAAGTGTTATCGAGATGTAAGCGCTCTATAAGAAAATATAGATGCTAAAAGGGTTTGAGGTAAAGGATCGTTTATATTGTTCATCCTGGGGAATGTGAATTGCCTAAAGTTACAAACAAAATAAGATCATTCAAAAGGGTTGACATGATGAGTGATGAAATTCTTCGAGAAGATTAATGCAAAAATACTGTTCTGTGTCAGCCCATTGATATTCTAGACGAAAGAATCAGTTAGCTGGACATTGAAAATACCAGAAAACATGTAATTCGCCGGTCAGTTTTTGGTTTTCTTCCGACGTTTGCATACTCAGAGGAGGGTCGGACTAAAAAAGGTACTTTTAAGTATGCGAAAATAGTTCCGCTTTTTCTAGCAATTGTGATATTCATAACGATGTTATCGTACAACGTTTAAACTTCGTATAGATGTGTAAAACGGCTACCTCTTATTAATAATTTGCAAAATTGATCACTAAAAATGGCTAATTCAAATATTGAACACAATAAGAAAAGTACGGTTTCTAATCAGTATTGCATAGATAGATGGATCAACTTGCCATTGGCTAGGCTCACTGGCCCACTGTGTGTGGATACTGAATCTTTTGAGAAAAAAACAGTCACTTTCCCATTTCAGTTTATACTTTTCTTTAGAAATTGCATCACAAACATTGAAATGCCAAAATTGCTTTCCTATTCAAAATGAAGCCCTATTGGCAACCCTATTAAATTTAATATTTATCTGTTGGTACTTTATGATAATTACTATATCAGTGTTTTATCACCTTTGGTGACCCTATGTGCCTGTTTTACGTCATTTAGAGAAGGATTCTCTCGTTTTAACAAAGATCTAAAGCGCATTATTAAACTGAGGCAATACCTTTAGGGTTTTCTACTGTACAACAGGAAGCAAAATTCTGCTGGCGAATTACATCGGTCATCCATCTTACGAAAACAATCCTTTCGTTAATCGTAGCTTTCGTGGTTTCACGCTGCCTGTTTCGGCTGAGACTCCATCCATAATGCTACTAACTTTGGTTCGTGATCTCACGTGACACTAGAATGTGCGATTGCGAGACAGACTTATGTTTTATCCAGTAGAAAATTGATTTCTTTCACAAATTTATATCGAGCACGTAAGTGTCTTTCATCGAAGTCTTAACCCGATTTTATGATTTTATCACGAACTGACTAGCTGGTGAAATCACATTGATAACGCTGCTTCTGATCGTGAAATATCATAAAAAGAGTTGGACCAAGACCTGCGCCTTGAGGCACATCAGGTTTTCCCCAATAACCTTTGAAAATTAGAACATGTCATTTGACTAACTTATCAAGGATCATATGCAGTAATTTTAGTTCTACCTCGCACAAGTATCCCACAACATAAAACCATGTCCTCCTCTTCCAACACTTCGTATCTTTTAAAACGGCTTAATCAACTTTTAATTTTTCGACAGCAGTTCCGAATCTAATTTAGAAGCCTGACTTTTCTAAGACCGACTTTATTATTTTGATGTCTTAACCTTTTTCCATGCTTCTATCCTTCAATGATCTCCTTGTTTCGTCTTTGTGGTTTAACATGTCCCTTTTAAATACTTTATGTCTTGATCCAATATTTACCTTGCTATGAAACCCGGCTCTTTTAAAGATATTCTCTGTGAGTGCTAATAACTTTTATTTGAAAATAATTTATTATCTAAAACAACATCCAGCAATAAAACTTCCCACTTAGGTTGCATTCAATCTCAAAAGTCGGTTGGTCTCTAACAAGTAGCCTGTGTTCAGACTTTCCAGAAACTTTATCTATCTATTTATCATATCAAAACAAGATTCCTTGAATAATGTATGATTAATATAATCAATATTACTGCAAAAGCTATCTAAAGACCAGTCAGTCTTTATGCCACCTGTTGATTTAAGCTGAATTAATATTAGCTGCCGGAATATGTTGGTCATTTTCATCATTTCGATCAACATTGTTATCGTCTTTTTCACAATCATTCCTGATTTGCAAGTTTCAATTCAACTGTTCTAAGATATACTCATGAAAATATTGACAGTCAGAGTCTCAATGGAAACAATAATCATAGTTTTATTGATCATTAGTATCATCAATTTGTCACCATAGCAACAAAACACATCATCATCATAATCATGATCACCGCTGCGGCAGCGTTTTTCCACTAAAAGTAACTTGCAGAAAGTAAGACAAACTGCAAATCAGAATCAAGTTCGTCATTTAGTGCAGTATCTTGTGCTGAGATGAGACCTTGTTATTGTCATATTTTATTATGTGTTTTACAAGATAGTCTTCAAACCACTACAAAGCCATTGCAGCAACACGAAGTCGAAGCGGTGAACCCTTGCCCATTCTTAAAGCGCGGACATGAAAAGCGACCGATCTGAGTGATTGGAACTACGGTCTCTTTGTTGCGACATAACACAGGACCTGCAGCCTTTGCAAGATTAGTTTTCTCTTGTCGAGGCTTGCGCTTTGACATGCTTAAAAATCTTCTGAAGCTCCGCTGTTATTGAAGTTTCCCGATATCTTTGTTAGGGAGCGCAGTCTGTCGAACGGCACTTTGATGTCCAGTTTGCTCGTACGGCCAGTAGCGTGGTTCTTCAATTTGCGGTGCCTAACCCTATACTAAACAGACGAGATCCTGGTTCAGGGTTCTTGTGAGCTAGGGCAGCGAATGGGAGTTCTTTAACTCTCAAGAGTGCAGAAGAGGCATGATGGTGAAGACGGTAAAGAGAAACAAGGTGAGAGGACAGTTTCTTTCATCTTCAAATCTAACTTTTGTTTATCAAGCATCAATTGAATGAGGTTATACAAATGAAAGTCCTTTTCTTCTGACCAAACGCTGTTAGTCTGTGTATTTTTCAAAGAGCTGTACGACTTTTGATTTCAGGGTACACGAGGACCAAGGTATCTATGACTGAGACAATGGTACTTGGAATTTAGTTGTTTAAATAGGATCATACCAAATCCCTAACTAGATTTTCCATGGATTTGTTTTCGATTTATCACATGGAACTGCATGGGGGTCGAAATGTAGCTCTCGTTTAACGCTTTACTGACCCTTATTGTTTATATAATGCATGTTTTAAATACTATCAATTTTAGAGTAACAACAAGGCTGATATCAGAGTATGGTAGTTTTTAGAGGTTTCCAATTCCTTTAGCTATATACATGCGACTTTGAAGGAGGACATTTTGAAAAATGAACAGCTCGTTGGCAGGCTTTGAAAGCAAATGTTTTCATATGAGCAGGGAATAAGTCATTTTCTCGCCACTCCGCTGCATTGTGCACAGGATATACTAAACAGACTTCTTTTATAATCCTGTGGAATTAACTCTGGCGTGATGCTCACTCAGATGAAATTCTTGTATGACCATTATCTGTCATTTGAAACGCGATACCTTACCATTGTCGTGGTTCTTGATGATGTATCCACTCGGTAGCGTAACATTAAGGCCAAGAAAAAGTGACCACGCTCTTTGACGAGTACACCAAGCTGTGTGATGACTTTAGTGGACAGGTCCAATGAGGTCAAACCAGTAGATGACCACGTTGTGTGTTGTACCATTCTCCGATCATGAATAATTTTTAACTTCATATTTGGCAAAAATGGATCAAAGAATTGGAATCTTTATGTTGAAATTAGTCTGCGCCTTAAATTTCTAAGTGTTTGGGCAATCAGGCTGTGAATAAACCCATTTTCAAAATTTCGCTTTTCCATTTACATTTCATTGGATTCACTGTGAAAAAAATTTAAATGTAGCCGCAAACTGCGTTCAGATCTAAAGAAAAATCTAAATATTCAAAACAAATTTACTCGCGACCAACCGGTCCAGACAACATGAGTTTTTAAATCTAAACCAACTTAAAGATGAAGATTTCAATTCTAAAGTTCATTTTTTTGAAAAAATCCGTAGATATTGAGATTAAAAATCGATGACGTCAAACTGGATCAAGAATTAGTAGCTCAACAAGGCACCCCCTCTTTTGTATTATACTTGTATAAGCTCAGAAAAGGTTGAATTTCACTTACCACACATCTTCTTCTGCTGAAAGCTATGGTAAATAATATTAAAAACATGTTTGTTTCAATATCAGTTTGATACCATACCCTAATTAACAGTTTTGTTTTATAGTCAAAATAAACAACTAAATCTTCGATACGCAATTTCACCACATAATAATTGTTTGATTGCACGTGTACCAGCAAAAATCTGAATGCTCATTTCCTCTTCATATCTAAACCTTTTTCCCTGCAAAAGTCTCGTGGTGAGGTTGATTTGTGAAAAAGTCGACCCTCTTTCTGCCGACCGTAATCATGTGCAAGAGTTGATGAGCAAAGTTAGTTAGCAACATCATTTCCTATAGTCGCCGGTTTTTTACTTTTCAACAGAACTTTCTCGTTCTCTATGCTTTGACCTGATTCACCGCAATCTATCAAATCAGATTGAATACACAGTTCTCCGCATGACATTTGAACCCACACATGCTTTTCAAGACGTACCACCAATAAGTTTTGACGCCATTAAAGATTATCTGCATAATCAATCGATAGCTTCGTCGTAGCAGAGTTCAGAGTGACCCACCGCGCTTCTTTCAGTTCGATCAATTGGAGTTTTTTATTTGTCACACGAAGACTCAAACTATGATTGGACGCATGGGTTTCCGTGCCTCGTACTTTCCAAGTGCTGAATGAGAAAAGAAGGCATTGCCAACCGGCTATAAGTGAAGTCAATGGAAGGATGAAAAAGCAAATGAAAGCGAGGCTGAAGGGTGATGGCTACACGTGCTGAGACACTTTTCTTCCTACATACCATACATCGTGGAATTTGCTTAAGAAAGACAAATGGAATCAGAGATTATGGCTCTTTGAACTCATCCGACATCTTAAATTTCACCTGAGACGCTCCCTTTAAATCAAGGCTGACATTTATCCTCAATTCCTGGTCCAGGTGGCCAATCACCTATCGCCTTATTGTCTGCACTTCGAAGTCCCGTGACTGTAAAATAATATATACTGTTATCTCTATGTTTTAGTAAGGCTCTATCTCTTTAAGCAATTAAAATTTCCTCTGATTTAACTTAAGCCATGACCAATTGCTAAATAAATTTCTTAGAATTTTTTAACGAAAGTCGAGCTGCAGTCAGCTACTATAATATCAATTGAGTGTATATTTTCGAAAATATCTTATGCATTCCTCCGACCCTTGAATAAGCACTTTATATCAATATAATCGCTTTGAGCAGCTTGTTGCATCAAGTAACAATGTTCTCCTTTGTCCCAGATAGTTTCAATAGTTTTATTGTTTTGTTTTCTTTCTCTTTGCTAGAATTTGAATGAGTCGAGCTTCGAAGGGGAATCGTATGATCGAAAGAGTGACTGCGCAGATACTTCCCCAACGGAGGAGCATTATGGCCTTGCATACGATGTTGATGATCTGCCCAAAATTGCCATGGTGCACACGCTGGATCGACCAGTGCGGTCATCATCCAAAAGAAGTACTGTCATTGAGATTTTTCCAGGTGGCATCTTCCAACCCGGCGTTGTCGTCTCTTCAAAAGTGTCAGGCAGTAATGATAATGGGATACCCAGCAATGGGGTAGCTACTCAAGATGAACATTTGTATCAAGAGCAAGTAAGGCCGTGTGATTTTGGAGAGGACAACGAAAAATCAGTTTTAAACACTTTTGAACCAGATTGGGAAATACCTCTCGTACGTAAAAATGATATGTCGTCAGGAGAAGGAAAGAGGAAGTATTTTGCCACCAAAACGAATACAGTCACTTCAAGATCTGATTTTAAAGGGGCTGGACATTCATGTACAAGACATGACACTATGTTTGGTGACAGTCGGCGAGAGACTGTTAATGATAAATCGTGCAGGAAAAAAAGACTCTTTCCTTCGAAGGACTATCTAAGATGGAAAGGCTGGAGACACATCTACAAAGGAAGTACCCTTTCAAAGTGCAACTTCGAAAGAAAATGTTCAGCCAGAGCTGAACATGAATATGACGATTATGATTGTAGTCCAAAAGGCCTAGCCTATCAAGATAATTACGGGACATCTTGGATAAAGAGGGAAGTTGACAACAACGCACTACCATACTCAAAATTTGGCTATTCTGATTATGACGAGGAGAGCCTTTCATTTGATTCGTCTAGTTCAGATGATATAGGAAGAGAAGATGCATATAGAATCTGACAAAAAAAATTCAGAAGATATGTGATTATTCAAAATTACCATTGTTTTACGTGGCTTGCGTGTGTGGGCCTGGAAGCCTTGGTGGAACACCTTCACCTTAGAGGCTGAGCCAGCAAGCATTCTGCGAGTCGCTTTACTTCAATCGATGCTGTCAGTGAAGTGTCAGGAACTCGAGCTAGCTGCTTCCATTTGAAGGCCTCCAATTGCTAGTCCCTCCTCGGTCAGACAGTCATTGAATGTAGAAGATTAGAGAATCACTCTTTCGAAATTCCAGCAAAAAGATATAAGTCTATTGTGCTTGATAAACCCGCCAGATTTAAAGGATTTTGTCTTGTTCTAAAACAAGAGTTGTGGGTCTGTATTTGGCTTGCTAGTTTTGCAAAGATTAGGAAATTCGTTCAACACCTTTAAAGCATTCGCAATAGAGCTCAGAAAATATAAACACATCTCTAGGCTAGTGCGGGAATCAATCTTGAGGATTGAAACAAAAAATAAAATCCGGTTGTCTTTTTACTCTCAAAACATAATCATTTGTTATGCTTGTGAGAAAGTTAAATCCGAGACATTGTCACAAAGCTTAATGTTACTTGCTCTAGTGTATTGGACTTTCTGACATGATTACCTTAATTATTCAATCTGGGCTTGGTGAATCCGGCTCGGTGGACCACAGTGAATCCGGCTCGGTGGACCACAGTGAATCCGGCTCGGTGGACCAAATTGCACTTAATAAGGTATCTTTTAGTGTAGCAGTGTACATACAGGAGCTAAATGTAGAAATCAGATTTAAGGCAGTAAGTTTCATGTTATCTCGTTTACTGTTTTAACAAAGTTTTTGCATTGTTAAGTTTGTTTCACAGCACATTTACTATTGATAGTTCCTTTCCCTAGGTCTTATACCAATTGTCTTATTCCATTGTGCTCGTCAATTTAATTGTACGGTAGATGATGTCTCATCTTTGTTTTGAATCGTCTTCCATTAAAGTGAGTGAGCAATTAAACTTTTGCAACTCTTATCACAACAGTCGTTTTACATCGAGTATTTCGCACTCTTTAGAATCACCGAACACTTTCAAAAAGGCATAGAGCATGGTATATTTCTTGAATTCTTGGAATACAAATTCTTGAAATAGTAAGGCCAAAACGGCCTGTTCTGTTGCTGGAAAGTGCCACAACTTCCACCATCCCAAGTAGTTACGTATTTGTGGCCTCGTTTGCGCGATGGCTCCAAACCGCCCTTCCACAGAGAGGATCTACCAATACATTATCACAGGCGGAATGTCAATATGATGTCTACATTATAATGATGTCCATTGTCGCATTGCATAAAGTTTCTAAACCACCAACATAGCGTTGGCTGAGACCTTAGCCAATGTTGAAAGAATTTTCATAGTTAGAAAGAATTTCGTAAGTAAAATGCGTTTTTATCGTGGTTTTTGTGTGTGTCGTATTGCACAAAGTTTTATAGGGGCAACATTCTGTTCTTTGAAATGTATTCGAAAGAAGAGCAAGTTCTGGGTTTAGGTGGTTGGTAAAGCGATGGGTAGAATTCATTATTAAGGAAAAGTGATTTGGTCATCGATGCTTGAACAACGAGCGAAAATGTTCTTCAGAGTTAGTTCATACTTTGTTTTGCAAAGAGCGATAAACAGTCATCGTTCTATTTAGGTTGAAAGCAACATATTAGATTAAGGATGGAAATACAGAAAAAGATTGGCTGTTTAAAGAAAAAATGTGGAAAGAGTGTCCTTACCATGAGCATGCACGCTTTTTCAGTGAGGTGCAGCTCAAAACCCAGATAGCCATGACAGTAAACTGTTGAAATCAACGGAGATTGTGTAGTTCTTACCGACAAATAGTGATTGGCTGAACAGATAGAACAATGTTATCTGTTTCTGAGCCTGAGACATCAAAACAGATTGTCCCAATGTCTTAGTTCCTCAATATCTTCCTAAGCAATTGCCTATAATATTTTCTATTCTACCCTATCCAGTGTTGGGGCTGCGATGACCCTCCTTGTGTGAACAGTCCTCTCTCACTCAACCAGTCCTCTGCATATTTTGATGGAGCTGCGATGGCTCCCCTGTGCAATCGGTAAAAGAGAGGGGCAGTGCGGCTAAATGGTTTGGCCTCGAGTGACGGCTTGAAAGCATGACCCAATAGCTCAGGTGCAGAGCACTAGGCGTACAAAGTCAGGGGTCGTGAGTTCGAGTCTCGCTCGGGTCGGTTATTTTTCCGCACTCTATACAAACCATCGTAAGAAATCCTGTTGCTTATGATAGTAACAAGCGTTGATTGGATAAAATTTGAATTAGCTACAAGAACCATCTTACGTGTGGTCGAGAGTAACCGTGAAAGTTACGATAAATTAGGTATGAGTATTAAACATTATCACGACAGAAGATAAAAACTGTTGAAAATCAGTTGATTAAATTTATTTCAAAAAGTCGAAACGATGATTAATGTCTGGTACCGTTTGTAATGCAGAAACTTAGTCTAGATATTGCAAGAAAGTAAAGAATGTTTTTATAGATCATTCATTCTTTTTCATCTTGTTCTTTTGCTATTATTTTTCTACTTTCTTTATTGCAACATGTCATAGATCATCTATGATAGCTCTCTGCAGACCATCTTCCTTTCAAACCAAGCGATCATCTAGGAGTCTTGAATGGTGGCATCACAAATTTACGAGGAATTCTTTTGTCCTCTACTCAGACGTGAACGACTTTAAAGGTGTGACCGTAAAAGAAGTCTGGCATGAAGACAAGAATTTACGTAGCTTTGTTGTAGCCTTATTTCTTCGTCTTATCTGTTTCCTGTTTCTTTCAAATGATGTTAAGAAATTCTAGTCTTGTGAGCTTTTGTTGAACCGTAAGTGGAGCAGCCGACTCACAGCTAGTTGTATCAGACTTGACAAGAGATTCCTTGCCCACGAATATACTCAGTTTTGCGTTATTTATAACACTAGAGAACAATGATTGTTCCGGTTTATCACTTGTCTTCTTCTTAGAGACGACACTCTATACTTTCTACTGCCTTTTGAACTCGATCAATGTGCGAATTCAAAGCTCAAACGGGGTGTGGTTATTTAGCGGGGACTGCACGTAAACTGCATTCCTTCATACTTCTAAGTTATTCTCACCTTTGATGGGAACACATCATTCTGCTTGCATGAACTAAAGTAAATGGTTGAGGGTTACAATAGGGTAAACATGAGGAACTTTTTTTGACGGAACGTTTTTAAGTGCGCAGTTAGAATTTCTTAGTGTAATGGGAATTTTTAATCTTAGGGGGCTACACACCCTTCCCCATCCCTTGTTTCCTAGTTCTACCCAGAATTTCTAGACTGCAAAGTTTTCATTAGCGAACAACTAAAGAAATGAAGATGCAAAGGCTTTTCTGCAAGGTGGCATATTGCAGCCTCCTATTGAAAACGAAGCTGTGATGCCTCGTGAAAAACAACGCCGAAGGGTTCCTATCTGCACACCCAGCTTGTTATTAGACGCTAAACTCCAGCCCTTGTGCACTTGAATTCAATTTTAGAATGGCAGCTGACTTCGAGAACCCTCTGCGAAAATTCAAGCTTGTTTTTCTTGGAGAACAAAGCGGTAAGTGCAATTTTTCACGTTGAGTTGCCGAAGGAATTTTTTCAAGAAGGCTGTTTTAATTTATAAAATGGCAATCTCTGCAGGTCAACACCCATATCCTGAAATAATTTGGTTATTTTTTCCGTTTAGAAAATGGAATTGATTAGTTTTCCTTTTGCGGCATGATCAATTTAACGAAAGCCAATCTAAATTTAGGCCATTACGTACGTTTCATTGACATTGGAAAACTTTTGATTACGTACGAGACCATTTTTTTGTTTGGAGTCAAAATTAAAGGAAACGTCAAATTTAGGCCCCGCAATAATAACCATTAGAAAAATGATGTCAGAAAAAAATTTATTAGAAGTTTTCCATATTATTTCATGTCCATATCAATTGCATGAAAATAGGGAGTGGCAAGTATGCAAGTAAGAGCAAAAGAGAATCTTTTGGTCGGGTAAATATCACGAATTCATAATATTTTGCTGTTCAGAAAGTTATATTCAATTGAAAATTGAGTCGTACAAAGATAAGTACATCATTCAATTGAAATCCCTACAGGATATAATTAAATATTCATGAAACGTACATGAAAAAGCTGACATTGTTGAAGTTTTGAGTTATGACCAATGAGGTGCTGAAATTTTTAATTCGAGCTTTGCAGCTGCTTGATCTGGCATCTGATTTTGCTGCAGTTGCTGATAATGCAACAAACATGGAGTACTGAATCTTCATGAAATGCTAAGCTGTTCTACAGGCGGAGCAATGGAAAGCATCAATAATTGCTTTTTTTGTTTAATTCTTTCCTTTTGAAGTGCTATGTGGTTTCTTCTAAAGAAAGTTATTTGGTGCAGTATGGAGAATCACACAAGGAGGAACATGTGTATTTCAGACATTGTGTCCCTTCTCACCTTCAGAAGTCAGGAAAAGTTATCGGTTTTGCAATTTCAGTGGGATGATTTAGGGCCAATTACATGCTCAACCAACCTCTTAAATGCCTTTTATAACAGTGTCTCAATGTCATCCATCTTGATAAAAAGATGAGGTTTATAAATTGAAAATGTTCCCACTTTGGCTGAGAGACCTGTTGAGACTGTCAAGGGAAGCTCCAAAGTGAAGAATAACATTATAAAAATCCTACATATCATGCTATTTCTTTTAAAGATGTAATTGTCAAAACATCATCAACACAAAACATTGAAACACCATCTTCTCTCAAGTGCAAGGATGTTAGCTATGCTAAGATCTTCTAGCTCTTCCTTATGCATAAAATGTCTTAAGCACCCAATATAAAAAGAACTGTCTGTTTCTGCATCACACAGCACTTTTCCATCTCATTCTCTTTATCCAGAATATCTTCATCCTAAAGAACCAAATCTTTGCTGCTTCAATTTCATCTTTCTATTCCTTGTGACATTGTCCAGCATTCATTACCGTAAATGAGAACGAAAGACAGGTAGAAATTCAGCATTCCAACCTAAGTAGCATGACAATTGTCATTGATGTTTTTGCTCTTCAATTTCCTTTCAAGCCTTGTAAGGACATCTTTTGCCATTTTGATACATTTCCAGATTTCCCTCCCATATTTGCAAATTTTGGTAGTCATGTAGTAAAGATAGTTGAATTTCTGTGCCTGTTAAACTAGTTTGTCGCCCATTGATGTTTTGCTTCCCTTGGTGGTTTTTTGGTAACCATGCATTCTGCCTTCTTTTTATTTAAGAAAAAACCCTTGCTCTCACTGTATTCTACCACATTCTCTAGCAACTCTCACAGCTTTTTCTCTAAACATGCAGCAGCATCATCATATGTGTATCTTGTTCAAGCCTCCCACAAGTATCTCTTGCAATGGTATTATGTCTCTTGTACTCTCACTGCAAAAATTAACAAAATCTTGGCTTACTTTGCATCTTTGACCAATGCCTTTTCTTATGTTGGCATAAGAGTTTGAGTCCCCATCTACTAACATGCATGTTGTCGACCCCCAGTTTGGACTTCACTGAATTCTTAAATCCTTTTTATTGTGATCTGAACCTTGCGGTTGCGATTTATCATATACTACTGTGTAGTCAATAAAGCAATCTTATTTACAATAAACAAAATCTATGGATCTCAGTTTCTCTTTCTGATAGAATGCTCAGTATGAAAATCACATTCTTTGTGCCAATTCCTTCAGCAACATCAAACTGCTTTTTCCTATCTCTCGCTTTATCTTGCTTCTTGCTCTCTTTTTAAAAAATCAAAATGAATGGCTCATTAGATATACCACATACTTCACATTCACTGGCATCAGGATCCTTAGGCACAGCTTTGAAGATTGACTTCCTGATGTCTCATTTGATTGTAAAGTAATAATATTACTAACATTAGGAATTCCAAAACACTTTTCAAAAGATGATATTCTGTCAGAGAAAAGTTTTTAGACTCTGATAATGTTTAATGGCCAGAGTTATTTCATATATTAACAAACCATCAAATTAACTAATAATTTGACATCTGGTTTTTAATCCAAAACAAGATATATGGTAGCTAAAACATAAGATTTAAATTCCATCTTAATAACATAAGTATTTGTCTTTTGAGCATCTTCCTTGCCAGTCTTTGGCCTTGCGTTTGGTGTTCCCATTTCTTTTATGCATACATTTTCAGTGTTTTTTTCTCATGCTGCAACACATTTCATCTTTATGAGAAGGTAATGGCCTTGTTAGTTGTTTGCACTATTAAATGTTTTGATACAGACTTTGTGCTTAAGTAGTAATGTGTTTCTTGACCCTCCTCCGATTAATTGTCATGATTCTTATCCATCTGTATTTTTTTCTGTGCTTCCACATTAGCCACAACAAGGTTTGGTTGAACAAACTTTGATCCACTTTTATTATGACCACCTAGGGTAGAGTTTCCCCTATATTTCAGGTTGATCTAGATTGTTTAAAGTAGTTTTTTTGTAACTCATGTTTTGCTTTGGAATAGCAGGTTAAAGACAGTGTACCCTTTGATGACATCATAACATCATTGAAGTTCAATATGAATACGTCAAATTCCATCTTGATGTCTCAGTATCCTAATTTAATGAGATTTCTGCAAACCAGCCCTGGAATAGCCACAATATTAATTGGTCTTTTTGTGTCATCGTCTACTAACAAAAGATTTTCAATCACTGCATTTAATTAGCCACTAAAGTTCAAAAACCTTTTCATTATATAGCGTGCCTCCATTTTTTTCCAAGTTCTAAAGTGATGTGAATTTGTTCCAATAATTACCACTTGAAGTTCTCCTTGATGAGCCTTCTTTTAGGAAAAGTTAGTTATGATCACAGCAACAGAAATTGTACTCATTGTTTTGATTTTCTAAGTTAGCTAAAACTTAATGCTTAATTTAATGGATTGTCTCCAAGATGATATGAATATTTATATGTATCTTATTTCCTGTTTGTGGCAAGCATGACTTTTTCAATTATAGTTTGTTGTGTTATAACAGTTGTGATGCCCCAATGAGAAGAAGAACCATTGATTCTGTATTTGCAATGTCATTGGTTGTTTACCTACCATTAGCTCATTAGCATTCTAATTTTTAAAGCCTTATATACTAAAGTGCCTGACTGGATGCCCTTTCCTTCAAATTACTTTTTCGATATTATTATCTTATGTCGAATTACTGAGCCATTTAGAATTCATTACATTCATGTGCTGCTTTTTTAACCATTGCACGAACATAAATGTTGCATAATTTAATTCTTATTCTTATTTCCCATTGTTCTTTTAGTTGGAAAGACTTCACTTATCACCAGATTCATGTATGACAGTTTTGATAGCACATATCAGGTAATTCAAACATTTTTTGTACTCATATAGGTCCAAAAAAGGATCTTAATCAGAGAAAATGGCATTATCATTTCCTTGTGTTTTGTCCACTTATTTTGTCAGTGGTACTGTGCATCTGTGGTGTTAAATAGCAGCGATATTGGGAGCAAACAGTTTCAGATAAGGAACTAAAAACGAAAAAATTAAAAGTTACCTGAATTTGCTGAAGGTCATTTTGCTCTATTAAAAGATTGCATTTCTAGAATGTATCTTATTGGAATATTTAAGATTGAAAAATATAAATGAAGTTGGAAAAAGATTTTATCATCAAACCTTTTAAATATAGTTGATATTTTTCAAGAAAATTATTAGTTGAATAAAGTGTGTAGTTATTTCCTTTTTTTTATTAGATTTTCTTTAGGATTTATAGACATTTCTCGTTATGAATTTTTGTAAACCTTTCCCCATTAATAAGTTGAACAAATGTTTTGTGGTACAAAAATTTACACTTGGGAGAAACAGCGACTTTAGCATGCTGGATTACCTTTTCGTCAAACCTTTTTAATAGCCAGTTGCAGATCGAAATCACTAGTGGATCATTAGAAGAGCACATGATTGGCTGTCTAACGACCAATCAGCGTCCACTTCAATCCTGCTTTTTTGTTAGAGTGTTAAGACAAACTCTTTCTCCTTTCATAAAGCAGGGTTTTGCATAGAGATGTAGACAGGCTCCAAAACTCCCAGATGACCTTTTTTGCCTAGTAATTCAAAAATTATTACCGGTACTTTTTGTCCATCATTATTATTTTTGCTACCTTGGTTGACTCTGCTCAAGGTAATTACAGTAATGCCATATGTCTTTTTACAACTGAAACGACTTGACTTTCTTCTTATTTCGCTGAAGCTGAGCAAATTCAAAATGGCTAGTTCTGTTGCCAAAATACTGCAGTGTTTGTTTTCAAAACACAACTCTTTATTAGTTAAAGCGGGAATCATATTAACCATAAACTCGATTTTGGTTCTACTTTTTGTTTCTTAAGTAAAATCAGTTTTGAATTAACAATGCATCAATTGGATTAAAAAGGATAATTAAGCATGGCTGACTATATCTCGATCTTGTCACCTTTCCCCAGTCTTTAATGCATCCATCCAACTAAAAAATTATCTTAATTGGTTTGAGGTGCCTAGTCGCATTACCTTGAGCTGTTTTTTCTTTCATCTCCTAGGCTACGATTGGGATTGACTTTTTGTCAAAGACTATGTACCTTGAAGACAGAACAGTAAGTGTCTATGAGTGTTGAGTCATGTTTTGAGGAATTGTTGTGAGATTTCAAACTGTCTATAGAGAATGACGTCACATATACTTTGCTTTACAGTTTTAAATTTAGGCCTTGTCATCTGAAACGTTTCCTCAAGCAGCTACAGCTGGCCAAAATAACTTGGACTTGTGTATAAACCTATATCGTACACACCACTGCTGTACAGTAATTACAGCGTTGATTATTTTTTAGATTTATTTTAGTTCCTGTTAACACAATCAGATTTAGTTACTTTTACACAATCAAAGATTTTCGCTGGTGTTGCTTTAGATGGTGTGTGGTCAAATCGACAATTGTAAAGATTTCCTTTGTAACGTTACAACTTTGTTCCATCCCCCCTGACAATCTTGGATAAACCGGCTTCGTTTTCCTGCCAATCGTTCAAAAATTCTGTCCCTTGTTCCATAATTTGTGGATGATGTGGCGGATTTTTTTGGAAAGAAGGGAGTTAGGGATTGCGGTAACTAATTCTTTAGCAAAACACCCATAATTCCCCACTTGTTTCAAGGTAGTAGCCACGACGCACCGATTGCTTAAAGTTCTTTTTAAGCTCCTCTTCAGACGATTTCGCAATCGATTTATTTGAAATCACTAAAGAAAAGATAAGATTGTCACTTATGATATACTCACTGGCAGACACCTTCGAAAATATATTTTAGAAGATAATATGCAATATAGAGAAGGATTTTGACTTAAAACAGAGTCCCACTCTTGGGGAACCGTTTACCAAGTTTCGAAACACTTATTTGTTTTGGGCTTGGAAGCATCAATATTAGTTTTCTATTTACTTCTAAATAGTTTTGTTTAGCAAAAAGCATTCTGTGAATCTTAAAACATTCAGTCTCTTTCAGCAGCTAAAGCAACTAGTATACAAACAAATATTGAAGGGACCAACAGCATAGTTTGCCATAGATAAGAATCGAATAATTCTAATAAATAATTGAATAAGCAATATTGTTTACATTACCTCTTATAACCGTGTTAATGTAATTTTTGTAATGCGAGTCCAAACAGTTTCTTATAAGTTTCTTCCTACTCGCTTTGACCAGACCACGTGACATTCGATTGTCTAGGTGTAGCCTGGACACATCAAGAAGTGTTTACAGTCAATAACGACAAGTTACTTGTTTTAGGTACGGTTACAGATTTGGGACACGGCTGGACAAGAAAGATTCCGAAGTCTTATTCCTAGCTACATACGAGATTCATCGGCAGCCATAGTTGTTTACGATATATCCAGTAAGTAGCTCATATTTCAAACCAGTCGCACTTTCCTCCAATTACGCAGTCTTTGTCTTTTATTAATTGTACTTAACTTTGTGAAACTGTTTCAATTGCGGCGCTCTGTGTGGTGCCATTGTTCACAAACCAAGACCAATGCGCAGGAGCACTGAGGTTATGACACCCAGGTTGCATGACAAAAATAAGTAGCCGAGCCTAAATGGGAGCTAGCGTGGCTGGCGATTTCGGGGGGCATACGTTGGCGCCATTGCAGCGGTTGTTGTTGTTGTTGCTATTTGTAAGACTGCAATGTACAACGAGCTATGTGACAACATTTTGAGAACGTCTCCTGGTTCCCAGGGCACTTAATAGCATTATAAAAATTACAAAGTTGTTTATGAAATGAGGGTTTGGGAATCCGGGGGCTTTTCAGAGGTAATCCTTTCAAATTGTTTCAAATTTGGCTGTTAAGGAACTTTTGTGTCTGGGCCCAAGTCCTGGATTTTTGTAATTGAATTTAAACATATCGCTAAAGACCTTGCCAGCAAGGAGTCTGGGACTAATCTGCCTCTTTTCTAAGTACACCTGTCAGTTGGACAGTATTAAGAGGCGGGAATGCAGTTTTTCTGAGGTCATCAAGCTTGGCCTCCCTTCTGTAGCTCTACTAATTTCACCTTCCAATTTCACCTACTACTAATTTCAGCCTTGATATCAGCGCGATTTTAGCGTGGTTTTAGCGTGATTTTGGAATAATATTTGCGTGCATCTTCCCAAATGCTGAATAAGAAATCATGTTATATTTTCAGTTGTTGTTTACAGGCCCAAAAATGAGTTTTCTCGTTGTCAAAAGAACGAATACCACCCGGATTTATCGACTCCAATGATATATTTATCGCATTGCTTCTTTCTATTTCCGTTGATTCCAGGAGCATATATAGCAGGTCTCTTTTTGACGTCCTCTCCAAACTCGCTTGCTTTTATCTTTTGTTGGATTTGTTTCTGTTATGATTTTCCGTTGTAAAATTGCACAGCTGGGATTAGATTTGGAGACGGGCCTAAGCCACGTGCTCACAGAACTGATCTTGCACTTTTGAGACCTTGCCGTCAGCTTTCTTAGCCTTCCTGAGCCTTGTCAACATGACAGAAATCCATTCTCGTATTTGATTTTCCACGTGTTATTCTCTGCGCTTCGAACGTCGGTGCTTGAGAAGTACCCACGAAGTCAAATAACGCGCAGTCTTTCCTTGAGTTGCTATTAGCAACCATCCTGACCCACCTTTTTCTACCATACCTAACACAGCTTCATAGCCAGTACAATACAATGTTTGAGCATTACTGTTGAAAGCTAAGTTTTGGTAGTACAGTCTGGTAGCTGCGGTGGCGGCACCAAGCCCTCTTTTTTTGAAAGTGCAGTGTGTATTGTCTCTCCCGACTGCATCTTCATGCTTCATTCGAAATTTCACTGCCAAATGTGGTAAAGAAGCGTTCTGTAATTAGTCTACAAATGAATAAGTTTAATTAGTCTATTAGTCATATAGTTTACAAAGTTGGCTATATATTGAAAGCATCAATTTACTCGTGAATCTGTGACTAGAATATTTGTTATTGAGTTATTTCAGAAACGAAGCATAGATGGACACAGCCTGTACATTGCAGTTACATTTTGATACGTTTCGCTATGTTCCCCTTGGTGCAATTGACAATTGACTTGTGCATTCCTGAACATCTTATAATTGCATTCAATTTATCTTTCAATACCATCTAAAAAAAATCTTCTAATGTATTTTGATGCCTGTCCAAATGCTTTTCGATGCATCTTGCACTGCCTTTCGTAAGACATCGTACGTTGGTGAATCAACCATTGCATTTCAATGCACCTTCAAAATTCATCTTGATGCATTTCCCAATTCTTTTCAAGTACTGGAGTCTAGACCCCAACTTAGCCTGGGCCCCAACGTAGCCTGGGTCCCAACGTAGCCTGGGTCCCAACGTATCCTGGGCCTCAACGTAGCCTGGGCCTCAACGTATCCTGGGCCTCAACGTAGCCTGGGCCCCAACGTAGCCTGGGCCTCAACGTAGCCTGGGCCCCAACGTAGCCTGGGCCCTTGACCATTGTTATTAGATGACTCATTCGCCTTCTTTGAATCATTCGCTTCCGCCATATTGTATATTTCGTGCTAAACGCTTCACTTCCTACGCTTTCTTCGCATGCATCGTTTCCTTCGAAACTATGTTTTGTATATATAGTTCGCGTTTCATTGTCTCTCTCTCTCTTCCCTCTGCCCTTCACAATGCTGTTCTCTGCATCTTCCCGCACCTTTGATGCATTTCCTTGACACACCCGTCTACCCTTCTTCATGTGTGTTGCTTTGTTTCTACCATAAATCCAGCAAGCGAGTAGGCGGCTGCCCTATTGTGTCCGAGGAAGTATTCAAAATAGATCGGTCTATACTTGGTGTGTGTAACGACTTATCCTAGAGAGAGATTTCCTGGGTGCCTAATATTAGCAAAGAGGGATTACAAGTTCATAGCAGTCTAACAGATAAAAACAAACAAACAACTCTCCTAGCATGCAGGGGGATGGACACTTAGCGACAACAAGCATAGATTCCCATCACCCAAATAGCTTGTGGTTTTGAGCCATTTAAAACTAGAATTTGCTAGAACTGAGCATTCGCTAGAATTATTTGCCTTCCTGCCTGGACGCAAAACTCCTCTTTGAACAAATGCCCTCAAAAATACCCAACCCGTTTAGAAACCCCACCCATAAACCAGCAACATTAAAGCCATGCTTCTTGTTCTTCTGTGGTCTTCTTGTCATATTTGTGTGGGGTTTGGATGATTTTGCCGCGACTGTTCTAGTTGTTCGTTTCACTTGGCGGATGTTTGATCTGTTTTCTGTCGATCTGATTTCAGCTCGTTTTCTTTCGCCTGATACTCAACCGTGTCATGCGGACCTCTAACCTGTCCCTGGCGGAGGCGTATTTGATGAGGATTTTTATGGATCACTTTGAACCTAATCAGAGGGAGTATGTCGTATTAAAGATGTGTAGTAGCCACACGGGCTTGGAATAACGTATAGCTTTTGTTCTTTGTTGCTTGAAGAGGCTCAGATTCGGCCTTAGGCTCTGTTGGTCATATCCCCGTTCCATCATATCTGACACTGATTAGGTCTGTGGAGTGATTTTCTTTTCGACTGCCCCGCCTTTTGTAGCCTCTGGTATTGAAGCCTCTGGAAACGACGAAACACATCATTGGTCCATTGGCAAACGACTCTGTTTTGTTGGCAACGACGTAGGAAACATCGTTTAAGTTGGCCTAGTTTTAGAGCTTTTGGAATGGCTGTTGCAGGCTGTTGTGGATGGCTGTGGAGGAGAAATAGGGCCGTTTCAACAACACAATTAGCAGAAGAAGGGCACTTTAGAGAGCTGTATAAGGGCACTTCATCCTAAATGTTGATGGGAGCATGTACCCTC
Source organism: Nemopilema nomurai (assembly GCA_003864495.1). Taxonomy (NCBI): domain Eukaryota; kingdom Metazoa; phylum Cnidaria; class Scyphozoa; order Rhizostomeae; family Rhizostomatidae; genus Nemopilema; species Nemopilema nomurai. Next base: position 231,055 of record ML133499.1, on the reverse strand, counting down.
CTCCTGGCTTCTATGCATATAAACGATTTTTAAAATGACTTCCATCTTGAATCTTCTTGGCTCTCACCGGTAGCAGCAAGAAACGGCCTAAATGTGTCTTGAAGGGATTTGCCTTCTCCAAAGCTTACATTGAATCAAAACATAACACGATTTTCTTTACCCCCATACAACAGTTAGAAATTCATTGTGAACCTGTTTTTGCGAAGCGCAGGCAAGAAAAGGCGCAAAGACATATCCTTGGGTTCCCTTTATCGGGAGGATTAGCCATTAACTGAACCCATGGTTCAAATTTTTGAGACTTTTCGTAGTCGAGAGTAATTTTCTTACTTTGGAAATTCAGCTCTTTGAAGAGAGTTGGAAAATGATATATCCAACCAGCGCTCGGAAGAAGTGTCCAACCAATTGGAATCCGAAGTCCGACCATTTCCAGCCCTTTGGTGCATTGGCCGTCCGCGCGCATTAAGCCAACAAGAGGCAGACAAAAGATGGCTGCGGTCTCTTCTAGGCCCTGGTCCTTGAGTGGTAAACGGGCACCACACAAGTAGAAACAATTCTCAACCTTGTAATCGGAGAAAGCCATTACCAAGTCCAGGTGGGCGGGAAAGGGCAGAGGTCAGCGTTGTTTAGGCCTGACTCTGTGGCCCTTTGTGACAATGGGTGAGAAATGTACCAGATTTTGGAGCACACGTCGCTCCATGTCTACTTATGCTGGCCCCTCCTTATTATGTTTTGGGTTAGCTTTTGAAGGAACCCTTTCCCTTTTTTCAGCTTCTTTAGGCCTTGGACATGTATTGCCACGCTCTATGGCCTCAAATTACGTACTCGATGTTTTTGCTTCCACTGGCTAGTCATTATTCACCAGATGTTATTATAGCTTCCAGAATTTCCTAGGATTCCTTTTTCCCAAGAATCAGTTTTGCTCGCTATCGATCTATATTTCAAGACCAAAGATTGTTTAAAGAAAGGGTGAGGGGGGGGGGTCAAATGTGAAAATAGAGGGGCTTAGATAAGGCCGCTACCAGGATTTCTACATTGTCTTGAATATATTATGCTCTGCAAAAAGTGGGCAGCCATACCCCCGCCCCGAACCTCCCACAGTTTTGCTGGCCTGATTTTTACCTTGTATTTAACATCTTCACTCAAAAGAAAGTTCTGGTTTCTGTGTTTGCCAAAACCCAACCCCGCCCCCGTGTTGCAGCCCCCGATCTCTTGACACTAAAGGTTGCTCAGTCAATCTCATATCATTTGTCAGACTCATATCCATTGAGTTGAACTGTGGTTGAAATCCTCTTGGCTTGCATATTAGAGCGTATACAACAAGGTGAAATAGTGTCCGATCATATTATTGTTATCAGTAACAAGCAGGAGTGGTTTTTTAGTTCATGTAGGGATAATCCTAGATGACACTCAACCATCACATCTATGCTATTTTTATTTACTAGAACGTAACTCTATCTGTTGGCCGTTCTAGTTACGTGCCCCGCAACATTGTTGGTTTGCCCTCGGAGACATTTATGATATCTAGCATGAAGTGTCAAGTTGGAACATGGGTACTTTTTCGTAGCAAAGAACTTCGTGTTGAAAGTGACCAGTGAATTTATAGTTTTTGTTGAAACTGAATTTTGATGCCCAAATTCCGAAAGTGAATTTATGCCACCGCGGGAGTAATTGCTGCGTTTATATATAAATGGGCCTGGGCATTCTCGCAATTGATGGAGTTGAATTTGAATAGAAGGTCAGGTTGTTTGGGGATTTTTTAAATGCTCCCATCCCTCTTAAAAATGAATTGGCCCGCCGTCATGGCTTTCGACTTGTTTCACCTGCAGCCTTTAGAACTCGTAGCGAGCACAATGGCGGCTTGTTGCCATAAAACGTGTCATCTTTCTGGCGGTCCGGAAGCGGTAGCACGAAATTTCTTGTCAAAAAATCATGGTATCTATTTTGAAAGGGGCCAGTTGAACCGAAGGGTGACATAATCTTGTTTTGTGGGAGCGTTATGCCATTATCCCCAGCTTGGCCAGCTTTTATTAGCAAGGGCAGTTGTCAATTTGGAATGCACCTTGGGGCTTGTTGTAATGACGTAGGAACCGAAGGGCCAGAGGGGCTGGGGTCTGGAACACAGGCTACAGAGGGGCTAGTACCCCCCACTTTTTGACCAACCATGCAAATATTCCCCTTCCGAGCTAAATAGTGCTCTTGCAAGACCAAAACGAACTCCTTCAAAATAAAAATATTGGTGTTATATTTGCCCCCTTTTTGATCTGGCCCCTAGGTTTTAGATGCTTCCCATGTTTCAAACTGGTTGTGTCTTAACCCTCGGGTAATCCCAGCAGTACAACCGATGGGACCCAGAATGTAGCGAGGGGGGGTGGAACTTCAATTGAAAGAAAAGGAATAAAAAGAAAAGAACTAAAAACGTTTTTAGCAGCGTTCAAAAAGGCACAAGTTACAAAAAATTGGGGGGGGGGGGGGGTCATTGGTAGCTTGTTGTCGGTGGCCCTGATGACACACCGAGACAAACAGGGACAACATCAACTTGAAACTTAGGCCCCGTTTACACGAGAGTAAAAGGAACGGATCCAAAAGATCCGGATCTTTTAGGTACGATATGGGTACGATGCACAAGATGCGTTTACACGAGATCGGATCCTAAACTATAAAGCGTTTACACGGGAACGGACCAAAAGCGAATTTCTCTTTTTAAGCATGCGCAATGACAATTGGTGATTGTTAATTTTCAATTTGGTGGTCGCGTTACTGCCGTGTCTTTGCGGATCCGTATCCACCCGTTTACACGGCGCCGATGAAGGAACGGATCCAAATGGATTCGCTCTCTGATCGTACCCAAAAAGGTACGGATCTCTCCAAGAAAAGATGCGAATCCTACCGTGCCCGTGTAAACGCAAGGCCTATCGTAGCCAGTTTGGGTACGGACCTATGCGGATCCGTTCCCGTGTAAACGGGCCTTAGTGGCAGGTGCACGCAGAGCACGGTTGCTCGGAAGGGGTTTATGTTAATTTGTCTTTGGGGGTTGAAGGGGGGTTGAAGTGTGGATTGGTTTGATTGTCAATTGTTCTATCACGTGTTTCCGGTATGCCTTCGTAATCCTCTCCTCGCATAGCAATCCGATTCGCTGTCGGTCGCTGTTTGCATAAAATAATCGAATTTGAACCCAGTATGACTCCGGTTTCTGTTCTGACTTTCCAATATGGAATCCATACGCCCATCAACCTAGGAACCGGGGGATCCTTGTCCCCACTTTCCAGCATTTGAGTTGAAGTGCCCTTTCACTGCCCATAAACGTGCCTCATCTCAGTCTCAACCCCCAACTGTCTCAAGGATGCCTCCAACATCGTTGCTTTTACTCCGCAAAACCAACAGTCGCCGAATGCTTTATGTTTTCAGGTACGAATTCATTTGAGCAAACAGACAGGTGGATTGAAGAGGTCCGGGCCGAGCGAGGCCTCGAAGTCGTGATTATGTTGGTAGGCAACAAGACCGACTTGACCGAAAAGAGGTTAGACCAACTTATTTTACTTCTGTCATGCAGAAGCATCCCACCACATTTCTAACATTTCTCTTTTATCAGTAATCATACTGTTCTGTTTTTTTCACTCCAAACCGGAATATTTACTTATTCTTTTGTTGAATACATCTTACAGAACACATCGCCTGACAGAATTGTAAATTGCCTTGCATAGGTGTATATTTTTCCCGCGTATTCAATTACCTTGATTTTTTTTTTAAGTGCTCATTTGTGTTCGCAAACCAGAATAATGTTTTTAAAGTTTGTTTGTTGCCGAAAAAGATTTCGAGTTGAGGCTGAGTTTCATAGTAAAATGTTTGACTGAACAAAATTAAAAACGGGCAATAGGCACCAGAACTTATGTTAGTAAGCGCTCTCAAGGAAGTCGTATGGAATAGTTTGACGAAGAATTTTTTTAAACTTTGTGTCAATCCTTTTTTATTTTCATACTTTTTGCTGGACTGTCAGTCACAAAAGCCATCAGATTTTTCCACTGATGTAATTCAACTCTGACCGCAATTTAGTGCTTTTATAAAGCCTATAATGCTTTCATGGGTGTGTGCTCCCACGGAAGTAAACCCTGACCCCTATTCAATAGGGAAAATCTTTTACAGAAGTCTTCGTCTAGATGAGTGAGGAAAGCAACACCCCCCGAAAGACCGTTCGGAAATGAACGCAATAACCAGAGAATATTTAGAAAACATCTGCGAATTCGACTGAGGTATCATTCATCTGCAACAGTGCACTGTCTCAAGGCAGTGTTTGCCTCCCTACCCCGGTGTAGGCCCCTCTCCTGCTAGGTGTACAGTTTTGGGAATTTTTAATCTTTAAAGTGCTTTGAAGCTTTACCATATACGAAAGTGTTCCAATTATTTCAGGATTTTTTTTGCGATGTCTGCAAACGAAAAGTTTTTTCTCTTTGTTTCAGACGAATTTCGACAGAAATGGGCGAGCGAAAGGCGCGGGAACTGGAAGTAATGTTTATAGAAACGAGTGCTAAAAATGGCCACAACGTGAAACAGGTATGTGGGATCGGGGCCTCTCGTTGCGGATAATGTGCTGTAGCTGGGATATCATAGATGACAAGGCTTGTGTTTCGTGTTTTTAAAACTCAAAGTGTCATCATCAGTTAATCATTTGTGATTGTTTCAGTGAGCTGTCTGCCATGGTTTTTGTTATAATCAGCTTCAGACAGCTAATTGCGTTTTGCAACACTGCAGATCTTGAGGTGTCCCTTTCTTCTCGCCCTTGTTATTAACATTCCTCTGGCGCCCATGAAACTTCGTGAGCCACAAATGAAGATGAAATCCTCGACTGCCCACGCGATGTCAGCTGATCTGTTTTGCAGCTCCGCAGGGGCTCGATAGCAGGCAGCTTTTCGCTTTGTTAATCGCGTGTCATTTGCCCGAAGGAAGCGAAGTCTCGCTTTTGATTCCTGGGCGGAAAGATACACCCTCTCCGCTTCGGCAAGCTCAAATTCCATGTCAGTGCTTGATAAAGTGAACCCTTCCATTTAATTGGAGCAGTGTAGAAATATTTATTTATTCAAGAGAGCCACAAATGTAGTCTTTGGGTGGACACCAAGCTCAGATTCTACGATGAAGTACCAACACGATGGCAGGCGACTGATGATATTTCGATGATATACAATATTCCATGTGATCTTTTACAAAACCTGCTCTTTAGGGTTTATAACGGGATTGGTTTTAGTGTAGATCTCTTGTCGTCGTCTCTTTAGTTATTTCGAAAGGTAGCTGGATCGCTGCCTGGTCTCAAGGAAGAAAAATCGCAAGAGCAATCCAGGTCGCAGACTATAGAACCCAAGACAATACCAACAAGTCAAGAGGCCAGAGAGGAGTCTTGGTGTAGCTGCTAACGACGCTCGTTGCTTCAACGAGACAAGTATGGGACAAATGTATCCCAGAATACATTGCCGCAGGATCCGGATGCCGCCTGATACCCCTGTGCCTTATAATTGATTGTTTGGTTTTTCCAGTTGATCCGTGGATCCGAGCTCATTGGATGACATTGAAAGTTCAAAACGATTTAGCAATGATTTGTTGATAGAGATTTCTGGAAATTATTTTTTTAAGTTGCATAGTATCTAAATTATAGACGTTTGTGAATTATAGTGTAGAGAGAAAACTTTTAATCATTAAGAAATTTCTGGCTTGTCAGTTCTTGCCAGCCTGTTTTGTATTTCAGAAGGATAGGTCGTGGAGAAGTTAGATGTTTGGTTTAACAGAATTTTGTTAGAATTATTGTTGTTTTGTATATTTCGGAATACTAGTTGCCCAAGAGTTAAATTTTCTTTGATGCGCTCTTAAGATCCTTGTCATGTTTGAGGGGGACGTTCCAAAAAAGTGGCTGGCCATTTAAAATGAAGGGGAGGGTAGTTCAATGAATTTGTTAACTGAGGGATTGATAGGTCAGCTAACTAGTTGCCTTTTGTCGTCCTCCCTAGAGATTTTTTTCAATCATGATTTTGTGACAAAAATTATCCCGGCTACCAACTTTTGGGTATTTGTGTTGACTGGGGGCTTCACACCCTCTACGCCCCCCCCCCCCCAACGGCACATTCCTGTTTAAGGTACGCCTTGTTAAGTTGTCCCATTTTCATTTTTAACTAGCTGAAGTATTTTGTTTTGCCACGAGGCAAGCTATCTCCAATGAGGTCACATGTGATGCAAGCAACCTTTGCTGTTTTCAAAAAATGTTTCTATTGTTATGACGTCATCTTTATACAATTACAGTTCTCAATGGAACGTGTACCTTTCTGGTGTTCATGCTGTTTAAAAGTACGAATGCTAATGATGCCGATTGCCAAAAATCTCTAAACGTACTTAGTCTTGAAATAATTTTGCATCTATCCACACAGGACAAAAAATGTTTACAATCTAATACCTTGGACAGATGCCCAATGATTCGATTATATTGGAGCTGATATTGAAAAGCTATAGCTTTTGATTTGAATAAACAGGAAGATGGGAGCCACCTTAAAATGGCTGCCAAAAGAAATGATATTGTCTTTAGCCAACGTTTGAATCCCTTGTTTTGTGTTCTTGATTTGTTGGTTGATTTTAGCGGAGACAGACTTCATACTTCTATATGACAGATGTTGTTTATGACGCGAACCGTATTTACCCTTTCTAGAAAAGAAATGAAAGCTGTCCTTTATGTGATATTGTCCAAGATGAGCCGCCGTGAATCATTCTATCAAAACATTACAGAAGGGGGTCATGTGTAAACCATCAAGGGTATTGTTAGGGTCCGGGACACAACAAGATATGTGCTTTAATGTCCAGTTGCACCCTCCGATTTACAAAGATATCAAATAATTGTATGAAATTTTGTATTGTTTTCTCCTTTTGCGTACAATTTTCTCCTTGGAAATCGCGTACAAAGCACTTTGAAGGTCCCTTTCGACTGGCCATGGCCATTGCAGTGCCGAAATCGTTGATTGTTGAAGGTGTTATGAATAGCAAGTACCGTTTTAGGATTTGTTGTTGAAACATAACACATCAGGCCAACTCGATGTGTTGCTTATTGAAAATTGAGGCTGACTCACGGCCCCGCCCATTCACCAGTGCATCTTCAGCGTGCTTGATGATTACCGTGGGAGCAGCTGGGCGATTTGCGGATCGATCTCGACAACTTGGGAAAAGCGGCTGCTTTGTTGTCATCGCCCTCTGCGGCCATATTGTCATGAGCAGCAGCTAACCCACACATGGGGTATGACGTCATTTACAATGGGATTACTTAATGGTGATGCGAACAATTTGGCCATATCTCTAATAAGCGCACCACAGCGAGGCCAGTAGAAGGCTCCGTCACCCTGTTGCATTTTTGTAAAATGATGGAAAACAGAATATCCGTGATCTTCGATAGCGAAACGAAGTATTGTTCACGAATATTTAAGCCACAAAGTTAAGCAACACAGATGTTGTGGAAATTAATAACCAGCTCTGCTCAAGCACGTAAAAATTTTGTCGAAATTTTTGGAGCGAAAATCAAGACTTCTAAGAACGAGAAAAAGATAGATAACACATCATGATTTAAGAGATATCCGATGACTCACATTTGGGACCATATCTCTCTAGAAATTCCTTTAATTATATAACTTTTCCAAATTTATGATTAAGTTGTTCAGATGTGAATGATTAAAGGATATATGAAAAATATGTGATAACAATGTGCCTGCAATCGTAAATGTAAAAGTCTTTAGTCTGAAAAGCGTACGTACAGAAGATTGGTCTATTTTGAGCTCTTTTTCTCTCTTCAGTCAGTTTGCAGAGGCATCGGCTGGGCTTTTCTTTTAGTGATTTTTTGAAGCTCATCAGCTAATCATTGCTAATTTCTAATTGCCTGTCGTTTTTCAATATTAATCATGTCATTATCTGATTGTCTGTACATCATAAACGCGACTTTTGGAAGCTCTAATTGCTCGGTGTGCTGAGAAAATACCATGCTATGAGCTGATAATGTTACAATGCGAAATTTAACGAAGATAGGCCGACTAAATTGCATGGTGGACGGTGCAAGTATATTTCAAGACCTTGTGGTGTCCATCTGCGATCCTAGGGCCCGGGATTTCTGCTAATTTCATCCTTGGGAAATGAGTTGAAGGGCTTTCGTTTCCTGTTGGCCGGATTAGTATCAATCTGTCCATTCACCTGGTCAAATTGTGAAGCGATTTGGGCAATCGAGAAGGAAATGACTGTAAATATTTTTGCTGATTTTCATCCAGACCATCAGCGTCTGACGATTTACCAAATCAAAACAAATATTTTCTATAACGTATTTACACAATATTAAGAAACCATGGTACGCGATGCAGAAGAAACTGTTGTCCATTTAAGTGGTTGTTTTCCCTCGAAAAGTAATGCTTTGGCGATATTGTCTATACAGCAAATGGAAATATAAAATATAAACTGACTTTCTTCTTTAAGCAGTAGGCTTTCGTTCTTCAAAAGTATCCACCAAATATAATTAAGGTATGAATACGTCATTGTTAGAATGTTATATTAGAATTTCAAAACTTTACAGCAATGGAAAATGACGAAGGTCTGATTTGGTCTTATAAAGAGGTTACGAGGAAAACTGAGTCATGACATCAAAAAATACAAACGTAATCGTGAAATTTGACCTTCAACTCTTGGCTTGTTTGTAGCCCTAGCGACAAGCATTTAATTGCCATTTTGCACTTCCTGTTTAATGTATCACCCACAAACAAGTAAGGCTTGTCTTTAGGCTATTACAGTTTAATTGTTTTTATATTGGTCTGTATTTTTTGCTTTTGCAAAGGCAATAGAAGGAATGAGTGAGTTTGGCGTTATGAAATTGCCTTATTGGAAGATTTAAGTCCAGGAAATACAGGTTTGTAAATGAGGCTCCTGTTTTAGTTCGTGTACAGCTACTCAAACAGCCAAACTTATGCGATGACCACAAACTTTTGTTAGTTCTGCAACAGTGGTTCCCATCGACAGTGCACGATTTGTACCCCCCGACCTCCCTCTTTTCTCTTAGCCTAATCTGCTTTTCATCTCGATGCTGATTGGTCGAGAGCGCTTCAATATTTGCCGACTTTGATCAGTGTGAACTGGTTGCCATTATTCGACGGATTTTGAGCATAGGTGAAAGATGGATGGAAGAAAACCTGCATAATCAACAAATGTACCAATTTTTCCTTTTACTTTACTCTTGTTAGTCGAAAAGTGTATCGTGCTTTATTTATAATACAAAACTTGCTCGATTTCCACTGGCAGTTTTAAGAGCATGGAGCCAAACTTTCGGTGCACTTCGTTCATCGGCTTCGCCATCTTGTTCGTCCTCACTGGGTGCAATGTTGTGATTTCAAAAGATTGTAATGTAACTAGACGTCTTGCTGTGGAACTTTTGCAAACTCCTGGTGTAAAGGATAACTCAACAAAAGCAGGTACGTTATACACTATTCTATTAATCGAGCCGGTTGTTTTTGTGCGACAGCAGTTTGAAACTTGCTGCATTTTCTCACCTTCAAAAGTCCACCGTGATGCATCCGTTACAGCATGTTTCATCAGTTCCGTAATCCGCCTTTAGTTTGGAATAAACCTAGGCATATTTCACTGCCTACTAGTTTTTTATTATTATGTGGGTCGATTGGTTTTCTTCAAGTGTGAGAGAGCCGAAGATGATTTGATCGTTTCTAGTGGCGGGTCAGATTTTTCTCTTCGAACAATTGTTCACTTAGCTGATTGCTTCATCCTTGGAAAGTTGTATTACCACCTCCGGCTCTTTGAAGATTGTCATACCTTTGAACCCTCGTCCATACCTCGGAGTTCAGCCCCGAGTTAAGAGAAGTGACTTTGTCGAAATATGGCCTAAACGTGGGTTTCATGGATGATTTTTAATCCTGCCATCCCCAAGTAACGCGTGTTAGTATCGATTCCTATGCCTTAATTTAAAACTTAGGCTCCTAGTTGGTATTTCCACGCTATTCGCCTGGTCATTTCGGCGTTTTAGAATAGCCACGCTATTTTTGGGTAAGCTGAATCGTCGATTGGAGTGTTATTTTGGAAGTCAGAGTTCGCACGGAGAAGCGCAGCAAACTTCAACTTCAAAGCCAGCCTGTTCCGTTTTTGGGGCCGTGGATTTGTAGCGACACTTTGCTGACTGTAAATTAAATTATAGTCAGAGATGCCTCATGAGTTTTTATTCTTTAGTGTTTGACTTGTTTGACTTGGATGCGTTTTTGGACCTGTTGAATGGACCTTAACTCACGAAGAAAGAACTTGAGGTCGAACATACTCGGACAAAGGATATTTAGAACCAAAGTTGTGTTCAATTGTTGTGGTCATTTGTATTGTCAAATACCAAAACAATTCACAGGGAATTTATAAATACTCTGGCGGCAGGTTTTAGATGCATGTCTCCCCAATTATTTTGATTTAGACTTTGAATCAATACCATGTAAGGGATTAGGACTTTATTTCTTCAACAAGAAAAATCGACACAACTCCCGAAAATTTAAAGTCAATGCCAGTTATTAAAGGACAGGATACTTCTTTGTTTGTTGAAATACATTTCAACTGATGTCACTTCCAAGTTTCTTGAGAAGCCAGTCTGTAAATTGGTCAGGGCCTCCCCTGGTTTTCAAATTAGCAACCCTTTGAAATGGAAATGCCATGTTCACTAAGGGAAATGACAAAACTTACCACAATTGATTTTGAATAATTATGGAATGAAAGATTTGACCAAATGATAGATAAGCACATTTTGACTTGTTATTTCAACACTGCAGATATCTTAGTTTTGACAAGCACAATTGTGTGTGTCTACTTGTTTGAAACTTGGATGGCTATCAAAGACTTTGAAAAGATACGGGTCAATTGCTTAACTTAATAATGCAGACAATATTAGGGTATAATGGTGTGGGGGAAATCATGAACGTTTTTCAGTATTGCACTTGGAAGCACCAGAACTTTTTGAATGACTACTGTAGGGTTAGAGTGGATTTTGAAGAACACATTGGTTCACAAGAAAGTGGTTTGAGCTATAAATGCTTAAACTTTCTTTGGGAAACATTCAATTAATAGTTGAAAGGATGTGATAGTGCGAAGTTGGATTAACAATGCATTTTATTTTATTCAAATAAAATGCATGCTAATCAAACTAGAAGTAATGTTTTAATATTTTATGACTCTGATTCTTTTGTGGCCATTCATGGCCTATTATGACAGAGCACAAACATGGAGTGTCTCTGACACAAGTGCCTCAAGCACCTAGTTGCTTTTGCATCCTTTTGCAAACTTTTGATCGAAAACCCGTTTTTTGCTTTTGCATCCTTTAACATTCTCTAGGCTACAAGCAATTGGAATAATAAATTGAAATGTGTGGAGTTAATATTGAATTTTGTGGGACAACATTGAGAAGTTAATGTCATCATGCATTACTGAAATCCAAAAAAGCTTCCTTGGAATTTTAAATAATCTGTTCTTAGCCAGAAAAAAGCAGTGATGTCCCATTTTGTTGATGTAGATTTGTTTGAAGATGCATCTTTGAAACTTTTGTGTTTCAGCATCACTTATGAAGTTTCATACCAAACTTCATGACTTGAAGCCCCTGAACTGAATCAATATCTAGCTTTTCAAAACAAGGAAATCTTAATTTGTCATAAAATTATACCCAATAAGAAATTTTGCTACCTTTGATCTGTTTGAGAAAGGAAATAAAAACCTGATGGTTTTGGACCAGGCATTGAAGTGAAGGAAATATTTGTTTCATTATTAATAGCTTAAGGATGTCATCTGGCCTCCATGATTTGTAGGAATGCCAGTATTGGCAGAGTCTTCAAACTAAAAAATAAATGTTCTTTGTTCTTATTTTGACAAATACTTTGGGTTTTGATGTTATTAAAATTCATTTTAGATGTCAAGGGAGTCATCTGTCAGTCAAATTTGACATGTTGCACCAACCAAATGGAAAAGAAACTTTTGAAGATCAGTGAAGGTATTCGCCTCCAAATGGTGTCAAAGCTCCATGGAAACATCTCAGATTCCTTTTTCAATGCATCACAAAACTTTAAAGGTATGTAAAGCTGTTGCAGATAACTGTATTTTTGTGATGATTTTGAAAATCACAAAAGTGTTCTTTTGGCCATTGTTGTCATGTTCATCTGACGTCATGATCCATGGTTCACAAAGATCACAACGCAAAAGATGAAGTTGCTGAAATTTGTGTTATTGTCAATATTTATTCCTTGGTTGGGTGATAGTTGTTATTTCAAAGTGGGCTAGCATACTTTTTCTTAGGGCAGATAAACCAGATACTAATTATGTACATAAGTCAATTTTGGGTTTTGTTCCCCAAAGATTAAAGTATTTTTTTGTTAGGCAACAGATGGACACCTAAGAGAAATTGGTTAATTTTTATAAGCTCATTCTGCTTCTCATTTGTCTGCTACAACCTTGATTTTCCAAACTCATCTATTTTCACAATCACTATGAAATCGTCATAAATTTTAATGTATCTTGTACCCAGCGAAGCTCTTGGAGCTGCTGTATGGAAAGTATATAATGTGGTGAGTAATGAGAACTCAAAAGAAGGCCAATGAATACTTTCATATTAAATCACTCTAATCTCACGTGAAATTATGTATAGATACTAATGCATGCAATTGAAATATTACAAAAATACCATCTTTTTTACCAAACTTCAACTTTGCAATATATTCATGGTTCATGTCTTGTTTGGACCAAGAAACATTTAACAGTGTCACCTCATAACTGCTTCCTCTTTGCAAAGGTTTGGAAATAATTTTTTGAGACTCTTGCCTCTAAACTAAAAGTTCACTTTACTCCAGCTGATGGTTTCATAATATACAAGTAGCGTGTGTTTGAAAGTTGTATCTAACAAAAGCTACACAAGTTTCTGGGAAAGTTTGAGTTTTGTGAACAATTGCTGCTGTGGTAAATAAGTTTGTTACGAAATGCTTTTTGGATATCTCATGTCCATTTTGAAACATGTTTTCCTTTGGGGTTTTTCTCTTAAAAAGCTTGAAGAAATAGTTGCCCTGGTTTTTTCTGTGTCAAAGCACTCTTCATAGATAAACAGAAATTAGACCTGCGGTTAGATGCTTTTCCCAATGTCTATTTTGGTGCTCTAATTTTTCCCTCTGTTGGCATATCCCGGTTATCTTTACTGAAGAAACTCTATATGAAGTTTACTGTGCCACACGCCAGCCAGTCAATGTTTAGTTTGTTTTCTAACCTGCAAGTTGTGTTTCATTCAAAGTCGACCACGAGTTGCAAACAATCAAGGGTCAGTCAGTCGCCAAAAACAATGAGCCGTATTGAAACGGAGGAATGCGTCTCACCACACCCTTATGGACCCATTTCCTGTCCCGAGTGTGGCAGTGTCCACAAAGCACTCTCGTCTGCAGACCCTCCTGTAAGAACATGTATCTGATTACATTGGTTATTCGTTGAAAGTGAGAGGGGATTGTTTGTGGTTCTTTCGACTAGGCCTTGATCAAACCACGTGGTACTTTCTATTCTCGACTGTGGTTGGAATTCCGAGAGCATGGCATTTAATAACTGACAAAAAAGCGCAAGGAAGCATTTTTTGGGCTTTGTGTTCGATGGGCAATGACCCCGGTGACCTAGTGGCAATTGGACATGCCACTTTTTGCGAGCAAGGAATGTCAAGTCAGATCCTAAATGCAAATGCATACTTCTTAAGAACTGATAACCAAAGGCAATTTGCAGGATAGCCTCAATTCTTTCTGTTTCGCCGGCTTCTTCTTGGGTCATTATACACGTGACCCAGTCGGACAAGGGGCGTATTAACAAACACTGACGAGGACTCGGTCATCATCCCTACCCTTCGCAGATTCACAGTTTATATTTCGCTGCTTTCAATGAGGTTACGTCTTACCTCTTACCAGATTCTGTGTTATAAACAGTGCCAACTGGTGTATAGACAGATAATTGTTTGGAACAGATGTGCGTTAAAGCGTTAGGCGACTGCCAGACGCGTTCATTTAATATGCACTATAGCAAAAGTTTCCCTGCATCGGTGTCATAGCTTTGCACTGACAATTGAGATGCTGGAGTGGCCCAAGACATTCGATCAGCCACCACAAATTTGCCACAACAACAACTTATAAGCACATTATGCATCACCTAGTTAGCAGTGTCCCAAATCCATTTTGTTATTTTTGTATTAGGACAATAGTCAATCTTCAAAGCTTTCTTCGCATTTTCCTAACTCTGCTCGTGACTCAACTCGCACGCCCCATAGAAAATCAATCTGTTCAGAGCTGATTGCCGTCAAACGTCTGATTGGTATTATAAGAACGGTGTATTCATAAGCACTGAAAATGGAACAAACAACAGGAAAATTTTAGCGACTCTTTGTCAGATTTATTGGCCTAAGTGCTGATTGGAAATATCGTGGCTTTGCTCGAAATCTTTTGGCTTCCGACGACAAAATTCTGTCGACAACTTTGTGCTCATCTTGTTAAAAACAAGAGTTCATATTTTTCAAACACAGTGAAGCAGACAATGGCCGCTTTATCGTCGAATCTGTTCGCTTTGAAATGGTTTTCAAGTCCTACTGTGCAAATTTAATCATCAGCTGAACCGGATTAAGTGTTACGCTTCCTTTTCTAATAATCAACTTAAGTCTTATTGCGAGGCCACTGTTTTTTATCTCCACTGATCACATAAGGCCTTAAAGCCGTTTCACCTACTGGAAACACAATTGGGGACCCCTAGAACAGAAAGCTTAGCTACTGAGAGAATATTTTCTTCATTTTTATCATATTTCATGCAAAAACTTGCTCACTATCTTTCTTCTAGTTCTATGCCTTGTCATTAATGCAATTTGAGGATGTTTGATTAAATTTATCAAAATTAAATGCAAAATATGCCCCTTTCGTTTTTTCGAATTTTCCTAGCGGTGAATTTTCTGTTCTTGCTTTGTAGGCTTTTACAAAAGTTTAATCGAAACGTCCTACAAGACCCTGGATACGCTGTACTCCAGGACGTACTCAAAGAGGTATACAAATCACAAGGCCATATTCCGCCATCTATTCACCAAGCTAGGGGACTACATGAGCAGCAAAGACGACGTGGACCTCAAACAGACAGTCGACAACTGGTTCTCGACGCTCTACCAAAAAGTGTACATGATAGCCAACTCGGGCTTCCATTTCGACGCGGTCTACCAACACTGCCTGCTGGAAACCGCCGACATACTGATGCCGTTTGGAGACTTCCCCCGCAAGATCAGCTTGCAAATAAAGAAGTCTTTCCTCGCGTCGAAGGTTCTGCAGGATGCGCTCGCCGTTGGAAGCAGCGTCGTTTCGCAGCTCCTGAATGTGAACAGCACGGAGAAGTGTGCGCATGCGTTCATGAAGATGACGCAATGCCCGGTGTGCGCGGGAATCGCGGAGAACGTGAAGCCGTGCCGCAATTACTGCTTGAACGTGCTGAAGGGGTGTACGGCCTATCCGGCAGTGGTCAGCCCCGCGTGGACTGAGTTCATCACAGAGCTGCACAAGCTGGCAATCAAGGCTGATGGGCCATTCAGCATGGAGGCCATTATTGAGCCCCTCGGCGTCAAAATTTCTGAAGGCATCATGTTCTTCCAGCTCAACAGTCAGAATATCACAACACATGTAAGCCATTCCAGCTTTTTTACACCCATCACCCAACAGCGCGTTCTTATAATTTCTTATTATTATGTTTATTATTTTTTGGAAATGCTGGATTTTGCGAATACACACTTTTTTATAAGGAACCTACCTCAAGGCCTAGTTCCAAAAGTTCCTTATTCGTAGACCTCAAAACATCAGATTTTAGTACCAAAAGTTCCTTAAAGGTTCCTTAAGTTCTCACTTTCGGTTCTTTGACTACAATAAGCCTTAACACTTCATAGAGAGAGGGCGAGGCAGCATATGTGGAAACTACTCAACGAAGCACTTTACACACGAATAGCAAACAATATATGCGAGTTTTGGTTGCAAATGAATGGAACCGGCTTTTTAGTTCCTGATGCTTGCAGTTATAGAAATATTTCAAATCGAAAAGTTCCTTAGGGATTTCATTTTAGTAGTATATATAAGTTCTTAAATATTTCGGCCTTCTACATGTAGGTTCCTTAAAAAATGGTTCCTTTATAAGCGTGTAATATACTGCCTGTTGATGATGCTTTGACTATAGCATTGAACGGATATTCCGAAACACTGGGCTTTTATTCCGCATGTGAGCCGGCGACTATGGAAATCCAAACTGCGCAGAGCACGAATACAATGTCACTTGACAACGCCCAGAATATGACGTAATCTCTTCAACAATTTGCACTGGGCTTTCACTCGCTAATCCTGCTTTTCCTAAGGGTACTAATGATCCCGTGGCAGCATGCAATATTCATCATCAGATGAATTTATTCATACGATTGTTCCAAGGTCATACTCGTAATCTACATTCGATTCTGTCTCTCCACAAGCGCATCTCTTAGGATTTCACCGTCTCAGGCTCGCGTCAAGGCCCTGAAATGGCACCATTCAAGCGTTGTTGTTGCTGCTGTCTTAATCATCGGAAATCCGCTGAGTGTATACTGTAACTCTTTTCAGTCAACATGCTTATCCAATGTGCTCGATTATTACTGATATATTGTATATAGTAAGACGAATATCTTCTTTGGTCTATAGGGCCTGGAAAGTGTTTTCTCCTCCCTGCTTCCTTTAATCATAGTCACTGCTGTAATACCTATTAAGAAGGGCTTTTATAATAACAATCCAATGCTTCTCTTCGTTAAACAGGTTATAAAGAAGTGTGGAAACCCACCGCCCTCCGAACTCAAGTCTTTGACGAAGAGAGACCTTTCAGACAGCATGTCTTACCCTTACAAGTTTGATGGCGCCAACGATGCCCCCCGTCCAACCACAGCGTATGGAACGAGTCTGTACAGGTAAATTGACAATTTCAGCTGATAATAGAGGGGGGGTTTAATTGCTTTTTATTTGTATGACAGGGTCCGAAATATTGAGAAATATTTTTAATTAAAGCTAGGTGTTGGTGCCTTCTGTTTCTTGTTTAAATTAGAGCTGCACCCAAACGCATGTTTTTTATCTAGCATAGCCGTGGTTAGATGCTCTTGTGTCATCATAAGGGTTTGGTGTTATTTGCTTTGTTAGCCTGTCGTGTCTTGAAATATTTTTTTTGAAGTTGCTTCGGAGTTGCTTTTACGTTTAGAGGAAAGGGACTGGTTTGTAAAAGAGTTTGCCTTGAGTGGGACTGACTCGGAGTAGAACTGTTTTGAAGATTTAGTGACACACATGAAGGAATCTTTTGAATAGATTCAGCCGTCTTTAATGTGATGTCATTATTAAGTAAGATAACTCTTATTTTATCTTGGTAATATGTGTGGAAGAAGCTGAAGGTCTCGTGATGGGTAAGCTGTAGAACATAAGAATATATGGTTGCATGAAGAAGCGGAAATAGAAAAGTTATGTAAAGGTAAAAAATGAGAGAGCCTAATTGTAACGAATAGAGGTGCGGAAAAAGTAACCAGAAATGGACCAGGGGAATAGAATAACAGAATTGCTAGTTGCTGAATGGAGATTGAATTTATCGGTTTTGGCAGTGAAGCAGCGAATAGTAGAGGCATGAATAGTTAATGCGTGCTAATTTATGGAATTGCAAGCGACATTTCACATGCCCCAACTCGAGGCAGCTTTTATTCAATTACCTGCTATTGCTGAATCGAGCAAGCGGAGCCCTGCAGTGCAAGCAGCGGCAATCCAAGGCGTAACACACTCAGCTACCATTTTGATTCAGTCTCCCATCGCGGCATAGTTTCCCGCGCAATTACCATGTTCGTCAGAAAGCGATGGTTTCACTGAGTTACATGTTGACCCCATCTGCAAGTTTGATTGTGTATTTGTCTGCTGGGATTGGGCTAGAGACGTTTGTTTAGGTTAAGGACAATGCGTTGTAAAAAATTGCAAGACGAAGAATTGAGCGCTTTTACTAAGGGTAGGGAGCAGCAAAACCCGCTGCCCCTTGCCCCCTTTTCGTTTCAGGCATTACTTGATTAGATCGGAAATGTGCTGTATTTTCCGGAAATAGCCCCCCCCCCCGAATAAGCCTCCACCCAAAAATGTCAAAAATAAATGGGGCTTATTCGAGGATTTACGATAATTGTGCCATTTTTTCCACGATAATACAACAAATATATTTTCATTTATTTAGATTTTTAAATCGTAATTATTGCGACAATCTAGTGTCCCTGGATACGGCTTTAAATCCAGAACTTATCGATTAGCATGTTTTCTTTGCTTTTGTTTAATGGAAGAATCTTTTACTTCGAATTTCAGATTGATATCAAGCCTGAAGAAGACTTTGGCGCAGTTTAAGGATCATTGGGTTTCCTTGCCTGGGAATGCCTGTTCAGGGGATTTCGCTGCACCCGAGGATGATTCTGCAAAGTGCTGGAATGGCAAAGCTGTAGACAGGTACCCAAAATTGGCACTTTTACACAACATATTCAAGTTTTGTTCTTTTGAAGTTAGTATTTGGTAACTGGTTTCGTGAAGAATATATTCCAGAGATCCCGATGGAAAAGGAAGAGGTCTTTTAGTATCGAGTGTCGGTTTGGTATAAATTGAACCCAGTAGCGGCGCCACGGGGTGTTTCATAGGTAAAAGGGTGTTTCAAATCATTGAAAGGGTGAGTCCTATGTTATAAAGGGCGCTTCTTATCTTTAAAGATTTCATAGTGGTCCAGAAAAATTTCGGGGCTCCGTTTCAAGCACCTCCCCTTTTATTCCCCCACTGTTGGCTGGCTGGCGCCGCCACTGATTGAACCATGCATGAGGGACAAATCAAAGTTTTCCCCCACTATTTTGTGACATGTCCACCATTTAGTTTGGTCTTTGACGCTTGTATTATTTGTGCCACTCTATAGTTACAATACACCAGTTGTAAAAGACGGTGTTGAATGGATGTTCAAGAACCCCGAAGTGATGCTGGACAAGAACTACCCACGCCTCAAAGTGCAAGAACAGGTGATGCGACTCAAGGACATAACACAACGCATCCATTCGGCCGTGAAGGGCGCAGATTCCAACCAGATCGACTTGGAGGAAAACAGCGGCGAGGGCTCTGGAGGTGGTTCTGGCGACGGAAGCGGCTCAGGCGACGGAAGCGGAGTCAAACCTACCGCGTGGGTCTGGACCCTACCCGCTACATCCACTGACGTCATCAACACAACGGGCGACAAGAAGAAACCTCCACGCTCACCTACGCCAACCATGGGAAATACTATTGATGAGAAGACGAGAAAGCCAGGTGGAAACGAGGTCGAAGACAACCTGGGCAACGGTCTTGGCATCAGCAAGTCGGTGGGAAATCGGTTACCAGGAAGCACTTCGTCTCTAATGACCGGACGATATGGCCTAAGTGTTTTATGCGGAATTATCAGTTTCTTTACTTTTTTCATTTTAAGGCAGTAGATTTTAGGTATGACAAAGAAAATATAACGCGGTTGGTAGTAAACTCTCGAGTCAGTGATGACCTTTTCTAGAGATCGAAAAGAAATCCCCAGTTGTCTCAAGAAACCAGGCATGATTCCACCCCTCCAATAAATAATTGTATGGAGCTGATGTTGTATAGGGTGTTTATGAATCATTTGTAGACATGTTCCAGTGGACCTGCTAAGTGACAACGTTCCAAGCGAGGCACACTAGGTTGTAGCATTGACAAGGCTGTGCTTCTTGCGGCCTTGAACATATATTTAACTGTTTGTCGCCCGTTGCTACCGACTTGTTTTCGGGTCGTGGATCATCGTTCTCTAAAGTTACCAGCCATGTTTGTTTCTTCGAGATGCAGAGAAAGCACCGATTCGTCTTTATCGACAGCAAATGTGCAAACATGATCTGGAGGCGAAATTGTGTAGTCCTTTGCGTACAAGGTGCAAGCCTCTAGTACGTCGTATGCTGGGAGAGAAAGAGATCGCCAATCGGTGTTACTACATGTCTAAATTTTATTGATATTCGTTTTTCGTAAAACTTTTATTATATTGGCTGTATGCTTGTAGTGAAAAGTTTTTTAGTAGTTGCTCATATAAGATACGTACAGTCAAGAAGTCATGCTTTTTCCTTTTCAGCATTGAAAGGGAAAGTTACCTTTGATTTGCTTTACAGTGGAAGAAAGCTCACAAGACTCCGCTTCTGTTGTTTATTCAAAAGCAAGAACAACGTCTTTAGATGCACCTCCCCTCCCATTTGACGCTAAATCAAAGTTCCCGTAACCATTTCGTTGTGAGTCTTTCGTGCCAAATTCTTTTAAAGTTCATACTTGTGAGTCTCTCGCATGCAGTATGACTTCTGGCTACCCTCGCTCGTCAAATTCATCAAATGATTTCCTCAAGTGAACGATTCTTTGGATCAATTGGACTTGTACAGATAGCTTTTGACATTTTTATCCCATAGTCAGCCAATGCTAGTTTTTTATCAAACGGATTGAAGTTGAAGACCTTTGACTGTAGAAGAAAGCTCATTAGATTTTTTTGTTACCGAGTATTTAATTTGTCTGTGTAATAAAATCTCGTCTAATTACTTTATCTGTTTTGTCCAAAGTACTTGACAGAACATGGTTGCCACAATTTTTTTATTGATGTCTTCACTCGAGCACTAAATGTCCTTATTGGCACACGAGTACCAGATGCCCTTGTTGGCACACGAGTATCAGATGCCCTTATTGGCACACGAGTATCAGATGCCCTTATTGGCACACGAGTACCAGATGCCCTTTTTGGCACACGAGTACCAGATGCCCTTATTTGCACACGAATACAAGATGCCCTTTTTGGCACAGAAGTAAAGATGCCTTTTGTTCACGACTCATGAATACCAACTTGCTGTTTCAATAATTGGTATCGCTCCAAGCACTGGAAAAGGTATGTGGAATTGTTCTAGAGTGGCTGCAGAAAAAATTGCTTGTATGTGAAGTAAATGCTTAAGGGTAAAAGCCCATAATGTTGTAAGAGGCGATGGGACACAAAGAATGGCACTTCTTCATTTGCCTTGGCGATCCAAATACAGGTTACCTGAAGGTCTTATTTTTGCACAAACTGGATGAGTTGCAAGCATTGATTCCTTGTTAGTTTCGTCAACTGACTGTATATTTAAGCCAGTTAGGTAAATCCCTTGTTTTAGTCGACTGAACAATGTTATTCCGCTAACCTCGAAAAATAGATACGCGGGCACCATGTATGTGGATACCTCAAAGGACCCAAAACCTCTGTTATTTAAGTACACTGTATAGTGCACAGATATGGGTCTTGTGTACAACCACAACAGCACGGATCAGCGCTTGTCTGATAACAACCACAACCACTTCTTTGATGCGATACAGATCCAATTTGAAGTTTAAACAGTCAGAAATTTCGGAAATTTTTATGTGCTCCGCTTGCACATCGTTCTTGACGTATAGGGTCATGCATAAAAGGTCAGTGAAAGTAAAGGCAATGATCTAAACCAGTCATGTTTCAAACCAGACCACTTCCCTTTCCGGATAATTGCTCTAGAAAACACCAATGGTGTGGCGTTTTAGCTATTTTTCACTCGCAATAAGAACTTGTGATGATACACGAAAAATTATAGCAAAATGCTGAGGCCAGAATAAGAAAAAGCTTTATTTTGAAATTTTCGATTTTGTATTTGGAATCTACTTTTTATAACAGGCTCAATGAGTTTTTGATGCATCTGGTGTTTAAAGCTGCCTCAATGAGAGGTAAAACAATCCATAGCAATCCGTATAAATTTGTGTATTAGGCCGGATTCATTTAACGAAAAGGCTACAACAGTTCACAAAATATAACCTTTTTCTCTTATTTGTCATCCCTATAGGGGTCAAATAATTTACATACGTTTTGTAGAACTTGCTTTCCTCTTTGGTGGGAATTTCCCAGAAGACGCAATGTTGTGCAATCAGCATTGTTGTCTCCATTTCGTGTTCCTCTTTGCCACTTCTTTAACAACTGATGGTTGCTAATTTGCAACTGGCTATCATGCATTAACTGGCTATAATGCTAAAAGTGGAGGACTGAGAAAGAAACGGAAATAGTTTAAAACTTACAGTAAAGAGCATATTAGGGCTAGCCCATGTAAACGAGTTGTTGATGGGTTTCTACCGACTGAATATGCTGACGAGGAATGAGAGAGGATGATGTAATGATGATGTAATAGGGATGGAAAAGTCTAGGCCGAGAAGCGAGAAAAGATGTGTCAACACGATATGTTGTGACAATGGAAAATAGACAGACGAGTCCCTAAAAGGGGAGGGGGGGTCCAGGAGCCAAGGGAGTATCGGAGCAAATGAGAAATTTCTGCAGGACCACGAAAGCCTCTCTTAATCTTTCACGAAGTCGTATAAACCATCATTCTTCAACCTAAAACTCAGCAAACTCAAACAACTCTCAGAAAGCCAGAAAATTAATAAACACAAAATGGCATGAATCTGCTTGATAAAATAGCCAAATTAAAACACCAGAAATCGAGCCATGTTATCCAATTAACCAGAGCTGGCATGACAGGTCTAGCCTTCTCTCAATTGTTTTTCCAGTTAGATTCTTTCTTTGAACTCTTTGCTAGATATATTAGAAAGATAAAATAAGAGTTCTTATTTTTATCTTTATATTAGATATGGAGGGCTTATCGAAATCTAATAAGATTCCTTACTTCTGCAGTACAATTACCCAAAGTAAAGTCTAAGTGCTCTTTATCACAGAAAGTGTTACAGTGTAAGGATTTGTCTATTTTGACATAGGCCCGTTGTAGTCACGCTATTCCTTCGTCCCTCAATGAGCAGTTTACTCAGGGAGAGGGGATGGGGCTTAATTAATACTTTGTAATAAAACCATTATCAGTGATAGACTAACTTTTTATATTTGCAAAATGAAATAAACATCAAATCAGGCTCTTACATTAATATTATTCTCATCGTCATCTTCATCAATTATTAACTCTATAATGTCTTCTTGGGCCATGTCGTCTTCTGAAATCAAATATTAAAAAGGGTCGACCTTTTACCTCTGATTATCAACGGCCTGCAATTTTGGCATCAGATGATTTTCGTTTGTGGGGGAGGAGGCTAAATTAAGAGGGGAGGCTTATTTCATTTCTTTCATCTAAAAAGGGGGGCTAATTGAGAGGTGGAGCTTAAAAGAGAATTTACAGTACACCAATTTCGACTGCAATAAGAGGGTTTCTTTTCTAATCTTTCGTCAAGGGCCTAGCGAAGGATCTGGGGCTGCCATTCCAATCACCTTCGTATCAGCACAATCCTATTTGCATTTGTTGATAACTGTTTCTATTTATCTATCTGATACGCAATTCGTTTAATGATACGCAATTCGTTTAATTTAACATAGTGCGGCTAACTCATTTCATCTTACATTCCTGAGTCTCAAGAATTTTTTCAGTAATTTTTATCAATACTATTTTGTGTCAATCTCTTGGTTTTTTACACAATTTTTCTCTAAATGCAGTCTTTTGCAGGTATATTGTCTTTTCTTTATGGTTGGCTTAAAACTCATCAAATTTATTTCTTTCGCATAGCTTTATTTGATTCATTATTGGGCCATATTATATTGAGGATTTTACGAAGGAGATTTCTCTGGAAGACATTTATTGCATTTTCAAGCTCAACACTTCGTTTTGTATAAAAATACCACCAACAACAAACAGTACACGCTTTTTTATAAGGAACCACTTTATAAGGAATCTACATGTAGAAGGCCGAAATATTTAAAGAACTTATACAACTAAAAACGAAATCTCTAAGAAGCTTTTCGATTTGAAAATGTTTTATAACTGCAAGCATCAAGAACTAAAAAGCCGGTTCCAT
Organism: Nemopilema nomurai; assembly: GCA_003864495.1. Classification (NCBI taxonomy): domain Eukaryota; kingdom Metazoa; phylum Cnidaria; class Scyphozoa; order Rhizostomeae; family Rhizostomatidae; genus Nemopilema; species Nemopilema nomurai. Next base: position 207,134 of record ML133499.1, on the reverse strand, counting down.
TCATTTGCAGCCAATACTCGCATAGATTGTTTGCTATTCGTGTGTCAAGTGCTTTATTGAGTAGTTTCCGCATATGCTGTCTCGCCCCTCTCTCTATTAAGTGTTAAGGCTTATTGATGTGCAGTGAAAATTAAGGAACTTTAAAGGAACTTTTGGTACTAAAATCTGACGACTTGAGGTCTACGGAAAAGGAACTTTTGGAACTAGGCCTTGTAGTAGGTTCCTTATAAAAAGGAAAGCGTGTATTGCATGTTCAAGCTCAACAATTCGCTGTTGTACAAAAATACCACTAACAACAATATAATTATAACTATAACTTTTTGGCAAAGCCTTGTTTGAAAATCTTCAAAAGGCCCATAGCACGTCCTCCAGGTCACTGCAAAGTATTCCCATCAGCTGATAGTATTGCTTTCGGATGTGGTCGGTTACACTTGCTGCATTACATAATAATGCCGGTCTCTGCTTGAAATATTCGAGAAAAGACGATCACATGATGCAATTTTTTGAAATGTTTTGAAATGCAGTTTGTATTTCGTCAGCGGTGACACAACCAACCTCGCAAGATCCCACGCCTGTTTGCAAATACTTTTTTCCTTCGTCATGGTGGTATTTTATACAGGAGCTACATTTATTAATTTCTACATTTATTAGGCCCAAATTTACCACGCTCTGGTCACATGATTATTCTCAGATAATACTCACAGATTTTAAAAAAATCTTTACGGTGATTTTTTTGCATTTTTTGTATGAACGATACAGAGTAAAAGTTATTATTGTATACATATGAGGCATTTTTGAAAAGAAGATATATAGTTGTTTTTTACATGCATAGGTTCCCATAAAATACAATCATGATTGCTTGAAAATGGACAGGGGCTCTCCTGCCTTTGCATAGCATTCTCGGCATACATCAAAAGTTATTTTATGCCCGCCAGACCATGGTTGCAAGGCTTGAACTGTGAACCCTGCCCGACATTTGTTTTTGCTGCGTCATGCAGAATCAGGAGCTGCTTCTCGCATTTCGCTTTTGTTTACAAGTCACGAGAATGCCAATCAAACAGGACATGTGTCAATCACCTTGTTCTTTGGCCAATCATGTGATTCAGATGCATCATGTGAACAGTCACATGGTTCACTGTATATGAAGCGTCGCTGGACAAATCTACCACTCACAGTATTGAGGTGAACGTCTGACCTTGCTTCAACAGTGCTTGAACGGGTGGACTAGCCAAGTTGCATTTCTCTACATATTACATTTCCAAACAAACGATTGAAAATGGCAGTGTCACAAGTGAGGCAGAACTATCACGAAGAATGTGAAGCCATGGTGAACATGCAGATAAATCTGGAGCTGTACGCCAGCTATGTGTACATGTCGATGGTAAGACGATCTGTAGTTGCTGTGAATTAGGCCATATTTAGGCCGCCATGTTTGCTTACAAAAACGTTGTAATGGTTTTATAAACTCAGAAATTTATTTTTGGTGTTTCTTCTAGGCCCAATATTTCGACAGAGATGATATTAGTCTTCCCAACATTGCAAAGTTCTTCAAGCATTCTTCAGATGAGGAACGCGAGCATGCGGAAATGGTAAGTTTGTCCTGTTTAAATGTTATTTTCGTGTATATTTGCCCTAGTACAAGAAAGCAGAAAATGAAACGTATTCTGAAGCTCGCGAAGCTGTGTTTTGAATTCTGATTTCCCATTTGCTTTGTAGTTCATGAAGTTTCAGAACCAAAGAGGTGGACGTATCAAGTTGTCTGATGTGAAGGCTCCCATCAAGGAGGACTGGGGAACTGGTTTGCAAGCAATGGAGGAGGCATTGGCTCTCGAGAAGAAAGTGAACCAAGCCTTGCTTGATTTGCACGGTATGGCATCCAACCACAATGATCCACAAATGACCGACTTCATCGAAGGGAAGTTTCTTACCCACCAAGTTGAATCCATCAAGGAACTTGCTGGCCATGTGACCAACCTGAAGCGTGTTGGACCCGGTTTGGGTGAATACATGTTCGACAAGGAAACCCTTGGCGAATGAACATTCTGAAACAAGGACTTGAAATTAATTTGCTAGCTGGGAGCTTTTATTATCTTTGTTGATTTAAGGAAAATACGCGACGTGTATCACATTGTATCACAAAATTCCACTGAATGATATGAAACGAGAACATGAAAGTGAAGTTTTCTCTTTTTCAGCCTCTTTTGAGATCAGTATGCATAGTTTAGGTCATTCGGAAGTATAATTTACATCATCAAAGGTGGCGGAAGTTGACCTCTTAACCAGATGTCAACAATTGTACTTTATCTCTCGAATGTTATGTCACCACTTGTGAAATTTTCCGGAAATACATGTAATCTTCAAAACAGTTAATAATTGGTTCGTTGGAAGCTAAAAGTTTTGAGCTCTAGAAGTTTCAGCTTTGTTTGAAAAGTCCTGGTGAAAAGGTACCTTCTAATAGATAAAAAAGTTTTACATAGGGAGGAAAACTGCAGAGAATCTTTTTATTTTCTGGTGGTGTATTCTACAACGTTTACACCCAGCATTTTCAGAAAACTTTTTAACTTAGGGGCTGTCATAAAATCCTGGGGTAGTGTACCGGCACAGTATACTGTTAAAGTAATGCCTTAATTTAAGGTGATCTAAATCTTCTTTTAAAAAAATTGATGTATTGATTTAATGCATGTGAGGTGTTATAGAGAATGCCCAAGCAATTCATTTCAAGATCTATGTATAAAGGCTATGAGCAAAAACACTAACCAGTAACCCAAAATCTTAGAAAAGTGGGGGCAAGTGAAGGGCTGACAAACCCCCTAGCCCCCTCTCAGGAATGCCACTTAGGAAAGCCTGTAAAAATTTGCAAGCTTGCATTGCTAAACAGTCAAAAGAGCTGTACAAGGTTGTCATTTCTGATACTTGAAAACAAATAGCTTATAAGAGACATAGTCAAAATGAAACAAATTTGGAAAATTTTGGGTCAGAGACATCAATTGCATTTTAATCCAAAATGAGCAGAAAATATACGGAATGGCAACTCAACCCTATCAATTATAGGCAAGTTTATTATGATTCTGCCGCACAACAAATGCAAGTGCTTTACCAGATATGTATGTATAATATAAGATGTCCCTAGCAGTTTGCAAAATAAACATAGACTATTTGAATTTTTTCAAGAATGAAAATCTCAATATAGTTTATATTGCAAACACAGTTTCTACAACTCAAATATATATTTCTAAAATTACCAGCACTACTTTGTACAAATATGTCTCATTAGAACACTGTTCAACTTTTCTAATTTCTTTATATCCTGTGCATGTTCTGTTCTATATTTCAAACACTAGAAGAAAGAAAATTAAAATTTAGATGTTATAGAAGATTGGAAAGAAATATTATATCTATGAGCAGGTGCATTTTTCATATATTTCTAATAAATAGAGTTTGGGTGTCTGGTAGTGCTAAATCAGAGATGGCTGTAATGAAAGTCAGATGTTCCTATAGATAAATTATGTCTGCAACTTTTCAGATTATGCATCAACGAAGATAGGAAAGAAAATGTATACACAAACTTTGGGATCAAATTATGGTACTAAGAGAACCAACCAGTATAAAGTATATTTATGGCCTACTACTGCAAATCTCTAAGAATTGTTTAAATAAAATCTCTGTCTTATTACATCAGGGGTCTCAAACTCAATTTCCCTGGGGGCAGCTGGAGGCAGAGTCTGGGTGAGGCTGGGCCGCATCAGGATTTCCACAAGAAAAGCGCTGATAAAATGTGAATGTGAACAAGTCCTTTGCTTCACTAGACGTGTTTTAAAAGTGGCAACCTGGCTCTCTCATCTCCCCGGTATTGTTCGTACTTCATACTTTAAGTATGCAAAAACTATTTCCGCTCTTTCTTGTAATGAACATTTCTTTAATATCAAGACGGGGGCCACAAAAATGATTCAAAATTGGCCACTTTCTTAAAAAAGCACTTTGTTGAAAATTAATGGTAAACCTTTGAATATAAGTTGCATGTTTGAAGCCAGAGAAAGAGCACTGCAATATTAGCCAATCAAGTTATCAGAGCTATTCTCCAGAAAATAAACTTATTTCCATTTACAATTGGTCAGCAGAATCAAGAATGGTTTCTAAGATGGTTTGGCAGTAAATGTCTTTCCTTTAAAGTTGAAGGGAAAACTCAATTTTCTGGTATTATGTATAAAGGTATAAAGCAAAAGAGATTACTAAAACAAATTTCACTTACAACTTTGTCATCTGTTATCTTCAAAACAAGATTTCCATCACAGTTTCGGTACTTTACAATGAATCGCATCTATGGAAGAGGCAAATGAGGTCAATTTACTTTTCATACAAACATTCATAATCAAGATGCAAATTAGATTTGTATTCCAGTAGCTTTCAAACCTTATTTACTTTGATTGTTTCAATTGTTTGATTGTTTTTGCTAATTAAGGTCTTATCAAACTTTATCCACAGTACATTAAACAATTTCTACAGAAACATGCTTCTTATGACTTTGTTCCTCTAAATGCACTGCAATTTGAACTGAAAATAGAAAAAATTTGCAGGCTCATTAAGATGTTCATCCAAAAGATTGTGTGTTAAAATTGGATCTAGAAACAAATGAGAGATATGAGAATTGTGTTTGGGTCAACTTTTGCTACCAAAGAGGAGAACATCAGGGTAGACAATAGATGTTAGACCACTAACTGCTTTGCACTCAAAACAAACCAAATTCACAGTTTTCAGCTCGGTTCATATTCCAAGCAAAGCGCTATCTAACCTAAACAGCTTATAACAATGAGAAATAATACAAGTGTTGACAAAACAATAATTCAAATAAAGGGAGAATCAATGAGTGTTTGTATAAGTATATATAAAAAGGGGGCTTTCTAAAGGCAGTTTTCGAGGAAATCCCCCTTTTAAGATTTAAATCATTTTGTGGCAGCGTTGAGCCCACTGATTAGTGAGTATCAGTATTCTCAAATTAAATGGGTCAATTAAAGGCCTGGATAGAAAATTAACCACAGGGGAAAATGTCCATGTAACAGTACATAATACTTCGTATTAATCAAGTTGTTTGACTTGCTTGAACTGCTATTATTGTAAATTTGAGAAAAGCATTTCAGGAGAGAATTAGAATCAAACAATGAGATCTCCAATATAAATTAACTTCAGAGTAAGTTAATGCTATTATGAAAGTCAGATGCTATTATTGCTAGTCTCATTTAATTCCAACACCTTCATTGATAACGTAAACAACTTGCCTTTTTAATGGTAAGGAAAAGAAAATATGGAATTATGAATACCTTTTCTGGGTTATTAAGGTAAAGAAGTTCGGCCTTTTTTGCAAAGTCGTCCCAAGATTCGACATACGGTCCCTTGCTCGCCATTATTTTCGTACAATTTTAATCACAGTGATGGGAAAGGACACGAGTGGTATTCGAAAGACGTTGCTGTTGTTGTTGCCCTAAGTTGCCCTATTTGTTTAACAGCGTTCTGGTATCGAGGCTTCTACTATGGCTGCCACGAAAACACTGTGATTTTAAAATTTTAGTTCGAAATGATGAAATCAGAATGAGCCAAACCATCACAAAGGAAAATTTGCGGTTACTTTCGCAATGGGATGCCAAGAACGGTCCTCTGGCACCTTTGACAGAGAAGCAAAGAGCTAGCATTGTGGAGCTGAGCACCTTTAACAAGAGGTCGCTTCCTGCAAAGGTGGGAGTTTATCAGCCTCTATTTTATGCCAGTGCCGCAAGCATGGGTATCAAGGACATAGGAAAATACACCATACTCGTCAAAAACTATAGAACTGCTTTCATCAGAACCTGCTAAAGTATGAAGTACCAAAATAGCTGAGTTTTTATGATATTGTTTTGGTACACGATCGTGTCGCCGAAAAGGTCACACTTTAAAGACTTCGTTGAAATTTACTATAATCTACAATCCACTCCAATAAATTCACCTTGCCCCTGGTAGTGAAATTGCTTCAGCTTCTCATGTATTTTGCTTTGTTTTAATTTGCAAGAAGGCTGAGTATCTTTGGAATGACTTGGCTATGCCAGTTCTGTACACATATTTCTTGATGAATCCCCATAAACTGGCAGAACAATGCTATTTGCACCTGGTTTGGAATTAATTATGGCAATATGTTAAAATAGAGTTCTATTTTGTACAGAAGGTTCTCAAGGTGATCAAGCAATTTTGGCAACAGTACACAGAAATTGTCAGCAGAGAAATTGCTCTGTACAATAGAAGTTTGGATCAATGACATAAGATATCAGAGATATCAATTCTTCAGCTTCCTAGATTTCATGGCTTCTGTTAATTAGCAAGAAAGCGGAAAAATTTTTCAAGGGGCCTGGTTCTTTTATTTCAGTTCTATATACATGTACTATATGTATTTTTTGATGAAATCTCTATAAACTGGTAGTACAAGGCTTGGCTTGGAAATTAACTATAGCAAAATCAGCATAGAATTTGCAGTCTACAATAGAAATTTTCACCAATGCATGCACGATTCATCAACCCCAACTCTCAAGCCAGATGCATGCCACTCACTGAATGCTCTGGAAAGAAAACATTACAATGAAATAGCAGCTAGACATCTGATACACATGCATCATTTTTAAGAGTCAATCAGCAACACAAGAGCCAAATTTTCATTAATTGTTTCCAGCTGCCATTGATTTAGATCAGGGGTCTCAGACTCGCGGCCTGCGGCCCGTCTTGATATTAAAGAAATGTTAGTGACAAGAAAAAGCGGAAATAGTTTTTGCATACTTAAAGTATGAAGTACGAACAATAGCAGGGAAATGAGAGAGCCAGCCAGTTTGCCACTCTTAAAACATGTCTAGTGCCGCAAAGAACTTGTTCAAGTTCACGTTTTATCAGCGCTTTTCTTGTGGAAATCCTGATGCGGCCCAGCCTCACCCAGACTCTGTCTCCAGTGGCCCCCAGGGAAAAATTAGTTTGAGACCCCTGATTTAGATGCTTGAAGAATATGACTAACATTTTAACAGCCTTGTTATAAAGCTATAGACATTGAAAGCAAAGTTCCCCATTGTGTCAGGATGACAGTCTGATTTTATTTTCAGTTTAGAGATGCTGCCTCACATCAACAAGTGAAGCCAAAAGAAGTTGCCAAGGAAGGAAAGGAAATTTCTGGATTAGAATGGGGAGGAAAGAAAGTCCAAAATGCACAGCAGGTCTGGTTTTTATAGTTTTAGCATTTTGAAGATGGGGATAGGTAAAAGATGTAGAAAGCTTTTTAAACTCTTCTATAGATAAAGTGTTAAGCAATGGAGTCATGATGGCAGTGACAACCCACACTTATAGATTTACTCAAGTGATATGCCACATCCCCTAGGAAATGACCCTGAAGGCAATGGTTGTGAATCAGCAAAAGTCCCAAAATGCTCAGATTGAACACCTATTAGTTGTCCCTTGTGATTTATACCATGCACCTGTTAACAATGTTAATGACACTTTTCTTTAGATACATCTCTTGTTTGGCAGAAAGCAAGAAAATTTGTATTTGTTGCTTTCTGTTTTCATTGTCTTCAGTGTTGTCATTGGTCAACTTTTTGTGGTGGTTTATCTTCCAGTTCTTTTCATGGTTCACTCAAGTCCAAGCACAAATGGAAGAGGATCAGGAATACACATATAGGTTAATTATTGACACTTCCTTTGAAATGAAACTGTTTTAAGGTCCTCTCTACCATTGTATACAGTGTTGCTTATTAGAATAATTATTTTCAAAGCATTTTGTTAAAGTTGTGTCAAAAGATTTGTTACAACAAATTTTGATACTTTTGCTGAAATTGGGGTTCCAGATATAAAACTTTCTCAGATGTTTTTTTAATGTATTCTTTGCCTTATTATATTTTTAAGTATTCATTATTAAATAGGCCATGATTAAACAATTTATGTTATCACTACTTATATTACAAATGCACTTTCATCATTTCCAGAGAGCACCAAAATGAACTGAAAGAGTATTGTGAAAAATGTGATTTGGTATTAGATCAAATTCAAAGTTTGCTTGATGGACTTGAAGAGCTGCAAAGAAAATACACCTTCGTTTTGACCCAAACAAGAGCCTTGCATGATGCTTGTGAGCAATCTATCCAGGAACAGGTGATAAATTATCAGTATTTTTATGCAGCTTATTAAGTTTGAAAAATTTCATTGTCAGTGGTTCACTGCAAGGATGGCTCAGTGGTTAAAGTCCCTGACTACAGACCCAAGAGTCTGTGGTTCAAGTCCCTGGCATGACCAAACTTTCAAACAGAGTGAGGAGAATCACTAGCTCTCCATAATTCCAGGCATAAGGGATCACAAGGTGTGGTCAAAAGAGGAAAAAAGGACAAGGACACTGCTAAATAAGCATAAGGCTTCTCAGTGTCCTAAAAGCTGCCTTCAGATGCTAGGTAGAAAAAAATACTAATACATCTAAGGCCCATGGATCCAAAGTTAATGGTAATTGTATATTAACTTAACTACACCCTTTTTAACCCATTAATGACCCTCGTGGCTTTGACTAATAAATCTAAGCCAGTTTGCCAATCGTAGTTGCTGTAGTTTCATAATCTGTAATTTTTCATGTTTGTCTGGAGCCCTTAGGTGCAACTCACAATATACTTCAAAACAATACATACATAATATTTTCTACATTTTTATTGAACTTTCTGAAATCATTTAGCCGCTGAGGATTTTTCAGCAAACTGTTAGCTTGGTATACATCAATTTCATTCAGTATTTACCTGTAAAACAATTTCAGTGTGATTTGCAGTTCAATTTAAAAGTGTTGCTTTATTAGAGTTGTTCTTATCTTTTCTTTCAGGCAGCACTTACTAGCCAAGTGGAAGGGATTTCTGAGCGCTTGCTGTTTTTCAGTACTTTGGAAGTGGTTAAACATGTAAGATATTTTGATTTTATGTTGCTTCAGTTGTTTATCAACTGTTTTGAATATTTGTAATTGCCATGGAAGCTGTTAAAGCATCCAGTGCTTCTGCCAATCTACCAGTGCTCAATATTTGCCTGTTTATCTGTTTATTTCTCCCTCTAATAAAATAATTGTTTTGCTTTTTTATGTAGAAGATGACCGGGTCAATCTCAATGACTGGTGAGAACTTTGTGCCTCTACTAACAAGAATAGATGAGTGTATCTCATACATGGAACATAATGTAAGTTTTTCCTTGGATGAGTTTAGATCTGAAATCATCTTAAAGGTAATGACTTTATTTTTTGTTTACTTTCCCGTAGTCAAGGCCATACTCTGTTGTTTCTTATCAAGGTTTAAAGGCGATTTGCTAGATTTTCATGTTTTTTTCATTTTAGTCGTGGCATTTAACGTGATTTACAACTTCGATTCAGCTCGTAAATCCTTTCCGTAGTTGTAGAGAATTTCGAAGACGTTCGCAGTCATTTTGTCCAAAGACAGTGTTTGAAGTTTAGCCTTATTCAAATTTCCTGTGTAAAGAAAAGTCCAGTATCTGCATCGAGTAATCTTCTGTTTCAAAACAGAGAAACACCTTCTCAGATGTTTTGAATATCCTTTGCCACCTTGCAGTAAAGCCAGTCAAAACAGATTAAAACATTCGAACTAAAGAGATAAAAGGATTGAATATGGATCAGAGCTTTGTGAGCAGGATCTAGAATAAAGATAAATCAAGAATTTAGAGCAAAATAATGCATGGAAGAACAAAAATAGAGAGCGATAATATAGCTCCGCTTCTAACTTAGATAGTTGTTGATCATATCCCGAAAAGATCAAAAATGTCCATCAGTACCCGAATGCCTGCCCTTTTATCGATTATTGCAACTGATGGGGTGATAAGATTGGGGCACTTATTCAAAGTGGATTCTAAATTAAACTTCTCAAGTTGATAATGAAAACTTTTTTTCAGTTTAACGTGTGCTTTGTTGAACTGTTTTCTATCCATGATTTGTTTGGTTTCTGTTTTTTTGTGATGGACGTAAACATTTTTTTCCTTTCCCATCTAAACCTGTAGAAAAAGGAAGCGTTATTCTTAATTTCTTTTCTCTGAGGTTCACCAATGACATTTTAAAGCTTACAGGCGTATTTTTTAGTTCGTTGTAAGATGGTTGGATTCTTGATAAATGCTGGATTCACTCTAGCAGTAGTTATCTCTGATAAGGCTTTCAAATCATATCTCCAACTGAGCTAGTTTGACTTTAATTGACAACATGCAGGCGTTGAAAATATTTTAATTTTTCATTGCCAATTCAGAGATTGATGACAATTACATGTTTTAATCGGTAGATTGTAATTTGTTGCTCTAAAATTCTCCTTTTTATTTCCCTTGTCAACACTTTGTCAGTCTGAGCGTGCATAAAATTGGCATGTGCATCTTTCGGTAATTTGTCGGTAAATATGCCAATCTTTTCTCAGTGTCGGTTAAATCCTTGTTTTTAAAAACGTCCAAAGCAGGGGCCTGGTCATTTTGCTTGTCTCTATAAAGCCCGAATCAATCTGCTTTTTAGGCCCACTTCAAAGACTCGGCTGCATATCTCTTGCGCTTCAAGCAATGCTTAAACCAAGTTCTCAGCATGCTCAAGCACCTTGTCTACAAAATACTGCGAAACTCCACTGATCAGGCGAATGCGCATTTACAGAAGGTACGTTGCAGATTTACTGTATACTAACATCCAGACGAGGTCGCCTACTAGCAGTTGGAGGCTGGTATTTCACAGTGCCTAATGTTATCTTTGCGGTCATATATTCAATTTTAAATTTGTTCCCGGCTGTCTCTTTATTAGCTTTGCGATGAAGCAAATGAAAATCTGGGCATTTTGTCAGTTATTGTCGGTGTGTTTTTTGATCACTCTAAGTTCATCTTCCCTTGGAATATATATTTCGGCTTGTTTTTTGTTGAAAATTATACAGTATCGTTCCTAAGGGAAGTTTTAGTCTGATAGGTAGACTCCTTCATTATCTTAAGACATCAAATTTGTTTTTTGTTTGTCACTCACTTTTTTTTTATATTTTATGGTTGAAATTAATGTCTCTATTATGTGCTGAAAACTCATGCAATTTGCCATCCAATTGCTTATTTTCATTTCTGATGATCTTTTCGTTATACCAACCCGTTCACCGTGTAAGGAAAGATGCATTTAATGAAAGGTTTTAGTTTTCTTGTTTATTCAATAAGAATGCTCTAATTTGATGTTGATATATGTAACAGTTGTTTTGGAAAAATACCTGCAAGTAATGATATGTTGATTATTGGTGAATTCAAATGTTTGCATTTTCCGTCGAAGTTTGATTGCTTTGGTAGACCCCCCTCACAACGCCTACTTTTTACAACTGCCATCCCACTTGTTCCAAACTACGTCTTCTCACAAAGCCAGCTCTATGCACTTCATTCTCGTCTTATATAAACAGGACCCAAATGTTGCTCAAGAGGGCTTATACACGACTATGTATGGCAAATTCAAAGCACAAGCATTTAGAATCAAGGTGAACCTCTAACTCTCTCAGCACAATGGATTCTGTACCCATGATTATTCGTAAGCTGTTTCCGTAGACATTCTTAAGTTGCTTATAGTTTGATATGCCATTTGGCCTAATCTGACCTCTTCGTATTTATCGTGTAAATACTGTATTATTGTTCTGAATGAATAATTCAAATGCCTCCAACTAGGATTTTTTTTAAAATGACCTACACTAAAGATCTCGAATTTAATCTTGTATTAATGTCAGGAGGTGTTCTAAGATGTGTTTAGGAAGAACTTTGGCAGTTTAATGCGACATTATCTCCTCTTACAGAATATCATGGAACAGGTTGAGAAAAAACAACAGACCCACACAGAGTGAGTGCATAATGACGTCATTTCAGATTATCATTTGGCTTCCGGTTCTTTTTGCAAGTAAAACCTCGCATCAACGCTCTTTTCATTGTCCAAGCATGTGCTGTTTTCAAATCTCAGCAACCCTAAAGACAAAAAACGTTGTAATGCGTGTAATGTTATATACTGAAAGAATTGAGAGGCAATCATTGGTTGACAAACATAACATAGCTGGTTATCGTTACATATTGATGCATATTTTCTCAAAAGACAGCCAGCATATATAAGTTATTCATTTGTAATCGGATCGTTGGCAGTCAATTGAAGGTTTTCTAAAGCTAAGGATTAGAAAGGCGATGATAAACAGTTCAGAGATTTATAAAGTTTTATAGAGACTTGCGAAATCCATTGTATATCACCATTTGACCCCACAAACAATTTTGGTAAAGTTTTGAAGTAGCTTCATCTCGAGGCTGAGTTGACAAAGAGTCAACGGATTTTTATACTCAAAGGTAATCTGCTGCTATCGATGTATCAGTTCGCAACATCTTTATGTAAAGAGGAAGGGCAGGCCTAGAGTGTTAAGACTCAACCAATGTTTGGGCATGGAAGTTTACTGTACTCAAAAGTGAATTATGACTTCATTTTGTGGTACAATGTATTTGGGTGCAATAACTCTCGTCATTATCAGCTAACCATGGCGATTAATTATAGTTAATCACATTTAGGAAATGATGAACGTATAAATGTATGAGCAAAAAAGAAGGAATGAATAATTGCGTAATTAATCGATTGATTCAATGAATGAATAAATGAATGAATGCATGAATGAATGAATGTGTCAGAACAATGTGGAATGGAGTGAGTAAATAACTGATTAAATTTTTGAATGAATTGGTAAATATTGAATATATAGATCAATCAATTTATTTAAAAAAGATGATTAGTTGACGAGTGCATGAGTTAATTGATAAGTTAATGAGTATATTGATTGGTCTATAAATAAATAATGAAACAATTAAACGAATTAATTAATAAATAAATAGGCTTACTAATGAGGCGTGACTGATTTCCAATCAATCGGAAAATAAATTAATCAGCATTTAAATGAGTGTGAATGAATTTCGTTCTGAAATGTATTACATCAAGGAAACTTTTTTCTAGGTACGACTCCTTCGTAAAAGATTGCCAGCAACTGTATTTTGAATGTCGTGCGCAGTTGCTTCAGCCGTACATTGCAAGTGTCGTGCAGAAGATGGTCAATCAGCACACTCGCAATCGTTGCACTCTGGTAGGTCATTGGTGTTAGACATTGACCTCTAAACTTTGACCTTTTAACCTCAACCTTTTAACCCAGACCTCCAAACTTTGACCTTCAAACTTTCAACTCCAAACTTTCAACTCCAGACTTTTGCTACAAACTTTGACCTCCAACCCTTAAACTGCGACCTGTTAATTTTGAATCTTTGTCACTTTCAATTATGCTTCAAGATGCTTAAAAACACTTGGCTTGCTTCAATAATCGGGCGTTTGAAGGCCATTTGTCAGATTGTGTTGAATAAAAACTTCAATTCATAATTCCGTATTTATTATTCCGTTTAAAAACATATTACGATTCGCTTTGACTTAATTTTTTGATGAAGATGTTGTCCAATGCGAAGATACAATGGTCACTTTCCTTAATTTGTTATCAAACCTTTTTGTGCGACAATCTCTGCCAGTTTGTAATTCTGTTTACTTGTTGTTGTTGCTGCTGACTTTAATAACCTTGTTTTACAGTTTAGGTCCGGTTGTTCGTTTCTTGTGCATGTCTGCCAGGACGAAGATCAGTTATATTTTGAATTTTTCACTAAGAGGAATGAAGGCTTGGAGTAAGTGCGTTTATTTTTCTTCATAAAGTTTTGAAACATTTTCAAACAAGAACGTCAAAAGCAATTCGCTAAAAAAATTTGGGCTAAATATATGGGTTCAATGACATTTGCTCATTTCGTATGTATGATATCTTTTCAGTGGCTAGAAGGCCGCTAAACAAAGAGTTATGAGTTATGTATTTGTGTCAAAATTGAGAAGTGCTTATAGAATTTCAGTGTCATTTTGTTGAAATTCTTGTGAATAGATTATTCACTAAATCCTGTTGTCGGAGATCTTAAAATTAATCAACAATTTATGGGATGAACAGAGTGAATTAATCAGTAGCTCAATAGATTTGAAAATTTGTAGATCAATCAGTAAATCAGTTAATCAATCAATAAATCAGTCATTCAATCAGTCAATCAATTAACCAAGCAATCAATCAATCAAACAAACAATCAATCATCAAGTCACTTAATTGTAATGAATAAATCAGCTTTGTAATGCTTTTCTAGTAGAAGAAAAGCTCTTCTAGTTCTCTTGAAGTCCACGCCGTTCATGTCAAGAACGAACGAGTGTTTTTCGTAGCTCGACAGATTTTCTTGAGCTTTTATAAGACCTAAATGATGCTGGATCCTTTTCAGCTTTCTGCTCGAGGGATTTTGCAATGCACTGTATGAGACGTTCAGACCCTTGATCATTCACATGACGCACATGGAGACCCTGGCAGAGCTGTGTAACATTCTCAAGGTAATCAAAATCAAACTGTACCCATCCTCACGGTTTATATGCCTATCAAATGGCAATTATGATTATTTTGTTCTATTTGTAGAATAAGTTGACACGGCGGATGATATACAATTTTTATATAGCAATTTGTTTGTTTGTATTATTGTGCAGTCAACGTGGAAGTTTTTCTTTTAAAGGTTGAAATGCTGGAGGAACATGTTTCAAGGAAAGGTGATGTTCTGCCCTTCTGTTTTCATCACGAACTTCAGTTTCATGATATTTTGCTACCTTTTTTCTTGTGTATTGTCATTTTAGCTTTACTGAGCATTTCTGAAGACAATTTATTACATCGTTATTGAATCACCCTTTAAATGATCTATGCCCTATTTGCAGCGGCTCAATTGTCAGCTTTTGAAGTGGTCGTTTCACAGCTTTTGGAGGACATCCAAGAGAGGCTTGTGTACAGAGCACAGGTTGTTTTCCTTGTCTTCTCGCAGTTTCTTGCTGTTGTACGTTTTCTGTATTTACCTGGCAACGTTAGGCCGTAATTTAGTTGTAAACAGCACTGGCATGCATCGTGCATAAAAGTTCAAACAAATTCTTTGAAACTGTCCTCTTGGCACTTCAAAAAAATCATCATGTTATGCCAATCATAATGGCATACAAACTATTCATTATTTGACTTATTTATAACGTTGTTGGTAAACATATTATATTATATAATATTATATTACATTGTTTTATATTTTATTATATTATATTATATTATATTATATTATATTATATTATATTATATTATATTATATTATATTATATTATATTATATTATAGTTTTGTTTATATTGTTACGTTTTGTTTGTCCTTGGTCTTTTTTGTTAAGAAGAGCAGAGTAATCTGAAAATAAAGCTCCATTATTGTGTTCTGCAGTGATGATAAATCCATGTAAATTGACGTTTCTGTTTTAGGCGTATGTGCAAAACGACATTCAGAATTACAAACCTGCATCTGGTGATTTGGCATACCCCGACAAGCTGATGATGGAGGTATTTAATAAGCTATTTTATTTAATTGCCTCAGTGCCTTCCAATACTGCTTAGTTATTTCTTTGCAGCTCTCTAGTCTGTGATTTCCATGCAGTTTCAAAGGACACCTTAGGCACGAAGACACTTTCAAGACTTATAAAATTTCTAAATTTCAAGACACTTACAAGCAGTGAGATTTTGAGTGCATGGAATTTTGTCATGAGTCATAACTCGTAAATGCCTGAAATCTAGCATTGCAAAAGCCTGAATGGACACATGCCTTACTTTTAGGGAGTATTAACTGCAAATTGTTTTGTTCAATCATAACATTAAAAGAACCAGTAAAAGTAAGACATTTTATAGTACCAGCAACTGTATCACTAGGAAAATTGAGAGATGAATGTCTTAGAAGTGAGTTTCTTGTGTAAATATTCAAGATACAGTCTGTGAAAATGTGTGTTGCTAAATTTTCATTTTATTTTTAGCCAAGCAGCTTGACAGGTAAATTGGAGGTGGCCAATGAGACCAAGCCATGTAAGCATCAGTTTTCTCTGAGCCTCCTCCGTAGGCCTTTCATAATGCTGATCGATTTATTAGCCACTGTTTCCTTGAGACTTTAACAGCTCACACAGATGACCAAAGGCATATTTATATCTTGATTACGTTTTGATGACATAACCGTCTTGAAATAAATGTGGTCATTTAGTCCTCCAATGTTGGTGAAGCTTTTTGCTTAATATGTCTTTATTAGGAGTAGTTGGTGTTCGTGTTTATTTTTTTTCGTATCGTGCGACAGTTCTCGTATCGTAGCGAAATACAACATGTTTTGTATTATGATATGCGTGCTTTTCACAAGATTGTCAGTCTCTGCGTGTATCGTGTGTATTTGTGTACCGTATCTTTTGATGGTGATTTACATGGGCCTTTTCAATTCATCATACTTGTTTTCACTATGGTGTGAATTGTACGAAGAGATAACTGCATACAAAGATGCTTGAACTTTGAATAGGCTAGAGATCCTTCCAGGCCTTTTTGAGCATGTATCAATAAAACAGATTTTGATTTCTGTAGATTCCAACATTGCGATGGTGGATCAACAGGCTATGTGGTATCCAACAGTACGTAGGACTCTGGTTTGCCTGTCAAAGCTCTACAACTGCATTTCGGTAAGTACCTAATCATTACGTCTTTTTCGTAAAAGAACGCCGAATTCAAAATTATTATTTTTCATTTGTTTTCTTGTAATTTTATTTCAGAAATCTACCTTTGAAGGGCTGGCCCAAGAGGCTCTTTCCATTTGTATAACGACTCTGAAGAACGCTTCGAAGACAATCGAAGAACGAAAGGTAAATATTTTCAATTTCTATCACTATCCCTTGAGGTTATCGTTATAATTTTTTTCTTGACATAATTATACCTGTGCACTGAATATGGGTTCATATACATTGCTTTCACTTTTACCACTAGGCGAGACAGCAATGAACTAAATCATTTAACCCCCTCATTTTATTCAGTCCTTTTGGAAATGTGTTGAAGTGAGTGTTGGATTGGTGAGCATGGTTTTTGCAGCGCATGCGTATAATGCGGTGTCCAAACGAGGCAGTCGCTGGTAGCAACGCCTGACTGTCGAAATGGTTTTTGGTGCATTAGGATAACCGAACAATTGTTTTATGCTTCAGAAATTGAAGAAAACATGAACCAGTGGAATCAAAATCTTCACATTTTTTAATGAAACTAAAATTGTTTGTTTAGCATGCAAAAATTAGAGTTCGACTGCTCCGTGCCATTTTAAAATTTCAGTTAAAACACGTTTTATGAAATTTTGACTTAAATTCTTAGTAAAGATAAATCTCAATGCGCACAACCTTTCGCTAAAGTTGAACAAATCTCCATCACCATGTCTTATTTGTAGTCACCTTAAGAATTTATTCAAAATGGTGGGTTGGCCTACGGCTTAGAGCTCTATGTTTTACATTGAGAAATAGACTAAGGTTTCTGTTTAATTCTGCGTAAGATTTTAAGCACACCCCAGTGTATCCATTAATTCTTTGTATCCTTTGCAAGACTCAAGTGAAATGTTCTTCCCAAACATCTTGTATGCTTTTTGTTCGCAGGGCGCAATAAATGGGTCTCTGTTCTTCATCAAACATCTGCTGATCTTACGGGAGCAGATTGCTCCGTTTGACGTTGACTTCGCTGTGAAGGAGGTCGCCTTGGACTTTTCCAAGATGAAGACTGCTGCCTATGGATTGTTCTCGAAAGGCACAAGGCTACTCAGTCTAAGTACAAATAATGCCATCCTGGAGTTCCTGCTCGAGGTGATTTGCCCTGTTTTTTTTGGCAATTATTTCTTGATAGATTGGCCAGACCCAAGCAGCTTATTGCACCGCAAGATTAGGGCTCAAGTGCCAACAAAATTATCTGCCTGGATTATTAAACGGTTTCAGCCCGGCCGTTCTTGTGGCGTTGCAATCATTGAGTATGTAAATTGCTAAATTGCAGCTAATATGGAGAAGAGAATCAGCTAATCTCAGAGCTTTTCAATTATCGAGAATCGGGTTGTTGGTTTATGGAGTTAATAAAAATCGATTTGTTTTTTAGGGTGTCCCGCAACTGACTGAATATTGTTTGGATTCAAAAAAGGTAATGCATTGGCACATAACACGTTCTTGTCTGCCACATATACAATTATCTCTTGCTTGAAAACATCTGTAGTGTTTACGCTTTACATACGGTTGACAGAATCTAAATCAGCTTGGTTTGGTAAGGTGTGACCTTGATAGCAGAGATATTACCTTCTAATTGGAGAGTCACCAATATCAATTGATCTCTCATCCAAAGTCCTTTATCAAAAGAAAATTGGAGATGTGAATTGCAAATTTGTCCCACAAAAGGTGTGCCACCCAGAGATGCACTTGTCCTTTTTGATGACATCTCGCAGTTTCTTTGCATGAAACTTAGGCTATTCACTGATTAGGTACTGTTTACCAGTCTTGATGGTACTATTTACTCAAGATTATGAAGGGAGCAATGAAGGAAAAGACACTTCGTCAGAATTCTTCGTTACAAGTCCCTAAGACCACATATTTAGGTCCCTGTCTTTTCCCTGGCTTCTTTTTACATAAAAGTTCCTGCTGTTTTTAAGCATTACATTTTCTTGCTTCTCGTTGTGGCAAAAAGTAGCCGCAAGACAATGTACTCGAGATGCTTGTTAAGACTATGTTTCTGTGCACGTACTTCTTGTTATATATTTATATTATAATTATTCTCTTCAATCCACAAAAGTTAGTGAATAGACTGTTTCAAGTGCATGCACTCTCACAGCAAATACATATTTTTATTTTCAAGCATATGACGAAATTTATTGAAATTGTTAATACTCTTAATACTTTTTGCAGGAGGTAGACACAGAGTTGAAAAATGTTTGTGAGCAGTTTATAAGCATTGCTGTTGACAATTTCGTCAATCCACTTTCATCGCTGTTGGACAAAATGGACACTTTGACTAAACTGGCCGAAGAGGAAGGCAAAGACAAACGACAACTTCTCAGTCAGCAGCCATTTGCAAAGCCAGGTTGCACATGCTTAACCATTCTAAGGCTATTCAGGTCAATAAAGACGTGGCTTTGAAGCAAAATTTTCATAAAGTGCCTGGTTTCGAAGCAAGAGTACTTGTTGATGTTCTTAAAACTACAGTTGTCTTTCATCAACATTTGAAAAGTTTATTTTGATTTCTAATTCAGTCGAGGTGGTTACAAGACTAACATTGGTTCGGGAAAGGGCCTTTGAACGTCTTTTGGGAGCCAAGCTTCACCTACCCTTTCGGTCATTCGCTGGTTCCACTTAATGATGGCCCATCAAATGATTGTATATCATATTTACTATCCGTTATCATGTTCTAACTGTCGAATTGTTAATTATTTAAAACATGAACTTTTAATCAGCCCATGAACATTTTGCTCTTTCCAATCAAGGATCAAATTTATTTGATTTGGATGCCCCTTGATGACCGCCATCGTGAAATATTTACGCTTAAGAATAGTTTCTGCTTAAGAACTTCTAAGGTGGCTCGTGAGCATTTTACCAGAATAATGAAATCCACTGCTTTTTGGTGTGCACGAGCAATGTCTTAGAGTCACTTTCCAAGTTTTCTACCGTTAATCATATTGTCTATTTAACATTATAAAGAGGATACATGGATTTTTCTAGAATGCAATTCATTTTCAACCGGTTTTTGTTGACAGAAAGCGTCCGGAAAGTCGTCAGTGAGGCATACATGATGCTAAAATCGAAGCTGCCCGGGGTTATGGAAAGCATGTCTCTCTATCTAGCAAGCAAAGAAACCGAATATATTCTTTTTAAGCCTATTAAGGTAAGCCTCTTTTTGCAGTCAATATTTTATGCTTATGACTCCGCAAGAAATAAATTTAATCTTTTTGCAACGTTCTACCGTGTTTTTAATTAAATAACTCTAGCCTCGCAAATATAGTAACACCAGCCTCTTTGCCATTCGCGGTGTATCGTTGAACTGTCCTTCCCTGTTCGCAGCCGCCATCTTGAATGCTACCCACAGGAGATAAGGGGTATAATGCCTTGGTCCCCTGTTATTTGTTAGATACCCTCGGTGCTAAACCAAGGCCTAACGAATGTCGCCTAGGCCAATCCTCCATCTTCAAGTCAACTAGTAAGACTTTTCTCTTTCAAGCTGAAGAACCAATCAACCTAGTTTTATATCCGTCTTACCTAATCATTTTCTACCTTTTCAACGCTATGTATACTATATCTTTCAATCCTTTTTACGTTACGTAATGATCTTTTCAAATGCATTTTCCTTCTGTCTGGCAATTATCCTACCAGCTGACTGTGGATTCAAAGAAAGATCTGCTTTGAATAGAAAATATCGTCTTTGTAATGTAACTAGCCTGTAATAAATCTCTATGTCATCCTCTCGGCATCATGTTTGTTGTATACTGCTGTCACTATGTCCTATACTCTGTTGTTAATTGATTCTTGTAGACAGTCGTGATTCGAGATACGAGAAATTCAGGCGTACAAACTAGTATCCTTTATGTTACATTTCAAAATAGAAATGACACGAACTTCTTTTCCTTCAGACAAAGGTTCTCAGAGTATACAAACAGCTTTCATACCTCGTCCAAGAAAACTACAGCCTGGAAGACCAACAGATCATAGGATGCCCCTCTCAAGAACAGGTTGGGCACCAATTATCAAAACATCTTTATATATTTTGAGATTTGTACTTTTGAAGAATCGAGTTTCTTTTAATAATTTATTTGAGACATTATCCCTTTCACCACTTTCTTCCGCAGTCTTAATGATGCACGGTCTTAATTTCTCCAGGTTTCGCTGCTCATGGCATTTCGATAGGCCGTTGCATCAACTTGAAAGTCACCAAGCAAAGAATCAGTGAATCGACAATGTTTCATTTCAGGAACATCACACAGACATCACTCCAGTATTTAACAGAATATGCACATATTGAATAAATTTAGAACGGTGAAAAATTAAAAAATATTTTATAAAGAACTAGAAGAAATCGAGTAAGGCTGTCCTATAGATTTGTAGAATTTCTCAACTTTTCATTTTTGAATTGTTTCTTTCGTCACTTCTGCCCATACATGTTTTTTGTAAGAAACCTAGCTTGTGTCCTAGTACTAAAAGTTTGTTAATTTTTCACTAGTTTCTGGTACTATAAGTTTCGTAAAAGTTTCTTATTTTTAGATAAGCATTTCACATCGAATTTTGCGCCTTCTCTTGCATAGGACTCTCCTCGGTGAGATGCTCGTCTTGAATACCCGAAATTGAACAACGTTACTTGTTTTTTTTCGCCATGAAGTAAAACTTCACGAAAAAAACACGAGGACTACTTGCTAAACATTAACTGAAAAACTGTTACTGAAAACAATTTTGCTAAAGTATTTCAAGGCAAAGTTATTGGAAACCCACCTACTGCTACAAGTAGATTCAACATCCTATGTTACTCTAAATAGAAATGTGTTAGCAAATTTAAATCAAGCAAAAATGGATTGTTGACGTAATATTTTCCAAAAAATTATTTCAGAAAGTCATCTTTTTGGAGTTTCTAAAAATATTGATTTTCTAGAAGTTTCTTAAATTTTTAGGTCTTTGTTCCTAGTTTTCTTTTGAGCCGGTTTCTTTAATAACAAAACATGTACCACATGCATGCGCATTAACTTCCTGCGCAGCCCCCGCAATTTTTCAATCTGTTAAGGTGGCTCGATAGTTATATTTTGTTGCAAAAATAAAGCCAGGTGTAAACAGAACTATGAGCTTCTGCGTTTCTGCAGACTCAACTAGTCTCCCTGCCTAGCCCGAAGCAAATATTTTGCGCTATGCAGAGGGTTAAGAAGAGGAACAGTTCAACAACTGATGCGGATTCCGAAAAAAGATGTCCCTCCAACGTGATCGTGTTGAAGTGCGGGAACATTCCTATGCCTGAACTGACACAACAAACTGCATCGCTTGTCGTCGCCTGTTTAGCAGTTTTCTGTTTTTTGTGGAGTGTTAACGGAGATTTTGTTTTTGATGATAATGAAGCAATTTTAAACAATCGTGATGTACGGCTAGAGACTTCGTTTTTCTCGATATTCAAGCATGATTTCTGGGGCGACAACATCACTTCGTCTTCGAGCCACAAAAGCTACAGGCCTATCACCGTTTGGACATTCAGAATTAGCTATTGGGCTGCCAATGGATATAATCAGCTTGGATTTCACATTGTTAACATCACGCTACATGCAATTAATTGCGTGCTGGCTCTTCGAGTTTTCTCGATCATCTTCGGTGGTATATCGGTTTCAAAACAAGGCTTTAAACTTTTTGCATCGCCAAAGTCTAGTTTTGTTGCAGCATTGATTTTTACTGTCCACCCAGTTCATACTGAAAATGTGAGTCTTTTGTTAGTTTTTCAAAAGATTAGTATAAAATATTTATAAGCAAGCTTTAGGGCACTTTTAATACGAAGAAGATTAACTGCAGCTGCATTTAATTGCAACCCAATTACTGATGACTCAGTGCTAGATGGTATTGGTCTTTCTATCATTTTTTGCTTTACCTACGGGTTTTACTTGCAAGTCCTCACAGTATACAAAATATGAAACATGTGCTTGGTTAGTCCATGGGAGTTTGCAAGATAAAACTTTTTGGACTCTCATCTTTAACACATTTTAAATCACATGCATCATAGGTTCTGTTTGCAGTTTTTCTAATGATTCAATTTTGTATCCAAGTATTTTTAATTGGACATCGTTATTAGACATAACAATGAATTTAATAATTAGTAGAATAAATGTTTGTTATTGCTAATTAATATATTTTCTGCAGTTTGAAAATGTCTTTGTTGTAGGTTGCTGGAATAGTTGGAAGGGCAGATCTTCTTTGTACATTCTTCTTTTTCTTGTCGTTTCTCTGCTTTACAAGAACATACTCCACAGGTACTTCATCTTTTCTTTACTTTGCTGTTGTATGCAGAGTAAATTTATTCTAATCTAGGCTCTTTTTGCTTCTTTCTTATGAAACCAAGTCAGTTTCTTAACCATACCACAACAGCTTTACTGTAATTGAAAGGCTAATGCTTAATTATTGCCTAATGACCTACTGCCTAATTAGAAAATGCACTTGATCTGAACAGTAGTTAGAAATTTTTTATTTTCTGTAGCCTCAAGGCAGACATCATCAGCTTTGCCTGAAAGATTGTGCACAGGGTCCCTTTGTGCTTGTGTTATTTTTGCTGCTCTGTCTTTGTTCTCTAAAGAACAGGGAATTACAGTCTTAGTGAGTATTACTTATGGCTTTTAGTATTTCAATTTGAAATCAAATGTTTTTATCTGTATGTATGAGTAAACATCTGTTTTTGTTGCTACAATAACCTGTCTTTCCTTCTGACATCACCTTATGTATAAAAAATCACTATCAGGTTGGTAGGGAAACCCCCTCTGCCAATAAACTAACTGTTCCACAAATGATTTTAGTTTTGATGATTTTTTCCCACTCACAATCTTCAGAATGGTTATGGTTATTATTGTAAGCAAAAAGCATCTACTTTTTGTTTAGGTAGAAATGTTGAAAGTGGAGAACCCTTGGAGTATGTGCACCCAATTTTGAAAATTACCCCTTTCTGACTTCTCTGATTTTAAATGTAAAGTATCAGCAAAATATAATTACTTCTAAAATTAAAATGTTTATTTTTCACAGGCCCTTTGCTTTGTTTTTGATATTTTGCAAATTATTGCCACAAAAAGAAGCACTGTTGTACAAATAGTGAAGTCAGGGAATGTTTCTGATGAGGATCATGTAAGTAAAGCTAGTTATAAACAAAGTAGAGCTATAAATAAAGCCCATTTGCTTTTCAACAACATATTTTCTGAAAGGATAAAAACTTTGGGTTGCATCTGTGTCACAGCAAAACATCGATTTGTAAGAAGCATTTCATTCAATTTCAGTGCTATGTTGAGAGTTATGCGATAAATTTGAATCATATTTTAGTTTCTACTTTTGAAGAAGGTGATTGATTATTTGATTATATGTCATTTAAAATTTGATTATTTATGATACTCATGAAAGACATGTCATACATGGAGTGTTGTTTATCTCTGTTCATGTTAGAATGAATCTGTGCTGACCTCATCGTTGTTTAGAGCTTACTTTGTTCTCACATCAAATAGCACAGGCGTCATGTTTTTGGTCTTCTTTGCATACTTTTTTTAAGGTTTGAATATTATGGTAAGGTTGATTAGTGAAGGAGCTGGTTAATTTATCCATTTAGGAGTAAGATGAACCTACTGTTTTCGCGTAAGGTAAACATATGGGCACCATGTCCTCCAGGTTTTCATAAAACAATAACCACTGGTTTCAGAATTTGGGCATAGACAGCACACTGCAAACTGTCACTTGAGGCTGCTACTGTTCGAATTCATCAGGAACTTTAATCTACTCATTGAAAGCTTTAGTCATTAGTCAGCCAAGAAAAAGTTTGAGTCAAAATCAGGGCCTCCGACGAAGGGGCGCATGGCCCCCGCACTTTTTTGTAAAACAATAGAGCTTTTCTAAATATCTTTTGTTATGATTGTTAAAATCTTCCTTGGCCCCTCCACTTTCCAACCTGCGTCGGAGCTCATGAAAATTCTACTAACATAGCTCTGAGAATTTGACCAGATTTTTTAAACTTGTGCAACAGGCCGGCCTAGATCCACGGTAGTTGCATAGCTTTTGTTCGAAGTCCCTGTGCATTTCATCTTATCTTGCAGTTATGGTTGAAGACATTCTTGAAGAGGGTCACTGTGATCGCCATCTCTGCATTTGTTCTGATGACATGGAGGTTTAGGATCATGGGTGCAAATCCCCCCAAGTTTCAACAAAGTGATAATCCTTCAGCCTTTCATAAGAACATCTTCACAAGGGTACAGATTTTGTTCCTCTTTTTACAGATAATTTTCTCTTCAGCTCCAATTGATTTAAATAATATTTTTCATATTGCATAGCGTTGTCTTCAAATTATTACAGAGAAAAGTGGGGGGTCTAAAAAAGTGGGGGGGGGGCTAAAACCATTAAAAAAGAGGCTTTATTGATAGTTTATTACTTAATATTTCGCATTTTGTGCAAAAAGTGGGGGGAGGGGGGCTAAAGCCCCCTCAGCCTCCCCTGCTCCGCTGTGCCTGGTTTTTAGAAATATTTTCCTGGCATTAAAAAGGCACACCTCTTAGATGACCCCAAATTTGACTTTTGATACTGCATTACCGTTTGGCTGACCTCTTTCTTTCCAGGTGGTTAATTACAACTACATATATTGTTTGAACGTGTGGCTGCTGCTAAATCCACATTGGCTGTGTTTTGATTGGGCCATGGGCTGTGTCCCTCCCATCATTTCCTCCACGGACAAAAGGATACTAGCACCAGTAATTTTATGGCTAGCTGTTCTTGCCATTGTACGAAAATGTTGGATGTTCATTGACTGTCATGTAGCAAGGTAGGCTATTTCCTTTCATAACCCTTTTTCACCCAGGTACATTATGCAGGTTTTTTAACCAACCCCTGTTTGGAACTATGCAAGGGGTAGCTCAGATTTGGTTAGTTGGTTTGGTTAGTTGACTTACTGTGTTGGTTGACGAATATTAATGCGCTGCTCATGTTGATAGGGAAGGGGGCAAAGAGAAAAGGTTTGAACCATTGTATTGAATAACAGAGTAAATTGTTTTTTTCAATGATTGTTTGCATGGTTCCGCAAATGATTTTTGGTCATAGCCTTTTTGTGTAACTTTACTTATCAAGTTGTATACAAACAATTACAGTTTATTTGAAAATATACAGCATTTTTTATAGTTATCTCAATCTTTGAAACTGGTTGTCTGATCCATACAGTTTATTTCTTGCTGTATCATTGAACACAACATATCGATTCTCATTTATTTGGTCGTTCTTTGTCAATCGCCACTATAAGTTATTGCAGCCAATGGGTAGGTTCGAAATAAAACGAGAGAACTAGTTTCAATAACAATAAGATGTTTGTTGTTCCAAGGACTTTGCTTATACTCATGGCATTCATGATCGTTCCTTTCCTGCCCTCAACAAACGTCTTCTTCACTGTTGGCTTCGTGATCGCTGAGAGGAACTTGTACATCTCCAGTTTTGGGTTTTGTGGCCTAGTTGCTTTGGGTATCGTCGTCATTTCTGAACACAAGCAGTTTCGTAAGGTGAGTTATGGGTGTCGAATACTTGAACTTCCAATCGGTGACTGCTCTTTTACTGCGAAAGCACTGCCAGCATGGTATTATTAGATGTGTTAAGTGCAGTTTCTACGTCTGCGTCTGAGTAAGAATGCGTTTTTGTTTTGACCACTGTACACTTCCCTATTATACTGTGATTGTTTCAGTCGTGGTGTAGTAAAATTTCATAAAACATGCTGCTTCTTTCTTTCATATATTTACCTTAGTTTGATCTTCCATACTAAATCTCTACTTTAAAATCACTAAAAAATAAAAGCTCTCTCTCTATTATTGTATAACTAATTTTTGTATTATCTCTTTTTAGGCGATTGCAGCTTGCCTTTGTCTACTTTTAGCTGTATCAACATTGAGATGCTTTCAGGTTTGACATTTTTTCTTGCTTATTGCGAAAACGTTTATTCCTTTGGCTCTTGTAAATACATAGTACTGTAAGCCAACTTTTAGGTCCCGGTGCTTGGCTAAGGCTGAACTTCCCAAAAATTCTATGACAGTATACGCAGATTAGTCTTTCTTGGTCAGCTGACAAACTTTCCATTATTACAACAAAGCTATTGCTGCTATCAAGATATACTAGCGAGTGCTTAACATCTTTCAGCGAAGTCAAGATTGGCTTACAGAGGAGCAGCTATTTCGTTCTGCAGAAAGTGTTTGTCCGTTAAATGCAAAGGTATGCATTACCTTTTGTCATGTCTCGTAAATTCCTACTTTTGATTTGACTTATTAGTTTGCCTTATTCAAGCGAAGTCAGAAGTTTATAAGGCTATGGTGACATTACCTTCTATTTCCAGCATCTTTCTGTTGAATTTGAATGGCTCAAGATAACTTGCTATTATCTGAGATTTGTTTCCGATATTTGGTCTTGAAATTTATCAGCAAACTCTAGTGAGTTACTATTGCATGGTCTTTGATCAATTGTGATCCATGTGTGATCTTGACACTCTTTGAAGGTGCATTACAACATCGGGCATGCTTTATCGAAGAAAGGTGATACTGAGAACGCTGTAAAATACTACAGAGAGTCAATTAGGTTTGTCGTCTCTTAATATTCAAGAATTTCCATATGGTCTCCATTGATCTGATAAGTGTTGGATAATTAAGACAGTTGTCAATAAGTTGTATATTTATAGTAATACCAAGGCCATTGCTATTTAGAATTGTTTATCAACAAGACATTGACTGATGCTTTCTTGCCTGCGAGTCTAGCTCCGACTGTCATTAAGGAATCGATTCTTGCTTGATTTTCGTTAAACGTTGAAACAATGGATAACAGCGTCATTGTGTAAGATGGTAAACGAGTCCACAACACCTCCAAGCGTATGACATTGATAAGTTGATAACATATCAGGTATCGCATCATAGAAGAGGCTGGTGGCTATCTGTCTGCATTGACGATGTCATTTGGCAAGAACGACTGTGTCTGCCCCCTGTGATGATGATGTTTTCTGTTGCTGTTCCAAAGGTGGTAGACCCCCTTATTATGTTCAGTCATCAAGGGTGTGTTCTTTCAGTGTTCTTTCAGTGCTCCATCCAAAGTTATCCTTCGTTCTCTTCTTTTCTAGGTTGAATCCGCTGTATGACCAGCCACTAAACAACCTTGGAAATCTACTGCAGGTATTTTATCTTCGATTCATGTCCCTGTCACCACTCTCTTTACTTGCTCAAGCACGAATGTGCTTTTTCAAGCCTTTTTCTTCATGAACTAATCTCGATTTTTTCTATTTATCTTAGGAACTTGGGCAGCCCTTGGAAGCTGAGAAGCTTTTGTCGAAGGCCGTCAACATCAGGTAACTTTATGAGGTGGCATTTGAAATTTTTTTTCTAATTTGTTTCAGTCCGTCTTCACCATGTTTTGTCTAAACTAGTGACTTTGTAATTTTTGTAATTTTTGTCTAAACTAATTCGCATAGCCTGTCTTCCATGTTGGTGAAGATGCAGTGGTTGTACTCAAACTCAGCTTTTTCTTCGCTTAATTTAATCTGACGATAATCAATGATAATGGTAATAATAATGCTACGTCCTGCATGGTATCAGAAGCATTGATTTATTTTATCATTTCAAGTCGCTCCTTTGCGGCTGGTTGGATGAACCTAGGAGTGACAAAAGCCCATCTAAAGAAGTACAAGGTACGAAGAATTGTTTTATTTGTATGCTCTCTTATATAATTTTTGTAATACTTACTTTAGACGCTGTATTTATTCGAATGTTGTATTTGCAAGCAGAAATTACTGTTTTTATTCCAGACATAAATTGGGATTATTAAATGTTTTGTTTTCTTTTCGTGGCTTGCCCAGTCAATCAGTTATGTTAGGCCAATGCTGACCTTTGCGTTGTTGCTGTTTGTAGTGTATTAAAGTTGCAGGGTGTGATAAAATCTATTCCTGCCTCGCCATGCAAAACGTATGCAACCAATGTTCATTTATACTCCTTGTGAGGTCATGTTTCTTACCTACAACATATCGTGACTTAAGGATGACATTTTCTTTTTGACAATCTAGGAAGCAGAGGAGTGCTATGGGAATGCAATCAGTTTGCGAAGGTATTATCCAGATGCCCATTACAACCTTGGAAACTTGGTACGTAGTAAATGATCTAATGACGTCAGTTGGATTTGTTATGATTTGCTGAGTTTTTATTTCTCGTTATTAAATCTTCTGCAATGAAAAAAACTAACTGAAAGTCAACCTCCTGTTGGATGCTGTTGTTCAGATGCTTTAGTTGCCTCATTCATTGTGGTTTCTTTTCTCGGAATAACACAAATCTTTCTCAGAATCTCACTAGTTCCTCTTTCTCATTATCACTACGCCTTTCCCTCAACTTTTATTTATATTTGTTGTCAACACTGTTATTTTTCGAGAGCATGCAGATAAACGACTTTCGTAAATGGGGCTGTCTGTTCACCTTTCACCTATGACCTTTGTTGTTTTTTCAGTTCCTGGAAACGAAGAATTTCGACAAGGCTTCTGCTGCCTACAGAAAAGTCATTGAGATGAAACCGGACCACGAAAGCTCTTGGATAAACCTCATTCTCTTGTATGACGAACTAGGTAGGCAGGTTGTGTTCATGTGCCTTTTCACCTGGAACATGTGCTTTTCGAAATAGAACATTTTATCACTGGCAATAAGCGTTGCGTTGTGGAATGATTAGCAGTGATCTTAACAAATACAGGCTTGATGTTTTCTTGAAAGTATACTCAGGGCAACGTAAATCAGGTCATTTATGAAGTTATTAAAGTTTCATAGAAATTGCCTCATCCGTCATACATTCTTACACCACTCTCTCTCTCTCTCTCTCTCCCCTCCCCCTCTCTCTCTCCCCCTCTCTCTCTCCCCCTCTCTCTCTCCCCCCCTCTCTCTCCCCTCTCTCTCCCCTCTCTCTCTCCCCCCCCTCTCTCTCTCTGTTGTTCACCCTTGCTTCACATCTCTATTGTTCCTGCTAGGCCAATCGAATGTGTCTATGCAACTAGGCCGAAAGGTTCTCACACTGATGCCACTAAGCTCCGGTCTGCTGTATACACTGGCAAACGTGTATGGAAAAGCTGACAGATACCAGGTTAGTCATTTTAACTGATTACCTTCAGGGCAGCACTCTTTCGGCTTTATCATTGCAGTTTATTTTGATGTATTTTTTAGCTCCTTTGAATCGGGCCATAGGTTCTAGCCATTGGATCTGGTGACGTTTCAACTGCTTGCTCTTATCGCACAATTAACTCTCTTTCGCCCAGATAAGCAAGAAACCTAGCCTCCTTTTGCTGCCAATGCACTACTGTTCATAGGCTAGCAAGTTAAGCTAACGGTACCATCTGGGCGAATTCAATAAAAACCGGCCTTTAAATACTCACCCGATTCTAACACTGATTATAAATCACCAGACACTACCTAGCTCGTAACCAATGCATTTGATGTCCATCCTAAACAATTGTGCCAAATGGTGCTTTTTTGTCTTTCTTCTAGCTTAACTGTCCTATAACAACAGGGTTTTTTAACACGACCGTAGGGCCAATATATATTTGGCCTCGTTTTCCTCTGACGCAGTTTCATAATAGTGACCTACTAAGCAGTCAATCCTTGCGCAAGTTGGAACTCTGATTATAAATTTACACTGTAAATTACTGAACAACCTACTTCTTCTTGCAGGAAGCAGAGAAGCTTTTCCTTCAAGCCATTGAGTTGAATCCTAAACAATCATCGTACTTCGGCAACCTAGGTACCTGCCATTTTTAATAAATTTATTGACTGTCTAACTTGGCCATGGCACAAATTTGTATTCCTCAAAAGAGGAACCCAGAGCTGCGCACCACATTTGCGGGCTTTTCGATGATAGAACGGTCATCGTGTACTTCTTTGGTGCCCCGAGCTTTGGCATTGCATAGTTCTCGCTTCAGAAGTGCCTGCTTCTTCTAATCTTGCACATTTTACATGAGAACCCTTGAAGAACTTCAGTCAAATCTACCACAACTAATCTGTTGTCAAATCTACCACCGCTGAGATTTTTGTGTATAATGATTTGCAATTGTTTCTTGACTGTTTTAGCATAGGTCTTACCACAAACCTCTCTTTCGCCACGATAGAATTGGGAGTACCTCCGAATGCAAATCTTTATGGTAACACCAATATTAAAAATTCATTTTTTAATCATCTGACTTAATTTTTAATAATTATTTTTATAGCTGTTTTGTATCACCGATGGAAGAGATTTAAAAAAGCCGAGGAATTTTATTTGAAGTCTTTGAAAGTCGATCCACAAAATCCAACCACAATAAAGAACTACAAAAAGCTGCAAAACACTCTTTCACCCAGAAGATAAAATTGACAGGTAGAGTAAAATAACTATTTGAATCACTCCATTGCATGTAGAAAAACATCATGTGTCACATAGATGCTAATTATTTAACAAGGTTTTAGAATATTAGGTATTAGTGATACAATAATGTATTTAAAGGTTGGAAAATAATATATTCGCGGTGACTAAAAAATTGAATGCAGTTTTGCACCACGCAAGTCTCATTGCAAGAACTTGTTCTTTTGTTCTTTTCATGAGGCACTAGACTAGCTTTGGGCATTTATGGTTAGTGAAGGTCAACAGATCTGAGAGGTTCTGCTAAAATCAAATAATAAAATAGTTTTTGGATAGCTTACTTTTGGTTTTTCAAAAAAGGAGAGAGAAACTCGATGGTCTGACATCTAGAAACTCTCCAAATTAAAAATGCAACTAAATGAAGTCCATGATGGCAAAGATTGCTAATGGAAAGTTTTGTTTTGTGATTGACCCATCGAAGGAGCAATTATTCGGCCCTGACATCCAAGGGTGATGATTAGCCAAAAAGCTTTATCCCTCATTCAACCCTGCTGCATTTTTTAATGCAAATTAAACATGAATCACGGGCGTTTTGATGCAAGCTTTTCCTTCCTCTTTTGCTCCTGCCCTAGAATTTTGTAAATCCGTTTCTTCTTTTCCTTGATCTTCGCGTCCCTTTTGGCATTGTCTCTGTCCAGTTTCTTTTTGAACTCTTTCCGCTTTCTGTCCATCGACTCGCGCTGTTTCTTAGTTTTCTCCTTCTGGATCGTGAGCAATTCTTTCATCAGGTTGTAGGCCTAGAATGGATACAAACACATCGTGTTAGGGCCGTTGCTGTTGACAAAAATTATAGTCCCCAGAGATCTGCATCCTTTCCTGCATAACATGTTAATTTAAGAGCAATCGCTTCCCACAAAGACCACGTGCAATGGAATGCCTTCTTATTTAAAAACGTCATCAAAGATTGCTCACCTTCTTTTCGTGCGGCTCCATCACCACCGCCGTAAGCTTGTCCTTCTTTGCACGAATTTGCTTCTGGGCTAATTTTGGCTTCGATTTGAAAGGGAGTTCCTTTTGTAGCTTTTTAGGTACATGAAGGGGAGTGAACTTCCTCGCCTTTCTTTCAATTGGCTACAAAATAATCCAACAGACATTAAAAACAAGTCACCCATCACATGTTACTGTGTAAAAATCAGCTACAAATGTGTACAAACTACAAAAGCATAATGTCAAGGGTATTAAAATATATCAATGTCAAGGGTATTAAAATATATCAATGTCAAGGGTATTAAAACATATTGGAAGGGAAAAAATAACCAAACAGGTTATTCTTCAACAAATCGTTGGAGGAGAGAGTGCCCTGCAAACGTATGTGGGGTGTCTAAAAAGACCTTTGCCTTCGGGCAACAGAACAGCGAATTTAAGTTTCTACGCCGAATACCACTAGCTTCATAGTGGTGCAATCGAGTATCCATCCACCACTGGCAGGGAGGCAGGGATTTCAATCAATAGACAACCCGCAACATTGACTGCCACAGACTACCCTACTTTCACGTGAAGGAAAATGCTCGTAATAACCCCCGTCCCTCTACGGATTCAGACCCCTCTACGGATTCAGACCCCTCTACGGATTCAGACCCCTCTACAGATTCAGACCCCTCTACGGATTCAGACTGTAGTCTTAAAAAGCAGTAACCGTTTCTCTACCTTGTACAAAGAATCATTGTTCTGCGACAGCTTCAGTCCTCTTTCGTGCCTAATTTCTCCAACCGTGCGCATACCAGCCCAGTTCTTCTTGTTGTATTTATTGAGCAATAATGACGTCATCGGGTTGTAATATTTAGGACAGGTTACTGGGTACCATGTTCGGCAGAATACAATATCTGAACGAGGAGAATACAAAATGGTGGATTAAAGTAATCCAGAAGTGGCCGGCTTTAGACGATTTCTTAAATGCTTAAACGAGTGCTTAAGAAGGGTTTAAAAATAAAGCTTACTCGGGATAATAAATCAATGCCAATCGTCCTCGGAAAAAGGGGAAGGGCCCTACTAAACCAATGATTAATGCGAGACATGTCTAAAGTGAACAAATTTCGCCTTGAAATTCAAGATAATTTCGATCTCCTGAAAGCTGAACATTACCAAAGATTGATTTACGTTGGTCTATGGTTACTTGAGATTCAAGATAAATTTGATTTACTTAAAGTCAGAATAACCCAAGGTAGGCCTAATACTTGAGCAAGATTTAATATGAAATTCAAAATAATTTGGACATACCCCTTGTGCGACTAAAATAAACTAACTCTGGTTTTGACGAGGTTAACGGTATTCAACTGTTTATGACATCGTTTAAATATCACGGCTTACCACTCATCAAAATTTTGTCTTCGAATGTTGCTCTAAAGGCTCCCTCCATGTTCTAAAAGAAATATATGCTGATTTGTTAATGGGGTGAATATGCCAATAACACAAAATCACACAGTGGGGTGATGTTCTGAGAAAGAATGCATCTAGATGCGTGTTTTACCTTGACTGCCTTTTTGATTTGACCTCTAATTCCGCTGACAGTTCTGATAGCTGCTCCTTCGAACTTGGCGACTTCCAGCGACGAATTGAACATTCCCTGCAATCAGTTTAATAATTAGCTCAGGTTGGCAGCTTCAACATTTTCAACCAAATTGTTAGATGTCTTATCCTACACGATTCTTATTCTGTCTTTATATAGGATAGAAATCTTCGACGTCTCTTTTGACTCCACTTTTGACTCCAATTTCCAATTAATAAACAACAACAACTTACAAAAATATCCACAAAAACAACAATACAACATGAAAACGAGGATTGTTCTGTTCAAAAGTTCCAATCGTAATGTCTACATCCAGGGTTGAACAACAAAAGATATATGCCTGCCTTCTTTTGTTGCGGAGATTGGGTCCTAGTCTTTTAAAAACAACCTTTTAAATAACCTGACCACGCGTGGTTCAAACCACAGTATGAACACATTTAGCTGTATACTGCAGAAACATCAATACGTGGTCCTTAAACTGTACACCTTGAAAATGTTTGCCTTGGCTTTGCTTACAGACATAAGCAAGCAATCCGTTGTCTGTAAACAGCAATAAATGTTTGGCGACTTTTTCCATTTACTAGATGTCATTAGGATATGCTGGTAATACAGACAACACATCTCTCATTACGCCACAATGACGTAGGCTTGAAAAGAAGTTGCTGAGACATACCTTAATAAAAGCGGTATTTTTGAAGACTTTTAGCGGTGTGCCAACCAACTTCAGCTTCTTCACCACCTGAGACGACTTGTCTTGGTCCACAATGACCCCTGTGCCACTGATGCGGAACTTGGACTGCAAGCAAGTGGTATGAATGCATAACTTTTAGGTGCCGCAATGCAATCGCAAGAGATAGTGATAATAAGATAATGATGTGCGAGTCCCTGGCATGACCAAACCTTGCACCCAGAGTGAGGAGAGTAATTCCAGGCATAGGAATCATGAGGTGTGGTCACATCGAGAGGAAGGACCAGTACACAGCTCGATAAGGATAAAGTTCTCAGTGTCTTAATACTACCTTCGGAAGCTAGGTAGAGATAACAAGATAAGACTGACCAGCTATTTACAGTTGCGCTATGAAGAAGCTATTGGAAGTCCACTTACGCTGACGTCAGAGACGGACTCAACGGCCAGTATCCCTGTGTTCGGAGGTGTAACGGGCCCTGCAAATCAATCATCACGTCATATCGAAATGGCAATGTATTGATTGATTACTCAATGTATATACATTGAAAAGCCTTAAGGATATTATGAAATTCATCGCCCATCACAGCAGACATGAACCGATCTTGGCTGATCTGTCACCTTTCTAGTTTTGAGTCAACCTGGTACTTTATTGGCACTTTCATGGCACAGAAGAGTAAGGCCAAAAATCACCCGGCATGTTTTGCCCAGCTATCGATTGGTCGATTGGCCGACAGGTTTCTAGTGAGCCTCATTATGACCTTGTGCCTCGTAAAGACCTTGTGTCTCGTAATGACTGTGCCTCGTAATGACTATGTGCCTCGAAATGACTATGTGCCTCGTAATGACTATGTGCCTCGAAATGACTATGTGCCTCGTAATGACTATGTGTCTCGTAATGACCATGTGCCTCGTAATGACCTTGTGTCTCGTACGCTCAAAAGGCGAAGTGAACCAACCGTAAAACGTGGCCAAGCAATGGAGGTGCTCAGGGGTGTACTTGAGGGCCCTCTGCCGCGCATTGTGATCTTGTACAGAATACAGGGGCAGCGTCTGGAACCTTCGCCAGCCGAGAGACACTGTGATGGGGTCGCGGTTCTTCAGAATCTTGTCGTGCCAACGGTGCTTCTTAAATCTTGCCTGAAAAAACATGGGAATTATTCTTGTTACTAAAACCGCAGCAAAAACATCGGTGTCAGAGAAAGTCCTCATTTAACCATTTGATCTGTCTAAAAAAACGTAAAGTTAAGTGATATTCGGAAGAAATTTATCAGTCCAGCAATTTTAGCTTGTACAAAATCTCAATCTTGTCCATTGACACATACATTTAATGGCAAAATTTTTAACACGTTACATAAATTTTAGCGCCCTGTGTGCTCATTTTAGCTGCTGAATTTCCACAGCATTAACCAAAACTTTTGCATAACTTAAATTGGTAATTCTATGTTGTCTGTGTACTTTCCACTTGGGAATCTCAAAAAATGACATTTCTCATTTGATCTTTCTTTGAAAAACCGTTCTTTGGTTAATACCTGTATGAATCCGATGTTATCCTCTCCAGCAAGAAGACCACCCAGAACAACGGGGTACGAGGGCTCAAAGTTTTGAACGAATTCTGCCGGCATCGCATGGATCTCCACGCGAACATACATTCCAGGGCGAAAACCCTCGTATTGTACGCGAACGTCATCATCCATGTCCTGGAATTCTTGTGCGTTCAGCTTTCGAAAAACAGAAGAAAGCACGTTAAACAAAACTGTAGCAAGGCTTTTTATCAAAGTTCAGCAGAGATAAGAACTAAAATAAAGACTATAAACTTTTTTAAATTAAGGATGCTATAGGCAGAATTATTTGGTGATGTGGAGAATTTCAGATGACATGTCATCTTATGATGCCTTTTTAGAAAAGTCAGCCCTTATTTTCTTTTAGCGACGTATTAGACTAATGCGTTACTGTGCTTATTTGATATCAACGAGTACAGAGTATTGCAATGGTTAGTCTTGCATTCGATATCGAACCTCCAGGAACACGCATTGTGTGGTAGGTCGGCCAGTTCCTTCCCATGCTGCCTTTCGCCTTCCTAGTATCGTAGTTTCAATTAGGTACTCCATTTTTCATTTTCAACTAGAGGTTCATCCCGGAACGCTGTCTTGCTGGTTGTGCACTTGAACTACATGGTCAAATCAGCTGACTTGTCCCCCGCCTGAGCAATAGATGCCCCCGAACAATAAAACATGACCCCCCCCCCCCCAACAAAAAACGTGGGATCAACGAACCTGCCCTTGCTGACTGAGCTCTCTCTTTAGTTCTTCGTAGTAAGAGGCATCGCCGTCCTTACCTTTGTCCGTTTCATTGTCATATGTAACACAGTCAAGTTGACTAACTTTTGTTAGCAGCAAAGCAACAGAAATATCCTGTAAGTTCCAACAAGTTCAAACTACACAGCATCATCTTCATAAATCGAAAGACAAGAATAATTTGTAAAAATAGAACATTACATATGACTTTGAAAACTCATAAGTATTGAGAGTTGAAATCAGATTTGAAAAGAAGGAAAGGATATTCAGCGTCGAAACTCTTCTTCAGCTGCATCTTTTCTTCCAACCGTTTGTCATACTCGTCTCCTTCATCGCCTTCACCCTTTGCATCCTCTGAGTCCGAGTCCGGTTCTGATCCGGCATCGTTCCGGTCCATCTCCTCTGCATCTCCATCTTCGCCGGTCTCAAGGTCTTCGAAGTCGCCGAACAAATCTTCGTCATCTTTAACAAAAAAAGAAATGTTGGTCTTGAACACATCACATCCATCATCACGTTAAAACCATTCCAGGGTCCTGATCAACGCAACTCAGATCCTGAAATTCATGTCAAGAAATGCTAACACCAAATCGCAGAAACGGTTTCTCAAGAGCCTGCGAAATGGAGATAGAGTTTGAACGTGCAAAATTCCTTGATTGCAGTCCTGGTTTGTATGGACGCAACGCTATTTGGACTTCGCTTGTGCAGCGAATAAGCTAAGCAGTATATTATTCAGGGGAACGATGGCCTACAGCTGTCACAGCAAATACAAACGCAAACTCTCACAGCAAATTCAAACTCTAACTGCATACTCAAACTATAACAGCATACTCAAACACTTGGAAGGTTTTCGAAGCAATAGAATCTGAAAGGATGCTTTGGCAAAAAGTTTTAAAAAGAAACATGAATAAATCGGTTGTGAAGAAACTACTGATCTGTCTTATCAAATGGACATTTACCTCATTGTGCAGAGAAAGGTCAGGGAAGCATATATTTTGAAACTCACACATTCAAAGTACCGAGTTGCCTCTCTAGGCTTTCTCTAGCCACATTTCATTCTTGTCTTGTCAATAGCGCTTGCTTAAAATTTTTTATTAATTGATGGAGATGGGGAAATTAGCCAACACTGTACACAGCAGAGTACACCTGCTTACCATCATCATCCATTTCATCAGCTGCATCATTATCCGAAGACGTTCTAAATACGAAGCAGTCTTTGACCGACTCGTAAAGCATCTGCAAGTCCTCCTCGCTTGAATGCTGCACGCAAGTTGGCTCACGTGTGCAATCTCTTTGATGCAGAATGGAATTATTCGCATTCTTGGACGCACTCTTCATGGAGAACAGTCCACCAAACATTTCAGAAGCATCGTCACTTTTTTCTTGCTTCGAGTCAAGTTTATCTATAACGATGAAAATGTGATTAGAAAGTATAAAGATTTTGCAACAACCATATGACACTATAAGATTCCAGTAAGAAAGTCAGAAAAATGTTTCTGCAAAACAAAAACAGGAAAACCACAGCAGGGTGAAAATAATTACTCAAAATATGGATGAAAAATTTCAAAGTTTTCAAAAACAAACATTTATATCAGGGATTCTAACAAACTGTCCATAGATAATAATGAAGAAATTTTACCCTGGTGATATATTAGCGTTTTCAAATCTCTAGTTTTATTCTGTCCCTGCATCAACTGGGGTAACAGTTTCCGCTTGAAGTTTTCCTTCCACTTTTCAAGATCTGCAACGAATAGTTAAAATTAATGTTGCAAAATTATTACTCAACGTGCTCAGGAAACGATTTATAACAAAGGAAATTCAATCTTCCAATTCATACGAAGCCGTTATGGAGTGTCAAATCAAATCACACGAGGACATGCGATATCATGATCAATACAAGTTCGATACAGCTCCTTAGCTTTGAGAAGGCTATGTCTTCCAATGCTGTCAAAAGCAAAATATATCAGCATTTCCGTACAAACCGCAGGTAAAGGAGTCAAATTGAAGCTGCTGGATTTGAACGAGCTGTTACACGAAGCGGTACACAAAATCACAGTGATGCTTCACAGAATAACCGGCAAAAGAAGCAATTCGCTACCGACCTGCGACAGAAAATTTGGAAGAAGTTTCCTCTGCATTGTCATCTCGTCTTCATCATCATCGTCCTCAAATTGGACTTCTTCATCAAAGGTCACCTGTTGTAACAGCAGCAAATTGAGTTTTCAAGATAAAATTTCAAGATCAACAAAAATAAAGCTTGGTTCAAATTAGAGATCGTTATCATTTGAGAACACATTCATTGTGCTAACCATGCTTCCTTAAGGAGTGTTTACATTGAAAGAAATTTTAAAACATCGAAGGCAAGCCAATGCTAAGAATCCATGCGAAGTGATTTAGGCCCACGTGGAAAGAAGAGAGTACTAGTTGTGCAATGTGTTGAAATGATTCTAATAGAAGATCTGGGAAGGACCTTTCTTTTTTTGTTACTAGTCGGCTGGTCTTCATCTCTGTCGAAATCAAAGCCTTCGCCGCCATCTTCATTGTCACTGTCACTTTCACTTTCGTCGTCACTATCTTCTTCGCCACTTTCTTCTTCTTCATTTTCCTTGTCACCATCATCTTCCCCATCAAAAACAACTCTTCGCCTTGTTCGATTATCTTCAGATGAAACTGTTTCGTGCGACGGCAAGGTCCAACTAGGGTCTCTATCGATAAGAACACCAAAAAAGAGCATTAGCTCATAGGAACATCCATTAGCTTAAATACTACACTCAAATTAACCGTTTTTAGAAATTGGTTGTAAAATTGACGAAATCATTGGAAATTATATTTGAGTCATTTCTTTGGGATGGTTGTTATTGTAAATCCATTTTTAGCAACAATTTCTTGTCCTTGAAATTCTCTTGTATTTTGGGAGTTAGGATTTAAAGAGCATTAGTTAGGATTTAAAGAGCAGTTAAAAGCTTACCCTTCAACATCCTGTGAAATCAGCGAATGTGAATTCTAAAAGACAACACAGTCACTGAAAAATTGTTGAAAAAGACAGAGCAAAGCATTCAGACTTAATAATAAGTGCTATAAAAAATGTATGAGGAAATATGTTCAACAAGCAAAGTTCATTTCAAATTAGCAATCTCATGCAAAAAACGGTAGCAGATATTTCTAATTCTTGGAAGGACAGAAAGTAAAACGATGAACTGAAACAAACCTTGAACAAAGTCAGGCGACTGGCAGACATCTTTGCATCAATTGTTGATTTTGTATCGAGCAAGGATGAAACTAGTTTGTTGTCATGATCCTGTGTGTCCTCCTGATGAAGAAATTTCAAAGTAGGTCATCCAAGCTTATGATGTAGTATAAAAGAATTTATAGTTTTAAAATGCTCAAGTGAAATTGAAAAGACTATATTGGACCTAG
Organism: Nemopilema nomurai; assembly: GCA_003864495.1. Taxonomy (NCBI): domain Eukaryota; kingdom Metazoa; phylum Cnidaria; class Scyphozoa; order Rhizostomeae; family Rhizostomatidae; genus Nemopilema; species Nemopilema nomurai. Next base: position 167,189 of record ML133499.1, on the reverse strand, counting down.
TCCTACTCCAAAGGACATATTTATCAAGAAATTTTGAAGGTTAATGTTTAATATGAGAGTCAAAATGCTGACAAATATTTCTTGAATTGATAAATAGAAATATAAGTGATAACAATAAAACTTACCATGTTTGCTCTCGCTTTTTGGCCCTGCCTGCTACCACCAAGGTCAATATAAACTGCATCCTGCAAAACAGTAGTCCTCAGTTTAAGTTACAAAGACAGTCTAAAAATGTATGGAATACAGTTAGGTCTAGAGAGAAAACTTGGCAACACATGGGCAATCCACAGCTTTAATGCATCTTCCAATGACACACAAAAATAGCACATATAAGTATCAGACATTAAATATCATATAATTAACATGTCACCTTGTCATACATTACTCCACCAACCCCTGACATGGGTGCATAAACAAGTCGCTCTTTTTCGTTTAAGGACCTTCGCTTCTCCTTTTCTGGTAAAGGGCATGGGTCGGGTAGAAAACTTATCTCCTTTAAATGATAATCACCACATCCTAAAGATGAAAATTCAGTCGCATCACCAATAATAAAGAAAGTTACTCACAGAACCATAAGCATAAACAAAATACCTACCAAACCAAAAGACATTAAGGGTGAAAGTTGAAGCTGTGATTAAGAATGGGTTAACATCTAGAACAGGTTAAAACTAAAAATGATTATTCTAGATCCCTGGTTGTGTAAGCTAGCAGCAATTTGCAAGCTCAGGTTTAAAATAATTAAATTTGCTTACCCATGATATGGACTTTTGTGTTATATCGCAAATGAGCCCCTCTGACGTAGCCATATAGGCAAACTGTCCTATCTGTGCTTGGCTTTTGCCTTATTGCCTCTGGGTCAGTTAAATCTTCCAGCCTACAAGGACAAACATTCAATGGAGATTCCAACTCAAGAGCAAAGGGCATGCCCAACCGTCACTTTGTCAGAGAGGGCACAAAACTATTTCTGTTATCAATTGCTAGGAATGATTAAAAAAGTTTTTAGGTAAGATTTTGAGAGTGATTAGAATCTTCATAGCTATCGTGTGTTTTTCATGAAATGGAAAAAAACTAAAATATGTTTGAAAAAATATCCAGGAAAAGCATAAATATAACAAAGAATCATTTCATGAGAGGCAAATAAAAGACACACAAAGTAGAAAAATACTAATAAAATGAAATGTGAAGGAAATTAGTTTTTGAATTACCGAAGATCATCAAAGAATTACCTGTCTGCTAATATATGAGGGTGAGTGGTTCTCCATTTCAATGGCCGAAACTTCATGACAGAAATAAACCTCCCAAGATTATGTATCTCTGTTTTTGAGTAGCTTCCATGTGTGATACCAGAAAGATTGAAGAGCTTGGCTCCCTAGTTTAGTTCAGAGAACAAATTTTACTTTCAAAACAATCATATTGCTGCCTCTAATTATGACTAAGATAATAAAATTGGGAAGCATATCATGATAAGAAAGTCTACAATAGGAAAAAATTCTGAAAGATGAATAAAATTTAACAGTTATGAGTGCATGTCTGTGCTGCAAAACATAAGTTTAGAAGGGATCTTAAGCTATTAATAAACATTTAAAGACACAATGAACTTTGATGCTTTAACTTTATTCTTGATTCAATTCTTAAAAAACTTATTCAGCAACTTAGCCAAACATGATTCAGTCATATGATATGATGGATAAATATGAAGTTGTGAAAAATATCTAAAGTTTCTGAACAGACTATACAAATGCGTAAAAATTTGAACATATGGTTGTAAAGATTTTGAATATTGTATACAGACCTGATAAACCTCTGTCCAAAACCTATGTTTCATCTTCTTTTTGATTTTCTTTAATGATTTGTTGTTTTTCATGAGATCAAGGTGGGTTAAAACTCCCATTATTTTAGGAAACCCGTGCACTTGTGCAATATTCAAAAACTCAAAAATTTCCATTTCAAATCCAAAACTTGCATCGATAAGTAGAAGCACCTAGAATAGCAATAACCAACATTCATTCAACTGGGAAAACCTTACCCATCCTATAGACTGTTTTTAATTGTCCTTGCCTCAAGACATCTTACCTTGTGCAAAGTTATGAAGCTTAAGGCTTGAAAAAAAACATACAGCAAGTATGCTGTAAATCAGGATATCAAGCCGAATTGTCACACAAAACTTATTGCATCTGAGAACATTGTATGCATTCAATCCCCAAAACTTTTCATAGCAATCCGACTAGAATTATAAATTTCTTTAGATTAACATTATCAAAAAATTCCTGCAAGTGAAGAAATCCAGGCAGGCATAACTAACTTATTGAAAAGGTATAACATGCTTACCAAATCTGCCATTTTCGCAATATCAATCATGGAGCAAATGTCATTATTGCATTCAATCAGAGTGATTCTCTGTTTTTTGCCTAAAAAGGATTTATCATGGAGAAAATGTAAATAATGAAATGTCAGGGTCCAGTGCTTTTCACCCATCCAGATGATGCTCGCTTGCCCATTTGTCAAATATCACTAGTCGATTTACAACGGAAATTGAGCTAATTTATAATTGAAGATACAGTTTTGAAGTTTGTGCGCCGTAATAAAAGAAACAAATACAAAACAATAAATTAATGATGATTGTACAGAAAAGACAAAAATACCTACCCGACACCAGAGTTACTGGCCCATTTATTTCAGAAAACTTTTCTCGCGTAAAATTTTTTATAAGCGAACGCATCAATGTTGTTTTTCCAACTTTAGGAGGACCAACAATTCCAACTACAATTGGAGGTGGCTCCAACGGAGTTCTGTCCACTGTTGGTACATGCTGTTTTTTGGTTTCGAGATCTTGTTTTCTGTGAAAAGTTCTTGCAGCTTTCTGCACCGACTGAAAACCAAATGCTTTCGGGTTTTTATGGCCCGAATTATTCTTCCCTTTTCCTTTTTTATTGGCTTTTGGGCCGGCTTGCCTTTTCCTGTGGACCTTTTTTGGATCGTCTTCCATTTTCACGTTGCTTTCTCTGCCACCATCTTTTCAATCACGTTTCTGCTCTGTGAAGGATGTTGTTGTTGTTGTTGGCGCTGTGGAGGAAACTGCCTTTGTTTGGTGTGCGGCGTGAGCAGCTTGTTCGAGAAAAGATGGCGGGATCACTTTTGGAAGACATCTTTTTCGTAAAAGACATTGATCCTGCTGGAAAGAAATTCGATAGAGGTTACTTGATTACCAATAGTTTTCGTATTCTGTATACTTAATTCAGTTGCAGTCTTTTTTATTTCTGACATATTCGCTAATAAGTGACCGCCTTCTATTGGTGGGAACCCTAATTTTTCATAGGCTGGTCTGCAGACAGGCCAAACTTGTACACTCTTAAAAACGTATTCAGATGATACACACATATGAAATTATTGATCAATTCAATCGCATACCAACATATATGTTTTCTAAGCGGCAAGCTTTTCAACCAAAGGGTTAAGATTTATGTTTATCCATGGTTTCAACTTTTCCTGAATGGATCAGCTGAGCATAATCATCCATACTGATGCTCGTGTTTGCTCTTTATTTCCGAGAAAGGAGTTTGAAGCAAAGTGACATTAACATTAACATAAACATTAAGAAAGCTGGTGAAAATCTTTAGAGAAAAGTCACCATGCCATGGATTCAGTTTAAGACCCTTAGTAGAGAATCGGAAGTCAAAGGCAAAGGTCATAATAAGAACTACACAATAAGAATTTTGAGGAAAACACAGTCCGGTGCAAAAAAGGTGCAGTGCCATTTGCTTGGTGCAATTTACTAACTTTTTGAAGCAAAAAGTAGCTATTTTGGGGCCACATCAAAAGCATTGGTTCTCTCAATAGAAGTAACAGCATTGATTCTTTTAAAAATATTTTAATTACATGATAACACTCTAAAGAGGCATTCCAGATAAATCTATTTATCATGAAAGATTCATCAAAGAGAGCGCAGAAGGCTTGTATAAACTAGAGGGTAGAAAGAAATGCAGAACTACTGGTTGCCATTGCTTTCACTAAAATCCAATGTTATAACATTGGGTAAAATCTCATTACCCAAAAATCTGAAGGTGCATTCGTAATGGCAGGTGACATCTCAGGAGTAAGGTGTATAATAGAAGAGCAACACCAAGAGGTGTAATCCCATCTTTGCTTTGTAGAGCTATTGAGCCCCAAATAAGCCTCAGCTCTTTAAGAAGATTTCTCAAGGATTGCATTTTCTACATGGCTATGGTTACCACTTTCATAAAAGAAGATGCAAAGCTTCAAGCATTTATACCTCATCTCAAATATAAAACTTTATATATATAAATAAGTAAATGTTTAGCTTTGCATTGACATAATTTTGTGCCTTATAGTTTCTAGGTTGCACTGTGAGAGTGAAAGTTACAAAATGGACATGATATTAGATGTGAATACACAGATATACCCAGTGGACTTGAATGAGAAATTCAGCGTAGTTCTAACAACAACCCTAAAGGTAGATGAGACACCTGATGATGGGGAGTATAATTCAGCTGATACCGGGCCATCAAAAGCTGACCAATTTGAATATGTGATGTATGGCAAAACATACAGGATAGACACTGATGATTCTGGAAGTGAATTTTCCAATCGTTTGTATGTGTTACCTTCATCTCCTTTTTGCTTAAATGTTTCTTCCTTTAAATTCCTTCTTTTCAAACAAAGCTCTAACTACATGACTGCTCCTTTCATTTCCCATTGTACAATGTTGATGTATCAACTATCTTGGTCCCCCCTTCCCATTGATCCAGAGTAATGTTGAAATGTTATCCCGTTTGGGCTACAAGCATTTTCCTTTTGTTGTAAGACTTAAAGTTGTTTGTTTACTTTGTTGGTATTTTGAATGTGTGTAAGTTGTATGTATCAATCTTCAATGTAAATTATAGGACTAAGCTTAGCTTGTTTTCAGCCTGGTTTAAAATTAGTAAGAGTAAAAGTAAAAATTGTCAACATAATAAGATTTACATTTAGTTTAAATATAAAGTAAATTATGAATTATGAGGCAGGGTATTAGTAATTACAAGTTAATCAAATAGTTAAAAGTTATACATTAAAGCCATATATTAGCTAATCATTCATTCAACTATCTTGCATTTGGTTTCTTTTGGTTTCAGAAGCTTCAAATCTTTTTTCTCAATATGAAGAGAAATCATGTTTTATGGCATTTACAATATGCAATCATTCTCCAATCAACAATTATTAACAATGTTTCTTTTTTAGATTTTTCACAATCATTTTTCATTATTCAATTTAGATCAGCATATGTCTCATTTGGTGGACTACTCATGAGATTGCAAGGTGATGCATATAATCTTCATGGACTGGAAGTAGATCAACGGGTTTACTTGCTCATGAAAAGACTGGCATTTTAGAGCATTCCATTGTATTCTGACAGCTGTCAAACAACTTCTTGAAAAGTCTTCAGCTTACCTTCAAAGTGCCATGGTCATCAGGTCATCAAGTCAAGGTTTAAATGGTAAAAGAACTGTTTTCCCAAACCATACTCCCACTTTTTTTAGTTTAGATATCCACTTACCATTTCAAGCACAAAAGTTTATTACTGACAAGGGCCTGGATATGGCTGGGTGATTTATAACCAGTAACACTTGTCCATAAAGACTTAGATGATTCCCCACTATACTGCTTCATTTCAGATGGTCGAGAACTGTCAACAATATTTTGCTTAATCAGATAACACAGACTGTGGGTCCATAATTTTCAATTTTTCACAATGAAAGAGGTCAGTCAACAAGAAATGTAGTTTTAGTAGGCTCAATTTTGTGATTGCAAGGATTAGAGGTCAAGGGTGGGTCAGGCAATGATCGCCGCGGTTGGAATACCATACACAAAAGCCTGACTTTTAGTTGTAACAGATCTTTTATGCTTAACTTTGTAGATTACAAAAACATGCAATGTAATTACAGATGAAATGGTTGTAAAGTTTGTTTTCTAGATTTGCTATCTGGTTGGAAACCATACTGGTGGACAGAAATGTTTAGTCTGGCTCTATGCAAATCTTTGACTGTGTGACTCTGCATTCTTTTATTGTGTTGTAGTTCAGGCTCAAAGCTTTAAGGGTCCTGTAAACAAGCCTCTGAAACAAACATACAAACTTTTCAGCTATAATCACAGCTAGAGTTCTTTCCCCTTCCCCTTTGATGATAAAAGATTTTAACCTCATGAGAGCATTAACAGATTTTTGGTGAAAAAATTGATCCAAGTTTTTTCATTGTTCTTATAAAACAATTTAGTTTGTGTATGTTTAAATTGATGTATAAGATTAATTATCTCTCAGTTATTTTGCTAATGGACAGACAAATGTAACTGTGTTTCTGCCTGTACCCAATATCAATTACCAAAAACAAGAAACACGTATGAAATCATAAAAAACCGCTTTCTTGCCTACACATAAACAGAACTTATTGAGCCTAAACTGAAAAATGCCTTAACATTTGGCCTATCAGGCTGCAACTCCTCGTTCTATTACAACTCAGACAGCAACAACTAAATTGGTAATAGTCACAAATTCATAACACCCGCCATCCCCAGACCTTTGTTTCTTATGTAAAATAAGTGTCACAGTGACAGTCGGTGGTTTGGAAGCTGACTTCTTATTTCAACGCAATTTTTCAAAAAAAACCTTGGCAAAATAGTTTGACTCAAAAAGATTCGACTTGATATTACAAATTATTCAGTTGCCTAGCACCGATGTTAGTTTGTTGTTGGTGTTGTTGGCGGGAACATGTTGTTTATATTACATAGTTTCAACAATAGGATGCAGATGAGCAGTTGACATCTTGCTGGAAGAAGAAAGGAAATTATGATATACTAAAATATTTATCCAAGTTAAAAAGAAATAATTTATAAATGCAAAATAGCAACACGATCGACGACTTCCATCGCGGAAGGCAAAGTCGGATTGGTTTCGGGCCTAGCACCTGTGTGACCAAATCGACCTTTCATCGAAATAAACCAGCGAATAAGGATCATGGAAGTTCCCAAGACTCGCCTGACAGCTCCGTTTATTATGGCGAATTTAAGAACGGGCATCGAGATGGACATGGCGAAGCAAGGTGGCCGAACGGAGAGGTGATAAATTGGCTTCATATTTGATTTGTTTCGTTGCAGAACCCAAGTTGATCTCTAGTTTGATTTGATAAATCAGTAATATTAAGAGTTCTTAGACGTGTTTGGTAAAATGGATATAACATGGTTTTTAAAATCGTTCTAGGAACGTAAACAATTGAGCTTTCATACAAAATTATAAGCTAGATTTCATCAAGACAACGGCTCGATTCAATCGACATTGTATCTGGTAGGTATCGCTTTAAGAAAAAGACCAGCCGACTTCGTCAACTGATTTTACAAGCAAAATTTTTGGGATTCATTAAAAGAGTTGTTACAAAACATTAACTGAATGATAATATTTAAAAACGTCATTAGAGGGAAGGTGCGCATTGTGTGTATTAACGGGTCTGAAGTAATGAAAGGCTGAGCTCCCTTTTATATATCGAATTACGGTCCCATAAAGCTTGATTATTTCCTTTTTTGTCTGAGTTTGCTTCACTTGTTTTGATCTGCGTTTAGCATGTTAAAACATTGTGTTAAGAAACTTGATACCAGATGGAAGCTGTTATTTTTAGAAATCCAGTTGCTAAGTCCAATACTTGCAAATTTTACATTATCTCATTTTAGTCAAATCAGTTGGGACAAATCAGTTGTATTAAGAAAATAGAAGTAGCATCACTGCAGTTTTCTGCTTTTACTGACAAAACAGCATCTTCATCATCTGGTTCTATGTGCAATTCATGAACAATTTCCTTGCAACGGGGATGTAAATTCTCCCTGCATACTAAACAGAAGTTGCTATTGAAATGAATTGTGCCATTTCTATTTAGAGCTTTGCTATATGTATCTACAAATGTTTTTCTTTATTAAATCATCATTTAAATCATTAGCCCAGAATGAAAAATATTTACTCAAGTTTCCAATCTTTTGGTGACAACAGTCATTTGTACATTATTTTGCATTGTGTTAAATGCTGCCTGGTTTCTCTGGACAGATTTATATTGGTGAATTTGTAAATGACAAGAAAGAAGGTAAAGGAAGTTACTTTTGGCCTGATGGGTCACAATTTGAAGGCTATTTCAAAGCTGATAAAAGAAATGGGTATGGAAAATTAAAGCTTGTTGATGGAAATGTGTTTGAGGTTTGTATAACCTACTACTATGCTTCAACTTCAGCCAAAAGGCTACACACTGTGTAATGAAAGTGGGCTAAACAGTTTATCCTTGTTTTAGTCTTTTTGAATAGTATCTGCAACAGTGTTCAATTTATAGATTATATTTCTGCAAATAAATATAGATAAATAGATAGATAAAGCAAATGTAGTTGAGGATAACTACTAAATAATCCCAGTTGTAGACTGAAAAATAATATGGCAAATAAAAGACCTATGGGTCCTTTTTAATGGAAATTTTTTTAAGAATTTTACATTGACTATACTTATAGACATCTTTCTGTTTTCTCTGCTTATAGTCGAAACTTGGTTTGATCTTAAGTTACAAGAATCTAGATTATGTAATAAAATTAGCAATCAGATTTTAGCATTAATCCTATCCTATGCAAGCAGAAACAAGGGGAACTATTGTTCTTTGCTTGCACATAAAATGAGATTATTTCTGCAAAAGCTCTTCATATTTTATTTGAATGTTTGGATTCATTCACACCATTACACATGCAGAACCCTAAAATAAATTTATTTCATTTGTTGGCAATTTAAAGACAGAAAACACGACTTATCATATGTAGCATTAAGACAATAGTTATCAAGTCCTTTTGCCTATGTGCTAGCTCCCTTGTTCTATTTGAATTTTGACATCCACTAACTGATCTTGTAAATCTAATGGTAAGTAGAAGTTCATCCTTGTGGAATGGCCTTTTCTCATTTTGATTGTAATACTTGAATTCCTATGACTTCCTGGAGTTAATGATTTTCACAAAGTAGCCAGCTTTTTATGAAAACTTCTGCCTTTTCATTGTCCAGTTTAACAAAGCATATTGGCTTTTCAAACCCAAAGCGACTGATAAATACTTTTTGGGGCGTGCAACAAGCTGTAAAATCTTAAAAAGCCTTCGCATATTATACACTATCGAAACCCCAAAACAACTACTTTTTTAAGCTCTTTCAGAAAAAGGGGCGTAACTCCTCAAATTTTTGACAAGGTTTTAATTAAGATTTTGTACTGGGTTCTTTTGGTAAGCGGACACTTATCAAGCCAGCATTATCAGCTTGGTTTTCCGTCATCTTTAAAGACGCAGATATGAAAGTTCCTTCTTGCCATACAATGCAGTGATGGAATAAAATAACATGTTAATCTTTGACTTCGTTGCTATAAATGATGCATTTGGCAAGTCAAAAGCAACAACGGTAAAGATAGCTGAAAGCCCAATTCCTTTAATTTTTTTAAAGTAAACAAAAATTTGAATTCGGGTGGTTTGGCTACAGAATGAATACAGAATGCAAAAGCTAGATAACTTTCTAGACGGCCTAATTTTGGATGAGTAGCATTCATTTTCATTTCAGGGGATATACGTGGATGATGTGCGAAGTGGACCTGGGATTCTTAGTTATACCGATGATGACACGCAAGATGTTGGCCTCTGGGTCAATGAAAAGATTTACAGGATCTGCAGTCATCTGCAACATTCTTTTACTCTGAAGAATTTCTCTTGCCACTCAATCAACGCATCACCACAGAAGGTGCGGGTAGTCAAAGAAGGGAAAGAGAAGAACAAGCCGAAAACTATTTGGAAAATAGACGAGGACGTTTTACTGACCCTGCCAAAGGAATTTCCCTATGAAGACATTTTGAATTGTATGAGATCAAATTTTCGTCCTAAGGGCAAATTGGAACTTATCTCAGAAAAGTTTATAAATTGTGCTAGAAAGGGGGATGCCCTGGCGGTTGAGCAGATGCTAAGATCGGGTGATGTCCATCCTGACGTCATGGATGCCACTGGCTTCGGTGCAATGATGGCTGCCTCTGTAAGGATTTTTCCTTTTTGAATCGATAGTACATTATAATATTTTTATATTCAAATAATTAGCTGGCTTTAAAGAAACCTCTAGTTGATTGTAAATGAGAATTTATTCTTCTGTAGTATTCTAGTGTTCTTCTGTAGAGTTTGTAGAAAGAGTAGGCTTTTGAAGATTTTGATCCAATGAATGGCTTTCCCTTTTATCAGGATCTGACTTGAAGGTTGATCAACTTCAAATCCGCCAACTCATAGTCTTAAGGCTAGAGTCTATTACCAAAATTCTCTGTTGGAGTTTTTATCAGCATATTTAGGCAAATAATGAGATCTCCTGTTAATTTAAAGCTAATAATACGTTTGCCTGTATTATATGTTCAGCTAGTGATGGGTAAGGAATCATTTCAGGTCAATTGCCATGCCGATGTCATTAACTGCCTACTTGACTACGGTGCGAATGTAAACATTCTAAACGCAGAAGGCCTGTCTCCATTAGCTGCCTGCCATGTCCTTCTCTACACACACCAAGATTTTGTTGACAACATTGCGGAAAATATCCCAAAAGAAAACTCATTTAACAGCACAGAGTGGGACAGGCAACGCGGCTGCTTCATTCATCGCAATGATAGGAAAGCCATACTGGCCATGTATGGGGCATTTCGCTCTTCAAGCAACGAGCTCAAGGGGAAAAATACCAGTAAAACGTCACTGCACTCAGCGCAAGGTAACTAACTTTGATCTGTCTTTATATCTTGCAACTCAAGCATCTTTTTCTTCAGATAATAGTTAAACATTAAAGATCTTGTTCACTAGCTGTCTACAGAGTCACTAAGAGAAGGGGCAGGGGGGGGGGGTGCAATCCAACTTTGTTGTAGAGCAAAATATTTATCACGGCCATGTGAAAGAAGTACAATTATAAGTAGAAAGAACGGAAGTTTAATGCTCTGTAATTTGCTTTGCTTGATAGGGCCCTAATATCTAGGTGTGGCTGCCTTTACTAAATCCATTCATAATCTTCACATGTTGCCTCCACCCCCTCTTCATTTTCAAATTAAAATAACCGGCCATGAAGGTTATGAACTGAAGCCTTTCTTCATAAACCTGGCGACCTGACAGCTACGTCATTTGAGTATATTCTTGGTACCGATATTAACAAATACTAAATCCTAGGATACTTTTTCAAATGTTGTAGCTCCATGTTATAGCTCTTGAAGCTATGCTTCGTTGACGCTTGTCTTTGTGTCTCCATTTTTTGGTTTGTAGAAAAGACAGGTGCCACAGGGAGGGGGGCTGCCTGTCGGGGGCTGAAATATCCCCAGTTTTTCAGAGATCAAGATTTTTAAACCGTTCTTCCTATTATTTTTCAAAACAAACCATGCAATGACAAGAGAACAAAATGTTTTTTAAAATTGATTTTACTTGATCTATTTACTAACTTATTCAGGTATATTTCTATTATTTTTCTTTTATTTGCTTCAAAACAGTAGATAACTCTCAATGAAATGTCATTTTTGATGTGTAATCATGGTCTACTGAAAATATTCGAGAAAAAAAAGTTGTGCATGTGTGTTCAGGAAGTAAAATTCTCTCAGTCATTTTAACATCATGGAGATTTGCAATCTAAACCAGTGGTCACCCTGTCTTCCTTTCCTCGACGTCTATCATCAGAATTTTAGCATGAATCCCCCCCTCCCAAATTGTTTTTTTAAAAACAAAAAATCAACGAAAATCATCAAACTGTCTATTCTGAATGGTATGGTATTTATTTTGTTGAATTTTAGTCCTTGAGATGCACTTTTAGCCTCTCTTGAAGGCTCGACCATGACAGGTCCTCGTATGTCACTAAACCTGATACTTAGCCCTCCCAGGCTCAATTAAGTGGCGCTGTCTTTGGTAGATCTCTGAGCAGTGTTCTGCTGGCATACTTTACACATTGCGTATTACACAATGCATGATAACAAAACTTTGCTCATGGTTTTCTTTAAGGCTTGGTAATAAATGATAAGTGCCCAGAGGTGGACCCTGTGTCGGATCCTTTTGGGGCAGAAGATCGAAAGGACCAAGAAACCCCGCCAGAGAACTGGAAACTAACGTATTTCAAGAGGACGCTCAGCAGGAGCGTAGAGCTGGACCTGATTAATCGAAGCTTCAAAGAGTTGAAAGCGAGGCCATTTGACTTTCAGAATATTTACGATGAATTGGATCCAGAGCCACTGCCTGTTTTGGCTGCTGAGCGAGTTGCGGAGGAGATTGGCGATGGGGGTGATCCTGGTATAACGAGTAAAGGCAACTTGACAGATGAGAGCATTTACTGTGGGGAAAGTAGTTTCGGCAATGCACCTGGGATCGAGGCCATCGCTGGAGATGCCAAAGAGAAGCTGCTGAATAGTGAAAGGTCGGTATAAGCTGCCTTTCGATGTAGGTATTTTGGAGTGAGTACGTCGCTCGTTGAAATGATGGACACGTTTGTACCTCAAATATAAATCCACCAATTGTTTAAGATAAGCGTTAAATGCTTTTATTTACTGGTTTAGAAAATCGATAAACGGACCTCTGATGTATACCAGAACTCATTTAGTGTTTAACTCACTGTAATGAGACCGTTGTCAATCAACTTAACGTATGAACTCACATGTTAACGAATCCTCACCCAGAAAAGTGTTCTACTTCATACCGAGGCACCTCACTCTCGAACGAGGTTTGCGGTACTGTTCTTAAGTCCTCTAAATACAGCTCATCGAAAAGTCCGTAGTAAATTCATTTCTTGTAGTATACAATCTCGATTGCACAGAAATTTCTCCTTGTGAATCCAATAGGCCTTTTTTACAGTTTAGGGAGTTTTTATTCTAGTTGTTATTTATAATTTCCTGGTTTATGCAAGTTAAGCTAATTAATTTGGAAATAAAAAGCCCAATCCTCAGCTCTGTTTATGATTTTGTCGTGTCTTCGCAGAAAGCCGCACCTGAAGTCGACGATCAAGCTACTGCTGGGCCGAGGTGCCGACCCGAACTCCTCCTCAGTGCCCATGCCTGTGATATTCTTCGCTGTGAAGTCAGCGGACATCCGGGCATGCGAGGCACTGCTTGCCAAAGGGGCCGACACGTCAATCAAACTGGACGAAAAGGTGATCAGACATTCTGTTATCCAGTTTACCTTACACGCCTTGACTGATTGCTATGTGCTTACTTTACTTGATGGGGAAAGTGAAGCTATTTCTTCTTGCCATTTTATGGTAATGAAATTAGTTTTGTAAGAAATTGACCCCTTGCTAGCAATAGTTTCATTTCTTACTGTTTTTATACAATTCAATTTGTACGTAGATGAACTTTTCTGATACTTATTGTTTTGTACAAGAAATGTTTGCTAAAGCAGTGTATCAACATGCAAATAATGACACATTGATGAAACTACACAATAAAATTATTGCATTTCAACATCATATAAGTTTGTACTTCTTCAACGCAAGAATGATAAGGTCTTAATTAAAAGTGTTGCATTTCTATCCATCTTAGATTATTATTATTTTTTGAAATAGGCAATAACCGAATAATCAGTTTTATCACGCAACTACTGTAAATATCATTCCAAAATTGGGGCCGTTCTTCAACTCTACAAGAGCCCATTCTTGCTTTACTTTGTTACAGAAGTATACTTGTGTTTACGTTCTATGCCTTTTGTTTAAAATTGCCTTGGTTGAGATTGCACTTGCTTAACATGTTCGTAAGAAGTGACCTTATCATTTCCAAAGATTGGCCCTTGAATATGCCTCTGGGAATATATCATACCCTCAAAATGATACCTTTTGTCTAAGGCAATTTTCAAGCCCACTAAAATATATTGTTCAAGTGCTGACCATATTTACTGCCAACCTTATCAGCTTGATTGTTAATTTTGACTTACGATAAATAATTGGACGCAAGCACATGAACTTAGGCCAAGGTTTGTTTTGTTGTAGCGTCTGGGCCTAGCACCTCTTCATATCGCAGTATCACTGCCCTGCACTGAAGGGGTTGAGATAACAAGATTGTTATTGGAGGCAAAGGCCGACCCTGACATTGAAGACATGGCATTCAAAGGCTCCGAGAAAGGAAGAACACCCCTTCATATCGTTTCAACGCGGGAAGATAACGACAAGGTGAATATGTGCCTTTTGCTCGCCATGCTAGTTTTCATACGTAAAAATTTATTTTTTGAGTTTGTGTTTGAATGTTAACTAACTGTGAACAAGTGCTTTGCGGTAGAAAACTTCACAATTGCAAGAAAAAGCGGAACAAGTTTTTGCATACTTAAAGTACTTTTTCGTCCGACACTCCTCAGAGTATGCAAACGTCGGAAAATAACCTTAACTAACTAACACAACATTAACTAACTCAAAGATTAATTTTACAAGCAGTTTGCCTTTGCTTCATATACAACTATGTAATATATTTTTTGAAAGAAGCGAATAAGCAACTAAATGGAGGCGAGACGATAAAAAATGTAAAGGAAAAGGATAAAGTTAAAATTCAAGCGAAAAATAAAACAGTGCAATTGGAAACAAAATATTTTACTGAATGTTGAAAAGAGATAGGAAAAATAACTAAAAAACTATAGCCAATAAACTCAAAAATAGCATCACTGTTCGTCTACTTACTTAACATAGAGACCCTGGGATGCAAAAGTGATGCATAACATTTTACGAATCACAATGGAAGAAAATTAATCTCATCTCCCTTATTAGTTTTTGGTAAAGAAGTCAGAGTTTTGTTAATATTAAAATACCATCCGCCCCTAAGCAGTGTGGGAAAATTTTTAAAGAACCTTTGCTGTTAAAGTCGGAGGAGCATAGAATGACATTCCTTTAGACATCCAGATACTGAATGTAGACGATGCCAGACCGAAGAGAACATAAGGCCATGAGGTTTTTGGTTAAGACAAGGCTTACTAATGACTACAATGATAAAAGGGCTGTACCTGTGGTAAAAACTACATGTGTCAAGTGTATATGTCTAAAAGCGAAAGTAATAATTCCCACGCAGCTAATGAGAAATACAAGATTGATTATTGGTTAATCTTAATCCGTGTAGCAGTGTTTTTTAAATGTTTGATTGTGTGTATGTGTGGCTTTAAGTATTTGAGTACCACTTGCACACATTTCGCCCGGGGTCTAATGTTAAGACGAAGTGCTATCGTAAAATTATATTGTGCTCTTTAAGTCCCCAGATGAACATTTTTAGACATTTTTCTGAAGGGGAATATCGTGGGTTTCTGGAACACTCTCCGTGTAGAAAATAGATAAGCCTATAGATATGATTTGGTGCGAGATAACTTCTGGCAGCAATGGCAAAGGACACTTAACGTCCTGGGGCCTTAAAGTTAAGTTAGTAGACGTATGGTGATTCTGTTTTTAGTCTATTGGTTCTGTTGAATTTGAGTCTATCTTTCAAGTTCATTTGTATCTTATTTCCTCACACCCTGCCTTTCTTTTTTAGCATCTAATTTGCTCTGCACTTCATTGTCATGTTCTTATGTTTTTTCTCTGCTTCCGCGAGAGTGATAAAATTCTCTTCTCTAACATTTCCTATGAGAGACCCGAGAACTCTTCTCTTTCCAACTGCACGTGTTTTCCTTGTATTTGTTTCATACTGTTATGAGCTGCTGTTTGTTATCATACAATCGCTTGTCTTTGTTGGTTATGGGTTCTTTTGTGTGATGTAAATGTATGCTTTTGCTGGAAACGAAAGTCATTTGAAAAGTTCTCTTGCGTTTTTCTTTAAGCTTCTTCATCTATCTTTAATTAAAGTTGCTGTAACAATTTTTAGCTATAAATCCACATTTGAAAAATATGGGGGCCAGATCGTTATGCAATTGTCCAAATATTGTATGTCTATCTTATACTCGTGCCCATGCTGAAAATCTACTCCTATTATCTCTTAAAGAGGAAATGAAACCATTTTTTTTATTCGTTTAATCGATTTCTCCACCCACAATTGTGTAGGAAAAATAGTTCGCATTAGCTATTTCAAGCAAGAAGACTATTAAAAACAAACTTAAACACCGCTAAACTGACAATAATTTTTCAACCAAAAAATGGCGAAGGGGGACTAGACACTAGCGAGCTGTGACGTAAAGTTATGGACACGAAGCGCGCATGTTCGAGGACAACAAATTTTCTGGCAGAGTTGGCGATCGCATGTTTAGTTTTTGAATTTCAATTCTCACCATATTGGACGAAAGTGACACTAGCTTAGGAGTTTCCGAAGAAGAAGAGGGGACAGTTGCTGTTTACTGTGTTCCTGCCAGGCCATACCAATTCGGCAGACACGGAATCAAGTAGCGACGAGGATAACCTAGGTCACGACGGCCTAACCCCGGCAATTTTGCGAGAGCGATACGAACAAAAAACAGAAGTTAGTTCATGGTAAGTTTATTCCATAAATGTCGCATATATGTTTAAAACTCGTTATCTTTAGTTTAAATGATGTCTAAATACTGTAGGTATCAATCGAAATTAGCAAGCGTCATGTACAGTGCCTAGGCCAGGCCCGGAGGGTCGCACCATCGTAAACTTAATTGATTATGACTATGGCATTATGGCTTTTTTTTGCAGGTGTAGATGTTGAAAATATGAAGTTTATCATCTTGTTGGTGCTTTGGAGTGCAGATGCTGCACTGGGTTAACTTGTATTGGACGAAAGCATTGAACAAATATGTATTGCACAACATGAAGATTTCATTGCCATGTCAAATACAACTGTGTTTCGGAATGTTGGCCCACTGCGAAGGGACAGACAGGGGAGTATCACAGGAAGGCAAGCCTACACGAGTAAGTAACAAAACAAATCATCTTATTTAATGAAGCAAGTCATGTATATGATTGATAGTTTTGAAAGGAAATAGTTTTGGCAGTTTTATCTTAATCAGATATTTGAGAGCTGTAATCATTTCTACCATGGATTTTCTTTTGTTTACAAGTTCAACAAGTTGTCAAATCTCCCCAGTATTACAGTATTAAAGTATTACAGTTTGGTGGATAATATTACCTATTATGTGACTTGTTCATACCTTTTCTATCATATAATTATGCAATGATGTCATCATGATAGTTTTACCTAATGTTTCCTCTTGTTTCATTGGTTACTCTTTCATAGTCATAATTTTCACACATTCTATTTCTCCCTCATTTACAAATTATTCTTCTCTGTCTTCAAATTCATCCTCATCTCTTTCTGGATTCCACTCCTCATCATTTTCAGCGAAACTTTTGTAGGAATCAGAATCACTGTCTTCCTCTTCAACTGTCTTCCTGTTTTTCCTGGGCTTAGTTGGCTGTCCTTGTTTTGACTCGCTGAATTTCTTTATTTTACATTATAGATAATTGATTGCCTACAAACAAAGCATAAATGAGAAAAGGGTTACAAAAAGTAATTTATATGGAAATGAAATGGAATTTAAATTTGGCATATCAGCAAATGTTATTGTGCAAAGCGAACTTACATTATTTTGACTTGTTAATTTCCTTTTCTGTCTAATTATTTTCAGATTTTGGCGATTCACTCAAGTTTTTCAATCTCAAGGTTTTCACCTTGCAATCTTGACAGGCTAAACTTGACACATCTGGAAATGAAGTTGCTTCCATGCTGGTTTCTGTAAAGACTGTCTGCCATTTATCAGTTTTAGAAGATGTTGCTTCGTCGAATAATTGCTCTTGAATAGTTCCATTTGTGTATCCGCAACAGAAGCCACATTGTATTGTATCTCTTACACCCTGAAAAACAGAATGTGAATTTGGGCCACTACATTTATGGAATCCAGGGACGCCACCAAAGGGGGTTTGGTAGGTGTGGTACCCCCCCCCTACATTGGTTATTTTTGCCAGGAAACTTGCTGGATACTCTACCTGTAACTTTTTTGCAACAATTATAACATACTAACATTTGAAACAGAAACACATAAAAGCAGCCTTTATATGAGAGTATTTATCTTGACCACACCCTTAATGAGTGAGATACACCCTTTTTGTCAGCAATAACTAATCCTTTTGGCTGCGCCCTGGGTGAATCTATACAATTTGATAAATGTTCTATATGCATATATGTATTTTGTAAACCTTCAAATTGGAAGGGCTCAACTTTGTAGAAGATACAAAATGTTGTTTTTTAATTGCAATGCCAACATTCTAAAAAATATGTCACAATAAACACCAATTGTTTGTTATGAAAACTTTTATCACGGTTGAGATTTTGATAAAACCAATTGTTTTGTTTAAATAGACAAAAAGTAGCGAGTTGTGTTTACTTTTATTCTGTTGTACCCAATCTACTTATTTTGAGGGGAAGATTTAAACACGAGCTCCACGTTTATATATTGTAGTTAACCTTGTCATTTTATGTATCGTTATTTGCTTTATTTACACATTGATTAAAGGAATATATTGAAAATGAAGTAGGCAAAAAAATTAAATCTTACCTTTCTTTTTTCCCGTTGAGACTAAGAGGTTGAATTTCCTTCATTTCTGGTATAATGCCAGAACAGCATCTCGTTGTAAAAACTTTTTGTTTGTGAAATGTCGTCCCCCTCTAGTAGACTAGCTACGCTCCTTGTATAGCAACCTGGTTCAAAATGATCTGAGCAAAGGGCGGGGTTTGAAAAGTAGCTTTGGTCAAAATTTGGCCTACGCTTTCTAACAAATTTAGTTCACTGCCGGCGTACAGTAGGGTCCTTTGGAAAGCGATGGGTGTTTAAACCCTTGGTATAACTGTCATTACAACAGCCTTTTATTGTCTAGAGTGTGTACAACACATCGTAGACCACCACGAACCTTGGTTTTGTTACCTGGCTCCATAGCTAATCTAAAGTTTCAGTACGTAGAAACGGGATGTAAATATTACGAAACGCTGCGCGTGTCCATAACTTTACGTCACAACATTCAAAACGAGGCTAGTTAAACAGGGCGCACCGGTGCCACTTTTTGATTGAAAAATTGAAGTCAGTATTGCCCTCGTAGTTTAGCCAAAATTTCTCTAAACACATTGAAATTCTGGGTTATAAGGTAATTCATTACGGGGATTCAGAATTTAAAATAAAAAATTTGGTTTCATTTCCTCTTTAAACTAATTAATTCTACAAATGTGTAATTTTTACCACTAGAGTTGCGAAACACAAGGACATACGTTTGCGCAAATGTTTGTTTAGCAAGTCGGCCTACAGTTGCGATGTGCCTGGATTTACATTCAAAATCTTCCTTTGCAGGATGCTCAAAGTGTGGCGCTATATTTGCTGAAGTACAAAGCAAATCCGAACTTGCTCTGCCAAGGTCACTCACCCCTGTCGCTAGCAATTTACAGTGGAAATGATTTTGTAAGTCTACATTTATGTGTCCCTGTGTACAGTATTAAACATATCTTGCACGTGAGTTATGGCCACCACGTGCAGAAGAATATCTCAGGATGTTTGGGCTAATATTTGCATAGAATTCTATATTTCAAATAGTATTATGTATAATTTTGTTTAGTTAAGTTCTTTTGGAGGTGGTAGAACGCAGATTTTTTATTTTGTTTTTGTTCTTATTGTTCTTATTGTTTTTGTTCTTTGTAGGACTGTTTTTGACGTTTGATACTGCGATAATTAGATGTATTTATAATAGTTTTAGGCTTGTCCTAGGAGACACGTGATGTTTCCTTTAGTGATGAGCGAGGACTTACCTTTCATAGACTCCACATTCATCCTATATTTATGTTACTAGGAGTACCTTCTTTAAGGCTGAACAAGAGACAGAAGATTTTATTGCATTTCTCTTATCACGAATCAGATAAACCTGAGTTTCGCCTTGAAATCAGGATACATGTTGATATAAGCATGAATTATGTGAAAATGTGTCATGATACAGAACTTTACAATAGCAAGAAATAGCGGAAACAGCTTTTGCACACTTGAAGTACTTTTTCGTCAGAAAATCCTAAGAGTGTGCAAAAGCCAAGAGAAAGCAAGAATTATTTCCAGCGCTTTAATCAACTAATGCAATCGTCAGAAGGACCCGGGTCACGTTTGCCTGCGCTCCCGGTCTGGGGACACTCTTTATGATAAACAAACCGAGACGAATGTGTATAATCTTCTTACTTCTTTCAGGTTGTTGATGTTCTTCTGAAGCACAATGCCAGTCCAAACCTGAAACTTGGAAGAGCCATCGGATCTGCACTGTGCGCAGCAACAACATTTACTGCAGAAAGAAGAAGACAGCCAAGCGACAAAGTGAAAATTGTATGCAGGAAATTTTCAAATTATGATCATCATGAAAACATAATTCGAATTATATTGCACTTTGATTCCACGGTCAATCAATCTTAGTCATCGGAAACACTTTTGATTGGCTAGTTGACATGAATAATTTCGCCTTTCATTTTTAAACACTTGGATATATTTGAACATAGGAACACACTTTTTGAAAACGAAAGGAAATCGAAGAATATTTGAGTGGCTCTGAGCCAGCAAGCTAGAAGTGTCAATCAAACATCAACCAATCACAGGTTTCCATCTACCATTTCACGTGGTCACTTTCACTGTAGATTGCACGCGATACGCCTTTGAATCTACATCATGTGCACAGTCACATTGTGACTACACTGCCAAGCCTCTGCACTGTCTACTTTTACAAAATGCTTGATGTATGCCACTATTCTCTTTAATCAATTTATGCCTTAGATTTTGAAACACACCAAAGGAGTAAACTTTGTTTTAATGTAAACTAAATGATTTTGCTTTACAATCTTCTTCTTCTTACAAGATCGACAAGTTGGTGAAAGCGGGTGCTGACCTTTTGGCCCCCATTCTGATCGTTGACAAGTATCCCCCTGGGACGGTCGTTGATTATGCCTACCATGTGTTCAATCAAGTAAGAGACAATTTTCTTCTTCAAGTAGATTCCTAGTTCCTTTTACAAATTGCTATTAGATGCTGCGTCATTGAAGTCATTGACTCTAACACTGCTAACAAATGTTTAACGGATAAGGTCAAATGAACAACAGCATTCAGTTTGTTGAAATGGGAAAGGTGGACATTGAAAACGTAGATACGTAAATAGATCTGTGAAAGAATGACATTTGAGAGTTGCGTGACCTCTGATTTTCAATTGATAAAAAGGCTTTGTGTTGCCCAGTTCCTTACTGTATATTACTGCATATATACATGAGCAATAGTATTTATCCATAGTCATTATATTAATGTTATATTCAGAAATATTTCAGAATATAATATTTATTGATAAGTTTATAATTAACAAAAGTTCAAATTTTAGCTCCAAAGGCAAATGAATGCTTGTTATATTGATTTTCTAAGAAAAGATGTATTTTATAATGTAATTATACATTGGTTGGTTTGTTATTACTAAAGTCCATGTTAAAGCAAATAAATGCTAGTTAGCCAGATTTTCTACGAGAAAAGTGAATTTTGCAGGACCGTCGAATCGCCCATACGCCATACCACGCCCTCAGTGCCCACGAAAGAGCTTGTCACAACACCCGGAAGGAGCTGCTGGAGCACTTTGGCTACTTGCTCCGCACGGCCGCTTTGAAACGGGAACGCAGCATGCTGGAAACGGAGCTGCTCAACATAAGCGAAGCCGGTATCTTGCACCTTGATACCTTCTCTGTTTGGCTTTATTTCGTGCTTTTAGTTTCCCTTATTCGGTCCTCTCTTTCGGGTTTTCGCGAAGATTTAAAGCATAACATAAGACCTGAAGGTGATATGTTCATGTTCAAGGGAAGGTTTTATTTCTAGTTGAGTTTATATCCATGATACGAGCTACCATCAGACGACTTGTTGTGCATGACATGTAGAACAACAGATATCGTTTAAACCATCAATTCACTAGACAATTTTTCATTCACATAATACAATATAATTTCATTCACATAATATTGCCATTTGTTGATGTCTTTAAGCACCATCTCGACATTGAACTTGATAACTGCTTTGAAGATTGACGATTTTTACGCATTCATCTGTTCGATGTAACCTCAATAGAGACATGATTTAGAAGTATATGCATTCTATTCGAGACATCACACGTGACGTTCTCTACACGTGATTATGTTGCAGCAAATGTTGACGGATGCACAGCTTTACCTGAGTCAAGTAAAAGTAATGCTGCTAAGAGTCCATCTACAAAAAAGGACGCCGGGAAAAAAGTGTCCAGTGAAAGCTCTAGAGACAAGTCACCGAAACGAGACCCCAACTGTGGACTCCCCTTTGCAATTGTCAAATCAAACGATGCAAAAACTCTTGCGGCCTTGGAGACAAATGCAGCCAATCAGCGAAGGCTAGAGGCTAAAAGGAGATTCCGTTACTGTTATGAATGTGGCCGACTGCTTGGTAAGTATTCATGTTCTGTTACCGTTATGATGCGAGTATTGTCTAGCAGTGTTCATTACCTTATGACGTAACTATTGTCTCTCGACAGAGTGGAATATAGGCCCATGAGCTACAGAGTCGATACAACATTCATCGATCTTTGCAAAATCATTGTTTTCCCAAAACCCTCAAAAGAAATATGTTTGAATAAGAATGATTAATTTTTTGCAGGCATACGGCTGGCTGCCTGCACACGCTGTAAGGAAGTTTTTTACTGCTCAAAAAATTGCAAAGTCAAAGCTTGGAATCTTCGCCACAAGGAAGAATGCGCTCGTTTCTCAGGTCGGTTTGGAGTTTCGATTTCAATACCTTTATATATGAATACCATGTTTTTATGCTTTTCATATTCTATCATATATGGATATGTTGTATCCATGCTATCAATGGAGTATTTCTTGTTTCTAGTTGCAATATCGTTTCCATTTGAAGTTTCTTCCTGCTTTGTCAGTGTAGCCTTACTTTGTATAAATCTAGTGTCAGGTTTATAGTGACTTCTTCTGTTTAAACATTTTCCAGATATATATATAAAGCTGTAAGGTATTTTGTTCAAGTCTATAGACATTCACAATATTCTATTTGAAGTCTCCTTTAAACAACTCATTTGTTTCTCAGTTATCAAAAGCACAGAAGCTGACATTTGATCTCACAAAAAGACAATTTTATTTCGTCACTCTTTCCTCCATCAACAAAGAGAATTAATGGAAACCTTCACATCATCCTTCTGTAGACTTACTTTCCTCAAAGATGTGTAAAGTGATCATGTCTATTCTTTTAGGACAGAGAAGTCTATTTACTTTCTTAAGCAGCCCATTAACGGGCACTGTAATTCTTTTCCAGCTTGAAAGGATTTACTTGCTAACCTTCTTTGCTTCAAACACTTGATGAATCTACACGCTACAAGTGTTTACTTTAGGTAATTTAGTCACTGACAGTCGCTACCTAAAGTCACTGATCATTAATCATGATTAATCATTTATCATCATTAATCATTAATCATTAGTCATCATTAATCATTGATCATCATTAATCATTAATTGTTATTAATCATTAGTCATGATTAATTGTTTATCGTTAATCATTTTTCAACACGGACAAGTTCAAAAAATTTACTGCCTTATTGTAGCTAGCTGTTTCCAATACACTGCTTGTTATTTTAGGCCGGCGAAGTGCGAACACGGTTGAAGCTGGACTTGGCGGCTCAGCCACACCTACCACTGATGCCGAATGCACCACTTTGCTGCCTGGAAGTCCACTACGGAGGAGAAGCGAGCAAATAACTGAGAAGATCTCTGACGCTGTGCCTAAGACGAGCAATAGCTTATCTGTCAAAAGACAGGCGACTACATCTTCTAAACATGTTTCATCGAAAGCCCATTCTACAAGCTCGTACAAGTCGTCTTCGCCTCGTGTGAGGTCATCAGTTTTGAATGGATGACGCCATTTTAGAGGCTAAATTTATTATCTGTTTCTTTTGTAAATAGAAGAGTGAATCGTTTTTTATTGGGAATTTGTGAAATATTTTGTTCATGTTTAATGTCGTTTCCATAGTCGTAGATTGATATGCCTAAGTTTATGGTTTGGGTAATTTTCTATTTATTATAATTCTGTTTTCTAGAATTCAAAAACATATTATGCAAGAATAAAACTGCAACCATCCAGTTGTCTCTTGAGTTAATTTCTAAAAACGTTTGAGATTGATACATTGATGTTACCGTTTTTAAAGAGAATGCAGTCAGAATCCTAGAGGAAGGAAATACTGTAAAAAATGTTGAACGTAGATAAAATTTTTCTTGATACATAATTTTCTTGATAGGATGTGTGGTTAAAAATCGATGTAGCAATTAGTGCTTTAATATTTCTCATTTCGATGCCCATTGGGGTCTTTCTTGAAGCTTTTTATATGAAGTGTCAATTTATTTTCAATGTTTGGGAAAACACGTCAGTCAAGCACTATTTGAAAGTAAATGCATTTTTCAAGAGAGCATGACACGACACATGACGTAATAGGAAGCTATTCTTAATCACCTTAATCGTTTAATCACGATTTAGCAGAGCTCAATACACAGCACTGTTGAAGGCTGAATAAAATGAATCCAATTTGTTTTACCCGTTGATTATTAAACTTTGGTTTATTGTTCATGTTATGACAAATGACATTAGCGACATGTTGAGTGCGGAATCTTTTTAGCTTAATTCATAATGAATCTTATGTTTTGACTTGAAAAGTTCTTTGAAGAGTCTCAATACACGATAAATTATTAAACGTCTTCTTCCAATTTTTCTGGCTTAATACCTTATTTCGATGATATTTTTACCACAAGTTGACAGTTGATCTCAAATACCCTTTGTCCTTTACTCATGTTGACCTAAAAAGAGGGGAGCAAGCACCGCCAAAGTAAAAAGGGACATACCAGTGGGATGTCTAAGAAAGATAAAAAAGAATGGAAATCCAGCAGAAAGTTAATACTACATACATACATGACATAAAAAGCAATACAAGTCCTTTCTTTATTTCTTTCTAAATGATACAGTTTTATGTCAAAAGCAGGTTAAATTTCAATAAAAAGCTTTATAATCGAAACCTTCCTTGTTACCTACTCAAAACAAAAATTTGTTTACAATCCCTTTCATTGCATATAATTGAAATTACTAACAGTAATAATAACAATAATAACGATAGTAATAATAATATGATACATGATACGGGTTAAGTACACTAATTAACAATGTGTTAGTATGTTGTTCACAGTAGGGCCCCCTAAAGTAAAGTAGCTAAAAAAGTAAAACAAATCTAGCAATATATTACAGTAAGAAGTTGCAATAGTAAAAGATGACAGTGTGCATAATAGTTATAATGATATAAGACTGGTTTTGAATTGTAAAATGCTGGTTTTTGACGTTATTGGCCCAGTTGAGTTATTCTAAACTTTGGTTCCTCTTGTTCTGAAACTTGACGAGGCCTT
This sequence comes from Nemopilema nomurai, assembly GCA_003864495.1. Taxonomy (NCBI): domain Eukaryota; kingdom Metazoa; phylum Cnidaria; class Scyphozoa; order Rhizostomeae; family Rhizostomatidae; genus Nemopilema; species Nemopilema nomurai. The sequence goes on along the minus strand of ML133499.1, from coordinate 141,789 downwards.
TCCTCTTGTATGCTTCACATGAACTTTTTTTGCTGCTGCTCATCTTGTGTTCCTATGATGAACTTGGACTGAACACGTAAATCAATCAAGCAAATAATTTGGGGCCAGTCCATTTATACTATTAAGCTTCCTCAAATATGACACTAACAGACAAAATTTCCTCCGGCTTCTAGAGTGAAGTAAGAAGAACATTGCAGAACTTGAGTTCTAGGTTTTTCAATTTTTTTATCATGGAAAAAGAGCTGATCAGCACTTGATATCATCATTTTACACAAACAGCTCAACTTTGAAGTATTTCAAGGATACAAGTATTCCAATACATCCATAAAGACAGCGATTGAAACTTCATTTGAAGGCACAAGAAGACGGAAAGTTGAATACATGTCAGAAGGCTAAATGAAAGTCCAGTCCTATTAATCCCTTTTAGTCCTTAACGATTGAAAGGAGTGCAACAGGAAGCATAATGCTAAAATGTGTCCGTGCAAGTCAATTTGCACAATTAGTACATGAATATAAATCTGTTGTTGTTGCTGTTGCTTCAGTTGTTGTTGCTTCTATTGTTGTTGCTTCTGTTGTTGTTGCTTCTGTTGTTGTTGTTGCTTCTGTTGTTGTTGCTTCGCCAACTTAATGTCAATTATAGCTAGATTTACAATAAAAAGCATCTACAAATAAACTAACCAAAATCAGAATATTTTATGAAAATCAAGGAATAAAAGATATATTTGCAGCGATATATGCAAGACGGGTGTAGTTGTAAGCAAGTATTTCATTCTGGTTGCAAAGTATTAACAGAAAAGTTTCAGACATTGCAGGTTAACATTCAAAAATGTTTTAACAAGTTTTTCGAATTTATTAAGGTTGTAAATCGATTTATACCAATCAGGTGAGCAATTCGAAGAATAATTTCTTAACAATATTGTATATTATAAAAGTAAACAGGTATGGTCTGCCGTAAGGAGCTATTTGCAGTGCATGATACTTTGTAGGAGAAAAAATTTGAAAAAAATTGCTATAAATGGTAACAAGGATCCTTCAAAATTTCCTAAGATAGAGTTGTGATAATCGCATCTGCTGATTGCATCAATTAGGCTGGAAAGGAAATTTTCTATGACGTGACCAGTTCAGAGGACTTGGATCAACACCCCCTTAGAAGCCCACAGACTTCCTTAGAGCAGTAAGTTGTGTTGCCTCTACTCCACAGAGTTCAGAGATTTTTGTACTGAATGTAGTTCACATTTAGCGGGATTTGAAGAGGTTTGACTGGATCCTTTGATCTGAATCCTGGTATCCTTATGCTTATCTTTATCAACATTGCGTTAAATTTTGAAATATTTGCAGCCACTTTGATTTCCTTTTGAGTTGCATTTAAAGGAATGAAAAATATAATTTGATAAGCAGTGTGATAAACAATAAAAAATTGCTCGTTTGATAGACAATAAAAAAGAAACAGACAAGATGAGGAAATTTCAGAAGCATCTAGGAACACACATTGAAAAGAAAAGTACCCAGTGCTTAAGCTTAATGAAGGCCAGAAAGAATAATTTCAAACAACGAATTAACGAATTAATCGTATCTCTATATTTTAGTAAGAAACACATGTTCATTTAAATATACTCTAAATATTTTTGCTATCTGCTACAGCCAAATTACACTTGATGACGTCATTTCCTGTCAAAATGTAATTTGCCTTTTTGGAATCGGTGAAGTTTACTTCAGCCAGAATCAAGACATTATAAGCTAAGCTTAAGATCATTTTACTCTAGCAAACGCTCTTTCGTTTTCCTTTCAGTTGATATTATCTCCCTAAGAGCAATTGGGAAATTTCATATAAATATCGAAAATCCCAATCATGGTGGTAATTGGATTGCTAAACTCAATTCTTTTCCTTCATTTTAGCATTAATTGTATGCAAATTTTTCCGAATCTCTCGATATTTCTTTCTGTTAACATTGTATAAGAAGAAGTGCATTAAAAATCGATCGGCTACCCTTCTTTTTCATACTCTCTTTTATAATCCTTGATTAAGCGACATCGTTTAATTAGATGCAGCTTAATGAAGTGACACTCCGACTACAAATGTTTTGAACACAATGTTTCGGATCTCATGGTAAAAGAAGCAAGGTCAACTGCGGTCTTTTGGATAATGTAAAACGAATCGGTTGAAAGGTCTGATTGTCTCCCCACTGAGAACATTTTGATGTAAACAAAGGGTTGTTATAAAGGTGGATTACTAGTTGTCATGCAACCTTGGTATTCTTATAAAGGCTGTTGTTGTACGTTCTCTATCAAAAACATGGTTGACGGTGAAAAAGATCGGGCGGCCCGAAGAAAAATAATGGATATCAAATTTAGTTTTAGAAGGAAAAAGAAAATTCGCTTGGATGCTTCGGAAGGGAGTGATTGCAACACGGATGCAGCGAATGATATTGACCACAGCTCGTCAGCAATGTTGGAAGGGCAAAGATATAGTACACCTCGCAGTGGGAGGGAAGAGCAACCGCGTAGTATCTTTTCGAGGTTGTTTCCATTTAGAAGAAAAAAAGGCAAAGCACAAAGTAATTGCACTTCGAGCCATGTCCCACAACAAACATTTGGAAACACGGATCGTAGTTGTGCAGATGAGAATAATCGAGTATCTTCACAAGAGGAAGGAATTATTCACAAGGATGGAGCCTTCAGTCAGTCGGCCTATCGCAAAAGCACCTCTGTATCAAGTCCCAACTTAGTATATTTAAAAAGGCTTTCCATTGATAGTCTTCGAGAAACAGAGCCACTTGATATACACAGCAAGCATGGTTCATTCCGGCGTTCTAGAGCTTCACTGGTTTTCCCAGCCTCTGAAGTGCAGAATTCATTCAGGAAATTTGATTGTTTTGAACAGTCTTCGTCAAACAGAAACTTTTTTCAAGTCTCAAATCTAGGCTTAACTGAAAATAACGATAACATCGATAATTTATCGAAAAGTTTTCCAATAAAAAGAGACGAAGTATCACGGCGTTATATGCCAATAAAAGAGAATACGAGGATTGTGGAGAACTTTCTCAGAACAAACGATGGGCGCTCACCCCATCCTGGAAGGCGAAATCTGAGCCGGTTGCAAACAATTTCTTCGCCAAACGTGTTTGAAAAGAGCTCAGAATTTTCTCTGACTGTAAATGGAGACTGTTTCACAACTGTCCACGATTTCCATGATCTTGATAACCAACTTCATGAGGTCTTTGACGATGCATCCAATCATGCTCATGACAATTTAGAACGTTTTGACAGTCGAGAGATGACGAAAACGTCTAGTTTTGTAGTAATTAAAGATAAGAAAAATTCAAAACCAGAAAACAGAAAACTTGAAAGATTTGTTAGCTGTCCGTATATGTTAGAGATGGATCACTCAGAACCTGGGGTAGCATCAAGTGCCCCTTTCAATGACCAATGTACAATACCTTATTCATCCCACAGAAGACCTTTTTCTGTACACGAAAGTGCACTTTCATTAGATTTTTTGGAAGATAATCAAAGAAGAAGAAGCCACATTCCAAATGATAAGGATAACAATGAGCTTGATTCTGACCCAGATTCTGCACCAGAGGAACAACTAAGCTTACCCTCAAAGGTGTTGTGTCTTTTGTTTTGTAGCTCTCATATTAATCTGTGCCATTTCCACATGCTCTTGGGCATAATCAGGAAACAAAAAATTAACTAGTATTAATAGAATCTTGTGCAAAAGGAGCTAGTGATGCCCTTAGGTTTGAAAGAAATTGGTTGAATACTACACAAGTTGTTGTTAATTTGTGAATTATATAATCTTGCTACAAGAGGTCTTGGTCTGCAATGTGCTGACATTTATCCTAGAGGTCAAACAGACACATAGTTCAGTTATTGATTTTGGTTTATGTCACAAACACATATTTCATAGTGAAACCAATCTAGGTAATCTGTAGCCAGATTTGTGTAAAGATTACCTCAGCATAGAATTAATGCCAGTTTCACCAGGATAAGTTTTCGGGTAATGCAGAAATATGCCTAATTGCCTTGAATTTGCATAGAGATTTGAGGGCTAAGAACAAAAAATGTTCTTGCATGACAGTATGTTTTTAAATTAAAGATGGTTGATAATTTGGTTTTATGCAATTCCAAGTTTTATCGCTTGCAGCAGTCTTATAGAAATTCCTTTTATTCCCAGGATCTGCCTTTGGCATTCGGGGAAGCTCTGTGGGATTACTCTGGTGACAAAAGGTCTCAGCTGAGTTTCAGGGCTGGGGACACTGTCGCAGTCTATTTTATGAGCAAGAAGTATTGGTGGTGGGGGACAGCTAGTGACAGCAAAGGGTGGTTCCCAGCTTCAATTGTTAGGGTATGTAGCCTTGGTTGATCTGGTTTGAATGTATAGTGTCACAAGATGAAGTGTCACACATAGTGTTACAAGTCACATGTGCTTCCCTGAGGCATATTTTTGTTTCTTTAAAGGCTTGTGACTTAAAATAATTGAAGGATATGGAAGTGTTTGTATATGTACCTAATTTGAATTTATTTCAGTTATAGACCTATACCAGGTAAATTTGTTCCTACAAGTAAGCTTAAATGGCCTTTCCAAACTAGACATGTTTTTTTATTTTCTGGCCAAATTAATGGTTTGTGAGGCCCTTGTTTAAAAAGATGTTATTTTTTGCCAATTCTGAGCAACTCTTCAAGTTAAGGATTGGAGGCCTGATGGAAATATACAAACCTGAGACAGTTTAATGAGTCTGTGATTGATAGGCTTTTGATTTATGCTCATTAGATACTGCTCTGTATTTGATTTTGATAGCATGAAACAGGGGCAAAACATTTTTGTTTATGTGAATATCCTTGAAGTGCAGGTATAGGGTGACTTCCATCACTTTCTTGAATTTATGATACTCTACCGCCAATAGGTGAATGTTTCCCGCAGTTTAATTTAGTCTCAAAGTGTAACTAATAGAAATTATGGTTGGAGATATAAAAGATTAGAAAACAAAGAATGGAGTTTGAAACAGCAATGATAACAAGTTATAGATTTTTGCTGGAGTCTCTGTTTGATAATCAAGCATTTCAATGATTAGATTAAAGCTGTGGTAAGGGTAAATTCATCTTTGCTTTGCAGCTGAGAATTGATCAAGAATCTTCTGTTCTTGAGCCAAAAACAAACCACAACACAGTTTCAGTCCTGGGTATTCAAACCACTTTGCGAAACAAGGGTGAAGTGAGGTCAAAATGCGTGAATGAGCTTTTGACCACTGAGAAAGATTATGTTAAAACTCTCAAAGATGTTACTGAGGTAATTTTAGTTAATCACTTCATTATCACAAAATGGGAATCTGCTTCTTTTTGCAGACCATTACCTTGACAAAGTACTCCAAAATTTGCTGCCATTACAATTAGTTACTGAATTTGAGCATGTGAATCGCTCTTAATCATTCCTCTTTGCTAGATGAAATTTTTGCTTTAATAAATTCACAAGCCTGTTCTAAATGTAACATATAAGAGGGTTGTTAGCAAATATGATAATTTTATGCCTCATGATTTCAGTGATGGTCTATCATTTTGTTACTGTTGAATGTTATTTGTAAGGTAGGTGCAATGTTTTTTATTAAAACTGAACAGTAATGCCATTAATAATTGCAAATAAGAATGGTAATTTTTCCCAACCCTAATTTTCCAATTTGAAGAGTCAAATTGTTTTTTTCTCAGGGGTATCTGAAGCAGTCTCGAAAGCGCCCAGACCTCTTTAATCAACATGACGTCAGTATCGTTTTCAGCAATATCGAGCTTATTCTGAAGCTGCATGAAGAGTTTCTGGAAAAACTTCGCAAACAAATTGACAAGAAAGATCTTTTTAAAACTGAAGTTGGGGAATTGTTCATCTCACATGTAAGTGAAAAGTTTCCTTGGCTGTTTCATGAGGCATCCATGACCAATGCACAAGTATGTGGAAAAGAATAAGCGCGCATTTTTTTAAACGAAAAAAAATTACATCAGTTGTTTGTTATATACATAAATTGTTGTCCCTTTAAGATAGGTAAGTGTTTCTGGAGAGTCATTTCCTATAGAGTGTATCGTCATTTCAATCAAGTCATTTTAATTTCAAGTCAGGGCATGAGGGTTCCTTTGCTACCCTATTGTTTTCATCTACCCTTGCCATGACCATTTTCTAACCAGATTGTGGCACCATTTCTGAACTTAGGAGCCTTAGAACTTTGAAGGGAGCAGTTCGTGGGATGTTTTTAGAACGAATGAATCCGCAGCCCAAGATAAAGACCCTCTGAATTGGCGTTTATAGAATTGACGAACAGGGGCTAGTGCTCTATGGTGACCTCCAGTTTCAAGACTTTTCAGTTCGGTGAAATGAAGTGTGAAGAAATTTCTGCACAGGAAGAACGGCTCAAAACAAGAGACCTCTGTAGCGTCCAGATGTTTTGTTTCTGGGTGGGAGAAAATGAACGATCAGTATATCCCTATAACACCATCAAATTGTAGTGTCCCCATAATTCAAAGTAAGCGGTTGGCTTTTTCAAGAGCCCTCCGATTGTCATTTTAGGTAGTTTGGGATCTGTACTTCCGGCGTCGAAATTTCCATTAGATGTTGTTTGTAAGCAAATGTTTGCGCCCGAAAAAGCAGTCGGCGCCCGAACGTCAACCTTATTCAATTTTGTGACAAAAAAGTGGAACGAGGGGGAAGCATCTCTTTGTGGATTTCGAAATCATCAACGGCAATGAAACCGTTTTAGTTGAAGCTTTTTTAATTTTATTCATTCAGAAACAGATAACATTGTCAGAAAACTCATTCGAATATACGCGGCGTTCGATATTGAAGCCCCGATTCAGTCGGACCTTGCTTACACAGCAGTGTCTGAAATTTGGCCCTTTTTATTAAATTTCTTTCGGCGCTTCAAGGGTATTTGGAGATAACGTTTCTACTTACGCTTAACTCTTTGATGTCAATGATATTTCTCGGTCACCGACGGAATCCTTAGCCACCCCATTCACGATTAGTGTGGTCTAGACGAAACAATAGCCCAACGTTTATCTGTTTATTTTTTACTTAATCTTCTCTTGAGAACAGTAACAGTTTTCCAGTCTCATATTTCACTTCGCAAAAGTAAAACAAGGCCAAGCCAAAAATTTGAATGAAAGGTCAAGCAAAACAGCTGTTAATGCGAATAAACTTGTTGAACTGTTTGTTTTCATCTGTAAAACTAAGTAGTCGTCACATCCAGAAAGGGCAAATATTTTGCAGCTATTGATACCGTGTTTTGGTGAAATAGCTACTATCGTGGTTTCTAGTTAACGTGGGAAATCATAGCAAGTATTGGTCACGTGTAACCTTTCTAAATTGCTAAGATTTAGGGCCATGGTCTTTAGGGCCGTGGTCTTTAGGGCCGTGGTCTTTAGGGCCGTGGTCTTTAGGGCCGTGGTCTTTAGGGCCGTGGTCTTTAGGGCCGTGGTCTTTAGGGCCGTGGTCTTTAGGGCCGTGGTCTTTAGGGCCGTGGTATTTAGGGCCATGGTCTTTAGGGCCGTGGTCTTTAGGGCCGTGGTCTTTAGGGCCGTGGTCTTTAGGGCCGTGGTCTTTAGGGCCGTGGTCTTTAGGGCCGTGGTCTTTAGGGCCGTGGTATTTAGGCCTATGAAAATCCACTGATCTAGAATCACACTGAGTCTTGTTTCTTGCAGAAGGACGACTTCCACCTTTACTCGGAATACTGCAACAACCACCCAAATGCTACCACTCGCCTTCACGAACTGCAGAGAGAAAAAAGATACAAGCTGTTTTTTGAGGTATGAAACTGCTGCCTTTGCATTGCCCATAAATGCCACCTTTTTGCGGATATGCTTGAAGGTGTGGCTGAAAATTTTTGTTACCACTTTCCAGACCACCGTTATGGGATGCTAGGCTGAAGTCTATTTTTAAGGAAATCAGCATTGATGCACTAAAGTAATATATGAAGATATTCAACTTGAGCTCTATTGTTGTTAATCTTCTTCTCATTGTTAAATCCTTCCACTTTATTTTGTTTTGTTTCATTTTCCCCCAAAAATATGATACCATTGAGTATTTGTAGAATTAGGCTTTTTTGAACGAATTGGTACAAGATTGAACTCTGGGTAGTCACCGAGTCGTTATTTTATCCTTTACTTATTCAACTAACCCAATTAACTAACTTATCGACTTATTATTACTAACATATTGCTTAGATCGACTTAATAAGTTCCAATGTATCTGTTGCCCTGATGCCGATGAAAATGTGTTGCAAGAACTTACTCTTCCTCCCTTTATGCCTCCAGTCCTGCAGGCTTTTGCAGCAAATGATTCCACTATCAATCGACGCTTTCCTGCTCACTCCAGTGCAGAAGATATGCAAGTACCCATTGCAGTTAAATGTAAGAATCCTTCATTTATTAAACTGCTGGCTTTAGTTAATGCATAGAAATACATTTTGGATGTTAGTAGCGCTGAGTAATTTAGTACCATAAATTTTGGATAAAGCATGCTTGACCTGCTATGTTAACTTACTTCAGTTTGGCTTACCTTCAATTAAGCTTACCTCCAATTTAGCTTACCTTCAATTTAGCTTACCTTCAATTCAGGTTACTATCGATTAAGCTTACCTTTGATTTATCATTTCTTCAATTCCGTTTATATTTAACTTAACTTACCTTCAATTAAGCTTACCTTCAATTAAACTTACCTTAGGTTAGCTTACCTTATATTAAGCTTACCTTCAATTTAGTTTATATTTAATTTAGCTTACCTTCAATTAAGCCTACCTCCAATTAAGCTTACCTTCAGTTTAGCTTACCTCCAGGCTGGCTTTCTTTCAAGCTGGCTTACCTTCATGCTGGCTAACCTTGAGGTTGTCTGAACTTCGAAAAGGTCTGATAGGATAGGATAGAGTTTACCACTTTCTTTTAATTGCATTTTAATGTTTCTTTTCTAAGTCCATGATAAGAAGCTTTGTATTATGATTATTTTTTTTTAATTTCAGGAACTTTTAAGACACACACCTCTTGAGCATCCAGATTATGGACATTTGCAGTTGGCAGTGCATGAAATGAAGGAGGTGGCTTCTTTGATCAACGAAAGGAAAAAGAAAGTGGAAGATTTGAACAGCATTGCGGAATGGCAGCTGGATATTGATGCTTGGCAGGTTCGTCTGTAAATCCTGGTGTTTTGTTTTAAATTTGAAATAAAAAATTTGGAATTTTACGCGCACGTTCGGAAAAGAATAAATCTTATAAGTATGTAAATCTGTGGACTCGAAGGAAGTTATGGAGAACAACAGCCAAACACAGGAATTGAATTTCTTAAATTGGTTTATAGGACAGGTTCATATCAATTTTGAGGTTCTTTATTTGTTGACTTGAATGATTGATGGAGCAGTGGCCTAAATAAAGGATTGCTATGGCATAGAGTATCCTCATATAGACATTGTATATGGCTCAATCGCTAAAGATGAACACTGCCCCTCAAGGGTAGGTCAAAGCTATCTTAATTGTTTCTTTCTTGCTAGCCCTCACTACTTTGCTGCGGTGTTTATTTTTAATTCTGTTAACGGCGAAGGTCTACTCCGTTCCATTTATTGAAATTCTAGAAAATAGCAAGTTGGACATGGTTACAGCCAAGTGTGAAAAGGAACCACGATTTAAGTTTTTTAAGAATTAAGTTTAAGTTTTTTTATAGGGCAATGATATCCTTGAAGTAAGTTGTGAAAAGATACATGCAGGCTTGGTGGAGAGCCTTTTTGGTGGAAGAAAAGAAAGCATTTACTTGGCTTTATTTGATCATCTTCTTGTTCTTTGCAAAGTGGTAAGTATTTGCATCAGACCATTTTAAGCCTTCCTAAACAAGGAAAGCATGATATCCGAACTATTTAAGCTTAGCCAAGGGTAGCTCTCTGTCAAAGAATCCAGAGGTTGGAATCAGCTAAGGAAACATTTCCTATTTCCTTCTTCCTATTTCCCCGAATTTAAAATATTGGAGATGCAGCACTGAAACTTCTGATTTGTGCTTATATGCTGCCAGCGAAATTCGAGAATTAGAAGTTATATTTTTTTGTATAAATTGATAAAAGATTACCACGCCGAAAATATATTCATTTGTCTTGCTGCAATAGACATTTTGTTGAATATCTAGAGGAAATAACCACTGATGAAGGCGGAGGTTTGAAATGAAATTCTAACTGCTTATTAATGTATATTTGAAGAGTATACGTAATAGATGTTTGGATTTCTAGAAAAATATCTGTCAATTGACAAAGTAGTTTGATGAAATCATTATACGGAAAGTTATAACATGGGGAAGAGATCATGCTTAATTTTATTTTCGGTAACAACTATAAAGTTTCTGACGTGTGCAAAATGCCATGGCCGCCTTCACTAGTTTAACAAGCATGAGATGAGGTTGCAACACAAGTACAGTACAGACCAATACGAACGAGTGAAACCGGTATAACCGGTATAACCGGTATAACCGCTAGCCATTAGCAATTTCTTGTATTGATTTAATGCACAAGGTTTTTCTTCTTATTTCTGATATTCCTTTCGTCCAAGTTCTTTTTTATGTAAAGGAGCATCAACACAAAAGAGAGTAGGACCTTTTTTGGAACATTATAGTTTGAACTCCATATTTCGTTTTAGGATTCTTCACGGAAACAACGGCAGTTATTGTACTTCAGTCGATTCAATTTGGATAGTGCGCGAGTGGATGTCGTCGGAGATGTTCCAGGTGAAAGATTATGAATGTCCCAACTAGTGCCAACAGCACTAAATGAAGTGCCAACTAGTTACAACAGCACTAAAACAAGTGACATCTAGTGACAACAGCATTAAAACAAGTGCCAACTAGTTCCAACAGCATAAAAATAGTGCCAGCAGCACCAAACCAAGTGCTAGCTAGTACAGCGTTTAAACAAGTGCTATTTAGTTCAAACAGCATGAAAACAAGTGCCAACACCATGTAAATAAGTGCCAACTAGTGCCAACTTTTTAAGCGATGGGCCAGTCTTATCGTGTAGATTGATTGTGTGAAACTGAATGTTGATTCCTTCGTGAAGCAGATGTAGACTGCTGCCCGGTTATGCTATACTCGAAGTGCTCTTGATTGAGGTTTGTTTTTATTTCAGGCCACAAGTCATCAAACGTCATTCGGGTCACTGATGTAGTAAACAACAACAACACCTTTTGGTTTAACCTGCGAAGCAAAGACGAACTGGATAGCTGGCGAAATGCTTTTAAACGTGAACGAAGCATTGTTGGCTTGTCAGCACAAAGTGGTAATATTATCTGTTGCTGCTTTTCAAGTTTTCACCTTGGGATTTCTATCTATCCTTTATTATATACCCATATAACTACCCATGTTCCATTAACCCCTGTTCCATTAACCCGTGTTCCATTAACCTGTGTTTCTGTTCATTCCAGGACCGGCTGTGACACTGTCGATTCGACGGGCAGCAATGGCCTCCGCCAGGTCGAAAAAGAACATGGGTAAGAGCTGAACTACTTTTATTTGTACAAGTTGAGATGCATATCTTCTTTCCCACTGAAACGCAAATAGGGATTATTGTTCCCATAGTGGCTTTTACCGCTCAATAGAGGGCCGAGTAGGCAATAGAGTAGACGTCACATGTTGGATAAGATTAATGATTGTGCAGTTGCCTTCCTATTTCCATGAACTACTTTTTATTTCTCGTTCGGCGAGGTGCCTCTTTCTCTCTCATCGTTGATGCAAGGCACGTATCTAGAGTCAGGGAGTGCTGTCTTGTGAGACGATCATAACTAACAGAATACGGTTAGCAGATAACAGATATTTATACAAGGAGGGTGGCTGTTATGTTTCTTTAAATTTATGCCCTGGTAACCGAAAATTAGAAAGAGATGGTCTCTTTGCACCAAAGTCGCATCGTTATCAATCATGTTGCTTACAGTCAAATGGTATAAAGCTTAACTGGCAAGCGCCTGGCGAATCACATGACAAGTCACATGACAAGTCACATGACAAGTCACATGACGAGTCACATGACAAATCGTTAGCGAGTAGTGAATGACTTAAAGCTGTTCTTAAGAATGCTGTGCCAAGGAACATTAATGTAAACAGGCCTAAGCAGGGCCACTACAGTTTCTTCTTGAAAGCTCCACACTTCGATTTTCTTCCTTGTTTGACAGATTCATTGCAACTATGTTTCCCTTCAAAAGTCGGTTTGTTTTGGCATCTGCCATTTCGATGTCAGTTTCTATCTATCGCCATCTGTCAATTGGCGTCATCTATCATTACCTGCGACTCTACCATTTGACATCATTTAACTATTTGACATCATTTAACTATTTGACATCATTTTACCATTTGACATCATTTTACCATTTGACATCATTTTACCATTTGATAATTATCATTTTAGAGACAGCAAAGGGGCACAGAAGGAGAAAGTCTCTAACTGATCCTTTTCAAGATTTTGGAGCAAGTGCACTTCGAAGGAGCCTTAGACTTAGGAGAACCCAGTCTCTCAGAGATAGAAAATTCTTTAATTGAATGTTTCACTGACGGTGGTAGAAGAGTGCAAATGGTTTTTTTAATGTAACACATTAAGGACATTGGTTTTATAAATATGTATTATAGTCATATTTAGGAAACATTTTTGAATTGAGCGATTGGCCAGCCCCATATTTTGCGTTCTTTCATGACATTTTGGCTGTGTTAATTTTGTACAAAAGTTTTTTGTAGCATCTAATAATTTATAAGATTTTATAGTTCTCAATTCATGATTTTGTACTAGATGGAAACGCCTGTTATATGAATCTACTTAAAGCATCAGATGGGATAAGTCTTCCAGACATGTTCATTATTTTGTAAACTTTCATTAAACTTTAATTTATTTAATTTTGTCGTCGCATTTCTCTTTTGAATATTTTGGATTCATGTTTTTAATTTTTCGCCAAATCCTGCCGTTGTTTACAATTTTTCTTTCTCTATTCTGATATATTGGCAAATTCAAGGTGGCAAGCCTTCAATCATTTTTTCTATATTTTGGATTCGTGAATGGTACTTTTAATCTTTATTTAATATATATGAATATATAATTATATACTATAGTAGGGCATTTTTTGTATTAAATCTTTAAATTATGTATTTTTTATATATATAGGGTAATAGACGAACTTTCTCTGAGTCAGATTTTTTCACTTTTTTTCTCCCACAAATGACCATACCGGCTTTTGACCTACAAGACTGTTATACATAAGGAGAAAATATTGAATGGTAAATGACCTTCTATTACTATCAAAGCAACTAACTGCTTCAATTATACTTGCCTTTTCACCTATTTGGTTGACAATAAAATAATTGGTAATAAAATGTGCACTACGGCACTTTCGTCAGCTGAAATTACAATGAATATATTCTGCTTTGTGTTACGTTATTCCATCTCGTTGCTGTAATTAGAGACCGGGGTATATCGTAAGGGTCGAAGAGGAGATTGGAGAATTTGCATCTCAGTTACCGTTCATGACAATCATAGGAACAGAGGACCTGAGGACGGTAGATGTTGGATTCTAGAATACACAAATACGGCATTGTATGTTAATCATAACTTCTGCTTACGAAATACAGCAGTTAAAGGATTTTACAACAAAACCTATATTAAAAATTTTGAAAAATTGTTACAAGCCGCTGTTCACAATGAAATATTACTGAGAGGGCTATCCTAGGGAGCGACATCATTGCCTCCTTGCCTGGTTCAGCTTTAAAGGCAAGGGCCTTGTTTTCCGCTCTGCAGTTGCTTCAAACGTGCTACCAATTAGAATGATAGCTATTGTGATGGGCTACGCTCAGGTATTTACGCGAGTACAAATTTATACGAATGGAATCTAAAAAAACAATTCTCTTTAGCAAAATTATATTACACGAAATGCATTGAGGTCAAACAAATTAGCAAAGGGCCATTGGCAAGTTGTTCATTGCTTTGGCTCGCCTATTTCAGAATTTGTCTCTTTGTCACACTCTTTCTAGTAAAGAACGAATGATCAGGCTCCGGTCCGTAGTGTCACATGTGATTCGAACTATCAATGTTAGAGTAGGCCAGTCAATAAATGTCATACCTTTCAGGTTCCACGCAAACGCACGTTTAATCTGATGCGATGCTGGCCTAGATTTGATTATGGAATGTTTTGCAAAAACCAACCCGAATTTGCGTCTTGTAGAAAGTCCACATGATAATTAATAGCTTAATTTCAAGAAATCTTATTCCTAACACCTAAATAATAATTTGATGTACTGGACTTGCTTTTATTAGGCATCTAAATTCAATGCAACATTCTACTAATTTACTAGAAATCAACGCTTCGAGTGGCCACGATTTGCCTGCACTTTTCCATACTCAGGGTCCTTCATGAAAGTTGCATAGAGGTTCTTGAACGTAGGCCTATTTACTGGCTCTGCATTCCAGCAGCTCAGCATAATCTGATAAATTTTATCTGGACAGTCCATTGGCTTTGACAGCCGCTCACCGCGTTCGAGAAAGGCGATCACCTGTGGATTAATTCAAGCAAGTTAACAAAAAAGGCATCAGAAGTCAGGTAAGTATAAAAAAGGGGCCTCCACACAGGAATGCTGCGTAGGAAGCTAAATTTACGATGATAGAGGGGGATTGATCTAAGCAACGTGTGATCATGGGGTCTTTTGGTACTTCTCCAAGTATCAGACTATTTGCTTTAGAAAACCGAGTTTTAAACTGATCTGGGAACCCAGTGACAGCAACTGCTGGTTGAAAAGGTTTTAATATCAACGTTTAAAGCCACTTTAGCCGGGGCTTTTAGCCATTGTATTATCCTATTGCTTTACCAATATGAAACAAAGCCCTTAGACATTCTTCATTGATGCTAACTTAAGGCAAAAATTAATATTTGTACTTTTTTACGTCATATAAACCGGTCAGAAAATATATTCATAAGACTCGTTAGCATTAAAGGGGGGGGGGGGGGCAGCTGAAACCAGACCTGCGAAAAGGTGCCGTCCCTAAATTGTGTGGTTTTCTTTTACAAAAATCCCCGAAGGTTCTGTCAAGCGTACCCCTCGCAAGCTTTAATTATCTATTCATGCACGGGAACTCAATCACGTGATATTCAAACTAATAGTGAATGAACCTGAGCTCCTGCCATGTCTCCGTAAGGCAGCTCTCCAAAGGTGTACATCTCCCATAAAGTTACTCCGTAGCTCCACACATCGCTTTTGTGAGAGAACGTTCCATAGTTGATAGACTCAGGGGCATACCTACCAAGAATGAAGTTTAAATAAGAAATAATACTGGGCCATAACGAAAATGATCAGTTAATCAAACAGTTAAGGTTCCAACGCAGAAAAAGAAGAGTGATAGACAAATGACAAAGATGAGCGGAGGGAAAGATCACGGCGAGTTTTTAATTAGGCACCCACGATCGACTTTTATCAATGTAATGGAGGAAAAGAGTAATCATCCGAAAATATCACGGAAATTAACCAGAACAATCCACCTGAAATACTATTTCGGATAGAAAAAGTATACATGTACAGAGAAGGGTAATTTGAGTAGCAGTAATCAATCAATCATAAAATCAAGCAATCTCAAAATCAATTAATCAGTCGATCAATCAATCGATCAATCTTTCAATCAATAAAATAATCAACAAATCAATCGATCAAGCAATTAATTTCATTTTCAGGTCACACGAAATAGACTAAACAGGAAGACATAAAATGTTACAAACTGATACCTTTTCGTTTTCATGGGGAAATTTTTTATTCATCATTAACTGATAATGACACAAGTTTGGACCAAAACGTTTAAATTAATCAGAACTTGAATATGACGTAATTAATCATCGACTCCGTTGCTAACATCATATGGCATCTTCTGATTATCGTGATGATTCAAAATGATTTGCGTTGCAAGATGAAAGCTGCAATTTCCAAAATCGGAATCCATTTTAAAATTAGATGAAACTTGAAATTATCAGGCTAAGAGAGTTGTATCTCCTCTATCAGGGACGAAGAATATTTGAAGAGCAAATTACCATTTGACGGGCCACCGGCCGCCTTGCTTGGCTTGGTAGTAATCACTTCCAGCACCAACTGCTCTTGAAAGCCCAAAGTCACTAATCTTCACCTACGCAAAGCAAAAGTCACCGGCTGTAAGCAGACACATTGACCAACCCCCTCTCTCCGCCAATTGCCAGTGACAGTTGAAAACATTGCTTATCTCTTCAACGGACAGTACGATTAGCCGAATGGGAATGGTAGAATCAGGTGAAATGTGAACACCTAATATTTGTTTATGATAACTCAAGAACAAGAATAAAAAAAAATGAACTTCGCAATATAAGAGTGACCCAAAAGTGAGTAAATAAGTATAAATCTATAAATCACCAAATATATAGGAAAATGACCAAAAGCTGAGAAAATGGATGATTTGTCAGTGATTATAAATATTTATTCATCAATATGAATATTTATATTTATTTATTTAATATACCAAGAAATATGAATTATGTCAGCTTCTGGTCATTCTCCAACGTTTTCATACTTCGAAACTACTTTAAGTATGGTTCAAGCTGTTGCAAGCTATTGTGAAAAATGAATCAGTTGTAAATCAAATAATGCCTTGGTGACGCTTAAAGAAAATGTCTTAGGAATATTAAATTTGCTCTTAAGATGCTTTTTAGTGATGTAAGTTGAATGTTCATTTGCAACATATATTCATTTACAACAAGGGCTACATTTATAATACGAAGTCACCCATTATACTATTTAAGAATTAATAAACCTTTATTACCTGCTCCTTGTTCCCTAAGAGTATGTTTCTTGTTGCGAGATCCCTGTGGACGAATCTCTTTTCTTCGAGGTAGGTCATCCCCCAAGCAATCTGGCCAGCCCAAATCTTCAGGTTCTTTTGGGTGATTTCCCCCTGGTGGTCAATCAGGTAGTCCAGCAATGCCCCCATGGACACGAGCTCTTGGACCTGGGAACGAACTAGCCTCTTAATCGCTATCTTCTTAAAAATGTTTGCATAGAAACGGAGCTGTCGTCTCTCAATGAAATAGGGAAGATTGGGCAAAATGCCCCATTTCCTTTCAATTTCAAATGTACTGGACCCAGATGCAAATGCAGATATATTATCTTTGAAGAAGAGCAAATCAGTGAACTGATAATCAACATTAGCAGAGCAAAAGGAGGGGTACTGACTCAATAGAAGTCTGTAGTATTACGTGGAAAATTCCAAAAGGGTGTGTCCTCGTTGATTGTTGTACTTTATTTTTCTGATCATTGGGATGGTGTAGAAACTAGTTGAAAAGGTGTTCAGTCTTAAGTTGAATATACGTTGTTGGAAAATTATCCTTTATTTGCAGGCCTATCGCTTTTGGATCATCCTCAACCTCATTTGCTTTTATGCATTTTAGATGTATAGGAATATGTAAGGAATGGGGCTTCAAATTAGATTTAAAGATGGACAACTGAAAAAGAATGACAACCAGTATTTGCCCATTGCGAAGCCTTTACGATACCAAAGTCATTCTTCAAACTTCTACAACCATAAACAAAACCTAACCTCTAAACCTTTTGCAAAAGGCAAGGTTCGAAAGCATAAAGAATAGCTGGTATAATTAAATGTAATGATAAAATATTACACAGCTACCTTGAAATGTTTGTGCTTCGAAAACTATTATAACGGTAAGTGTCATCAACGTTGAGAGCAACAAGTGCTTTCCTATTTTGAAAGGCACAGAAGAACGCAACAAGCTTAAGCTTTATCACATTGTTAGACAGGAAATGAAATGAAAATATGAATACCAATATCATCGGAGGTCCAAGGCAGACTCCCAGCAGCCTTACGATACAAGGATGGTTCAAGTTGGACATGACTCTTGCTTCTCTGAGGAACTCCTGAGGAAAAACGAAGCATTTACTTCGTAGGACAAAGAAAAAGGCGACGCTGCAAAGGTAGAACAGCATGCACTTTGAACATTGCTAAATCTTTCGTTTTGATGAGTTTCGTTTATGAGTGGTCAACTGTGAAAAGTCAAATGTAGAGCCAATACAACAAACAATGTACAACTAACATTAATAATGAAAAATAACTGCAAAAGGGTAAGAAGTTAATTTGTAAAATAATAAAGAAGCAATGAATGGAAATCAAATGCAGCACTCCAACCTGCTCGCCCTGCGTTAACTTGTCTTCGTGAAGCGTTTTTAATGCAACAGATATCTGAAACATCGAAAACAGGCTCAAATGATACTCCTTAACGACCGCATATAGTCATAAGAAATATCAAATATACATCACTAAAAAGCACATTAGGAGCAAACAAAGTTTCTTATATCAGTTACGGAAGGAAACAAGGAGAGAAATAAAAAGGAATGTTAAGTGCCTGATGATAACAGTGAGGTTCAAACATTGGCACTTTGAGGCCCGTGGCCGAAATCATCTGAAGGGCCCTTGTTTGAAAATTTTTTGTTAGCCAAGATTATTCTTCAAGTTCTTTTCCGTGAAATTGTTATGCCTGAAAGTGGTGCCTCGTCTTGATTATGCAAATTGTAATATGTTGAGGTCTTTTTTACAGATTTTCTTTTGAAAATAATTCATCAAACATAGAGACTTCCTGTGATTTCTTTTCAATTTTTTCTTAGGTGTGGGGCCCCTTCTGGGTTACCAAAAGCGCCGGGACTGGGGCCATGCCCCCCTTAAACCACCGTTGGGTTGAAACAAAGAACAAATAATTAACCGTTCTGAACGTGTACAGCACTGCCTACAAAGTATGAGCGTGTACAGCACGTCAAGATACTGATAAAGCAGCATGCCTCATAGAAATAGAACATATATATATATATAATTATGATGAATGATATAATGACGTAAAAGTTAACATAAATGAATGACGACAAAAATGAAGAGTACCCGTTCACCCTTGGGGTTCACCCACACTCCCATCAGCACTGATCCGAATTCGCCCTGGCCCAGCTCCTTTCCCAGCTCCAACGAATCTCGGTTTATGATTGTCTGTTGTTTCGTATCATCTGATCCTGTTGTAAACAACAAAATATTTTCATTTATTGGTCGAGTTTACGCGTGTATGCAATGCGGGTTGCTATAACTGCTCTGAGGACAACACAACTTCTACAAAGGCAGTGTGTTGAGTTTCAGAGCAGAAATCTCCTTAAAACCAATACATACTTCCAATTATTTATACAGCAACAGCAACAAATACACAATTTTACCTGATGTTTTAACAAATATATAATTTATAATCAACTTTAGACCTGAAGAAAAACAACTATTTTGAAGAGTGAGTTATTCACGAAAAAGGCTTTTACAGACAAACAGGCAGTTTTTCAGACCTAAAGTATATCACACTCTACGTGAAAATGTATTGAGCACAAAAAACGTTTTAATATATAATTGATATATACATAAATCTACAAGCTACGTCTTAGAGCCTTAATATCTCAGCCCATCACATCGATGGCTATGACGATGCCAAAGTGCTTGCATCACCATGCCTAAAATGAGACCATACCGTTCGTTCGGCTGGGAACAACGGGTGAAGATGCATTCCAACTCGAGGCCCTGTTGAAATCCCCAGCGTTTTCATCCTCTACCTTTTGACCCAAAGAAGGGAAAACTGTTTTCAATACGAGTTAACAAAAATGTCGCTATCTTTAAACGCGAAAATCTCGATAAAACAAATGAAAGATTGTGTGGATTTTTTAAATTCTCAAGTTAAGGATAGCACCTAATCGTACATGGTTATTTGATTTGGCGTATTAACTTAAAGGGAACACAACCCAGATGCAGCTAAAGCTATCAACAAAGAATTTTCATAATATATCGCTATTCTTCCGGAACGTATATGGAATAAGAGATAAACATCAAATATGAGAATAAGAATGTAGAGAGGGGTTTCTTTCATAAAAACGATCGCTACAAATACACACGTGCTTTGCTCTTGGCACAGGAAGTGGTTTACTTCCTACAGGAGGCTTCGGAGCAGGCCTTGGAGCGTAAGGAACCCCTTGGCCAGAACGCGAAGGGAGAGCAGGAGCAGGGCGTGTCTGAAGGCTCGGTGGAATGGAATCGCGGAGGAGCAGAGGTAGGCCATCCATGTGGGTGGAGTAGTGATCTACCAAATGTGGCAAGGTTTCAAACAAAGGTCCGTCGTCTATATAATACCAGCGGTCTGCCTACAAAGAAGGCATGCGCGAAATCCGGCATTAGCCTGCTTTTGATGGCCGCAAGAGCAGTTTTATAAAGCTACATGTGACAAAATAACGCAGTAAACTTGCAATGTAATTTGTAAATGATTGATTAGCCAACTGAATATATCAAACTGGATTAAAAAATGTGGGGCTAATTCAATCAGGCGTATTTGCAGCTTGACGCTTTTGAGATACATTAACAAACCTAATATTTATAGTGAGATGATGGGCTTTACGGGAACAATGGGCTGCAAAATCACTTGTAAGAATGTACAATGTTTAATAAAAATTGAATTTCTGTAAGTTTCAAGTCTTAATTTCAATAATCAAAATACTTTGAAAAGGTAAGTCAGCTGGCAAATCAACTCAAAGAAAGACACAGAGGAAGAAACAAAGATAAATGTAGATCGGAAAGAAAAGAAGAAATTCTAAGGTTAGTACACGCAAAGGTACACAAAACGTCAACAAAAGGCAACTACAACAAAAAATCTAAACATGGAATGCAATTAAAAATAAGGCTTAATCTGTTGACTTTGCTGCATACTTTAATGAAAATTTAAAGGAGAATAAACATAAAAGATATCTTATGATACTTAGTTTAAAGATGAAACCAATCCTGAAAATGGCCTACCCTGCTTTTAATTTGGAAATGGTATGCTTTACCACCAACTGCCATGGAGAGGACGTAATATCCATGGCATTTGATACTGCTCCTAATAAGATACAATCCGTCTTTCAAGCCATTATCTCCCAGCATAGCAACTGCTCTCTACAATAATAAATCGAAAGCAGATAAGTTAGCTTCAGAAGTAATCAAAGAAAAACAGGAATTTGCCATCCTTCTCTCAAGCTGCATAGCGAACAATTTGGATCACTCGACTTTATCAGAAAACAGTGTAAATCTTAATCTAAATCCAGTTAATCTTAATCTAAATCCAGGTTAGCTGAAAAAATAACTTGATTCAGTTCATTGTTCTGTGCAAACTTTACCACTCTAATTATCCATCAAGTACAACATACATGCAACTCATGAAGTACTATTCAAAATAGAGTTTAGATTTTTAGCAAAATCGCACTTACAGTTCGATCCAAATTTTGATGAAGCCATTGACCTGGAGTTGACCTTGGAGGTGGCATAGGATAGTTGTCTAAAATGACACAAACAAAATATTAACATCAAAAATAAAAGTGAAAGCTTGCAGCAATGAAAATTGTGAACCTAAGATACTGCATTTCAGATATGCAGTCCAACATAACCAAAAGCCACAACACAAATTCAACTGTTTCTATTAAACTAGCCATAATAGTGAGAAAATGAGGGATAAATACAGTTACAAAATAATAAAGGTACACAAAGTAAGGTGTCAATATCGCCAGGTTACAAAGTTATATGACCCAGTCTTCCGAACAAAACAAATATTGTCTATAATTATAAACTAAAGTTTAATAATTAAAAGTTCCTACATAAATACAGAATGGCTGGCTCTTACCCAAAAACTCTACAACTTCAAGTCTATTGTATCTCAGTGCAAGATCCCTTGGGGTGTCACCTTCTAGTGTTCTTGGATGCATTGATGCATGATGCGATAAAAGAAGATGGCAGCAGTCAATGTTTCCCCTCAGAGCAGCCTCGTGTAAAGGCACCATCCCACTTGTTTGCGATCTTTCCTGCACATCTGCTCTGCCCTGAGTTATAAGTAATCTAGCAGCCTCTACATGACCTGCAGCACATGCTTCCTATACATAAAGAGCCGTAATCAATTACAGTGCACACTACATTTCCACACGTATGATTTCTTACTAAGGTGACTTTGGGGAAGTTTTTAGTTTGGGCTTCAGTTCCTCAAGTGGAGACTATCAATCATTTTACTGGAATACATTCTGCATTGTAAAAACAATTGGACACTCATTAATTACAGTTCACACTACATTTCCAAATGTATGACTTCCTATTAAGGTGGTATGGGGTGGGTTTGTCTCTGGTGGAAACTGTCATGCAATATACTGGCATGCTTAATGTTTAGTGAAATAATGGGTAACCAAAACAAACTTCTACCTCTTTTTAACAAACAACACAGCTTATGTCAAACAAAAATCTGCAAACGCAAATAAAATTTGGTCAAAAATAGCCCTGTCAGCAACTTTGATTAACACTGTGCAAAATTATCTTCATAATTAATTACAAAACATAAATTTGTTCATTTGAAATTGTCATTAAATTTGCACAACTTCTAGACTTCAATTAGCATAGAACTTGAAAACTATCTCCATCAAACTGAAAACCATCTACTGTTTTTAAAATGGCCAACAATCTTTTCCCCATTGTCAAACAACTATATAATGATCAACATGATTGAATGGCACAGCTGATGATTCAAGTAATTGTTTCATTGTAAATCTCTTGACTAGCATTCTCATTAAATTTGCTTCATCAAATGTTGCAAAAAATGAAAAAATAAATTTTCTTAGATATATTCAAGTAAGACTATTTCGGCTAGTCATCCTCTCGCTGTGATTGTAAAAATCACTTCCCGGTCATGGGTTGTAGAGCAAGTCATGGGATTAAGTTCGGTGTAATTGACCTTGTTGTGTTTCCCAATTGAGAAATAGAAGAGTCACAAGAATTTGCATAAGGCCAAGATTTTTCTGGATTTCGATACCTGCAATGGAGTTGTTCCAGTACTGCTCGATGCACTCACATCTGCGGTGTAGTTCAAGAGAAGTAGAATAATATCTTGGAAACCTTTGAAACTTGCTATGTGTAAAGGCGTCTTCCCTTCGTCGTCCCTGGAGTTGACTTCCTGGTAAGTTGACATCTCTGACAATAACTTAGATACTTCAGAAGCATTACCGTTGAGGCAGGCTGTATGTAGAGGTGTGTTGACACCAAATTTCAAAGCTTGAAGGGGAGGTAGAGACCCTCTTGAAAATGTTGTTAACCTGCATGGCAAACCATCAGATTTCACTTGGTAATGCAGAATCAAGGTATCTAGCCCGTGGAATATAGGCCCATCGTCAATGGAGAACCGATTGTCTCCTGTGCAATGCACTTGGAAATGAAGAACTTGGTTGTGTGCAAGGATCGAAATGACATAGTCCCCTTGAGCGCTTGAACAGTCTCGTACCAGGAAGCAACCATCGCGATAGTTTCCTCTTGCATGTGATAACAGGATATGGGTGGCCGCATCCCTAGTTATCCTTCCGTGATACCAATACAGGGTTTCAGTTGATGCTCGCATTCCGACAACTCCGCAATCTTTCTTCCCTTGCTCTTCTGCTCATTTGCGACCTGATTTCCGTCCTTGGTCCTGGCCTACCACAAACATGGCAAAGAAACATTAGCCTCTTCTCCAGAACAGCCCATGCAATATGGCGCCTAAGCTACTTCCGTATTCAATTTTTGTTACAGTACCATTAAATGAAATTATTTAAAAAATTCTTTACGAAGTATAGATGACTCACACAGTCCACCGATTATCAACAGGACTATTTTTCACTCTCAAGTCAGACCATATTGATAAGAAAATTTAAAGCACATTTCTGCAGTTTTATCCCAGCAACACTTGATTTTTCAATTTCTGATTTACAAAGAGGCACTTTTAGGCACTTTTTGACTATCAAGGGTGGGA
Source organism: Nemopilema nomurai (assembly GCA_003864495.1). Classification (NCBI taxonomy): domain Eukaryota; kingdom Metazoa; phylum Cnidaria; class Scyphozoa; order Rhizostomeae; family Rhizostomatidae; genus Nemopilema; species Nemopilema nomurai. Next base: position 117,936 of record ML133499.1, on the reverse strand, counting down.
ACCCCAATGAAATACATATCTGGGGGGGGGGGGGGTGGAGTGGGTGTGTTACTTTAGAAGTATACACAATGATTTCTCAGCTTTATTCTAGCATTTCTAGGGTTCTGATATCGCCATGATTCACCGCTATCAAAATATCCCAGGATGCACTTGGCATAAAATTTAGGGGTTTGTTGTGAATACAATTTTCCCATCTCTATGAAGAGCTTTCATTAAGCTTTTATACAATCCAAGGACCTTGTTTTTGTGTGGAAAACTCTAGTCTTCAGCAGCTGTCAAAAATTGATAGTTCTTGGAAACATTTACTCTTAATCAAAGCTTTGGATGCATGTATGACTTTGATAGCTCAGAGTTGATGGTTTTGGGGTACAAATCTTTTGATAGCTCAGAGTTAATGGTTTTGGGGAGTTAATGGTTTTGGGGAGTTAATGGTTTTGGGGAGTTAATGGTCTTGGGGTAAAAATCGGTGATAATGTTTGGCCTGTATGATTGTGAAAGTGGGGAGACAGTAGAGGACAACGAAATAGCTGGCACACACCCAAAGTTTAACAGTTCATTGACATCCAAGTCTTCAGTTTTTGTTGGCTCTTAGATTCCCCTCGATGCCTTTTTTGTCTTTACCATTTATTGTAATGTTCTTGTCCTTTCTTGAGGTATTTGAAGATGTGACGTCACTTTCTATTATCCTTGTTCTATCATCTTTTCCATAATCCATCGTCAAAAATTGTCCACCTTTTTTAGATCACTTGTCTGTACCTTTTCAATAGTTTCGCATGCGCCATCTTTGCGATCACGTGGCCGTCCCCTTCCAATCTCTGTTTATAATCTGCTATCTTCCAATCTTCTATCCTGCTGGCACTTCCTTTTGTGATATCCACGTTTCCTCTTCTGTCAGGACCCATCTCTCTTACCCTACACCCCACAATTTCATTGGTACTCAAACCATTGTAATCTGTTTTCTCTAGTGTTCTTACCCTGCTTTCTTTACCGTCTCGCCACCCACTCGAGGAGGGACATACTATCAGCGCACACAATGGTGGACTTGGGTCTTATCTAATATCAGTGACAAGCAATAATGGAGAGCGTAGGTTTTGAGCGGGAAACAGAACTGCTGGAACACTTTGGATTTTGTTGTGTCTGCTATTGTTTATTAGAACATAAAGACATAACATTTTCTTATCGTGGATTTGGGGCAGTTTGCGACACAAACCCTCGGGGGCTTTAAAGTCGTAGGAACTGGGGACCCATTGGAGGCAAACAAAACTGGCGTGCTGCATCCGTGATAAAATGCCCCCTTCCTGCCGATGAAACTGCCCCCTACTACCAGGTACGCTTACAAGATGTTTCCTACCTGCTTGAAGGCCTACAATCATAGTAACTGGCCCCCCACTCCGCCTTGTGGCTCGTGTCTATCATCTCCTAACTGCAAATATGCCATCGAGCAAACGCTGTCCAGAAACATTACCACAAGTTATTTTGGAGGCTTTTATTTAAGTTATTTTGACCTGCATTTATGACTTGTTAGGCTGTAGAACACGTTACTCTGTTAGCACACATCTTTGGCAATAGCGTCAAACACTGATGCCAAGTCTTTTCATTGATTAGAGGAAATTGCATAGGAAAAGGGACGCCATTGCTGTTGATCTGGAGCTGTGCTGGACTTCTAAAGCATGAACTTTGCCTCCTTTCTTCTGACGTTATTTCTTTCTCTTGATAAATCGGTGACTGGATTGAAGGACAAGGTCTGGAAAATGTTATTGGTGAATTTTCTAATCCCTTTCATTGATAATGGAGAAATCCCTTTCATGGCATTCTTATGAAATTACACACGATAAAGATATGTAACAATATTTGCATTGAAACGCTGTATCTCATTGTCTCCATAAATCGCCGTTATTTGGAATTGAATCATCTGGATATAAGCTAAAGCTTTTGTGTTCGTCCGAGACTAGCTCATTGTAACAACAGTCGGAGACTAGCTTGCTTTGACGTCACCTTCTTATTCAGTTTTATGTTTGTACATTACCAGATTACTTGGTACTGTCCTTCATGGGGCCTGAAGCAGCTTGTATTGGACTTTATAGAGCATTCAACGACAAACAATGGGAGTGTGACAATTAACTTCATCAAATCTAGTACAATTGAACCCAAAAAATCAAATATCTTGAACAGTTTTGTTAATTGCTAGAAATATGTCGGCAGCAAAAATTATACTAAAAAATCAAATTGTGATCTTAATCAAACAATTTAGTAGGGGTCATAGTTATGTGTTGAATATACTACTACTGAAGACGATCAAGTTGCAAATACAGCAAGCTCAATGATGTCGGGAACATACAGTGAATTATAAACAAAAATAAGCATACATATATAATGAAGGTAATACAGTTCTAAGATACGTGGCAACGATGTGCTAAGCCGTGTCAACTAAGTCAAACTGTCAAATCCAGAAAAGGAGCACCAATATTACATTGTGACTGTTACAACAAAACCTACCTTCACATTGTCCCACATCGTCCCTTGGTTGGGTAATTTAGGAAAGGGTGTAGCCGGTGCAACGGGGTGTATAGGGGACCATCCTACACGGAGCCAAGCAATAGCAGCAAAATACAGCTTCTTCTTTACTATGTAAAAGCAGATGACCAATTTTGACATTCCATGGCCTAATCACTGAGTGAACGAAAAGTTGGTCGGATAAATCTGAAAAAATCAGGTTTGAGTCATGTCGTGTTAGAAAGTCGGACGAAGAAACATCGAAGTGGGTGTGGAATAGTGAGAATTTACAGTCCAGCAACAAACTACTTTCTTCTTTTTGTATGTGTTACAACTTAATGTTACCATATGAATATATGAAAATAAAAAAATACGATATAAAAAGGTGCAATCTTTAAAGATGATACCAACGAGATCACAAGCTTTCTAGCTTTGTTGTGTATAAAGCAGGTTGATTAGAATGCAACAGTAAATCAAATAATGTTATGCCGTTTTTCACAAATGCGAACTAGGCTGACGCTTCTACTTCGAAGCTGCCTCGACTATGCTTGTTGCGTTTGGTGAGGAAAAGATAGAAGGAGACGCAGGTGCTCGCAAACATGAACAGAGCATTGAGGAAGAACACAAAGCCAGGGTGCGTGGAGACCACTGCAGAGTAAACCAGAGGCCCTACCATGGAGCCGATCAACACGGATATGGTCTCAACGATGAGCATTGCTGAGAAGAGTAGGCCCACGGTGGAGGGCGGGGTGACTTTTGAAATCATGGCTCGAATCGTAGAGACGTTGATGGTCGACAAAGCATGGACTAATTGCGTCATATAGAGGAACACGAGTGAATTCGCCGTTCCAAGCAGAACACAGTAGATGACGTAGAAGGAGGCTGTTATTAGCAAGATAGTGTGGTCATCCACCTTGAAAACACGCGTCAAGAGAATGTTAAAGCCAATAAGACCGAGTATGGCGAGCGACGCGCTCTGGAACGCCAGGAAAGTCCCGATTTGGATCGAGCTCAGGTAGAAGGGGGCGGTCTTTAAGTAGAGGACCATGACGGCCAGCTCCGCCGAGTATGATATGGCTGCGAGCATCATGAGAACAAAAAGCAGAACCCCATGTGCCAGAGAACCGTTCGATTTTAGCGCCCGGCCGACCCGCAGGAGATTCCCAATGGGGTTCGAGGCCTTGAGCGCGTAGATGACCGTTGCCTTCAAGGGTTTTCTACCCTCCACCCCATTTTTTGATTGTTCATCACGTTGTGCTTCTGGGGCAGTAGGTTGTGCTTCTTTCGACTGGCATGGCTCAGCTCCCTCGCAATTCCCAGGCATCGCTCTGTCAGTACTCTTTTCATCATTTTCCTCCTCCTGAACAGCGACTTCTATCCCGCCATCGTCTTGGACTGCATCCATGCTCTTGCAACTGAACTTTTCCTTGCTGCAATCCAAGTCAATCTGGCTTGGGTTATCCAAACTTTCATTTGCATTAGCAACGATGGATGTTTCTTTGTCGACTGGCTCGACTGGCTTCTCCACTGGCTTTAGAACGAAAATCAAATACAGAATGGCTGCAGTGACAACTGCAATACAAGCTACATAGATACCTTTATAGCCATAGCTCTCAATGATATAGCCACTTGAAAAGGTTGAAGTTAGGCCAGACAAAATCGAGCATGCTTCCAACAGATTGATCCTCAAGGTTCTCGATTTCTCAGTCGTTATGTCGGCAATGTATGCGTACGTAAGCACGTACGTTCCCGTGATGTCCCCAACCACGCCAGGAATCATTCCAACGATAACCAATATCCAAGTCGGGAAAAGCAGCCCTCTGGCTAATATGCAAACCAGAATAATTCCTTGGACAAGCTGGCAGATGGGAGTCAGCAGTAGGATTTGCGCCTTCCGAGTTCGTCGGACAGGGTTGCGACGAAGGGGAGAGTCAACGCCGTGATCGACGCTGCAGCCACCAACAAAGCCGCCATCCATAGGGACGCCTGCGCCTGGACCTCGTCGTAGTCCTTCTTGAACGAGCCCTTGTACATTGCGTCACAGCGCGTTTTGTTGTGATTCTGCAGACACACATTCTCCAATATGATCTGGGGCAGGGCAACCAAATGAAGGAAAAATACCTGCATGCATAGGAACAGCACCGGCTCCACGGTTATTGCCGATAATCTCAACTCCATCTTGCTTGTGTCAAATAGCAAACTGATCCAAGATGGATGCTGAAGACATGGTGACATATGACACCCATTGTTTTGTCAGGAAAGATTTGTACCGCAAACTCCCGTAGTGTACTACATTGTTGTGGCATCTCTGCTCCTTTTGGCGACCGACTTCTTGCCGACAAGGAAAAAGAATTATCAAAATTACATCACGTAATTATAAGTAGAAGGCGTAGCAACTATCCCCTTGTTTTTAAAAATCGCTTATAGGGGCATCTTCAGTTTTGGTTTGCCTTGCATCGTTTACTACGTCTGAAAATACTTAAGATTGGAGGTTTACATGCCCGCATCGAAATTTTGCACGATTGTTGTCCGTTTTTGTATAACAGACCCAATTGAGGGGTGAATATAGAAGATAGTGAAACTGGAGATGTAACACTAAACCCCGATACAGTTGTCGAAGATTCTTCATTCGGCAACTCATAAGAAAACGAATCAATGGATAGCGAAAGCAGACAAAGCGACCACGACGTTGGTGACAATCAGAGGAAGGTGCACCAGTGCAGTAAAGCCCCGCTTGGGAACGGAAGAGACGCGTTAATTGCAAGGCGACCTTCCGTAGAACATAATAGAGAGAGATAGAGATAGAGAGAGATAGAGAGGGATAGAGAGAGAGAGAGAGAGAGAGAGAGAGAGAGAGAGAGAGAGAGAGAGAGAGAGAGAGATAGAGAGAGATAGAGAGATAGATAGAGATAGATAGAGATAGAGAGAGAGAGAGAGAGAGACAGAGAGAGAGAGATAGAGAGAGATAGAGAGAGACAGAGAGAGAGAGATAGAGAGAGATAGAGAGAGACAGAGAGAGACAGAGAGAGAGAGAGAGAGATAGAGAGAGATAGAGAGAGACAGAGAGAGAGATAGAGAGAGATAGAGAGAGAGAGAGAGAGAGAGAGAGAGCTGAAATCTAGGAGTAAGGGGTTGTGGAATTAAACCTCAGTAGCTTGCGAACTGGTGTTCAGATTACGCTGGCTCAAATTTCACCATCTTGCATGTAATCCTGTACCAGGTCCTTTTAAGGGCAGCCGCATTATGTACTTATTTAAGGGCCTGGACTATTGTTGCATTGTTTTTAAACCAAGTAACAAGAATGAAAGCAGGTCAATAAAAAACTTTATGGACTAAAAATTTGCTCCGAATGCACAAAACACAATACCAAAAAAACGTGCATTATTTTGTTCTCCAAATTGCTACTTGCAGAGATGAATGCTTCATCACGTTATTTCGAAACGGGAGAGATCTGCTTACAAAACGTTCCCGTGAAGTTTTCATGATAGCAGAAAGGACAAAAAGACCAAACAACAATTGAAGGCAGTTGCAATGCAGAATAATACAGGGCTACATAAAATAAACCTTCAAAGTTCATTGTCATTAACTTCAATTTGTCGAAGAAAATGGAACATTTAGCTGTTTTCAGAATCATGCACTCCAGGGAAGCTATTGCGGACAACATTGAGAACAATACGTAGAATTTATAAAGATTTGAATTAGATGGGAAGTTCAAAGTTGACATGCACATCAGCAGCTTGCGCTAGTTCGACGATGCTGGCGAGTTTCACAACCTGAAATTAGAAATGCAACAACTCACGTCAAAACGAAAACATTTACTTTTTAACTTGAAACGCTGTAAGCATCTGCCGACAAATCAAACCTAAAAGCTGGGGACCAGCTGCTATTGCTTAAATAATTGGTTGGACAATAAGAGAGGTGTTTGAACTCTGAAATGGTCCCTATTTTCTGGCCAAAGGTTAGGGAATTCAAAGTCATTCCCATGATAGGATGGTACAGATTGCACAAATCTCTTCAGTCGCAAATGTTCCGTGAATGTTTCGAAAATTAGGATTCAGAACAAAGAACAAAAAGATTTAATTTCCGGTATGTCGCTAGTGGACAACTGGGTTTCAAATCATTACACCATTATTAGGTAGATACCATAGATGTGAGAAAATTCATCTTGCGTGCATAAAGAATAGTACAAAGCGCATCTGGGTGTTTAAACTTTTATTAAGAGAACACTGCTCGGGTGTTCCGTTTCATCTGACAAAGAGGGTGCCGAAACAATCCCACAAATTTGCAGGAAGCCGAATTCTCCTAAAATGATCGAGAGGACACTTACTAGTCGTGCTGCGTCTTCTAAGTTGTCTACTGGTAAAATTCGAAGTCCACTAGTAGCAATTAACGCTTTGGCATCATCCACTTTCGTTCCTGTTGAATATATAAAGTTGAATATATAAAGTTCATAAAAGAAACAAACTTGATATCTGCAGAAACAAGTTTTTACTTTTCATAAAAGTGCGACGCGTTTTGCAAAAAAAAAAACAAGTGAGAACCAGTTTCCATTGTGAATATTAAGCATGCTAGGTCACTACGCTTGAACATTTTAGGTCAAGACTTCACTTCAAGTGCGATTTGGGGTTTAAAGGGCTATCTTTGGCATTGAGACTGAACTTCCAAGGTTACAACGTAAGTAAGGATTAGACTGATAGTCTTGAAAGTATTCTGTTTATGTATGGCTATGTCGTCTTATACTGTTTGCAATCTGTTTATGAGTTCGTTTCGTTACTTTCAAATTCAAGCAAAAACTTGGGAATTACAGGTTCCAGTATAACCGGGAAATGGTCGTGATGAAAATTAGGCACTTTCCAATACAAATCAAGCAGGAGCAACTAGTTGAAGAATTCTGCGAAACGTCTTATGAAAATGAGTGTTTACTCAAGACAGACTTGGCCGCAACGACTAATTGAGACAATTGAGCAAAATTATCAAACTTGTAGGGTAGAGTCGATGTCGCAAATAATAACGAATAAAAAGCTTGAGTCTGCCCAGGACCAATTGCAACCTACCCTGCAGCCTCACCACAAGGGGTATGGCCAACTTCAAGCTCTTGGCAGCCTCTATAATGCCTTCAGCGATGACGTCACACTTCATGATTCCACCAAAGATGTTTACAAGGATGGCTTTCACCTGTATTTCCAGGAAAAAGACAACAATAAAAATCGGAGTACAAGTAATTAAGTTATAAGTCGTAGTGTTGAGCCTTAGGGAGATGGCAGAAGCAAATTTAAAGGAACAGCCAATTCTGGTACAGCCATCAATCTGAATGAATCCACGCTTGGTGCAGATGAGACAAATCAAAACTGGTGGTCCTGGAGAAGGTGCATGCGCAGAAAGGCACTTCCTGTGCTTAGCAAAGGAATAACACATTCCGCAAACACCGTCAAAATACTCTTTTATTAGGAAGCCCATCTTCACAACTGGTTTCAAATTAACTGTTTGGCTCATTGGTTTCAAATTAACACGGGGTTGCGCAAACAAGAGGTTTCCAGACGCTGATATCCCTGTTACTTGAGAACAGGCCTATCATTTCAAAGGATTTCGTTACTATACAGTAAGACAAAGGGCGAACAGAAATAACATACATGCTTATCCGAGCTGATAAGTTTGAATGCAGTTGTCACGGCCTCTACGGTGGCGCCTCCGCCAACATCGAGGAAATTGGCGGGAGATCCACCGTGCAGTTTGATGATGTCCATTGTTGCCATGGCAAGACCTGCGCCATTCACTGCGCAAAACAAGAAGAAGCACTTATTAAACATAACGGCTAGCAGAAAGGTTGATTTGACAAGATGCATTATCAAGCAACTCCTGGTATTTCTAACTAACAGTGCAGAAAAGAATGTGTATCCAATGCGCAGGCGATTAAGTTTATACGCGTAGTAAATAGTAGCCGGGGAGCCATATGATGCTGAGAAAGCTAAAGCCGCACGGGTGGTTTTGTCCCGTCTATTACGCTAGGTATTGAAAGGTTAACCGTTGTATACAACCGACTGAATGCAAGAATGAGGTATGGTATATTAACATTGCGCTCTGTTTAGTTAAAGTACCTGGGGAAAGCATCAATGCTGCCAAGTTTAAATGCGATCGATCCGGCAGTGATACAGGAACAAACAAATCATGAATTATATAAAAAAATGAATTATACTGCTGTCAAAGGAAAGCAAACTAAAAGTTGTCACGTGAATTGAGTAAGCAAAGCCCATTTCAAAAACTGACTTCAGCGAAACATTTTGTTTCTTTCATGAGACAGGCTTTCGCATGAAAAGCAATCCCATTGCTAAATGATCGGCAGAGAAAGCAAACGATTTGTAAAGTCTAGTATTTTGTATAATCAGTGACTCCCATTTTAGTCTCTACGATACCCTGTTTCTTTCACCATCAGCAATGTCATAAATGCATGCTTGCTTCATAGAGAATTCTTTAGGTAGCTCCCATTTTGGTTTCCCTCTCCAATTAGAAAAACAGTGGGCAATGAAATCCCAACTTCCATGATTATGTTTATTGAAATAAATGCTTCACAGAGTTTAGTTTCGGTTTTGAAGTTGAAACCCCTTTTTGTCACTATGATACGTTGTAAGTGCACGCGCGCTTCATTTGTGTTTCCTTCGAACTTCATCCTTCATGAAATAGAGTAAAATTTCATCATTCATAACTACATTTATAATGAAATGAATGATTTCTAATGGAGAACTTTAAAATCGCACGAAACTGCAGTATTATGGCAGATCTGTTGCATAGTTGAGTTCCAAACTAGCCAGATTATGCTATGAAAATTTCAAAAAGCTGAAAACATAAATGCAGCAAATCCCTCCTTTTTCAGTCTGAACCTCAAAAGTAGGTATATGCGGGGATTTACTGTAGACAGTTAAAAATTGAAAACCATTTGAGGTTTGTGGGAAAGAGCGCATAATTTGCCATGCTATGACCAATTAGCCTTCACCCCCCCCCCCCACTTGTAGAAAGATCCAACAGAAAAATGGAACTCTTTTTGTATAATTGTTTTCTGACTTCTCAGTTTCTAATAAAACATTCCAGCCAGAGATTTCTCTAAGGTGAGGGATCAAGCGTCGGACAATTTGTCATGAATCAAGGTCGCGGAATTTACCTGTATTTGTTCGCCCCGTGAAAGAATGAGCTTATCAGCGCGCCATAGCAGTTCGTTAATTTCAATCACTGTTGAGCTCCTAACAGCCGCACTTTTGAGTTTCGCAAAAGAGTGCACAGATTATGACGTCACAGCGTCTAGTTTAAGTTAGAAAGAGTCGCTCCAAACCTAGGCAACCGATGGTTCCTTGTAGTCCAATGTAGTTCAGTTGCTGGAGAGACGCTTCGACCTCGCGTGGATCTTCTTGGCTTGGGTCCCTCAGCGCTTCGATCTCCGGATGACGGTACAATGCGTTGTCATCAAAATTGATTTTCACATCCATACAGACCACTAGTGAACGAAAGAGAACAAAAATAAACAAAGTATAGATAGAATGATGCAGGTTTCCATCGGTTAAAGCTACGTTAAACTCTTATTTCATCTTTTACAAAGGTATGCCTACTCTAGAGTGTCAAATAATTGCCTCCGAATATTAATATTTGTCAAATTTGAAAATTGTTATTTCACTACCGATTGTGAAATATGCCACTATTTTCAATGATTATAAGCTATTATTTTTTTAAGTTAGCGAATCTAAAAATTCACGAAATCAGAGGTTTTTAATCAATAAAACTTTCATCTCTCGAATAATGAAAAAACGACTCGTTTAAGAATGAATGTATTTGTTTTTCTTTTCTTCCTGCTTTTCCGTCTCCTTTTCATACCAGTCCCAATTTTTAATCTTTTTTTAAAATTTTCAATCTTGCGTTTAATACCAGCACTAGTTTTCCGTTTTTAGATACTCTTGAGTAACTGCAGTAGTCACACAATTAAGAAAGTTTATCAATCGTGTAAATAATTTGACCAACTCCACGTTGCCTTATCAAATTTCGCGTATCAATAGCAAATTTTCGCTCTTACTAGACCAAAGCAATTTAGACGGAAATAAATTTCATCAATTGATTGATCAAGTGATTTTCAAATTGCGTATTGATTGCGAAATTGCATTTCTCTGTTTCCTCAACTAGACTTATTCTATTACCCACCTTCGCCAGAGGAAATCTCCGTAAGTGGGTTGATTTCGATCAAAGTGCAATCCTTCTCAATGAATAAATTATACAGCTTGATGAAAATGTCGGCTGCTGGCTCAACGCAGTGTGGACCGAATCCCATCTGGCAGGCAAACCTGATCGCCTGGTCCATGCTCAGCCCTAGAACATGACGTCACGGTAGTGTGATTTAAAGGGACATGCAAAACAGTACAGATCTGCATGGTAACAAGTGTGCCAACGCTAAAGGGTCTACTGCTACAACTAGAATATTACAGCAACTATTTTATTTATAGCTACTTAGAAGATTCAAAACTACGCTTTGAAGTAGTCAACGGGGAATCTGAGCAACGCATACGTGACCATGCATTAAAGGTGTTGGCCAAAAGGCGGGCTACTAGCTCTACACCCATTCTGTACCTCGTTTTCTAGAAACTGAATCCTCTCACCTGACGTCATAATCATAAGCAAAGCTGACCAGATTACATCGCTTACTCTGATTACGTCATTAATGAATTGCCCCAAAAGCAGAGCTCGTAAACAACGGCAACAATGAAATCTAAAGAACAAAATATGTTGGTTTATAACAGCAATACTTAGTTACTTGCGTCGATTATACGGCAAACCGCCCAAAGCACCTACCGTTTTCAATATTAACCGGGTCGGTTACGATGGAATCGGTCATTTCCTCAATATTCACTCCACCACTGCTGCTTCCAATAATAAGAGGACCCTGAAAGAATTGCATCAACATTATCCATACAATGTTAACAACGATGATAGCAGCTTATTGCATTTTAAGCTACCTTAGCATTCTCAGTTAGGCCTCCCACGTGCATTGGAAACATCCAAAGACGATATTTCACTAGGGTTTAACTATATAACCGGCATTCACGAGCTGCAAGCTACACATTCCGTCACTTACTGCCAAGCTGGAGTAAGCAAGCAAGACAAAAAGGGAACATTTTTCTGCAGCATGAAGTTGAAGGTCCCCAGATATGCACAGATGATATTTTGAATATCCTGACACCTGAACATCAAGAACGGTAATTTCAGACGACAATGTCGAAAACCTGCTACAAAGTTATATCGTTATAGGTTATAATATATAAAGTTATAATATATAAAGTTATAAGATATAAAGTTATGAGTTATTGCTCCTCACAAATAACATAGTAACACACTTCTAAGCTTCCAAAAGTCGTTGAAAAGGTATACTAATGTTTCTGCTAAACAGTGTCAAAACAAAACTTAAAATGATTTGAACGAATTTGACATGCACAGTGATATGTGGCAATGAAAAAGTGACATACTTTTCCAAAGCTGACATAGATACCTTAGCTTTCCTGTCCTGCGTAATTGCAAAGTAGTACTCTCTTCTGGGGTACAGTCTCTCGCAAATAAGAACTTCAAAGGGAAAACATATCTTGAACATGTCTTTCCTGAAATCTAAACGTTGATCTTGCCGAGATATGAAGATGTGGAAAATAAGAAGACTGACATGGGTTTTGGCTTCTTGAAAAATATGATAAAAACAAACATATTGAAAAAATATTCCATTGTGAAGCAGAAAATTATACTCATACGCGTAATATAATTGACATAGCATTCAGTACGGTCTTTGACAAATGGTCATTTACTCTCGTGGAAATTGCTGCTAAAGTATAAGCATAACATATAATACTCATTGTAAGATTTATGACAACTTACTTCATTGCATGGCCTCCCCATTTCTCCAGTTTGCTTTGTCACTAGTGTTTTTCCTAACATGTGTTTCGCATATTCTCTTACTTCCTCAGGACTGTCAAAAAAGAAAGAAAATTGAAGTTCTATAGTGGAAATGTGAAAGAAAAGATTTATGTCATGGCAATAAAGCAAATGGTACATAGATCAACATGTGCACATCACTTGACCTCACACATGTATTTGTTCACATTAGAATCAAGAATTCAACAGGGAACACAAGCTTCATTACAGACTTCCACAGTAACCCCAAATTTGATGTGCAAAATATCAACAGAATGAAAAATGTTTATCTATTTCCCATCAATCATCATTACCATCATATTCAGTTTAACATCAGTTTTTTGCATTGTCTGGAGTATGTAATTTTCTATCAAGCTTGATTGCATTAGGCCAAGCACATCTGTCATTAGCAAGTTCACTGTTTAATGTCAAATCTTTCAAATTTTCAAGAATTGTACTTGCAGAACACACGACATTATTTTTCATTTTCAACTGAAACTGAGGATTCTTTGCATAAAAATTGATCAATTTCAGCCTTCATCACAAAATTAGTAACATTACAAATCCAACTCAAACATACGAATAGACAATCTTGATTCCTTTATGACCAGACTCAAATTCTCCTTTTCCTCTACCACCAGCTAAAACTTGTGCTTTTATCACATAATCATGGGATTCTTGAAAAACAAAAGACATAGAAACTACATGCACAAAAAACACTTTCATCAAATTCTGCCTTTAGCATACTTTTAATAAGAACTCCACTTTATGCATAAAATAATGGGAAAATATTTTTGAAAAAACACAAAAGACAATAGATAGAGACAGAAATCTTACAAGGACACAAGACTAGTACTAAACAAACTGGTATCAAGTAAAAATTCCTTTATGGTTTATTTGTATGCAAATTACATTTCAGATGAAGAAGACCAAAGAATGATGGCTAGCTGCTAGGAGAAGCTTATTTCTGATGTATCTTGGTGTAGAACACAATATAAGAACAATTCTAAACACACAGTGTTACAACACAGTGTAAAGTGACTAAAGTTGGAGCCTTTGTCATTGCAATTTCAGAAAAATATGTGCTATCCTCAAAGTGGTTAAAATAAAATCACAATGTTGTGTATTTATCTTTAAAAGCATTCCATCACAAAACTATACACTTTGTGGTTTTACTTTTCTTACCTGCAGTATGAATTGAAGCTAGATTACCTAGCTAAAAATGCATCAACTGAATAGAATCAATAGTGCTAGGATGGCTCAGCTTTTAGAGGCGCTGGCTCAGGACACTGCTTTGCGGATGTTTAGTAGAAAGAAATAAACAAAATAATTAATAGAGAAAATATTATCAGTTTATATATCACCTATAAACATTTATCATTAGAAAAATGAAAAAAATGCAGCTTAAATTTAAACTTACCCAGTTCCTGCGCAGCAAGAAAAGCTTCTTCGGGAGTTTTGGCAACTTTCCCCATTGGAACTTTGATTTTGAGATCATCAAGAATTTTCATGCTTAAGTACTCATGGACGGACAGTGACCTTTGCTGCTGCTTCTGCAATGTCCATTTTGATGAAAGAACACTAGCACCACCAATGGATCCCTAAATAGAAGAGAGAATACTATGACAAAACTGTACACCCTTCATGAGGTTGCCTTGGTTCTGTGTAAAAGAATTTTTAGGAAAATTGTGTATCAAAGATATATTATTCCCACCCATATAATCAAAAGGATAATTTTAAATAAGATTGAACATCAGAACCATAGTTTTTGCAAACTTAAATAACTCTTTTGCTAAGAGTATGCAAATGATTAAAACTGGCCAAGGCTGACAAACTAAATAGCTGGTTCTGGATTGCTAAAGCCCTATTTCCACTTCATTTGCAATACAACAAAACAAATGTGATATTTTGTTTCAAATTTGCATGCAAACGTTCACAATGCAATTTTGACATGTTCACAAGTTTTTGAATTCTTGTGAATCATTGCATGTGAACAAAAGTCCGGGATGTAGGATAACCAATCACCAGCCTATAAATATACTTCAATATTCTTTAAATTTTAAGCAGACAATCCAATTGGTAAATTAACAAAATCAATTCTCTAAGATCACATTCACATTATATAAAATGTGTTTTGAACTCACACATGCCTGCAAAATGCAAATCACAAATGCAAAATTTGATATCTGAACAAAGTGGAAAACAAACAAACCATCTGATGGTGGCAAAAAGAGCACATGGTAAAGCTGAAATATCTCAGAACATGCAAATCAATAAAGCTTCTCTAGTTTCAGATGAAAGCAATTATTCTGGAAAATTCGAAGAAAAGCAATGTTGAAATAAATTTTTCCCCTTTTTGCACAGAATTTGTTCAGACCTTGATGTGTTATATTGCTGACTAATTGAATACTATTTGCTAAATTTTTGTCAGGAAATGGGTGTAGATTTTTCTGCTGCAAAAGATAGTGACAATGTTTTGATGATGGAAAAAGCTGACTGAGAAACAGGAACTGAACAATATGAATCATAAGTGGTGTGTCGTTCCAACAACGATATAGTGTATAAATTTTAATTTATTTTGAAAAATATTTGCAAACAAAAAGAAAGTTCTCGTTATTATGGCTTCTTTGGCAAACAAGGAAAAATGCTGTTCATCTGGGATCAATGGTAAATAAAAACAGATCAATAGTCATTTCAAGAATGTATTGTGGAAGAAATCTAATCAAGAAGGGCTTTAAGCTCAGTTAGGCCTTGCCCAGAAAGGGCCTAGCAATCAAACATACACACCTAGAGCATGCCTAAATTGTCTAAGCTATTTATCAAGCCTTATGAGCTGGTAATGCCACCAAACATGCCATTAAGTCAAGTTTTAGTCCTGGTTATGTATCAATATCAAAATGGCATTCTTGAAAGTTTATCAGTGTATAGAAGAATCAATTGCAGAGAAGGTCGCTGTTGTACTGGCAGGGAGAAATTTTTTCTGGCAGGTGAAATAGAGCACCTTCATTTCAACTAGAGAAAGGCCTGGCTCAGTGGTTGATCAAGGATTGATTGTTATCTTCAACCCCGAATAACATTCAACAGATCCAATTACTTACAATTTTGAGTAATTTGAACTTAATTATGTTACAAATATTACAATGTGTAACTAATTGATAACGTATTGGGATGGCGGACAGTGTGATATTGAAAATTTAGCTGGCATGTCGACTTCTTCAAACGCAAAAAGCATGCACAAACTAAATTTATCCAAATACTTATCCAGTGCATTCCAGTTACGGATCCAGCCCACAGCTGACTACATTAAGTTATATATTTTGGCGTTATACTTACATTTTACATCAATAGCTTAGGCGTGTTTAGTTTTACCGTCATCATGGAGAAAAGAAAGCTTCAAACTGGAATTGCAAATGTGTGAAATAATTTTTTTTCTAACATTAACCATGTTTCACAGCTTAGGCCACCACCCACAATGAAATAATATAAGATCAAACATGCAAAATTGGATAATTTTGCTTCAAATAAACTAAACAGGTACCTTGAATGTCTTCAAAAGACTTTTATCGGCTAATCGGCTGCATCTTCTACATATTTTCAATCCCAGAGAGGCCATTTCGTTGGCTTCACCCTGTCAAAGACAGGACTATATCGACTAAACCGTTGGACCTCGTTTCCACTTGACTTCTGCTTGATCAGAGAGAGAGGCCATGATCAGGATGCGTAAACAGATGGCTTGACTTAAAGCTAGTAAACAAAGCCAATTATTACTTAAAATAATAGCTGGTAATTACTAATCATTAATAATACTCTGCCAGAACCTTAGAAGTGGGTGTGATAAAGTGCTACTGTTCATGTAAACATTGAAGGAGAAGGCAAAGAGAATGACTTGACTTGGCTTATAAATTGACCAGATCTCCGACTTGTCTGAATCCCTCATTGTTAATTGCTTGGCAAGGATAAACGCCTAAGATCTGTGAAAATATTGTCCCATGCAAGTGATCCTGGAAGTTTGCTTCTCCTGCTCTAAGAATTGATAAGGTCTTGTCTCTCATTTTCTCCAAGTTCCGAAATTCTTTCCTGCAGATGGTTGCATGTTCTTCTGGTGAACTTAGGTTATACACGTAAATGAGTAACTGGGTACCAGTCCTTTGAACACTCAAACACCACAATGGTAGTGCTTCTCTAAAAACTTTCATCGCACCATGTGAAGAAATAATGAGACAACACAGAGTAAGATCTCTATTCCCTGCTTAAGGTTTTTGAGACACTGCCTTTATGTACTATGTGCTTAGGAACAGCAGCAATAGAACGAAAAGTATAGAATGGAACATCAAACCAGTTTTAACTATCGGTTTTTACTCTTTACTTTTCTTTCATATTCGATTCATGAAATATTACTGTCTGGTCTGAGATGTTTTCAGACATGTAAAGCATTTCAACAGTTTGACAACACGTACTTCTTGGGAAACTTAAAGTTTCTTTCACCAAACTTCCACTGTAAACCATTAGTCATTAGAAAGTAAACCATTCAGCTTTCCCATCACAAAAATACCATCCTACCTCATTCAAAATGGCCGCAAAGTTTGTGCGTTTCGAGAAAATGAACTTTTTGAGTTTTATAGCAGAGGAGGAGGATAAAAATCTCAATCGATTGTTGACAATATTCACATTTGCTTATTTTAACAGCTAACAGGACATCGTTGGGTCTTAATCTGATCTGATCTTAATCAACAACCAACTCAAAAACAAAATTAATTGGCCTTGGTTTGATAAGAAGTGCAAATTTGACTATCAATACAACATATTTGAGCAGGACATAGCTTGAAGAACTAGACTTAAATGTTGAGTTTTTTTGTCATGTGCTTTTTTGTTCTGTGTTTTTATTAGTAACTCGCACAGTAGTTCACAAAGGGGGTCAGGAGTCGGAGAGGCTTGTTGCGACAGCCTTGATTAACTAAATTCTACCTGCAGAATATGAACAAACCAAAAAATCAACTTGCTCTAGAGTTCATACATCTTCATCCAAGGTCTCTTTGAATTTCAAGTCAGTGGCATAAGCCTTTTTAACTTCTGAGATATCCAGGTAGTGGACTGGGATATACCACCAGTCCAGGTCGGATGTATTTCTATATTTATATATATATATATATATATATAAAAGCTCTGACATACTTAGCCAGTGAAAATAATGACATGTAGCTTCCATGCCATCTCTCAAAGTGATTTATTGCATTTCAAGGCAAGAAAATTAAAGCTTAAATGTTCTAAAGTGTTCAAAATCAAAAGATGCCATTAACTTCCAAAATTTAGTTGCGTCCCTAAAGAGCACGATGTAAAGCTGCAATCTGACGTCACTATCACGAATACCCGAAGAATTGATCTGGCGTAATCGTAGCTTTATTACGGCAAGTTCATTGCACGGTGGCTGGTTGACCAAAGAAAGTATGAACGTCGTGTAAACATTCGTACATGATGGCAAATGGCCCCACAGAAAACAGTCGATTGGACGTTTCTGTGAAGCAGAACCTTCACCACTCTTTTGTAGAGCTTGAAAGCTTCACGAGAATCGACAATGGCTTCAAGTGGGTGGAAAGAGCCCGTTGGGTAAAATTTGAAGAAGATGTCGATATTGCAACCAATCAGTGGTGTCCGCCTTTCGTCCCCGTGCTGTCTCTGAGAGCAGTATCAGAGCTCAAGGCATGTCTTTTAAATGGGTGTGTCTGCATCGGAGTCCAAGATTCATCAATGGCTGACATAGCGAGAACGATCGTGCGGCAGATGCTGGAGAAACGTCTCATTTATGCCGAGAACGCTAGCCATCTTGAAAGCGTCTTAATGGCAAAGCACAAGCACATTCGGAAGAAGGCCGACGCGCCTTCGCTAGGCCAGAAGTGGTTGTCAGCGGTGAAAAGCAAATATCCTTCTTCCAGGAGAAATACGATTGTGTCCCTTGAGCTGCAGTCAGTCCACAATATGCCCACGTGAGTAGCTCAACGAATGATTATTCAAAGCGAGTTGTTAACCTTATAGAGGCAACTTGTGCTGGAATAAACACCCATTGACACCCTACAAATTCTAATGGAAGAATACAAAAAGTGGCAGGCCTAAAAGCGTCGATTCGCAGAAGAAGTGTTTTGGATAGGAACTTCGATAGCAGGCGAGACAGCAATCTCTATTCTTGTCTGCTTCTTGTTTTCCAGGGTAATCGAAGAAGATGAATCTAATTCCTCCGTCAGCAACGGTAAAACGAGGCTAGTGGACATCACAAGCAAATTGCCTTCCAACACAGAAGTGACCACGATTCTGACTGCAACGTTCGAGTTCATCCAGCATCCTATGGCAATCTTCATTAGACTGAAAGACGCGGCCAACTTCGATGACTTGAACGAGGTCTCTTGGCCTGCTCGCTTCATTTGCTTCATCGCCGGGCCCCCAGTGGAGGCTGTTGTTGATTATTTTCATTAGGCCGTTGTCTGGGAACGCTGATGTCCAACCCCAAGTTCCTTACTCTTGCTTATTTCTGCGAGGTATGTCAGCAAAATATGGTTCAATATCCCGTCATCAAAACACCTACGATGATATTTCCCGGCCAAAGTTTGAAATGGTCTTTTACTGGCAAAAGTAGCCAAGCTCACACACTTGATTTAAAGCAGCAATTTTATAATAGCAAATTATGTTTATATTTGTTTATAAAAACAAATTTCAGGTGACGATTTTATGATAATCACAGTTCTCAATAAAACAAGTTTAAAGTACGGACGAACGTTTTAGGTCACTTAAAGATACTGTGTCAAAGTTACAATTAAGACTTGTGAATAAGTGCTTTGGTAGACTCAGATTTCAAATAGGCACCTTTCTGCAAGTAAACTTGTTTGAATACACTTCAAAATGTTTTCATAAACATAAGTCATTCTACAGAACTGGCCTTCAGCTTCCGTATTACTCAAATTATCCAAAACATATCCGAAACTCTAGTCCTAACGAGTAAACCAACGTGTTTACTCCAGTGTTTAGTGCAAGAGTTAGCTGTCAATTCTTAGAAGCCAGAAGTTTGTGATGACCCCTGTGTGACCTTTCATACTTTGACATGTAAGGTCATTCTTACGTCATATTCTAGGTAGGCGAAGATCTTCTGTCTGGCATTGATCGGTTCCTGGACGAGAGCATTGTAATCAGCGCCGGAGACTGGACGAAACAGAACCTCATCCAATCAGTGCACCGGTGGGAGCATAATCAGGCAAGGGATAGCACCCCCTATGGAGACAAGATTAAGAGAGGGGCAACCTTTGCCCTTCACTCCCAAGTCGTCGGGTCAAAGGACCGTGCGCACCCACTTAGCCGCAGCGGAAAACCGTTCGGCTGTCTGTTCAATGATATCAAACGCAAAGCGGCCCATTACGTCAGTGACCTGATGCCAGTGTTTGACATACACTGTCTTGCGGCAGTCTTGTTTATATACCTTTCTGCGCTGGCACCGTGCATTGCATTCGGGGGCCTGCTTTCCGAGAACACCAAAGGACAAATTGGCATTTCTGAGATGATTATTGCAACTGGAATTTCAGGCATCCTGTTCTCGCTGTTTTCTGGACAACCATTACTGGTTGTGGGAGCAACTGGGCCTATGTTGATAATGGAATCCAAAATATACGAGCTGGCAAACATGATGCAGCTGGAGTTCCTGCCATGGAGAGCTTGCATCGGCATTTGGACGGTGGTGATCTGTCTGGTTTTCGTCGCCTTTGACCTCTGCGGACTGATACGGCAGGTGACGCGCTTCACGGAGGAGATATTTGCCGTGCTCGTGTCGCTTATATTCATACAAAAGGCTCTGTCGTTCATAATTCGGACGTTCATCGAGCATCCAGTAGGAGAGCATGTCCCACAACAGCCATGTGCCCATGTTTTGAACAAGACTATAGAGCTGGGCAACGCGACATTCCACTTGGTGAAGAAGAACTACACAAGCGCCGAAAAGACAGAAGGCTTGAAGCATCCATGTTACTCCCTCATGACCGCCATCTTGATAATCCTCACCTTCCTCTTTGCTTTCTACATCAGGAAAGTGCGCAGTAGCATGTATTTTCCCGTCAAGATTCGCCGCATCATTAGTGACTTCGGTGTCATTCTTTCTGTACTGACCGTCGTTTTGATTGACAGCACGCTGTCAGACAACTTCACAAAGAAACTGAGCATCAAACAGGACCATTTTGTCAGGAAATGGTTCGTGAATCCCTTTGGAGAAAGTAGAGAGCTAGGGATTGGCTATGTGTTTCTGGCAATCATCCCAGCTTTCTTGGTCAGCATTATACTTTTCATAGAGACCGGGATTACGTCAGTGATGCTTGACAAGAGAGAACACAAACTGAAGAAAGGATTCGGCTACCACCTCGACCTGCTTGTCGTTGGTCTTCTGGTTGGCGCCGGGTCCTTGCTGCGCTTGCCATGGA
This sequence comes from Nemopilema nomurai, assembly GCA_003864495.1. Classification (NCBI taxonomy): domain Eukaryota; kingdom Metazoa; phylum Cnidaria; class Scyphozoa; order Rhizostomeae; family Rhizostomatidae; genus Nemopilema; species Nemopilema nomurai. The sequence continues at coordinate 97,069 of ML133499.1, read as the reverse complement.
TCTGCACCTCTCCGGTCAACTCATTGTCCCACTTCCACACTTTGACGGTGCTCAGCTCCGACCACGCCCCTGGCAACAATCCCTACATCGTTGAGGTGAAGGAGCAAAGGGTCACCAATGTGATTATCCACGTGCTTATTGGAAGCTCCCTTTTGCTGGCACCGATGCTGGAGCAAATTCCGGTCGCGGTCCTCTACGGCGTCTTCCTCTACGTTGGCTTTACGTCGCTCTTCAGAATGGAGTTCATCCACCGGTTGCAACTGCTGTTGATACCGTACAAACTGCATCCGGACTCAAGGTTCGTCCGGAAGGTGAAGACCATGAAGATTCACCTTTTCACCTTGGTGCAACTCTGCTGTGTTGTGCTGTTGGCAGTGATAAAGGAAACCCAGTTGGCAGCCATTTTTCCATTTCTTATACTCTGTCTGGTGCCATTGAGGAAGTGTCTGCGGCTTTTCCTCAGCGAAGAAGAGTTGGAAGATCTTGACAATCCCGAGGATGAAGATGAATTTGGGGTTTCGGAAGAGTTTGAGATTGCCCACGTCCCACTGTCAATATGAGAACAAACTGTAGTGTAGCCATGTAATTAGCTAAAAGCAACGTCTGATTTTGCAAATTTATGTGCTCAGAAGATTAAATAGAAACCCGGATGTGAAAAATATTTTTTGAAACCTTGGAATTGACAGGTGCTGCCTTAAGATCACACCAAGCGTGCATGCAAGAATCGTGTCATCATTATTGTCAAACAACCACGAATAATTAGACTTCTACTGAAAGCGAGGCTAAAGTAAGATGAGCGAGGCTAAGACTGAGAGGCTGATACAAGTTAGAAATGGGCGGTGACGCAATAGCGCGTGAGATGACGCGCACCACCAAAGTCACACGAACGGAAATTTACCGCATCGCTGCACAAAGAACAAGGCATGCTCGCAATCACAAAACAGAACTTCGCTTTGCCATTAATGAAAACACATTAACAAACAGCAATTTTCAAAACGCAGTTAACATAAAGAATTTACCAAATACTAATTTGCTACCAAGGCTATATACAATAAAGATATTTTGATTGTTGGTGCTTTAAGGAAGTATCACCGAAAATTTAACCTCTTTTTGATTAAGAGGAGAAGCATCATTCATATTGTTCGAACGCTTTTACGACTTTCGACTAAGTTACAAAGATGTTAATACCTCTTAAAATATACTGCTAGCTAAACCTTGGCTGAAATATTAACTATCAAATTACACTTTCTGAATTTTCATGATGACTAAAATAGATTTAGAGATCGTCGAATATTTTTGAAAAGAGTTGCGTAAGAAATGCTGTTTGAAAATAAATGTTTAGGAAATGCTGCTTTATAGAGTTAATGGTTTTTTTAAAATTGGTAGTATTTTAACACGGCGCGAATAACAGTATTCAAGCGCACCCTACCTGAAGCATTCTTGCTATACGAAAAGTCTTGTATAAAGTTAAAAAGCAACGGGGCATAGTTCGTGCAATGACGTCATGTTACTAAAAAAATGACCTACCAAAAGATAACTGAAGTGTCAATTGCGACGGATGAACACCAACCTAAATGGCATAAATACAAGTTAAACTGAAATGAGACTAATTCTAAGATGACATCCGTTTCTAGACTAAAATTACCGTCACGTATCACTATCCTTTCTCATAAACGACACAAAATGCAACTAGTCATTAATGCGTACAAGAAGAGTGCAGTCAGAGGGCAACGATGCTACTAAGGTGGGTTAACTAAACTACTTCTGACAGACTTCACATATCACGATGGAAGTGGGTTTCACTATATTTACAAAAGCAAAATTGGCGACACTCTTAACACTTTACTCTGTGTATCGGCTTCATGGAACCGTTAAAGGGACGCAAATTGCGTCTGAGTATAGAGGGATACTAAAGAGACATAAATAGGATTCCCTTCTTCAATGTCTTTAAAGTAACTGACATACTGAGGCAAGAAGAAAGAAGACAATGCATGACATAAGACAATTACAAAATAACTACTTATTAACTAGGCCCTCAAACAGAACTAGTTCGTCATATAGTTATACTTGTCTTTAAAAACACATATTGAGTTTCCTTCGATAGCTGCATCTCACAACGTAGACAAACCCAGGTTGACTTCAGGCCAAACGACAAACCTCGCAGGGAAAGTCAGTCATAATTTCATAAGTATTTCTCTTTCTCCTCCATGATGAGGTAATAGTTGCATCATACAAAATTCTTGAACTCAGAGCTCAGAGTCATGAAAAACACTTGGGAGCCAGTACCAGATGTTGACGCAAAAAAAACCTGCAGGAAAATGCTTGAAAATTAGCAACCAATGAATGTCTTACTAAGAACAAGCAATGAAATCCTAGTTTGTAATCATATAGGCTCACGTCTATATTAGCCTATAGCATCCAATGCACGAATAAATACGATTAGGGAGTGCAAGCTGGATCAAATTGAAAATGGATCAAAGATCAATGCCTGAGAACGAGCATAAGAGAGGAATGAAATGGATGGGCCACTCCAAAATGTTAGATTCTAAAGGTCGACTCTTTATCGGATCATATAAAACAAAAGTCAGAATGGTTCAATGCGACTCTGTAGTCCTTCCTTTTGGATATGACGCTTACTATTGCATTTTGATGCCATGAAGGTTATAAGTTTCTAACTCGCCGCGAACTCGAACTTAATTTTCGACCTTGCTTGTAATAACAGCAAGCAAAATTAACAACAAACATCATATTTCAAATTCGAATAAAACGCAGCTATAGCAGGACCTGTGTAAAATACGGAACTCTTTGCACCCACCTTCTCGTTTCTTTCGCACAAAAACCGGAACACCTGCCTTCGCTTTTGCATAAATACACCGTCCAGCGTTCCAGTCTGCAGATCACGAACCTCAATCGCCTTTTCGCCCCAGCCCATGATCTGATTTGCACCAACTTGAGCTACAAAATCAAGAAAAAACAAGTTCTTTTGAGAAAAGGGAAAATTGACGATGCTAGTAAAAAAAATCACATGCACTTACAAAAAGCATAAAGGAACGTAAAGACCTGCAGACTTGACTTGGAAATGAACATGGAAATCATGCCAGACACGTATCGGATTTACGATTAAATTCCAGCTGTTTCATGATGGACTTACCAACAGAGTGAGGGGGCTCTCCCCATCTTATAGTGGCATCTTTAACCTTTTCACCAGCAGTGCTGAAATAGGCCCCCTTGTCCTCATAACACAACAGAATGGTGCGTCCATTGCTGCCGGGAAGTGGAATAATAGAGTGCGCCCTTATAGGGTCACCACTCAATGGAACATGGATGTCGTAGACGGAGGCAGAATCTAGATCGACGCCATGGAAACCTGAAAAATGAGGGCGAGTTGACAGAGGTTTAGCACAATATCGATAGACGAAGCATTTGATTGCATCTAGTAGCTCAGTCGTGTATGTGTAGTGTAATGTTCAACAGAGTTGCAAACATTTCCCTTAGGTTCTAGCAAGCAGCTTGACAGACAATTTGGATAAATATTGACGTTACTTTACATATCATTGCAAAAGTAAGTTGGCAAAAGACAAAGCACTCGTACCTATCTCGGAGGCATACACGACTCGAAGTTTGCTGTTGTCTGTTTCTATTGCCATGTTTACCAGCAGGGGACGATGCACGAGGGTTCTGAAAGACTGACAAGGAATCATACAATCAAAAGAATGTCACGAAGAAGTACATGAAATTTTAAAGAGTATTGACTATCAAACAATCCAAAACACAAAATGAGTGCCTCTTTAAACACAGGCTCAAGCTGGCACGTACTTCAAGAAACAGATCGTTTGAAATGCATTAATTGAAGAATGTTGATATCTCTAAGTTGTTGGCTGAAGTCACTGTCTTCATCCATTTAGGCCACAAATTTAGTTACCGTTTAGATGCAAATGTGACCATGGGAAGTGTATACAGAGTTGTGTTGTGTATACCAGTAACAAATAAGAGAAAGCCTGGGATGAAAGTTGAAAGTGTTGGTTGAATGGAAGCGAAGCCAGGGAAGCTCAGGTGGTGCTAACTATTGGAAACATATTGACATTGCAATCTGGTTTAGAAGCGGGAAGTGGCATGTTACATATGAGGATACAGATATGTTGCACTTGATGGCTCGGAGGGGGATGTTGGGATTAGAGAAACACTGAAACGAGATTAGGATGATGGGATTAGGAAGAGTGGATCAAATCAAACAAGAGACACAAAAATGAAACTTACTTTGAAAGCCATAAATCGGTGGTACGGTTTTGGGGCCCATGCGTAAACCTCAATCGAAAAATCAACGGCAATGGCAAGGAACTTGATTCGGTGAAAATTCACTGGAAAGCAAAACAAATGGAATCTCTTGTATTTTTGTAAATATATTTGGTCATTTAGAGGTTACTTTCTGACATATCGAAACAACGCAATGAGTAAAGATACAGATAAACTTTGTAACAGCTACCAGGAAGTTATATTACACAAAATAGAAATTAAACTACAGCGCCGCAAAATTCAATCTGTAATTCCAAAACCAAAAACCACTTTCTAAGTAAATGAAAATGGTTGCAGTTTTAAATAAGTCTTTGGAGCCTAATTCTGACGATTTTGTTATAATTTACGGTTAAGCTACCAATCTGTCCCTGTTGGCATTTCTTGTTTTCTTCCTGCTTTTTTGAAACATTATATTTGCCACTCTACATGGATTAAAGGTGCTTCATTACAAGCACAAAATCCACAATATTCATCATCAAACGAAACTTTAATCATGAAATGCATTCACTATGTACTGCTTTTGAAAAGTTATTGTTACGTCAAGAAGATCGAGCGAAAGAGCGTTCAGTATAAACATCAAACTTGTTAATTACCAAGTTTATAGTGGGTGCATCCCTGCAGATCGCCGACCGTCGTGTACTGCCTCTGTCGTTGTTTTTCGGACTGAAAAGGAGAGCACGAAAATTATATGACGCGGATACTCAACCTAACACGTAGCATCTACACGCAAAAGAAAAGTCCAGGTATTGACGGGGGTTCATCCGGAGAAATGACTGCTTATCGACTTAGTTTTATAGTATCTTTTACTGGGCACAGTGGGAATTGACGACACTGGGAATAGTTTACATGTAGATAGTTGGAGCAAATTAAATCTTCAAACTTAAACAATTAGAAGATGATGAAGGAAACCCTTTTGGCTTTCGAAGGCTGAAAATCTAGCTTAGAACGGTTGTTGTTGCTAAAGCTACGTCATTGACAAGCGTAGCCTTATTTTTATGTTCTTGCTTTCTTTGTTTTTATTGTTGCTGTTGATGCTGATTCAAATAAAAAGAACAGCAATGATTCACATCGACTCTGAACACGAGAGGGGCGGAGAGAAAGTATGACGTAGCTATTATTGTGTCTATTTATCGTGCTAAATCTCGCGATTACGCTGCATTTCCATTGGTTTCATGTCTACACTGCTGATCCAGAAAAACAAAGTTTATAACAGAGATCTCAAAAACAACGATGATTATGTACCAAATTAAGAAAAATACCAAACGAGCATTTTCATCATAGCTGCTTACATGATCAAAAAAGAAAGGGCAAAATAACACAGAAGACAAATCAGTACCTCTTCTCCTTTCACAATCTTGTTCTTCAGATATGATAGATAGTAGACTCTCAGCTTACTGTGCTTGCCTAGGAAAATACAAGCCACAAACGCTAGTATTGTTTTAGGTACTAAGCATGACTGTATATCTTTGTAAAACTATGAACAAATCGCCAAGGTAGTAATTTTTTCGTTGATTCAATACGCGATTCAAATTGCAGGATACTTGGCTGATAATGAAAGTCACATTAGCTATAGTCCATCCGTTAATATGTTATAATCTTTATAGCGCTTGTTCGAATTTTCGCGATTTGAATAACAAGCATTTATGGGATATTAGAGTATAATGAAAACATGCAAATCGCGAAATTAGAAAAACAATACAGATTAGAGTGGGATTATCACCGACAATTTGAGCAATGCGGGCGGATGAGCCGGCCGTGCTGGAACCAAAGTACGTTATGACATCTTCAGTGCGAACTGGGTCAAAGGCGATCAATTGTAAGACGTGTTCAGAACACAAAGCCCGGGAAAGGTACCCCTATCACGCTTATGTCTCAAAGAATTTCCACTTGCAAATCATGAGCATTGCAAACCCCTTCCCTTAGAACAATGATAGCAATTGCAAAACACGGGCGTGGCTCCCTACTCTCCAATGACTCAGTCCATGGATTATGGGGGCAAGACCACCGGGAGTCCTGGGCATTAGCAGACGCCACGTGTGGCCCAAATCGGTGATTAAAGGATATGACATCATCAAGGACATCAAGGACTCTCACCGCTTATCGTCACCAGAACGTTCAGGTTTTCTATAACATCTATTTGGTGAAAGCGTCGCCTCGAGATCAGGGGAAACACTGAAACGAGATCAATATCATTTATACGCAAATCATCATCGATATGGAATTTTAAATAACCTTAAAAGAACAAGCCAAAGTGCTGCCTTTCATTCATTTGCAGCACAGAATCACGTCAGCAGTATCATGAGTCGTTCACTTAGACTTAGGCTTACAATGGAGACCTGGCTTAACGGAGCAATCTTACTTTATATTAACCTTAATAAACAGCATAATGCCATGCAAGGCGGTATCAATAGAGTATATTGTCTGCACGGGCTAAGAAAAAGAAGAGAAGAAGAAGAGAAGAAGAAGAGAAGAAGTAGAGAAGAAGGAGAAAAAGAACAAGAGAAGAAGAAGAGAAGAAGAAGAGAAGAAGAAGAGAAGAAGTAGAGAAGAAGGAGAAGAAGAACAAGAGAAGAAGAAGAGAAGAAGGAGAACAAGGTAAGAAGTAGAGAAGAAGAAGAGAATAAGAAGAACAAGGTAAGAAGTAAAGAAGAAGAAGAACAAGGTAAGAAGTAAAGAAAAAGAAGATCAAGGGAAGTAATAGGGAAGAAGAAGAACAAGGGAAGAATCAGGGAAGAAGAAGAACAAGGGAAGAAGTAGGGAAGAGGATCAAGAAGAAAAAGAAGAAAAAGTACGAGAAGAAGGTGAGAAAGCTGGTGTACCTTTGCCATTGCCGCTTCGATCGAGGAGGTAAAGACCAGTGTCTGTTCCAATCAGCAAGTTGACTCCTGTTTGAATAGAGAGAAATGACGTCACCGCATTAGCAGAGCAAGGGGAAATGATTGGAAATTGCGGAGAAGGTTGGCATTACGAAAAGGAAAATAACAAAAGGGGAGACGGCTGGCAAAAACGCCATGCGTGTGCTATTGTTATATTTCTACAGGTTTGATCTTCTCTTGCGAAAAACTAATTACTTTCAAGCTCATTTGATGAGAGAGAATTCCTTTAAGATTAAACAGCATTGCAGAGGATAAGCTCCGTTTTCCAATCATGAAGGCAAGGAATACAAAGGCATGGGGCAAGAACTTTTAAATAAGCAACGACGAAGCGTGACAAATGAAGTGTGGCCTCCGCTTCGTTTTCAAGAATATTATCAAACTGGTTATTGTAATAAGCTATTCTACGTTTCGTTTTGGAATCCTGAGCTCAAAAGGGTGTTTTCCAGCCTGTTTCCAGCCAGATATATGCACATGCAACGATCAAGGTTGCTGACACTTACCCCATAAAGCTGCTGACAAAATATCAGACCTGAATTTGTACTTGTACTTCTTGATTTGGGTCATCTGGGAAATTAAAATGCATTCAGGATGATAAATCATAAAACATGTTAAATAGATCTGCAAAGACAGGGGATGCAAAATCCCATCGTGCATTAAACACTTAAAATTAATGCGGTGATTCGTTTTAGCACAAGCTAAGTTAAATTTAGTTAATTCGAATATAAAAGGTTCTTAATTATAGAAAAGAGGCGATATGATAGAAGGTAATAGTCAGTCTGGTGGCTTTTAAAACGCAAAGAATCGAGAAGAAATTACAAGAGAAAAATGGCCAGGACATTGGTATTCTTTGGATCGAAGGAACTAAGAAATCGTTGTTGCAGTAGCTACTCTGGCATAACCAATGTGCTGAATTAGAAAAAATAACAAAAAGATTCTGTGAAAAACGGGTGAAAAACGTGTGAATACCGCGGCATCATCGATTGCTATTGAGGCCCTCTCCGGTGAGACGTTGACTGAAATGTTTGGTTCCGGGGTGGTGGCCCTCCTTGTTGCCTGCTTGGAAGCTTTTTTCCTGTCATCTGACTGAGTGGATGATGATGAATCGGTAGAAAGGTTGCCAACCGATGCACTCACGCCACGAGCCTACAATGCAAAACACCCACTCAAAGACTGTATTTTTTATATGGAACATTATACTAAGACTAATAGAAAAATATACAAAATATTGCTGGTCTACGTACTAAAGAAATTTCTCTCTGCTAGCACGGACATTCAAACTTTTTGGCATGCTTGCAAGATTAAGCTGATAGAGAGAAACTGCTATCTGATTGCCAAAGGCTTCTGTACCGGCTCCTTAATTAAGATGCATCATGCATCGACGGGAGAAAGTGACAGAAAGCAATCATTTGGCTGGATATGAATGGTTTTAAATTCTGTCTAGCATTCCAGATTGTCTACAAATTGCATTACATCTACTCCTGAAGTGTAATATCAACTCGATGTACACTACTGTCTTAATAAGCAATCAGGATTCGTTAGTTTTTATTCACTGGATATCGCCGAAGACAATGTGCACTCGGTAGTTATCACTGTGGCCAGGCAAGTTAGTGCTCAAGAATCAAAAAAAATATAAAGACAAATCTGATATATATTAAAGGCAAAAACAATGTTTACGGCTTTGCAAATAGAACAAATGAATTGGAGTCAATTAGAAGGGGCATTTGTGCATTGTCAAGACTATGTGAGCTAAAGCACTAATAGTAAATCTAACGAAAAAGTTCCTGATTGCTGACACTTGTGACGAGTATGTCTTTATGTAGCACCTAAGCTAGTTTAAATCACACTGATCTGATAACACCGAAAAAGGTATGGCACACATACAACGAGCCTTTGCGGCACCCCCATTGACCCACCCCAACAGACCCACCCCAACAGACGTACCCAGCAGTACGAAGTTACCTTGAAGATATCCAAGTCTGGCCATTTACCACGAACACATTCGACAAAAAACGGAAAGCTCATCGGTGAATCCACTACGACGCTTAATGACCTGTCTTATCCTGCATTTTGGCCAATTTAAAAAATACGTGGTCATGGTACAAAAATGAGAATAATTCACTATATTTGGCGCAGCCAAGACAGAAACCCCACTATTTGTATTTTCATGCAAATTCCCGTGAGAGTTTTACAAAGAACCAAAAGACTAACATAATATATCAACCATGTCATCTCTTAACCCTGGACAAAAGGCGGATAAATCGAGATTTATTGCTGAAGTGCAGGTCAACGTGTGAAGTAGAGACTAGACAGGGACACTTGATCACCCATAAATGATGATCCAGACTGTCTCTGGTGTCTTTTAATGTCTCTTGAACAAAAAAGCTTGTTTGCATCAACTGAAAATCTACCCTGGAACTTTTGCTGCGCCAACATTCAATAAGGTTTAGAAGATTTTTCTCCAATTTAAAAAACACAGGGTTGATTGACAATTAGGCAACAGACGTACTGTTTAACAGCCCACAATCTCTGTTAGACTGGAGATTAGGCTGAGGGCCATTCACCAGTTCAACAAACAAACTGTTTTAAAGGCTCGAACGGAAGTTGGAATTGACAGTGGGGGAAGAAAGGTGGAGGAAGAACGCCTTGTCGCAGAAGATTATTGGCAATATGACGTAAGAAATTCAAAATTGAATAAGAGCAATTGCCTATCAGTCGAAAACAGAAACTAAGAGGGCCTACAAATGAAGCATTTATTGTCACGGGGGGATGAAAGGGCGTGATCAGGGCCAACAGCAAAACTGCAGAAAAGTACACATCCAAACGCATCGAGTCATTCGAAAGCGTTTTGGCATTCAGAAGGGCCATGAGTCAAACTTCCGAGAACCAACGAGAAGAAACATCGATGCCCCCAAACAGCGCAGAAATAACAAGGTATTGTGCCATGAAAGATACACAAAAACGGAAGCAGATTAACAACAGATTAATCGTGATATGGTAAAACGGCAAAAGGGTACCTGGAGGTGATGTTGTTGCATTGGCAAGACATCCGGCAAATTGCTTGCCAATGGCCTAGGCATCATGGCCTCAATACTGCTGTCCGAGTTGATGGACTGCAAATCAAGGCGAAAGCGGTTCACAACCAACCAGGTTCATCTATAGCCTACACAGTTGATATTGAAAACGAGGCCTGGCTACTTGCCCTTTGGTTTCTCACTCTGTGGCGCGAATATAATATCAAATAACAGAAAGCAAACCAACATCTAATAAATATTCGCGACAGACGAGTGCAGCTGTAGACACAGGCTGTGATAACATGAACAAAATAGAATCCAGATTACCAATGCATTTATACAAACGTAAAGAAAATGAAAGCAACATTTGTTAAGCGGGTGGGAGTGTCGCCTAAAATAGATTTCAGCAATGTTGAACGTTTTAGAAGACAGCAGGCATGTCTAGGAAATAAACGTTTTTAGTAGCAACAGAAAAAGGTTATTTCAATTGAATCAAGAATGTTTCCAGAATGAAGATAATGAAACTACCTGAGAATCCTCGTTGTCTTTCGGTCGCCGCTTCGATTGCTGTTTCATCGTGTTATCCTCGGCCATATTTGCAGCTGAAACGAAGAAAGTGGTTTGCAAAGTTAATGTTCGCGGTAAACACAAGAGACATGCTTATGAGGAGATCCTTTGACGGCCTGTCACCAAGCAGCATAGGGGTAGTTGAGCAAAAATGACAAGACCACGAAAGTAAATATTGGAATTTCATAACTAAAGTGAATATTACTGTCTAGCTAAGCATATGTTCAGGACCTCAAGGCATCCGGCATTGGTGCCAATTTGGTGCATTGCATCCAAGGGGACATGCAGCTGGAATCAACATTTTGTGATCTGGATAAATCAGAGTTGCCCATTTCGGTGTGGTTATGTAAAAGAAGAGCTGTGATTATTAAGAAACCTTTACACATGAACAACCAACCTTCCATTTCGCTAACCAGTCTGTTCAGGGTATCAAAATGTTCGTAGGGAGGCGAAACACTGCAATGGAAGATATGGCGAGGTTAAGCGCAGTCACAGGGCAACAAGACGAGAAAAAAACGCCAGCAATAAAATAAAAGGTGGGGAAATTGGCAGGAGAAAGTTTGTAAACCATTGGTTGCAAACGCAGAGCTCGTAAATGATTGTTTACTTCAATGATTTGGGTGCAGAGGACCTGTTGAGTGAGAGAGGACTGCCCACACCAAGGGTCATCGCAGCCCCAACACTGATCAGGGTAAATCCGCTTTACGTTTGCTGGTATTATAACAGATAAGCTAAATCTCGCATCCCTAGAAAAGCTGCATGCTAATAAGAGAACGCAATTTTCATGAATAATATTCAAAGCGACGTCCTTACTATTCGGGTGGTTGTCCCGCGCTTCGACGTAATGTCCCGTCATCTTCCGCCTCTTGTTGAATAACCCTCTGTGGCTGCGGGGCAGGTTGAGGTCGTGGCGGTTGACGCTCAGGGGGAGGTTGGTACCTTGGAGCTGCCTCCTGCCTTGGAGCTTGTTCTCGTTGACTTGATCGATGACTTTGCCTGCTTTCACTTTTTTGCTGTTGTTGCTGTTGTTGTTGTTGCTGTTGTTGCTGCCTGGGGGCCTGGGGTCGGGAAGCTTGCTGCGGTGCTGGTGATGGCGAAGGTCGCATTTCTGGAACGCGTAGCTGCGCAGACTTCGCCTCCTCAGCCTAAAAGAATCAAGAACATGATACTCTCTACACAGCATAAATGCCTTGTATTTTCTACTTCGCAGAGAAAATTATAGGTAACGTTGGCTCTTGGTAATTCAGACAACATAATACCATCTCTAAGCATAATAAAAATCCGATTATCTCCTTCCTTAGTGAAAGAAAAAAATTTGCATCAAAAATAGCAAACACATATAGCTTTCCTTAAGCAGACTCAGTTGAATTGGAACTGAAGGGGTTTTGTTACTTTAAACGTTTCTTAAATCTGAAGCTTCTCAGCAGATTTGCTTGGATGTGAATGTCAATGTCAAAGATGTCTTGTTATTTCATTTTAGACAAGTATGCCTCACAGTTTTGAGCTGGTAGTCAGTATGCATACTACCACGAAGGTGATGACTCGGCCTTCAGCTTGTGGCCACTTCGAAGCCTCATAAGACTGCTTACCAGAGGAACAAGCAGAGATTCAACAATAAAAGTTGGAACGAAAATTCACCTTGAAAATGCTGCCGGCCTCTCGCCCTAAACGTCCCAATAAGGGCAAAAGCATCATTCAAAATGTACAAACCTTGTTTCTTTTTATTGTTTGGTCGGATTCCTCGTTCTTTGTGGGGAAGGGTGGAGCGTCAAATTCTTTGTCTATTAACACACAAAATGATGTCAGTAACCACAAGCAAGGATTGCTCGATTTCAAATTATGAGATGTACAGTCAAGAAAGGCAATTCTGGAAAAATATACTGAAGTCAGATGCATTCTTAAGTTTCATAAACACCTTGACTTATCTTCCGATAGAAGAGACTGAAGAGTTTCTGAACTACATAACAATGCTTAATTGAAACATGAAATAAAACGTGAAAGTAAAAAGTTAAGTCGACCTTAAAAAACATGCCAGATTATTTTTGTATGTAAAAACATACAGACGATTTCATATAAGAATCTAAAATCGCTTAAATGATTGGAAGAGAAAATAAACATACCACGTGGAGAGGGCGAAGCTGGCTCCCCACCCTGCATCATCGTTAGATTTCGCCTTAAAGTTGCCCCAGGAGCACCCTCAATCAGGGTGTCACCCCTGAAAAAAAAACAAGAAGCATTGTAAGGACTTTTATAAGATAGCTATAATTTATAATCGAGAAAATGTAATTCAATGGAGTACAGATTGCGGATGCGAGCTTCAGATGGATGATTAAAAACCAAAGAGGAGGAAGAAGAGAAAGAAGAGAAGGATGAGAAATGAGAGAAAGGAGGCTAGGAAACGAGGAAGAAGAAGAAGATAAAAAAGAAGAAAAAGAAGAAGAAGTAGAAGAAGAAGAAGAAGAAGAAGAAGAAAAAGAAGAAAAAGAAGAAAAAGAAGAAGAAGTAGAAGAAGAAGACAAAGAAGCAGAAGAAGAAGAAGGAGAAAAAGGAAAGAAGAAGAAGAGGAAGAAGAAGAAGAAGAAGAAAAAGAAGGTTTCTCAATAAAAATTAGAAAAAGTAAAACTCATGGCATTAAAAAACTATGGAAGCAAAGAAGTAGCTTACTGTTCTTCGTCGACGAGAATAGCAGCCAAATCCAAATCATCGCCTTCGTTGCCATATGGGCCGTATTCATCTTCAAGCTCACCTGGAATGACAGTTGAGAAGCAATAGCTTGTGGCCTTATGAAAGTTCTAGAGGGATTAGCGTATACAAAGGTACTAGAACAAGGAAAGGGCAGGGCTGTTTGGAGGGACTAATGGGGAAAACATTTCAAAACAGAAGGGAATGCTGAACAGAAAACAACGATCGTAGTCCTGGCAATATGACCAGTAAAGTATGTGCGTGGCCAGATAGTTGCCCTGAAACAAATGTAATTAGGGAAAATCCTACTTTTAAACAAAGATAGAATACATTATGACAGGAAACTCCATGGCAGCGAAATGGTGAGATCAGAATACTTTGGCGCATTATATGTACAGAAATATGTATCTTTTCTAGGATAAGAAAATACTACAAGCAGCAGACCTCGCAAAAAAAAACTTTGCTAGATTACGAGATTCTACGGGATAATAATAAATATATTTTATATGCGCTGGCCAATGCATACCTCTTCGCCTTCTTGTTCTGTCGATGAAGTCCTTGATCTCAATCCTAATTTTTCTCTCTTGTTGTTTGAAACCACGAACAAAATCATGCTGTAAAGGGGAACACAATAATAATAATAATTTAGAGGTGATTCTACAAGAAAATAAAAAGCACATCGAAATACATCGTTGCAAGCTTGCGGTCACAGGGAAAGATTGCAAATTGTTAGTTGCAGACATAAATGAGAGCTCACAATTACATGTCTATTTCAACGATTTGTGTTCCGAAAAAATGTTTGTTGTAGCTTCTACAAACCCAATGAACATTGTATTTCTAGATGAAATACCCAAATGAAAATGCCACCTCATTTTAAAAATTTCCTTTGGAAGTAAATCGAGCTTTGGATAATTGTAAACTTAAAATTACAGGAGTCACTCGAACAGCAATAAAGTTTGATACAAAAACAAGGTGTACCTGTAAAAGTTGTTCCGCCGTGGGCCTTTGCAGATAGTCCTTGATCAAGCAAACGGTGACAAAGTCACGAAACTTTCTTGACCTGCATTGAAAAGAGAGGCATCGTCATACCTTACAGCAACAACAAAACTGGTATGTAGGGGGGCGTAGAACATAGGCTAGCATTGATGTTTAATGATGTAATGAAGTCAGATTTTTAGCAGGGTATGGCGTATCTCAGGTGCAACGCGACAGAATTCTTGTGAAATGAAATACAAAGGATATATAAAATCAACCAGACAAAGCGAATGTCAGAGTTATGCAGATAAACGATCCTACAAAAGGGTTTTGTAGTGATAGTAATGAGAAATTTAAAAAAAGAACAAGAAATACGAACCATGATCGTTTGGATCTTAGCTTTGGTGGATCACTTCTTGGAATGAGGAAGAGAGCTCTCATTGGATGCATGTCACAAAGAGCTGGGAAAATAAGGGGAATTAGTTCTGAGCTGGTACGACAGACTAGCATTCCAGAAGAACTTTGGAGTATAATATAAACGACCTAGTAAGCTTGGGTGAATGACAAGGTAAAATGCAAAATAAACGTCAACAAATGTTTGCTTTGATGTGTACCCAGATTGTTATTGCACGCACGGGTTACGTAAAAACAACTGGTTGCTTACGAGGTTGGGATTCCGCCATTTCGATTGCTGTTATTCCAACTGACCACATGTCACACTGAAGGCATGAAGATGAAACATTGCATCAAACAACAAATGTGAGAAGTAGAGGCAGTTAAGGTGTAAAGAATCCCTCGAAACTGCCCATTAGAGTTTAAGACGGTCAAAAGGGCCATCCAAGAAAATGCTTGAGTACGCCAATTGCGCCTTGATAGAATCAGAGCCCTGGGGAATGCTAGGATATCCAAGCAACATGATTTAGATCATTCAGAATTGCATGTTTTGGATAAAGTTTGAAGATTTAGCATAAGCTGGCATTAACTCAAATACTAATATGGTACGAGAAGCGTATTTAGTTTCACATGAATAATAAAATGCCACATACCCTGTTATCGTACGTAGCATCAGGCTGCTCATCACACACAATAACTTCCGGTGCCATCCTAATAAAAGAGCACACGTGGTTAGCCCTGGCTAATCAGTGCTTGCATGGAAATGTTTATTTAGAATCTGACAAATGTTGTTTTCAAACAAAGGAATGAAGCAAGTTACATAATGAAACAGAGAGAGTTCAAAGACATAGGGAAAAAAGTTAA
This sequence comes from Nemopilema nomurai, assembly GCA_003864495.1. Taxonomy (NCBI): domain Eukaryota; kingdom Metazoa; phylum Cnidaria; class Scyphozoa; order Rhizostomeae; family Rhizostomatidae; genus Nemopilema; species Nemopilema nomurai. The sequence continues at coordinate 81,408 of ML133499.1, read as the reverse complement.
ATCTGAAAAAAGTTTATGGGGCGTCGAATCGTTCGTGGTACGCAATTCAAAACAATGGCTGTCCGTTGATTTGTTCAGGGTTAATCCACAAGGCATTATAAGGATCCACGCTTCTTAAAAAGAGCATGATCTATTGTCTTAATACAATGACTTGGGCTTTGGAACGTCTAGACTCAGAGCAGGGTGTTGTATGGTCGGAAAAAGCATGCTTATTAATTGAGAAACGAGGATTGTAAATCTTAATGTACGAAAGAGGTGTTATAAACCATGGTTTTATGATAGCATTACTCCTGTTTCAAAGGACGTTACACAGATTTTCTTAACATGCAGCCTTTACGTTCTCCTAGGTAGGGGTTAAAAAAACTCTACTCTTAAACATGGGCTTGTAAACAAGTTTCAGTGCATATTAGCCTTTTTGTAACATACAAACGCATGTCTAATGCCAAAAAAGATTCGGAAATGTTGTATGACAAAAAATCTCAAGTGTTAAAAAAGACATTAGGAAATATAGCTGCCATTTCAAAAGGCAAGACTCACCAATATGGTGTGCCAATGAAAGTATTCCTCCTCCCCACAGTTCGATCAAGCTGTGCGCTCACTCCGAAATCGACTAGTTTTACTTCAGCATTTTCTGTAAGCAATATGTTTTGCCCTTTGATGTCCCTGTGTATCACGTGATTTTGATGGAGATGTTGAACACCCTGTAAGAAACGACACACCAGCTCACACGAAAGCGATCAGAAAACGAGACTTATTGGAAATAAATCTGCAAAATTCTCAACATAAACATCATTGGGCAAACTAGCCAAAAATAGGTGTAACTTTTCCAATAGGTTCACCTTTTGTTTGGATACTGTAGAATACACATCATTCAAAGCAAATTTATTAGAAATACATAAATGCTTTGCCACTAACCGTGAGGACTTCTCTACAAATGTATCCAATCCAGTCTTCCTTGACAGACTTCGTTTTTGTGGCTGTAAAAAAGGGTTCATTAATCAATGCATCTGAAATTCTTTGGAAACACTGGAGAAAAGACACAAAGTGAATAATCAGAAATTTCTCAAACTTAGACTTTTCTCACAAATGGCAGCTGACTTAACCATAACAAAAATGACCTCTTTACCTTTAACAAGATCAGTGACAGACCCAGCTCCACAAAACTCCATAACAAGCTGCAGGGAAAGTCAAATTCAATAGTTATTATAGTAAATTACAATATATAGCTAATACTTTAGTGTTTGAATAAAGCTAATATCAATACTTCAATAAAGTGATATACACATATTTTTCCATTCATAAACTTTACAGTATTAACTTCAAACAATATCACAACATGTTCTCCTACAAAATCTTAAGTAATGGAAAAGCAAAATTGATTCTTTTAATTACATAAATCAAAATTAGGTTAAGTTAAAAAATATAACACCAAAGGTTATGTATCTGATTTAAAATTTGAAGATACTGTTGTATTGATCAGCAAAAGCTGCAGACAACAAAGGGAGCTTCCTGAACAGCACCCGATGGGCAGAATAACTTACCCACAACTGATCATCTTGTCCTTCTATCATTTTTTTGATGAAAGCGCCATAGTACCTGGCTATGTTTTGATGATTTGAATACTGGGAAGAGATACAAAAACATTGAAATATACCTCATCTCCTCAAATAAGGCTTTATCAAGAACGGTAATACAGCTATCTGCAAATGTTTTTTCTACCTTCAATTCATTCAATTAAGCTTTTTTGAAATCAAAATCAGTCACAAACATCTTTTCAATAAGCTGTGACAGCAAAGGAACGAGTTGATAAAAAGGTGAACCAAATCTTTGGCCAGATTTAACTATGACAACGCTCATGCTCTTCATATACAATTTGCCAACCACCATCAACACCTATGTCAGGTTTTCCCCTTAAATTTACTACTATTTCTTTGGAAGCCAAATAAATTTTGGAAAAACATATCCACAATGGTAATAGATGAAAAATAGATTCTTTTATTAATTGTACTTTACCTTGCGTAAAACATTTATCTCCAATTTTATTTCCTCTTCTTCATCCTAGATGAACAAAATATAGATAAAGATCTGTTTTCAAACCTTATAATCTAGGAAAAAGTGCAATTCTAGCATATATAAACTCTTTAACATTACTACCACAAATAAAAACAGACAAATTTTTCATGATGAGGTATACCATTCTGTTATGTGTCAACTGTAAAAACACTCTCATAAAAAAAACCTGTCAAAAGTTTTGGGCCACTATTCTTTTTCATATTGACATGTGAATAAGGCAATAGTCTACTGCTTTGTAACATATTAAACAGATTAGATGGCAAAAGTAGCTATTTTAAACATTTATTATCTGGGAATTCAATGGCATGAATATGAACAAACCTCAGTTACACTCATAATCTTGATGGCTGCCAACTGCCCCGTTCTTTTGTGCCTTCCCTAAAAATTATTATGAAGATAATAAAAATACAAAGACTCTAGTGATGAATAAATTATACATCTACACACTTGTCTTTGAATTCTATCATATTTAAAATTGACTTGTTCACAAAGAAACTTCAAACGCTTAAGTTGATATATAATCATTTTTATTTGACAAAATGATAACCATCTCAGTCCCAACACCCATATAATTTAAATTCCAATGACAAAAACAGTTTCATTGTTCAAAGAAAATTGAATTTTATATGCATTTATTTACAATAAACTACAGGTTTCCCTGCATAAATAGGTAATAGTGACCAGGAAACTTGCTAGAAATAAAAATGATTGGAAACAAGGCCCAATGAGAAAAAGGCTTTGCATCTGAGTGTTGTAAGCCTTAAATTACATTGTTGCATAAGCAAGAAAGAATGAGTTACCTTGTAAACCTGTCCATAGGTTCCATTTCCTACAACTTCAATCAAGTCAAAATATCCAGCAGGTTCCTTAAAACCAAAATAAGATAAGTTAAGTAAATGGCTTTATAAGGAATCCACCAGTTACCAAAATGTAAATAGTTTTTATCCGTGCAAAGTTGTCAGATGAAATAGATTAAAGTGTTGATTATGTTAAAGACATTAATAATCACTTTTTACATGCCAAAATCTGTCAAAATGGTTGGAACAAACTTTACACATTTTGATTAATCTATAAGTCTCAAAATAGTCTTGGCATGCATCATTTAGTATTAAAATCTACATTTACATGAGCTTATGGGGGACAAGATAGACTCATTTCAAACATTACATGATATTTTCACTTGATGTATCAAAACTCAGCAAAGGGGAATCAAGGAATAATAGTGGGATACAAAACAGAAAGGGTCATAACATCTACTTGAATCTTTTGAAGTGAATTTCTCATTAGAATATTGCAGAACTGCCACCATAATGCTTTAAACATGTCGTTTTTCAAAGTTATTAGCTTTTATTGCTTACAACTGCATGTAGTGGAATTGAAAAATATACAAAGTTTAGACCCAATCCATTATAGAATCCACTAAAGTAATCAAAACTGACATATTACAACTGTATGATGATGATGATTCATACAGCTGTCAGAATAGAATATCCAAAACCAACAATATCATGATAAAACCTAACAGCCGTTTAAGACACTTCTGAGTTAGTGATTGACTGAAAATAATAAAATAACTAAATTTAATTGGAGATGTTGGTAGTTTCCTGTTGAAAGCTTTAAACAACTGGCTGGATGGATTGTACGGCAACTTTGAAAACATTGGTTACCATCATATAATTTTTTATAGAATTAGGTCGACCCGAAACTTAACAAGAGGATTAGTTTTGGCCCACAATTTATTCATAAAAAGACAGTTTGAATCCTTCCCAGATATGCAAGAACTTCGTTAGTGCGAATCTTTACCAAAATAAATTGTATTTTGAAATGCTCATGCGCATTACCGCTAAGTAGATACTGAAGGCTATTGATGCTGAGCAAATATCGAAACAAAGAGCATCCAGATCGGGATTTTTAAGGCTCGACTGCCAGACAAATAAATACGGAAAAAATTCGGGACTTACCTTCAAGTTAGAAAGATCGATATCATCCAAACTCGTCATTTTTCAACAATGGGCCTAAATGCAGGTTTCTTGCCAGCTTTCGTTTTCCAACAAAATAATATGAATCTCAAATGAAGACTATAGACAACAAAATAAAAAAACTATTGAGCAAAGATCTCAGAAGACTGCCATTGGGCTAAAACATGAGCATTTTCACGACCAGAACGGTATCAACAATTTGTCACATCTCCACACCTTTTCTGGCAAACCATCATTTCCTTTCTTTCTCAGCTCAACCACCGGATATGCATATTGTTTTGGTCAAGAGCCGACCCAGGCCCCCTATATGAATTCAACATCAAGTGAGAGCGTCCTTTCAGATTTCTTATTGAGTTGGAAATTGTCTTTGTACACGGTAAAAATCAGAACGAGAATAAATTTACGACTGTTAGAGCATCTGTTTTGAAGCAGGAAGTCAATAGAAAAACTACTTATCTTTAATTCCATTTTAACACACAATAACTAAGCATCAATTAGGACAATCAGTTATCTAATTCACATCAAAAACTTGGCATACAAAAGCCTATGGCACATCAAAGGTCCTGACAAAGCTTGTGGTTACGAGCAAGTTTAGGAAAGAAGTTGGTGAGGTATACAAAAGCCAGACTTTTGAGTCAAGCAACGAACCAAGCAAAGGTCCACAATAGGGCTCGCTGTGAATCTTACTAGCACGAGAGGATGAATTTTGTTCGAAGGATCACCTGGGTAACACTACTCCAGCCATATGGGCTTCACACATACAGATGTAAAGGCTAAAATATTTGTTATACCAGTTGCATATGACGTCATTCAATAACATGCGGCGAAGAACATGCATTGGTGTGATAACAGTGCCTCGTTTAGAGACATTCTGGGTTGGCCCTTTCTAAAGTAAATGAGAAGGTTTTCTCCTCTGATGATTAAAAGTGTTGGATACAGTCCACACATCAAGGGGCTAGGTATATTTTACCTAATAAGCCGTAAACAACAATCAACTTTTTCATTTCATCGGTGAATATCCATGGGCCAATGAATTGGCTTTCACCTCCTTCCTTTGTTTAGAAAGTGTTAACGACGCTGGTAAATCAACACCTGATAAGATATCCGCAATTATTGTGCTCATAAAATTGGATTTGGACAATGGTCTGTTATTGCAACTTCGTGATGACAAGGGAAAATGTGTCTCTAGAGCGGAATAGCGTCACTTTCCTTGAGAAACGTAGCTGTCTGAATATCTGTAATATTTGGTAAAGTGGGTCGGAACTGAGGAACGGCCTTTCCATTGCAGTAACGGTATTGGATTCTTGACAATTCTTAATGACACGAACAAGAGGAGCAATGTCTAAAGTAGCCATTCTAGCGGTGGTTGCTCTAAGACTTGAAGAACATATATTTCGAAATGGCAGTGAACTTTGATAAGGAAGTTCGTATATGCTTGATGCATTGGACGAATCTCTCGAGAAAACTGCTTTCCGACCACTGAGCGTCTCTTCCAGCGGATTACTTCTTGGGAACTGCGTAGGAGCAGCGTCATTTGGATCATAACCTGCATGGACAACAAGTAAAACAAATACAACAGGTGACATTTAATCACCAAAAACTCTAGACTGGAAGTGCTAAACTCAATTGAATCAAGAGACGGGGGCAATGTACCAAGTAATTTTATCTAATTCTCTTTTAAAACATGACAGGTTTCTGTTAAGAGACCAATGTTCAAACCTCGAAAAGTGTCTGGCAAATAGCTATTTAAAGCAGCATTGGGGACATTCTTAAGGAAAGTGTATGACGGTGTTTTATCCTTCTAGCATAACATAATACTGACACTAAAAGGAGGAAGTTGGCTTATTAGAAATTACTCCCAGAGCGCATACATAAAAAGAAGGGAGGGGGGAGATTTCTTCATATGCCTGACCTTGTAAAAATTTACTTGAAGATCTAGCCTCTGTATCCAAGGAAGTGAAAATAATATCAAAATCTCCTTAAACTACATTGTTAATATCAAAATTTAGTTAACAAGAATGATCGCTATTACTTGTATAAAACAACTTCAATAAAGATGCTTACCCTTATTCTTTTTTTGGTCAACCCCATATATTTGCATTCAGGGTTTAACCAAATCTCGCAAGGACCTTATGTCATCTGGGGAAGTGCGGCAGCATCCTCCTGCGAAAATTCAATGATGTCTAAGTGCATGAAGAGAGTTCTTTTACGTATTTAAAGGTTAGGTACACTCGGAAGGGTCTTCATCCTATTTAAATTTAAGAAGAAACAACGAGATTATAAGGATCATGAACGGCTTAAAAGTGGCAAGTCCTGAAAAGGTTTCCAGTTAACTCAATGTCGTGACAAGGAAAAAATGAATATTGTCTTTTCTTGCTACCTTCTTTCTTCTTTGCCTGTGAGTGTGACACAGGAAAGTACCACAGAAATGACCTACCGTAAATCATCGAATTAGCACCCCTGGGGGCTTATTTGTTTTTGATATTTTTGATATTAAGTATAAAGTAACATTTGATTAAATTATTAAGAAAAAATATAAAGTTTGTGGTAATTCACTAAAATGCCAAAGGCAACCTCAGGAGTCGAAAATCAACAAATCGTGGGGGGCTTATTAGAGGGGGGCTTACTGAAAATTTGTAGTTCGAGGGTGGGGGCTTCTTCGAAGGGGGGGGGGGGGATTCGAGTATTTACGGTATTCTGCATTTTAGAAGTCTAAAAATTTCACTGCATCATACAGGTATCAAGAACTAACTAAGTCCAACAACAATAAACTTTCAAACATACTGACCATCCTTTTCATTAACATATGATTTTTGGTCTCAATATATAATTCTACGGTCGAACTTGAAATTAAAAGAATCTCTTATAACTACCGATCCACTTTCCACCAGCATCAATCCACGATGTAACATAGTGACAAAGATGCTTGACAGAATCAGATTCCAACCAGCTAAAAGGAGACAAAACAAAAAAGGGCATCAACTATTCCATGAACTAACGATTCAAATTAAACTCGTTTATTATTAAATTCCTTCAATGCTTTCTACAGGGTTGACCGTTTTCCAACTCGTTGAAAATTTTGCATCTTCCTCATGAAAACTCAAATGATAAAGTTATCATAACTCACATGATGAGGGTTCATTCGCAGGCTTTTAATGAATTGAGTTACAGCAAAAAAGTTTGGAGACAAGAAAACCAGTTGAAGAGACTGATGCTCAATGTAATGACATATTTCACAAACAGAAACCGGTCACAAAAATCCGAAGAATTGGAAACAACTGTTACCTCCCATTCTCCCAGGATTCCCCGCTGTTGGGGTAAACTACTTTCGCCTTGTTCATTGCAATTTGCTCATTTTGCAAGCCTCGAAGCAGTGGCTGGTTATGGAAGCAAAACAAACTAAGCTTTGGGAAACAAAATGCATCTAAGTTTAATAATACTATAGCTACACATTCTATAAACATCAAAACTAGTCTCTTTCATACTGGCTCATTGTTTAAATTCATTTTGTTTAATACTGATGAGCCATGCTTCAAGACAAGTCTACTGTGCTTTTACCTTAATTTAAATCATCGTTCGTTGTGTTTTATGTAAGTACAACTGAAGGTGTTATTGTGAAAATCTAAGAGAGAACAGCTCGATTGGTTTTGGCTACATCATTAACAGTTTGAAAGTTTATGATCTTTATTATTGTGCATTGCATTAACTTGCTTTAGATCGATAAACTACCACTAACATTTTATGCCTTTTGGTGTCCCGAATTAAACAGATCTTGAATGGTACAAAGGTATTCTACAACATTGTGAAAATTGAACTTCGGCGATGACGGAAAATTAAAATACCTTCAAGGTCAAAATGCCTCGACACACTATTGATTGACACAAATACTAAAGTAAACAGTTGTTTTGTGGTACAAAATTTGAAAATGAAATTGAAAAAAGCAAACATTTTACGTCATATACTGGTATAACTATACCAGCCTTGTGCTTGCGTCTTTCTGGTTGGCTTATTTCGATCCACAACTGGGTATATATTGTCCATCGTGTTTTTCGGAACCTTATTCTGACGTACCTTATTCAAAGCCATTTTCAAATACTAAAGTAATATAAGACTCTGGCAACCCAGATGAGACTGCTATAAAGGTGAAAGAGAAATTAAAATTCTTAATCTCACATAGATCATTTCTCACCTCAATATATTCTGGTTTGGTGCAATTGACACCAACACCAACAACCTAAAAAATGTACAGCTTTTTATTCAATATCATATTCAGCTGAGAGCTATCTAATGTTCATGGAAGTCTTGGTACCATCCATTTCTCTTAGATAAATGCTCTATAAAACAGCTCAGATCTTCAGTAAAAGGGACAGTATTGAATAAATTTAAGAAAACTTTCAGTCCAAGATCAGAAAGGACGGGCATTCTATCTACATAGAAAATAGGATTCTCCTTTCTCCCATTAATATTGAAGACGAAATATAAGTTACACATCAATCCACAACACGCCAAATTTTCGACCAAATAATCAATTTCTAGTGTGCATCGTCTCAAAACGTATTTCTTCCTCCATTGCATCCCTGTTAGGTAGCCTAACTACACTAAGAGTCTTAATAACTACCTTAAAGAATTGCCGTACCTGGTCATTTGAGCAGAGTGCAGAAATCGCATCATTGAATTTTTCTCCATGACAAAGAGTTTGTCCGTCCTAAAACAGTAACTGTGATGAAGTTACTCCCTTTTGCACACACAATAACAATGACAAAAAACCAGATATATGATACTTTTATATTAAAGTTGGTTATTGGCATTAGAATAAAAGTTGCGAACACTCAAAGTTGCACCCAGTATACTTAGGGCCTAAATTAATTTTGTTTAACTAATTTTGCTAAGTAAATCTGATGCATTTCGTTAATATTAATTATTTAAGAGTATGACAGTTTAATTGATTTACCTTGCAAGAGAAAGTGATCCACGCTTTGGTACTTGGAAAGCATTTCAACAATTTGCTTAATGCCAAAGCTTCTTTCTGAGTAAAAATATATCAAATTGTTTACTTCATAAGTTGTCATCTGATCATTACATTATACAACATCATTATATAAACAACATTATTCAACAACTTTCATCAGGGGAAAATAAGAGTTATCCTATCGTCTTCAGAGAGTAGCCATGCAAGCAAAAAGAGAAGTGGAGCGAGCTCAGTCAAGTTTAATGATGCTATTATTAAATTGCGAATTACTTTGCGCAATGTGATCCATTTAGGCTAACGACAAACTGATGAATGCTTTCAAAGAAGTCAACACCGTGGATGCTTCAAAAGAGCAATTGTTCAACATTTTCGAAATAGGTAGACGCAGAAGGGTGAGTTCAAAACAAATGCAGGGACATTAGATTAAGCTGCGGTTGATTAGCTGTTTCCGTGAAGATCAAATAAGAATTACCAAAGCAGGAATCGTTTCAATCGCCAGGATATCAGCACCAGCTTCGACCAAAGCTGTCATGCGAGGGCGATGCCACTCCATAAGGTCCTGAGTTTGGATAAAAACAAATTAATTATTCCGGAGCAGTGGTAGGTAAATGGAAAGAATTTATTTTAGAAATACTGCATGTCTATTATGTTGTCATTGGTGACCATATTCTTAGCATTCACATGGTACGAGAAGCAAATACAAAAACAACATAACTCTTCGACAATCGAAACAATTAAAAATTTTTAACAGTATTACCACTTTTGCTAATAGACTGTCTGACCGGTACTCGTGTGATAAAAAGGAACAGAAGAATTCTATAAAACTGGACTCGATGGATGGAATGATGGGGAGGCAATTTGTCTGTTTTAAATTTTGGAGAAGTGAGAAATGCTCGCATGCAGCAGTGCAAAGAGCTTGTCAAGGCATCGCAATGACAAATGAATTCACCTCAACTGACATGTCTTCTACATAGTTGCCTGTGTATTCAGATGCATCGTGCTGACAAGCACCAAAAGGCCCAACAGATCCAGCAACTAATGGAAACCGTCTCAAGGCTAAGAAATAACCACAATATTGGTAAATGATCAAAGTAACAAAAGGTTAGCTTACAGAACAGAATTTGCCTTTAAAAGTTGTTTACATTGTCATGATTGAAAGATATTATGTAATAAACTAGAAGCTAAACAGGACAGCAAATAACAGAAAAAACAACTAATAAACCTTTATTGGCATCTTTTGAATCAGCATTGGTGCTTTCTGTTTGACATGTTAAATCCTTCTTGTAAGCATCGCTTTGTCTGTTGAATATAGTTATTCTCTGGCACATTTTATGATATATATTTGATATATCATGGTACACAACTTCACAATGGCAAAAAACATTGGAAATATAACTTGGGTATGCAAACGTCGAAAAACGGCCAAAAGTTGACAACATAAATAGCCAGTTGCGAGAAGTAAAAGAGAAACTCTCCCTGCTTTTATGGAATGGGGTTTTGCGAAGATATGTAGTTAGGTTCAAAAACGTACAGATGAAAAGACGACCCAGCTTGCTCAATTATGCAAAATATTGTTGTCAGTATACGCTTTGGCGCAATCTGGATTTTTTAGAAGATGTTTTAACCGCAACTAGCAAATCCTTTCTTCAGCTTTCGATCACTCTCTGAGAATGAAAAATTGTTTTAAGCAAGCAACACATGCTTCCGCTACTGCTTGCCAATTGTGATTTAATGATATGTTGTATGGGTAACATTTAAGCAGAGCTCAAGGCTTTAGAATTCAATGTTGATATTTTTGGAATAAACTGGTACTTTATGAGTTACTTTCATAATGTTACCGTAAATTCCCAACTGCCTATTGTTGTGTCACATTGTTTTATTGATATTTGAAGTATCCCTTTTGCCTTGCTCGCTCTTTAATCTCAAATTTATCATAGTCACGTTTTTCTGTTTTTAAAACTCCTGATTTTAAGACATTCCTTTGACAGTAAAATAGCTTTTGACCTAAATCAGCATTAGATAACTTTAATTCATTTAGTAAATTCTTGTGGGCTTAAATTTAAAAAACCTTTATCATGATCAAAGAAAACACTCATGTCTGACATTGACAACAAGGTTCACATCTGATAAAATTTCATCAAATGGAAAAGACAGGTATTGAAAGTTATGATACAAAAATAATTTTCTAGAAATATTGTCAGGCACATATTCTAGTCCTGTAAACAAAACTCTTACGCTAGCACTATGCTTCTGTGACAATAAATCATGACAACAAAGATGGCATATTGGATCAATGTCAATCAAGCCAAAGTAGAAAAATGTTAAATTACCTATAGCTTTGCCAGAATTCATCCCGAGCATCTTTAGCCAACAATACAGCAGATTTGATGTACCCTAGGGCTTCTTCTTTTGAGCAACTAGCATATTTCATGAGCAATGGAACACTTGTCTGTAAAGTATATAATTTCTGTATGAAATCAGATGCTTGAACTTGCATTCAGATTAAGTATTTAGTCACCAAATAATCATGTGTTGATGGTGATTTCGATGAGAAGTAAGCTAATTCATGGCGACTAATAGAAAAGTGGGTGATAACGCATTAGTATGCACAGACCAGCAGGTCAGGTAGAAGCCATAAATCGTACATGCACTGAATTTTTCTCTAGAAGAACGCAATTGCTGGATACTGCAATTTTTGTGTGCCATTGCTAAAATTGGCAGATCCCTTAGAGAAACCCATTTACAAAGGGAAGTCTATTCTAACATGTCACTATGTGAATTTCAGAACTTACTTGAAATATAGCATTTAGTTAAAACAATCTCATTATTTTGCACTAACGAGTGAATGGAATTGGGTGCCCCAAACTGACCACATGAGTTGTTTGATATAAGCACCCACTTCTGAACTTAAAAGACCTGCTTATTCGAAGTTGTAAGGAAAAATAACCTCTATATTGCGTCAATACCATAAAAGATATTTCAAACACTTTGATCTCAGTTGTTAAACATTTGGGCTCAAATTAACGAATTGGTGATTTTGAATCAAATTTGATTCAGTTAAAATTTGAGTCATAAGGTCTTTAGTTTACTTGGTAAGAAGATGTTATCACAACATCTGCACCAGCTGCCAAGTATCTAAAAGAAAAAATACATAAAATAAATGTGGAAGTACTTCAGCAACTTCTATAGAAATACAGACCATCTAATTTCTTTCTGCATGTCTAGCTGTTGACCGCCACCAGTTGGTAGATGTTTGAAACAAAAGACAACTTTCTAGATATGATCACAAAGATGACCAAAGAAAGGTGAAGGAACAATATTTGTTTAACAGTAGAAGAAAAAACCTCAAGAAACTCATAAAAATATTGACATCAATTCAACAAAAAATTTACTTGTTACCTCTTGTGAACTTCCTTTATTGAATTTGGATGATTTATCAATATTCTTGCACTCCATAATGGATCACCCTAAAACACGATGTGATAACTTAGAATCCGATCAATGGCTTCAACTGATGGTCAAAGCAATAACATATCTATGACTGCTAGAATTAGCTTTGTGCAAAATAAAGTTAAAATTTTCTTTCAAATTTCATCATTATTAATTCTGATTCATAAACGCTGGAAAAATCTTTAAGAAGCAAAGGTTATGATGCTTCAGGAAACTTTGCCAACCAAAACTGATAGATAAAAGAAAATTCAGACTTCAAAAAACAAATACTTTTCATGAGTATATAAAAAATGCACACCAAGATGCATCACAAAAGAAAATGATCAAAACAACATACATCAATGTTGTAACCAATCTTTGGAAGCTCTGTAGCAAGGCCACCATCAAGAATTAGAATATCTAGAACAAAAAGGATAAAGTAGAAGAGTTGGGAGACGAATGAAGGAAAGGAGAAGTAGTAATGCTTCAAAACTTATGGAGAATTTATGGACTTGTAGGGCGTGCAAGTTATAAAATGAAAAAGTGATGAACTTGTGATAGAGAGACAAGTAGAAGCTTTAATAGTTCTATCATTGCTGGAAAACAGGACCAGCCATTTGTATATTAGTATTAGGGGGGAGAGGGGGGGTTGGCTGTGGTCAAAATTTGAAGCTTATGAAAGGGTTTAGTCTGCGCCCCTAAATACTTTGATAATAACAGGACCCTACATTGCAAAATAAATGAAAAAGTTTTTTACCTCCTCTCTTTTTATTCTTTCTTTACAGGCTAACACATATTTGACTAAGTTTATCTGGCTTTAACTCACCATCTCTAGATATGCTTCCAATGTTTTCTTTCTCGCCTTCCATCTTCACTGTGGTTGTTGTTGTTAATCAGCCTTGGTAAAAGACATCTATTGTTAAGAAACTGCTGATTAAAGGACAAACACAGCGGCCATTAGCTTGTGACCTGGTCCTCCTGCCACCATGCCACTTACACACAGAAAATATCTTTAGACAAATTATGTTTGATATATTTGGGGCCTGAGCGAGCCTTTTGAGTCGCAATCTTCTCCCGAGCCTGGAATATGGCCTGGATAGAGCGAAGGGTGGGCATCAGAAAGAGCAGCTGGTCCCAGGTTTCTAATTGTAGGGGGCGGGGAGAGGGGAAACTCAATTTTTTAGAAACTCTGCATACCCATTTCCATTAATTAACACCCCCTATTTATGTATTACATGCATAAAGTCAACCTCCATTTTTTAAGTTACAATGAAAATGCAAAGCATTCACCTATCATTGGAAACAAATTTGCTCCTCTCCTATTCAGCTCTCGTTTTTAAACATTCGAGAATCTGCGCATTCTAAATTGCATTCGAAAGCGAATTTGAAACATTCCAAATCGTGTTCAAAACAAATATGTAAGAAGCTTGTTGGATTCCCAACCCATTGCCAAGATAAGGGGACCTTAGGGTTTGCAAGAAGCATGGGATAAGCACCAGTATACACATTCCTTGTAAAGAAAACGAGAGGGAATTTGGAAGGAGAGTTTTTAGAAAGTCAGCCGTTGGAAGATTGGAAAAGTAGAGGAATGCAACATGAAGCAGAGATAGCCACATTTGAAGAAGAGGCGCAAAAAAGAAGGTCTTGGAGAGAGGGGACATACCTCAAAGTAGAGAGAGAGGCCAAAGAGATGCTTGGAAAAGCTGAGGGAGAGGTGTGGAAGATAGTGAGAGGTATGGGGGAAGCTTTCGAGGTATAGCAACGAGACTGAAGGGCAGAGACGGGCTAAAGACATCAACAGAGTACCATTCGTAGGGGACTTTCCGGAGCCGAAGTAGCTTCACGTTTGTCGAAGAAGAATGCATTTTAATGTATATTGACCATGGTCCATGCCACGAATTTGAAATTGAGGGGGCCATGGCTAATGAATTGAACTTGAATCAAGTAGCTCGAATCTGCTACTTTTTATCGCTTTATAACTTTATTGACTAATGCAGGATTACACACATGCATTCAGAATGCAAAGTATCTCTCTTAGACATCATTCGTTGCTTCAACCCAGCTTATTTTACACTGCTTCCGATTATCACAACTATTTTACCCCTCAGGATCCCGACAAGTGGTCATAAAAACATGGCGATCTTTATTGTTAGGCGGCTGCAGCTGGATCCAGTCTCTCTTGGACTTTGTTTTCCAGTAGATGTTGTTGTTGTAGCATCAGAGGAGTTTGTGGTGCAGAATGACAGAAGTGTGCCAATGGAACTTGGACTTGTTAGGCCAGGCCATACCTCAGCAAAATAAAAAATCATTATAAAGATAGGAGGTAAGTCAGGTAATTCAATCTTGGACAGTCTTTCTTAAAAATTGATGCTTTATGGCAAAATGTGGCATGTTAGATTTCAAATAATTGCGATGGCCGGCCAAGCAAACTACATATCAAAGTATTTGTATTTTTTTGTATTTGTTTCTACCTTGCTTCCGAAGGTAGTTTTTTTAGGACACTGTATCGGATTAACACATCGACACAAGTAAATACGCTGCAAAGCTATTTATAGTTTTACTTATGACGTCAGTATGCTTCTCTATTCCTATGGAATTGATTATGACAGGATTTTCAATTGTCTTGACAAATTGTGTTGCCTTCCAGCTTTGGTCTGCGGAGAATTGGTATGTCTTGTGAATTTGCTTAACATTTAAAACAGTTTATATTGAGATCTGATTATCAAAACTAATTAACACTACAGTGGTTTATGAAAGCACACATTGATGTAAATTTGTTTGTACTGAAACTATAATTATGGCTGGAAAGGTCTGAATAATAAATTGAAGGTTTGAAAGGTCTAGGACATGTATATTCTATGTATTCAAGTATATTTATGTCTGACTCCTTTGGCAGGCAGAGAAAACTGAGGTCATGAGCAAGCTACTGAAGTCAGTTACTCAAATTCTCAGCGGCAACAAGCTTATTAGATCTGATCCA
This sequence comes from Nemopilema nomurai, assembly GCA_003864495.1. Taxonomy (NCBI): domain Eukaryota; kingdom Metazoa; phylum Cnidaria; class Scyphozoa; order Rhizostomeae; family Rhizostomatidae; genus Nemopilema; species Nemopilema nomurai. The sequence goes on along the minus strand of ML133499.1, from coordinate 65,978 downwards.
TTTATTGATGGGAAGTGGATTAAATGCACAGAGGCTTTTCCTGTCTTTTCTCCGTCAACTGGTGAACATTTGATCAGTGTTGGTGATGTTAATAAGAGTGATGTTAACCTTGCCATTGATGCAGCATCAGAGTCATTGGAACAGTGGAGTTCACTGAGTGCCAAGGAACGTGCAAATCTTATGAATACATTTTATGAGAATGTTGTGCGTTCCAAAGAGCCATTGGCACAAATCATGTCTGCAGAGTGTGGGAAAACTTTAAAAGAAACAAGGTTAGAAGTTGATTATGGAGCCTCATTTTTTCAATGGTTTGCTGAAGAGTCCAAAAGGACTTATGGTGATGTGATTCCATCTGCAAATAGCAAGAATAGACGGTTTGTGTTGAAAAGACCTGTTGGTGTTGTAGGTCTTATCACTCCATGGAACTTTCCACTTGCCATGATAACCAGAAAGCTTGGAGCAGCAATGGCTGCTGGTTGCACCTCAGTTATTAAGCCATCTGAGGAGACCCCATTAACAGCCTTGGCTCTTGCTGCAATCGCTGAAGAGAGTGGTATCCCAGCTGGTGTTGTCAATGTAATAACATGTTCACGGGAAGGAACTCCAAGGGCGGGTAAGCTGCTTTGTGAGAGTCAGAAGGTCCGCAAGATTTCTTTTACTGGTTCTACAGCAGTTGGTAAGCTCCTTCTCAAAGATTCAGCTTCTAATGTGAAGCGGGTGTCATTGGAGCTAGGTGGGAATGCTCCTTTTATTGTTTTCAATTCAGCGAATATTAGTCAGGTCATCAATGCTGCACTTCTAGCAAAGTTCAGAGGCAATGGCCAAACATGTATTGCTGCTAACCGCTTTCTTGTACAGGAAGGAATCCATCAGGAATTTATTGAAGAAATGACAAAGGCTGTGAACAATCTTGTTGTGGGTGATCCGTTTGATGATAATACTGATGTAAGCTCACTTATAAATGAGAAAGGTCTACGAAAGGTGGAAATCCATGTACAAGATGCAATCAGCAAAGGAGCTGTGCCATTAGTTGGCTGTGAGCAACACCCCATTGGCCAAAACTTTTACAAACCCAGCATCATTGATGGTTGTGATGAAACGATGCTTGCCATAGAAGAAGAGACTTTTGGGCCAGTTATTTCTGTACTGAAGTTTCATTCAGAAGAAGATGCCATTCGCATTGCAAATAGCTCAGAACATGGTCTAGCAGGATATATCTTTTCACAGGATATTGCCCAAATATTTCGACTTTCTGAAAAGATAGAGGTAGGAATGTTGGGTGTTAATGAAAGTGCCATTTCAAGTGAAATGATACCATTTGGTGGAGTTAAGGAGTCAGGTATTGGCAGAGAAGGATCAAAGTATGGTGTTGATGAATATTTAGACATAAAATTTGTATCTCTTGGGGGTTTGTGAAAAACTAAATGCTTATGTCTTCTTACTTGTTGAGCAAGAAATAAAACCAGTAATTGCTAACACCTTTCTTTTTCTTTCACATTCTTTCACTCAAAAGTTAATTTTGCCTTTCCTTCAATATTATAGGCAGGGAATTTTCCACTACAATCTAAGGATCTGGGTAACCAAAAATTTTAATGCTTAAAATGAAAGTATATATATAAGGAATCAAGATTCTGAGTTGGGACATTTTGGAAAATTGGCTCTTGTCACGTGACAGTGACATAATTGACCGAGCGACAAGTCACGGTCAGAAAAAAGTAAACTTTTCAAATTTTAAATCTAAATACATTCTTGGATTGCGCTCTCAATGTTACTCCGACTTTATAAATGAATCATAGCCCTACAACATACGGTTCCAAAGTTATTGGCGTTTAAAGTTGCAGTTAATCAGGGGGTGACGTCATATAATTCGAATGGTATGTTTGTCTGTCTCAGATGCATTGATAAAAGTGAGCAAATGGTTAAAACATTAAACAGTCATGGCCAGCTGTTCTTATGCACGCAAATCCGAGCTTACTTTAGTTGCGAATGAATAAATCCACAAGGAAAACAACCTGATTTCGCATCATTACCCAGAATCTTTGGAACAGCAGCCCTAGACCCATTGCAGTGTAGATTGAGAATCAAGTGACATTTAATTTAGAAGAAAAGAACAGGTGGAACTTGCTGTTGTCAAAAACAAGGTTTATTTTGCAACTGTAAATGCACTACGCCCTCAATTTCCATCATATTTCCAAAATATATACAAGAATTTGCAGTGCGTGCAGTTCAATGCCCTTGGATGGTTATGATCAATATTTTGTTGACCTTGCCAAGTTACAACTTGCCTGGTCAGCGATAATTGTGTTGATAATGGCGTCTGTTAAACAAGCTTCGGCTTCAAAAGGCATTCAAGAGCGTTTTTTAAACAGCAGTTCCAGCCAACACAATTCTGAGATCGAATTTTCATTCAACATAGAATGTATTAGAGCATCAATTATAAAGTCGAATTAGACTGTATCTAGACTTATCAGTTTCGCCAGTTATTTAATATGAGCAACTGAGAGGTGGAGATTTACTTTTGAGCAGTAACAAACGGCTTGTGTTACCAGTTTCAAGATCCTGCTAAGGTCTTTCCATTGTAGCACACATCACCATGAAATCTTTTGTGGTGGTTCTATCTTATATGTCCAAAGGCTTATGAATTACATTACCATAACCACACTACCATGAAATTAGTTTCGATTGTATTTGGAATATGAAATGAAATTCAACTGAATATGGAATATCGAACGACGCATCTTTTTGATAACGTTTCGTTGTTGTCAATAGAAAATCGCGTTTATCAGTTAAGTCTGACACGTCTACGGGTTTATGACCATTAACATTGTCTGTTCACTTTCTGTCGTCTCTTGTTTACTACAAATTGTGCATGTTTACAGTTAACTAGGCCTAAGGTTTTCATAAAAATTGAAAAGACGGTTACAGAACGATACATTACAACAAACAGGTCTTTGAAATGTTGAATTGTCAAAATACTGTTATCCAAATTCCTTTAAAGATTTGGACCCATTGAAGCTTCACGTTTCAGGCAAAAATTGTTATCTTTAATTTGGTTCATTTTAGCCTGAAGCACATGGCCTTTTCATCAATTTCCAATTTGCATTATCATTTACTTAGATGATGGAAGTAGTTCTGAAGCAATATCTTACAAATCGGTTTCTCCGCTATTGCAAATATTATATTCCTTGCCAGCCATATACTTCCAAATTTGGGCCCCGTTTACACGAGAGTACAAGGAACGGATCCAGAAAATCCGGACCTTTTAGGTACGATATGGGTATGATGCACAAGCGTTTACACGAGATCGGATCCTAAACTATAACTCTCTTTTTAAGCATGCGCAATGACAATTGGTGATTGTTAATTTTCAATTTGGTGGTCTCGTTTCACTGCCGTGCCTTTGCTGATCCGTGTCCACCCGTTTGTACGGCGCCGATGAAGGAACGGATCCAAATTGATTCGTTCTTTCGAATTGTACCCAAAAGGGAGACTCTCCGAGAAAAGATACGGATCCTACCGTGCCCGTGTAAACGCAAGGCCTATCGTAGCCAGTTTGGGTACGGATCTATGCGGATCGTCAGACGCAGGTCTGACACCGTGTCGTGCCGTCTTTATGTTGGGAGATGAGTGTGTGGGCAGGGTCAGCTGTCATCACTCAACTGTCATAAATTAGAACTTTAATGCTGGTCACGTCTCGAAGGTATGAAGTCAAAGAAAACAAATGCAGATCAAGGCAACATTGTGTTATTTTTATGAGACAAGAATGGAACAATATTGAAAGAAATGTGAAATTAGACATAAAACTACAATCACTAAGGCTACGACTTTACTCAGCACTGACTGAGATGCCATATTCAGATATATAGTCTTTAGAGTCAAGAAAATGAAACACCAGCCACCTCTTACCATACCACCTATTTCAACTCTTGACAAAAGCCTATTATGACTACTTCAGATGTCGATGGGATGTCTCTTGAAGACTGGTGAAGGCGACTGCCATATTAAAGACAGTTAGACCATGAAGAATGCCGATAGAGAGAGTATTGTTGAGGTGATAGCTGTAAACGGCTATTAACTGGCCTAACAAGATGCCGAGTTGACCAGCTGCGTCAGAAATGCCACATCCACTCGTTCGCATCGAAGTAACAAAGAGCTCAGCCCTATACACCAATATGACGTTATTCAGAGTCGACGCGGCTAGCTCAGTGAAATTTATGGCGAGAAGAAGAGGCCACCCTCGCAAAGGCCAGTAGAACGGCACAAGGCAGACAGCGATACAGATAACCAGGATCTTCATTGTAAGCCGTCTGCTAACCCTGCCCAGCAGCAAGTATGACGTAGCGACTGAAAGCAAGCCAGCAGACTCAACAGCCCAGCGGTATTTGTACGTCAAGTTGCTGGAGCAAGGTCCGCAGGATGACCGATCAGAATTCTCCCCAAACTGCATGGATCCGAAACGCACAGTGGCGGAAACTATGTCTCCAAAGAACTGCAGAAGGGAGACGATAGCAATCTGTTTTACGATTTCGTACTTGGGTTGCTGCTGTTGCGAACTCGCCTCGTTTTCCTCCTGCCTCTCAGTTGCAATGTTTACAGAATTGTAGTCTGGTACTGGCACAAATGCATGGGCAACTCCGTTCATTTTGGCTATCCTTTGCAGAACATCTTTAGCTTCATCACGCTTTCCAACTGCCATTAAATACATTGGCGATTCTGGCAGGAATATAACTGCAAATGCTGATATTGTAACTGGTATGGTCTCCGATAATGCACCGAACCACCGCCATGTTAAATACTTTAGCGAAGTCATGGCAACGATAATGCCGTATCCACATCCAGCGAAGAATGCTGCTTCGAAAATAGACATGTACTTGCGTTTGGACACGGGCAAAATCTCCATTGCATAAGTGAATGCAATCATGGTGCTTGAGGACACCAATCCGATGGCTCCTCGTATCACTGACAAAAGGAGTACGCTTGAGGAAAGAGAGAAAAGCAGGGTAAGGTATGCGTTGAAGAAGAATGCCAGAATCATCATCTTGCGTCTGCCGTATCTATCAGACAGTTTTCCGAGGACGACCGATCCTGCTATCTTCATAATGGCTTCTGGCAACACAATCCAAGCCGCTGTTATGTAACTCAGGTTCCAGTGACAACGAAGGTACGGCTCCAATATGGCGACAAGACTTGTTGTCGAAGAGTACGAGAAGTAGCGTAGCCATAAGACCATCATGGCAACCACTTGGAACTTTCCGAAACCAATTCCCTCTAGATGGCGATTTATGTCTAGCTGCATCTCTGCCATTTCGTACAAGCAACTGAGCACTTAGATGCGCTTGAAGCAAATACACGCTCCAGTGGTGTGGGAGTAATTTAAGGCTACGGTAAACGATTTTAATTGGGATTTTGGTTTTTCCTTTCTAAAGGCCAAACTGTTCATGAAATCTGGGTAAACCATATATCATTCGATGCAAAAGATTGTGGCTTATCTAGCCAGATCAAAATAATTGGCAAATAATGTTAAATGTTATTTTCCATGCGAATTAATTGCTCAAAAAGTGTACCACTTTCAAAAGCTATTTTGTACCCTTGCGTTTGAGGTAACAAGATCTGACTTATACAGCAGGAAGTGCAGATCTTAAGCTACCAAAGTGTGTCTCAGATTTTTTAAATTCCTCCTCTTCTTGAAACTATACCATGTCAAAAATTGGCAAACAATTTTTGCACCCTTTCGCAGCTGTATTTGGGTATAAAAGACGGACCCGAGCAAATAAAAATATTTTTAGACACACTTTGGTTGCCCAACATCTGCCCTGGCTGTGTGAAATTTTCGAGCCATTCGATTGGTTCCTTGGGTACAAAATTGCTTTTCCATACCTGTATGTAGAGGAATTTTGAGTCCCGAGAAAAAGGGATTTTACTGATCGCACTTGCAAGAAAAAAGAAATCGAAAAATGGATGTTTTCACCCAGGAAATCTTTACCGTAACCTCAATGACCTTCAGCGACAAGAATCTTGATCGCGATAATGTGCTATCTAGTACCTTATGACGGAGGTTGTCCGTGTGCCAAACAATTTCATTTACCGCCTCAATGCAGTACAAGGGGGGAATTAACGAACATTAAAGACAGCCAAAGCTAAGCATATATCAAGATTGTATTTGTAATATTTTTTTATTTAAACCCAGAACGATGACAACGATTTTCAGCTTTTAAGTTGTTAATATAAAATGATTAATTTAATTGATAGCGACGAAATGCAGTTTAGGCTTCAGTTAAGTATAATAAGTTGAAAAGACAATCGGGATTTCTTCATTGAATCTTATAACAGTTAATGGACTGTGTATATACCCTCTTCTAGATGGCGATTGATGCAAGTGCCTCTCTGCAATTTTGTTGCAAGTGACTCGACCATTGAAATTCTCCGGGGATTTGTCTTTAGGCCTAGTTCAGACGTCGCATCTCTGCTGCGGCAAATTGATTAGAAACAGTTTTCGATTCAGTCGCCGCATTTAAATGCAGTACTCTATGCAACGTTTGCAGCATTGTGCCCCTGCGTCCGACCAAGTTTGGGGTAAAATATATGTAAGATGGCGCCTATCGGTCTCCTAGCAACAACTGTTGGAATTCGAAGAAACAATTTAGGAAAACGACAACGAGATATGAAAATGAAGTTCAAAGTCGTAAGAGATCGTTGGAAGAAAAGGCAGCTATTTTGCTTATTTTGTTTCAAATGATCTTGACTCTGTTTCAAGGAACCAATCAAAATATATTTCTGAATTCTGTATTGCTTGATTATTGGTAAATATCGATTTTCTTTGATAATATTCATTCTGACAAATGACATCAATGAGCTCCTTAATGTTTCCTCTGGCCAAAATCCTTCCTTCCTCTTCTCTTTTGTTTCTTTATCGTCGTTGACCCTTGCTCTCGAAGTGCCTGAGTAATTTCAGTGGCGTCCTCGTCTGAATCAAACTCAGCCTTCTAGATGTGTTCTTTTTGTACATCTTCTCCGCCGTAGTAGTCTCTTCTTCGATTGACTGCAGAATTGATTGCAATGGACGCTTTCTGAAATCAGCCATTTTGAACAATTGCATTCAATTCGATGCGGCAGAAATTCGACCTTTAAACTGGGCCTAAACTAGGCCTAAGGTTTTCATAAAAATTGAAAGGGCGACTTTAGAACGATACATTACGACAGGTCTTTGAAATGTTAAATTGTCAAAATACTGTTATCCAAATTCCTTTAAGGATTTGGATCCATTGAAGCTTCATGTTTCAGTCAAAATTTGTTATCTTTAATTTGGTTCATTTTATCCTGAAGCACATGGCCTTTCCATCAATTTCCAATTTGCACTATCATTTCTCTATTTTAGTTAATGGAAGTAGTTCTGAAGCAATATCTCACAAATCTGTTTCTTGGCTATTGCAAATATTATATTCTTTGCCAGCCAGAAGCTCCCAAATGTATTATTTAGAGAGAAAGTTTGAGCCAAATCGGTCATCTGCGAAATACTTGTCAGACTCAGGTCGGACACCGTTTCGTGCCGTCAGAGCTTTGTGTCTGATCAGATCTTTTGGATGGCTGTGAAGAAACGACGTTGTGTCGGGAGATGGAGGGATTACATTTTGCGAGTTGCGAATTGCGAGTTGCGAGTTGTCAGTTGCCAGTTGGTTTTTCATCATGTCAGTTCATATATTTTACCCCAAAATATAACTGTTTTATCTCATTGTGCGCAAAGAAATTCAGTTGGTAAAAATATGTTGTCCTTGAACATTTTAGCATTTTTTGCAAGAGGATATCCATTGAGCTTCGACCGTTCCCTGCTCCAAGAGCTTGCCCCAGGCTACTTTCCCCGTCCACGCGCGCGCCTATTTTTCTCCTAGCAACATTCAAAATGGAGGCTAGCTGTGGAAAGATATTTCCTTACGTTATAAATAAACAACTTAAACATTTGATATACCCTCATTTTTGAGATTCAAAATTCTCACCAGACTCCGCTTTTGAGACTTTTCAATGGATGTCTAAATGATGAGGATCATATGAGGGCTGAATGGTATGAACGGAAGGGGGATCTGTTAAATAACGTTTGGAAGACTAGGAGCTGGAAGCCTGGTTTCCATATAGCCGTAGCGATCGGAAGGTTGCCTGCGATGCGTCGCAGATCGATGACAGCCATGTCGCAGACAGTCTTTTTTAATGGAAACACTCATCGGAAGGCTGCCTGCGACACATTGATGACAGCACATGCTGTGATCGGAAAGATTGGAAGAGTAGGTCTGGTTTCTACTTTTCCGGCAATTACGGCCATAAGTTCATATGGAAACACTTTGCCTGCGATGCCTGCTATGTTCTTATGTTATTTGCAGTCATATGACCTATGTAAGCCAATGATAAGGGCTGGAAAGTTTGACGTCATTTTGATTCGATATTCACGTAAGGAATTAATATACGAAAAATATGGCTGAATCGGAGATCGACTCAGAAACATTTGCGAATTGCGTTGGAAATTACAAGGTAATTTATGAAAAATCTTTAAAGGATTTTGAAGTGCAAAGTAAAAAATAATGCATGAAGAGAGATCAGCACAACACTGGGAATGGACATATTTTTCTTTTCCAAAAAGAGACAAACCATTTTCATACTCTTTTGATACTTTATCGGCAGTTTCATAGCATCCGCTACGCCCATTGAACACTGGGTGTTCCAAATGCTATTGTACGCATACGCATTATCAGTAGAAACTGTTCTAGTTAACGTTTCTAGAGGCTTCTCCCAGTGCGTAGAATCATAAATTTCCAGTCAACACGATTTCCCTAATATATTCCACACTACAATACCACCTGTGTTTCGCCAATCAAAGCTTTTATTGCCACAATATACATATCTTCTCTTATTAAGGATAGATTGTTTTTGCGGAAAGCCGTGCCAACTTCCCTTCTGGCAATGATACAATACTTTTTTTGCATCATTGACTTCGTAATGACGTTGAGTCAGCATCATTTCGTGGCCGCAAGCAATAGAAACCGGTACCATAATTACAGGAAAATGAGCATACCTTGCATAACAAAAAAGTTGCGGAAAAGCATGATACTTTGGTATAAGCCCCCATTCAGCAAAAACGTTAGCACCAACATCGGACACAGATTCCTCAACCTCATTGACAAACATTTCCACAAAGACCACAAACTCAGTAAAACCTTCAACCGCAACACAATAAAGATCAGCTACAGCTGTATGAACAACATCAAGCAAGTCATTGACAATCACAACAAACGCACCCTAAAGTCACATGACACCAACACCACCCCGGAAAACACCAATGTCAACAAAACATGCATTTGCCGATAAACGAACAAATGTCCACTCAACGGGAACTGCTCATACATCGGACTTACAGAAAACGAATTCAAGACAAGATACAGAAATCACACCGCATCTTTTCGTCACACAAAACACAGAAACTCCACAGAAATCAGTACATACATCTGGACCCTAAAAGACAATAACATCGACCACTCCATTTCCTGACGCGCATCCTCTCAAAAAAGCCATCCTACAGCAGCTCAAACAAAAGATGCAGCCTTTGCCTGAAAGAAAAGACCCTCATCATCTTGTTAAAATATTATAAATTATCATACTATAAACCGAACAGAACTTTCATGTCTTTCGATAACAACAATTTAAAACCGAATTACGAGTAAATCAAAAATCTAGAGTTCAACAAAACGTGTTCTCAGCGTGAAGCGTCCGGAAGTAAAAGCAACAGCAGTTCGAAATGTCAATCACTTGATATAATATGAGTCATCATAATGATAAACATATATTTTTGACACTCCCACTTGAAGAATGTTATACTGTATTGAAGTGGATAATAGGTAAGCTAATCAAGCAATTTCACTCCTATCTGCGAACGAAGTTCTTCAAATCTTGCTTTTGGTAATCCTTTAGTCAGTATGTCAGCAATCATTTCTTCAGTTGGACAATAAACAAGGTCCATCTTTTTCTTTTCTATGACTTCCCTGACGTAATGAAACTTTATGTCGATATGTTTCGTACGCGGATGACTTTTCGGATTTCGTGAAAGAGATATTGTCCCTTGATTATCTTCGTTTACTTTCGTTGGTTCTGCTTGCACTAAGTTCACGCTTGCAAGTAACCTTCGTAACCAAACAACTTCTTGTGCTGCATGGCACAAAGCAACATATTCTGCTTCAGTTGTTGATAAGGCGACTATCGATTGTCTTTTTGACTTCCATGAGATTGTAGCGCCTCCTAACTTGAAGATGTATCCCGATGTTGATTTTCTTGTGGACATATCACCGGCCCAATCAGCGTCTGAATATCCGTAAAGGCTGAAACTTTCTTTCTTTGAACAATCGAAGTACAGTCCGTAGTTTGTTGTTCCTTTCATGTAACGCAGTACTCTCTTTATTCCCTGCCAATGTTGCGGTCCAGGCTTAGTCATAAATTGACTCAAGACTCCCACTGCAACTGATAAATCTGGTCGCGTAGCTATCGAAGCATAAGTAAGCGATCCAATTATTGCTTGATACTCTCTGGTGTTTACAGGCTTTTCATCATCTGCCAATTTTTCATAATGTGCAGTGCTTTCCATTGGAGTTGATACTGGCTTGCAATCTTGCATTCCGAATCTCTTCAGCACGTTTTCAAGGTAGGTTTTTTGACTTATCATTAGAACGTTAGCGTCCCTGTCCCTCTCTATAGACATACCAAGACAGTGATTGATCTCTCCAAGATCTTCCATCTCAAAACTTTCTTTTAATTTGGTCTTTTCAGCAGTTAACATTGCAATGTCATTCGAAGCTAAGATAGTATCGTCCACGTATACTGCAATTATAATCAAGCAGTTCTTTCCGTCTTTACATTCTGTTTTACAGTAAACACATGGATCAGCAGTACTCTGAATATATCCAGATTCTTTAAAGTATTGGTCTATTGCAATGTTCCAACATCTAGCAGATTGTTTCAATCCATAAATGCTCTTGTTCAGCTTGCAAACCTTGTGTGGCTGTTTGGCATCTACATAACCCTCAGGCTGTTCCATATATATCTCATTGTCCAGCTTGCCATTGAGGAATGCCGTCTTTACATCCATTTGATGCACCTCCATGTCAAATTGGTTTGCAATTCCCAGCACAGATCGAATGGAATTGTATTTTGCAACAGGTGCAAATATTTTATCATAATCCTCACCAGCCTCTTGTGAGTAACCCTGTGCAACTAAACGAACTTTGTAGCGATTGATGCTCCCATCTGCGTTCCTTTTTACTTTAAACAGCCATTTGCAGCCAACTAAATTCTTTCCATCAGGCAAATCTACAAGATTCCAGGTATTGTTCTTCATTAAGGAATTGTATTCAGCATCAGCTGCACCTTTCCACTTTTGAGCATCTTTTCCGTTCAGTGCTCATTCATATTCTTTGGTTCATCAGTGTCAGATACAGCAAGTGTTGCATAGTTCCACATTCACCCGTTATGCTTCCTAATTTCAGGAGCAACTCTGTTTCTTTGAGGTCTTTGATACAGTTCTTCTGGTAAGCATTTCTTCTTCTTGATTCTCTGCATGTTCTTCATTATCTTCACTCTTGTTGGTATCTTGTACGGCCTTGAAATGCACAGCATCAGACGATAAGTCATTCTTGTCAGCAGTTAACAGTTCTGTTAATCCCTTTTCATTGTCAAACAGTTTGTGTTCAAAGGAATTCTCCAGAAATATGACATCACGACTTCTTATCATCTGCTTTGTTTCAGGATTGTACAACTTGTATCCTTTACAGCCAAAAGGATAACCAACAAAGATACAATGCATAGACTTTTTGTCCAATTTGCTCCTTTTTTGGTCTGGCACATGGACGAACGCATTACAGCCAAATACTTTAAAATGGCTTACATCAGGTTTCTCATCATACCAGCACTCATATGGTGTTTTCTTTCAAACATGATGTTGGGCTTTGTTTCGATGTAAGTTGCTGTAGACACAGCCTCTGCCCAAAACCTCAAAGGAAGATTACCATGATGTATCATTGACCTTACAGTGTCCATAATTGTTCGGTTCATACGTTCAGCAACGCCATTCTGCTGCGGTGTGTAGGGAACCGTGACTTCGTGCAGTATTCCACAACTTTTGCATTCAGCAAATTCTTCTGAAATATATTCGCCTCCATTATCTGATCTCAGCTTCTTTACTTGTTTTCCAATCAGTCTTTCAGATGACTCAACAAATTCTTTAAATTTATCCAGTACTTCACTCTTCTTCTTTAGCATGTACACAGTAGTGTAGTGAGTACAGTCATCTATAAAGGTGACAAAATACCTTGAACCTCCCACTGAAGTGACATTCATGGGACCACACACATCACTGTGTATGAGTTCTAAAGGCTGAGTATTTTTCTGTGAACAGTTCTTTGAAAATGTTTGGCGACTTTGTTTCCCATATGCACAGCCTTCACATTCTCTATCAGTTTGCCCATTTGGTTTCCAGCTCAGCCCATCTACCATAGACTTGTTGTGCAGCAGCTTCAGGTTGTCGTAACCAAGGTGTCCATATCGATAATGCCATAGTGCATTGTCATCATTGGCAACAGTTGATCCAAAACAGCATGATTGCTCAGGATCTACATTCAATTTATACAGTTTCCCATGCTTGTGGCCAATACTGTATACATTGCCATTGATGATTATCTTGCAATGTTGACCTTTAAACTGCACTTCTGCATCTTTGTCAGTGATAGAAGGCAAAGATAGCTAGTCTTTTTGTATTTTTGGTACGTAAAGTACATATTTCAGGGTTGCATTCACTTTGTCTTTGCCATTATACAGAACAAGCTGCAATTCCCCTTTCCATAAGCAAAAATTACAGTATCATCAGCAAGCTTCACTTCTATTGGTTTCTTGAATGGGGTATATCCATACATCCCCTTTTTAACAGGAGTCATGTGCTGTGATGCCCCCGAGTCTATCCACCAGTCATCTTTATCTGATGGAGTATTTCCCACAGCTAACGCAATCTCAGTTGCTGTTTCTTCATTTCCATTTTCTTGTTTTGTTTCTGCCATATTTGCTGTTACGTTCTTGGGGTTATTTTTTGCATCAGCTTTCTTTTTAAAGCAATCCCTGGCAAAGTGTCCGGGCTTTTGGCAATAATGGCATCGAAATTTCTTGGAATTACTCATTTTCCTGTGTTCTGTTAACTTCTTTGTGAATAATGCATCTTGGCACGCCTCAGCTTTTGGAGTACTCACTGCCCCTTCACTTCCGCCCAGCATTTTATCTTATTCGTGAATCAATCTGTCACGAACATAGTTCCAACTCAATTTTTCTTCAGCAATTGTTTCTAGAGCAGTGATCAAATAATTGTATTCCTCAGGTAGACTGCTGATTAAAATGATAACCAAATCTTTTTCAGCTATTTCGTCATCCACTGATTCCAAATGCTCGGCGAGTGTTTTGATATAGTTTATGTGGTCGATCATTTTTGCCCCTTTTCCCATTCGTGCAGAATACAGCTTCCTGCGGTAGAATATTTTTTGTGATAGCGATTTTCGTTGAAAATGTTGTTCAAGATTGTCCCAAGCTTCTTTAGCATTCTTTGCCGATCGAACATGAATCTGCAAACTTGTTTCAACAGACAGGCACACTGTCGCGAGAGCCAGGTTTTCCCTCTTTCGAAATCTCCTTTGTTGTTCAGGACTTGCTGCGGCACTCAGGGTTTCTTCTCCCGTAACTAATTCCCACAAATCTTTTCCGATAAGGTACATTTTCATCTGGAACTTCCAGCTATGATAGTTCTCTCCATTCAGTTTTTCAACTTTAAAACCAGTGTCTTCAGCTGCCATGATTACAGCGAAATATTCCAACAGACTTCCTCTGATTTATTCATTCACAGAGCAAACATCTAAGCCATGTACAGACGAAAATACTTATGGAAAGTGCCTGGGGCCATAACCTATTACAATATTATAAATTATCATACTTTAAACCGAATAAACTTTCATGTCTTTCGATAACAACAGGTTAAAACCGAATTACGAGTAATCAAAAATCTAGAGTTCAACAAAACGTGTTCTCAGCGTGAAGCGTCCGGAAGTTAAAGCAACAGCAGTTTGAAATGTCAATCACTTGATATAACATGAGTCATCATGATAATAATCATATATTTTTGACACATCTGCCATTCCGAATTATCAACACTCAAGAACAAACGAAACGAACTCGCATCTTCTTGCCGCCATAGAAACAAAACACTATTATGTAACACCTAAATCCCTTATGTAACGTCTCTAATTAACCTTTTGTATAACCTCACACATTATGTAACACCTTCTGTACCGTATTATCTATTTATTCGAGGAATATTCCAGTATATCAACATCTCCTGAAGAGTGAGTTACTCACGAAGCAGGCTTGCAGTGACAAACCATGTAGTCTTATTTTCTTCAAGTCTATGATATATCACGATCTACGTGCTAACGTATTGAGCACTGTGTTACAGAAGTATCAAAAGACAAATTTCTACAAAAATAGGTATCCTGTAGCTGTGTACGAAGAATGCCGTTACTCTGTTGATGCTTTATCGGCAGTTTCATAGCATCTGCTACACCCATAGTTCTAGTCCAAGACTTGGGCTGCTTTTTGGAATGGAAACCGTTATAAAGTTATACTTGTCAAGAAAACACGGCATCTCAGACTCTCTTCCCAACTGAAAGTTGACAAAATTGCAAGCAGCAGTAGTGATTCAGTCACAGCGACAAAACGCGATAATGTTCAGCTGGGCTTTTACTAACATGTCGCTTATATGAAACAGAAAAATGAAGCTCTTGATTTTCACTCATTTCCACTGCACTCTTACAACCTCAAATGCTTTTCTATTGCAAATTTTGTCGCGCAGTAACTTTTAAAAATGACTAAAATTAGAAGTTGAAAACAGGGCGTTCCAAATGCTATTCTACGCATACGCATTATCAGCAGAAGCTGTTCTAATTAACGTCTCTAGAAGCTTCTCCCCGTGCGTAGAATCACAAATTTCCACTCAAACACGATTTCGCTTATAGATTCCACAGAACAATACCACCTGTATTTCACCAAGAAAAGCTTTTATTGCCACAATATCCGTATCTTCTCTTATAAAGGGTTGATTGATTTTGCGAAAAGCTGTGTCAACTTCTCTTCTGGCAATGATACAATATTTCTTTGCATCGTTTACTTTGTAATGACGTTGAGTCAACGTGTAGTCTTAATCATGTAGTCTTATTTTCTTCAACTCTATGATATATCACGCTCTACGTGCTAACGTATTGAGCACGGTGTTACGAAAGTATCAAAAGACAAATTTCTATAGATGTATATATATATACATAGTGTACTCAAATTTTTGTACACAAAAATCAGAAACTGACAACTCGCAACTCGTAAATTATCGTATCTCGGGAGATGGGTGTGTGGGCAGGGTCAGCTGTCATCACTCAACTTTCATAAATTAGAACTTTAATGCTGGTCACGTCTCGAAGGTATGAAGACAAAGAAAACAAATGCAGGTCAAGGCAACATTGTGTTATTTTTATGAGACAAGAATGGAACAATCTTGAAAGTAATGTGAAATTAGACATAAAACTACAATCACTAAGGCTACGACTACTCAGCACTGACTGAGATGCCATATTCAGATATATAGTCTTTAGAGTCAAGGAAATGAAACACCAGCCACCTCTTGCCATACCACCTTTTGCAACTCTTGACAAAAGCCTATTATGACTACTTCAGATGTCGATGGGATGTCTCTTGAAGACTGGTGAAGGCGACTGCCATATTCAAGACAGTTAAACCATGAACAATGCCGATAGAGAGAGTATTGTTGAGGTGATAGCTGTAAACGGCTATAAACTGGCCTAACAAGATGCCGAGTTGACCAGCTGCGTCAGAAATGCCACATCCACTCGTTCGCATCGAAGTAACAAAGAGCTCAGCCCTATACACCAATATGACGTTATTCAGAGTCGACGCTGCTAGCTCTGTGAAATTTATGGCGAGAAGAAGAGGCCACCCTCGCAAAGGCCAGTAGAACGGCACAAGGCAGACAGCGATACAGATAACCAGGATCTTCATTGTAAGCCGTCTGCTAACCCTGCCCAGCAGCAAGTATGACGTAGCGACTGAAAGCAAGCCAGCAGACTCAACAGCCCAGCGGTATTTGTACGTCAAGTTGCTGGAGCAAGGTCCGCAGGATGACCGATCAGAATTCTCCCCAAACTGCATGGATCCGAAACGCACAGTGGCGGAAACTATGTCTCCAAAGAACTGCAGAAGGGAGACGATAGCAATCTGTTTTACGATTTCGTACTTGGGTTGCTGCTGTTGCGAACTCACCTCGTTTTCCTCCTGCCTCTCAGTTGCAATGTTTACAGAATTGTAGTCTGGTACTGGCACAAATGCATGGGCAACTCCGTTCATTTTGGCTATCCTTTGCAGAACATCTTTAGCTTCATCACGCTTTCCAACTGCCATTAAATACATTGGCGATTCTGGCAGGAATATAACTGCAAATGCTGATATTGTAACTGGTATGGTCTCCGATAATGCACCGAACCACCGCCATGTTAAATACTTTAGCGAAGTCATGGCAACGATAATGCCGTATCCACATCCAGCGAAGAATGCTGCTTCGAAAATAGACATGTACTTGCGTTTGGACACGGGCAAAATCTCCATTGCATAAGTGAATGCAATCATGGTGCTTGAGGACACCAATCCGATGGCTCCTCGTATCACTGACAAAAGGAGTACGCTCGAGGAAAGAGAGAAAAGCAGGGTTAGGTATGCGTTGAAGAAGAATGCCAGAATCATCATCTTGCGTCTGCCGTATCTATCAGACAGTTTTCCGAGGACGACCGATCCTGCTATCTTCATAATGGCTTCTGGCAACACAATCCAAGCCGCTGTTATGTAACTCAGGTTCCAGTGACAACGAAGGTACGGCTCCAATATGGCGGCAAGACTTGTTGTCGAAGAGTACGAGAAGTAGCGTAGCCATAAGATCATCATGGCAACCACTTGGAACTTTCCGAAACCAATTCCCTCTAGATGGCGATTTATGTCTAGCTGCATCTCTGCCATTTCGTACAAGCAACTGAGCACTTAGATGCGCTTGAAGCAAATACACGCTCCAGTGGTGTGGGAGTAATTTAAGGTTACGGTAAACGATTTTAATTGGGATTTTGGTTTTTCCTTTCTAAAGGCCAAACTGTTCATGAAATCTGGGTAAACCATATATAATTCGATGCAAAAGATTGTGGCTTATCTAGCCAGATCAAAATAATTGGCAAATAATGTTAAATGTTATTTTCCATGCGAATTAATTGCTCAAAAAGTGTACCACTTTCAAAAGCTATTTTGTACCCTTGCGTTTGAGGTAACAAGATCTGACTTATACAGCAGGAAGTGCAGATCTTAAGCTACCAAAGTGTGTCTCAGATTTTTTAAATTCCTCCTCTTCTTGAAACTATACCATGTCAAAAATTGGCAAACAATTTTTGCACCCTTTCGCAGCTGTATTTGGGTATAAAAGACGGACCCGAGCAAATAAAAATATTTTTAGACACACTTTGGTTGCCCAACATCTGCCCTGGCTGTGTGAAATTTTCGAGCCATTCGATTGGTTCCTTGGGTACAAAATTGCTTTTCCATACCTGTATGTAGAGGAATTTTGAGTCCCGAGAAAAAGGGATTTTACTGATCGCACTTGCAAGAAAAAAGAAATCGAAAAATGGATGTCTTCACCCTGGAAATCTTTACCGTAACCTCAATGACCTTCAGCGACAAGAATCTTGATCGCGATAATGTGCTATCTAGTACCTTATGACGGAGGTTGTCCGTGTGCCAAACAATTTCATTTATCGCCTCAATGCAGTACAAGGGGGGAATCAACGAACATTAAAGACAGCCAAAGCTAAGCATATATCAAGATTGTATTTGTAATATTTTTTTATTTAAACCCAGAACGATGACAACGATTTTCAGCTTTTAAGTTGTTAATATAAAATGATTAATTTAATTGATAGCGACGAAATGCAGTTTAGGCTTCAGTTAAGTATAATAAGTTGAAAAGACAATCGGGTTTTTATTCATTGAATCTTATAACAGTTAATGGACTGTGTATATACCCTCTTCTAGATGGCGATTGATGCAAGTGCCTCTCTGCAATTTTGTTGCAAGTGACTCGACCATTGAAATTCTCCGGGGATTTGTCTTTAGGCCTAGTTCAGACGTCGCATCTCTGCCACGGCGAATTGATTAGAAACAGTTTTCGATTCAGTCGCCGCATTTAAATGCAGTACTCTATGCAACGTTTGCAGCATTGTGCCCCTGCGTCCGACCAAGTTTGGGGTAAAATATATGTAAGATGGCGCCTATCGGTCTCCTAGCAACAACTGTTGGAATTCGAAGAAACAATTTAGGAAAACGACAACGAGATATGAAAATGAAGTTCAAAGTCGTAAGAGATCGTTGGAAGAAAAGGCAGCTATTTTGCTTATTTTGTTTCAAATGATCTTGACTCTGTTTCAAGGAACCAATCAAAATATATTTCTGAATTCTGTATTGCTTGATTATTGGTAAATATCGATTTTCTTTGATAATATTCATTCTGACAAATGACATCAATGAGCTCCTTAATGTTTCCTCTGGCCAAAATCCTTCCTTCCTCTTCTCTTTTGTTTCTTTATCGTCGTTGACCCTTGCTCTCGGAGTGCCTGAGTAATTTCAGTGGCGTCCTCGTCTGAATCAAACTCAGCCTTCTAGATGTGTTATTTTTGTACATCTTCTCCGCCGTAGTAAGTAGTCTCTTCTTCGATTGACTGCAGAATTGATTGCAATGGACGCTTTCTGAAATCAGCCATTTTGAACAATTGCATTCAATTCGATGCGGCAGAAATTCGACCTTTAAACTGGGCCTAAACTAGGCCTAAGGTTTTCATGAAAATTGAAAGGGCGACTTTAGAACGATACATTACGACAGGTCTTTGAAATGTTAAATTGTCAAAATACTGTTATCCAAATTCCTTTAAGGATTTGGATCCATTGAAGCTTCATGTTTCAGTCAAAATTTGTTATCTTTAATTTGGTTCATTTTATCCTGAAGCACATGGCCTTTCCATCAATTTCCAATTTGCACTATCATTTCTCTATTTTAGTTAATGGAAGTAGTTCTGAAGCAATATCTCACAAATCTGTTTCTTGGCTATTGCAAATATTATATTCTTTGCCAGCCAGAAGCTCCCAAATGTATTATTTAGAGAGAAAGTTTGAGCCAAATCGGTCATCTGCGAAATACTTGTCAGACTCAGGTCGGACACCGTTTCGTGCCGTCAGAGCTTTGTGTCTGATCAGATCTTTTGGATGGCTGTGAAGAAACGACGTTGTGTCGGGAGATGGAGGGATTACATTTTGCGAGTTGCGAATTGCGAGTTGCGAGTTGTCAGTTGCCAGTTGGTTTTTCATCATGTCAGTTCATATATTTTACCCCAAAATATAACTGTTTTATCTCATTGTGCGCAAAGAAATTCAGTGAGTAAAAATATGTTGTCCTTGAACATTTGAGCATTTTTTGCAAAAGAATATCCATTGAGCTTCGACCGTTCCCTGCTCCAAGAGCTTGCCCCAGGCCACTTTCCGCGTCCACGCGCGCGCCTATTTTTCTCCTAGCAACATTCAAAATGGAGGCTGGCTGTGGAAAGATATTTCCTTATGTTTTAAATAAACAACTTAAACATTTGATATACCCTCATTTCTGAGCTTCAAAATTCTCACCAGATATTTGAGACTTTTCAATGGATGTCTAAATGATGAGGATCATATGAGGGCTGAATGGTATGAACGGAAGGGGGATCTGTTAAATAAAGTTTGGAAGACTAGGAGCTGGAAGCCTGGTTTCCATATAGCCGTAGCGATCGAAAGGTTGCCTGCGATGCGTCGCGGATCGATGACAGCCATGTCGCAGACAGTCTTTTTTAATGGAAACACTCATCGGAAGCACATGCTGTGATCGGAAGGATCGGAAGAGTAGGTCTGGCTTCTACTTTTCCGGCAATTACGGCCTTGCTTCCAATGTTCCCGACAGGTAAAGTTCATATGGAAACACTTTGCCTGCGATGCCTGCTATGTTCTTATGTTATTTGCAGTCATATGACCTATGTCAGCCAATGATAAGGGTTGGAAAGTTTGACGTCATTTTGATTCGATATTTACGTAAGGAATTTATATATGAAAAATATGGCTGAATCGGAGATCGACTTCGAAACATTTGCGAATTGCGTTGGAAATTACAAGGTAATTTATGAAAAATCTTTAAAGGATTTTGAAGTGCCAAGTAAAAAATAATGCATGAAGAGAGATCAGCACAACACTGGGAATGGACATATTTTACTTTTCCAAAAAGGGACAAACCATTTTCATACTCTTTTGATGCTTTATCGGCAGTTTCATAGCATCCGCTACGCCCATTGAACACAGGGCATTCCAAATGTTATTCTACGCATACGCATTATCAGTCGAAGCTGTTCTAGTTAACGTTTCTAGAGGCTTCTCCCAGTGCGTAGAATCATAAATTTCCAGTCAACACGATTTCCCTAATATATTCCACACTACAATACCACCTGTGTTTCGCCAATCAAAGCTTTTATTGCCACAATATCCGCATCTTCCTTTACAAAGGATTGATTGTTTTTGCGAAAAGCTGTGCCAACTTCCCTTCTGGCAATGATACAATACTACGATACAATTTTCATCATTGACTTCGTAATGACGTCGAGTCAACATCATTTCGTGGTCGCGAGCAATAGAAATCGGTACCGTAATTACAGGAAAATGAGCATGCCTTGCATAGCAAAAAAGTTGCGGAAAAGCATAATACTTTGGTATAACCCCCATTCAGCAAAAACGTTAGCACTAACATCGGACACAGATTCCTCATTGACAAACATTTCCACAAAGACCACAAAATCAGAAAAATCTTCAAATAAAAATCAGCTACAGCTGTATGAACAACATCAAGCAAACCATTGACAGTCACAACAAACGCATCCTAAAGTCACATGACACCAACACCACCCCGGAAAACACCAATGTCAACAAAACATGCAACTGCCGATAAACGAATAGATGTCCACTCAACGGGAACTGCTTGCAATCATCGGTCATTTACCAAGCCACCGTCCCACGCAGAGACAATGACACTACAGAAACATACATCGGACTAACAGAAAACGAATTCAAGACAAGATACAGAAATCACACCGCATCTTTTCGTCACACAAAACTCAGAAACTCGACCACTCCATTTCCTGAAAATAACATCGACCACTCCATTTCCTGACGCGCATCCTCTCAAAAAAGCCATCCNGGGAGACGAAGCAGAGGATCTCTGCTCTTCGATGGGGTCGATGATTTCCGACTCAAGTGGAGTTTATTCTTTTGATCACGAGGACAGTGTGCAAAATACAACTGACACGATGGCCTTCTGCGTGAAAACAGTCTTCACTATGGACAGGCCGATTGTATCCGAGTCCGAAACCGTCCCAAGCAGAAATATTTTCAGAACTGCAAGGCAAGGGGAAAGTTTTAGTCGGCAGCTTGCGATTTCTGATGATCTCTCACAAGTAGCATCGTCCGGAAGCGGGAAAGCCACAGGGTCCTACACACTGAAGAGAGGAGAAGATTCACGCCCAACGAACATGACTGGCAAGTGGCCAATCAGCAATCAAGGGGGAGCTAACACAGGGGATGACAAGCAATCGAACGAAGATGATTCGCAGCAGAGCGACCGAACGGTGTATGGCAGCGGCACCCTGCTCATGACCGGCCATGTTGACAAAGAATGCAATTGGTCACCCGACGAAGACGATGCAGTAATGGCAACGGAGTGCGTCGTCTTGGAGCCGATCATTCTGCAGCCGGTTTATATTGAGGGTGTTCACCACGATGCACCGATGGAAGAACTCGGACAAATAATATCTGCTTGCAAAGCCGAAGACAAGACGGACTCAAACCAGTCAGAAAAGGGCTCAGAGAATGAAAACATCACCACTGATTGGACGGGGTCGACGCCTGAAAAACGCAGAAAAAAGGCGCATCTCCCCACAGAAGTGTTGCTGTCACTTGATTCAGGGGAGCTCGATTTCGTTGAGCTCTTTCGGAAGCTCGAGTCTGCTTCAAAAAGCAGTAGCGACGCGGACTCCAACCGGCTTGACCACGCTGAGGAGGTTTTGGACCACGACGAGAGCCTGCTATTAACGGGTCCTAGCATCAATGTCATTCCACCGACCCCGCGAAGGGGCTCAATAAGCTCGCATACTTCAGAGAAGCCGTCCTTCAAGCAGGACTCGTTTGATATGCCGGATATCAACATCATCCCGGCCACTCCGCGACGCTTGTCTTTCACGGCCAAGGAGTCCACTGCCATCCCCGCTCTTTCAGCAGTTTCCCCGCCAAAGGAAGCTGGAGATTGGACGAAGGTAGCCAAGAGCGAGCATAGCCCCAAGCCAGTGCCCTACGGCCGCTCCTTCTCGATGACTGTGGGTGCCCCAGATATCAATGTGATTCCCCCAACTCCAAGGAGGCAGTCCCTTGATCTTCCGATGATAGAGGTCATACCGCCAACCCCCCGGCGTCAGTCTGTGGAGTCCGAGCATGAGATTGCGTTGCCCGCTCATGTAGATCCTGAAGAAGAGCCAAGCCCCAACCTGGAGGACGAACCGTCACCCCCCTCTCTCTTGTCCTCGAAACCTTGCCCAATCGTTCCTCGAGTTTGGAACTGGCTTGAAAAGTCAGTTTTCGATGAGACATGTGACTTATTGGGCGAAGCACTAGATGAGTCTAAAGCCGATGGCGAGGGGGATTCGCCACATCTACGTCACAAGGACGAATATGAGGATGGCCCAATCGAACCGGTTCTGGTCGCCCAGTTGAACAAAAAGACCCATCAAGTTTGCCACTTACAGACATGCCAGCAAATAACGATCAAGCTGAAATATGTGATGACTCAAACGAAGGATATGAAATAATTTCAGCTGAGGCTATACCGAAAACAAATATAGCAATGCCATGATGATACCCATGCAGGGTCTTCAAAAGATGTTGGCAATCTCAGTGACATAAGTGACTCGTGGAACATAGAAGAAGGACATTTCGATGCCATGCAAGGGGATCAAGTGCGCAGGTTGGAGCATGTTCGACAGCGATGGTTGTAGTTGATGGCAGTTCGGAAGGGCGTGCTCTTAGGATGGGAAATGATGTCTTCAATTACAGGGAACAGCAATTTAATTGATGAGCAGGCTGCTGAAGGTTTTGAAGAACGGATATTGAAGCTGGCAAAGGACGTTCTGGAAGACGAAGAGAGCGATGGACCAGTTATGCAGCGGTCGTTGAGAGACGAACAAGCTGACGGAATTTTCGGTGATGCCGAATCAAATGCCAATCAGCAAGACGATTCTGTCCTTGCTAAGATTGATGACCAGCTGAAGGACGTCGGAGCGGAAAGGCTTGCATTGAAGCAGAGGAGAGAGAGTGGCAATGTCGAAGAAGGTATCACAGCAGCCACGTGCTTGGACGACCTGATTGATAGCGAGGCTAACGAAGCAGTGGCTGGGATGGACGGGTTCTACGATCGAATAAGCAACTGCCTCGAGTCCATGTGCAAAATCAATAAACTTGTGTCGAACGAAGGCGAGGGCGAACAGGAAAAGGAGGCTGAAGTTGCTGATCACATGAGGGTTCGTCTTCCACTTTTGCTTGTTTGCGATAAACATACTTTGTCGAATGCAAATTAACTACATCGCTTCAGCCGTTTGTGTTCTTTGCTGTTAAAATGTAATCGTTGTGCAAATTTTCGTCTGATAATAAAACGGCCTCGTAATTCCTCTGCGCCAAGGTTAACCCGAACGGTGGAAACTAAGCACCTAAATTGAATTATTGCTGTAATATGATAATAATTTGAAATTAATGGGATTTCCTAGCTCATTACTGATTCAGCAGCAAAACATTGGTGCCCTGCTTGATTGATGTAAAACTCGAGGCACTCAAGATAAGATAAAAGTCTGAGGCGAGAAAAAATTATCACAAGATATTTTTATTACATATTTCATTTTAAAAACTCTGGTCATAAACATTATGGTTTTGATATGGCAGGAACTGTTTGGTGCTCTTGGCGGGCAACAGTCTGAGGTGGATTCACTCAATTTGCTTGGTAATCAGATAATGCATTGTAACGACCAGAGCATTCGTGACGTTGTGCGGAAGCACTTGGACGGCCTCAACGAGAACTGGAGTAGAGTGAAGGGCAGGGTCCTGTCAGAGCCACATGTCTTTTCTGCTGTGCCAAGGCTGGACCTAGAAGATGTACCGCATAGCGTACCCGAAGGCCTAGGCTCGAAGTCAAGCATTATGGCCGGGGATTTGGAATCGGAATTCGTGTCGGAAAATCACCTGCGGTATCAAGTTCTGTTCTCCGACATTTTCGATTGGATGGTGAGATGTGAAGAAGCCCTACGACTGTCAACAGATGACAATGTCAACCTTGAGAGACTGGAGCGGCAGGCAGAGAGATACTTGGTACTTTGGCCAGTTTTTATACGACTAATTTTCAATCGTTTTTGACTTCAATCGTTTTTGAAAAATGGCATTCAATAGTAATTTTTAGTTTCTTTGATTACTGTTGAATCAAGCGTATTTTTAAGTTCCTTGCACTATCGTATGTATTTTTTAATGTCGGATTTCTTAAAGAGGTTCTTTAGTGTTGTGATCAGTTTTCTTAAATGGATTGAACATCTTGTGTCAATGTCTGATGCGTGGTCAATCTTTTCGCAGAGCATCGCATTTGAAGTAAGTGCCAATGTCCCGCACATGCACGAGTTGCGGCAACAACTTGAGCGACTACTGACCGGTGGCTGCAGCGACAGTCTGAGAGACCAACAGAACCACTTGGAAGCCTTGTGGAGCCATTTGCTGAGGCGACTTGCGCAGAAGCAATCGGCATTGAGAAGGGCATATGGCAGCTTTTTGTTTGAAACACCACAACGAAGGCATTGGAATGGACAGACCCCTACCAAAAGTGCCTGGAACAATGGCTCACACGTTTACGAGCTGGCGTGGATAGATTTCAGCCACTGCCGAATGTTCTGAACTGCGAACGCGACATTGATGTTGCTGCCCTGAAGCTGGTCCTAGTGGTGCGTGTCCGAGTAATCTCGCTTTCCAGCGTTTATTATCACCTTAGGCCCTTCAAAAGCCTTAAAGAGGTCTGGGGCTGGAGAAGTATCGGAGGCATGATGACGTCAATCTAACTGCGTTGTTGCAGTCCTTTTTGAAACCTCAGATTTTTGCGGAATTTCGCCATAGTATCCTTCTATTAGAAGAAATAATGTCTACCCTCGCAGGACTACAATGCTTTTTGCTCAATTGCAAGCACATTTTTATGTTATTTCTTTTTGTTCTTGCAGTCAATAAAGGACCAGATCCATTTCCTAACCAGCCTGTTGCAGAATTTGCAGAAGAAACGGCCGTACGCCATGACGAATAGCAACTTACTCGGAGACCTGACTCGAGTCAGTGCCACTATTGATGAGGTCACATCCGACCTGGCTAGACGAAATCCGGTCTTCATGGCATCAGAGGAGGCCGAGGAGCCTGAAGCCCCCGATGGCATGAGTGTCTCATCAACTTGTGCCACTCCGATCACCCCGGCTGTGCCACTCGCTGGCAGGCGACTTTTGTTACCCTTCGACAGAAATTACGCTAGAGACTTTTTCAAAAGAGAGTTGGACATGTTTGCTACATTTTTGCATCAGCACGAGAACGTCGTGCGAAGCAAAATTCAAGTTTCAAAGATTCCAAACGAGTTATCTGAAGCCAAGACTCAACTTGCTGAGTTTCAGGTTTGTTTCTGACATTGCTTCTTTCCAAATTCTTGTCATTCTTGTTTCAAGCGGACATTTTATGTTGACGCACTGCAAAATTGCCATCCACGTTTCCGAATTGTATCCCCTTTTGCTGGTCTCTGCCCTGCCTTTGGCTGTGTGAAACTGTGTCTGTGGCTGTGTGAAACGTGCCTGAATGGTTTTCGCATTTCTTTGCAGAAGCTGGCGTATGAGCTAAAAAGCAGGCACCTTCCAATTCAGTTCATGTACGACCAACTGACGTCATCGATGGGTGCGTCATTTTCCGACGAAACGGAGGCGCGATACCAGTTGCTAATGGAAACTGCAGAAGGAGTATACAATGCAACGCAAGGGAAGTTGAAGTCTATGACGAACATTGTGCTGCTTTGGCAATCATTTTTAACCAGGAGCAGTCATATCGTCGAATGGGCCGAAAAGCTGAGCAGCATACCGCTGAAAAGGCTCTGCGAAAGTGAGGAATACGATCAAGAGAGTGTTGTTATAAAACTCATTCGGTTTGGCGAGTTGGAGAAAAGAGCTTATGAGAAGCAGAGGGTCCGGGACCGAATTGAACGAGAGGCTGTTGCTTTGATGGAGGCTACAGGCAACACAACGATAGCCGAGCGCCTCGAATTGGTGAACCGAAAATGGCTCCTCCTCAGGGATACGATACGCAGCGAGCGCCTTCGACTGGAGAACGTGTGTAGACTATGGCGCGAATTCGAGAGCATTTACCAGAACCTCAGTCAAAGCATCTACTCTTGGAGAATCGCAGCGCAGGAGGACAATCGCGACTTCAAGTCTCTGGACATGCTAGGTCTAGAGCTCAGGGCGGCTGAGGTATGTGAGGTCATTGTCCTTGTATTGTTGTCCTTTGAACTCTTTCGTTTGCATGTGTCACCTGAAAGGACAAAGTGACGTGCCTGCGGTTGCATATACAGACGAACATACAATCTTTCAGTCAGACATAAAGCCAGACTTAATTTAAAGGTTTTATCAATTATAAACTTTTTATAGCGGATTAAATCATCTGAACGTTGATTTAGAATCAGCAAGTAGATTTTAACCTGTGGAGAATTTTGGAGCGGCAATTCGAAAATCTATCTGAGTCGGTCTAGCTAGCCGACAGGACTACCGTCATGAAGCAAAAATAAAGACAACTTCCGTGATGGTTGACCACCAAGGCAGATGCACCTCCCGCATTCTCATTAGAAGTGGAAATTCTAATGCCGTTTCAATAAACATACTACCTAACGCGAAGCCTGTTCCCATTAGCATTGCCTTTGTCAACGAGCTCTTTCATTCTTCCTTGGGTGTTTTGAGATTCGTAAGTGGCAATGCATAGTTGTAAATACAAAATTTCAATGTTCCAGGTTCGTTTGGAAGAACTGAAAGACAAACAGAGACTAAAAAGGCAACTTCTGGATTTGGGTGAAAGCATTCAAAGCCAGGCGAAGTCTACAAACACGTGTATTGATGGTAATGTCAAGGAGCTGGATAACCAGTTTGAGCTCCTAGAAGATGAACTGAAGACTAGAATTGACCTTTTGAAAAGAATTGCATTTGAACTGGAGTCGAATGCGTTCGAAAGCAAAATTTCAAGCTTGGAAAGTGAAATGGAAGATCTCGAGGCTGAACTTGGAAACGTTTGTGGCCATGGGACATTGAGAGACAGAAGAGGAGTTGAAGAGGAGGTGCAAATATGCAAGGTATAAAGACCAAAATGACTTGAATTGACTTGACTTGATTCGAGTATATAAACTTCGTCTTGAATAGATAGTTCAGTTACAAGATCTTCTACATTTTCGAGTTATATTTCTTTGTTTGTAGAAGCTGCAAAGTTCGTTAGAGAGCTTGAATGCAAAGCGACTGGAATTGCCAGGTACTCTTGGACTTAGGCCTGAGACTGCAAACAGAGTTGATATGATGAAACGCAGACTGGAAAGGCTGGACCGTGAGCTGAAAAACCATCAGAAGGATGTCAATGGGCTTATGGATCGAACAGAGAAATACGAACATCTGTCTAAGACAATCAAGGAGGTTATTACGCGCACTGAGGAATGCTTAGACGATATCTTGAACTGCGAATCTGCAGAAAGTTTGACTCGAGCGAGCACTACGATGCAGGTAGGTTTGAAAGTTCTTTCCAACTTTTATCAGATTGTTATTTCGAAGTCGACAAAATCCGCTATAATGCGTGTCTCCACCACTGACATCTCTTTCGTATCCGAGATAGGTTATCAGCTGCAGACTAAATCAATTTTGCCTTCCTGTTGAAAAGGAATTGTGAATTTTCTGATTACAATCAAATCTTGAAGTTTCATGACAGAAATTTAATATTGAATCACAGGTGATAAGCAGCGCAATGGTCACTGCGCAGCCACAGATCCGCCTGTTGGAAGATTCCTACCATGAGCTGTGCTCAAACTCCTTGATGTCGAGTTACGATCTCACTCAAAACACAAAACACCTCCTGGACAGTTATGCGAAGTTATTGAGGCAGGTGGAGAACGACCAGGAAGCTTGGTTCAAAGTTCAGGATTTGATGCAATTGGCCGAAGTGGAGAGGGACAGCATCTCAACGTCACTCGAGACAGTGCAAACATTTTTGGAGCAGGCGGAGCTGACAGAATGGAGCTCCGGCGTCGTTAACGCCCACCTCAATGAAATACAGGCAAGTCTTTTCCATAACTGCAACGATCTGGAACAAATGCGTTGCAAATGCCAACTGATGTTTTCCTTTAGGTGGACCCTTAAATTGCTTTCCTCTCTCATTCAAACAGTCGATTCACAAAATTTATAAGGTGCATTTTTATGTTTTGAACTTACAGACAAGACATAGTCTAACTTAATGTATTTTATCTACTTATTACAACTTGTTGTTTGTTGTTGCAGCGCAATGTCATCCGGTGCTCTCCATGGTTTTCATTTTATCATTAATCTTTGACTTGTTTAGATTTTGCAAAACGATTTGCTGGACGTGAAGCAGAAACTGCAGCAGCATCAGCGACTGCTGGACAGCTGTAACGACTCGACCTATTTGAGGTGCTCGTTTATAAAGAACTTGAAAGCGAATCTGAAGTGCCTTGAAGGCCGGACGAACGCCCTGAGAAGCTCGCTGACAGCAAAAGGCGCGGATTTGTCGGATTGTTTCTGTCAGCTGATCCATTACGAACAGACTCAGCGAGATTTAGAGTCGTGGGTTCAAGCAAGGGAGTCCGACTATGCCTCCATCGTCAATGCAGTTTGTCCGACGTCGATAGATGCACAGAGAAGGCAGCTAGAAAAACTTGGTGTAAGTTGCAGAAACCCGAATCATCTTTGTCTTCAATGCTTCTCTTTATTTCTACCTCTATTACATTTCATCAAATAAAGCTTTGGATGGATCTGATTCTGGTCATTGCCAATGTGAAATTTTTATACTGAGGTACTGAAGGCTTTTTAAAGAATAAGAAATGCATTCCGATCTCTTGTTCTTTGGCCCTCCAGTCATGAGAATGGAATCAGAAAGTCTTAACTTCCGTACTCAATACATCGCTTATAGCAAATGCGTTGTTTCCTTTGCAGAAATTAGCCGAAGATGTAGAAATCTATCGAAGGAGCATGAGAACAATCAATGATTTGTCAACAAGATTGAGAAGAAGGCTACCCACTCACGGCACCCATTTTAATGGCAGTAGTTTGGATAGAAGACTGGAAGCATTAGTATCGCAAATCAACATAGCTAGTGAAAGGTACAATTTTTATAACTTTTTGCTGCTACAATAGAGATTTTGATTGGAAAGGGCCGCTGGCATGCAGTAACAACAATTCGCCCGCGTCCAAAAGTGGACACTTTCAACTTATGATTCTAAGAGAAATGAAAGTGAACGCGACTTTTCCCATTACCTCTGGTCATAAGTTTCACATGACTTCTGCCATTTGGCATCATTTGCTTTTGTGTCATGCCTTCGGTGGGTGCGCAGAATCAAGCTAAGTGATATCTGGACTGTTTCACGCAGGTTGAGAAGAGACTTGGATCATTGGCATGACGTCAGCAAGGTACTTGCAAACTCCTCAAGCTGGTTTGATCGGATTCGGCGAAACGAGCATGACTGGAAGATTTATCCACTGAACGAACAAATAAGGAAAACTGAGGTATTTACGCCTCCTTGCTGAAGTCATCATTTCAGAGCCTCTCGTTTTTCAAATAGCTGTTACCTTACCTGCTGTCTTAATTTGATATGATTATTATTATCATTATTACCAACCACGGTCAATTAAGGAGCATTGATTCTGTTTTGCTTTAGGGTGTGATCAGAGAAGCCGAAGACCAGCTATGTTTGTTGGAGGGAATTCTTTACAGTCGGCAGTGCCCTGAACGGGAGACCAGCGAGGCCCCATCCACGGACACGCTCATGAAGGTGCAGCGGCTGACGTTCGACGTGGAGAGCCGGTTGACGG
Source organism: Nemopilema nomurai (assembly GCA_003864495.1). NCBI lineage: Eukaryota > Metazoa > Cnidaria > Scyphozoa > Rhizostomeae > Rhizostomatidae > Nemopilema > Nemopilema nomurai. The sequence goes on along the minus strand of ML133499.1, from coordinate 35,589 downwards.
AGCTGGTGGCCCACGCAAGGATGCTACGGAAGCTGCAGAATGACGTGAAGGCTTTTCACAACGACACTGCGGCCCTGCTAGAGGCCATGGCCGACTTGCTCAGCCAGCTTGCTACGCTTGAAGCCAATGAGTGCAAGAACATCGACCTAGAAGACCTTGAGGTACATATAATCCTCTTGAACGTTCGTCTGACGTCATCCCTCTTGTTTCTTTAACTAAGAATGTTTTTTGAATGACCCGCTCAATCGCTAACAGGCTTCTCGTTGATCGCACTACAAATGGTAAAGACGAGGGATACATGCCATGTTTCAATTACTACCATCCAAAGAGTAAAACTGCTGCTAGTCTTTCTTGTACAAGCTTTTCGCTACCCGGGTGAATAGCATTTACCTGGCATTCATTGTAAAGGTGTAATTCACAGACTTGTTTTTGTGTTACAGTCAAGGATCGGGCGATTGGGCGAGTGGCTGCAGCGTCAGAGGAGTACCGCGGAGAAGCTGGACGCGAACCTTTTCCTTAACAACAACTGCAACATCGAGCTGGAACTTGCCTTGACCCGAATGAACCAGCGCTGGCAGAAGCTCTCGGCATCTTTGAATAGAATCAGACGAAAAGCAGATAATTTGTCATCAAAGTATGAACAGTTCCAAAGACTGGCAACCGAGTTGCTGGATGTGAGTGAAGACCTCAGAAGAAGGCTGACTCAGTCAGGCGTTTTTAGTTCCTGCATTGAGGGCATAAGAGAGCAGTTCGATCACTTGATTGTGAGTATTCCCGTCGCTTTCCCTACACGTGTATCGTTCTCACGCATTCATTCCAGCAAAAATATGACGTCATTCAAAAATGTTCATCTCAGAGATTGATTTTCTCACCTTTAGTCATGCCGCAAAAAAATCGAGAGATACCGGCCCGCGTACATGACGGTGACCAAGGTTGGAAGAAGTCTACTTTCGAAGACACGTGGAAGCATTAAGGAAAGCATCGCGGAACTGATGAAATGCCTAAATGACACGTGGGAAACCCTACAGGTCGAGGGTGTGCGGGGGCTGGACACGCTGAAGAGCACGCTGGAGGCGTGGGAGAATTACACGGAGAAAATGGAAGCATTGATGACGTGGTTGCGCGAAGTGGAAAAAGTCGTGAGAAAATCGATCGGGGAATTGACGAAGCAAGACTTGGAGAAGCACCTTGAGAAGTGCAAGGTATGTTTCACACCTTATTTTCATTAGAAACACCCATTTGATTGGTTGTCAGCTTTTTACTTCTTGTTCCCAATATTTGCTTATGTCAGCCTTTGTTTTTCCAGGTAACTGGCCTTGATGTCGAATCGATGCGCCCGTCGCTAGCCGTTGTGAAGGAGCACGGCAGGTCGTTACTGCATCTGAAATCTGTGACTTCAAACGATAAGGTCATCATCAAACGACAATTGAGAATCCTCTCAAAGTTGTGGGACGATGTATTTCAGCAGACAAAGTCAAGGTTGCGTCACGTAATCGAACTTCTCGAGAATATCGAGAAAGCTGAAGAAATGTTGAGACTGCTTGACCAGTGGTTGGCTTCAAACGCGTCTTTGCTTTTGAAGCAGAACCTATCAGGAAATGCCCACGGTCAAAAGGATTTGATTGAAAAGGTCAGATATTGGCTGTTTCATTCTTGCTTTAACTTCGTGATTGCAAGCACTTTCATTGTTGTTGAGTTTAAATACCTGGAATTGAGCTTGGAGACCACGAAAGGTGAAACGTTAAAGGGCACGTGAAGAGAGAAAGGTCACATTTGAAGGCTACTTTCAACCCACTGCATTCGGCAGCTCGTTCGAGAGCCTGTTGATTAATTTTCTGTTCTTAGGGTACCTATTTCACTAACTGTCGTTATCTAATTTGTGTCTTCTACCCTTCTGTTGTAGATTTTTACCAATGATTTTGAAAGATACGAGCAAGCAAAGAGAAGACTGGAAGATTTTGTCCTCAAAATCGTCAGCACGGCGCCTTGTGCTCCGTATTCAGAGCAGATCAGGACTAGCCATCAACAGGTGAATCGCCGTTGGCAATCTTTGTGTAGAGACCTGGGAAAGAGCTACAAAAGGGTTGAAGAAACCGTCTTCAGTTTGCAGTTATTGGAAGCCATGTTGACAAGGCTGAACGCATGGCTCGAAGGCATTGAGGCGCGAGTGAATGAGCTGATGCTGCAACCCATCGAACCAGGAAATGAAAAGCAGCGCATTCTGGATTTGAAGGTAAGCAGATAGCAAATTTGCTAGTATGAGCACACACGTACTTTCATTGATCGTAACAAGCCTTAAAAACCAAATTTTCATCAGCTTCAGCGTTCAATATTTTAAAAATGAACTCCAATAACTGTGATGCTTTCCGTTTAGGTTTTGTCAGCCGAAGTGAGATCGCGACAAGCGGACGTGTTTTCTGTCCTGAGACTATGTCAGGTAACCATTCTCATCATACATCACTTCATTCGTTGCATTAATTCTTGTGACAAATGAGTTTTTATAACATATATCTCTGCCTTAGTCGATTACTTTACATACATTGTAGTGACTTATTTGTTTTAATTTATGCTCACTTTACTTTTTTGCTTCTCATTCACTCAGCATACGTCTTCAATATCCATTTCCACCATTTGTCTACCGCATGACTATCCCACTTTTCATCTCTCTCATAAATTCACTGGTATTTAAGAATGTAGAATGTATTTAAGAATGAGTTTTTATAACATATATCACTGCACAAGTTACTGTTTTCACGTGTTAATTGGCAACTCTGTGTATTTTAGCATTTGCAACAAACATCAAGCGCATGTCCAGTGGAAAAAGATTTTCGTGAGTTGCTAAAAGCAAAGTGCAGCTTTGAGCAGCGTTGGATAGGGTTGCAGAGCCGCCTCGAATCACTGCAAAGGCAAACCGAGGCTGGAGCCAGGCTCTCGGCTGATTGGCACAATGATTTTGGCCTGTTGAATGCTGCTCTTTCGAGCGTCAGAGAAAGGCTTAAGATAGCAGAACCTTTTCCAAATGGAAGCCGTCATAGTTGTGCAGATACAGTGACGGTAGGGCGAAGCCTCAAGTTACCTTTTCATTATCCAACTCTATCAGCCTTGAAGATTTTTAACAGTTGATATGTTGTTAATTGCAGCAGTAATCCTTAAGTGGCATAAGCGAATGTTGGAAAGTCCGCTTAACAGAGGACCAACTAGTTTTTCTTGTTTTACGATTTTAGTTTAACTGGTTTTACTTGTTTACAACCAGAATCAAGTAGGCTTCATGCTTCGGAGGCCTGAGACTCAGATCATGTCGGGACAAACGTCTTGCATATTTAATTCTGTTTTTAAGGGAACATAATTGTAAATTCAGAAGAAAGATTTTTCTCCTGTTGTATGGAGAGGACATGCTTAGACCTATATAGCACTCCCTGGCGATTTTTAGCAATGCTTTGTCAATGTAACCCTTCTTGTCATGTCCTATTATCGTGCAACTTATTTTCTAGGTACACCAATCAACCCCTCTAGCCCGCAGTGCAGAATCAATTTTTGAGAGTAGCAGGGGCAGCGATGGGGAGCTTGATGCGATCACAGCTTCTGTCTCTGGACTCAACGACGCTTACCCCAGCGAGAATGTGCTGAATGATAAACAGGGTGCGATGGAACAATGGCTCACCGACATTGAGGTCAAATTGATCAACTTGCAGCCATTTGCCTCGGATTTAGAGGACGGGCAACAAATTCATGAGCTTCAGGTAAGCCTTGTTTGTTTGCCAGTTGGCCACCAAAACAGCTATTGGGTGTCTATACACGCGATCCATCATCTCCTGTTCAATCTGTGCTTAAATAAAAGCTCTGTCTGTGATTAATTTTATACAAGAAGGTGAAAGTCCGTTTAGACAATTGTTCTAAAATTTTAGGGTGTTTTGGATGAGCTGAGACGGAATCAAAGCCGGGTCGACAAGATCATTGAAGACAGTCGAAAGATCCGAATGAGATCAAGCACTGTCCATTCCACGTGGACTCAAGAGTTTTCCCTCAGATATAGACAGGTAGGCTTGCAATTTAATAATCGCCAAATGCTTCAACATTTTGGGTTTTTAGTGTAGTCTGTCAAAATCCCCTTTTGTTCATGTGAGTAGGATTTTCAGGCATCAGTCCATTCTGTTACCTCGAGTATTACGTAACAGCCCTTTTTCTTTCTACCCAGGCAATTGATAACTGCACATCTTGGATTCTTGATTTGTCAGTACCAACAATGGAGCCCAGTCCTCCGGATATGCCCAGTCCATTACAGAGGCCATGAAATTGTAAGTATTTGAGCACGTTTCTTACGCCTCATTATTTCTAAAGCATTTCAGTATTGGCTCTGCTTGCAAAGCTAGAGTTGGTTTATTTCTCGAGGAGTGATTGGCCGATTGTTTGGTTGTCGGTTTATTTGTCGTTCTATGTTGTCGCTAGTTATGAAATTGGGTGGCAGTTATGTCGCATTAAGCACTTAAATTTCAACGTTCACCTTTTTAGGCCATCCACACCGAGGCAGTATCATCAGCGAAATTGGTTCAACTGAATTGCATGGCTGCAACATTTGCCAGAAATTTCTCGATTCGTTCGCAATCACAAATGCTAATTTTATGTTGTTTTTGTTGCTTTCAATGATGTTGTTGTTCATTTTATTTCTTTTCTTCCTCCTGTAAAGCCTATCATATTCAACCCATTTGCGTTTTTCAATTTTTCAGCGTAAATATTGTAGTCATGAGTTTCTGTTTTTATTTCGTCATTAACTTATAGACGCCTGTAAATTGAAGAAAATAGGTCATAAGAACGTTGATCGTTAGTTAGTGTCGCTTTTAGATATTATTGTTATATGTTATTGTTATAATATGTACTATATCTTACTGTAAGTTGTAACTTTTCTCTTTTTGTATTTATCGTTAGAGCTAACAGGGATCATTGAGATTCTATTGAAAACAGATACACGTCAATAATTGATTAATTTTATTTTAGTGAGCCAAAAGCCACTCAGCGATTATAGGCAAGATAGACATTTAAGTGCATTTCCAACAAATACCACGAATATAATTTAGAATAAGCAACCAAAGATGGGACTTTGACAGAAAATAGGTTGCGTATGCATCTTGAAGAATTATAGTAATCGGCTGTATATAATTTAAGTCAGTGTCTGTTCGAATATTGGTTGATTTCAAATTTAAAAATGATCTGTGCAGATCCTTAGGAATAGATGTTAAGCAGTATGTTCCTTTGCGTATGAAGGATGTCATAGCTTTCTGTGCGTTTAAGTCGTAGCTCTTATAGATTTTTATATTTAAAACTAAGCCAGGTCTTTGAAACATGGAGATCAGCTACTTTCTGTATATGAAGAACAACCGTATGTTGATATATTATTCTGTAGTATTTGCTTCGCTCTCCCTTACGAGATAGGGGATTCTGTAGTGTTTTCTTTCAATGTAAATCTGTACTGCTTTAGATATTCCTTTTGATATTTGATGTAATAAAATATGTATCTAGGGGCTTTTAAAATAATATTACAAATGGAATAAAATAATATAGATATTGTTGCGAATTAGCTCGGTGTCTTTATATTGTTTTCGCTGTGTACAATGCTTTTGCTTTGATGAAACGAAACCTTAGTTCGTTTAATGATAAGCAATACATTTCAGCACTGTTTATTTACCGATAGACAGCCTGTTTAGAAAGTAAAAAGATCAAAGAAGGTATTAAAATAATGCTTTAATTAGCGATGCTAGACAAATTGTTTCTAGTTTAAAGGTCACCCATTTCACCAAAGGGCAACATGTTGACGGGACATAGATCCTATAATGCAAATTGCAGTTCTGAATAAGCAAAAACTGAGCTTTCTCTTGATCAAGGCAGAGGGTTTACTGTTCGCTTTAAGTTTCCTTGTTTTGGCTGGCAACTTCTTGTGACGTCATTGCAAGCGTGACCTCTGAACATCGCGGGGACTGGCTCCGAACGGCCATGGCTCTGCTTATTTCAATGCATGCTACCACCACTACCACTTTGCGTCAAGAAAAGCAACAGATGAATAGCCCAAATCAGGAGTGAGCCCTCCGTCCTTCATCAAGGGGAGCCAAAACCCTCCATCGTTCGTTATTTTGCTCAGGATTGCGTTGCAACGATGAAAGCGAGGGGAAAGTGGTCATGGAGAAACCACGAAAAATCAGCAAAGGGGCACGCTATCTCTTTTTGGCCTTCGTGAGGGCGCATTCCGAAACCTGAATAGGCATATAGAGTAGAGAATTCGACTGACTGAACACCGAAAATCAACACCGTATAGCTGTTTGTGTGAGTTTCAATGAATGAAAGAACAATAACACTGTTCTTGTGTTTCTAATTAATAATCAATGTGATCATCGCTGTTATAATTTCATCCAGGTGATATTTAAACTAGATCAATCATTTGCGATGGTTTTGAGACAACACAGATATAAATAGAAGTATTTTTGATGAGCTTTTAAAAAAGGCAACTACAGCTGAGAAATGATGCGAGAAATCATGCCAGAATTGAAGGGATTTGCATAAGTATAGCAAGAAACGTTTGACTATTGCACCGATCACCTCAGGATCCTGCCTTTAATTTGCCTTCAGCCGCGGTCTATCTTTCGCTCTTCCAAACACGGTTCACACAATGAATCTGAAAACGGGGCCCTGTAGACCTATCTCTCTCTCTCTTGATGCTTATCTCGCGGTGGCAATCAATAATTTACTATTTCGCATGTTTTTCGGCCTGTTTAAAATGTATTGAAGTCTCAGAAGCACCTCTCATTTTCGATCCCTGTAATTGAGCAGGAGCAACAACTCACTCCTCTTGTCCTTCTTGTAGTCAACGCTGTCCAATGGCGTCAATTGGGCTTTCTATTAGGGATCAGAGATAGAGCGATAAAATGTTTAATTTGTCGCCAGGAATAGCGGAAAAGTGATCCATATATAGTGATGGTGATCCATGGAATAGTAATCCATGAAACCGGGGGTTTAGCCCCTAGAAAGCTTTGTCCTGCCACACCCTAAGACAAAGCTTTTGATGGGCAGAAAAGTGACTGAGCTTTCATGAATGGATAAAATAGAAAACATCACCAGTGAAGCAAAAGCTACTTTAAACTCTTTGGCGTTGGTAGGCAAACATTTTTTGTACTTACCCAAGTTCTTTCAACTCCATGAAATATTGAATAAGGGAGTTCCTAAAACATAGCCAGTTGTCGATAATGATATTAGACAGCTTGTAGGAATACAGCTTGTTTGAATATGAAATGAAAGTGATTAAATGTTTTTCCCTAACGATTCGCAACGCAGGCTCATGCTATATGTAAAGCCGTTTATATCTAATAGACAATATCTAAGAAACACGAAGCTTTCGGGCACTGTTGAATTTTGAAGTTGCGTGCTGTATCGATTAGTTTAGACTATTTGACATGCACAGGTTTCTTGCCTCTTATCAGATCTTAATTAGTACCTGGTTTAAGCATAATTGATATAGATTTATCCTATAATGAATTTTCCTGTTTTATAATTCCTGAATTTTTTGTAATAAATCCTTTTGCCTTTGATCCTGTTTTATTATTGTGGGAACTGTCAGACAATGGATGTTGAATCTTCGTTCAATTGAAAAACTGATAATTTTCAATTGCTTTTGTGAAGAACCTTTTGAGGCTTGAAGTTGGGTGCAGTGTAGTTGTTGCTGTTGTGGCTCGTTATCTGCAGAGCTGGTGTTCGAATTGTTTGTTGAAGGAGAAATGGAATGAAAAACCAGCTGGATAAACATCCTCACTGTTAGCAAGGGACCTGCTTGCTTCTTTGCAGCACATTTCAGATAACTAGCTGCATCATTTGTTGATTTCCGCCGCGTGGTTCATCATTTTGAGGCAAGGATAACATTGGGCCTATTACACTGATCCGCCAAACAGGAATTCTCTCGACCGCATTGTGGGAATCAGTGCCAGATATTAAGCTCTGTGAAAGGGGTCGAAAGGCTCGATGAACCTCGAAACTAGATGTCTCGACGTCAATTGCTATCTTCGCAGCCTCAGCTTTCCTTCTTATTGAAGCAAGTAAGCGAAGACCATCAAGACAGCGACCATGAATGTGTTTCTACTTATGGCGAAATCGAAGGTAAGAATAAGGATTACTTATGGGTGACGTTCCCCTCTCCCTCCTATAGAGAAAAGACTAATATTCTTTGTATCGAGCAAAGAACACATTGTGAATTTTCTCTGAAAAGGGCTTTTTAATTTTTTTTTTTTGATATTGAGTTGGACAAATACATTCACTGTTTCCGTACAAAAATTTTGAAAGCAGACATATTGGATAAGTAAAGATGATGTTTCAGACTATTTTTGCATGTAGTTGAAGTACAGTAGAGTGAAACGTTGAGTGTGGGGAAAGCTGCCCCCCCCTCCTGTTATGTTGTAAACAGGGCAAATGATTGGTTTCTCATAACCCAGTCTTTATACAAAACATATTTTTGTATAAAGCCTGTTGCACACCAACTATCTGTGGGTGTGGCAACTAAGATGGGTGTAACTGGGTGTGGTCCTATAGAAAATGTCAGCTGATAAAAACAGGTACAGTTGATGAACAATTTGAGATATCACAAATCTTACTTGACAAATATACAAATTAAAACTTGTGCTATCTTCGACATTATACTTCAAACATGTATTTAAAGTATCCTTGAAAAAAAGCAGGGCTATGATTTATATATTCACTCATTTTATAATGCTAGATCTGGGACTGGTGAGATTGGCAGCTTCTTGAATCACAAGACTTGCTACCAAAGGTTTTAAGTGACAGTCCGAAACCCAATGTTGTTGGCATGAATGTGCAAATGTCCTTACTTGTTATTGGAATGAAATATATCTAATGATTACCTATTAACCAAAAATAGGCTGGAGACAAAATTTTATTTCCAAACAAATTCCCAGACTTGAGTCTTTATTGAGTCTCACACATTGAGTCTCCTTCACATTTTTACGGTGAAATGCAAATTTACAAATTTTAGCCACAACAGGCGAAAGAAGCTGGTGCACACCAGAAATTTTTGGTGGTGCACATTGGAGATCTCGTTGAAAAGTGCCATACTCTGCAGACTGGCTCATATCCCTCACTTTGTTTTCAGTCTGCTACAGACTATTTATCCTGTTAGCTTTTAGTCATTTTCTGATGTTTGCATACCCTGAGGCGTTTCATATGAAAAAATTCTTCAAGTATCCAAAAACTAATTCTGCTGTTTTATGCTTTTTTGAAGTCATATTAATTTATCCATTCAGTCATCTGTTTTTTGTGGTTGCTCAACCATTTTTAGGAAGAAAATGTATTACACTTACTAAGTATTTGGTATTAATTCTTTTTAGAATATGAAGATAAATTTGGTGGACTGCCTTTAAATGTCTACAAGAAATGGAGAAAAGCAGCATTGATTGTCTGTGGTTTGTCAATTGGGTTTGAGCTTGTCCTTGGTTTTGTATCACTAGGTAAGGATTTCAAGTGATATAATTGATTTTAAATTACAAAGATTGTTTGCAATTTGTCATAACATATGTGATACTTTGTATGTATAGCTTCATTCATTAGATTTTAAAGGATGGAGTTGTTGTAGTTGTTGATTGTTGCTACATGGGGTTTCATAAACATCACCTCTTCATTTGATTTGGCGGAAAATATATTAATAATATGATTGATTAACAGAAAATTTGATATTGGTATATTGCACTATATCTCTAAGTATTAAGTTGAAGTATTTCATGGTATATATCTTTAATTATTAAGTTGAAGCTAAAGCCGACTTTATACAGCTGTGTTTCTGGGAGATTTATTTGTTTCATAGAGTGTCAGGTTTTTGATGAGGCTGGTTTAAACTCCTGGTATGGCAGATATAGAGGAGACAAATTATTGTTCAGTATTTTTGTGTCTTCAGAAGTGCCTACCATTTTTGATACCTTCATTATTTTAGCATTAATTTTTAGATTTTTTTCTTTGATTTTCAGTGCTGTCCATCATTTATCAGAGCCCTGGGACATTTGGCATGGCTGTAAGTTATGTTCTGCTATTCAAGTATAAGGGTTGTTTTGTCTTGTATGTAATATGTCATTGAAAAAACAGTGTATATGAGTTGTTTGTGGGCGAGAAGGCAACAAGTACAGGACATAAATGTGTAGTTATATGCATCTATTGAGCTAGCTTCATATTTTATCTTATGTTGCATTATTGTGCTAAAAAGTGTCAATCATAGCTCAATTCAGGATTGACAATAATGATCATCAGATTAAGTCAAGAAAATAATTTGTATTACTAGACAAATACAGTATTTCTTTAGCTGTTAGTCATTAAAATAATAGTATTAATGTACTAGCCCCCAAAACCTGCTGCACTGCTTTACCCCTTCTGTGGAAATAGAGTTGTCCCTTTAAAAACTACCCTATAAACAAATTCGGCAGATTAGCCCCTGTAAGACGAGCCTCCCATCGAGAACAAAAATGACGTAATGCACAGCTACACAAAAATTGAAACTCAGAGGTAGCGAACACTTGAAACAAACATTAACAACAATTCAAAATGATAATCAATGTTTTTCCAGCCTGAACAGTTTTTTTCCATTAAACAATTGTGAAAGCATGTTTGACAGTACCTCCTTTTTTCTATTTGTTTGGGTGCTTTTGACCGTAGATGGATTCTGTTGTTGATATTGCAACCACATTAGTTGTGTTGTGGAGATTCTGTGGCCATAAGGGTGATCATTATTCCCTTGAAAGGGAACAAAGGTAAAAGGCAATTTTTGAAGTCAGTTTAACCACTTTTGGTGCAAAAAACACTCCACGTTTTCCTTTATGCAATCAGTATGCAATGTGTTTCATAATTAATCATCTAACAGTCAACCTTTGTCTTATTTTATTTCTATTCACCCATGTTTTTTTCATCTTCCAGTAATTTATTTTATATTTTACCACCATTAAGGAGACAAATATGAAAAGTTCTGACTGTTATCATAATGGCAGTCTCAATAATTGATACCTTCCACTGGAACCCAAAGAAACTGAAGCAATTTAAGTTAATATTTGGTGATTATTGTGTGGTGGGAACATCAGTTCTGCTGAGTTGGTTGTGATAATCCTGCTGCAATTTATAACAAAGTTTGAGATTTTTTATATGCTCCAACGCTCACAGTTTTTATCATTGATGTCATTACAATAGCCTTTATAATGGATGAATTAAATGTATTGACAATCTGTGGGTTTTGGAATGAGTTATGTCTGGATTTATAGTTTGTTCACCCATCATAATTTTTGGAATTACTTTTTGCTATGCCCATACCTACTTATCTACCTTGTGAAACTCATTTTGTTTTTCTGCAGGGCTGTTTTCAGCATTTCCATCCTCTTCATTCTGTCAAGCTTTGGTGTTTTTGCAAAAGCTATTTTTGATTTGGTCAGGTCAAACAAACCGTATCATGTATGTACATATTGTCCTAAACTTCTTAAAAGTTTTTTTCATGTTTTTTGAAATTTTGTTTATATTGATTAATATTATTCAAGCTTGCAATCAATTTATTTTTAAATAAAAAGTCAGACTTTTTGCAAGTTAATTACTACACTACCATTCAAAAAGTCTTGGGACAATTCGAAATTTAGAAAGACGCTTATGATAAAAGCTTTAAAAAACATGCATTTGATCCTCTCTTATTAAGTACGACAACCGGCTATTTCCATGAAACTTTTATAAGACATTATTCATGTTTCGAAAGTATTTCAATTTTGCCACATTATTCGAAAAAGATTAACCGTAAAATTTTTCTAGGCCAGAAACATGAACATGGAGGTTATCAAACGTCGTGAAATATCATATGAGAAGCGTCTGAAAATTATCTTTTATAAAAATAATGGTAAAAGCTACCAAGAAACTGCATCAATTGTGGGCTGCTCAAAGAATGCAGCTTTAGCTGTATGCAAAAAGTTCTTTAAATTTAGAACCGTGAAAGATTTGCCAAGGGTTGGCAGACCGAAGAAGTTCCAGATGCCAAAACATGAAAGGTCTTTATTGAGAGATCCAAAAACAGGATACATCTCGATTAATTTGCTAGAAGGTCAAAGCGCAGAGGTTTCAAATTCTGATAATTAATTGTAATCAATAAATAGTGCTGAATTTTTGCAACTTGTTGATGCTATTACTGCGTTATTTAGACCATTTTAAAGGGTAATAGGTGTGTTTCAAAAGATACATTTTTTTGATCGCCTTAAATTGTTTTCATTCGCCAGAAGACTCGAAACTTCGAATTGTCCCAAAACTTTTTGAACAGTAGTGTAGAATTTTACTGGAATCATGCAAGTCAAGAGACAAACTCTAAAGCAAGGGCATTGAATTTATGTGAATGGATTCCACTGAGTTTGAGCAACTTGGTTGAATCACTTGAGTTTGAGCACTTGAGCACTTGAGTCTTAACTAATTCACAACATCATTTTGATGTTCCAGCCATATATTCTGTGCATCATTGCTGCAGTTGCCATGGTTTCATACACTGGCCTAGCCTGGGCAAAGTACTCCATATCTCAAAAGCTCAGAAGCAAAGTTTTGCTTTCAGATGGTAAGTTTTGTTTTTTTCAAAGTTTTGCCAACTAACATCTCACATTATTTGTTATTTGAATAAACATTTTGCACCATGTCTCTATTTCGATGAACAAATTAAGTTTATACTATTTCAAAACACATTCAAAAGCTGCTCTGGTTTATAATACTATAGGCTTTTCATTAATAACAAGCCGCTTTATGAGAAACTCACTTTTAAAAGGCCAAAATTTTAAGAAACCTCCACCAGTTGCCCTTGAAAGTGTCCAAAAATACCCTTAAAATTAAGATAATCTTACCGGTGAAGATTGATCTAGGCTACTTAAGAGAAAAAATGTTTATTAAGAATTGCTCATAATTCCTGTGAGCGGGCCATTGTACATTAATCGGTAAATGGGAAGATCCTGCAGCTTTTAAAAAATACAGCAGGCAAGCATCCTGGTCAGTATTTTGTTATTTTTCCCCGCCAATTTAAAATGTTCTGATGTCTTTTCTGCCTTTTGATTTTCCATCCGCAAAGGAAATCGTAGCTTATTTAGGCTGATTCAGATAAGGGGGACGGCAAACTTTACTTGGACTAAAAACAGTAGACATAATAAAATATGCAATCACTTGTTTGAAATCTTATATCCCTGTTATGCGATTCTGTATTACACATACTCAAAAGCATTTGCAAACCATTTTTATATATTGAAAGTTCACTCTTCTGGCACCAGCCAAGAGAGCGTTTTACCGCGTTTTACCGTTTTAAACTTTCCAGGCTGCTTTTATGACGTTACATGTAATCCTTTCCAACAATTGTATTCCTAAAGATGTAATTATCATATAATTTTATTTTGTTTTAAATACCGGACTACAGGACAAACATTGATAGCAGCATCAATTGTTGAATTTTTATCATCTTTATTTTATCCTTATCATTGTTATTATTGTTAGTATCATTTCTATAAACTATAAAACCATTTCCAGCGATAAACACCTTTTGCGTCGACCTGATGGCAGCGATGCTCCTCCTCAGCCTTCTCATCTACAAGTACACAACCACTTGGTTCATTGGGTCAATTGTTGCCATGCTTATATCCTTGTTCCTTTTTGGATATGGCCTCAGGTAAAGTTCTGCCCAGGTTTTCTGATATGTTCAGGGTCTTTACGTTTAAGATTTCAGCTAGTAAACTAAAAACTATATCCAGATAGCTTTATAACTATTCAAAATCTAATAATAGGCTAACTTGTAATGATCATGCCTATATTCAGAATTAACTGAGCAAAAATTTTAGAAGTTTCCCGGTTTCTACATTTCTCACGATGCAGCTGAAGACAGCTTTTTGGGGATGCATTTTGTCATTTTGCCCTTCTTAGTTGAAGACTTGAACGTCGTTTTTACATCTATTGTAGAAACATTATCTTGCACTACCAAGCTAGGAATTCCAGAGCGAAGTCACCCCTCCATGAAAGCACGTGCTCAGACTGATGTTAAGAACATCCAGTGAAACCCAGAGATTTGAATTCGTGATGCATTGTTGCCAAATAATCTACAATGACACGGAGTATTAATTATAACATGGTTTATAAACCAACAGTATATATTCAAGGCCTTGGGCCAGGGGTTGATGCACACGAATGTGCTTTGAATCCAGGTTAATTGCATCAGACATTGAGGCAGGTTGTTGTTCTGCCGCTTTAGACATACAAATTATAACGGGCAATATACTCATAGTTTTATTCTCAGTTTTTAGATTGAATTTGTACCTTTTTTTCGACGACTGCTTCACCACAGAGCATGATTGAGATTTCCACTACATTTATTGCGGGTCAACATATAACCTGAACTGAGTGCTAAAGCATAGGCCCACCCCTGTTTATCTTGCAAAGTTTCTTCATAAGCACCTGCACGAGTCCCTTAGACTACAGGCATAAAATATGTGCGATGTCGGAGAAGTCGAATGCTCACCCTTGAGCTCCAGTGTATCCAGGTTGTATTTAAAAAGTCTCAAGTTGTATATAAACAAGTCCGTAAGAGGGGTAAAGGGGTGCTGGTTTCAAGAATGACAAATCTTTTATAACAAACAACTATTCAATCCAAAAGGCCTCTCCATCTGACTTTTGGATTCTTTATTTATCCGGATCAGCCCCCTACCCTTTCCTTTCAGCAGACCAAATGTGTAGTAATTTGAATGCCATTGTATCAGCCTTTCTTTTTGACGTTTTTTTAACCTCCCATTAATGTATTTATTTCTTTGAACTTGTATTTATAATCATTGTCACGTATGTAATTTCTTTGAACTTGCATTTATTTAACTCTTGTTAGCCTTAGTAAAAATGTCAATTTTTCCTTTTTGAACGCTTTTGAATATTTAAAGTTATTTTTAGAGACTGCAGGAAATAATGAAATATATTTTTGCTTCAATTTTAATGACTGGAATAAGGTAAATAAAATGACGATAATCGATTGTTATGTTATTTCTATTTTGAAATGTTCTGAATTGTGACGCCCAAGGCTGAAAGCATTTGAATTCTCTCTTTAAGGCAACAATAATATGCATAATTTCTTTTCAATGCATCGAATTGTCTGACCAAGGTTGTGTTCTTATCTTTAAAACCTTTTTGCCAGGTTCCCATTGTTCAGCTCTTCGTATATTCATATTCACATATTGAAATTCATTATAAAAGCAGACGGAAGAACTTCACATCACCTAGGCATAGTCAACCCATACTATGCTAATTAGGTAGTGTTTTCCAAACATACAGGTGTTGTGTTTGGTAGGGCTAGGTAACTGGTAAAACGTTTCAGTAATTTTGATTGGACCTCAACCGAAAGTCTAATGCTGAAGTAAAGAATTTTCGGGCCAGCAAAATGAACAGGTAAAGTTGAAGCAAATTTTAGGACTTAGTGCATGGTGCTCATATTTATTCGTGCTTTTTGTAAATAGCTGCAAAGGTAGGTTTCAATTGTCATCTTCTCCCTCCTTGTTCTTGCTGTGCTTTTGATTTTCTCCGTTCTCCACTGGACTCTGCATTTTTGTAGAGAAATTCAGTATCCAAGCAACAATCACGTAACATTTGAAAACAAAAATGATGGAGCTCCACTAGAGCCAAATTATTGATATTCATATTTAATTTAAATTCTTTTGGATTTAGTTTTGAACGCATTTACAAGAAAAGTCCATAATAAATCAACCACGGAAGTTTTCAATGTTATTGAAATTATTTCATGTGCCAGTATGGCAGAGAATTTGTCATGACAAAACAGTTAATGGTTTAACAGTTGATGGTCAGAAAAATTATGGCTTTTCTCGTGCCTATCCGTGAAACACATCCTCATTTAACCTAATCATGTAAGCATTTGTGTTCCATCAAGATTACGAATTCGAGGTCAGGACAGGAAGACTTTGTTTTTCCAGCTGTATGTTTCCGTCCGCAACTCAGTGGTGTTCCCGCGTGCCACGCCTGTTTACGTGCGTGAAGCATGAGGAACCAGTGGAAGATGGCGGAATCAGACAACTACAATTAAGGAGGTAAAATAACAAGCTGGGAATTCGATAGGCCAAGTTTGATGCGAGAATGTGCGCTTGAAGAACCTTTTCGAAATGGACAATGAGCTACTTATCAAATACCAAAAACTTGGACAGGAATACCAAAAGGTTGGTGTAGCACGTTCAGGTTTTCTGCGTGGAATTTGACGCTAGATACATCTGTCTGAACATGTCTTATAATCTAACCGAAAGGAAGAACGCTCAAGGTTCATTTCCTAAGTCTTGCTCATTTGCTATTCCATTATTACGATTGAACTACCTAATAGGAGAAAAGTTGATAATTCTGAAGCTAATCATCACACTTCTGAATTTTCCAGACTCAACTTATTTTATTGTGAGTTAAAGAAAACACTAGGTATGGGCTTTACAAGACAAAATGAAAGGGATTGAAAAACCAATGAGTAATTTTTAGAATCAGAGTAGTAGAATGTGACTCTATGTAATGGAAACTACAAGATGCCATTTCTTTTTTAATGATAACTATGAAACTTACAAGCTCTCATAAAATTTCCCATAATTTTGAGGCTCCTAACGTTAGTTATACATAGACTTCTATTTCTTCGATATTATTCTTGATGCATGACTTGAAAAACGTTTTGCAAAGACTGTTTTTATTTTCCTGATTTAAGATGTTTTTTGTCTAGCTTTTGGTTCCAAAATATTATTGTAAGTGCCTGCTGATCACTAAATAAATTGTATTTTATCTAAAGAACTGGCTCTTCAGCTGTGTTTTTGCATCATGTTACCATCATGCTTGTATCAGACACATCAGGTTCATAATTGCTTTTATGTTCTTTCCAGCTAAGAGCTCAAGTTAGTGTTTTAAAGAAAGGTGTTATTGATGAGCAGAGCAACAGCAAATCTTTTCAGGTTAGAGTTGAATTTATTAAGCCTCTGAAATTGAAGTGTTTTCATGTTTTGCTAAAGCATAAAAGTCAATTCTTGTGCCTTGTTTTGGACATGTCTACGTCTGGCCTGTTGAATATGGGTTGTTGGCAATGCAGCAGATCTAGACCAGTGCAACCGATGCAAATGCAGACATTCTTTTCCTACCATGCCTTTGCTCCATTACTTCCAAAGCATCCTTTTAGCTACCCTCATATGAACTTAGCAACTGAAGCCAAAAAATCTTGCATAACCATTTTGATTAGTGCATGGGTGTCAATCTTTGTGGCTTTGACAGCTCAATGGTTCTCAACAAAGGACAGCCACTGACCTCTGAGTGAAGTTAAATCAGCATTTTGCATTGGTTGATCGATGCAGTCCAAAGATTGATATGAAGCAATATTCTTTTCAGTGCTATTAATCGTTTGAGAAGAAATTCATTGCAGCACTACATGCTATCAAAAGGCCAAAAAATAGTTTCCTTACAACAGAGCTCTTTATTTAAAAAAAACTGAAAATGGAACAGGGCAAAGGTGTTTGACCAAATGTATCTAAAAGGGTATGTCCATGCTTTCTGAGAGTTTAAGGAACGTGGTCTCAGAAAATTTTTGCATTGGTCACTAATATTTTTGGATCTGGCCCTGCAAGGCAGTTAAGGTTACAGTAAACATTTTTGACATGACATTGGTTTTTTTCTTCCTAAAAGCCAAACTAACAATGAAATCAGATTTAACTTTACATCATTCAATGCACAAGAACATGGGAACTCCAAGTATATAAAAATATGCCAAGAATGCTGCATATACTAAAACTTTTCAGACAAATTTATTGCTTAAATGAGTGTACCAAATTGAAAAGCAGTTTTGTACCCTTATGTTTGTGGTACCAAAATCTGACTTGTATCTGCAGAAAGTGCCTAAGCTACCAAAGTGTGTCTCAGATTTTTCAACTACATCCCTAAAACTATGCCCAGACAAAAATTGGCAACAATTTTTATTCCCTCTTATAGCTGTTTGTTTGGCTATAAAAGACGGGCCAGAGCAAATACAAAGATTTTAAACACACTTTCATTACCCAACATGTGCCCTAGCCATGTGCAAATTTTTGAGCCATTCATTTGGCTCCTTGGTACAAAATAGCCTTTTCATACCAGTATGTAGAGGAATCGTAAGTCCGTAGAAAAATGAACCTTGATTATTTCATATTACAGGAGTTGGTTAAACAGAAGGATCAGATTGTGAGAAAATATGAACAAGAGATTGATAGTCTACAATTTAGAAATGACCAGGTAGAATAGATCAATATTATTTAAATTATTTTTTCAATGGGATCGATGCTCAGTTTATATGATTATGTGATGCATAAACTAAAAGGTTTTTATCAGACCACTGTCTGTTTACCCATCATTTGCAATTTATACTAGTTAAAATCTTTTGCTTCGACACAGCTATCAAAAAGAGTGGAGATACTACAAGGGGACCTTGATGCATGGGAACGAGGAAATACTAAAGTTAAGGTAAAATTTATAATTGCTTTATGAAATATTCAAATCAGAAATTGAAATAAAATGTTATCATTTACCTTGTAAAAAGACTAAGATTTAAAAATGTTTATACAGCTTTATTTTTGCTTCAAAGTCCTCACAGGATTACCACTCAGGTGACATAGATCAAAGCGTTCATGCTCAAGAGCTGGAAATGAAAATCAAAGAGAACGAAACTCTTCACGAGCTGTTGCATGATGCCAAAGAACAGCATCAGCTCACTGTCAATGAGCTTGAATTGAAGATTGAGCGCTTTCAAAGGGCTGTCAATGGCCATAACAAATCAATTGATGAATCCAATGCTAGGTACAACAGGGTGATTGAAAGACTTCAGGAAGAACGGGCCTTGCTGGAGGTGTGTCTTTGTTTTTTCAAAATTGGCCTAAAACATTTGTTTGTGCTTCAAATTTCATCCCATTAATAACAAACCTTTCCTGACTGTGCTGTTTTGCAATGCTGAAATTCAGATTTTTGAGAAACATACTATTTCTAGGTAGAGAAGCATACTTAGACTTAGATTTGTCTTGTGATGTTCATATAGGCAAAGTTTCTGATGCTGGTGTGTTTGTTGTTGCTGATGTGATGTTTCTTGTAGTGCTTTTTCAGTCTGCGAAGGCAAATGTCAAATTTTTCACAATGGTTTGTTTCAGGCTAGAATTAGAAAACAAGAAGAAGAGCTGAAAATTGCAAATATTATGATAGAGAAATAGTGAGTTTGCCTGCAAGTCTTTATGATTCTAAAAGAAAAAATTCTGCCTATAAAAGGCGAGGACATCCACCCAGTTGTATGAAATTCTAGATTTTTAATTACAATGGATGGACAAAATTTTGTGCTAATAGACAGTGCTTTTATAAAAGAAATACTAATTTTTTTGTTAGTTTTAATTTTACACACATGTTTCAGTCAAAAGCAAATGAAGGGTAATCAAAGTGATTTGAAGTCAAAACTTGGTAAGTTTAACATTTGCTTTTTCTTCAGCTTTATGAATTTGTACTTTTTATTTAGAATTTTGATTTTTCTTGTTTGAATGGTTGAATCTTATGGTAACAGACAAATGTTAGATACCCTTTATATTATATAACGTTTCAGAGTTTCTACCTATCATCTATAAATAATGTCAACCTGTCTCTAAGATTAACTACTTTATTTTTGGATTAGTCGAGAAAGAATTTAAACGACTAGTTCTTTTGAATTGGCAGAAAAAACAGCTCATATTCTTAAAGGAAAGATTCCATTCAATGACACAGGTGTGTAGTTTAAAATTCACTATAAGCTGCATTTGAATTGCAACATTTTCTTTTAGATAGTCTTGGGGCTTTCTTTTTGATTAAATAGTTTGTTTATTGTGCTTCATAGAGAAAGAGAACCTGAATTTGCTGAATGTGCCTGTGTGTGACAGGAGCCATCAGGTAATTATATCACCTATATTTTTGCTTTTTAGTTGAGAAATCTTGAGTTAAGCTCTACCTCCTGCCATTTCTCTTTCATTCCAGCTAACATTTATCCCTATCTAATTTGTCATCCTAGCTCAGAACGAGGAGTCTGGTGGACCAGTTTACATCAATTTTTATACAGTTCATGTCAAGTCTTTCTGACTACCATACATATCTTGAACAGGTAAATGTCATACATTTTACTCATTTACATGATTTCAATATATGAGTTTTTAATCCATTTCATTATGTATGTATACTTTTTAATATTTGAAATTTCCTCTCCCCTTAGATTTTAATTGCTTGCTTTTGATGTCGCTTCATCTTATTTCAAAAATTGTTTGTGGTTTTCCTGCATTTCTCCAAATAATGTTTTTCCACCTGCTTCTACAGAGAATTGTCATATTTTCCTCTGACTTGAAGCAAGAGCAATTAAGTGCAATCAACTCAAAGGTAAGTGTTATTGCTTCCCTTTTATCCCATAAGCACCAACCAAGGCTGCAACAAAGGTTGCCAATAAATTACTATTGATGTCTTAATGTTTCATCATCTTTACTCTACTGTTTTTTCCATTAAGCAATTCCTTCCAATTCCTTTTTGCTTGCAGTTCAGTGCTTATCTTCATGAAAATGCACATGTCAACAGGCAGACACAACAGGCCATGACAGATTTGAGTGAAAATATCAAAGAGCAGTCATTTATTTCACTGGTGAGCCTCAGTTTGTTTTTATTTGTTTTTATTTATAACAGGGTGCATTTGTAATGCGTAGTTGCTATTTGCAATGCGGACACAGACAGAATCTGTCTGTTCTTTTCATAGACAGAACCTCATGGACAGAATATGGTATATTAGCCAATCAGGTTAGAGTTTCTCATTGCCATCATAAAGCCGCCATAGGTATCAGAGTTACACGTTAACACCTTGTTTAGTTGTCAAGATTTATTTGCAAAAGGATTTCTACGTGCATTTACTCCCCATGTGGTCTGAAGGATTCAAAACAGTGCAAGCTACACAATAGACCTGTATTCCACCGCTAGCGCTGCCTCTCAGTCATTGTTTCAAACTATTACAAATGCACAAAATAAATCATTCTTTGATCTCATAACCATTAACAATGATAATCGGATCAGAGAATACAGAATAAAACTTTCTATGCTCTTATAATTATTAACAATTGGACCTCGATGGCAGCAAGAAACCATACGAGGCAGAATGCAAAACTATAGTGTCATAAATAGAAAAGAATTGCAGATCAAATTTCTTCTTCAGAATCAACTGTTTGTAACATTGTGTAATGTGGCAGCCGATAAACGAAATTAAGAAAACGTTTTCAGACAAACGGCAGGATTGTCTTACCTGAAATGTTGTGATCAATAAACGGCTAAATACCCGTTCCCAAGATAAAATTATAAGTCATTGTTTGTCAATGCCTTTCGATTCGATGCTCCAACACGAATGTGCACAGAGAAAGAAGTCCCGCCAAATGTAAAGCATACTTCGCGCCAAATCATGCATCCTAAATATTGATTGGTTGAGATAGATGTGTTCAGCCTTCATTTCAGTGTCTATTGGATGGTCTGAAAAGTAGGCATTTCATTGGAAGAGCCAACCCGCGCATTTTGCTGAAAGGCAGTTGATTGGGTAAAAACAACTCTGTCCTCATACGGACAGAACTTTTTCTGCTGGACAGAATTTCTTCTAAGGCTAACCTGATTGGCCAAGACAAATAAACCCCAGAAATGCCCGCAACCAAACAGCATCCGACATGACTCATCCTTGCATTGAATAAATTTCACGCCCAAGGACACACTGGTTGAAATGACCTGATACAGTTTCATTCATGGCCAATCTACTTAAAAATCCAACAGCAATCAAACACTCAAGCTTTTAGGGGAGACTGATTCCCCACATTTTTTTCGAAAAATGTTGCAAGTAGGGGGCTGCATTACCCTCAGCCAATACCACAACATCCCTAGCAAAATCTGCAATTGGCCGAATCTCACGAAACAGTCACAAATTTTCGTGAAACAATTACAAACAATCCATGAAAAGAAGCAGATGCACAGCAAAATTTGAAAAAGAAAAAATTACCGTCTAGTCAAACACCTAAAAAATTCATCAACTAAATAAAACAAAGGACAATATGTCGAGAATGGAAGTGAGCGGAAGTTTGTGCCATTCCGTTGCAGCCAGAATCAGCCTTGAGCTTTCATTTCATACGCAATGCCTGCCAGCATGGGGTCAATCAGTCTTCTACAGACAGAATCTGTCCATAGTGGACAGAACCAGTCTATGGGAAGCGGGAAATTTCACAACCAGCCTTGAGCTTTCATTTCATACGCAATGCCTGCCAGCACGGGGTCAATCAGTCTTCTACAGACAGAATCTGTCCATAGTGGACAGAATCAGTCTATGGGAAGCGGGAAATTTCACAACCAGCCTTGAGCTTTCATTTCATACGCAATGCCTGCCAGCACGGGGTCAATCAGTCTTCTACAGACAGAATCTGTCCATAGTGGACAGAATCAGTCTATGGGAAGCGGGAAATTTCACAACCAGCCTTGAGCTTTCATTTCATACGCAATGCCTGCCAGCATGGGGTCAATCAGTCTTCTACAGACAGAATCTGTCCATAGTGGACAGTATCAGTCTATGGGAAGCGGGAAATTTCTCAACCAGCCTTGAGCTTTCATTTCATACGCAATGCCTGCCAGCACGGGGTCAATCAGTCTTCTACAGACAGAATCTGTCCATAGTGGACAGAATCAGTCTATGGGAAGCGGGAAATTTCTCAACCAGCCTTGAGCTTTGGTTTCATACGCAATGCCTGCCAGCACGGGGTCAATCAGTCTTCTACAGACAGAATCTGTCCATAGTGGACAGTATCAGTCTATGGGAAGCGGGAAATTTCACAACCAGCCTTGAGCTTTCATTTCATACGCAATGCCTGCCAGCACGGGGTCAATCAGTCTTCTACAGACAGAATCTGTCCATAGTGGACAGAATCAGTCTATGGGAAGCGGGAAATTTCACAACCAGCCTTGAGCTTTCATTTCATACGCAATGCCTGCCAGCATGGGGTCAATCAGTCTTCTACAGACAGAATCTGTCCATAGTGGACAGTATCAGTCTATGGGAAGCGGGAAATTTCTCAACCAGCCTTGAGCTTTCATTTCATACGCAATGCCTGCCAGCACGGGGTCAATCAGTCTTCTACAGACAGAATCTGTCCATAGTGGACAGAATCAGTCTATGGGAAGCGGGAAATTTCTCAACCAGCCTTGAGCTTTCATTTCATACGCAATGCCTGCCAGCACGGGGTCAATCAGTCTTCTACAGACAGAATCTGTCCATAGTGGACAGAACCAGTCTATGGGAAGCGGGAAATTTCACAACCAGCCTTGAGCTTTCATTTTATACGCAATGCCTGCCAGCATGGGGTCAATCAGTCTTCCACAGACAGAATCTGTCCATAGTGGACAGAATCAGTCTATGGGAAGCGGGAAATTTCTCAACCAGCCTTGAGCTTTGGTTTCATACGCAATGCCTGCCAGCATGGGGTCAATCAGTCTTCTACAGACAGAATCTGTCCATAGTGGACAGAACCAGTCTATGGGAAGCGGGAAATTTCTCAACCAGCCTTGAGCTTTCATTTCATACGCAATGCCTGCCAGCACGGGGTCAATCAGTCTTCTACAGACAGAATCTGTCCATAGTGGACAGAACCAGTCTATGGGAAGCGGGAAATTTCACAACCAGCCTTGAGCTTTCATTTCATACGCAATGCCTGCCAGCATGGGGTCAATCAGTCTTCTACAGACAGAATCTGTCCATAGTGGACAGTATCAGTCTATGGGAAGCGGGAAATTTCTCAACCAGCCTTGAGCTTTCATTTCATACGCAATGCCTGCCAGCACGGGGTCAATCAGTCTTCTACAGACAGAATCTGTCCATAGTGGACAGAATCAGTCTATGGGAAGCGGGAAATTTCTCAACCAGCCTTGAGCTTTCATTTCATACGCAATGCCTGCCAGCACGGGGTCAATCAGTCTTCTACAGACAGAATCTGTCCATAGTGGACAGAACCAGTCTATGGGAAGCGGGAAATTTCACAACCAGCCTTGAGCTTTCATTTTATACGCAATGCCTGCCAGCATGGGGTCAATCAGTCTTCTACAGACAGAATCTGTCCATAGTGGACAGAATCAGTCTATGGGAAGCGGGAAATTTCTCAACCAGCCTTGAGCTTTGGTTTCATACGCAATGCCTGCCAGCATGGGGTCAATCAGTCTTCTACAGACAGAATCTGTCCATAGTGGACAGAACCAGTCTATGGGAAGCGGGAAATTTCTCAACCAGCCTTGAGCTTTCATTACAAACCTTTTGCATTGCGTAATTTTTCTCATTACAAATATGTTTAAAAACAGGCTGTGCGGTGAAAAATGCTAAATGTTTTAGACACTAAAATAAAGTTATGATTTTATTTATCACTATTACTGTCTCTATCAATTTGTGACGTAAAGTTTTGGTGCAAATAGATATCCCCTTTTTTCGTCTTAGAAGATAATAGGTATCCCTGTTTAATCCCGTGTGCCTCTCTGGCCGGTCCCCGCCCCGATTATGTAATTAAAAAAGATAAAGCGTGTTTTTAATGCAAGAAACTATTAAGTATACCCCCAATCATTGTCAAAGTGAACTACCTTTCCTATAGAACAGCGTGGCAAAGAGGAAGTAGACTGGCTTTCTTTCCGACAGCACTTCAATGACATGCGATATTTTTAGCAAAGTTGAGAGTTAATGCGAAACCCCCTTCCAAAACAGCTGGAAATGAGACTTCTGATTACTTCTGGTATTTCTTACAAGAAACCATGTTCCCGACCCGCTTTCATTAGATATTGTAAACCGGGTCGACGTGTGTTTTGAATAAATTTAATGCTTGGCGGTCCCTTTCTTTCGAACGGTTGAAATATAAAGTTTTAACAATTGAATTCCATTTGTATTTTGCCGTGTGAGCCTTTCTGCTATCTTTGGGGTTCCATGGTTAATGATTACGAGATCAAAGAATGATTTATTTTGTGCATTTGTAATAGTTTGAAACAATGACTGAGAGGCAGCGCTAGCGGTGGAATACAGGTCTACTGTGTAGCTTGCACTGTTTTGAATCCTTCAGACCACATGGGGAGTAAATGCACGTAGAAATCCTTTTGCAAATAAATCTTGACAACTAAACAAGGTGTTAACGTGTAATTCTGATACCTATGGCGGCTTTATGATGGCAATGAGAAACTCTAACCTGATTGGCTAATATACCATATTCTGTCCATGAGGTTCTGTCTATGAAAAGAACAGACAGATTCTGTCTGTGTCCGCATTGCAAATAGCAACTACGCATTACAAATGCACCCTGTTTTATATTAAAATTGTATGCCCTGTTCTAAATGTGTGAGCAAACTTTTTGCATTGGAACATCTATGAGCTTCCTTCGAATGCCAGGAAATGACGTACGGAGCCCTTGGACTTCTCAATCCTCGCAACATTGAACGCCATTTCGCCTTCTAGAATTAGGCTCATGGCAGTGATTGGGCTAGCCAACAACACGTCTCATTGCTGGTTTTTTGTGGTTGGGCCGGCCCGTCAAATAGCCTTCTGTGATTTGATTTGTTCTGTAGCTGGGCATTTACTTTGCACTTTTTTGTTTGAGTTCTTTCCCAAAGCATATACTCTGTGCCTGAAATGCACCATCAAAGTGTTTCCTTTGTTTATAGATCTCAATATTGTTCGTTTGTTTTATGTTTCTTGGTCCTTTTCTTGCTATTTTTGTTCTTTTTTAAAGGCTATTCCTAGACAATTCTCTTCAAATATTTGTCTGGATTAGTTTTCCACAGGTCTCATGAACAAGGATTCTCAACTAAGCAAAATATTTTTATCACATGTCCTTTCAAAAGTTATCACATGCGCACGAAACGTACATCAGATCTAGATCTCCCTGCTCCAAGTTAAACCAAGGGGATCAACTGATAGTTTAATAAACTTTATCTAAAGCTGAACTACTTCATGTAAAACAGTGGTAGAAATCTAAAATATAAGACTGGACAAGTTTTGACAATCGACTTGTATCTGACGGATCACCATTCTCCATTCTCAAGAAAGGTGAGTACCGTGTATTTCCCAGAAACATTTTTTATTTTCTTTAATTTGTCTCTCTAAAAACAATTTCCCATTTCTTAAATGACGCTCTCCTTTTATTATTGTAATTTGAATGTTTTATTCTTTTAAACAGAAAACATGCTCTGGCCTGCCTCAGTTTGCAGAAAAATTTAAAGAATTCTCGAATTATCTCAACAAGCTGATGTCGTATCATACACTAAGGTCAGTGGCTAAGGACTCTTGTGTTGCAAATACTTTCCAAATTTGCTGATCAGCTCTTGAATGGCTATTGGTGTCAGTTTATTTTCGACAACTTGTGTCATTTTGGACAACTTGTGTCATTGTGTCATTTTCGACAACTTGTAGCATTCAAGAGGAGTGCGCCTGGTCGGCGTATGGCGATGAAATGGAAAGAGAAAACAAAGAGTACTTGAAATTGGTAAAACAACTCACAGTCACTGTGTCCAGACTGCAATCATCCTTGAGTGTTTTGGCCTTTTTTGGTAAGTATTTTTGTCTCTCTATTTAGTATTGCAACGTTTTCTTCTTGCTTTGCAATGCCTTTTAGCTAATCTGAATTTGTGTTTGCCTATTTTCTAGCTATTGAATGCATTGCTTAGAAAGTTTTGCAACCTTTAGGTGATGCTAAATTGGATTATTTCAAACAGTGGACCCTGCTTTGAGCTTATGGTGAAACAATTTAAGAAGCTTTGGGAAATCTCGCAAGGTGACCTTTTCATAGAAAATATTATTTGTATATCCAGAAATATGATATTGCTCCAAGCGAGATATTCTCAAAGATGGAGGAATAGGATTGATAATTACCTTGTGACTTTTCTCTGTAGAAATATTGGTACTTGATTCTTTTTTGTCGTTACCTGGGCCTACGAGAGACCAAGTGCCTACTTTTGCTCTTGGCTTTCTATCTGGTTTTTGACACAGTCACCGGTATTGCTATAGAATATCGATAACATCTATTAGAACGTGCTATATTGGCAAAGGTACAGGTGGTGCTAGATTTCCGTTTTTTGAACTTGAATTAATGAGATAATGTTTATGATGCTTGTGGATTATTGCCGTGCAATTTATGTTCTTGTCATTTTGTCATTTTGGTATGTATTGATGACAGTAGACTGACAGTTTCTGTCAACCCATCTTTGTCGGTCGGCGATTGCGGCTCTTTCCCATGTAAGTTAAAAGTAAGTAAATATTCTTACCTATATGGAGATTAGTAAGTTTGAGAGTGAGTAACTATCCTTATTTTGTTTCTAGAATTGTGTCGATGCTACATTGCCAAAATGAAGGCCGAAGAGCAACTGCCGATGATGACAGAGGTCTGTTGCAACCTTTTTCCTTGATCTGCTTTATTAAAAGCTACTTGCAGACTCACTATTTTTCGTTGTTTGATAGGAGTGTCTCCACTATTGCGTTGTTTTAATTTGTGCCTAATTTTGGTCGTTTTTAAATATAATGAGCAGCGGTTTTTTTCCACGCAGAGGCTAAAAAGCACCGACCAATGCTTGATGGCCTCTCTGATAGGGGTGTCAGGAGCAGCAAGCAAGGTAAGATTGCCATCCAGTTTGCCTTTTTACACCGTGTCGAGGTAGCTTGCAACAAGGTTTGGAGTATAAGTTAGCTACCCTACCATCCACAAGCAAGCAAGCTACCCTACCATCCTCTGCTGTTAATGTTTCTATAGATTTATTGGCTACAAATTGATCTTAATTAGCAGGAGTTAATAACACAAAATGGTGAACTGTTTTTTCTGTGTATACAACTGTAGCAATAGCAAAACCACAAGCAGCAACAGCAGTAACAATTTAATGCAAAGCAAACATGCCTTAAAATGTAATACTTGAAATTTTTCAAACTCTCATTACAGTTTGTCAAATTCTTCAATGGAAGCCTCGCATTTATAACAGCTAATAATGGATTTAAAAGAAAAGGCGTTGTCAGTGAACGACACGAGGTTAGTTTATGCAGTTATTACTGCCACCTCTTATCTGTTTATTTTCTAATCAATTTGCGATATAAGTCGTTTCTAAATGCAGACTGCTACAGTTTTCGTTCCAGCCATTCCATTCCAGTTTCGGTTCAATGAGCACTGTATAACGATGCACCCCCTTTCACTCTTCCTTTTTACAGGGGGTTTCGTCTGCAATAAAAGTGTTCCACTCAAAAGCAACTGAATACTTACAAAGCCTGAGAAAGGTATTTGCTTTGTTAAATGATGCATTTAAATGTTTTTTTAATTCGATTTTCAGTATGATGAGGGTGCCCGGTGTTTATGCGAAAAAACTTTGTCATCAAAACACAATACTACCCTTGACTCGAATGTGACGGGCGGTTTCGCCATTTTTCACCATGTTGACATTATAAGCTCTCTCTATCGTCTCAAAGGCATCTCAGAACATTTGATGCAGAAAATACACCATATGTTATTATTTTAAGTTGGCACCTTTCTACAAGGCCGTCACCTTTCCTATTCCGTCCCCCTGTAGAATTAGGGTTTCAGGATCAAGTTATAACTCGTAAACTTGTTGAAGGCCGTTGTCCATTGCAAATCAGCTTTAGACATCTCTTTCCAGGTAGATGAGATTTCTTTTAAAAACGGAAACTAAGTTGTAATTATGATGGATTATCGTCCTACAGGATGTCCCGATTACTATTCCATATGCAATTGCCGTAAAAAACAATAGAACTTTGATGACTTCGACTGAAAGTAGAGACACCCTTGCTGAAGAGGTAACCGTGAGGTTCATTCATCTTCTGATTATTGATTGATTATTGATTGATTTTTGATTGATTTTTGATTGATTTTTGATTGATTTTTGATTGATTATTGATTGATTGATATTTGATTGGTATTGAAAACGACAACACGCTTTGTCTGCATGTTCTCACTGTATTTCACCAGCGCCTTCTTAAGCTCTATGCTAAATAGATGTTAGAAAAATTGCTTGCGCGTTTGTTTTATTGAATGTTGAAATCAAACTAGATTAATGTATGTATGTACTTAAACGTTTTGGTCCATTTTCCACATTTTGAAAACAGCAATTGTCGATTTTAAGGAAAGTTTCAAGTCACTATTCAGTTATGGCCCTGTTCAACCAAAGCTTTGATATCAGATTAGGCCATTTTTCATACTACGCCAAAGGTACAACATGAAACGTTTTGCAGGTGGCAGACTAACCCACGTTTTATATGAAGACAAACTATTTGAAACCTCGATTTGCAGATAGATAGCGGCAGCCTTGACAATAAACCTTGTTTCGGTCCTTCTCTGATTTTTACAGGGTAACGTAGGTTGCCCCACCCCCAGCCTATCAAGGGTTGGTTGTGTGTGGATGAAGCATGCATTTTTGACCCGCTGGTTGTTTTTCAGGTAACCCATTCCAAGCAAACTATTGCAAGGCTAGAACAGGTATTTCTTCATTTTGAACATATTCTTTTGGTATACCCATTAACATAATAAAGATGCCCCGCAAAGGGTAGTCATTCATCATGCGTCCTATTCTAGAAGGTTTTGATATAATTTCATAACGTATGTTTAAATAAGTACTGGCTTGTTATCAACTCGTCATTTCCAATTATGTCATTAGTACAGGTCTTCCTCTTTACGTATTGCCATAAATAACTCCTTTAGGTATTCGCTTTGTGTCTTGTTGTCGTGTTAATTCGTGAATAGTTGTTGTCGTTGTTGAGGTTATCTCTTGCGTCATCAGGAAAAGCAGCACTGGCTTCTTGAAACGCAGCTACTACAAGCGAAATGGGAAAAGGAAGTCAAGGTATTTGCGCATGCTCGGCTCGTCTTTATGACCTCTCATCAAGTGTCAGGCTCCTTCTTTACTATTCTACAAAAACTTTGTGTTGGCTTTCTTTTGAAGCCAAAACTACCCTCTCCCTTCATTTAACTGATGAGAATCCTACCATAGATTGCCACACTTTAGCAGTCGTGCTTGCCGAATCACTTTTTATACAACCGAATCTCACGCGAATTTGCTTGTCAAAATTGCCCTTCTCGGCAGGCATCCCAATTCAAGATGGGAGAATGCAAAGAGCTAAAGGCCTGGCCAAACTGGGAAATAATGGTCATATGATATCCATGTTTTAAGAATATTCCACTAAATTTTTCGTAGTTTGGCCACCAAGTCTTATGGTAAATTCGGACAAAACCTTACATGAATGTTTGAAGATGTGTGACAATGTTTCCTAGTATGGTCTGGCCTTCAGAACCGTACCACGTGCACAGTTATCCAGTACCATGTAAACGGGAACTAGGACGGAAACTGAGGACAATATCCATGATTGTTGAGGCATTACCATAATGATCCATGACATGTAGTTTGTTTTCTCTGATTCTAGAAAGTGGCGTCTCTCAGTGATGAGTTAGGCAAGCTCAAAACTGAAGCAATCAACAGCAGACAATCACCAGAGGTACATTTCAACCTTGCGTACCATGTGCTGTGGAAGCTCTTGTTGGAAGACGCTGTCCACTTGAGAACACAACACAGTATTTATTTACGTCATTACTTTGTACGCCTGGATGTGAAAACTTGTGATTATATGCTCTGATATTTGTCGTATCATTGTATCTTTTTCCATTTGTCCAGCCGCAATTCTGACATTTATGGCACTATCCCGTTAAAGCTATCATATATATATATTAAGCAGATCCTTTTGCATTGCTATCATTATTCATTTGCCAGTATTCTTTCTGCCAGATGCCATATCTAGATGCCCCCCCCCCCCCCCCTGTTAGACTGGACGACAACAGTGTTCTGTTATTGTTCTGTTGAACATGATTCCCTCTTTCAATCACAGACAATTGAAGATGTCCTGCAAAGAGAAAAGGCTGCTAGTAGTGTAGTCTCACCACCCCCCTTGACAAGGGAATCCTCCTCAGGGTCTTCTTCAGCTGAACCTGTGTCATTTTCTCAGGTTGGTGGTGTTCTTTTTAATCTTGAAATACATCGTGGTCTTTTTTAGGAGACTAATAAGAGTGAGACGACTTTTGTGTTGTGCTTTTCCAAATGAGCAACGCAAGCTTGTGAACTATCGAGGAGACTTTCACTACAACTAATTTAATTGATCTTTCAATTTATTTCAGCCTATTGGCACGTTGGAAGTTTGGAACAAGGAAAGGGTATTGTAACATCTTCTTTTGCTTCTAAATTTCTCTACATTAACCCTGCATTTTAATCATCAACTTCGTATTCTTTCTTTTTGTCTTCAACTATCTAGTTTTGCTTTTTCGCCATTCTTTGTAAGATGAAATGCGTGTGCTTGTTATTTTATTGATAATCACTGCCTGTATCTTAAAAAGGACGCAGGCGATTCAGATAGAGACCACGAAGAGCTTGTCAAGAATCACCTTACAACGCGAATTAATGACCTCACCAAACAGGTTAGCCCAAATTGTTATCCTAATCTTATCCTGATGTTATCCTATTGTTATCCTAATGTTATCCTAATGTTATCCTGGTGTTGTGGTTTCTGTGGCAAATGCATTGGTCCATCGGGAATCATCTTTCGTGAAAAATGATAGCTATCCTTAAAACGACAAGTCATATTTTTAACAAAAATTTGACTGCCTAGGCTGATTTTGTTTCCTTATCGACTAATTCGTTGCTTTTATTAGCTGCAACTGACAGACAGTAAAGCAGTCACTCATTATGCCGAGGTGAGTAACTTGTTGCTTGCATTTTACTGAACATGGCTGTTTCTAGCTGCAAAAGAAAGATTCAGAAAAAGCTTAGATGAATCTCCTTTTAAAAGTCTGTGGAGCCCCTGCTGCAAAGCTCATCTTTCAGTGTCGAGCAAGAATACTTTATTAAAATTCAGATATTGACGCACATCTAAATATGTCTGGTACTAAATATGTTCGCTATCATAACAGAGTTTTTTAATGGTGTCTTTTTTCCAGTGTCGAGCTTTGTATAAACAACTGGTCCTTGCTGACAAAGGCAAGAAGCGAATTGCGAATGAGCTGACGCAAGCTAAAAGCAAACTGGACACGTTAGAGGTGAGTGTCTTGTCACTGTCATATTGTGTCAAAGTCTGTAAGTTTTGCGCTCTGGACATTGTTTTATTTTGTTTGGACATAGATGCGAGGTACACCAATTCCGACGTGTGAGGCTTTCTCGCTGACGACGATTTCTCACTCTTCTGTAGGATGAGCTGGAGACGACAAAAAGGAGCTATGAAGATCAAATAAAAATGCTCAGTGATCACTTGTGTGGAATAAACGATAAGCTGAGATCTCAGGAGGATCAAATCGATTTGCTCAAGACAGCTACACCAAGCAAAAGCTCAAACAAGCTTGGATTTGGGCGCAAGAAACAGGCTTGAGTCGGGCAACATGAATGCACTTTGAACTGTTGACACTCGGAAGGAAGGGATTTTTGAAAGACACGTGACACAAACATACATTTATACTTGGTGTGATCATTTAGAACTCAGCTCAGAAATGTAAGATGGCAGCATTTTTGAAGAAAAGCTATTGGATGGTGTCAAGATAGAGGGCTCTTAAAAGTGTACTTGAATGCTATTTCGAGCATCAGTTCTAAGATTAAATTAATTTGAATTTATAATTTTATAGCAGACGGATTATGTTACCGTTAATCGTTCTTTTGTATTAAGTTGATTGTAAATCAGATTGTAATATTACTCCGCTCATTTCCTGCATTTATTTTGCTCGGCAGTACCATTGAATTTCTAGAAGGAAATCCACTGAAAATGAATTTAACGAAAGCAGCCTGCCTCACCGCATTGCATTCAGGTATCAGGGACGTAGAAACATCTTAAAAATGGGGGAGGGGGGGGGCAGATCAAAAAAGGGGCGCATGACCAGTCCCTTCTTTTCTTTAGAAGGGGAACTTTGAGTCTCACAGGGGTACTTTTGCATTGTTTACCTAAAAGTGGGGTTCCATGAGCCCCTTGGCACCCTTTAGCACTCTTTGGTAGCTGGCTCTTGTTCCAGGTACAATGTGCTCTATTTCCTGCTGCTGACCCCTCCATTTTCAGGGATTGTTTATAAGATAGAAGGGCTTTGACATGCCCTAAAGCTTTCTAGTAGCAACTACCCACAATAGCAAGAAATAGTGGAAACAGTTTGCCCGATAATATTATCATCTTATGTCTGCTATTTTGATCTGGAAAGAGTGGCAGGTCGTATTTTCCTGTGTCTACGTTTTGTCCTATTTAAGTTCTCTCATCGGGTATTTTAGCAAGCGAAGTGGTAACGCTAGATTCATGGATTCTTAATTTCGTTTTATAATTCAATTGCTTATCGGATGCAGAGATTGATCTTGCAAATGAAACCCTTTTGTAAGTGTTTAAGCATCAATAATTTTTTGAAGTGTCATTTCATCGCATGAGCATGCGAAGCACATTCATTTGATCATTGTTTCGAATCGATTCGTTGCAATGACACATAGCTAGCAGTAAACTCTCTTAGTGAGTACTCCAGCCAACACAGGACGCGATAAAGCTTTCAGTATGGCTGCCGGTTCATGCGGGTTATTTTGTAAACCGATTTAGGAAGGTGACACCTCCTTCCAGTAGGGGTGGGCAGCAGCGGTACAAGGCGCGCCTTTTTATGTAGAATGCTTTGGAATACTCTTTCCCCCATCAGGAACTTTATAAGAAAGGCTCTTTCCACAAATGCTTTGATTTGGGTCTGTACAAGCGTGTTATGCACATTGAAATGACTCACAGAAGCCATTACAGCAGTGCCTTGACATGACACATTTCGTTATGCCCGCCGTCATTCCAAGCAAAAACAGAAAGCTTTTGAAAGGTGTGGCCTATGCCATTTTCGAAAACCTGCCTTCTTTGTCATCTTCCTTCGCAGGGGTTGCATGTTAAAGACCTTTAACGAGTGACTCAATTACACATAGTCCTTCTGGACCCAGGTATACAGTTCTGTTAATGAGTTAAGTAGAATAAATTATAATAAGGTCTATAATGATATTGAGGCTCCAAATCGCTAAAGTTTAAGAATAATGCCAGACTCAATCTAGACCAGAATGTCTCCCTTATCTGAGTTTTCAAAGGACAACAACTGTTGCTTTGACGGTGTTCTTTTTTATCTTGTTGAAATTTATCATGAAACAACACATCAAAAATTTTAATAATTTTATGTGGTCTTACTTAAGGCGAGTTTACACCTATTGTTGGGCTAATTTCATTTAACAATAATCTCAGGGTCAAAATCAAAAAATTTTAAGAATATTTAAGCTCGGCAAAAAATTAGGTATTCCCAATGATATATATCATTGGGTATCATTGGGTATCTTAGGTGCTGCGAAAACGAGGCTATTGCAAAAGGACAAGCTCCATGCTCCAAAGATTTAACGACATGCTGCTGCAGCTCCCAGAAAAGTCCTAAACCATATGTCCGGTATGAAGTTTAGTAAGTACATATGAAAAATGACGATATTTAGAAAATTCCTGAAGTATCAGACATGGCAAGACTTGCAGTTTATCTGTTACAGGGCCGAGAATCAAATTCAGAACAAGCTAACGCAGAAAGGATATCGAACCGGCCTAGCCCATTCTATGCTCTGCAATCGAGCCAACGTGACGCTGTACAATGGATTGAAACAATATAGTGTGACAAGTGGTTTAAAAAATGATGTAGTCTTAAATTTTTTGCAAAGTGCTAGATACTATAGTGACAACAAAAGTAGTGATGACCAAAAGGATGGAAATATTGATGTAAAACAGAAGCTGGAAAATAAAAGCAAAGACAATGGAGCATTACAAAAGTTCAAGCACATGCTAAACACCTTTTGGGAAGGATGTAAACAGCTTCTATGGGTAGATGCGAGGAAGGCCTTGGCAACAAAAAGGAAACTAAGAAGACACGATTATGACCTGACAATTTTAACACGAGAGGAGTTGAGGCACCTAAAACAGGTGAAGCTGCTATGTTGATAGTTACAACTAATGAGGCAAATCTTGATGAGGAATTTTTCCAAATACATCTTTAGGTGTAGCCCCAGCCTGATGCAAGGGGCATCTCTCTGCAATCGTTTGTCATTGTCGTTTGTTGTTTGTCGTTTGTCATCGTTTGTCATCATTTGTCACCGTTTGTCATGCTTGCTTATAGTGTCATTGAGTGGCCAATGCAAGTGTGCCCAATAAATTTTTACCTGTTCTATAATCTTAAGCTTGTGCAAGGTAGAGGTTTTATGCACAATATAATCTGGAAAGGTGACATGTCAAGACTGAAAAGAATGCCAACATCTTGCACATTTCATCTTGATTTGAATTTATAAGTTTTGTTCATTAAGGTCTGTCCATTCCTACTTTTCAGACACAAAAAGATATCATTAAGTCGCTGCCTGTTGCCCTCCTTTTCTTTGTGCCATTCATTGGATATTTTGCACCAGTGTTAGGGTGAGTTTTTTGTGATCTTTTTCACTGTAGCAAGTATTCAAAAGCTTGCCTTTGTATTAGTA